>BSBN01001465.1:0-2400000 GCA_027924645.1 Cunninghamia lanceolata | reverse complement strand
ATAATTGGATATATGTTTACATTAGATGATTGTAAAGGTTAGTATTGTTTTTAAGGTCATTACCAAGTGGGACAGTAATTTGGTGTATGAGATCTTCCTTGTGAAAGCCCACAAAGGTTTTGCTTTTCTCATTTATCTTATATATTGTTCAAATAGGCATACAACCCTCCCTCCTTAAAGACTCAAACTTGTGTTTTCTCTATTGAGTACACATGCCTACACCCGTACATCTCACTCAAGTTGTATGATTAGGTACACACAAGTTTTATAAAATATGCATTTATTCTTGGTGCATTAAAACAACAAACTTTGTTTTTGTATTTGCAATATGATGCTTTAGTTGAAGCTTTGTAAATCATTGCTAAAGGTTATGGCCATAATGTTGAGATTTGGACTCAACATAGATTCGACAAGCCGTTTTTTGCCTTGGACTCAGATTCAGCACCAAAACTTGGTGCAGATTTGATGAACCGAAAAAATCATTGAAAAATAACGAATTTAAGGGAAAAACTAATTATATTGCATCTCATATCAAAATAACTTCAAATACACACAAACTAATCAGTTAGATCTACCATACATGTCTAGACAACAAAATAAATAAAAAATGCCATGAACTTCATACTTGAATTCTAATACAAAAGAAAAATTGTTTTGATATCCTTAAAATTGTTCTTTTGTACACATGTCAGAAACAATGGATTTTGAAATCCAGTTCACGGTACTAGCAAAAACAAAACATAAAAAATCAAACTAAGGTCGAGAGGAGCCTCTCCTCCCAATATTAGCTCCAAGTGCTGGACCTTGCGCCTCTTTGAGGACATCAAAGAAGCAGCTGCAATCATTCCATCTGCAAAAGATGTACCGTCATCATTTTGGACAACTTCTTTGTCTCTAGTTGGACGGGCTTGAACCTCCTCCTCCCCCATTGCTACAATCTCCACCTCACGATCAACGTGATCTACCCATGCATGGTTTGAAAAAATGGGGTCATCCTTGGTGATCCAATTAGATGCAAGATCTTACTCCTCCAACTCCATGGGGGTTAAATCTTCATTTGTTGCTAAAACTCTCTTGTGGTGGAGGCACATGTTGTAATGTGTAGATACAGGGTCATTCAACCTTTGCATTGACAACCTGTTGCGCTTTTGGAGTGTATGTTTTCAAACATACTCCAATTGCGCTCACAACTTGAAGTGTTGTGTGGTTGGCTCAAAACTCAAATGACACTTCTTTGAAGATTAGGCACCGTAGCGCTAAAATTCTCCCACCATGCATGTGTAAGGATAAAATTAAGATGTTTAAGATTTACAAATACTACAAATCCAAATTTTGATAACAAAAAAGGAAAATATATAAATTTTAAATCAAGGTTTCAATTAATATAAGTTTTATTTTGCCCAATAGTTCTAACTTCTTGCTACTTTGCATATGTTTCAAGAAAAGAGATCTCCTAGAGCTTGTTTGTAGATCTCAATCTCGGACATGATCTTTGCCCTCATCCATGGAGTTGGCTCCATAGCCTCTATGATGGTGTAGAGGCTTTCCATAACCTCCTCACCAGCATTCAAGCTATCAAGAAATTGGAAGGTTGGGCTAAGGAAGTATGCTCAAGCATAGAGTGGCCTATGAAGTTGTCTTATCTAGCACTGGTCAATGGTATCCATTATGGGCACATATTTGGCCTCCACATAGTTATATATTGTCTAATATGCTTCTTTGCGATGTCCATGCCCTCATGAATGTGCCCCATTGCCGGCTTTTCTCCATCAACAATACGAAGGAGAGAAACCAATGGCTCAATCACCTATAAAAATTCAAAATTCAAATAGTTAAAAAAGTAACTATTATGTTGCAAATGGAGAAAAAATAAATTTATGGACTCTAAAAAGAATATGAAAAAAACTTTAAAGAATTATGTATGAGTTCTTAATTAATTGTAGATCAAGTTCTGTCTATTTTTTAAAAATAGACATTTATGTAAGTGTTCTTAATGAAATGATGTTGGTTGTGGGTTTTTTACCATTATGGTTTTCCCATGTAACTATGTGTTATGTTATTATTATTGTTTCATTTATTCTTAATTAAATTTTAGATTAACATATTTAAATTATAATAAATTTACATTTATTTATTTATTTTTGCTCAGTGAATTATGGCCTAGGGGGCCATTCCCATAAAAATGATTAGAAAAAATAAGAAACTAGGTGGCTCCATAAGAGGGCAAAATACTAAAACCTTGCTAGGGTGATTATATTGTATAATATTTGTCCATTACATCAGAGAATTCCTATTCTGAACAATAATAAACTATACAGAAGAATAATAGACTATTCTGCATGCTATTATGTATTATTGGCAAAAACTGGATCTTCACAGGTAACCTCCTTGTCATTCCGCATCATCTCCCATTGCACCGCTTGCACTAGAAACATCTTCATCCGACTCTAAAACATTCGAATCCAAGATGAATGACCAGTCTACTTTTGAAGCTCTAGAAACACCCACAACTGCCTTCAGAAATTCAACCCCCCATCTGGCTTTATGCTTCCTCACCAATTCATCATACTCCATCGCTAGTATTATGAATGGCGCCCATGGGCCATTGTAAGGTAGGAGAATAATAGGCCAAGTGCCCCTCTCTGTTCTGAAACCCAACCCCAACACCGTTGCTTCTAGAACCTCCTTCAAGCCACCCTACCAATAGGGAAAAACCAACATTTCCATGATCCCCTTAATATCATCTTTGGATTCCCCCAAATCCAATAGAACGCGTATGGCATGAAGGATAAAACCAGACCTGGTCCTGAAAATTCTCTTAAGTCTATGGTTCGAGATAGTGCTGCTGAACACAATCTGCTGCTTCTTCGCTTTCAACCCAACTGTGGGGTCCATAATATCCAGCAATGCATCGCTAATGTAGAAGCCAAGGCATATAAAAATGGATGGAGAATGCAAAGGTCTGAGATAATCATCAATGCATTGTCCCATTGAGCCCCCACCTCCATCCTTGATCAGTTCACCCATTGCGGATTAAATGTTCATAATACCACTTTCTTTTCCAAGCGTGTGATGGGAGCTATTAAACAGCTCAACATTCTGCTAATCCTCCGCATTATATGCGATGAAATACTTGTAGCACATGGTTATAGCCACGTTGGCATATGAGTCAGTGTCCGTGTTAGCTTTACGGTAAACATGTGATATCTTATATTCTTTCAACCTATCCAATAATAACCAACACTTCTTTAGAATATTTCCTATCTTCCAGTTCGGGGTCGTTTGTTTCCTAATGACGTTTATTACGAGCCGGGAATCTCCTTCGATGTAGATCCTTTGGAGACTCGAATCCACACGTCTGAAGGCCAAGCAACAAAGCTTGAGCTTCAGCGTCATTGTTAGTGCCCTTCGGTAATTTCTTAGCTACGGAAGCCACCATTTCCCCGAGATGGTTTCTAATAATACATCCTGCCCTGGACTTCCTTGGATTCCCTTTCATTGCATCATCGAAGTTCATTTTGGACCATCCTTCATCTGGTGGAACCCATTTAGCATCCGCTTTGGGATTGTGTTGGGGATAAACCCTGGTCTTCCCATAAACGAGAAATAAATTTACATTTATTATTTTATTATATTAATCACATTATTTTTACAATCTCAACATGGTATCAGAGCCAACATAATGTTGGCTAGTATTTAAACATTGCATTAATTTAAAAAATGCATATATATTTTACTCAATTTTTTTTACAATCAAATGTTGGCCTGTAAGGCCATACATTTTTGTCTGTATGATTTCTTCATGCCTGAAGATCATTTACATTTTTTTCCCTCTTGCATTTCCATCTCAATTTGAGATTTGTTTCGCCTTTATTCTAAAGCTATCATTGTAAACCTTGCAAAAAGATTTATACTATTTCATTTACAATCAACTTCAAACAATACATTACTATCAATGTATTAATTAAATGGATAAAAATAATTAAAAAATAAGAAGAAAAATTGGTAAAATAAATAAACATTCTTATAAAGATTTCAAGAAATCAAAACAACTTGTGAGGCCACGACCAACCTCTGTGCCCTAGCCTCTCTATGGTTCATTTGCATAATGCATGCAATTAACTTAGAATACCAATGGAGGGCTCATTCCACAACTTTCTTAGGAGGAGGTGAAGAATTTTTTTTAGAGATGTTTGCTACAAGGTTTTAATTAAGAACTTTTAATATGAAATTAGTTAAATTACCTTGAATTTAATTAAATCAATCTGCTCTATTAATGTCTATGAATATTAGATATTTATTTGGACCATAGACTCACAGAGACATTAGCCGTAGATAAAAGGAAAAACCATTTTAGCTATAGATAAAAGGGTAAACCATTTTGACTGCATATATTATAATTTAGGGCTGCAAGGGTTAAGGTAGCATGAATGGATAGAGAACAAATTGTACATGTTTGGGTGTTAGAGATTCGAGCCTTGGCCACAAGCTGAAGTACATTTGGAGGCTCCAAATTGTTGCGGGCGTTGTAAAACTCCCAATGCGGCCTCAATGACGAGGTTTCCATTGAAAAAATTGTTAGGCCAAATTTACTACTATACACTGAACTCAAGCTCACCATTATTGGAAGAGAAGCTCAAAGCTTACCCAAATGCAAAGGATATCCGTATGGTATAAATTTTTTATTCCAAAAACTATAATTGGAAGCATATTTATGTTCTACTATATCTATTTGGATATGCTTTTAGAAATCGATACCTCTTTCAAACATGAAAATACTCTAATATGAAAACTGAACCCTTCTTCGTATTCAACCTTTTGTAAAATCTGGACTTGCTTAGTAGAAAATATATGACTAGTTGGGCAATTTGGAGCATTTGCATTGGAGGAGTTGTGGGTCTGTCACAGTCACAGAGTATTTGTCTCCCTAAAACCCTAATCACTAAAGAGCCATATATAATCTTAAAAAAAAAATAATTTTGTAAAAGTTGTAAAAAAATATTTTAGAGGATCAAAGGATATAAATAAATTGTTTTTCTTTTATCTTTTTTCCTTTATTTTTTTAGAAAGAAAATTCCTTTTGTAAAATTTGTAAAAACCCTAACTTTATAAAAGTTGTAAAAACCTTAACTTTGTAAGAGTTGTTAAATTTTTTTTTAAAGGATCAAGGATTCAAACTCCCCCGACCCCATTAACAAGGTAGTTTATTAAATATTTAAAACCATATTAATACTATATTTCAAATATATGGCTTAATATTATTCTACAATGTAGTATTTATACTATTAATTTTAAATTTTTTTTTGTATTATCTTTGCGATAACATACTAATGTGTGGTATGACAATATGTTAGGATTATTGTCACAGATGAAGAAAGATGCATATAAATAAGGAAGAGAGAGACTCTCCCAAACCATCATATCATCTAATATTGAATTCACATATTATTTTTTGATTATTGGAGGTCACCCCCTCGAAGTGGTCTGCTATTTTCCTGATTTTTACATTTATTTCCAAGAAATATCATAACAAGTGGTATTAGAGCTATGATTTGGGCCAAGATTTTTGTTTCCGCCATAATTTTGAAATCATTGCAAATTTGGACACTTGATTTTTTTGGGTTTTGAGGTATCTGGTAGGTAAGGTTTCAGGGAAAAAATCAGAGTTGTATCATAAGTTTTACGCAAGTTATTTTAATTTTAATTTTTTCATTAATTGGCTCTACAAGCCGCAAATTTCGGAATTTTTAATTTTTTTTTAACTTTTTTGAAAAGATAACAAAAAATTAGGTTGGGTTAGTTCTTTGTATTTTATTATTAGAGATAAAATATAGTACGTAACTTAGTGGTCAAAGTTAGGTTAAAATCTTTATTATTCTTCTCTATAGGCCACAATTTTTGGATTTTTTTTACATTTTTGGAAAGATATTGAAAAACTAGATTTTAAAATACATACACGTTAAAAACCATGTCATCTTTAGGATTCAAAGACTTCTAAAAAAACTGAATCCAATGTTTTCTTCTCCACCACCTAAAATTGAGGGTAAAATTCCTCCGAGATGTGAAACAATGGTACATTTTATTAACGATAATTTGATTGACCCATTTGCATCATCTTTCAATAAAGGTTTAGATAGTTTGAAACAAGAACTATTATATGAATCGAAGTCCCAACAAAACCACCTAGGCGGGTACAACCCTAATAGACAAAATCAAGAGATAAAACAACCTTTTAAAAATCCAAAAATGAACTTTACCCAAAATAAATATCCCTAAATTTGATGGTACTAATGTAACTTCATGGATAAGTCTCATGGAACATTACTTTAAGCTTCATAATATACTAGACAATGCAATGGTTGGCGTAGCCTCATGATATTTAGAATCAAAACCTCATCTATGGTACCAATGGAGGATCAATAACAAGCAAGGGCAAATACTTAGTTGGAAAGGGTTTAGTAATGACTTAGCAACACTTTATGAGCAACCATGGAGTGGAAGCTATGATACCCTAGTAAAAAATTTAAAACAATTAAGGTTTGTAGCCGAATATAATGCTGAGCATATGAGATTGACAATCCGATCTCATGAGGTGACACCTTATCAAAGGCTACAACTCTACATCAACAGACTTAATGATCAAATTAAGCATGATGTTTGTTTGTTGGAACCTTGCACAGTTAGGAGAGCTATGCAAATAGCATTGCATATTGAGAAACATAAATCCACCACCAAAATTTTCACACAAGGTCAAACTATAGGATTGGAAGACAAAATTGTGACTAATCCTATTGATAGAAATGAGGACAACTTATTTAACCTAAGAAAAATTAGTAAGCACTCTCCTCAACAAGAGGAAAATAAAATACAAAAAGATCTATGCTCAAATTGTGATAGCAAATGGTCTGGGGGTCATAACTATGCCAATAGTGATAAAATAATAACAATTATCAAGAATGAGGTTGAAGAAGATAGAGAAGTGGCTACAACAGAACCAAATGTGGAACTTGAGCAACAAAACTCCACCACTAGAAGTTCCACTCAAGGTCAAACCATGGGATTAAAAGACAAAAGTAATTCTATTGAAAGAAATGGGGACAACTTATTTAACCCAAGACAGATTAGTAAGCTCTCTCAAGTTCCACAAAACTCCGCCACTAGAAGTTCCACTCAAGGTCAAACCATGGGATTAAAAGACCAAAGTAATTCTATTGAAAGAAATGGGGACAACTCATTTAACCCAAGACAGATTAGTAAGCTCTCTACCTCTTGTTGGAATGGTGATAGGAAATGGCTTGGAAGTCATAAGTGTACTAATAGTGGGAAAACACTAATGACTATTAAGAATGAGGTTGAACAAGAGAAAGAAGTAGCTACAAAAGAACCAAATGTGGAGCTTGAGCATGAGAATTCTAAGGAAGTAGAATGTACTACTATCTCCCTACATACATTGAATGGCACAAGTGCACCACAAACACTCAAAGTAATTGGTTATATCAAAAAGCGAAAGGTGATAGTGTTGGTTGATTCAGGTAGTACACACAACTTTATTGATAGAAGATTAGCTAATGAGCTCAATTGTTTTGTGTATCCAATATCTAATTTTTAGGTCATGATATCTTATGGGAAACAACTCTCTTTGTCATGTCCCCATATTAAGGCATTGTTTAAATTAAAGATTTAAACATCATGATAAAAGACGGAAGTCACTTTCGAAAATACGGATAATATTTAATAATAATATTATTAAAATATAATAAATAATATTAAATAATATTATTATGTATATATATTCTAATATAATTAAATATATATAATATATTTATTTACATTATGTTATTTAATATATGTAACAAATATAATTAGTAATATAAATATAAGTGATTTAAATGTTATTATAATATGTTATCATATTATATAAATATAAATAAAATATTATAAATTAATTAATATAAATATAAATCTTTAATATAATAAAGATACATATCTCCTATAAGAGAAAGCTAAGTTAGCGGTGAATGGACTGACATGAAATAAGACAAAAGTTTTATTAAATAGAGGATATTAATTCTTATAAAGAAGCGATCCCTATATCTTCATGATACGAATGGAGTTTTATAAAGATGCAACGATTTAAGAGTTTTTAAGGCAGCGAATATTTTATAATTTAGAGTCAGCGATTATAGAAGGGTGCGATCTTTGGAGAGTTGCATCAGTTTCAAGAGATGCATCTCTTAAAGGTATAATAAGATATAATAAGGAAACTTAAATCTGCATCGGGGCATCATCTCATGGGGACTCATTAAAAATAACAGCATTAGTTCAGAGCATTCATTAATCACAGCAGAAGTAATGCAGCAATGATCATTTCATGGAATTAGAGCTTCTCTTGAAATAAATACAATCTGCCTAGCATCGATCACTTCCTCATCTCATACATAATATCAGCAGTCATAACAATAACAACTTCTCATTCATTATAACTGGTATCCATCGTACATCATTCGTCATTGGTGAATAATCATAGTAGATCGTGAATATTCCATTATCACAGAATTTTATCAGCAAGTGCAATCTGAGAAGCAATCTACTATCAAAGGTATGATTCTCATCACAAGTAATATGTCTTATATCTGAATAATTTAACAGTCTGATTATAATGTCATGAATACTCATAACTAGAGTAAGATATAATATGAAATGGTTTGATAGCATGATAAAGAATACTGATATAGGACAGAATATGTATATAGCATATTAGATATGACAAAATAAGAATGTGTAATCGAATAGCAATGTCTAAATGGAATGAAATATCATTATATATCATAGAATGAAAAGTAGAATGTTAGAAAAGATTATCATAGAAAAAATAAGCTAAAAATGCTATTATAAGTATATAGAATAGTCTGAAATATAGAATGAATAAGTATATGGAACAGATTGAGATATAGGATGAAAATGTTATAATCTTGATAATATGAAAATACTCATAACAATGTTAGAATGAGAATGCTTAAGGCATAAGAATGTTTATACGATGAATGTTATTCCTATAAGGAAGCATATTGAATGAATTACAAAGTAATGTGAATGGCAATCAACGAGATGGTAATGATAAGTTAATAAGATATGATTTATAGATCCATGATATACTCGAAGAAGAGCACCTAGCCTCATCCTTTAACGTCTCTATCACCCTACGAGTATGGTGGTGAGTTAAGGAAGGGCGGTATAATGGACCTAGGTGACCCTCAACTGGATGAAGAACACCCTATGTAGTGTGAAGTCCTTTGAGCCAAGAAGCGAGGAACACCGCATGTAGTGTGAAGCTCTTGGACCTCCCTATGTAGTGTGAAGTCCCTTGAGCCAAGAAGCGAGGAACACCGCATGTAGTGTGAAGCTCTTGGGCCTAAGGTTGAAAATGCATAATGGGCCCAACGGTAGGCGACTCTCAAGTGGATGAGGAATGCCGTGTGTAGCATGAAATCCCTTGAGCCAAATGATGAGGAACATCGTGTAGTGTGAAGCCTTTGGGCCTCTGGATGGGATGGTTACACCAGCGCCTTAAGTAACCATGCTCATATGGGGTGGGTGATGTAGAGTAGGTTAACGATCAGTCTAGGTGATGTCTCTCTCGAGGTATATCATGGGAAAACTATATGTGAAAGAAATGTGAATGTGAAAAACATGTATGAAATGAATTTAATGTGGATTATGATTATAAGGTTACTAACCTTAAGTGGAAATGTGGAAAGTATATGAACTTTGATATTGATATTAAGAAGTGGTTATTAACCCTAATTGTAATATGTTGATATTATAAGATGAATTGATTACTAATGTTCTCTTTTATAAGTTGAAATTCTGTCCAAGGTTAAGAAAAATTTGACTTGCTAGAAGGGGACATTACACTCTTGTGGTGGTAGATGCCATCACATAAAACTCTTGATGGGAAATTATCAAATAGATTTAGAAATGTTCTTTATCCCCATTGGGGGAGTAGATGTAGTTTTGGGTGTATAATGGCTTAGACAGTTAGGAACAATGACTTTAAGTTTTCAAGACTTATCCATAGTTTTTAATACACATGGTAAAAAGTATAAACTTATAGGGATACAATCACTACCAAGTCAAATTATTAGCTCCCATTGGATGGAGAAATTGCCTAAGAAAGGTTCTTACAACACAAGGGCACAACTACATTTTATAGAAGCACAAGACATGAAAACTCAAGATTGACCAAAACTTGAAGAGATCATTCAACACCATCAACATGTTTTTCAAGAACCCAAGGGTCTACCTCCAATTAGAGACCATGATCAAGCCATTGAATAAATACCAAGAAGTATCGTTCATCCCAACAAAAAGGCCTATTCATCCCCAATGATTATGGTTAACAAGAAGGATGAGTCATGGAGAATGTTCCCAAATTACATGGAGCTCAACAAGCTCACTCTTAAAGACAAGTTTCATATTCCTGATATTGTTGAATTGGTAGATGAATCTAATAATCTAATTTTCTTTACTAGGTTAGATTTGCATTTAGATTATCATCAAATTCAACTAAAGGAAGAGGATATAAATAAGACTACATTTAGAACACATGAGGATCATTATGAATTATTATTTTTTGGTGTCACTAATACCCAATCAACTTTTTAAATCCTCATAAATTCAATGTTCCAACTATTTCTTCGAAAATTGGTGTTGGTATTCTTTGAGGACATCTTCGTCTATAGTAAAACATGGAATGATGAATGATTCATTGAAAAGATTCTAGAGTTGCTAAGCGTTGAAGGCAACACTTTTTTGAAGGGGATGGAAATGGTATGATCTTAATATGATATATTCCTAATTATAATAACTTAAGCACTTGTGGCATGCTTAACCTTAATAGATTCATTTATTAGTCTTAGTCATTCCTTAAGATAACTTAGTTAAGATGAAGGGGTGTGTCCCTACATAGTTATGCATATAAATAAGGAAGAGCGAGACTCTCCCAAAC
The DNA here is from genome assembly GCA_027924645.1 of Cunninghamia lanceolata. Taxonomy (NCBI): domain Eukaryota; kingdom Viridiplantae; phylum Streptophyta; class Pinopsida; order Cupressales; family Cupressaceae; genus Cunninghamia; species Cunninghamia lanceolata. The sequence goes on along the minus strand of BSBN01001465.1, from coordinate 2,388,992 downwards.
CATCATATCATTTAATATTGAATTAACATATTATTTTTGGATTATTGGAGGCCACCCCCTCGAAGTGGTGTGTTGTTTTTTTGATTTTTACATTTATTTCCAAGAAATATCAAAACACAAAAAGACTTGTTCACCATCAAAGGAAATTGAAGTATAAACTCACTTCATTCATGGTAAAGTTCTGAATGGTGATACTTATCAGGTGGCAGGTATGTTGTGATCAAGAAGAACTAGGCTGGAATCCTAGTAATTAAAAAAAAATCATGTATGCAATGCAATACCAAACTTTTGTGCAGTACCAAATTCTTCAAATTCAAATCAATGCTTGGCCTTAAGGAGTTGCTATTGAGGGGTAGTGTGCATGACAATGACACCTCCTAGTGGCTAACTTTGCATGTAAGACCTAAGGACACTTATAAGACCTATGGGCATTTTATATGCTTTATTGTATAAGTCCTTTGGGCATATTGTAATTCTTCTCTATTTAATTCTTCCACTTGTAAAGCATTGTATTATATGAGACCTACAGACACTATGTAATGAACTTGGGGGAGGCTAGTTTGAGGAGATCGGGGCTCCAATAAAAACCTTATAAGACCTCATTTATAACATCATTATTAAGAACATTGTGATTATAAATTATGACGAAGTAACTTTTATGTAGTTCGGAATACATGATGTTGACCTTGGCATATATTTTTGTCCCTGTTATATCTTTGTCATAGAAGACCTATGTTACTGGGTTTCTTCATTTTTTTCTTTTATAGAAAGTGACAGATTTTTTGCCCCCTATTAACATTAAGGGGGAGTGTTAGAACAGATTGTGATTAGGGGTCAAACCTTTAACATTTATAATGTTCTAAATATAAGGTGAATTAACCTTATGTATATTAAATGCTTCATAAAGCATTATTAAAACACCAAGTAATAATTAATAATTTAATAATTATGGAAATAGTTATTAAATTATTAATTGTTAATTTGTTAAGTGTTTTTTGAAAAGGTGTGACAACTACCCATTTGGGTATTTTGCCATCCCTTCTCCTTATATTTAAGGGACGATCCTCTCAATAAGAATTAATAAATTTTGGAGTGGAATTGAATTCTATCATGTCTCTCATCCAATCGATTATTCCATTCCAATTAAAGATTGGAATGATAAAACCAATTTCATCAATCAAAGAAGATTACCGATGCAGCCATGTTGATTGACTTATAATGATCGATCCACTGAAGGCTAAAAGCATGGTAGATTCTACTATACATCGATTGTATCTCTGATAACATCTTGCTAAGAGCAGCGATAAGCTTATGCCATGCCCCCGAGAAAAGCATGTGAACTTACAAATCTCACATGATTTACAAAGAGCGTCGATCATAGAGGGTCGATCAAAGCCAAATAGGATAAGACAATATCCTAGTTAGCCGCTAAAGACAAAGGAAATACTAATCTAGTGCACTGATTAAGTAAAGGAGAACAAAAAAACAAACAATCAACTCTAGTGCCAATCGCACTCAGAGGGATCAAGAAATAAACAAGTAATTAACATTAGTTATCAAAGAGACGCCTCTCTTAAGAGATGCAGCCTTTCAAGAAAGGGTCGATATATAAGGAAGATGTGATAAGTCATTCAAGGAGCATCATCCATCGATCAATTCATCTAATCAATCAAGCAATTTAGTCGCAACACTCAATTGATCATTGAATCCTTTATCAACAAAGAGTCTCATATATCAGCGAACAGTTCATTGTGATTCATTACAAACCAACGAATATAGAAAAGCATATCTTCCATCAACAAATTCATATAAATATAAGATCAGTGAAAGTATCACATATCAGCAAAACATTATTAAGAGCATACATATAAACACATATTTAGCAGATCCAAGAAGTCGACCATATCAAGGTATGTTCATTATCATAAGTAATAATCATTAGTCTATGACTGATTTCTCTAAGTTAATCATGATAACATGAGAATGTTATATCATAATAGAATGAGAATGCTTATAACATAATAAAAGGAGAATGTTCATAACTTATTAGAATGAGGATGTTTATAACACAATAGAATGAGAATATTTATAATTGAGGAAGGACAAGGTCCGATTCCTCTAAGAAAGAATAATGTATGATGCCAAGGTAATATGGCAATCCATGAGATGGTACAATGATGAGTTCCCATAGAGGAACAATGTGATCAAAGTACTATCTTGTGATCCATGGGATCACGAGATAGTAAGGATAAGTCCCTATAAGGTTTGATTCATAACTCTAATCATGGTATACTCAGGATGAGAGTAAGTAGCCTCACCGTTAATCTATCTATCACCCTACGAGTATGGTAGTGAGTTAGGGAAGGGCGGTTTAGTGATCTAGCACCTAGGTAACTCTCAAGAGGGTGAAGTATCGCCAGGTGTAGCGTGAAGCCCTTGGGCCTATGGTTGCGTAGATCTAATTATTATTATAAATGGCTTAACGATAGGTGACTCTCAAGTGGGTGAAGTATCGCTGGGTGTAGCGTGAAGCCCCTTGAGCCAAATGGTGAAGAATTGCCAGGTGTGCAATGAAGCCTTTGGGCCTATGGCAGTGGGTCTTATTATACCAATGCTCTAACATAACTGTCTCATATGGGGTGAGTGAAGTAGAGTAGATTAATGATCAGGCTCAAGGGTGACTCTCCCGAGGTATATCATGGAATCTCCATATAATAGAAATGAGAAAATGTGAAATGCATATATGTTAATAAACTTTGTTGTTGATTATGATTATGTGGTTACTAACCCTAATTACAATATTATGATGTTATAAGGATTTATTGGTTACTAATGTTCTGTTTGAGAAGTTATATTGTGTGCAAGGCTAAGAAATTTTAAACTTCCTACAAGGGGACATGACAAATTCACTCCGCAGAGAGAGTAAATCATGGCCTAAGTGGAAGTGAGGAGAAGTGGATCCCCAAGTTTTGTCTATTTTTTAAAAATAGGCATTTATTTAAGTGTTATTAATGAAATGATGTTGGTTGTGGGTTTTTTACCATTATGGTTTTCTTGCGTAATTCTGTGTGTTGTGTTATGATTATTGTCTCATTTATTCTTGATTAATTGTAGATCAACATATCTAAATTATAATAAACTTACAATTATTATTAAATAATATTAGTCACATTATTTTTACAGTCTCAACATTGTCACTAGATGATGAGTAGGTTTAGGTTGGGAATCCAAGTGTTGCAATTGAATTGAGAATCAAAATACAGGTGTGGGATGTGGGGAAGGGGGTGAGGCAACTAGATCTATTGAGAGTGCTCATTTCAATTCCCCTTTCAAGTTGTTGGAAATTTTGCCAAGCGTCCCTTTAATAAGAAGACCCCTTTAAAATAATTTGCTTCCAAAATAAAATCAAACGAACTGAGCAGTATTGGTGGGACTAGGCTATGGAAATGCAATTTTTGTGGCCTTGAATTCCAAGGCAGCATAATTAGAGTTAATGGGCATCTCTTTCAAATCCCAGGAAAACACGTTTGGCCATTTGGTAAGATGTCACTTAAACAGAGGGCGAAGATATATAGATTGTTTGGTAGTGGTGATAAGCGTGGCACATTGCTTGCCACTATGCTAGTGAGGGCTGTTGGCACTTCCCAACAACCACAAGTCCCTCATTTTCCTTCTAGTGCAACAGAGCCTAAGTGGAAATCTAGGGCTGCAAGTTCTTCTCCCAACCTGATGGTAGGTATGTTCAATTTATAGATCAGCGATGAGGCAAATGATGCCATTGGCAATTCTTCTTCACCAATGGCATTCCATTCCATGTTGCTCACTCTCATTATTACAATGTTTCTTTGAGTTTTTTGGATGTGGGGACGCAAGGATGGGGTTTTAGAGACATCAATTTTGTTTCTAAATTTTGGGGATTGCAAGGGGACGACAAGGGGATGCATTATAATTATATATATATATATATATATATATATATATATATATATATATATATATATATATATATATATATATATATATATTAAATTCTTCTTCACCAATGGCATTCCATTCCATGTTGCTCATTCTCATTATTACAATGTTTCTTTGAGTTTTTGGGACGTGGGGACGCAAGGAAGAGGTTTTAGAGACATCAATTTTGTTTCTAAATTTTGGGGATTGCGAGGGGACAAGGGGATGGATTTTATATATATATATATATAATATGAAGTCATTCGTAAATTTATAATATTTTAAATCTTGATATTAATCAATTTCAAATTTACAAATGACTCTAAGACCATGATTATTAGTAGTCATTTGTAAATTTGAAAGATAGTTAATAATATCAATAATTAAAAGTAGTTATTTAAAATAGTTAATACTATTAATAATATTTTATCTTCATATTCTCCTTGCAGCCTAGTACTTTAACATTATTTGGCTCTTTAACTTTAATTTTACTTATTATTACTTTTATAAATGCATCTATTCCATGTTTAGACACAAGAACAATGTATTCTTCATGGCAGACGAGAATGAGCTGCTGTTTTGATTGCTCACCATAAGATTTTCAACATGCCCAATGACCTCAAGGTTCACCCTTTCATATCTATTTCAATCAGTCTTGTCTTTGGATCTTCTCCATTGCACATTAGCACAATTTCCCCATTGCAAAACGAAACAATCCATGTCCGAGGTTTTAAGACTTGTAAACATTTTTTCTGATTTTTTATGCTGCACCTGATGGCATTTGAACATGATTTCAATGTCATAGGAACGTCCTAGGAGCGTTCCCCGCCTTGGGGATGTCCTTGTTTTACCAAAAAAATCGGGATGGGGAGGGGATGTTTTGTCCTCGTCTCCTTGCTCCTAGGACATCTGCTGTCCCTAAAACCTTGGAGGCACGTTCTTGGGGAACACTACCTTATTACAAGGAGGCTATGGCTAAGATTATAAGAGTAGGGACTTCATAAGTTCATGCATTATCTTGGATGGATGGACAAACATTATGCATCGCCCACTCATCAATATCATGGTGACAAGTAGAGAGGGCCCTTATTTCTTTAGGGCTGCTAATTGTTTAGGGCACACAAGAATGCAAAGTTTTAGTTTCACATCCTCAGAGATGCTATTGAGGAGGTTGGCACTAAGAATGTGTTGTAGGTCATGATAGATGTGGTCTATGTGTGCAAAGCAACAACAAAGTTGGTTGAAGCGGCTTACGGACATATATGGTGGACTCCATGTGTGCATGCCATGAACAATGCACTCAAGGACATGGAGAAAATGGCTTGGATCAAATAGGTGGTTTTTGATGTGAGAAATGTGTAGATGTTTATCGACAATCACCACACATCACATGCACCATTCAAGACCTTCTCCAAGAAGGATTTTCTCAAACTTGTAGAGACCAAATACACTTAATAGTTCATTCTCTTGGAGAAGATGCTTGAGTTGTAAGAGCCATTGTAACTAATGGTCATGACACATGAGTGAAATTGGTTGCTCAATTCCAAGTTAGAGTAAGGGAAGAGGGCGAAGGAAGGGCTGAAGAGTGACAATTTTTGGGTTGATGCCAAAAAGATTGTCTCCATCATATCTTTAGTTTTCATAGTGATCAAATATGGAGACTCTAATGCTCCAAATCTTGGAAGGGTGTATGAGTGTATTGACAATATGATTGGCCAAATCAAGGCAATGTACAAGCAAAAGGCTCCTTGCAGTTCTATAATGAACACATTGGGGGTATCATTCAATAGAGGTGGGAGAAACTCACCTTGAACCTGGAGTGGTACGTGCAAAGGCTTGGCATAGTTGGCCATGTGGTAGATGCTGAGGTGAAGAGAGGCTCCATTAAGGCAATTCAAAAGATGTACAGTGTTGATGATGCTACCACCATTTGTCATGAGCGGACCAAATTCCACACTTATGAATATCTAGATGAGGCAATGTTGGACAGGGAGAGTATGGCATAGGAGGACCCAATACTATGGTGGACTATGTATGAGCCTCATTTATCGACAACCATTTGCATCTTGTCTCAAGTTTCTAGTTCCTTTGTTGCTGAGAGGAACTAGTCTACATACAACTTCATCCACTCTATCAAGAGGAACATGCTTACCTCTAGGAGAGCAAAGAAGCTTGTAGTTGTACATGGTGCCTTGCATCCGATGGACCGCACCACGTTCACATACAAGGAGAGTCTAGCAGCATGGTGGGATGTAGAGCCAAAGGAGTGCACACAAATTGATGATGATCCCACACAAATAGGGTTGGTTGGTGTTCATTTGGAGGAGCTTGAGCTAGATATGTCCAACAGTTTTGGCGAAGATGATGATTAGAGTCTTAGACCATTGAGGCATTGCCCAATTGTATTTCAATGTAATCATCATATTGAAATTTTGAATATAATAATATATTGATATTTGACATGTCCAATGCATTGTGTTTAGAAGTTTAGAGTTTCAATTTCTATCTCTTATACATTTTTTATTAACTATTTTTTCAAGTATTATATTATATTTGCATCATTATGTCCCAGCCGTCCCCAATTTGGGTCCATGGTCCCCTCGTCCTCAAACCCTGTCCCCTGTCCATGGAACTTTGTGGAATGATGTTTTCTACCCATGTGCCCTTTTGCCCTCCTCCATTGTCCCAAACCCAACTCTACTCAGCAACAAGACATGAGTTTTGTTCTCTAAATTTTGATCTAAAGTAAAAGCGAAGTCTTTCATTTTATTATTCCCTTGTAGTAGATCACATTGCCTTTTCAAGGTATGGGGGCATGTGTATGGTGATATGTACATGAAAAGAAATGATCCGCATGGCAACTTTTTCCAATGGTCACTTTAAAGTGAGTGTTGGTAGCTGTTTGAACTTTGAACATCAAAGCTCCATGTGTGGCAATGAGAAGGTCCACATGTATCCAAAGTACATTGATTTCCCGCCATCTTGTTTTCATGGTTTTGCTCTTTTCTGCTGACTCAGTCCACTTGCAGTGCATTTCACCATTTGTGGAGACCGTCATTTTTGCCTTGGTGCAAGCTATAAGATTAAAGAAACAATGGGTAAATTTATGGAGGAAAGTCCTAAAGAAAGTAAAGGTTTTAACCCTGGTCAAGGTGAGTGGTTTCGGTTGTGTCACAAATCTGACGAGTTTTGCATTTGAGTTGTGTGTGGGATACATTTTAAAAGAGTTTAGCACACCACAACTAATATATTCGATTCCACCTATTTTGAGAGCTAATCCTTACATAAAAATGGAGCCTCTACTTCGCATAAAGACTATAGCAATTGGGAAACAAGCACATCCTTGGATTATAATGTAATATGTCCTTTGAAGATTGTTGATGTTGTTGGAGTATAGGACCACTGAGAGGGTGGGGGGGGGGGGGGGGTGGGTGTGTGAATCAGTGGTCTATAATTTTTCAAAATTTTTACACCTTTAATTGCACTAGACAGAAAGTTTAAAGAGAACTCAAGAATCCTTCAAACACATATACACATATACAATGGTATGAATGAGTATCAAAGTGCAAATATAGAGACAATCAAAGAAGAATCATGACATAGTGTTTATGAGTGGAAAACCCTTAAAAAGGGATAAAAAACCACTCTTGAATCTGCACTTTATTATGCCTCACTGGCAAAACAAAACCTCACTGGGTACATTTAGTGTCTCACTGACACAGCCTCACTGGCAAAACACCATGCCTCACTAGCAAACATAATATGCCTCACTGGCAAGAAATTGTCTCACAAACATAAACATCAAAGACTTGAATACAAGAAGACACAGAGGGACACTCTGTTTCACAACAATCCATTATCCCCTATCAAATTCATCAATTCTGCTTCATCTCTAGTACACTTCCAATATTACATCCATCATCACCAATTCTCCTTATTTCTCATTTTCTGTCACACTAATAAAATCAATTTCCTAATTCAGGTTCAGGTCCATTTCAACATTCATCAACTCATGCCTTCATCATCACAGATCTTACTCAGAAAGAGGCCTATTCACTGCTCATAATGCCTATACAAATTTGGACATCATCTAACAACACCTTCAACATAACTTTCATCAACACTAAGGACTTTTTCTTCTGCAGACCATTCTTGTAAACACTACCAACAACCACACAACATTACTCTGCCAATAAAGCCATTATATCAGACCTTGTGTAAACAAAGATTACATTCACACTATCAGTTTAAACCCACAATAAAACCTCCAAAATCTATTCAAAATATGACTATTATATACACTGTTTGAAAGACATCACAGTGATGTCCTCAAAAATCAAATCAACACCTCCAAAACCATCTCATAAACCTTTTTATAAATTCTCCTGGCCTTCTGGTTCGTTCCAATACCTGCAATATGGTAGTTAGGGCTGCAAGCAAGAATCTGCCAGTCAAAATAAAACAGGTGAACTGAGCCGTTGGAATTCAAACTTTGTTTAAACCGTGGCTTTCGATCTTATTTATCCCGTCAACTCAACTTTAAAGGATATCCATCGATCTTACAATGCTTGCCGACAAGTTTCGATGGGCTGGTAACTTCAAAAGGGGGCCGGTCATCTAGATGAGATAAGAGCCCCTTCAACCGGTGACTTAAGATAACTTAAGATAGCAAGTCACCTCAAGATTAAAACAAAAGTGCACAGGGGATTTGACGGTTAAGACTAGGACTTAAAGACTTGGGGTTTTAGACCTAGAAAATAGGGTTTTAAACCTTTTAAGAAGATCACTTCTCCAAATCTGACCTCCTGATGACATGCTCTGCCAAGCCTCTTGATAATGTGTTGACCACTGACCTCCTGTACTGTCCTCCTTGCATCTCAGCTCACTTGAAGCATGATTCAAAAACTCAATTACTATCTTTAAAGACAATGAAACATGAAGCTTCAGGAGAACCTCCACTTCCAACATTGATCATGAACCATGGCATGAGAACATGAACCATCAAAGCAAGATCAATCCAGCCACAGATCAATTCAACCACCTTTGCATCAACAAGTATCCTTAAAAAGGGAACATAGAATGAACAAACATTCTTTTGAAGTATTATGTCATCAAAGTAACATCAAACACATCCATGAAGCATGAACATGGAAACACCTTGAGTCAAGACAAACCTGAACTAGTATGAAGACCCTGAACCAATATCATCAAGAAGTATGTGTATGTGAACTCCAAAACCTTGAACTAACATCATCAATCCTTAAGAACCAACATCAACATCATCAATCCTTAAGAACCAATATCATCAATGCTTAAGCATGAATGAAGCATGATCAGACAAATCACTTTTGACATCAATGACAAAAACTATCACTCAACAAACTCCCCCATTGTCATTGATGGCAAAACTTCCTATTCCATTGCTCTCTCCCCCTTTGACATCAACTAACAAAGGGATGACATCTTTTGCACAAGATAGGCTCCCCTTTTCTCACTAATACTGATGAGGATGTTGATCACAACAACTACTGTTACACCTGACTGTCACTGACCAAGTGTCCATCATCATGCCACTAGTCACAAGATCAGTGGACTGTTATAAAGAGCACTTTGTTGCAACATCACTGAGTATCAATACCAACACTGTAACACTGCCCCAAACACTGTGAAGGCACTGTTATGAAATCACTGTTAAATGCTTATAAAGCCAACACAAAGCACAGTTAGAGAAGAATGATCATCACTGTGAATGAAAGTGCTTGTCACTGTATTACCCAACCAATTATCACTGTCAGAGAGCAGTATAAAGCATTATTACTGTTAAAGTCCAAGAAATGAATAATCACTGTGAACAAACATCAACACTGTTATCACTGTTCCAATGAGTCAATTTACATATCATACCAAAGAAAAGAAGCACTGAGCAAAAACTATGTCATTAAAGTACTATCAAAGAAGACTGTCACCCAACTATCACTTGTCAAACATCAAAGAGTATTGTTCCAGAGCTTTCAAAAACTGTCACAGCAACATTTACTGTTCAAGACTGTTCCAAACATCATACACCTACCACAACACTTATCATCACAAGTAATGAGGCACTGATTAAGATTGTTCACTATAGTTTGCAACATCTCTAACTTGCAAAAGCACTGACCTTATCCACTGAGCACTGATCAAGATAGAATTGTCGATAAGAGAAAAGCTACACCATTGTCAACAACAAGACAAACAAATGATATAGATACTGTTACTCCCCCTGTATCACATCACTTTGAAGCAGCTCTGTCATTAAGGTGAACTACTGTATCTTTGCTTGAGGCACCTTTAGATTTCAGTTAACAATAAGGAACAACACCACCTTTACTTCTAAGAACATCTACATCTAATGGGAATCATGAAATGAATGAACCAACATACCCTGCTGTTCTGTCATCTTACCTTTGATCAACACTGCTAAGATTGTTTGTTTTGTCATTTCTCAACAATGACAAAGAACATTTGATCACCAAACAATCACTTCCCCTGTGAAGACAAGGTTATTACACATTGACAATTCATATATGGTCATTTCTTTTAACATTGAATGACAACTTACCTCACAGCCACTGTTTTCAAACAAAAAGTCAAGACCACAAACACCATACATGAAGAAGCACAATTCACTGTCCTATTATACTGTTTATGATCATTTACAAGGCTCAGAAATATACTACTATCAAAGACTTCATTGCACTGTCTCAATAGTATGATGTTTCACTGTCTCCAAGGCTACATGTTTACCTGCCTGCACGTCATTGTATGTTCTGAATGTTCTCACCATCTTTGACAACAATGCCAAAGAAAACCTTGTAAGCAACATTATCATATTCCTGTTGTCATGAAGAAGTGCTAAAGCCTTGAAATGAATGACTGGAAATGACAATGCCTTGAGATTCATTACTGTGCTGCTCAATGTAGAAGGAAAGCCTATCAAACTGCCAAGATACAAAGCTTATCAAAGTACATAGGTACTGTTTGAATATAAGCATGAGTGTGATCAAGACAAATATCCATAGCACTATGAAATACTTGTAAAAGACTTTCAAACTGACACTGTGGACTGTCCATGAGTATTACTACTGCCCTTGAGTTGATATTGCATACTTTGACAAGTCTCTTTGTGGCTGTCTACCTCTGTCCTGCACTTGCATGAGATAAAGTTTGTGCAATATTTATCTTAAAGACCAACATCAAACTCTCTTGACATCATCACAAACAATGGCATGATGATCAACTCCTAGTGCACTTTGCTTGTCAGTATGAACTGCATTGTCATATCATAAGCACTTTGTCTTTGTAACTCACTGAAGCACTTGCTATGAGAATACTGATTAAGGATGCAGAAACTAACCTTAACAGCCATAAACCATGAAGCTTTTCACTGTCCTAATTCACTTAGTCACCAACAAATACCTAATATCCTTTGAAAACTCATGTACCAAACCAATCAAGAATGAACTCATTATAACAAATATCCATCAACAAACCTGCTGAACCTCCTAGGGGATAAGAGATAGGATATTTGAGAACTCCCCCTAACTTCATGTCACTTCTCAAGCAACTGGTGAAGTGTCTTGTACAACATGCACAAGTTTAGGATCCTTCTTGTCCTGATTTTGTTTTCTTCTCCAGATTTTCATAGGCTTCTTCTTTTGCTTGTTTGACATATTTGCCTTCTTAATGTGATTAGGTGGCTTCACAGGGTTTTTTTTGCAATAATGTGCTGTATGTCCAAGATTATGGCATCTATAGCATATAACCTTATAACTAACAGGAGGAACAAAATCATATTCTCTTGACAACCAAAAAGAACTTCTATGATCATATCTTCCATGCATCCAACAATCCTTTTCTATGTGACCAGCTTGGTTACACTTGCAACATACCACATTGTAACTCTTATTTGTCATTCTATAAGGACTTTTATTCTTATGCCATTCAGAATCATTTCTATTATAAGTCCTACAATCTCTAGCTCTATGACCATAGATATGATAAGAATAACAATAACCATGAAATTGAGAGTAGTTGTACTTTATTGAATGGTATTGCCTGACAGGTGGAGGTCTTGAGAATCTACTTGTCCTTCTACCTTCAGCAACCCATTTATCTTCTGTCTTATCTTCAGGAGCAGCAACATGATGGCCCAAATCTATCTTCTTCTTTGGTGCATTTCTGATTTTAGAAGCCTATCCTTCTTCATATCCTAGGCCGATAGTGTCCGTATGATGCTTTTGTTTGCTTAACATCTCATTTAAGCATTCAATACTCTTTTCAAATTGTAGATTCTTGTGCAACTTAGAAGATGCCTTTTCTAATTCCTTTCTTAAAGAGACTATTTTTAATTCTAGTTTTAGGCATTCATTAGTTTTGACTTCAAGATCAGATTTTGTAAAATCAACTATCCTTTTTGCTTCTTCTATCTCTGTTTTTAGACTGATAACAAGTTTGTTAGACTCTTCAAGATCTAAAGAAACTTTTGCAAGATATGAAAGTACCTTGGCCTTGGAGTCTTTTGCTTGTTGAAGTTGGTCTTCTAATCTCTGGTTCTCTTTTTTGAGTTGCTTGATCGTATCTAGAGCACATAAGAGTTCACCTTCTATATCAATCTCACACTCCTGTTCATCATACTCCTGTTCATAGTCATCTTCACCCACAAAGAAGTCTCCTTCGTCATCAATCTCAACAACAAAATCATTCTCTTTATCACACTTTGTGTCAATTTTCAAGGGTGACTCATGCAACAACTCATTACTTGACTTGACCGGGGCTTGTTTTACAACCTTTGGCTTGGCATCTTTCCTTCCTCTATTTCATTTACACTTTCCCATAGTACTCCACTAACAAGATCTCTTAAGTTGATTAAACTTTGAACAAGGAACCTAAGGCTCTGATACCACTTTGCCACTTTGTTGGAATACAGGACCACTGAGAGCCGGGGGCGGGGGGGGGGGGGGGGGGTGTGAATCAGTGCTCTATAATTTTTCAAACTTTTTACACGTTTAATTGCACTAGACAAAAATTTTAAAGAGAACTCAAGAATCCTTCAAACACATATACACATATAAATACAATGGTATGAATGAGTATCAAAGTGCAAATATAGAGACAAATAAAGAAGAATCATGACACAATGTTTATGAGTGGAAAACCCTTAAAAAGGGATAAAAAAGCACTCTTGAATCTGCACTTTATTATGCCTCACTGGCAAAACAAAACCTCACTGGTTACATTTAGTGTCTCATTGACACAGCCTCACTGGCAAGATATTGTCTCACTGACATAAACATCAAAGACTTGAATACAAGTAGACACAGAGGGACACTCTGTTTCACAACAATCCATTATCCCCTATCCAATTCATCAATTCTGCTTCATCTCTAGTACACTTTCAATATTACATCCATCATCACCAATTCTCCTTCTTATTGTGCATTTTCTGTCACACTAATAAAATCAATTTCCTAATTCAGGTTCAGGTCCATTTCAACATTCATCAACTCATGCCTTCATCATAAAAGATCTTACTCAGAAAGAGGCCTATTCACTGTTCATAATGCCTATACAAATTTGTACATCATCTAACAACACCTTCAACATAACTTTCATCAACACTAAGGACTTTTTCTTCTGCAGACCATTCTTGTAAACACTACCAACAACCACACAACATTACTCTGCCAATAAAGCCATTATATCAGACCTTGTGTAAACAAAGATTACATTCACACTATCAGTTTAAACCCACAATAAAACCTCCAAAATCTATTCAAAATATGACTATTCTATACATTGTTTGAAAGACATCACAGTGATGTCCTCAAAAATCGAACCAACACCTCCAAAACCATCTCATAAACCTTTTTATAAATTCTCTTGGCCTTCTGGTTCATTCCAATACCTGCAATATGGTAGTTAGGGCTGCAAGCAAGAAACTGCCTGTCAAAATAAAACAGGTGAACTGAGCCATTGGAATTCAAACTTCGTTTAAACCGTGGCTTTCGATCTTCTTTATCTCGCCAACTCATTTTTAAAGGATATCCATCGATCTTACAATGCTCCCCAACAAGTTTTGATGGGCCGGTAACTTCAAAAGGGGCCCGGTCATCTAGATGAAATAAGAGCCCCTTCAACCGGTGACTTAAGTTAAGATAACTTAAGATGGCAAGTCACCTCAAGATTAAAACAAAAGTGCACAGGGGATTTGATGGTTAAGACTAGGACTTAAAGACTTAGGGTTTTAGACCTAGAAAATAGGGTTTTAAACCTTTTAAGAAGATCACTTCTCCAAATCTGACCTCCTGGTGACATGCTCTGCCAAGCTTTTTGATAATGTGTTCACCACTGACCTCCTGTACTGTCCTCCTTGCATCTCAGCTCACTTGAAGCATGATTCAAAAACTCAATTACTATCTTTAAAGACAATGAAACATGAAGCTTCATGAGAACCACCACATCCAACATTGATCATGAACCATGGCATGAGAACATGAACCATCAAAGCAAGATCAATCCAACCACAGATCAATTCAACCACCTTTGCATCAACAAGTATCCTTAAAAAATGAACATAGAATGAACAAACATTCTTTTGAAGTATTATGTCGTCAAAGTAACATCAAATACATCCATGAAGCATGAACATGGAAACACCTTGAGTCAAGACAAACCTGAACTAGTATGAAGACCCTGAACCAACATCATCAACAAGTATGTGTATGTGAACTCCAAAACCTTGAACTAACATCATCAATCCTTAAGAACCAACATCAACATCATCAATCCTTAAGCATGAATGAAGCATGATCAGACAAATCACTATTGACATCAATGACAAAAACTATCACTCAACAGATCTTGTGTGTCAAATCAAAGGATTAAGGCTCCAGCACACCATTTCAAGCTCTCAGCACCCTTTCGCCTGCAAGCACCAGCTACTATCAACTTCTCAAAATGCAAGTGCCATGTTTCTCCATTCAAGAAAACTAGTGTTGGTTAGAGATTCTAATTTCTAGCAAAGGGTCCAACTAAAGTGTTATCTTCAGCTTGATACCCTGGCCAAAACTGTCTATCGTTTTTGGACTTTGGGTCTTCATGTCAAGTAAAAAATCCAGGATATTCAGCCTGCAGGGTCTCCAGGAGATTCAGCCATCTTCAGTTTCACATCATGAGCTATTAATGGGCATGAAATTCTAGGCACTTTACTTCCTTCCATTTGATGCCACCATGAATGAATTAAATAACAAAATGTACAGTGTATTTATTAGTTAAGCAGAATCTGGTGACCATTAATTAGTGGCAATAAAATATTATTGTAATTATGGGAAAACATCAAGAGGCTGTGGAAAACATTATGAATAAAGTTCTAAACAAAAGAAATGCTGCAGGCTTGCAAGTTCCAATGACAGATTGCCCCCGTGCTAAGTGTCAGGCCACTTGGGGAAAGATCAGGGGCGATAATATCCACTTGAAGCCCTTCTTTGTCTCTGTTTTTCTCCCAATTGCATGAATTGGAAGTGTTGCTTCAGCTACATTGGAAGGATGGGGATAGGCGGTGGAGAAATCCACATAGGAGAGTACCAGGAGTGTTTATAGAACCTTTTAGTAGGTAAATAGTAATACTTTAACCACTGAGACAGTATCTCAGTGCAGGACTTTGAGTATGTGATTTTGAATGTTTTAACCATGGATAATACTTTTGGATTTCGAGACTTCTGAGAGAACCTTATGAAAATGTATCAAGGCTTTGTATGTATATTTTTTTTCAGTAGTGATTACATAGTGTTTGTTCTATGCAGTTCATGTTTTATTGTGTACTTTGGAGCAGGACACTTTATTTCGATATGCTTTTTAAGCTTCATGTTGTATGTTGAACTATTACTCATTGGTTTTTTCTGGTTACTGAGTATTCCAATGTACTTTTTATTCCCTTCTATTATATTTTATTTAACGTCATTTCCAAAAAATGTCCATTGTATTATAATATCATTGTGAATGATACCATGGAGTAGCTGACTTGCAGCATGCGTAATCCTAGGGTAGTCATATTGGGTCTAATCATTAGACTTTCCCCTATTTCATTGTAAAGAAAAACATGTAGTAAGTAGCTTTCTTTTTGTTTCGCCCTATTGGTGACTCAGCAACTCCTCTGTTTTAGTAACTCTTTGTACTATCTAAGAAGCCATGTGGATCATGTTATTTCTATCCTTGTCTTTTATATGCAAACTTAATTCTGTATCTGGTTATGAACTAACATGTCTTTTGCTTGTTTCAGCTCTCTCAAATTATATACTTGTTTTCAAGAAACATGCATGATTCATCACTCCCACTCAGTGTGCAGACTACTTGTGCACGACTGATGCTGAATTTGGTATTGTCTTACTCTCCCAGTCAAATGTATTGGATTTTCACAGAAGTAGTACTTTTGAAGAGGTCCCTTTGTACTGTTAAAATGTGTTTGTATTTAAAACAAAGAAGACTTATTGTTTACAGGTTATTTTAGTTAAAAATTTAAATCATTAGTAGGCCATTATGAACAAATGCACTGCAGGTTGAACCTATTTTTAGCAGAGGTGTTGATCATGCCAGCAAAGAAGAAGGACGAGCCTTACTGGTGAGATTTTTAATGCAAAGGTTACATTTTATAAAAATATTTAATATTTGTCATTATTGCACTATTTTCTTATGATATGTTTGATTCTATCATTTTTAATTCTTTTCTTCTTTGTATGTTTCCTACTGTCAACTAGTGCACTATTTTCTCACGATGTTATTGATTCTGTCAGTTTGTTAATTTTTATCTTATGGAAAAAGCATGAGCCTTGCTGGTGAGATTTTTAATGCAAAGGTTACATTTTATAGAAATATTTAATATTTGTCATTATTGCACTATTTTCTTATGATATGTTTGATTCTATCATTTTTAATTCTTTTCTTCTTTATGTGTTTCCTAGTGTCAACTAGTGCACTACTTTCTCACGATTTTATTGATTCTATCAGTTTTTTAATTTTTATCTTCTTTATATGTTTCCTACTGTGAATTAACTCGTAACTACAAGCTAACTCATAAATATCAACTAATCATTACTTCTGTAACCATGTATAAATGAGCAGACATATATTCTAATACTCACTTTGTTCAATTCATGAAATAGGGGCGTATATTGGATGCATTTGTGAGCAAGTTTGGTACAATCAAGCACACTATTCCTCAGGTATATCCTGGTTATTGCTGGTGCATGTAGCGGGGTATATGTGTAATTCTTCAATGAAATATAACAACAATGCTCTATGCAATGTAATGTAGCAACAATGTTCAATATTTTCACATGTTCAGAAATAAATAAATGTTCTACATAGTTAGTTGAAACAGGTAGATTGATCCAGATAAAAAGGATGGAATTCAATTGCATTTTGTATAAATGCATGACAGCTCGACATTCATAATAAAATGTATGAAATTTACAAGGTTCCTCAAATTTTAGGGGAAAAGAGTATATTTTTTTTCAAATGCTAGCTAACTTTCAAATCTTGAGGATGAAGCTGGTAAGTTAAAGCCCTTAAAACATGTTAGATACTGTCTGATTCATTTTCATGTTGATAACGAATTCTAGCAGGATATGTAAAACTTGAATACTGAAGGGAAACATATTTTTTAGTCATTTGTAGGGTAAAACTTCAGAATGCTAGGAATGGTAAGATTTTGGACATCTTCATTTTTGCTGCACATTGCCATATCATCGAGTGCTTTTTACAATACATCTCCAAAGCTACTTTACTATTGGACAATGTTGCCATCTTTTTCTTACTATTGGACAATTTCTGAGTTTTTCAATGATACTTTTTATTAGAAAAAGATTAAAGTTATTGCCATTAGAACTGGGACATATTTCTTAGTGGATACAACCATCCTAGTATGGGATTTAAAAGGTTGAAGCCAAACACAAAGCTTGCAGGGGCCCCTGAAAGGATATGACAAAATGCTCTATCCATATTTTTCCCTGATCTCTGTGACTTCTTTCTTAGGGGAAAAACTCTTGACCGTGCAAGGGTTCAATTCTACTGGTCATCTTCATTTAGGTCTTTCAGCTGAAGATTCTTTAAAGGAGATGCCATTCTTGTTTTCTCTTTTGCCATGTGGCTCAGATTCAATTGCTTCCAGTTCTTTGCTGTTTCCATAACTGAGTGCTCCCAAGAATTTTTGGATCTTTAGTATGTTTTCTTTTTTTCTCCAAAAATAAAATTAATTCTTTCTATTTTCTTCAAAATTTTATCTCAAGACAGGAGAAGGCCTGTTTTGTTTGTTTTGGTAATCTCCAGAATATTACTTCGAGACTCCTTCCTTTTACTTTAACCTATTCAAAGTCATCAGATTATTTTTCCCAAATTTTGAGTTGATTAAGGAGATCCAGTTTGTCTGGAGTTTATGATATAATTTGCATGAAGGAGCAAGGTGCCATTTGCCCATAACAGTTTCTGGAATGATATTGGAATAATACCTTTGCATAGGTGAGCTATTGGTGCCAAATTCTCCTCTACGAGACCTTTACTCAAGCCATTTCAATCTAGCACAAGAAGAGAAGATGCTTCAAAAGTCTAAGACTACTGAAAGAAACATATTTCCATGGAGTTTTCTGATGGGGGGACGGGTTGTGGGGACGGGGGGCCTAAATTTGGGGACGGTGGCGTGGGAGCGGTGGACATACATATAGTACTTGAAAAATTAGTTATAAAAAGATGTATAAGGAATAAGTATATTGCATTGAACATTAACAATTTAACATTAATGTTTTTAACAATGAAGTTTGAACAATTGAACCAATGAACCAATGAACATTGAACATTGAACAATGAAAATCAAAATATTGAATTCAGAATTTTCAAAATTTCATAATGATGGTTCATGATTACAATCAACAATGTTCAAAAACAAAATACTAAATACTAATGACTATGAGTCAATGGCTAATGGCTTGATGCCTCTAATCATCCCCAAAGTTCTTGCCAAACTCCTCATCACTAGAACTGTTGGACTGCACATGCTCAAGCTCCTCCAAACTAATACCAACCAGCCCTGTCTGTGTAGCATCATCATCAATCTGTGCTGGCTGCTCTAGTTCTACATCCCATATGGTTGCTGGACTCTCTTTGTACATGTGTGTTGCGGTCAATAAGACGCAAGGCACTATGTACAACCACAAGCTTCTCTACCCTCCTAGAGGTAAGCATGTTCCTCTTAATGGAGTGGATGAAGCTATAAGTAGACGAATTCCTCTTAGCGGCAGAAGAACTAGAAACCTGGGACAACAAACGAATGGCTAGATCAGTAGTCATAGAAGTAGGCCCATGCAAAGTCCACCACAAAATAGGTTCCTCTTGTGCCAAAGTCTCCCTATCTATTTCGGCTTCCTCTGAATATCCCCTAGGAGTGGCAAATTTTGTCCACTCAGTACAAATGATGCTGGCCTCTGTAGGATCATACATTTTCTGAATGCCCTTCATGAACCTTGCCTTCACCTCAACATCTTGTATAGGTGTAACTCTACCAGGCCTTCTCACACACCACTTCAGGTTCAATGCTAGGCAGCCACGTGCAAGGGAGTGTTGAGCTTCTCTCATCTACGATGAATGATTGGCTGAATATGTTCGGTGTAGAATTGCAATGTGGGGTCTTTCTGTCGTACAACAACCTTCATTTGATCAAGCATAGTATCAATGCACTCATACATCTCTCCAAGGTTAGGTGCATTAGTATCCCCATATCTAATCACTTTGAAGACTGGAGTAATGATGGAGACAATATATTTAGCATCAACCAAAAAAACATCACTCTTCACCTCCTTCACCCTCTTCTCTTGCTCTGTCTTCGACTCAGGTCACCGATTCCATTCTATTGTCATAACCATTAGTTGCAATGCCTCTTGCAAGTCAAGCATCCTCTCCAAGAGAATAAAATATGATGCATACCTAGTCTCTACAGGTTTCAAGAATTCCTTCTTGGAGGTGGTCTTGAAGAGTGCATGTGAAGTGTGGCGGTTGCAGATAAACATCTGCACATCTCTAGCATCACTACAATTGTTTTGATCCAGCTGATTTTTCCCATGTCCTTGAGTGCATTATTCATGGCATGCACACAAGGAGTCCAAATATGTCTATAGGCTACCTCAATTAGCTTCCCTACAACTTTATACACATGGGCTGCATTTGTCACTACTTGCACCACATTTTGTGGCCCTACCTCCTCTATAGCATATTTGAGGATCTAGAACTGAAAATCAGCATTGCGATGCCCTAAACAATCAATATCCCTAAGGAAATAAGGGCCCGCTATACATGTAACCATGATATTGATGAATGGACGATGCCTAATGTCTGTCCACCCATCCATGACTATACTGCATCCACTTGTGACCCAGGTATTCTTCATTTTCTCGATTAAAATATTAATCTTGGAATAGTTCTTATCCAAGATTGTTGTCCTCAATTTAGTCTCCCTTGGTGGCACATATGATGGTCCCGCCCTTATTACCTTTCCATAGCTTCCTTATAATATGGAGAGCGAGCCACATGGAATGGAATGCCATTGGCAAAGAAGAATTTTCTAATGGCATCATCTGCCTCATCCTTTGCTTGCACATTGATTAATTCTGCCAGTGGGTTTGAAGCATCACTAGTCACCTTACATTTCCCCTTAGGCCCTGCTGCTCTTGAACTAGATGGATTTGTTGGCCTTTGCAAAGTAGTAGAAGTAGAACTCTGATGGCCCCTCCTCCTTGGTGGCAAAGTAACAGATGTAGGTGCATCTTCTTCACTAGCACCCCATAATCTACATATTTCAGCCCTCCGTTTCAGGTTTTGTTTCACCTTTCCAGATACATCTACACCTTTGCCTCGGATAAGAAGGAAGTGAGCATTCATTCTAGTCATGCTGCCAAACCATTTAAGGTCACATATGTTGCCCTTCCACAACCTAGTGCCCCTAGATGTCCTAGACTTTGGGAGTACCTTAACTGCAAATTGTTTTAAAGGGGCCTTCGGATCAGGGCAACTATATATGGACTCGCAATAGAACTAGTTTGATTTTCACCCCTCCCTGCTTCTGATAGGAGCACCATGTGCATAATCAGATTCATTTTCACTTTCAACTTCAACCTCAATCGCTTGAGGTTGACCCTCATTCTCACTCAAGCTATATGAAATCTTAATGACATTGCAAGAAATGATAAAAAAAATATAAGTTTATAATTTAAAAATTAAAATTCAAACCATGCATAATGCCATAATGGAAGGGTTTAAGGCACAAGGATTTTCTTTTTGTTTTTCTTACTTCAGGTTGCACGAAGCACAGGAGCAAAGGATACACAAATAGGAATCCTTGTTCTTAGCCTTTGTTAAACAAGGATTTCACTTTTGTTTTTCTTACTTTAGGTCGCACGAAGCGCAAAAGCATAGGATACACAAAAGTTAAAATTCTAATTTGACTTTCAAATTTTAGGATTGATTTTATAATTTAATCAAATATTTATGCATTAATTAAAAATTTCAAAACCTAAATGCTGCTGTCGTAAATTGACAATTGTAAATATTTAGTCAAACAAGGATTTCACTTTGTTTTTCTTACTTTAGGTCACATGAAGCGTAGAAGCAGAGGATACACAAGATGAAATCCTAATTTGACTTCTAAATTCTAATTTTGAAACTGAAAACAAACTTACAAAGCTACAACCTACAAAGCAAAATAAATTTGAAATTTAAGCATTTGATTTGAATGAAGATTTAAAAATTTAAGCATTTCAATGAATCACAAATAATTATAAGAAATGATTCAAATGAATCATGATTCAAAGAACAAATGAAAATCAGAAATTCAAAGAATCAAATGTATAGTGATAGGGCCTACCTTGCGGCTCAAATTGGCGCGTTTAGTATCATTTAGCCATAGATCACAAAACCTTAGCTTCTTCATATTGGTGTGTTCAGTATCATTTAGGTGCGCTTTTGCTTTAGAGGTTTTCCTCTCTTCTATTTGGCACAGGGGACGCTTCTTGGGTCGCTTTTAGTCTCGGTTGAGCGTTTCATTCCTGCAAAGTTAGTGAAAATGATAGAACAATGTGACTCTTTCGGGATATGTCAAGGACAACAAATGAGGCTTTTGCTCGATAGGTTTGTCATTATAGGAAAGTTTCGTATGGGTACAACAAGCAACAAAAAGAGCAAACACACAAAACTAAAGCTAAAATTGAAAACATAAACTGCTACTGTTTTTGGTGATGTGGGATTGCTTGTGAACCTGGATGCTCCTGCATCATATGTGAAATCTTTCTTGAGAACTACACTTCTTTTTGCAAGATACACATTTAGACCCGAGAACTTTCTTTTAGATTGGTATACTAGTATTCTTTCTATACTTGATTTATAGGTTTTGCATCTTAGACACGGATATTTGGAGATATTTAGAACAAGTTATGGTTTCTCTAGTAGAATTAATTCAGACTAACTACATAGTTTTTATCCCCCGAAGATTTCTCGTGAATGCAATTAGTGTTTTGTTGGTTTTGAGTTTTTGCATTTTCCATGTAAAATGGCACTATGCCCCATAATGTATAGTTTTGATATTTACAATGCCTTTAATGACCAATGGTTTGAAATCACTCATTTCAAGATCCACTATTCAGATTATAGAATTTGCTTACCATATCAAGGCTATTTAGCCTTTTGAATCTCAATGTTTGACATCATAAATCTCACTTAATGTATCTATAGTCATAAAACTTTGTTGTATATGTCTTTAGTGACTTTTCATAATTTTACCCAATTGTTTTCTTCATGGGGCTTGTTTTGCCTTGTAGTTCTAAAATATAGGCTCTTATATGGTGCTTATACTTATAAGAACATCTATGGCCATTATGCTGGAGTTTGATAATATTAATTCCATTATCTTGTAGATATTGTTTCATAAGATATGTTCCAAGATGATCCACTTTCAACTATCAAAAAAATTCAAATCTTGTTTTGAAATCTCAAGATTGTTGGTGATCTATTTAGGAAATAGTATTGATACCTTTTTTGTATATTTAAATTCCAGCTTATTGAAGATTGCGAGGATGGGAAAGAGCACTGCAGTTTGAGATCCAAATTAGAGTTGCCTGTGCAGGTGAACATCTTTTTGCAACCTTTTATTATATGGCTGAAAATAAATGTAGATTGGCAATAGGCAAGATACTGTTTATGTTTTGAATTAATAAAAATGATATTGTGAACTTTATATAGAATATGTCACACAGAGTGATGCAGTTGAACCAGTCCATCAATTTGGATAAGAATATTAATTGGACAAACCATGTTTGGCCTTTGGATGAATTACCGTGTTGTAGATTTCTGATGAATGTTTTGGGTCACTGTCTGCGACCCATCATTAGGACACTCAGAAATGATGGTAACAAGATTAGTACGACCATGATGAGGATAATTTTTACTTGGTAACTGAGGTAAATGAATAAAGGAAATTTAAAGCTTAACAAGAGAAGTAGTGCAATTATCGACTACATTTCACGTTTTTTAAATTTGAGTGTTATTTGTTCTCTTTTAGAGCATATCTTCGTTTCTTTCAGTTTGGATCAGAACGTTAACACACATTGACACCATAATGAGTTGTAATTGCAATATTTGAATTTCACTTGGTAACTGAGATTTGAATTGTTTAGATAGTGGATAATTGCACTTACTCTCTTGTTAAGCTTTAAATTCATTGCACTTGGTGTGATTCCCTTTGATATATGTGAGGTTATTTTTGGGAGTCATTATCTCTATGAGAGAGATGCTGTCTACTTTTGGAGAAAGAATCAGTATAGTTTGCCTTTGGATGGGAAAGACTACCTCTTGAATTTATTTATTGGAAGGACCAAACTTTCTATGGCTAATACCTCACGAGTTAAAAGACTAATTCGCCCAAGTGGATAAATATTCTCTTTGATGAGTCATGGAAGGAAGGAACAGAGATAAGTCATGGGCTGTTGTCATTCAAGGAGCAAACACAAAGAGGGTCTGCAAGTGTGTGGGAACTCTAAGTTGTCTCTTGATTCCAAAAGACGACCTCCTCCAAGCATAGTTGATCATGGAACTTGTTTGGAGCCTTCTAAGACAAGTAGTGATCAGTTGTCTTTTCATTATGCTGATGTGTTGAGTGGACAGTCAAGAGCAGGGCTGTCACCTATTCATTAAGAAAAGAAAAGGGCAGGAAATGGTTGCTTTGAAAAGAGAAGATGAAAGAGGTTTGGATAGCAGAGAGTTGCCAAGTGAGCAACGTGCACCAGAAGAAGGTGCAGCAAATGCAGAAGATTTGTGGGCACAATTTTCAGCGATAGAACATGAGTGGATGGAGAAGCTTGCTATTGAAGGTATGAAGACAAATGGGACAACGAAGGATACAAAGATGAAGATGGCAGCTGATGATAAAGAAGCTGTTGTAGTGAAAAAGGAAGAGGTAAATTTATTGGTCTTAAATAAGGATATTGTTTCATTTTCATTTGCTATGTTGAATATTGAGAAGCCTAGGAAGTATGGAGGAGTATATGCAGATTTTAGTGTAGATGTTGTGGGTTGTAATGTGAATGGTAAAACCAAGGATGATAAAGGTGAGAAGTTGAACATTATAGCACAGGATCAAGAGGTAAATTTGTTGGCAAATTGTGAATATGTTTTATTTCCAATTGAGATGATTGAAGTTTCAGAATGTGCAGAAGAGTATAGGATAGTAAGTGCAGATTTATATAAGAATGTTGATGATTTTGATGCAGCTGAAAGACAAATGGACAGGGTGAATGATTTTAAAGATATGGAAATCTTTAATTTCCATAAATTCGTTTCTATCGATGATTGGGCAAGGAGACCTTGGGGGAGGATAGTAAACGACGGTTGTAAATCCACAAGTGTAAAGGTGGAAGGAGTGCAGCAATGCTGGAGAAGAATGATACTAGTTCCAGAACGATGTTGGAAGAAGTGGAAGACAAAGAACCACGGGAAATATTTCTAATGCTGACCTCATGTGCAGGAGCACATGCTTTCTTTTGTCTCCTAGGGAGCCTGATGCAGGGGTATCTTGTTTCCCATTAAGTTTTGTTTGCTTAATGCTATTTAAGTTTGGGCTCTCTTAGTTAATTTGTTAACTCTCTAAACATTATGTAATTTCGGCCAGTTTATGTGAATTTGTTAAACTCCCAAATGCCATCGGTCTCCTCTTGATTGACTAAGGAAGGGGAGTTATTTAGCTGCTGTTCCTGTGGCCACAAGGGGAAGTTGAGAAACCGGCCTTAGGAACTACCAGAAACTGCCAGAACTTACAAAACGACCAGAGCAGAGAAAAACAAGCATGCAGAGATCAAGAGGTAGTTGATATATAGAGGAAGAGAAGATCGTGGTCAAGGAGGATGTCCACGCTGATGAATATATAAACCAAGAGCAGATTGTGTTTGAAGGGGTCGGTTTGGGTGATTCGGCTGAGAGAAAGCCATGATAAATAATGTTTGAAAAGACTGATAAGTCCAAGATCTGCCAATGTGTATCCTCTATGTTTGCAGGCCGATTTGGCTGTGAAATGAATAAGTAGATTCTTGTTGAACAAAGCTCTTGTAGTTGAATGCAAATCGATGCTGAGTTATGAATTTGTTCATGTCACTGAGTCAATCTAAGCACTTGATTATCATACTGTAATTTAAGAGTACTGTTTGTTGTGTCCTCTGTGTTCTTGTTTTGATCTGTAATTAGTTGGGCCACCATCATATATGGCATCAGAGGGTTGATGTGTGAAAGTGCATCATCAAGTTGTTGGACCATGGGGATCTTGTTTGCCATTGTCAGTCATTTGGTGTAATTTTATGCACTAACCTCCTGGAATTCGTTGCTTTTCAGCTGGTTTTGTTGCAGGAAGGACTATATTTTGGTCACAAGTATGTGTGTGATGTTCTGGGTCATCTCATAGGTGTTTTGGAATTAAAATGCTGGTTTCTAAAAGGAGCAGAATACTTATTTTAGCTGAATTATGCAATCCTTTCAAACTATTCCAGCTGATTCTATAGCCTGGTTTGCTTTGACCAATTTGCTTTGACATTCTATGGGCTGATATGGTGGAGTATTTAGGTTGAAATCCTCCAATTTAATGTTTTTCATCTTCTTCCATGAATTTCAAGTACAACTCATAAAATTCCATGTGGATTTAACCAAGTCCATAAAGCCATTGTGTGCTTAATATCATATTAGCGCCAATCAAAGCTATGTTATAAAAATTGGATGTCATTAAATAAGATCCATTCAAGAGGTTCATGTGCTCAACGTGGCCTTTACAAATCAAATTAGTCCCAACTGCAATATTACCCTTGAAAGGAGAACATGCATGCATATGTAAACCGAGTGGGAAAAAGCAAGTTTAGAGTCAATGAAATTATTTGTGCTACTTGAGTCAATCAACATTATGAATCCATCCTTATACTCTCAAGGAAAGGTGCAAACATAGCCCTTTGATAGTAGCTAAAGATGTAGTGGGTTTGTCAATTGGTTCTCTTGATGATGTATCCTCTAGAGGTGGCATATCCGCATCAATTTGAACTTATGTTCCATGACATTTCTGAGATGGGGGTGGTGGGATGCATTTTGGGGATGATAGTTGGGAGGCCATTTTTAAAGGACATTCATGTCCTCAACATGGTCCTTACAAATCAAATTAATCCCAACTACAATATTACCCTTGAAAGGAGAACATGCATGCATATGTAAGCCGAGTGGGAAAAGCAAGTTTAAAGTCAATGAATTTATTTGTGCTACTTGAGTCAATCAACATTATGAATCCACCCTTCTACTCTCAAGGAAAGGTGCAAATATAGCCCATTGATAGTAGTTGAAGATGTAGTGGGTTGGTCAATTGGTTCTCTTGGTGATGTATACTCTAGAGGTGGCATATCCACATCAATTTGAGCTTATGTTCCACGACATTTTCGAGATGGGGGTGGTGGGATGCATTTTGGGGACGATAGTTGGGAGGCCATTTTTAAAGGGCAAGTGATGACTTTGTGTGTATGTGTAAAACTCAATTTTTTACAAGTTTAGCTATACATGACATCAAAATTCAAGTTTAGACATTCATATAATGTATAAAGGTGATGGATCGTGTTGAGAAAGTTGCACTCTTATCTCTAGGGGTGTTGACATGGGCTTGCAATGTTTTGGCATATTTCATCTGAGATACGAAAATCTGATTTTTCTTTTGCCACACTTCAAGTCCAAGACAATAATGCAGGAGCCCGAGATTGGGCATGTTGAATGATCATTTGAGATAGTGTTTATTGCTGCAATCATTTACAAAGAACTCTCTGTGATGACTAGATTGTCGACATATACAATTAAAATCACAATCTCCCCCTTGCTCTTTGAGGTAGAGGGATTGTACACTTTTTGCTATTTTCTAGGTGCAGTATACCCCTCGGGTTGAGTCATAGAGACTTTTTCTTTGAGATCTCAATTGAAAAAGGCACTCTTGACATTCATCTGATGAAATTGCCAACCAAATTGTGCTACAATTGCCAAAACCAGTTGGATAGTCTTGTTCTTTGCAATGGGGGCAAATGTTTCTTCATAGTTAATGCCTTCTTTTTGAGCATAGCCCTTAGCAACAAATCAAGCTTTGTACTTGTCGATGCTACCATCTGCCTTATATTTGATCTTGAAGACTCATTTGCATCTTATACCTTTCTTCCTTGGTGGAAGATTAACAAGTTCCCAAGTGTTGTTCCTTAGCAATGTGTGATATTATGCATCCATGGCATCTTTCTAAGGTGGTGACTCAAGAGCTTGCTTCATTGTTTTTAGTTCGGAATTTTGAATAATTGTGCACATAAGAGCCAAATTTACTTCCTCACGAGACTTGCTGCGAGTGTTTGGCCCAAAGCTAGACTTATTTGCAACTACATCTACCTTTCCATGCTTCATTGTGGTATAGTACCACTTAGGGATTTTTTTTGTGCACAGGAGATGACACTGAGGTGGAAACTAGTCCATTGGAAACAAAGCCTCTTCTCATGCTTCTTCACCTAATTCTACTCCATGGTGAGGGTCATCAAGTTCCTCATCTTTAGGCTTAGTAATTCTAGGTGTTTGGTGACTAAGAGGTGAAGGTGAGGAAGAGGTGATGCATCCTTTTTCCTCATCAAGAACATCCCTACTAATGTACTACAACTTCTTTCAAGCACTTAGGTGGGTGCTCGATTCAACAAGTACATAGCAGTATGAACCACTTTAGCCCTGAATGTAGGAGCTAGATCTGCATCCTTTTAACATTCATTGCACCATTTCCATAGTAGTATGATCATGCCTCTTTGCAACACCATTTTGTTGAGACGTGTATCCAATGGTCAACTATCTTTTATCCATGTTGAAGGTAGTTTAAAAACCTCTTACTGGTGAATTCCCCCCTTGATTTGACCAGAGGGCCTTGAAGGAGTGACTAGAGGACCGTTCTGTTTACTCTTCTATCTGATAAAACTAATACTTGAATTAATGACAGAAATAGCAATGCATTCTAGATAGATGAGTAAAAGTATATCTTTATTCACGAGTTTATTACAAAAGTAGACTACTGATGGCTAGCCAAGGATCAAATTGCTTTCCCCGACGATACAAAGTCTATTTAAAGAACCCGACGGTTGCCAAGAAGAATCACAATTGTCTACCAACTGACCTCTATAACTACCTGAAAGCCGACAAACAATTAATACATAGTCGGATAACCATATTATCAAAACATAATAATAGGCATTGAACGTTGACTACATCATCCTCCCTTAAAGAAAAGTTGTCTTCCAAACGACAAAAAAAACAAGCATCAAGTAATATTAGGTAAGGTTTTCCAAACTTGTGATGACGTTGTAGACAAAGGAGAACTTGTATGCTGACACTTACCACTAGCAACCAAAAACAACCTCATCATAACTTGATCTTTCCATAACTAGTGAACGTTCTATGATGAAAGATGAATGAAGATCGAGAATGCTTGTTTTAGCTGGAAGTAGAAAGGAAAACTAATGGAGGAAACCTGGAAGTACTCCTAGAGCATAAGTAGAACCAACATATCTAGAACGCATGTCTGTGTAAGGAGAATGCTTTTGCCAATGGCCATATAATTTAATAAATTGTGGCTGAGGACCAAACAAACAAGGAACCCAATTTGATTGCACACTGGAGTCTAAAAATGCTTCACCCAATTGATTATTGAACCCAAACAGTACTGTAGGCACTTAAATATTATCCTCATCAAGAAAATTTTGTTCAATATACCCATATGCCACGAATGTACTTTCATTCAATTCACCAACTTGAAGAAATGATTCTTTGTTTCTGCTTAATTTAGAGTCTGAGGAAGAGCCAATTGCAGAAGGATTAATAGCAGGCTATATGGTGGAAAGAAAGACAATCTTGGAATTGTATGGTGGACAAAAAAATGGGATGGCTGGAGGGAATTATAATTATAATTAAAATACTAATATATAATTAATTTTTAATTTTTTAAATTTTTTTTTAAAATTTGAATACATATTTTATTTATCCAAAATAAAATTTTATAATAAATTTAATTTTTTGAAAATATATAGTATGTAAGATCCATTTTTTATTCGCAACATTATATTATTAATAATTATATATTATAATATTAAAATATAATTTTTATATTATTAATATATTATAATATGATATTATTAATATTCATAATATTTTATACATTAATATATAAGTATAATATTATATTATTAATATTTATTATAAATATAATAATATATTATTATATTTATATATTATATTATTAATATTTATATTTTATTATATTAAAATTAATATATTCTAATATAATATTAATATATAATATATTATTTTTTTTTGATCCGTAATAGCAGTTTTATATTAATAAATTCAAAAAGAGATACATTTCATCAGCCTTTCATGGCTGGCCAGAGATTAACAGTCTACCTACAAGGACTGAGAAGCCTAGGAGAAAGACCACACAGGGTCACAAAACATATTAACAGAGGAGACAAACTATAACCTAGACTAGCAATTCGAAGCTCCAGCTATACAAAATGGAACAGAAGGGGTAGATAGAACTAGATAGTTGCGGATGCTAGAAGTTTACTGAAGTCGTCCACCCAGTCGAGACCGTCCACCATCTTCAGACCCAGAGCCTTTTTGATGAAGCTAACTGCTAGTGCCGCTTGATCTTTTAGCAGAATCAGATCAAATCCTCTGACATCCAGGATGAAAGGATAAAGCTTAATGACAGCGCCAGGGTCTTCAAACATATTCCAATCCTTCGGCCGCGGAATACCCGACCCCAAGCTAGCCATCTGCAGCGAAACCTCAAGATCCCCCATATGCTCTGCATTGAAGACACCCTACATGATGGACTTCACCATTTGTTTGTCCGTGCCCAATTCGAGCAGCATCACCAGAGCCTTGGAAGTAATGTTTGTATCCACCCTGTATCGTTCTCCATTTTCTAGAAACTGCCTGCCCAAAATCATCTTCACCGCCCCCACCATCAGTGCATCGGACCGGCGCAACATTCTCTGTAGCCGAAGGTCAGTGATGGCTCCGAGGAAGGCCATCTGCCGCTTCCGACTGGTTAGATGCACTAGCGTATCCATACCGCCACATCGAATAGCATCTGCCGAGAAGATAACAACAAAGTATGTAGGCATTAATCTAAAACCAGAGAGGATGATACTGTGGAGAGCTCTTGCCAGCCCTACTAACGATATGAAATTGCTACCTCCGCAGACTGCTTATCAAGAGGCCTGCCGAAGCTTCTCGAATTCCACCTGGACTCCCAGCTCATGCCAAGTCTAACACTTACCTTAATCAAAGCAACATTCCGTCCACTCGTGCCTTATTTCTGTATTTGCGAACCATCATTATCACCTTCTCTGTCTCGGCCTTGCCACCCATCATGGGGTGGCAAGGCTCCCTCCCAACCACCCACTAGAAATTTTACATGACATAGTAATAAATATATAATATATTATTAATACTTGTTATTCTATTATAATATATTATATATAAATATAATAATATTTATAATAGATTATTATATTTACAATATAATATTGTGTATATATATATATATAACGAACCCAACCCCAAAGAATTTAAAAAACAACAGGTTTTCCTTTTTCTCTGCATTTTTTGTACATTTTTTGGAAATCCGATTTTTTCACGATTTTTTTGAAAAAATCTTATACTTTTGATTTGCTGATTTTTTCCCCAAAAGATTTTTGCTGCTATGGGTACAACAATAAGTTGAATTCGCAGAACTGAATGGTTAGGCCGTATGACAAGAATAGGAACAACACAAGGCCATATGAAAAGTTTAGAAGTGTTTGCCAGTTTATTGGGAGGTCGCATGGTCAAAGATGAAATATATTTGGTGACATAATTTGTAATATGCTTTGCTCTGAAATGTTGTCTGGTGGGAAGAGAATTAATACGATAATTTTTTTTTAAATTATCGTCATTTGATCTACGGTGAATATATGGGCTGTGGAGGGTGGTACAGTAGCAAAAACATGATAATAAGATTGTATGATGACAACATGATAGGGAGGCCGTACGATATGAAAGAAGGGAACTTTATTATCAAATTTTTTAATTTTTCTCCCTAATGGTTGCCATATGGTTGTAGGAGTTTGCAAATTTTTAGTGTTGATTTCTTGGTGCCTTTTGACTTTTGCTTCCATAGCTGGTTGTTCGAGTAGGAAAGAATTAATTTTATTATCACAAAGTTGAATATGCTGCACCATAGAAGGCCTTATGGGAGGAAAGAAGACTTTATGAATATGAAATTCAATTTGTTTTGTTATTGGTAGATGTACGGTGGTAGACAATGGAGTTTTAACTTTATTATTATTAATGGCTGGCTGTACAATATTCAAAGGGAGACATTTATTATTTATTTTAATTTGCTTCTTCCTAGATGGCTGTACAGTGGTAAAGGAAGAAATGTTTTAACAACAAGTGAACCTGGCAATTCCAACTATGACGTGGCGATCTGTCATTATTCTTGAGGCAGGCATGGATATCAATGGATTTTTTTGACTTATTGACTGCAGAAAAACCCTAAACGATAGTATTTTGTGAGTTTTATGCACCATAGGAAGAAGGAAAAAGATGCGAATGCAAAGGAAATACTAATGAATAGGATCGAACGCCTCCTCTGCTGCTCGAATGTCTCACCATAAAACATACCTTGTGTTGCCCAGTGCTCGACTGACGTAGCATGCTTGAACCAGCCTCCACAGACATGTTTTTTTCATTTTAATATTTTATGCTGCTCTGAGTGCTTGATTTGGCTGTAATTGACCACATTCCAAAACTATAAAACAAGAATATTAAGTATATACTTGCCATTGTTGTTCCAGCTTATAGGCATCATAAATAACAAGTTGTGTTTCATGAACAACGAGAATGTGAACCTGGTCTGAATGAAACTGAACTCGTGTGTCTCCAGAAACTGGTTTTCCAGATGGCAATTGGATAAACTTTGGTTGCAAATTAAAAGTAAAAATATGCACTCGTAACTATAAGTATTTCATTAAAAAGAAAAAATAACTATTTCTTTTTTATATAAACAAATTGATATCAAATTAGTATATTGTATTTCAAATTTGTAATATTTATGGTAGTTTTGTTTAGCATATGCATGATATGTGGTTTTCTGAACTTAATTCCTGTTTTTAGGCTGCATATATATATGATTTTTATATGGATGTACCCAGTCCCCCAAAAAAATTCTGCTGTACCGGTATACCATACCCAAGTACCTGTACCCCATTCTGATTCAACAACTTAGATTTCCGTTAGAATGCTATTTTGAAGTTTATTAGAAGATCTCAATTTTTAAAATTAACTCATAGTCACTTTCAGTGTTATGAATGTTAGATCACATGTCTACAAGTTAAGATAATATAGCTGCCTGCTTAGGGAGTGAATTTATCCTATTGGTCTCCCTAACCATGAATAGTTTTGAGTGGATTTAACTTGGAAGGGAATTAACACGTTAGTACTTTTTGCTGGCATTTCATTGTTCATAGTTTATTCTTCTAGCCCTTTGGCTTGATGACTTCAATTTTTTTTTTTGCAGGCAGCTTTGAACCTGCAGACACCTTTAGAGCATTCAAAGGAGTTAAGCGATTGCAAGCAACTAATCAAGACTTTGGTCATGGGTATTGCTCTTGTCATGCTTTTTGGATAGGTTTTCAAGTGACTACTGATTTATTATCTCTTTTGTTTTTAATTAGCTGAGATTGGCTTGATGTTTTGCATGACATTGAATACGTCTAGCTTGGGTACAAAATTTATTCATATGTGCTTATGCTTCTCTTTGTAGCAATTAGTTTTGCATATTGTGGCTAGATGCACAGGAAGCTACTAGTTCATATGCATGTTGTGTATTCTAACACCTTAATTGTTTCTTGTTTGCAGGAATGAAGACATTAGTTTGGAGTATTACTCATGTGAACTCATCACAGATACAGGTATCTCAGTCACCAACTACTGGGAATCCTATCGGGATGAAAGGCATGCGAGAAGATGAGGTCTGTTAAAATATATGCTGACACATTTTCTTTAAGAAAATTGTTTAATATTATATGAAAAGATGGGAATTTCATCCTAAGATGTTGGCATTCTTGTATGAACAGGTACGGCTTGCCTCGGGGGTACTAAAAAGTGGAGTGCTTTGCCTTTCAATATTCAAGGAAAAGGATGAAGAGAGAGAAATGCTACAGTATTTTTCCCAAGTATTTACATCAATGGAACCTAGAAACCTAATGGACATGTTCGCTATGTGCATGCAACATCTTTTTGAGTGCATGCTTAACAACAACCAATTGTTACTTATATTTTCTACCCTTCTTCAGACACCCAAGGTTGTACGGTATTTTGCGGATGTTCTTGTGAATTTTCTAGTTAGTAGCAAACTTGATGTTCTCAAACAGCCAGATACACCTGCATCAAAACTTGTGCTGCAGTTATTCCGACTTTTGTTTGTTGCTGTTGCTAAATCTCCTACAGATTGTGAGCGTGTATTACAGCCGCATGTGTCAACTATCATGGAAGTATGTATGAAGAATGCTACTGAGATAGACAAACCTCATGGATACATGCAACTGCTTCGTTCAATGTTTCGTGCTCTTTCAGGAGGGAAGTTTGAAATGTTGTTTAGAGAGTTTATCTCCACTCTGCAACCTTGCCTTAACATGTTGTTGGCTATGGTGGAGGGTCCAACTGGTGTTGATATGATAGACCTTGTTCTTGAGCTTTGTCTAACATTGCCTGCTCGCTTAAGTTCATTGCTTCCACATCTCCCACGTCTTATGAAGCCATTGGTCCTGGCTTTGAAAGGAAGTGATGAACTTATAGGCTTAGGTTTAAGGACACTTGAATTCTGGATTGATAGCCTCAATCCAGAGTTTTTGGAGCCTAGTATGGCAAATGTCATGTCAGAAGTAATCTTGACTTTGTGGTCTCATCTCCGACCAAAGCCTTATCCTTGGGGAGCGAAAGCCTTACAACTTCTTGGTAAACTGGGTGGTAGAAACAGAAGGTTTTTGAAAGAGCCTTTAGCTCTTGAGTGCAAAGAAAACCCCGAACATGGTTTAAGACTTATTTTGACATTTGAGCCATCCCCATCATTTCTGGTGCCTTTGGATAGATGCATCTACCTCGCCATAGCAGCTGTTATGCAAAATAGATCGAGTGTGGATGCCTTTTACAGAAGGCATGCTCTCAAGCTCCTGCGGGTCTGCTTGGCATCTGTTTTAAATCTCAAGGGAAATATAGCTGGGGAAGGGGTCACTCCAGGACTTCTGAGTGCGATGCTGATTTCACCCATTGATCCCTCAAGGCGCAGGACTGAGACATCAAATATGAAGGTTTTTCAATGTCTAATATTCTTTTTTGATGCAGTTTGATAACATCTTTTTGTTTACAATTAAGGCCCAAGCTTACATGAATGAATAATTTTCTTTCTAGAATGTTATGTTCATTAGTATAAATCAATTTCCACCCTTTTATGCAAGCTATAAGGAAAATAAAGTTATATTATATTTACATTCGTACCATGCACGCTCCTTTAATTCTTTCTTACCGAATCATTATTCCATAGGGCTTGACCATTGACAGCATTTTTCTCTGTATTTATTTGAATTTTCTGTTGTGATACTGCATGTAATATTTTCTTTTTTAATAATTCAGGTCCAGCAAACAAAATTGGCAGTATGTGTAGCAAGTGGATTTATATAATGAAAGACACCTTATATGTTTTGGTGGATTATAGATCGATGGCACCAAATGGACCCGTACTAATTATCTGAAGCTCTAAATAGTATCCAAGTTTGAGTTATGAAATTAGCATAATAAATTGTTTTGGTTTGCAGGGTGACCTAGGGGTGAAAACAAAGACACAACTGATGGCGGAGAGATCTGTATTCAAGGTTCTTTTGATGACTGTAATTGCAGCTAGTGCAGAGCCTGAACTTCAGGATCCAAAGGATGATTTTGTTCCCAATATATGTCGTCATTTTGCTATGATATTTCATGTGGATTCATCACCACCTGCTCCATCAGTAGCAACTGGCCAACTTGCGGGTACAACAGGAAGTGGGGGATTGAGTTCTAAGTCAAGGAGTTCTTCCCATGCCAGTTTGAAAGAGCTAGATCCTTTAATATTCTTAGACGCATTAGTTGATGTTCTTGCAGATGAAAACAGAGCACATGCAAAAGCTTCTTTGAATGGGCTCAATATTTTTGCTGAAACACTTCTGTTTCTTGCTCGCACCAAACATACTGGAGTACTGACTCCAAGCCGTGTGGGAACACCTGGTACTCCCATGATGGTCTCCAGCCCATCTATGAACCCCGTGTACTCACCACCTCCAGGCGTTCGGATTCCTGTATTTGAGCAGTTACTTCCTCGACTTTTACATTGTTGCTATGGAAGTACATGGCAAGCTCAGATGGGTGGGGTGATGGGTCTTGGAGCTTTGGTTGGTAAAGCTACTGTTGAAACTTTGTGTCTTTTTCAAGTCCGTGCAGTTCGTTGTCTAGTATATGTGTTGAAGAGGCTTCCTCAGCATGCACATAAGGAGCAAGAAGAGACAAGTCAAGTACTTACACAGGTTCTAAGGGTTGTGAATAATGTTGATGAGGCAAACAGTGAGCCTCGCAGGCAGAGTTTTCAAGGAGTTGTAGATTTTCTTGCTGCAGAGCTATTCAATCCAAATGCAACACTTATTGTGAGAAAGAATGTGCAGTCATGCCTAGCATTGCTTGCCAGCAGAACAGGTAGTGAGGTTTCAGAGTTGCTCGAGCCCCTATATCAACCACTGCTGCAGCCTCTTATTATGCGTCCTCTTCGTAGTAAGCACATTGAACAACAGGTAAATTGGTTACATATTGTACTGAAATGTATTATAACTTATTTTGCATCAAAAATATTTCTTGCCAACATTTGAGAACAATTTTGTGGAAGACCGATGTACATTTTATTCTAGAAAAAAGGGCTATAATGAAAATTTGTTTTATATTAAGATATTATAAAACTGCCTTGAATTGATTCTTATTTCAGTTCCTTAATAAATTTTATATATCTTGCTTTTTATAGGCAATGAATGTTTTATTGAGGCAGGTAGGAACTGTAATGGCATTGAACTTTTGCCTTGCCTTACGTCCTCCACTTCTAAAGATGACTCAAGAGCTTGTAAACATCTTGCAAGAAGCATTGCAAATAGCTGAGGCAGATGAGACTGTCTTAATTGGGAAATTCATGAACCCAAAGTTGGCTGTGACGTTGACTAAGCTTCGAACAGCATGTATTGAGCTTCTATGTACGGCCATGGCATGGGCTGATTTTAAAACTCCAAACCACACAGATTTACGATCCCGGATAATTTCAATGTTCTTCAAGTCACTCACTTGTCGGACTCCTGAAATTGTTGCTGTTGCAAAGGAGGGACTTCGTCAGGTTATATCTATATTTTAATTATTATCTACATGTTTTTTCAGAGGGTGGTAATGTGTAAAGACCCGAGATGAAATTAAAAAGTGTACAATGTTTTATAGGAAGTAGTATATTTTTTGGAATTTTAACAAACTAAAAGTTTTCTAGGGTACTGAATTTGGATTGTTGTTTTTAATGTGTAGGTTATACAGCAACAAAAAATGCCCAAAGATCTCCTACAAAACAGCCTTAGGCCAATATTGGTGAATTTGGCTCATACCAAAAGCCTTACAATGCCCCTTTTACAAGGTTTAGCTCGATTACTTGAACTTCTATCAAATTGGTTCAATGTGACTTTGGGTTGTAAGCTCCTAGACCACCTGAAGAAGTGGCAAGAACCCGAAAAGCTTGCACAGACTCAGAAAGCTTGGAAAGCTGGCGAGGAACCAAAAATTGCTGCAGGTATATGAATTTTTGCTTAAATTTACTGTCCAGTTAAAATCTTTAGCTTTCCAGATCATACCAGATCCTGGAGGCTTTGCTCAGTCATCTAAATCATCTAAAGTTAAATCATGTTTTTTCCTGTTTTTGCAGCAATCATAGAGCTTTTTCATCTTCTGCCATCTGCAGCATCTAAGTTCTTGGATGAACTTGTGCAAATTATTATGGATTTGGAAGGAGCTCTTCCCCAAGGGCAAGTGTACAGTGAGCTAAACAGTCCTTATCGTCTTCCGCTAACTAAGTTTTTAAATCGCTATGCAACAGATGCAGTGGATTATTTTCTTGTTCGATTGAATCAGCCAAAATATTTTAGAAGGTTAGTTTCAATAAAATGTTTAGTAAGTTATTTGGTGCCTTTTTTAAGATGATGCAACTAGAAGCTGAAAAAGTGTGTTGTTTCCCTTGTTCAAAATTAGATTTATGAGTATCATCAGGTCAGAAACAGGACAACCGTTAAGAGAGGAGCTTGCAAAGTCACCAAAAAAGATAATTGCTAATGCATTTCCTCAGTTTATAGACAAGCCAGATGAGAATGCTGCCTCAGCTGGATTACCATCTGCAGCAAATAACAGTGATGCTTTAGTGTCCTCTGTAAATGAGAATTTAGGTGGAATGCAAGCCACTGGAGGTGCTAGTGTAGGCGAGATGACAGATGCCCACTTCCATGGATTATCACTGGTATCAGTTTTGGTTAAGTTGATGCCTGATTGGCTCTGTAATAATCGTGCTGTTTTTGATGCTTTAGTTATTGTGTGGAAGTCAACTTCAAGAGAAGCTCGCATACGCAATGAGCGGGGTCTTAGCTTGGACCAAGTATGATTTGTTTCTTCTATGCTATCATTTCTTGAAATTAGTTTTCAGCATACAATCTTCAAGTAGTTGGCACTTTAAAAGAAACTTTTTGATAGTAAAGTAACAATTTATCTCTATGCTGACATTTGGAATATGATCTCAATATAACATTATTTCTCATTTATTAATGAATATGGCAGGTCAAAGAGAGCAAGAGGCTTGTCAAGTGTTTTCTGAATTATCTAAGACATGATAAAACTGAAGTTGGGGTTCTATTTGATATGTTATCAATTTTCTTGGTCAGAACTCGCATCGACTACACATTCTTAAAAGAATTTTACATGATTGAGGTTTGTTCATTATACTTGTTTGGGCTTGTTTAATTTCTGGTTAATATTTGTTCGAAGTAAGCTCTATTTATAGTAGGTTTAATATAAAAACAAGATATTAGTGTGCTATTGTCTCCTGGTAAGCTGTATCTTATACACATAATTGTGAATCACAAAACACTCATTGAAGCAGGTTGCAGAGGGATATACTCCACAAATGAAGAAGGCACTTCTGGTGCATTTTCTACATTTGTTTCAGTCGAAGGAACTAACACAGGATCATTTAGTGGTTGCAATGCAAATGTTGATTCTGCCAATGCTTGCCCATGCTTTTCAAAATGGTCAGAGTTGGGATGTGGTTGACTCTTCCATTATAAAGACAATTGTTGAAAAACTGCTTGATCCACCTGAAGAGGTATGGTTTTCAAGTTATTTGTTTTGAGTGACACTCTATTTTGATTTTACAACAATAACACTGACACTTTATTTTATTACTGTTTCTGAGATTGGCCTTTAAGACAGAAGCTTTGATGATGCTTTGCTTGTTTAATAAATATTATATGTAGAATTTTTTTTTCCTTTTTTGTGGCTTTGTTAATGGTATCTTGCATTGTTTGTCCACATTTCTAGGTAAGTGCTGAGTATGATGAACCTTTGAGGATAGAGCTTTTGCAGCTAGCAACTTTATTGCTAAAGCATCTCCCAAATGACCTTGTGCACCATCGCAAAGAACTTATCAAGTTTGGGTGGAATCATCTCAAGAGAGAAGATAGTGCCAGCAGACAGTGGGCCTTTGTCAATGTTTGTCATTTCCTTGAAGCTTATCAAGCTCCAGAGAAAATTATACTTCAGGTAGAGCATGCCATCGAATGCAATTCTTGTAGTATATGAACTAAGCAGTGTGATTTTAAATAGTGCCATCATAGCTTTACATTTATGTTTTACTGGACAGAAATTGCAAGTCTATTCTAGTTGCCTTTTGCAATGGTAGGTCAGCAAATTCTGGTTTCCTAGCAAATATAAACAGAGGTCCAGGGCTTTCAAGTGGGACCACAAACTGGTTAATGTGACCACTTTCAAAACAAAATCTGAAAGTCCTGGAATCACTGTGGTGTGGCAAGATATATGCCCACAAGCATACTTAGATGATATAAAGAAGAAACTTCTAGTTCATTCCCAATCTGAAAAGTTAAAGAGCTATTAACAGGCAACATATCTCCTAAAAGTTCAGCTGGAATTTCAAAGGTCCTGAATTTACCCGTATCTGAAAAGACTAAACCTTGTTTAATTGTAATCAGCAGTTGTCATCTTCCAAGCTCCACAGTTTACAGCAATATAGCATGACTGATATAAAGCTCTTTAACAGACTCGCTATAATGTCCTTGTCATTTCTTACTATATATGCGACTTTGCTAGCTTCCATTGTCCTGTGTGTCGATTCTCAATTCTTGGGCATTCAATTGCTTGTAGACATTGTATGATTATCAATTAATGCAGATGTGAAACTCCTGAGTATCTATAATATAAGTTAATGGCCACGAGTTACTAAACAGGGCCAAACTTTAAAATTTCTAAATCTGTGGTCTCTAGAAAATACTCGTGGTGAAATTAAAAGCAATGGAATTGCTTATATTTTAATGTAAATTTTTGTTGGCCAAATCTCTCTTATCTCTTTTGCAATGCAAAATATAAGAGAAGAGGTATACAGTAAGTCAAAAAATACGTGACTCATAATAATTTTTTTAGATGCACACTAATTTGGGAATAGGACAATACAAAATTGTGTTGAAGCAATTTAATCACAGTACTTGTAACTCCAGTATTGTGATGACTCATGGGCTGTTGATATGCATGTACATTCTTACTTTCTTCAGCCATAATAGATTTTTGTACTTTATGGGTTTGGAACGAATGTTATGTCAGAAGTAAAGTTGTTCTCATCCTTGTGGGAAAGGTTTGACATGAAGAAGTGTGTCAGGCATGCAAAAAGTTGTCATAATTTTGATGGGTTCAAAGGCTTAAGTTTTTGACATTAATTTGATAGAGCATAAAGACAAGATGGAAATGAAATGGACAAAGATGTGGAAACTAGAGGGTTGAAAGTTGAAACAATTAGCAGATTTG
Organism: Cunninghamia lanceolata; assembly: GCA_027924645.1. Taxonomy (NCBI): domain Eukaryota; kingdom Viridiplantae; phylum Streptophyta; class Pinopsida; order Cupressales; family Cupressaceae; genus Cunninghamia; species Cunninghamia lanceolata. Next base: position 2,348,219 of record BSBN01001465.1, on the reverse strand, counting down.
AGAGGATGAAGAGTGGAAGAAATAATAACTAGCATCTTCTCCTGGGTGGATCCAAGGTTTGAACTGAGCTTGTTAAGAAAGTATTTGATCTTGAAATCTTGTGTTCAGAGTTAGGTTCATTTAATTTTCCTAGATGATTGTATGTTCTCTACATTTTAGGATGCTTGTATTAATTTGGGTGGTACTTATGGTTTGATTTGTATAGCTGAACCATGTTCATGTTGAAACGTATAAAGAAAACAAGAATCAAATGTTATGGTTTGGCATTGAACTGGAATGATTGTTGTAACTAAGTTTTCAAGTGTGGCAGGTATTCGTTGCTCTTTTAAGAACTTGCCAGCCAGAAAATAAGGTGCTAGTGAAGCAGGCTCTTGATATTCTCATGCCAGCACTTCCACGAAGATTGCCACCGGGTGACTATAAGATACCTATATGGATTCGTTATACAAGGAAAATCTTAGTCGAAGAGGGACATTCAGTGCCTAACTTGATTCATATTTTCCAGCTCATTGTACGGCATTCAGATCTATTTTATAGCTGTCGAGCCCAGTTTGTGCCACAAATGGTAAATTCACTGAGTCGTCTTGGACTTCCCCAGAACACTCCTCCAGAAAATAGACGTCTTGCTATAGAGCTTGCTGGGCTTGTTGTTGGGTGGGAGAAACAACGTCAAGCAGAGGCAAAGACAGTTTCTGATACAGAAGGAAATGTACAACTTGTGGATATGTCAAGTTCAGCTTCAGCTGCAGAAGGTGACTTGTCTGCAGCAGCAACAAATATGAAACGCTCATCTGATGCTTCAGGATTTTCAGATGATTTGACTAAAAGGACTAAAGCTGAAAGTGGTCTACCCTCATTAGGTGTGATGTCTCCAAGTGGCACTTCCATACAAAATATTGGTACACCTGGTGCAGCTGGTCAACCTGATGAAGAGTACAAGCCAAATGCTGCCATGGAAGAAATGATTATTAATTTTCTCATAAGGGTAAGGATCTGTTGCATATATTTTGTGATTACATTGGATTTCTGGGTAGTGGTATACATATAAGAAATATTTTAAGTATTTGTATATAATAATGTTTTCTTCATATTTTTAAACATGGGTATCTACAGAATATTTTAAGTTTCATTTGTTATCAAGTTATGTGAAAGAAATCTTGAATCCTGTCCTTTTGTGCATTAAGGAGGTAATGGTGTTTTGTCAGTATAACAATGGAAACAAATATAATGCGCTGACTTGCCAGTTTTCTATCTTCTGAAAAGTTTCAAATCGGCATATGATATTAGTTTATGGATCTATTTTAACAATGTTCTTGACTGCCTCACTACGGTGGGGAGAGTGCCATTGGCATGTTATCAAAGGTTTTGTTCATATCATTTTATAACAAATGTTCCTCAAAAGGTTAATTTTGTTGTCAATACCGTTTTTTGTGATTTTGGTGATAATATGATTTTATATTTACTTGGTTTCAAACCAATATGTTATAGATGATCATCTGCCTGTTTTCTCTAATGATTTTATAAGCAGCCCCAAACACACAAGGTTATGCTTTCTTGTTTTATAATGCACTCAAGGAGTAGTGATTTATGTTAGTCTTGTATAGTTGAATTAAATATGAGTTCCAGAGAGATTTGAAAACTCTATGGTTATGCTTGTGTAGATTATTACTCCCAGAAACTTGTGTGAGGCATAGTCATAGTACAGTATGTTGTTAAATTTGAATGTTCTCATGCCACTTTTCTTTTGGTAAGCTTGAGTGCTGTATATGGATTTGCACAGGCGTGGGAATAGTGTGTATTGCATAATTTCCTTGACCAACCCTGATCTGTGGTATCTAAATGCTATTTTGTGTAATACTGTGCAGGTTGCATTGGTAACAGAACCTAAGGACAAAGAAATGTCTGCAATGTATAAACAGGCTTTAGAGCTCCTATCTCAGGCATTAGAGGTTTGGCCAACTGCTAATATAAAGTTCAATTATTTGGAAAAATTACTCAGCAGTTTACAGCCTTCAGGGCAAAGCAAAGATCCTTCAACAGCTTTAGCACAGGGCCTTGATGTCATGAATAAGGTGCTGGAAAAGCAGCCAAATCTGTTCATTCGAAATAATGTTCAACAGATAACTCAAGTATGTGCAAACAAATCAGATGTTTTACATTAACATGCTTGTAACACACATTATGATGATTTAAATTTCAATTTGGAATGTTATTTACTTATAATTGTCTTCTACTGTTGTTTTGCAGTTACTTGAGCCTTGTTTTAACAGCAAGCTTTTGGATATAGGGAAGTCCTTGTGCACATTGTTAAAAATGGTCTTTGATGCGTTTCCCATAGATGCTATGAATACACCACAGGATATTAGATTATTGCATTCCAAGGTTGAAGAATTGATACAGAAACATCTTTTAGCAGTTACTGCACCTCAAATATCACTTGAGACAAGCTCAGCTAATTCAATGATAAGTTTTGCACTTTCTGTTATAAAGACGCTTGCTGAGGGGCAGAAAAGTTTTATAGACCCTTTTATGATGCCTTTAGTTCGTGTTCTTCAACGTTTCATGAGGGAGATGGGAACAATTACTGGCACCATTGCAAAACAAGTATGCTTACTCTTTCCTTGATACTTTTGTTGTCAAATTTTTTGGCTTCTTTGTATCTTCCATTCGTCTGATTATTATGTTTCTTATGAGCTGGCCTAAGTGATGCAACATTATTTAAAGAAATATTGCTAGTGTCGTGATTACATTTGCTCTATGTCATGTGTATTATGGTTCTTATGAACTGGCCTAAGTAATGCAATGTTATTTATTTTCGTAGATAAGTAAATATCTATGCTCCAAGGGGATGCGTCCCCTGCCCCAGAACCCCCTGTACCCGTACCAGGGACGTGGGGATGGGTAGGAAACGTCCCCTACCTGTCCCCCCTTCCCCGGGGACGTCCCCTAAAAATTCGGGGACACAAGGGACGGCCCCTGACCCTCCCGGGGACGGCTAGCCGTCCCCTGCGTCCCCGAATACTTTCGCAACAAATTTAAAAAAAAAAAAAACACGTTTTTTTAATTAAAAAAAGGGATGGGGGGGCCCACAAGGAACCCCACATCCCTTTAAACATACCCTAAACCTAAAATAGAGATCATCAACCAAAAAGAAAAAAAAAAAAAAAAACATAACTCATTTTCACATTTTGCATTGGTGAACAACAGCAGTTTGAAAGGAGAAAGAGGAGTAACAGCAGTTTGAAGAGGTTAACAACAGTTTTAGGAGAGGCTGATTGGGGACAGCCATATATTTTCTATGTTTTTGTCATTTTGTTGTTGAAACTTGCAGCCTTTGGGCATTTTGATGTAATTTTGATATAATATATATGCAGATTGTCATTGAAAACAATTAAATTTTGTTTATTTGTTTGCCAATTCTCATGTGACAAGTTGAAAACTAAGTTCAAGTGTAATGTTATTGTTATGTATTCATTTTTTAAGGTTCTATAATGTCTATAATGAATGCCTTATCAATGTTATCATATAAATATTTGAAATTTCCCTATATTTAAAAAAAAATCTTATTTTTTAGTAGCCTTCCCCTGCCATCCCCTAAAAAATGGCCAAAAAAAATGCCGTCCCCGAAACTCGTCCCCGCCCGTCCCCGTCCCCATCCCCATCCCCGTCCCCGAAACTTGGGGGAGCATAGGTAAATATTGTTAGTGTTCTTGATTACATTTTCTCTTACTTCCTTTCAGCTATTATCTGTGCTAAAAATAAAGTCTTTCCTCGCTTATCTTTGTCTGCCATGTCATGCGGGTGCAGTTATTTCCCATGCTATTTTTTTGAAATAAAAATATGTACTTTATAATGTTTTATTTTTTCGTCTTTTTTTCCCTTAAAAAATCACAATTTTTCTTGTGTAACTACAGGGTCAAAGGATGGATACAGAATCTGCAGCTACAACTACACGTTTGATGAATGACCTTGGTGCTGTTACATCAAATTTGAAGTCAATACTTAAACTCATTAGTGGAAGAGTAATGCTTGTACCTGAATGCAAGCGCTTGATTACGCAGATATTGCAATCTATACTGTCTGAGAAAGGCACAGATGCTAGTGTCCTCCTTGCAATCCTTGATATAATAAAAGACTGGATTGAATATGACTGCAGGTCTTCTACTTCTGGGACTCCTAATGCTGTATATAACAAGGACATAAGCATGTACTTGCAAAAGCTTTCACAAGTAGATAGACAGAATCTATCCCCAGCATTTGTGGAAGAGTGGGATGGGAAATACCTCCATTTACTTTATCGACTCTGTTCAGACTCGACCAAGTGAGTGATTGATGTTCTCCTTCCAGACATTGTATGCCTTTCCCAAATAGGAGAACATATTATGTTATTTTGCTTATACATGTGGTTCTCTTTTCAGGTATCCACTGTCTCTACGGCAGGAAGTATTTCAAAAGGTGGAAAGGCAATATATGTTGGGTCTAAGAGCAAAGGATCCTGAGATGCGACAGAAATTCTTTGCACTTTATCATGACTCTCTTGGGAAGACATTGTTCATACGATTACAATATATAATACAAACACAGGAATGGGAAGCTTTGAGTGATTGCTTCTGGCTTAAACAGGGTTTAGATCTTCTTCTAGCAATCTTAGTAGAGCATGAGCCAATTACACTTGCTCCAAATTCAGCACAGGTGCCTCCTCTAATAGCTTCAGGTAGTGCTCTAGAACGTGTTGGAGTGCAACAACAATTAGGTGATGCTCCAGAAGAGCCAGATGGGACCCCCCTTACTTTTAACGGTCTTGTGACCAGGCATTCTAAATTCTTGAATGAGATAAGCAAGCTCCAGGTCTGGTTTTTAGTTTCTCTGATTATTGAGTTATCCTTGCATACGGATGTTATAGAAAATACGTGTCTATGAATATGTTTGGTTGTAACTTGTAAGTTTTCTGATTGTGGATGTAACTGATTTGTAGCATGGTCTCTAATAAGATATATTGTTTCAGGTTGCTGATCTTGTGACTCCTTTAAGAGAACTCGCTCACACAGATGCAAATGTGGCATACCATATGTGGGTGTTAGTATTTCCAATTGTATGGGCTACACTGCAAAAAGAAGAACAGGTTACACTGGCTAAACCAATGATTACCCTATTGTCAAAGGACTATCACAGCAAACAGCAAGATAAGAGGCCAAATGTAGTACAAGCACTGCTAGAAGGCTTGTCATTGAGTCAGCCTCAACCTAAAATACCAAGTGAGCTTATCAAGTTTCTTGGTAAAACATACAACGCATGGCACATAGCTGTTTCTTTGTTGGAAAGTCATGTCATGCTATTTCCTCATGAAACACGGTGCTCGGAAGCTCTGGCTGAACTATATCGTATGCTGAATGAGGAAGATGTACGTTATGGTTTATGGAAAAGAAGGCCAATTACTGCTGAAACAAGAGCAGGCCTATCTTTGGTCCAACATGGATACTGGCAACGTGCTCAAGATCTTTTCTACCAGGCTATGAGTAAAGCAACTCAAGGTACATACAACAACAATATTCCTAAGGCTGAAATGTGTCTTTGGGAAGAACAATGGATATCTTGTGCACGCCAATTGAATCAATGGGAAGTTCTGGCAGATTTTGGTAAAACCGTGGAGAACTATGAAATATTACTTGACTGCCTCTGGAAGATTCCCGAGTGGGGTTTTTTGAAGGAGAATGTGTTTCCAAAGGCACAGGTCGAAGATACAACAAAATTTCGGATAGTACAGGCATATTTAGCTCTTCATGATGGTAGTATTACAGGAGTGAGTGAAGCTGATAGTAGAGTTGTTCAAGGAGTCGATCTAGCATTATATCAATGGTGGCAACTACCTGAAATGTCTGTACAATCTCATGTGCCTTTGTTGCAACAATTCCAGCAATTGGTAGAGCTTCAAGAATCAGCAAGAGTCCTTGTAGAAATTGGAAATGGCAACAAACAACTTGTTGCAGCTGCTCCTCTTGGAGGGGTTCATGGAAGCTATGTGGACCTTAAAGATATTCTTGAAACTTGGAGACTAAGGATACCTAATGAGTGGGATAATTTGTCTGTCTGGTATGATTTGCTGCAGTGGAGGAATCACATGTACAACACAGTAATTAATGCATTTAAAGATTTTTCAAATACTAACCCTCAGCTTCATCAACTTGGATATCGGGATAAGGCGTGGAGTGTCAACAAGCTTGCTCGTGTTGCCCGCAAGCAAGGACTTTTTGATGTCTGTGTGGCTGTGCTCAACAAAATGTATGGCTATCCAACAATGGAAGTTCAAGTAAGTTCCAAGTGTCAGATATATTATTTGTTTGTCATGTTGAATTAAATTTTACAAAAGTATTTTGTTAATTTATTTATTTTTCATTACAATGCCATATGAAATTTAAATCCCTAAGATAACAGGCTTTCGAATGCATTTGCAGGAAGCATTTGTGAAGATAAGAGAGCAAGCAAAAGCCCACTTAGAAATGAGAGGGGAATTGGTAAATGGTATCAACTTGATTAGCAATACCAATCTGGAATATTTTCCTGTTCAGCATAAGGCGGAGATCTTCCGGCTTAAGGGGGAATTTTTTCAGAAACTGGGTGAGAGTGAAAGTGCTAATCATGCATATTCCAATGCTATCAGTCTCTTCAAGCATTTATCAAAAGGATGGATAAGCTGGGGCAATTATTGTGACAAGGTATTTCTTTTTGCCCCTTTGAACAATTATCAATTTGCTAATGTGGCACTTAGTCTTTGAGATTGTCCATGTTAGGTTCTGATTGTAAAGTGTTGTTTTGACTCTGACTGTAGGTGTATCAGGAGACAAATGAAGAGATCTGGCTGGAATATGCTGTAAACTGCTTTCTTCAGGGTATTAAGCATGGTGTATCAAGTGCTAGAAGTCACTTGGCTCGTGTTTTATATTTGTTGAGCTTTGACACCTCGACTGAGCCAGTGGGAAAGGCATTCGACAAGTACTTGGACCACATACCCCACTGGGTCTGGCTTTCGTGGATACCCCAGTTACTCCTTTCTTTGCAGAGGCCTGAGGCAGCTCATTGCAAGCTTGTTCTTCTCAAAGTAGCTACAGTGTATCCACAGGTTTGTATATAAAATTGGGTTTGAAATGTTAGCTCTTTGCTTGTGTAAAGTGCTTTGTGCTGATTTCACAATTTATGGGACGTAATAAATGTGGCAACAGTTGTTTGATTCATAATTGTTGTAAGCATACTCATTGCATAGCATTCTCATACAAAGAGGAGTGAGTAGAAATAGAAAAGCATTGACTGTTAAAATTAACTTTCTAAACTTGTTTCTTCCTGCTTTCCATAGTGATCATTTACTCTTGATATAAAATTGTGGAAGAGAGTGGTGCTACATCTCTGGTTTATTATATTGTCATCATTATTTTAAGTGGCTAAATTGATATACTTCTGCTAGTCTTTTGAACTGGTCATGCACTGTTATATCTGTAGGCACTCTATTATTGGTTGCGGACATATTTGTTAGAACGTCGTGATGTTGCCAACAAGTCAGAATTGGTAAGAGGAGCTGCAGTTGCTCAGCAGCGAGTTCAGCAGATAACTGCATCTGTTGCTAGTTCAGCTTCTATAAATTCAGTGGAAAGTAATCCAATAACTTCAAATCCAAATGCAAGTAACCTGCCTTCAGATGTTGCAACTAGTCAAGTTACACAGGGTGGGGTTCTGACTGTGTCTCATGATGGTACAAATACACAAGCACAAGAATCAGATAAAGCACCAACAATTGATGGGAACGTTCCTGCAGGGTCTGAATCATCTCAGACAAATTCTGCAAGTGTGAATGATTCTCAAGCTGGGATAAGGCGTAATGCTGGGCTTAGCTGGGGAGCTTCAGCAGTGACAGCATTTGATGCTGCGAAGGATGTTATGGAGGCTTTGAGGAGCAAACACACTAATTTGGCGAGTGAGCTTGAGGTTTGTTTCACAGTGGAGAATACGGCCATCTATAGTTTGCATCTTTTGTCTCTTTCTATTCAGTTTGCAGACAGTCTTTTTTTATAGAATAGAAACACTCCATTAGTGTTCTTGCTTTTCTTGTCATATTTGGTTTGGATGCCTGGAATTTGATTATACTTTTTTTCAGGTTTTGACTATCTCTTAGAAGTGCAGAGAAATTCTTTCATGATTGTAACCCATCTCCTTATATCCCATCAAACTGACATTATCTTCTGTTGGAAATAAATAGGGTAGATGATTTAAATTTTCTTACTGTTTTCTATTAATTCAGTTCCTGCACCCTTGCTATATACATCTGAGTCTCCTTACTCTATATTGTCAATTTTTTGACGACTACATTTCTGATCACATAGTTCTATTTCCTGTCTGAATCCCTCCAATAGTTGATGATATTTTGAATATATGAAATAAAAGAAGTCAAAGTTTCACTTGTTTGAAGATTGCAGAAGTGTCTGAAAACAAATTATCTTAAATTTATCTGCTAGAAAAAGCACATCTTGAAATGTGAATAATGAGAAGTGAAGTTGAGGCCATGTGTGATTGTGACCATCTCCTTATATAGCCCATCAAAATGACATAATTTCCTGTTAGAAATAAACGGGGCACATGATTTGGGTTTTGTTACTGTTTCAGATTAATTCAGTTCAAGCATCCTTTTCCTTTTGCAGCCTAGTTTCCTTGCTCTTTATGGTCAAGTTTTTGACTACCCTATTTCTGATCACACTGTCCTATTTTGTTTGCAATGCCTCCTGTACTGGATTGATCTTTCGGACATACCAAATAAATGAAGTCAGAATTGACTTATTTGAGGACTGTGCAAGTGTCAGAGAACACAGAAATATTTAATTGTGTTAAAAACACATCTCAAAATATGAATAATGAGAGAACCCATTTTGCCAGCACCACTTTTGTCTGCCACCCAACCTCGCCTTTTCTGCCTGTGAGTTTGTGCTTAGAGAGGAACAATCAACTGTTCCCTGCTGCTCAGCCTATTCTTGCATGCAATACTTAAAACAGACCGATCTCCACTTTGTTCTCCCACACAGTCATATGAGGGCCTTCTACAGCAGTATCTGTTCTTCAAATTCAACCTTTTCATAATTCATGTCTATTACATGTTTGATCTCTAATCTTCTTCCATGTGCAACAAAACTGTTGTATGATGTATGTTAGTTGGATAATTTATAACTATTTCCTGGTAAAACCATTATTTGGTTAATTTGTGCATTCCTTCGCCTGTCATATTCTTGATGCTTGCTTTTTGTGGGTTTTTCTGCCCATTATATTTGGATTACTAGAGGCAAATGACGCCTTATGGGCCTGTGATTTTTATCCATCTTACTTGGTTTGCCATTGTATTTCTTTACCATTTCATATGTTTTTCTTGCATGTTTATTGTTTGTTTTCTAGATTTTTTGGATTAATTTTCAGAAAATGTGGAACTGAACCCTTGAAAAGATAATTAATTTTTAAGTTTAGACTTTTCTTCCTTATCTCTTCAGTTCCTTATAGAGAAGCATGGTTTTGCAGGTGTTCCTAACAGAAATTGGTTCAAGATTTGTTCCTTTGCCTGAAGAGAGACTGCTTGCTGTAGTGCATGCATTGCTGCACCGGTGCTACAAATATCCTACTGCTACAACAGCGGAGGTTCCACAATCACTCAAGAAAGAGCTTTCAGGTGTCTGCAGAGCCTGCTTTTCAGCAGACACTGTAAACAAACATGTTGAATTTGTGAATGAGTACAAACGGGACTTTGAACATGATCTTGATCCTGACAGTACATCATCATTTCCATCTACACTTTCTGAGTTGACCGAGCGTTTGAAACATTGGAAGAATGTTCTACAGGGAAATGTGGAAGACAGATTGCCTGCTGTATTGAAACTGGAGGAGGAAAGCAGGGCTCTTCGTGAGTTTCATGTTGTTGATGTGGAAGTTCCAGGACAGTACTTTGCCGATCAGGTGTGGATGTCTCCTGTGGATGTTGAGCTTCTTGAAAAAAGTCTGGGATATTTATGGAATGCAAAAGCAATGTTCTTATTTTTCATTTATCATAAAGAATGTCTTTTCTTTTGTTTCATGTGTGGGGAAGGTTTCAGAAGTCAACTTCAACTTGCATTGCATGAATGAATAATAAAAAATAGGGGTAGACAAAGCCTCAATCTCAATCAAAATTTGTTTGCATTCTAAATAGCCTGAATAGGGTCAACATTGTACACACACACACACACACACACACACAGCGATATTGATGCTGGGTCCTTGGCTACATTTATTTACTTCCATCAATATCTTTGCAGGAGATTGCACCTGACCATACAGTAAAGTTGGATAGGATTGGTGCGGATGTGCCCATAGTACGTCGGCATGGTAGCAGCTTCCGTCGATTGACGATAGTTGGCTCTGATGGTTCTCAAAAGCATTTTCTTGTTCAGACTTCATTAACTCCCAGTGCCAGGAGTGATGAGCGGATGGTGCAACTATTTCGTGTCTTAAACAGGTTGTTTGACAAACATAAGGAGTCAAGACGCAGACACCTTGCATTTCATACCCCAGTCATTATACCTGTTTGGCCACAGGTGCTTCTTGTTTCCTTCCTCTTTAAACAGAATGGTCAACCATAGATCGTAATTATTTGGCATTGTGTGATTTTTTTTCCTCTTTGCTAGTAAGACAAAAGAATCTTTAAGATCAAGCCCCTATGCTATTTTTAAATTTTTATAATTTAATGTGGAGATTACATTCTAGTTAAATAGCAAAGGAGGTAAGCATATTTTTTTTCCCCCTTAACCACAATTCAGGTTGAAATGTTTTATGCTCAAGAATCCCTTAGTTTCTAAATGCAGATATACATTTGTTTTTTAGTTGCTTACTGGTGTTAGCCTGTACCATAACTTAATTCGGAGATCTAGTTTGAGAGTATGCAAGTTTGCCTGTGGTTGTATTGATTATGTCTACTAAAAAATCATGTTTATCTACACCAGTGCTTAGTTGTAAGTTTATATTGCATGAGACATTGAATGTGAAAAGCTATGTTGTGGTAAACCAAATAGAGAGATTTATATGGAAACCTTTAGGCTTTTTTAGCTTAAAGAATTTAATTTCTGCTTGAACTTAAACTGAATGTATAAGCATAAAATAATGTATAAGCATAAGCTATTTTAAGCTAAACCATTGTGTTTCTCTGCTGTAGTGTGTGTGTGTGTGTAGTGACAGTTATGGCAGAAATAATATATTAACGTATAATTAGTAATATATATATCAATTCAATTAAACACATTAATAATATAGTCGTCGTCATTTATATGATATATTATGTATATAGTATTGATATTATTTTATCATTATAGGCTGTGTCTGTCATAATGTTGTAATATAACAGGTATGCTAATATTATCTATGATGTCAATATTGATGGCTGTATTTACCTCTTACATTAATATACCCTATGAAGCCAGTTTTGGTAGAAACAACATCTATAGATGCAATGCAAGAAAGTTTGTAGCAAATCTTGTCATCCTTGGTCGAATTAGCTCCTTGCCCTCTGTGAACGAGCGCATCATACACAACACCCTCATGTGATTGTAGATGTACTTGGTAACTGTGCGAGCCTTTTGCAATAACTCCCTAACCCATTCAAGTTTTTCAATGTCCTCTAGGGTTAGATCAAGGTAGTGTGCCGCACACGAGCTAAAAACACAGAGGGATACTTGTCCATCAAGAGTCTACCAACAACACAAGCAACAACATTGTTTGTAATAAACTGAACCACATTTTGTGGCTCTACATCTATGACGACCTTATCAAATAACTCAAACAATGCAGCTGCAGATTTGATCTTATTTGATGCATCTACAGATTTCAAAAATCGTGCCGATATCACAAGAGACTAGAAAGTTGATGAGAGTCCGGTTCCTTCTATCTGCCCACCCATTTGATATTATGTTGCATCTAGTCTTTGCCCACTCTAATTGATGTTTGTTAACAACATCCTTAACATCTTGTATTGCATCATTGAGCATACCAACCCTCAATGTCTCATAAGACTGGGCCTTGAACCTAGGACCTGCAGCTGCAATAGAATCCATCATACCTTGCCAGTATGGAGACCTGACAACATGGAATGATAGGCTAGGGTAGTACCAGAAATTTGCAATCGCCTTCCTCACCCGTTCATGGACATTTTTCCTCCATCTTATACTCTCCAAAGTGGTTTGTGATCTCGGTGTACTACGAGGTGCAAAGAAAGAATTAATTTTTCCTCCACTTGTGTTTGGACCACGTGCTGTAGAAGTAGGTGTTGACTTAGAGTCCTTGAAAAACTCTTGTGCACCAGTTGCCTCATCCAAAGGATTGCTCCTAGCATCTGCAGAATTAGAAGCTACTCATGCTCCAGTTCTTGCCTTTTTTGCCTTACCATCAGAAATTGACTGAAGAGCTTGTTTTGCTTGATATGTGACATTTGTAGGGCAACTTGTGCAATCAATGGTGTCATGTCCTACCTCCTTTGCCAAATGCCATTTGAAGTGATGTATGCCTCCGTTGACATCAGTCAAACACTAGTTGCATTTGACCTTGGTTGTACCAACTACTGACGTGCAATGTGTGCATGCAAAGTCTCTCTGACGTGGCATTATGACCAAATATGCAAAAACATTTGAATTCAGTCTTTCATGATGACAAAATCTGCAAAATATATTTTTTTCAGCTCACTATATTGGACACACTGCAAACATTAGTACTGAGTTGAAGGAACCTTTAATAAATGAAGTTTATGAACTGAGACATCAAGTTGAGAAATTAAAAATCTAACGAAAGAAGACAGATTGATTAAGCACAGAGCTGTTACCATTTGCAACAGTAACAACACTACCAAAGCAATATCACAAATGATGACACAAATGGAAATCAGAATCAATTGTAATGATGTATTTGTAAGCTTAAATAGAGTACTTTTAATTTTGAGAAGGCTTATGCATTTTGACATATATTCCTAGAATCAAATGTGTTTTATCCTCTTTTATTAATGACATTCAGGATCTAACTTCTAGATCCCTCGTCAATGATTTGGATCATTCGATAGGTATGTAGAATAGCAATCTCTAATATATGTGTCAGCATTTATGTCAATTACAAAAGTTCTTGTAATATGCTATCCAAACTGTAGTAATAACTTATCTTATTTACTGCGATGGCCTACCTTAACAATAAGGCATTGGATGACGGGTCTCTACATTAATATTATTCTTATGCTCTTCAATTTCAACTGCTTCATTAAATCTAAGTTGCCGATCCTGGTACGGGTTTGGAATAAGGGTATGAGGTTTGGGTATGCGGATACAACAATTTTTTTTTTGGCCCGGGTACGGTACGGCAACACACAAACACACACACACATATATATATAAAATTAAATTAATATATATATATATATATATATATATAGATTAATAAATATTTATATTTATTTTATATATTATATATAAAATAATTAATTTATATATAACTATATAATATATCATATATAGTTATATGTTATTATATATATATATAATTTTTTTATTTTATATATAGAAAATTGTAAATTATAATTATAGTTATATAAATATTAAAATATATATAGTTATATGTTTTAAAATTATAATATATAATTATTATTAATTTATATATAATTATATAATATACAGTTATATGTTATTATTTATATATATAAATTAAAAAATTAAAATTTACAAAAACAGTAATACTAATAATTGTCAATAAACAAAACATTTAAATAGTGTATAAATGTAATTAAAATATTAATAATTAGCCAATAGGCTTTTATATGTGAGCATTATAGTGCTCGGAATTGTCTCACGCCATAAAAAAAATTCACATTGGAAAATTTTCTAAACTCGTCGGTTGTTCCTATTGGTATTCAGTGATTTTTGAAATGTCCCTGAGACGGCAAAACGAGATTTCAGTCATACAATAATGAATACGTTTAACGGTTTAAGTTTTAATCGTTTTAATTTTTTCATCGATTGTCATTTTCACCCGTTTATGGCCCGGGTTCGCCCAACTTCCACCCTGGGCACCCCGGGTTCCCAGGGCGGACCCTAGGTGAATCCCCGGGTGTACCGGCCCCGTACTTGGACCCGAACAGAACCCATACGGGCACGGGGACCCATATTGCAGAACACGGTATCTTAGCATTAAATAGATGTTTTGCATGGTGACTTTCAATAAATAATACACCTGCTTTAGCTACATAGATTTTGTGTTTAATTGCAAGTGACTTTTCTGAGATGAGATGAGATCACTTAAAATAGCCTTTTCACCAGGTCTGTAGGAGTATATCTACTTGCTAAGATGATTGTTTGTATAGGATTCCAGTTTAAAATCAATTCTCTAAGCTTTGTTTGATTTGTTTTAATTGTAGACTTGCATTTAATTATGGCTGCAAAATAGTTAGTTCTGCCTGATAGCACTTCCAAGTGAAAATGATTTTTTGGTTCTCTTCTATTTCAGTTGAGTCAAACCCCTCATAAATCTTCTGTTTTTTTTCTGGTGGCTTCATTTACTGGTTTTGCTGTCTCATTGTTGTAAGTTGGTTCTTAGTTTTGAAATGCTGAAAAAGCTCTTCGCAGGCTTCAAAGCTACTTCATTTTTTCTTAGTTGATCAGTATGTGTGAAATTGCCCTTAGAGACTAAGGAAATTTACTTAAACTGTCAACATACCAGCCTGTGGAGAGTGGCAAGAGCATTTTAACATTATAATTACTAGCCTGTATCTATGCTATGACTTTTTACTGGATTTGCCTATCCTCAAAAGTCATTGATGAGAATTGTCTGGTATGAAAAATGTTAATTGAAGAACTAAACAGGTGGGAATATTGGCATCAACCCATATGGGAATGTTAAGATTAGTTTGTTAGTCACTTGATCTGAGAATCTTTCTTTGCCATGACTTTTACAAGACTCTAGTTTACATGCCCTACAATTTATCTCTTACAGCATGAAAATATTCTCAGATGCATGTGTTACAGTTAGACCATTAATATCTTAACTAAACATGTTCAACTTTAGGTAAAGTGCACCAAGCTATGGGTTGATTCCAGTTTGAAAGGGTAGGGGTGCTGGTATGCAATTCTCCATTTGAATTGAGCAAAAAAAATGAGTGCATATTTAGGATGAGAAACTTAAATCCCTTTGTTTGAGAAGTTGGAGACCAAGGAAATAATACAACCCTGAGTCAATCATCTATAAGTGACCCATAAGTCTTGACTTTACATGGATGATCAAATCTCATGATTGCTATGATAATGTCTCAACATATAGAATAAGAATGGGGAGAAAACCCTCTACATGTTGGACGTAGACATTGGGATTTGAATGGCACCTAGAGAACCTGAAATCAAGAATGAAATTTATTTTCTGATCCTTGGCTCATGGAGCATGATTAAGTCCATAGTTCAAAAACTCAGACTAGGCAAAAACTCAGCAGACCTAAAATTTGACTCGGACTCGGGACTTGGCAAAATTTCCAAACATTAAAAAACACATAAATTTGCAAAATACTCTTAAAAAACATGCATAAAATTTTATTCACAATGGTCATAAGTAGTTTTTCCTTCATGTATAGATTAAAAAATGAATTGAATTCACATCATAATGTCATATGATTATAAATTACATATCTGCATTGATATTTTAGAAATTTCTTCCGTGAAAAACATGGGCCCAAAACAATATTTATTTTTTGTTTTTTAAAACTAGAGTGGGGGTCTGGGGATGGCAGCCCTCAGTAGGGTTGACGGGAAGCACCTCTCACACCTTCACAAGTCATCTCAAGACGATTGTGTTGGATGCAAAACTAGGTCTCAGTACAACCTATTTGAAAACAACAAATTAAAAAATTAAAGACACAGAAGAATGCAAACTTAAATTTTTAAAAAGAAATTACTAAAGTTAAACATAATATTGAATAATTGCATTGTTTGAATTACCTTCAATAGCTCTAATCGCGAGAATGATTTAAAAATGGCATGTGACATGTGGTTTGTGATGAACACTTGGATCTCTTCGGCCTTAGCATAAACTTGTTTGATCCACTCTATTTTCCTACCCAACTTTTGTAGCATGAGGTTGAGTGAGTGGACAACACAAGACATCCAAATATATGTGAGAATCGTGTCTCAACCAACATACCAGTTGCTTTGCAATTCTTTGCATTGTCTATTATGACTTGGACAACATTTTGAGGACCCACTTCTTGAATGCACTTTATAAGGATATCGGCAATAAATTGTGCATCCTTCACCTGCCCCTCACAATCCACAACTTTCAAAAACATTGCCCCTTTAGGGCACACTGCAATCTTGCCAATACGGAGATCAAACAACATTGAAGGACAAACCATTTGCACAGAGGCATCTTGCAACAATTTGATCAACAATCTCTCTAGCATCATTTTTAAATGCCCTCTCTAATGGTGCCTTGCTCTCTCCACATTATCGGGCTCATCTTCATTCCTACTCAAAAATGGGTGGCTCTCTACTACAACATTAGGGACGACACTACGAGTATGAGATGGAGAAGCAAGTGGCCTCTGCAAGCCCCCTCCTCTCCTCAAAGGATGCCCTGTTCTATTCACAATTCTTGCATTGCTTCCTCTTGCTCTTTGATATATTCTGCTATTTTGTGAGGTGGGATAGGTGTAGTATTCTTTCTTGGATAGGCTTTGATTCTCAGTCCAGGAATGGCACACAAATGGCGTTTGACCTGACTGTATGAACTTGTATACTGCTTATCACACCTGTTGCATTTCCAAACATATGTCTTGCCACGTGGAATCTGCTGTAACATTTCTACATGCCTCCACAAAGGTGAATTCGAGTCAATATTGAAGGAGGGTTTGCTGACGGAGCTAGAACTGACTGTGATCATAACAATCTCTATTTGTAGTAGGCATTAACAAGTTTGAAAAACAAATATTGAAAATTTGAACGATATATTCTAAAATCTCATGAAATAAATTATTAAATTGAAATACAAATTAAAAATTAAAATTGAATGGTTTATTTAATAATTAATAATTTAATAAAAATATATACAAATAATTTAAAATAATAATAATGAATGATATAGATTAAGATTATATGACATGTGACATATGGCATGTAACACACTTGCAGGGCAATCCGACTTTATTCCGATTCCGGGACATTTCGTAACTGGAATCAGCATAGGGACAGGACAATTCGGCAACTTAGTTATTTATGGCTTAGTGTGGGAAACCGCCACAACTAATAAATCAATCAACAAACATCCTTCTTTTTAAAAAGTTCCTTAGGGGTAAATACTAAATACAGAGTCTATGAACTTAGAATTGGATTCACAAGTATAGAGTATTCTATCATTTAAGATCAGATGTGGTCCAAGGGGTTGAGCTTAATTCGTTGAAGTGCTGGTTTTTATTGTGGAAACCCAAGTTCAAATCCCCATAGGGACATCTAATGTGAAATTCTAAGTAGTGACTCTTAGTCTTCCATAGTTGGCTTAATGTGGATGTGGTTTCTAAATAAGTGGATTTCCGAGTAGTGACTCTTGGTCTTCCATGGGTGGTTTCTAGTGTGTTTGCTCGCAAGGAGCTTGTATTAGTCTCTAATAAGTGCTTGCAATAGCTTGTATTGGTTTCACATTGATGCTCGTATGAGCAAAATATTTGTAAACGATCTACAATATAAAAAATTTAAAAGATATCAGATGTGGATGCTAGGTATTGGAAGTAGCAACTCTTCAGTCTTTGTAAGTGGTGTTCTTTTTAAATGATACTTTGATGTGGCTAAATAGTGTTCCATGTTTTGATATCTAAATTCACCCACCCCCAGCTGGCTGGCTTTGTAAAAGAACAGGATTGAGTCAACTTTATAAGTTCAATTGATATGTAGTTTATGACTGTTTCATGCACGTAAAACCCTAAGCTCCATAAATAAAAGGGTCATGATAGCCCGATTCTTGAACAATAGAGATGTATGCCAACTTAGCTCTTGAGCATTGCCCTGTTGCAAAACAGAATTTATGAGAGGAAAGAAACAAATTATAAAAGTGATGGTGGGTGCACACACTTGGTTTTCATCAGGTACACAAATACAAGTACCTCCTCTTTATGTGGGATTTTTTGGACACAATAGCAGATATACCCCTTTTGAAGATTACAAAAAATGAAAAGAATAAAAAAACTCAACAAATTTGTATTTTTAAAATGAATATTGATGTTTAACTTCACTATATCATGCAAAAAGTAGAAAACTCAAACTTCTTTCAATTTTCTCCGACAGTGATGGGCTGCATCAATTGCATGGATTGAAACAAATTCAAAAAGTTATGAAGCGGTTTCACAACCCTCATTACCACATGATGCCAAAGTATCTCAAATGACAGACACGTCAAATTGATGACCAATGATCTTATAAGAGAGAATTCAACTTTCATGGCATTTTTCAGGAAGGTTGTTAGTCTTCCTTCAAAATGCAATGAGAATTTCCCAGAAGTAAATTTCATTGCAAAGTGAGGCTGATCTTTGTTACAGCAGTTATCCAAAGGTTTAAAGATGGATGGTGCTGTGGTTTCTAATATTTCAATAAGTTAAATGTTTAAACTTACATAATTATTTTGTGTGTCTATGGTCCCACATCCTCCATCCTGTGCAACTTTGTTTTCTCTTTCTTCTAAGAGTCATTATAAGTGCCTTCAAACATTTATTCTGCCTCACGAAAATAAGAAACTACACATTCAGATAGCATTGGTTTGATCTGACTGCCTTCCTGACTTGGTCTTTTTGTTACTATGAATACTTGGTGACATGTTCAATGGTACAGTAAAAAATGAGTTTGCCAAATAAATAATTGAAAACAATAATATACCTGGGGTAAATGCCAACACAAGTGCCATTTTTTGTGAACTTCAATCCTTAGCTTGGTACAACCACTAGCTATTATTTGAGGGACTGCTAATACTGAATGCGGTATGGTTTCAGATGCTCAGGTAACTTTTGCACTTGTAATGTTATAACATGCAAATACTCACTCAAGAGTTTCCTGTTTATAATGGTATATATTTGTTTGTGTATTCCATTTTATGCTGAATTGCTTACACTGCTTTTGCATTCAGGTTCGCATGGTGGAGGATGATTTGATGTATAGTACCTTTGGGGAAGTGTATGAAATCAATTGTGCTAGATACGGCCGTGAGGCTGACCTTCCAATCACCCACTTTAAGGAGCGTCTGAATCATGCTATTCTGAATCAGCTGCCACCTGAATCTGTTGCGGAGTTACGACTCCATACATACAATGAGATAACACAAAGCCTTGTCAGTGAGAATGTATTTTCACAATACATGTATAAAACACTTCCAAGCTGTAATCATTTGTGGGCATTCAAAAAGCAGTTTGCAATTCAGTTAGCTTTGTCAGGTTTCATGTCATATATGTTGCAAATTGGTGGACGATCTCCAAACAAAATTTTGTTTGCTAAAAACACGGGCAAAGTGTTCCAAAATGATTTTCACCCTGGTAAGTTGATCAGCAGTTATACAAGGAAATAATTTGGTGGCTCTGCATGTTTTGTGAATTCTTTTACCTGACACGCTATTTGCATTTGCAGCTTATGATGCAAATGGAATGATAGAGTTTAACGAGCCAGTGCCCTTCAGGCTTACACGTAATTTACAAACTTTCTTCACGCCTTTTGGTGTTGAAGGTCTATTTGTTTCTGCTATGTGTGCAGCTGCGCAGTCCATTGTTGCGCCAAAGGTGGGTAAATTGCTGTTGTAGTTTTTTCTTCAGATAATCTGTAAGTACTTGGTAAATGCAATTGGATGATTTCTTTCATATATGAATTGCTGTCATAAAATTTGGACAGTATTCAGAATATACAAGGTAACTGACATGGAATGGTCTATTGTTGGTAAACAGAATCAGCATGTTCAGCACCAGTTGGCAATGTTCTTCAGAGATGAACTTTTGTCATGGTCCTGGAGAAGACCGCCTGGAATGCCATCGGCACCAGCTGCAGCAGGGGGTATCAGTCCTGTAGAATTTGAGCAAAAAGTGAAAACAAATGTTGACCAAGTCATAGGCCGTGTCAAAGTGATTGCTCCACAGTGCTTCCCAGAAGAGGTTCTTTAATTGAAGCCTATCCTAAAAGAATTATGTTTAAATGGATTTTCATCTTTCAAATCCTCAGATATATCTCATGTTTTTATTGTTCCAAAATTTCAGGAGGAGAGTGCGACTGAACCACCACAATCTGTACAACGGGGTGTCACAGAGCTAGTGGATGCTGCTTTACGACCAAAGAGTCTCTGTATGATGGATCCAACATGGCATCCCTGGTTCTGATAGGGTGCCCAGTGGTTTCTTGGTAACAAATTAAATTGTCAGTACTATCATTACATCCTCGTTCTCATTGGCTGCCCCAATGTTTTGGGCTTGTGAGGAAAGCTTTTTGTATTTTGCTTTCCAGTGTTTTCTGTATTTATATTGTTCCAAATTCCATTTCATTAAACAATTCTCTCAGTTGTCACTATAGCGAGTTCGTTACTATTGAGACTGCAGATACAATTTTACTTGTAAATAGTGTCTCTGTGGTTCATTGTATATTCTTACCACTACAATGATGTTTTCTGAAATATTAATTCAACCAAGTCTTTGCGATTAAAACTGAAATATGTGATCTGCCTAGGCAGATGCCTTCATTTGAAAGCATATAAAATAAGCTGGAAATACAATGCAGTTGTACGAGTACAAATTTTTCTTGTGTCTTTGTATTTAAACTGATTCATCCTTGTGGGCTTCTGAAAGTTTTGTCTTTTTTTAATCAAACCATTGGCTTGTTTCTTGTCTTTTGGCCAGTGTATAATGTCTGACACCAGCATATACACTGACAAGAGAATACGCACACGCATATATAATTTATCTAAAATACGAGTAAGAGCACTTTGGAAGGTGGGTGCTTGGATTGTAAGATATCTTACCATCTTCCATGGTGTGCCTGACACAATATCTTGTGAAACCCACAAACCATTTCTGGGTCTTCCAAATGCTTCTACGTAGTGCAGAGCATGGCAACAAAAATCTCAAGGATTTTTTCAAATATTCAGGATTCAATTGGGTTAAGAGTAGGGTTTGGGTTTGGGAAAAAAAAATGGACTAGGGTTAGATAAGGAAAAATCAGTAAAAAACTACCATAGAAATAGAAAAAACTTAGAAACCCTAATTTTAAAACCAAAAACTAAAAAAAAAAAAAAATTATGGAAAATTGCATTGTAATTATGGTCTGTGATTTTATTGGTCATAAAATCATTTGGCTACTTTTTTTTGGAACTTGCAATTTTTGTAGGAAAAAATTCAGAAGGGGCAGTCAATGATTACTCAAGTTTTATCTTGTTTTTTTGAAAATTTGAAGGAAATGAAAATAAAAATAACAGTCTTTATAGAGACGAGCCACAAACGTTGTTGCAGCTATGTTAGGCATTATATACAGTAGTTTAATTGCAATAGTTTGACTGGTAAATTTAATCAAATACATCGTGTATATCAAACGTTGCGAGCAACATTTGTTTTGCCTTTTGGACTTTTGACTTACTTAAAAAAATTGACTTCTCTTGAAATATCCCCCCCTTCTAAAATGCTAAAATGGGTAAACTTACCTCCACTAAATAAAATTTTCACCCATTGACTATTTAAAACACCCCCATGACTATATTAAAAAAATGCCTCCCAAGCTAATAAAATGACTCATTTTTACATTAAAAAAACACTCGAACTTAATCTCCAAACTTTATTGGAAACCGAAAATATTAAATACTTCCTCAAAATATGTAAACTCTATTTGAAAACACAAACACGTACCATGGCGATGTACTAGTGAACCAAAGCAGGGAGCAGGAATGGTGTCAGAGAGCCAGAAACACCAACACATATACAGGCGTTGGTGGTAGGGGTTACAGCAGCGTTGCAGGTGACACGACAGATGTATTTGTGAGTCGTCTTGTATGGTGGATGGTCACGTAAAATGAGAGTTTGAAACTCGAATGTTTATGTAGTTGTTCTCTATAAATCATGGAAGCCCCACTTGTTGCAAATGATAGAAACCCCTCGAGTCGATTGCTCTTAGGGGGAAAGTCGATGCCTAGACATCTATGGAGCCATGCTTCAATAGAGAGATTGTGTCTGTGGGTTGTGAACAGGATTGAGAGTCGCAAGTAGAATGTACAAAAAAAATGTCTTCAATAGAGATGAGAATGGGGGTAAACGATATAGCACCAGTCAAAACAACTTGCAGGAGACGGACACGACACTGTTAGGAATTCCTCTGTGGTATACATTGCAAACGAGTGGATGAGCTTCTGCTCCCGACTCTAGAAACAAGTCCAGTCGCCATTTTATACATGTATTAGTGCTGAAGAAATAATGAGAAAACAAATGACTATTAAAGATCAATATTTGGAGAAGCTAAAACGACAGTATGTAAACAGATCACATCGCAACTAGTCTAGCATGAAATGGCTACTGCAAGAGTTTGGTGAATGAAGTCCTAAACAACAACTGACAACGAAAATGCATGCAACTGCTTGGAGGAAACACAACTAATTGGAGGATATATACCATAGGATTTCATATATGAGAATTCATAAAAATTAGATGTGTATGAACAACAGGCAGAGAAGTGGAGAAGATATAAAAGAACGTAAAAATGACAAATTTTGTTGCTTGCAAAAATTTCTCCTTACATATCAACCTTCCTCTTTCAACCAAAGCTCTGATATCAATGTCAGGCCCAAGAATGAAATGTAGAAAAGATTGACAAATGAAATGGATATGAATTAGACAATTAGAAAAATATTCAATGAAAAGCTTAACCATTGATCCATTGATCAAAATGAGATACAATATACATATTTAACAATATGAAAATGTCTATTCAGTTCATCTTCTAGACGATGGCTTAGCTTCTGGTGTCTAAGAATATAAAATATTGTCCTACTACACCTAGGATTATGTACATTAGTGTTACAATATGGTGTAGAGGGCCAAAACTCTAGGAATAAGCTTGAAAGTTTGAATTTTTATCCATATTTTATTTAAAAAAAGTCTTGATCATTAACTTAACCCTAAACACCCCCTACTAATTTAACTTACCTATTACTAACTCATATGAACCTTTAAACTAACATTACACTTGAAAAACCCGCGATTAATCTTGAGTAATCATGATCCACCCATTTGCTGTGCTGTTTCTCAAGTTTTTCAGAAAGTAGTTCTGATTTTTTTATAGATCTTTTGTGGGGTCATGTTTACATTTAGAGACAAAAGATATAGAGCAAATGCAGATTAAACATGTCAATTTATTTTAGAAGTTAAAATACAGAGCCAAGGTAGATTGAACATTAAAATACACTTGACGCTAAATAGGCCATGCTTCATGATAGAACATATTGTTTTAGGGCCAGCCTATGCTTTTTATGTAAACTCTCGTGGATGAAAGTAAAATAAAATGTATAATGTCTTTTTTGGTTATGCGCACTATATTTGACATGAAATAACACAATTAGTCATTTTCTCTATTTATTTAGTTGTGTTTTTTTTTTTTCAGACTTTTTTCTATTTTAAACCTAGGTAATCGATTTTCACATTACGTTGTGTCAATGTCATGTAAATGGAATGCTATTATGCTTTAAACTTAAGAAGCAATAAGAAAAAAATACTTATATTTACACGTGAATAAAACTAAGATGAGGGATTGAAAGATAAGCACTTAGATGATTAGAAGAGCAACACCAAAATAGATTGGTATAATTGCAAGTATAATAAAACTAATACATCATAAAGTGAACAATATCATGTTAATTGGATCACCTACAATAACCCAACCTAGCAGAGTTTGAATCACCTTATAAAAAATAATACAAACCTAAAATCTTTGGAGACATAGAAGTAAATTTAATGTCTAAAGTCCCAAGGGCCATCAGAAGCATTCATTTTTCCAGCATGTTTAATTTCTTGTTACTTTCTTCCATCCTTTTGATCAAGTTGTTTGAAAGTAATCCATGGTGCTCTGCATCTCCTCAATAAGCATTTCCATAAAGGCAAGGTAGTAGTCAAGACTGATGATAATGCCATCAGGGAATTAGTAATTAGCATTAAAAAAATAGATGAAGAAGTGTAGAGGATTGCAGCTTAGTATTTCAGGGTTTAATTGTGTGCAAGTTTTTTCTTCAACGTTTTGGATCACACTTCATAATCCATCATCTGCATCTTCTTCTCTAACCTTCTGTGCTCCTCTTCCCCCCACCTTTTTGCCATCCCGGGTCTTCTTCCTTCTTTGTCCGTTTTGTTTTCTCTTCCCTCCTTGCCTACCTTTCCCGGTTGTCTTAGTTTTTTCCCCCTATGTCTCCTTGTTCATTCATCCCGTCTTGCTCCTGGTCTTCCGCATTGGTCTGTTTGTGCATGTTTTTTGTTCTTTTTCTTTGTTCGTTTTTAAGTTGTCCTTGTTTGTTGTGTACGATTCAGTTATTAGTCTTAGAACTTCTCTCTCTCCTATTTGCATATACATACTTATTTGTTCAGAGAGATTATATATATATATATATATATATATATATATATATATATATATATATATACATGTTTTCTCTCTCTTAGTTCTTTATATATTGTCTCTATCTTATTTCTATTATTATTATTTTTTCTTGCATATACATTTATGCATAGAGCTCATTTTGTATTTATGTGTGTCTCTCTTCTTCTAATGTATATTGTTTTTGTTCTCGTTCTTCATAGTTTTCTCCTAGTGTTGTTGTTAGTTCTTGTGCAAGCGCAAGTGTAGCCTTTTCCTGTTTTCCTTTATATATATATATATATATATATATATATATTTCCTATGTTGTTTAGAATTTGTGCTTAGGTTTGTATGTTTCTTTCTTTGCTTGGTTGGTCTTTGCTCTTAATTTGTGTGTCTATGTGTTCATTTTGAGTGTATATATATATATATATATATATATATATATATATATATATTCAATGTTTTTTGTATTTAGGTTTGTATGTTTCGTTCCTTGCTTTTGTGGTCTTTGCACTGGTTTTTTGTGGGCTTGTTTAGATGTGTTTTTTTTGAGTGGAGGTTTGATTGTTACTTAGTTGCTGTTTTTTTCACTCTTTCTTTTTATCTTTCATTTATTTTATGTCTATTTCCTTGTTAGTAATTTTTTCTTGGTTCTCTATGTGTGGTCTTGTGTAAGCTATATCATTGTTCTTGCTTGTTTTTCTTATATATACATATACATATTACACATACATGTATTTGTAAGTTTCTTGGTTGGGTCTTTTATGTTCTTTGATGCATATACTAACCTACATCCATTCCCTGGTTTTGTTTTTCGGTATGTTTGTTCTTGTTCTCTGTTTGTGTGTGGGTCTCTTATATGTACAGTTGGGTGCATATATGTGCTTTTCCTTGTTGCCTCATCCTCGTTTATTCTTTTTCTTGTATCTATTTAGTCTTGCATTTCTTTCTCTTCATTGCTTTGTTGTTTTTTCGTCCTTCTTGCTCTATGTGTGGAGTCGCGAGTTCTATGACAGCTAGGTCTACCTCCTTTCTATGTTGCTTAGCCCCTCTTTCACATATATATAGATATCTTCCTTTTTACATTTATACTTATATATATACCCCCTTCTTGTATGTTTTATGTTTTTAGTATGTTTGTTTATGTTGATACATTCCAACCTTTCACATGTTATTTTGTTCCGTATGTCTTATTTCCCCCTTTTCATTTTTTACCATTTTCATTTTTTTACCATGATGATTCTTCTTCCTAACTTATTTATCATTTTTGTTATTTTGACTCTTATAATTTTATCTCTTTGTTTCTTTTATTATAGTTCTTTGTTTTTGTTCCTCATTTTTTCACAATTCTTTGTTTTTTGTGTTTGGATGCTTTGAGCTTGGGTGTTTATAGGTTAGAGTAGAATTTTTCTTTATTATTTTTCTTCTCCTTAGTGTTTATTGGTTCTCGCGCTATTCTTTCCTCTATTTAGTTGTTATAGTCTGCAAAATCACTTTTTCTATTTCTCTTCTCTTGCTCTTTCTCTTGATGATGGATCACAGAGTGTGCTCTGAAACGTTGAGGAAAAAACTTGCACACAGTTAAATCCTGAAATACTAAGCTACAATCACTATGGACTATGGAAATTTGATGTCTATCAAGTGTAGAGGAGTTAGAATCTATAGTTCCACAACCATTATTCACATCCAAATTAGCTCTTTCTTGTTGATCTCTCATTTGCTTTTGTATTCTTTTCAAGTGTCTAGCCTTAGCAAAACTATTATCTACTAGAATAATCATGCTGACTAGTCCCACCCATCTCAAACATCAACATTAGGAATACCATCCCTCATACACGCATGATGTTGATGCACCTATTCTTCACTACCTTTCTCATTAAGAACTTATTGCACTTTTCTCCTAAATTTGATGCTAGCCTAATTAGAATTTGGCTCCAACATTCATTAGCAACAATATTTTGCACATCCTTATCAACTTTTTTGGGTCCAATAAATAGGTGGAGGAAGTTGAGAAAACTTGCCAATATCCTCAATATATTCTAGGTTCAATTTGAAATATCTGTTGTTGGGAATCGTTTACACCTTAGTGTTAGGCACTCAAAGTTGAATATTTACTTCCAAATAACCATGAGCTATGACTTTAGTAATGAAAATAGTAGAAGTTGTCTTTTCATTTCAAAACTTTCTCCACAAAAGCTACATAATTTCTATTGAGTAAATAAGCCAATTGTTTTTAATGAGGTTTAACTATTTCACATTCTTACAATCATTAGTAGGATTAAGCACATCTATTCACTTTGTCCCATAGAGATCATTTAGAACCATTTGATCATCTATTCAAAAAAAATTCCTATGTATATTTTACCAATGGATAAAAAGAAGTGATGTTGAACAATCTCACGTTGTCTATACATATAAATTAAAAGCCAATGCCAAATTTAACCATCATGTTACCCAAAAACAAGGTTTTGATGCTATAAAAGCTTACATGAAACAAGTTTTTCCATGCTCTAAACAAGAAGTCCAATTCACAATTAAGTTGATTTTCCACTTCTTAGAGGATAAGCTTACTTCCCCCATGTTATTAAGATACCAACACATTATTAGTACATACCAATTCACCATACCGTTTGTGTAGAAGAAATTTCTCTAAGAGGGTCCTCCTAGCCATTTGAAGTTATCTTAAATCTATGTGTCATGTTTGAGTCTAAGTCTATTGGGAGTGTGTTTTAAAGATTTCTAGAACATTGTGAAAATTGTTTGGGAATTAGAGATTTCACATCTTTGTTTAATCTCTTCCCAAGGTAGCTAATTGTCCATTCACAATTGATTAGCAAAGGCTTGTATCCCTCTTGATGTCCAAGACTTAGTAGAATATCCTCTTCAAATACAAATGATATTGCTTATATTTCAATTCCACCATGGAGATCTCTAACCTTGGAAAACACTATCAAACAAAGTGAAAATGCATTCTCTAACTATAAGATGCTTCATAGACTTCCATGCCTCTCAGAGTGACTTAAATATTGATGAGCCAATAGGTTGTATAGAGGAGTTAAACAATAAATAAGAGGGGTGTTTCCTCTTCATCTTACTTTCTTTTTGGAGGTCCCATTGATAATATTAGATGTTAATAGCATATTCCATGATTCATTTCGAGAGAATGCTCTAAGAATCCATGTAACCAGACATTGCCAACTAAGGTCTTTTAAGTCCTAAGCCTCCCAAGGCCTTGGGTCTAGTACACGTCTTAGGCATCAACATGCCTCTCTCTAGCCCTTTTATCATCAAATAAGAAAATTTTCCTTACGAGTTTATCTAAGAAAAATCCAAGCTTAAGGGGTGGATATTCCAATGCACATGGAAATGAAGCATGCTCTCATTATAACACTACCATGTTTCCTTTCCATTTGCAAAAAAAAATAACACAACCATCAAAATCACAAATTCTTATGTTTGTGGTCCCATTTCTATGTTTTGCATAATTTTTTGCACATTTTTGTGTTATTGAATCATTGGTTTTATTCTCTTGTGAGATTCCCGATCATTATTTGACAATTGAGTACCTTTTGTGTTTCTTACATTCCTAGCATTCATAGAACATTATTTTGGTGTCTTTTGTCGTATATTGATTTAGATTTGAGTATCATGAATATAACTCCATTCAAGCACCAAACACTTGAGGAGTTCGAGTTCGAAGCCAAGAGAGAAATAAAGGGATCAAATTAAAAGACTTGATGAAATTAAGAAATTAAATCCTAACGCTGAAGATGTCATTTTTGCCAAATAAATTTGATGTTGAAACAAACCCTTAATCACCTAGCATGGGTAGAAAGCCATTGAAGTGTCAACACATAAGAAGCTTGAAGCTAAGTTAGAGAATTAAAGAGAACAAATGAAAATACTTCATGCAAGTAAGAAACTAAACTATGAAAGTGAATGTATGCCATCTTTGCCAAATGAATTTGATGTTGAAAAACAAATCCTCAATCACCCATGAAACAACAAATGATGATACATCACAAACTCTTGATTCAATTTTAAATTCAAACTTAGATGTTAAACCAACTATTGATTCGTATTTACATGTTACACCAAATGATCAACCTATACTAAACACACAAGCCAATTTCTGAAGATGAATATAGGTAATAAATAAAATTTGGCTAATGAATTAAATTTACCATTGATAACACTATCTAGATTTTTCTATAGAAGACCTAACCAAGTCTTTTATTAAAATTGATTATTTAAAAAAATCACTGAGATAAAATTTTTGAACACCATTTTTATATCAATGATGATCATCTCCATTCTTTTGAGTTTGTGAAAGGTTATTTTTAGATGTTCTAAAATTATTTTAAGTGAGAAACATTATATTTGATCAACACATTATATGGTCGTTTAACTATATATTATAAAACTTCATCAATTCAAAGGTAAATGGCTTCGCTCCCACCCATTCCTGGAATCCTACCTCTATAATTGACTGTTGTTTTTCCATCACTACTTGCCTTTGTGGTGGCGTGAATATTAGCAATGGCGGTGACACTAGTTTTTTGGTGGTGAAATCCCCTGATTCGTCCCTTGGCAACAATGTGCTTGCTCTTGGCAATGGTCGTGACTAGTTTGGGGCTGTTTATGGCATGGGATCTTCAGAGACAAACATGTTGGTTAATGTGGCATCTCTTGGTCGCGGTATTGTTGGGGGTGTGAAGGGATCAGGTCGTGGTCTCCCATGGTCCTATGTGGCCATGGCTAGTTCAGGGGTCCCTGTTTGCCTCCTCCACGTTAAAAGATTTACCCTCCCTCCTTATTCCCAATCCTCCCCTGTTGTGGTTTATGGAAAGGATGTGATTGATATTGAAGACTTTTATGTTTGTTGTGGCCTAGTTTACAAATTTGATAGTTTCTTGCCCTCTCTTCATGACTTACATAAATGGGTTTTGGAATCTTGGAAGCCTCTCATTGAGGGAAAGATCAACCTATATCCTTGTGCTAGGGGTTTCTTCATAGTGATCTTTGACTCTAAATATGACATGGACTTGGTGCTAGATGACAGGTTATGGATGTGGGGGAGAGGATTCCCTCTCACTCAAGCCATGTTCTACCTCTTTCAACCTTCTTTCAAAACCTCTCAATATCAAGCTAGTTTAGGTTATGCTACCCAATCTCCCTCTCCAATTATGGGAATACTCCTATTATAAGGCCATTGACAATTCAAATGGTCATTTTTGAAGGTTGACACAACTTTTTTTTTATGGGTCACTCTACGTATGCCTATATTTTGGTGGACATCGATATCTCCAAGGCTCTTCATGGGGATATTTTACTAATGGCAGAGGATAAGCCTTGGACTCAAGCGATCGATTATGAGGGTCTCCCCTTCCAATGCAAACACTATTTTCCCATTAGTGATAACTTTAAGGAACCCCCCCTAAAAAAAATATAAAATCCTAGCGAATCCTGGCTAAGTGCTATAATTTTCCTAGCAAATCTTTCCTTTTAAAAAAAAAAAAAAAAATTTTCCTAGCGAATATATGCACATTATTTAAATTTTTTATAAAATCCCGGTGAATCCTAATGAATAATTGGTAAAAATAATAATTAAAATGGTGAATCTAGTGCAGTCACGGTTAGGAGGGTCCACGGAGTGAACAGTCCAGATAACACAATGGAAGCAACTCAATTATAGAATGCAAAT
Source organism: Cunninghamia lanceolata (assembly GCA_027924645.1). Classification (NCBI taxonomy): domain Eukaryota; kingdom Viridiplantae; phylum Streptophyta; class Pinopsida; order Cupressales; family Cupressaceae; genus Cunninghamia; species Cunninghamia lanceolata. Next base: position 2,317,886 of record BSBN01001465.1, on the reverse strand, counting down.
GCAGATTCAGATGTTCAATATACCATAGATTCAAAATACTAACATGTCAGCAACATGCAGGCTTACAAATTAGGGCTCACAGGTTTGATTACAAGAATAGAAGGATATGACATTGAGGCGCCTGATACCAAAAGAATTCAAAGTATCTAACTCATGAATTATCCTAACCACTTTTCTATGCATCTATTACATGATTATATATCATCTTTGGATCACAAGAGTCCTCTGCATCGGCCAAGAAAGATCACAAACTCTAATGAAAGAGATGTAACGTGTCTGCACAGATAGGTCGGCCTTAAGCAACTTGTGCTCCTCCGCAGGTGAATGAAACAAGGTGTAGATCTCTGGGAAGGTTGGCCATGTCCCAAACTATCTTGAATGATGTGTCATTTAGCTCCACAAGTCATGGAAGTGCTCCACAAGTCTTCTCCTTTAGCTAGTTGTCTGAGACTATCTGAATGCTCTGTTCTAAGCAAACAGTTGATCTTCTGATAACAATATCTCTCTGAAAACTTATCCAAATGATCTAAATTTTGGATATGATGTGCATGATGATGTCTAAATGCTAAATCCTATTCCATAAGGTCTAAAATGAAACTATGGCAGAATGCAAACCAAAGTACAAAAACTGCTACTAACTGAACTGGAAAATGAAACAAAAACAAAATGAATGCAAATATTTTTGGTTGATGCAAGATTGCTCTTGAACCAGGGATGCTCCTGCATTATTCATCTAGGGTTGAAAAAGTGAGTCCCTCACTTTGCTAGGACTAGAGGAAAACCAAGGCGGTCCACCTCAGCCTGAGAAATCCAAGATGAGTCTTCTTTCGGTCTGCCTTTCCACTTCACCAAATATTCCTTGTATTGCTTTCATCTGGTGCTACGTCCAATTCTGTTGTACAAGATGTCTTCAATCTGCTCCGGTCTTGTTGTGGTAACTGCTTCTTCAAGTCTTCTCAATATTGTCACTGAACTCTCCTTCATGATACTGATATAGGTCTGAAATGTTAAAAATAGGTGATATACCCAATGTCTCTGGTAGCTCCACTTCATATGCATTCCCTAAATCAAACTTTCTGAGTATCCTACATGGTCCAAACTTCTTCATCTTCAACTTGTTATATGTCCCTATTAGAAATCTTTCTTTTCTTAGATATACCATTACCTCATCTCCCACTAAAAATTCTTCGTGTCTTCTCTTCTCACCCGCTTGCTCCTTATACTTACTATTCATCTCCTCCAAATGTTTCTTAACTTGATTATGTATTGTCTCCATGTGTCCTGCAATTTCTTCTACCTTTGCACTCCTCTTATTCTCCATATTGATATCTCTCAACTCTGCTATTCCTCTAGGGTTAGTTCCCGTCACAATCTCAAATGGTGTCTTTCCTGTACTACTATTCACTGAATTATTGTATGCAAACTCGACTTGTGATAGAATGAGATCCTAATTTCCTACCTTGTCTCCAACCAAACATCTCAACAAATTTCCCAAACTCCTATTTACCACTTCTGTATGTCCATCAGTCTGTGGATGAAATGCTGAACTAAACTTCAAATCTATCTTCATCTTCTTCCACAGTGTCTCCCAAAAGTATCCAAGGAATCTTGTATCTCTGTCTAAAATTATGCTCTTAGATAACCCATACAATCTTACAATCTCCTTGAAAAATAGGTCAGCCACATGAATTGCATCATTTGTCTTCTTGCAAGGTATGAAATGTGCCATCTTTGAAAATCTATCCACCACTACAAATATAGAATCATGTCCTCTCTGTGTCTTCGGCAATCTTAATATGAAATCCATGCTTATGTCTTCCCAAGGTCTCTCTGGTACTGTCAATGATTTGTACAATCCAGTATTCTGACTACTTCCTTTTGCAACTTGACATACTCTACAACTCTATACAAACTTCCTAACATCCTTATATATCTGAGGCCAAAAGTAATTTTGACTTACCAAAGCCACTGTCTTATCAATTCCAAAATGTCCTGCCAATCCACCACTGTGCTTCTCTTTTATCAAATTGTCTCTCATTGAACTCCTAAGTATACACAACTAATTTCCTTTGAACAACATATCCTCTTGAATGAAATAATCCAACCACTTAATCCTATTTGTCACAACAAGTTCCTTACATGCTTTCCAAGGTTCTACAAAATCAAGGTCTTCTTCCTACATGTTCTTCAACTCTTCAAAACCTAATACTTCAACTCTCATCTCTGTCAGCAAGTTCCTTCTACTTAGTGCATCTACAACTTTGTTTGACTTTCCACTCCTACGTTTTAGTACAAAAGTGTAACTTTGCATGAACTCCACCCATCTCATATTCTCTGATTCAACTTCCCTTGATTGTTCAAATATTGCAAAGCTTGATGATCTGTATACAACACAAATTCGTTAGGCAACAATAATGTCTCCACTTCTTCAAGGCTTGAAATATGGCATAGAATTCCTGATAATAAATTGAATATCTTCTCCTTGCATTGAATTCAGCCTCTCATTGAAATATGCTACAGGTTTACCTTCTTGACTTAACACTGCTCCTATTGCATTTCCACTTGCATCACAATCTACTTGAAATACTTTATTAAAATCCGGTAATGCCAATACTGGTTGCTCTGTCACTTTCTGCTTCAACAATTCAAAATTTTTATTTGCTTCTGATGTCCACTTAAAGTCCTTTTTATCACCTCTCATTGTCTTTGTCATAGGTGTGCATATTGAACTAAAACTTCTAATGAACTTCCTATAGAAACTAGCCAATCCATGAAATGATCTGACTTTTCCAATGTTCTCAGGTGTAGGCCACTCAACAATTGCTCTTTCTTAGGGTCCATCTTCAATCCTTTCGCAGAAATCACAAATCCCAAATATACCAATTCCTCCTTCATGAAACTACACTTCTTGATGTTTATCAACAATTTCTCTTCTCTCAACCTCTGCAATACTTGTCTCAGGTGCCACAAATGTTCCTCTTTTGTCTTACTAAAAATTAGAATATCATCCAAATATATAATGACAAACTTACCCAAGAATTTCTTCAAAACTTCATTCATCACCCTCATGAAAGTACTCGGCGCATTAGTCAATCCAAAAGGCATCACTAACCATGCATACAATCCTTCATTTGTCTTAAAAACAATCTTCTACTCATCTCCTTCTCTGATTTTGATCTGATGGTATCCACTCTTCAAGTCTATGTTTGTAAAATACCTTGCTCTACTCAAACAGTTCATAGTGTCATCCATCCTAGGCAATGGGAATCTATACTTAATTGTGATCTTGTTGATTGCTCTAGAGTCTATACACATTCTCCATTCTCTATCCTTCTTTGGTGCTAACACTACAGGTACTGCACAAGGGCTCAAGCTTTCTCTGATCAAACCTTTCCTCAACAACTCTTGTATCTGTCTATTCAATTCTTCATTCTCTGTTGGTGTCATTCTGTGTGCTGCTTTATTAGACAAACTAGCTCCAGGTATAAGATCCATGTGATGATTGATACTCCTGATTGGTGGCAATCCTTCAGTTACATTATCTGATATGATGTCTTCATACTCTGTCAGTGATTTAGTTATCTCCTCCGGTTGTGATTCTTCAGTCCCTATCTTTAGGGTTTCAAGCTTCTTAGGAATCAAAGCATAACACATATTCTCATGTCTCAAACTATCCAAAAATTTCCTTCCATCAACCAAACAGATTCTAGCATTCCCACATACTTCACCTTTAGGCTCATCTTCCAAAGGAATCAAGGTAATTCTCTTTCCATTTGATGTTATAGTATATGTATTCTTTCTCCCATCATGTACAACTTTTCTATCATACTGCCATGGTCTACCCAACAATATATGACATACATCCATAGGCATAATATCACACAATACTTCATCATGATAAGATCCAATATGAAATTTTACCAATATTGTTCACTCACCAGTACCTTATGATCATCTTGAATCTATGCTATCTGATAGGGCTTAGGGTGTTTCAATCTTTCCAGCCTTAGCTTAGTCACCATCTCCTCTGAAACCAAATTATCTAAACTACCACTATCAATTACAACCTTACAACATTTACCTCCTGATTTGCATTTGGTCTAGAACAAACTTTTCCTCTGCGGTGGTTCTTTATTTGTCTCTGCTTCAAATAGTGCTCTCCTCATGACAAGTGATTGTCCTTTCTTAGGTTTACCAACTTAACTAAGTGATCCAACAGGTTCTTCTTCTACATAAGCTGTTCTTGTACTGTTCTCTATCTTCTTACTTGTACTTCCTTGATGACATTCATATGCTCTGTGTCCTTCACCTCCACACTTAAAGCGGGTTCTTCTGAATGCTCTCCTATCAACTCCTCTTCCATCTCTTCTATCCTTGACTCTGATAAGAATTAGGGTTTCCTCTGTGGTAGAAAGTTCTATCATCTCTGCGGTATGAACTACTATATCTGTCTTCCTTCTTGAATGTGCCATCTTGTCTGTTTTGCTCTACATATGATCTTTCTCCTCCGAAAAATGTTCTACCTCTTTGAAATTTACCTCCTCTATCTCTCTATCTCTGCTCATTCTTCTTGTTCAACTTTCTTCAACTTTCAGGGCAAACTTATATGCTTCTTCTAATGTTGTCGTCCTCACCAAACTCATTTCTTCTTGAATGTTCAATCTCAGTCCATTGATGTATCTTGCCACTTTCTCTTTGCTTGCTTCACTATGTCCTATCCTTATGATCATCTTATGAAATTCTTCAGTGTATTCTTTCACAGATTTCTCCTTTTGTCTCAAGTTCTGCAATCTCTTCAACAATTCCAACTCATAGTTAGTAGGTATAAACTGATTCTTCAACTTTGTCACCATTCTATCCCATTTATGATCTTTTCTTTTCCTCTTCCATTTCTATCCAATTGAACTTCTTTCCACCAAATAGTAACATGTCCTTTCAACTTAGTCTTTGTAAATCTCGCCTTCTCCTGATCTTCAATTTCTTCATATTCAAAGTATTCTTCTAGATCATTTATCCAATCAATTAGCTCCTCCGGATTCAAATTGCCAGTATAGTTCGGTACATCCACTCTAGGTCTTTTCCCAATCTTTGAAATAGCTCGCAACATCTTCACTTGATCTAATTCTTCTTCTTCTTCTAGGGTTTCTTCATTTTGATCAACAGATTGAAATTTTTCATCATCACTTTCAATATTAAGTTGAGGTGTTAGTCCTCTTCTTCGATCTTCTTCAACAACATCCAATCAAAATCGCATTATTTTCATCATCTCCATCATCTTATCCATTCTTCCAGACAGAGTACTAACAACAAGTATTTTCCTTGGTGGCATCTCTTCCTAGGATCAAGTGTAACTACCTCAAATTTGGTGATTGGGCTACAAGGTGAAAACTGCCTCACAATCGACGATTAGTTGACGACACATGTAGTCTACCTCAGGTTCAACGATCTATTCACAACAAGATCTCATGGAATGCCTTCACAAACTTCACTCCCAAAGGATTCAAAGTTTTCTCTGATACCACTTGGTGCAGTCATGGTTAGGAGGGTCCACGGAGTGAATAGTCTAGACCGTGCAACAAGAGTAAACACAACGGAAGCAACTCAATTATAGAATGCAAATGCAGATTTAGATGTTCAGTATATCATAGATTCAAAATACTAACATGCCGGCAACATGTGGGCTTACAAATTAGGGCTCATAGGCCTGCTTATAGAATAGAAGAATATGGCATTGAGGCACCTAATACCAAAATAATTCAAACTATCTAACTTGTGAGTTATCCTAACTACTTTCCTATGCATCTATTACATGATTATATATCATCTTTGGATCACAAGAGTCCTCTGTGTTGGCCAAGAAAGATCAAAAACTCTGATGAAAGAGATGTAACATGTGTACATGGATAGGTTGGCCTTAAGCAACTTGTACTCCTCTGTAGGTGAATGAAACAAGGTGCGGATCTCAGGGAAGGTTGGCCATGTCTTAAAATACCTTGAATGATGTGTTATTTAGCTTCGCAAGTCATGGAAGTTGTCAGCAAGTCTTCTCCTTTAGCTGGTTGTCTGAGACTATCTGGATGCTCTGTTCTAAGAAAATAGTTGATCTTCTGATAACAATATCTCTCTGGAAACTGATCCAAATGATTTGAATTTTGGATATGATGTGTATGATGATGTCTAGATGCTTAATCTTGCTCCACAAGGTCTAAAATGAAACTATGACAAAATGTGGACCAAAGTATAGAAACTAATATTGACTGAACTGGAAAATGAAAGAAAAACAAAATGAATGCAAATATTTTTGGTTGATGCAAGATTGCTCTTGAATCAGGGATGCTCCTGCATCAGAATCCTAGTGAATAATCACAAAAAAATTAATTACAATGGCGAATCTCTCCTTTTAAAATTTGCATAGTTGGTCAGCTTAATCCTCCCATATTTTTTCTTATTTTTTGTAATATTAAAGCAGGGGCCTAGGGGCGGCAACCACCAGTGGGGTCAAGGGGTAGCGACCCTTGCAGGGGTCAAGGGATAGAGCTCCCTTGTGGGGGTTGAGGGGGCAATGCCCCCTCGTGGGGTTTGGGGATAGTGGCCCCGACACACTACTGTCGTGATACAGGCGGGGTCGAGGGGTAGAGCCCCTCGCCACCAAACACAAATTCACTATCCAAAATACATTAGAGAACACACATATTAAGTATTTTTTAAAAATCTCACTTTACAGATAAGACTAAAAGAAAAGTGAAATTGTTACCATTGATTAGCTTTTTAATCATATGGCTGTAGGTGAATTTCGTGACCTATATGCACGTGCCTTTTAAAAGGCTTGTTGAGGCCCGAAAATTGTTACAATATGGGAGATAACTAGGAAGAAGGGCAACCTTCAGGCCACTTCGAATCTAAACTCGACCAGATCATTGCTATGCTCCAAGAGACGAGAGCGAGAATTGGAACTCTCAAGCAGGAGGTCAGGGGTCAACATGGACCCAGGTGGGAAGCCTATTATGGGGCTGATGATGAGATACATCATGATGACACCACCCAAAGTGAACGCATAGAGAATAACTCTGAGGCCAGACAAAAAGGGGATAGAAGAAGCCACTTGGCTTTGGAATTATCTTGAGATATGAAAAAGGTTATGCCTCCCAAGTTCGATGGGTCTATAAGTGGAGATGCCATGGAGACATGGGTTACAAAGATGGAAAAATACTTTGAAATAAGAAATTATATTGAAATCACCAAAGTAGTATGGGGGAGCATACCAGTTGATGGGTGAAGCATCCACATGGTGGATGAATAAAAAAATGGAGTTAGGCTTGAGGTCTACGAGTTTAACCTGGGACAGGTTTGTGGAACTTTTTAGGCAAAGATGGTTGCCTCAACTATTTTATGACCAAATCTCAGGTAGAGCAATGCTTGTTTGAGGCTAAGGTTGAGATTCCAAGTTTCTCCACTGAGGTGAACCTTTACATAGCCCCATTAGGCTCATATGATGTTATCCTTGGGATAAACTAGTTATGGAAACACCGGGCCAAGGTGGACTGTTATGCCAAAACAATAGAATGTCTAGATGACCTAGGGAACAAAGTTTTTTTGCAAAGGAACCCTAAAGAAGTCAAACTAAGACAAATTTCTGTCCTACAAAAGAAAAGAGCTCAAAGAAAGGGATGCCATCTTTTTGCTGTCAAAATGGAAAAACTAAATGGTTATGAGGAAGCCAATTTCCAAGATGATTTAATGTTTTATGAATCTCAAAAACTCAAAAGAGGTGAGAAGAGGGAGTCCAAAGATCAGGAAAGATCAGATATGGATAGGTACCCTTTTCTTAGAGATTTTGAGGATGTATTTCTGGACGAGCTATCGGGATTGCCTCCTAAAAGATCTTTTGATTTCTCTATAGATATAATTCCAAGATCGGAACCTATATCTAAAGCTCCATACAAAATGACCACAATTGAGTTAATGGAGCTAAAGGATAAATTATAGGAACTGTTGGATAAAATAACTGATAAGACCCAATGTGTCACCCTAGGGAGCACCAATAATATCTGTGAAAAAGAAAGATGGTACATTGCAATTATGCATAGATTACTGCATGTTAAATAAGGCAACAATTAAGAATAAATACGCATTGCCCCGCATTGATGATCTTTTCGATCAAATGAGAGGAGCAACTATGTTTTCTAGGATTGATCTTCGATCTGGGTACCATCAATTAAGGTTAAAGGATGAGGATATCCACAAAACAACTTTCAGAATAAGGTATGGGCATTACAAGTTTATTGTCCTGCCTTTTGGATTAACAAATGCACCTGCAACATTTATGAACTTAATGAATAGTGTGTTTAGAGACTGTTTGGATAAGTTTGTCCTAGTTTTTCTTGATGACATCCTACTCTACTCTAAGAACGAGGAAGAACACATTCAACATTTAAGGATTATTCTTCAAAGGTTGGGAGAGCATAAACTGTATGGCAAGCTCTCCAAGTGTACTTTCTTTCAAAAGAAAGTGCAGTATTTGGGCCATATAATTTTGGCTAAGGGAATAGCTATAGACCCAGCCAAGATTAAAGTCATATTGGAATGGCCGGTACCAAGGAATGTACATGAAGTTTGAATTTTTATGGGCCTTGTAGGATACTATAGGAAATTTGTGAAGAACTTTTCAAAAATTGCTTATCCTATAACTTCTTTGTAGAGAAAAGGTAAGAGGTTTGAGTGGTCAAACAAGTGCCAGAAGGCATTGGACCAACTAAAGGAAAGATTGACTTCAACACCAATCTTGAAAGTACATGACCTGGAAGGTCATTTTGTAGTCATTACCAACACCTCAGGGGAAGGCTTAGGTGGTGTACTAATCCAAGATAGACAAGTTATTGCATATGAATCTAGGAAATTGAAAACTTATGAATAAAACTATGCCCCTCATGATTTGGAATTGGCAATAGTAATAAATGCTCTACAAATGTGAAGACACTACTTGCTTGGAAAACCCTTTGAATTGAAAACATACCATCAAGGGCTCAAATATCTATTCACCCAATCGCATCTAAATGCTCACCAAAGAAGATGGTTGGAGTTAATCTCAGATTATGACTTTGAGATCAAATACATTCAAGGTAAGGAAAATTGAGTGGAAGATACCTTAAGTAGGAGACGACACATCTCCTCAATGATCTCCATACATTCTAATTTTAGGAATCAGGTACTACAAAAGTCTAAGGGAGATGAGTTTTATGAGCAGGTAAAATAGGCCCTTTTGGAGAATCCTCAGAATCCAAAATATGAAGGATTTTACCTTGAACCAGATGGGTTATTAAGGTATAAAGGAAGGATGTATGTTTCAAACTCTAAGGAGCTAAGGAACATTGTGTGGAAAGAGGTTCATTCCGCACCTTATTTAGGACATCCTGGAGTAACAAAGTTACTAGCTAATGTGAAACCCTTATATTTTCAAAAGGGAATGAAGAGGGATGCTGCGAGGTTTGTAGCTATGTGTATAGAATGCCAGAGGGTGAAGGCGGAACACCATTGAACCCGACATGACTTTTATACCCTCATAAAATTCCAGAATGGAAATGGAAAATAATAAGCATGGACTTTGTACAAGGACTTCCTATGTCAAGGAACGAGCACAATGCTATTTTGGTTGTGGTGGATAGACTCACCAAAGTGACACATTTTGTACCTGGGAACTTGATGGATGGGGCACCCATCATAGCTCACAAATTTGTACAAGAAATTTTTAGATTGCAAGGTATTCCTAAGAAGATTATATCAGATAGGGATGCTCAATTGACATCAAGGTTTTGGCAAACCTTGTTTTCTTCACTTGGAACCTAGTTGAATATAAGCTCTGCTTATCATCCTGAGATGGATGGTCAAACTGAAAGGGTAAACCAAGTGCTGGAAGATTTGTTGAGAATGTATTGCATGGATCAGCAATACAAATGGGAAGATTATCTTCCTCTAGTGGAATTTGCCTATAATAATTCCTATCATTCTACGATTAAGATGGCTGCATTTGAAGCATTGAATGGAAGAAAGTGTTGAACCCCTATAAGATGGGATAAGCTAGAAGATAGGGTTAGCCTTGGTTTAGAAATGCTGTTAGAAATGGAAGAGCCAGTCCATCTAATTAAGAAAAGGCTACCAGAAGTCAATGATAGGCAAAAAAATTATGCGGATGCTAAACACATTACAAGACATTTCTTAGTGGGTGAAAAAGTCCTAAGGGTAAAACTTCAAAAGAGCTCCATCAAGTTTGGAAAGATATCCAAATTGGTGCCTAGATACTTGGGTCCCTTCGAAGTTATCAAAGAGGTCAGCCTAGTCGCATACAGAATTGCTCTACCGCTAGCTCTTGCCATGATGCATGATATTTTTCATGTTTCCTTATTGAAAAAGTTTATTTTTGGAGATAATCATATCCCTATTCTTGATTGGAATGCTATACAGGTGAAGGACCCAGGGGTGGTAATGATCAAGCCCATCAAGGTGCTCAAAATGCATAAGCTACGCCTATGTAATAAAGAGATAACTCAATGCAACGTCCAATGGGACCAGTATGCAGAGGAAAATGCCACTTGGTAAAACTATGAGAATATCTATGCGAGATTTCCCCATCTCTTTTGAATTTTTTTTTTTACTATGCTCACACAACACTTTTCTTATTATGTTGGTTTGATTTTGAAGACATTTAATCATTAGGGACGATGATTCTTATGGGGGGAGATATGTTACATCCCCAACTTATGATTTAGCTTAATCTTGCTTTGGTGTGGTAAACAAGATGATTAATCATAGTTTAATGATTTGATGTTTGTGGAAAATATCAAATAGAATCGTTGATTATATGAATATTGACTAATGTTAGTTAGACATGAGATTACATGTTGATACGATTATTTAATTATAATGATTTGCAAGTCAAATGATGATACACTAATCATGGTTATATGGTTGTGAGTGTGATCAGGAAAAGAATCTTCCTTCAAGGACGGAAGGAGAGTATCATTCGAGAGGAGATAGATGTTGGGAAAAGGTCAGATTGCCATCTGAGTATCAAAACTAGTAGTTGTGAAGCCATGCAAGGTAGAGTGAGTTTGTGTCTTTCCCTTGTTAGTCGTTTTCATTTCTGTGGTGGCATGACAATTTGAGTTATCTCGATGTCATCTACGTCGATTTGGCTAAACGATGTTCATAAAACATCAAATTAAGTCGACTGATAATCTCTTCAGGTTGTTGAGTATTTCCTTGTTTCCTTATTAGGGTTTTGTGATTATTATTTCTTTTTATATATTACTTATAGTTAATATGGCGAAGAAGGGGGAGTAGTACTCAACCCCAAAGTCACATTTTGTTGTTGTGCCACCCTATCGATGATGTTATCAGTAGGTGACATCTTGGATTATTCTGTTTACCCGTAAACATCATTTAGATGCAAGGGAACTTTGTGTGATGTAATTATTCTAGCCCTTGTGATTGGGCACCTTTAATATTAATAATGTATGTGACTTATGTTAAGTAGACCGACCGCTAGTACCCATGACGAGTGGAGTGAGTGGAGGCTGATTTGAACCTATCTTAATCTCTATCTTCATTGCCCACTCCATAATGGGGATAATAGATTGTTGGAAACCCAAAGGCTCGCGGGGCGGCGGAGGTTAGAAAATAGTTTTCACCACTATGTTGAGAAAAAGGTAGCAGTTTTTGTTGCATGGGATGCATGCAAGAGTATCGAAGGTGCCTTTGTTTTGGGTTATGTTTTGAGTATGCATGTTGAGCAGAGAACAAGTTGGGAATCGAGGATTTTGACAAGAAAAGAATGCTACAAAAGTAGCGAGTGGTGGGTGCAAGCAAGCTCAGGTTAGAGCCATTGTAAAGCACACAGGAGTTATTCCTCAATAGGCTGAACTCCACTGAGTATTCCTTTAACAGGTATGAAGTTATACTTCGAAATGAACTTAAATTTGGCATGACAAGTAAGATAATCTTTACTGCATTCTTTATGATATCGACTGTGTCGACTTATGATAGCAAATGAACTGTTGTGTTATCATTAAAGACCTTTAAGGCCGTAAACATTTGTTGTGATAAAACTATGATATAGTGGATATATTATCGAGTTGTCTTTAAAGGCCTTCAAGGCCGTAAATGCTTCTTCTATTTTAAAGCTTGTAAACATTGTTTAGTATTTATCTTGGTCAAGGCCATAAGGCCAAGCCCAGTGCATAGCTGTTGCATGCAAGAAACCATGTTAGCCGTAATGGCAAGGGTTGTAAACTATATCATATATTTCTTGATGCTCTCATTGATATGATTCGAGCTGACTATGCTCAAGATCGAGAGTGTATTGAACCATAATGATTGTTGTAAGTGTGTCATGAAGTTGGTAATGGAGTAGACTAAGAGCCTTACTCGAGCCATGATAATATTATTATTAATCTTAAACCTTCGACTGTGTTTAAGACACTTAATATATTGGTCTCGAGGACTACAAATAATAGTGCTCAACTATTTATAATAGTTGTTATGATAACTATGGTGCATCCTATGTATTTAAAAGGATAGATTGACTCCTCGTTGAAGAAGGAGAATTTGGTAAGAGGTAAATAGTATTATTATCTCGGCAACATTAAGTACATGCCCTATTTATTGGAGAAGATAATCCTCCTTGATAATTATTTTCTTATGAGAATGAATACTATGTCCAGTATGAAACCCTTGTCTTTAAATATATATGAATGCCATCTCTTTTTGAATGGCAATACTTCATGAATGAAGTATAAGATATCAAGAACTCATGTGGATTCTTTGAGTTAGGGTCTTTTTAATAAGACCAACTTATTAGAATATTATAATATAAGTCTTAAATGATATGAATTTGAATGAAAACCTTGTGATAAGGTAGACATGAAATCCTAAGCCTAGAAAAGTCATGAGTTGGAAAACATGATTGGACAATTGTCATTTTGGAAAGAATGGGAATAGAATGACATGGAGTCATAGGTTCCCCGTTGCCAAAGCAACATAACATTAATGAATGTACTCCCAAGTTAGGAGTCAATTGTCCTAGAATTGGACTAAGAATGAATTGAACTTACCTTCCCTAGACCTAGAGAGGTCAAACTACGATTAGTGTAGGATGAGACAACTTCTAAGTCGAGTTGAGGTGGTGGACATACAACTATGTTCATTGTGAAACGTATATATGTATGTAAATCTTTGGCCAAAGTAATGCATCTGTCTCTGCATGCATTATTTGGTCCACTATGATCTAGATGGCATAATGTTTCCAGTAGTGTCACACATAGTTAGAGTGGATCTATAGTTGTATGACCGAGAGACATTATGATGGACACAACACTAGATAATCAGATGGCAAACCTAACGGTTCCTTATATCTATACCCTCTGTGAAGGGTAGGGCCACTTCTAAGTAGGAAGTTGTGTGGGGGACCGCCGGTCTGTGGTTGGACGAAAAGCACTCAGGTGATGCTCGATCTCCTTCCCAAGCAAAAGACAAGCCAAGACTTATGAAGACAGATGTCAAAGTTCCAGATACAGTGCATTATTTGTATGACTTAATAGTCAATTATTATGTATAATATTTTCAATGATACCATGGGCATAGATTTGTACTTGTATAGCGAAAGTTATTCACTAGTGAGTTATCTTTGGATTGTAGTAATCTAATCTTTAGAAATATCCTGAAAAGAAAAGCATGTTTAATTTCATGATGATATTGATTCATTCTCGCTTAACTATGATTATGTTAATCATGATGTATTCTCAACCTTAATTAAGATGGTTAATTATGGTTAATTTTGGGCAATGTGAGATGGCGTGTTACACATTATAACTTAAAATGTGCGTTTGACCACTTTTTGGCACCCCATCCTTGTGCACTTACTTGACATATACTAAAATATCATGACTACATTTGTTTATTTCACAATTCCTAGCTCAAGCCTCATTTTCTCACATAACTTCATTCCTCCTCCACTATAGGTCACTCATGTTTTTTGAAGACATAAGAGTGCATCAAGAAGAAAATCTTTTGTGATGGACTTAAGTAGGATGTCAATTTTTTTTTGGTAGAGTCTGATGTGTTAGCACAAAAAAGGGGGGATACTCAAACCACTAGGATATTTGTAGTCCTTTCCTATTTTAGACATGGCTTGGGTAGATATTTATATGGATTTCATTGTTGGACTTCCTCTGTTTGGCGGGAAACATGTCATTTTAGTAATTGTTGATTGCCTAATTGAGTATGCTAAATTTTAAGCATCACCCCAACCTTACATATCATCATTGTGGCATAACACATTTTGGACAGTCTTCAAGCTTCATGGTATGCCCAACTTCATTGTTAGCGATCATGATCCTTCCTTCACAAGTAATATTTGGTATGAATTAGTTGTAGGCCACTCAATTAAACATGAGTTCAACCTATCATCCTTAGACTAATTTCCAAATTGAGGTTGCAAATAAATGCTTAGAAACTTACCTGATACATTTTGTGTCCAATCAACAATGGTAATGAGTGATGTGGTTGCCACTAGTAGAGTGGTAGTACAATACCATTTATTATAGTGCATCCAAGATAGCTTCACACTAGGCTCTCTATGATTAACCCTTATCTTCTTTGACTACTTATGTTCTAGGTTTTCCAAGATCCAACCAGTTGATAGCTCCCTTTTCTAAAAAAAAATTTCTTAGAGTTGATAAGGACAATTTGCTATGGGCATAGAATTGCATGAAGCAATAGGTGGATCAACATAGAGTGTATCTTTAAAGTTGGTGATTGGATCTTTCTATGTCTCCAGTCTTACAAGAATTTATCTTTGTGTGACAAGGTAGGTCCTAAATTGGATCCAAAATTTTATGGCTCTTATTAGATGGTGCATGCAAAGGCAAGCTGGTAGCATATAAGATTGCATCTCCTTCATATTTAAAGATCCACCTAGTTTTTCATGTCTCTTGCCTCAAATGAGTTATTGGGCAAGCTACATGAGTCATGGCAACACCTACTACATTGGATGAGGAGGGATCTATCTATTTAAAACTAGAGGTGATCTTGGACAAACACACCAAGCAACTCTACACTCATTCTATTGAAGATGTTTTAGTTCAATGAAAAGGCATGCAACGTAAGGATGCCATGTGGGATCCTACCAACATTCTATGCAATTTTCTTGATGTTATGCTTTGAGGACACTTTTTTAAAGGGAGAGGCAACATCAAGAGCCCCCATTTTGATATATGTATTAGCTATTAGTTAGTACTGGATTAAGTGTACATATGCTTTGTAAGTCACCCAGATGGTAAATTGGAATATAAATATTTATCCCATATGCACGGGGATAGTAGTAGTTGTGTTTATACTCTATATATTGTAATGACTTCCCAAATATAAAGCATCTTAAATATTCTAATTGGAGTTTATGCTCTATTAGGAGGATTACCCCCTTATAATGGCACTGTGAATACGTAATATACAAGCATTTTATTTTTTATTTTTTGATTGGTAAAAGGCCGATTCCATTAATATATAAAATTAGTTATAAAATACAACTCTGTTCAGTACAGGCACTGGTAGGAAAGAACAGAGCAAAGAAAACCTCTGGTCTAGCTTGAGACTTTTGCAGTCTAGTACATACTATTTATTTATGAAACTTATATGGGGACAAGCCCAACAAGGAAACATCCTTTCTTCTACAAATACTAAGATACAAGTGCAGACATCGCCCTTATCCATGGCCTTTCTTTTGATATCCTCTTGCTGTATGTCTTTTGGTTCTTCTGCTCCTGGGATGACCTCCATGACATATAACATTAGATCAACTGTCTATTGTCCAATTGAAAGGGCTTCTTCTGTCTTGCTCCCGCTAATATACCTGTCTAACCTGAAATCACAAGAAAACTACCACTTCTTTTCGCGTGTTAGCTATACAAAAAATATATAATTCATTTTCCTGCAACCATCTGTTAGTTCTTTAAAACCTTTGCATGAGATGAAAGAATAAAATACCTACTCTTGCCAAGCTTATCATAAAAAACTTGCTTCAATGTTAACTTAAATCCGGTTATGTGGGACATCCCATTTTGGTTGAATGATCCACTGTATATGCCAACATATATATATATATATATATATATATATATATATATATATATATATATATATACTGATATATATATCTACATGTGGGCATAAGTAAGTGATCAGCCACTTTACTTAATAATGATGATAAACCAAAATTACCATCTCATCTAAATTCTAACCCATCATAGATAACGTTGTTACCTGTCAAATCATATCAATTAAATCTCTCAAATGAGCTGAACTGATGGCCTGATATACTAGAGACCTCATTATTGCCTTTCTCATTACCTGCCTTCTCACATGACATTAGAGATTCCGATTTCAATCAATGCATCGAGATAATTTGCTTCACACATAATGTCATTATTAAACGATTCTGGAGATCAGATCATATCTTAAACTCTTCCTACTTGGGTCTTGAGCCCCATGTTGAGGGGAGTCATGCATATTTAAAAAGCCTTGAATCTATAGTTATACATCTATCTATATATATAATTTATATATGTATAAATAGATATATAAATGATAGATAAGAAAGGTGGTACCTCCGAAGCATGTGAACAGAGAAGGATCTCAAGCTTAAAAAGACATGATTGAAACTACGTACTTCAATTAAAGCTTTTCAGTAGAAGAGACAGAGCCAAGGAATAACACTCCAGTATCCTCTTCCAACATACCAATGCCATTTCAATTTAGAGTTGTCTTCACAGCTGAAGCTGTTGTTTGTTTATTGGGTTTATGAAATAAATTGAAATTATCTTCGGATCTACCTTTGTATATATCCTGTTGTATTACTTTCTTGCATATCGTATACATATATCTCCAACACACATATGTGGTCCCCACCCGATGTATACAATGTTCAAATCTCCAATTATGTCGGGTTTTGTATATTATTCTCTTGTATATTTCCATGTATATCATATACATGCACATATACAAATATCCACGATGTTGATTCCTTATCTTTGTTATGAACAAATGCACTTTATTCCATATTTAATTCTGGGTTCAAATCCATAAGTGCATATCACATTTTTGTATATCAGATACATACATACAAACGCAGACCCCACATAAATTTCACAATGTTTAATTTTCCAATCGTGTCTGGCTTTGTATATGTATATCAGATACAAGTGATTATACATACACTGAAACATGCTTCTATCTTTGTGTGTTTAATATTTGTATGTCTTATACAAATGTATTTGTATATCTGTTTGTGGTGGGGCCCATGTATTCATCTTTGGTGCTTGCATATTCTATATATGCATTTTCATGCATTTGTATTTTTGTATCCACGTGTTTTATGCAATTGTATTTGCATCTTGTATGCATCACGAAATTCACTAAAAATTCTTAAGGATTTAACTCTCTGATCGGGTCTGGTTCTATGAAAAGTCATCAGGTCCGGATCTTCATGCATATCAGTGTAAGCTATACCGAAACACTTTTCTTCAATTGGTGAGACTTTAGAGTATCAGAAACTCCTTGATTTTTCTTTCCGATGCTTATCTCCTGCCGATGACTACTAGTTCCCTCCGTTCCACTGAATGATCAGTGAGAGTCCTACCGAACTCCACTATCGGCATGACTTCTACTGTCGGGAGGGTTTGTAGAGTATTCGCCAATAGTATTTCCTTATGCCGATCGGCGTGACCATGCATTTTCTCCCCGATCAAAGGTCATTGGTGCTACTTTCTCTATCGGTGTCTTTCAAAACATTCTCCCCGATCCTTATTATCATGCCGATAGCCATTTCAACTAGTTTCTCATGGAGCATGGATTGGTATAACAATCAATCATGTATATCGGATACATACATACAAACGCAGATCCCACATAAAGTTCACAATGTTTAATTTTCCAATCGTGTCTGGCTTTGTATATGTATATCAGATACAAGTGATTATACATACACTAAAACAGGCTTTTGTCTTTGTGTGTTTAATATTTGTATGTCTTATACAAATGTATTTGTATATCTATTTGTGGTGGGGCCCATGTATTCATCTTTGGTGCTTGCATATTCTATATATGCATTTTCATGCATTTGTATTTTTGTATCCACGCGTTTTATGCAATTGTATTTGCATCTTGTATGCATCACGAACTTCACTGAAAATTCTTAAGGATTTAACTCTCTGATCGGGTCCGGTTCTATGAAAAGTCATCAGGTCCAGATCTTCATGCATATCGGTGTAAGCCACGTCGAAGCACTTTTCTTCAATCAGTGAGACTTTAGAGTATCAGAAACTCCTTCATTTTTCTTTCCGATGCTTATCTCCTGCCGATGACTACTAGTACCCTCCGTTCCACTGAATGATCGATGAGAGTCCTACCGAACTCCACTATCGGCATGACTTATACTGTCGAGAGGGTTTGTAGAGTATTCGCCGATAGTATTTCCTTATGCCGATTGGTGTGACCATGCATTTTCTTCCTGATGAAAGGTCATCGGTGCCACTTTCTCCATAGGTGTCTTTCAGAACATTCTCCCCGATCCTTATTATCATGCCGATAGCCATTTCAACTAGTTTCTCATGGAACATGGATCGGTATAACAAAAGGAAGGTCTTGCCGATGTTAAGAAATTGAGGCCTTTTACATTATTTGTGATAAAAGTCATGGGATATATTAGTTGTTTATTCTGATTTTGGGCGAAATATTTTTGGTTTGGTCAGAAATAAGTGAGTAAGAACACAAGAAAATTTTAGTCTTATCACGTGGAGTGTCCTACAGAGATGCCTAAATGAAGGATACCACATCAATAGAATCTTATCTCGTATATGAGATTGCAGGTTTTCAATGAAAGAGTCTTTAAGGGCAAGTAGTAGGCTAATAATAAGTTTAATTATATCATTATTTGAACAGAAGAAATATTATTATAGAGGAAATCAAAGAAAGACCCTACGAAGTCCCTCCATCTCTGCTATCACAGTTCTGACCAGCTTTTGTAGCCCGAAATTGAAATCTCTGCTTTTGTAAGAGATGTAGAGGATCGTAGTAAATATAAGTCGTTGGAGCATGTGAATAGGAAATAATAGTTGAGTATGAGAGTAGAAACATGGATCCAAAATCGAGTTCAGGGGAAAGAGGATCACTATTTCTCCCCAACATCTTATAAAATTGTTTGGGCAGTTTGGGAACTTGAAGTTACCATAGTTCCTAATATGCTCTGCCATCTGATTCAAAGAAGATTGATTTTAACTCTTATTTAATTTGAATGAATGGACTTCCCATCGCTATTCGACTTCAAATCTTTAATTTGGAATTATCTACACCTAACTAGAAAGGGTCTAAGATCTACCCAACCGGTTGGGAATCTGAAAAGTGTTCTTAATTGCTCTATTATACTCCATTGCTGTCTAAAGGGTAGAAAATCTGAAGATGCCTAGAGTTAGTTCACCCTCCATGGTATGTTATTAGAATAAGTAATGAACTGATTGGCCTTAGAACAGCTTTCCTCCATTGTTTCAGTTTGATTTTGATAATACTTCATCAGTGTTAGCTATAACAGATAGGCAGAAACCATCAACCCCTTTGTTGGCAAGGGAGTCTTCTTTGCTATTACCCTCTCTATAGGTGTGATTGAATGTGCACCTCTTGAAAGAAGCAATGATGTCGAGGGCATTAGCCAGCAGGGAATTCAGTCTCCAATTAGGCATATTCCCTTTCCATAAGCCATTAATAACGATCGCAGAGTCTCCTTCGATCTCTAATTTTTCAATTCTCATATCTTTGTAGATTCTCATACCTTTAATTAGGGTGGTTAATTCTGCTGTATTGTTTGTTGTTTCTCCTAGGGGTTTGGCTAAGGTTGCTATTTCTCTAGATTCAGAATCG
Organism: Cunninghamia lanceolata; assembly: GCA_027924645.1. NCBI lineage: Eukaryota > Viridiplantae > Streptophyta > Pinopsida > Cupressales > Cupressaceae > Cunninghamia > Cunninghamia lanceolata. The sequence continues at coordinate 2,297,927 of BSBN01001465.1, read as the reverse complement.
TGGATTACGCAACCTATTCCTGCGACTCCTGGGTTGCCCCTAGAAGCCCCATCAAAATTGAGCTTGAACCACCCTTCTTTAGGAGGTTGCCACTTACATTCCTATCTCTTGTTGGTGGTGTTGTGGTTACTTGGTCGCACAAAGGAGGCCAGTTTTAGTCTTGCCCATCTCCCCCACATCTTTTCATCCCAGTGTGTCATTGTGGATTCTTTTTTGGAGTTATTTAGAATCCTACTATTGACTATTTCTATAATAACGGCCTCAATTTTAATAATTAGCTATCCATAAGTCATTTTTCTTTCTTTAAAGATTCTTCTATTTCTTTCTTTCCACAGCTCCCAAACCATGATCGAAGGGGAAATTGTCCATAGCATATGGTAGATGCTTTGTTTGTGAGTCTCAAGCCAACATTGGAAAAGGTTCAGAATGTTATTAGGCATGGCAGTAACCCATCCCATCTTATTACTTAGCCAATTCCAACATTTATTAGAAAATTGACAATTGAGGAAAATATGGCCTGCTGTTTCTTGATCCTCTTCACAAAGAGAACATTTGCTAGACCCCTCATATCCCATCTCGGAGAACCTATCCACAGTTAGCATTTTTTTCTGCATGGCCAACCAAGCAAACAGCCCAACCTTTGGGAGACAGATCTTATCCCAACACAGTCTCAGTGGTAACTCTGATTTTGGTCTTAGTTGCTGTCTAATCATTAAAATTTTGTAACCATCCTTGGTTTTATAATTTCCTGATTTAGCCCCGTCCCAGACTAATCTATCTAAGTCTCCTTTGAGAGATACCCTCCTATTGTTAAGGATATCAAGTAGTTTCTTTTTCTCATTATCCGAAATGTTCAAATTATTCAGGGGTTTCCATTTGCACCCCTTATTCTCCTCAAGATTGGGGAAATCTATATAATCTTTTACATATTTCCCCCAATGGGTTTCTAGGATCCTTTTGGCATTCTCTAAGTTATCCATGCTTCTTATCACCTCATACCCACCCATGTGTCATCCCAGAAAAGTGCTAGGTTACCATCTCCTAAACTCCAAGTCAGTTTGTCCATTATGAGCTTCCTACAATCCATCATAAAATTCCAGAGGCGAGATCCTTTAGGTGGGTTAGCCATTCTAAAAAGGAAAGCTAGTTCCTCCCCTCTAAGATATTTGTTTCTAAGGATTTTAACCCACTTTGAATCGGGTTGCTGATACATTTTCCATACAAGTTTAGCGCCTAAAGCCTTACTCTGTTCTTTGAAGTTTTTAAAGCCCAGGCCACCTTTCTCTTTTGGTCTACAAATCTTGTCCCAAGCCACAAGTGCCATTTTCTTTTTATCCTCCAAACCTTTCCATAGGAAAGTTCTTAGAGTTTTGTTGATTTCATCCCATTTACCTACTGGAAGATTCATACAGTATAACTGGTAAATTGGGATAGATGAGAGAACTGATTGTAACATTGTCACTTTGCCTGTTGAGGAGAGCCATTTGCCTTTCCAAGATTCTGCTCTATTCCTGATCTTGGAAGTAATATGATCCCAGAGATCATTAGCCTTATTGCTCTTACCCAGAGGAATGCCTAGATATTTACAAGGCATTTCCCCTTTTTTATAAGACAGGATTTTGCATATTTCTTTTTCAGTTTCAGGATCCGTGTTGAAAAAATAAATTGCTGATTTATCAACATTTACCTCCTATCCAAAGGCCCTACAGTAGGAGTTCAGGATATCTTTGAATGCCCTAGCTTCTTCTATGCTCCCCATACTGAAGAGCATAATGTCATCTACAAACTGTTGATGAGTTGTAGGGTTGACACCAGAAGTAATTTTGATACCTTGGATCTTCCCTTCTTCTTTGGCCTTGGAGATCATTCTCCCTAGTACGTCTGCCATTATAATAAAGAGAAAAGGGGAAATGGGATCCCCTTGTCTCAATCCTCTTGAGATGTTAAAAAAACCTTTCGGAGTTCCATTGATTAAAACTGAGATCTTAAGATCAGAAATACATTCATAAATGACGTTTATCCACTGTTTAGTAAAACCAAAAGCCTCTAGGGTTTTGCAAAGGAAACACCAGTCTACCTTATCAAAGGCCTTACTGATATCTAGTTTAATTAGCATACTAGGTTTTTTGTTTTGCTGTATGGTATGGATGGCTTCTTGGGCTGTAATAACTCCATAAAAAATAGATCTACCTGGAACAAACCCTGTTTGCTCATCACTTATTATATCTGGAAGAACAGTCTGAATTCTATTAGTCAGGGTTTTAGTGAGGATTTTATAAATAGTATTACACAAAGATATAGGCTGCAAATCCGCTAGACATTCTGGTTTCTCTTTTTTTGGAACAAGTGTAAGAAAAGTGTTATTTACCTCTTTGAGAATACTTCCCAAGTTTCTTACCCCTTCTAGTGCTTCGACTACTTCATCTCCTATGAAGTGCTAACATTTCTAGAAGAACAAAGCTGGGAAGCCATTAGGACCAGGTGCTTTATCTGGTTGCATTTGAGAGAATGCCAACTCTACCTCAATTTTGGTAAATTTACCATTGAGATCTTTGTTTTGATCCTCAGAAATAATCCTTGGGATATCTTCCAAAATGGTTTGTTGGTGCAAGCAATTTGATCCTTCCTGATTATTAAGAATATTTTCAAAGTACCTAACCATTTCATGTGCAATTTGATGAGGATCTTCGATCCATACATTATTCACATCTTTTATTTTGAGGATTCTATTTATGTTTCTATGTGCTTTGGTGTTGTTATGAAAGAACTTAGTGTTCTTGTCTCCTTCTTCCAGCCAGGTTTCTCTTGACTTTTGACGCCAAAAGATTTCCTCTTTGGCTAGGATATCTTCATATTCAATTTTTAGCTATTTTTCTTTTGAATATGATTCAACGCCCATTCCTCTGGTAATCACGTTTCTGTTTAGGTTTTCTAGTTCTTCTTCTAGCTTATTTTTGGACTCAAAGATATTACCAAAGTTAGTTTTGTTCTAGCTTAGAAGCTCACATTTAATAATTTTCAATTTGGATACTAAACAAAAAAGCTTAGATCTAGATATTCTAGTTTCTTTCTACCATTGCTCAATTAGGGTAATAAGGTTGTTATCTTTGACCCACATTTTTTTAAATTTAAAGGAGCAACATTTGGGTTGGCAATCTTCTGAGATACTCAATTGAACTGGGTAGTGATCAAAGCCCGAGTATGGTAAGATCTCTGCCGTCAGAAAGTAAGGGAATTGGGCCCAATTACCTCTTAACAAGAATCTATCAAGTTTTTCTGTAATATTGCTGAAACCTTCTCTTCTGTTGTTCCATGTAAAACCTTCCTGTGCAGTTTTAATTTCCAGTAAATTGTTCTTCTGAACCCAGTCTTTAAAGTCTTTCGCTGCTATAGATAATCTTACATGACCTCCCAGTTTTTCTTTAGGATCCAATATCACATTGAAGTCTCCCCCCAGAATGCATACTTGATCTTGTAAGGTTCCCAAGAATTATTCTATTTCTGTCCAGACTATTCTCTTATCCTGGTTCTGAGAAGGGCCATAAATGTTAAGGAGAAAAAAGTTTAGATTGCTTCTGATGCTTCTAACATTCCCAACCATCCAGTTCTTCCTACAACTTATCACTAAGAATGAAACTGCTCTAGGATCCCAGATTACCCCAAGGCCTCCCGAAGCTCCTTCAGTTGGAACTCCTGCTAGCTCCCATATTCCTAGCTTCTTATTTAGAGCTTCTATCTCCTCTTTATTAAGTTTAGTTTCTTGTAGTATTAGTATATCTGGTTTTGTGTTGGTTATTTAGCATTTTATGATTCACTGTTTGTTAGGGGCCTTGAGACCCCTAACATTCCAAGTGTAGACTCTCATGGTGCCTCGGGAAGGTACTTCCCCTTCTCTGCATTAAAAAGTGAGGTTATCTTGGTCTGATCAGTTGCCTCACCTGCTTTCTCTCTTAGTTCCAGGCGTGATTTCCTACCCCTTTTCTTATTACTTTTGGCACAATCTGGAGTCTCCTTACCAAAATTGGTTATTGCAATTCCCAACCTTGGGTCTGCTTCCTCTAACTTTCTATCTTCTTGTTCTTTTGAGTCCTCTATATTATTCTCCTGTCTTTTCTCCCATTCTTCAAGTTCCAGGATCTTGGAGATTAGCTTTTCCTTCTCTTTATTTGCCTCCTCAATTACTACTTCCTCTAATGCCTCATCGAGGATCTCATTGCATATTTCCTCCAACTCCCTATGGCTAATCATATCTGTGGTTATCTTTTGATATCCAGTCTCTTTATGTTTTTCCTCTGTTTCATAAGTGTTGGGGACCCATTCTGGGGTCTCTAATACCTTTGGTTCTGTTTTACCTTCCTCTGCTGGAGGAATATTATTTCTATTTTCTTCAACAGGGACTTCTCCCTCTTCAAGCTTCTTCCTACCTTCACCTTTTTGAGGATTATAACTGTGCTCTGGAGGCTTAGTTGCTGCGTATGTTTCTTTGCCTGTGTTTTCCTGTGTAAGGTTAAAGTTTTGTAAAATGAGATCCTGATTCTAACTCTGGTTATTTCTTATGGTATTTTGAGAGGGTTTGGGGCTTTTTCTGGGCAGGGCTTTCACCATACTCGGGTTCTGAGTTTGCCCAGCCAAATCCCTTCTGCCACTAAGGGTCGGAGGGCTGGTTCTCTGATAATCCACTATAAATCCGCCCATGTTATCATTAAATCTAATGTTGACACCCGACGGCTGGGGATTGGGATTCTTGTTGGTTAGTCTCTTTGAAGTACTATTGATTGTATTACTGGGGGGGACCTTGGTGAAATACTAGTTGGATACTATAATTAGCCATATTTGTGTTAATTTCAAGAGGTTCGATGTTTTTAATGATTATATCCATTTTTACTGACAGGAGAACATCTGAATGGATTAAGAAGTCCTTCTCAATTGTTATGAATTCTCCCAGGTGATTACCTATCTCCCTTAGGATTTTGCTGTGGATGAGCTCAACCGGGAGTTTTGGTAATTTGACCCATCTGGCAAATTTAAGTTTCATTTTACTGGGGTCAAAATTCGGTTGCCAGTCTACATATTCGAATTTATACCCTTTGAAGAGCAATCTTCTGCTATTTAAAAATTCTTTTTTAAGGTCTACACTTTTGCAATCAATGAAAATGAAATCTTCAGAAGTGATAGTGATACTTACCTGATCTTTGAGGAGGGTCTGGACCCAATTCACAATTTCCTTCACAGGCTGCCCAATCCCACACCACTGTATAAAGAAGCCATGGGTTCTATAGTGATTGCCTAGACCATCTGAGTAGATACTGCTAATATTTACCAAAGCTTTCTTACCCAAGGTCTCAAGATTTTGATACTGCCTTGAATTCATTTGTATCCTTGACCAAGGGTGGTTGGGGATTGCCTGCTCTTGAGTTGCAAACTAGTTATTGCCCCTCCCTCGAATGTTGGTCACGGTGATTTTGAAATTAGGGTTTTGGGTAATTAACTGATGAGGAGGTACTCTTGTAATCGCCGTATTGTTTAAAGGAGGCTTCGAATGAGAGATCTTGGGGGCCAGTTTTGAGAAACCCTCCGCAACTTTTTGCCTTCGAAGGAGAGGTTGAGAGATAGCAGGGGGGAATTGAACAGTATGGCTTCTTTCCCTACCTATTGAAGTACGGTTTGCTCTAGTTGCAAATGCTGGGGTTGTTGCAGTAATTGGGATAGCCCAAATCCTAGAAACCCTGGCTTGGTCATTCCTTCTTGAAGCATGGTCTGCCCTAATTCCCCACTGCGATTTCCTCCTAGCCTTGTTCCATGTGGGGTTGCAGAGGGGGAGCCCAGCCCTGATAAGCCCTCTTCTCCTTCCATGGCAGATCGCTGCTAGGGTGCTTTGCCCTATCTTTAGCTTTGATTCTATTGTCATTGTAGATTTGTTGCGAGAATTTTGGTCTTTTTCGCATTTTTTTTTTCCAGGTAAGAATGACTAATATTATATTGTCAATATACAAGCATTTTATTGTTCTCATTCTATTGTTCTTATTTCTTACGTATTGTCTTTATTTTATTTGTAAGTTCCTTGCAATTGCATTAGGGACAAAGGATCAAAGCAAATTCAAAATAAGTGGGAAAAACTTCTAGGGATGCATTTTTCACTTCTACAATTATATATATTATATATAAAGAGAGACTTAATCCTTGGCGGGCTCTTCATAAGCCATTCAATTCACCATAGACCAAGAGTTTGTTTATATATATATATATACAGTTGTCTATAGTGGGCCTCTTGTGAGCCATTCAACACACCATATATAAGATTTTGATTCATGGTGAGTTTTTTGTGAGCCATTCAGTGCACTCATAGTCTATGGTGTATTGAATGACTCACAAAAAGCCCACTATGGATAAGTCTATATATATATATGAGCCATTCAACACATCATATATAAGATTTTGATTCATGGTGAGTTTTTTGTGAGCCTTTCAGTGCACTCATAGTCTAAGGTGTGTTGAATGGCTCACAAAGAGCCCACTACGGATAAGTCTATATATATATGTTGAATGGCTCACAAAAAGCTCACTACAGATAAGTCTATAATAGTTTATGGTGTGTTGAATGGCTCACAAAAAGCCCACTATAGATAAGTCTATATATATGTTGAATGGCTCACAAAAAGCCCACTACGAATAAGTCTATAGGGTGTGTTGAATGGCTCACAAAAAGTTCACCATGAATCCAAATCTTCTTATTGAGTAAAGATTCTCAAATATTGAAGCTCTTTTTTAAATTTTTTTTTTTATATTGCATATCGTTTATAAATATTCTACTCATATGAACATCAACATTAGACCAATACAAGCTTTTTATGAGCAACCACACTAGAAATCACCTATGGAAGACCAAAAGTCACTACTTAGAAATCCACTTTATTTAGAAACCGGAAGCAAACCATGGAAAACCAAGAATCACAACTTATAATTCCACATTAGATATCCTTATGAAGATAGGATTTAAACTTGAGTCTCCACAATGAAAATGAAATATGGGTGGCCGCCAAAATGACTGAACCATGTCGCCATTAGAGTGGTAGCCGACCGTACTCTCATCGAAAGCTCATGGGCATGACTCTTATAAAAACATTGCTTTGTTAGCAGGTGGGATAGCCTATCTATAATTCATCACATACTATTCTCTTCCCAACATCTCAAATTGAAAACCAGCAAAATCTGGCAATAGTCCATTAATTCCCCCGAAAATGCAAGAGCAGCGAGGAGCAGCAAAAGCTGGGGGAAGAAAGCAAAAAGCAAAGCGTTCCAGAAAGCTGGAGGCTGATCTGGGTCTGAAGCCCTTGGGTTTCATCAATGCAGGAGTGGCCAATTTGGTGTCGACCGCCTATTTGGGCTGCTCACTGGATGATCTAGCTGACATAGCCTCTCGCCTGTGGAATGTAGAATACAATCCGGCCAAATTCCACGCCCTAATTTGGAGATGCAGGAATCCATACGCCACTGTGCTCCTCTTTCGATCGGGTCGCCTCGTTTGCACGGGAACACAATCGGAAACTCAGTCCCACATTGCAGTCAGCCGTTTGGCGGCGCAGCTGCGGAGGATCTCAAAACTTCCCATCCAAGTTGAAGATTTCAAGGTGCAGAATATCGTCGGGTCGGCCACTTTTGAGTTCCATTTCTCTCCCGAAAGACTCTGTCTTGCTCCAGATCATTTCAGAAATATCACCTACGAACCAGAAGTTTTTCCCGGCTTGATTTATCGGATCATCCATCCCTATCGAATGGCTGCGCTCGTTTTTGTTTCCGGGAAGATTGTGATAACTGGGGCGAAGACTATCGAGGACTTGAATGCAACCTACGAACGCATGTATCGGATTATATGGGCTTTCAGAAAGTGATTGCTCTTGTCTTGAGTAATAGCCATTAATGTATCAACTATCAACTACCATTTAATCATACAGTAACTTGCATTAAACTTCAAGAAATATATATTTATGTTATCAATGGTTATATCTTGATTGACTTTGTGTCTGGTTTCGATACAAAGGTTGGTGTAAGCTCACCGTTTTCAAAGGGTTGTCTTTATAATTTTTCTTCATCTCAGTGAACTTAAACTGTTGGAAGGAGGAGAAATGGGTCAGGTTTCCAGTAGCTGACAGTTCACTAATCTCCTGCTTCTCTTCTCAGTTCACTAATCTCCTGCTTCTCCTCTCTTGCTTTCTTTTCCCCTGATAATGGATCATGTAGTGTGGCCTAAAGGTTGAGAAAAAATACTATCACACACTTTAGAATATTATGGACTGTGGAAATTTGATGTCTATTATTAGTTTACTAATCCTTTTTTCACAATATACCCACAAGAGTAATAAATAATTATTTGATTGTAATTTTTTTATAAAAGAAATGGGTAAATATTTAAAAATTAAGGAATATTTAAATGCAGACTTCAATAAGTTTGCAATGTAATAGAAATTGTGCATTGTTAAATGTAGTTAAGAATTGATGGGTATCCATTTCGTGTCATGGGCGTGTAGTCATTCCTTATGGTGTTAGGGGTGTGTAGTCAGCAAGACTTGAATAAGTTTGCAATGTAATAGAAATTATTCATTGTTAAATGTAGTTAAGGATTGATGGGTATATATTTTGTGTCATGGGTGTGTAGTCATTCCTTATGGTGGGCTATTCTTAAATATCATCCACTTCAACATTCCTCATGGTGAGCTATTCTTAAATATCATCCACTTCAATAGTTAAATGTCTATTTTGGCCAATAAAACTAGAACAAATATTTACCCCTTTTTTTGTTGTGAATGAGGTGTAAAATTACTATTGACTATATAACCATTGAAGTGGATGATATTTAAGTAGAGTGCTTATGGTGTTAGGGGTGTGTAGTTAACAAAATTTGATCCTTAGTAGGCTCTTTTAGAACCATTCAACTTCACCAACAAACCAAAAACTATTTGACATCACATTACTATTTTAAAAATATTCAAATCTCAATTTTAATTTAGAATCAAATAAAAATTGTTCATAATAACATGAACTTCATTATACACCAAATATGATTTAGCTTAATTATTGATATGTTCCTTTAAAAACTTACTTAAACATAGATTGAGACTATATTTAATTTACTTATTAAAATAATCTTTAATAATTAAGTTACATTTAAATAATTAAAAAATACATATTAACATTGTAGTTTACCACTTATTTATGTTGCATTTCAATATATAAATAAATTTATCAATTATATATTAATTGTATATCCATAGATAGGAAAAAGAACACTTCAAATCAAACCTATATTGCTATAAATATTAGGAGGAATATATTAACAAGCTTGAATTTAATAAATAATCTATACAAACATCCAAATCTAATTATATAAGTAGCTTGGACCTATTGGGTGAAATGATATTGCTATGACGAAGATATAAAGTAGAGGCTCATGTGAAGAAAAAGCTACCATTTTTGGATTGTGGTTGTTGGTTGGTGGTTTCTAGGGCTTGGGTAGCCATTGTAGTTACTATTGCATGGTTTCCCTTGGGATGACTACTCCTTTACATGATTTGTGTTGTCATTTTTTACTATTCATTTGATCCATTTTTGAAGCATTAATGGTGGGGTTTGGAGGGTGGATATTCATGGCTAGGCTTTGGTTATTTTATATGATTGTAATTCCTTTTGTTGACATCCATGACTACAATTTGGGGGGCCTAGAGGTACCCCTTCTCCACTCTTTCAAAGAGGTTGTTTAGGCCAATGGGGGCTACTCAACCATAAAAGGCTGTAGATGCCATCAATGGTTTGTTGTAGGCCATGAATGATTTCAAGTCTAACTAGAAGGTTGAAAATCATTCATATAATTAATGGCTACTTGCAAAAAAGGGAAGCTTAGCCTATTCTAGTCATTAATCCAAACTTGATTGTTGGTGACATGGTATATCTATTAGACCATTCCTTGATTTACAATTTTATGAGCTTCAAAATCTCAGTGGCATTCTTGGAAAACTAGGCCCATCAAACTTGGCAACATGAGGGGGACATGGAAATTATTCTAGCCATGAATGGATATTTCTTGGTAGTTTTTCCTAGAATGGTAGATCAAGATATCGGCTTCAAAGGATGCCCCTATTTCTACAATCAAGTAGCATTATTCATCAAACCCTTGCATGCGGGTTTTGATCATGTGGAAGAGCTTCACTCTTAAATTCCTACCTAGATCCATCTTTTTCGGTTGCCTATGGAGTTCTAGAGACTCATCATTCTTCAATCAATTATTGCAGTTCTTGGGATACCCACAGGTTCTTCACATCTTACAATGGAAAGGAAGGTAAATACCTATGCTAGCATTTGTATGGAATTTTTTAATAAGCATCTACCTGATTCTATTGAGATTAGATTGGGAAACATGCAATGGATTCAACAAATAGATTATGAAGTTACAACTCCCTGACATCATCTCCTAGATAGCTATGTAACAAAAGATAAAGCCAAATAGAAAGCACCATGCCATTCAGATGGATTGAAGTGAGATAGATTCATGCTTGTGAAAAGTTACAATAAAGGAAAGAAATAAAATCATTAGAAATGAAATTTACAAAAAGGAAAGTTCAATAATAGATTTTAGGTCTTAAAGAATTTTATGGATCTAGAGCCTTTTATGGTTGAGTAGCCCCCGATGATTCAAAAATTGGATCTTGGTGATCTAGTTGTTTCTTCTTGGTGATAAAAAATCATGATGCTTCTACTTTGTAGGTACCCCTACAACAGATTTTTGTGCAACTTAGAAGAAGCCTTTTCTAACTCCTTTCTTAAAGAGACTATTTCAGATTCATACTTTTCACAATCAACTTCTTTGACCTTTAGCTGATTATTGACATCTTCTTTTATTTTCTTAACTTCTGCAATTTGAGCCTTCAAATCTATTATCTGTTTTTCTGCATCTTGAAGATTTGAAAGAATTTTTGTCTTGGATTCCTTTTCCTCTTGAAGTTGCAACTTTAACCTTTTGTTTTCCATTCTGATTTTTTTTATCTCATCAAGGGCACAAATGAGCTCACCTTCCATATCAATCTCATAATCATCTTCATTATCAATCTCAACAACAAAATTTTCATCAAGCTCTTGTCTTTTTACATTCATATTGAAGTCTTCCTTTTTATCACAATTCTCAACTGCAGGATCATTCTTTTTGCTAATCTTAACTGAGACTTGTTTTTGATCAACATCAATCTTTTCTCTATTCAAAACCTTATTTCTATTCTTCTTTCCCATGGTACTCCAAACACAGGATCTACCCGAGCCTATTAGACTTCAAAAAGGGAACCTAGGCTCTGATACCAATTGTAGGAGTTAAGGACAACACTGAGAGGGTGGGTGAATCAGTGTTGTGTGAATTTTTGAATCTTTTCTCTATTCAAAACCTTATTTCTATTCTTAAGTTGTGTGAATTTTTGAATCATTGGTGTTTCTGAAGTTGATAGTTTGATCATGATGATCAAGATGCATTCTTCATAATGTGTCCTTGTCTTCATATGTTCTTTGATTATGTCAAGATATTTTACTCATAATGGTGTCATGAAAAAGCCTTGCAGAAAGTGGTACTTGCAGAGAATGTTACATGGTTGCAGAGTGTCTGATTTGATCAGTTGATGTTGTTTAGTTGTTATGCAAGTTTCATCAAGACATGTTGTTTGTATCCTTGTATTGTTCATAAGGAGTGCTCATTCATTTGTTTCAGGATATCATTTGGATAGGAGCAATAAGGTGTTCAAAGACTCATATATTATATCTTTTTGTTACCAAGAGTATGGTGTTGCTGTAGTGAACTAGTTGAAGAAACCTATATTTGTTTGTTTGTGTTGGTATTGTTGAAAAGGGTTCATTCATTTTGGTGTGGAGATTCTTATCCTGAAGCTATTGGTGCTAAGCATATCTCTCACAAAGTTGATGTTCTTCATATCATATTCTTCCTGAATTGTCCATACTTATTTTACTATTGGTGACTTTTACCCACTGTCTATATTCGAAGGATTTAATATTTTTAAGTCTTCATCGAGTGAGAAGAAGACTTCAAACAAGGCTTGAATATCCTAAAGACTAATCTTTCATTTTACCTTTTTGTCCGTATATGACAAGGTTTTCCTTTTGTTATGAATGGTCATTGATCTGCTGTCATAAGTGACCGACCACTTATGACAGCAACCCAACACAACCCAAGGGATTCGAACCCGTGACCCATGGCTCTGATACCAATTGATGGAATCATTTGCCGTTGCGCCAAAAGCTTGAGCTATTAATGCTCGCTACAAACACTAGATTTAACCCAGATCCACGGGAGGCTCACTGCCATGTCATGAATCCTGAGGTCAGCGTTGAACGCCTCACTAACAAGGGGGCAACTCACTGCCAACATAGGTCGACTGGGATCTTAAAAAAATGTATTAAGTAAATGATTACAGTCGAACTGTTTTTATGATTATTCATTTCCAATGATATTAATGTTGATATGAATTTTTATTGCAATGCCTATAGACAGATATATCATATTGTTGTCAGTCGTGGGTTTCATACTGCTATCCAGAGCGTAGGGATAAAGGTTTATAGTGTATAAAGGTCATATGATATCAAAATTTTCATTGCAGTGTGTCGTAGATAGAGTATAGCATTTGTAACATTGGGGGTGTCGGTCACCTTTAGCTGCAATAATAAAGAAATTAGAGTCTTTTGTCCTAATGAGTATATTAGTGATCTTCGATTATGCAATATGTATTAAACTCAAGATCGTTGTTAGAAACATAAACGTCTTGCACTTGTTGTAGTGATATAATTTAGGTCTGTAAATGATGGTATTAAAACTGCTTGATATTATAGATAGTTATGGGCACAGACCGTGGCTCAATATGCTTTTGCCGACTGCGATAGGCCTTTGCCATCCCTAATGTGCTTATATGTTATGATAAATACAATCTTCAGTTTCTTTGTAAACCTATTTATAGAGAATGTCTCAATTTGCATGGTAATTGTTATACCAGCTTGTCACTATAAGATGATTTTTTACGATAATGTGATTATTCTTCTTAAGATCGTGTCACATCCTTTATAGGGTGACAATGTTAATCCTAAGTTAGATCATTTTCGTATATTTAATTAGTATGATATACGTGCAAGTGAGTGATAGAATAAATAGGATTTATAGATTAGTAAAATCTTTCATATGTGTTATGTTTATATAATATGTAAATCGAGTTAATTTCAATGTATATCTCCTTGAAGGTAAAGAGAACATTCTCTTTGAACTAAGTGGATTGCTACATCTGTTATATGAAAATGATTTTGTCAAGGTGATTCCTTTTAGAAAATTGACTGTTTTATAGTTGACATGTAAGGAGAGATAATAATGATTTATTTTGGCTAATCCTTTTATTCCCTGTTATGTGTTGATGTGCATTGTGTTAATCTTTCATATTCATGTTTATGTTGTGATAATTAAGTTTTGATCTGCTCTGGATAAGTTGAAGTTGTTAAAAGTGAAATTATTTTAGATATTGATTCACCCCCCTCTCAGTATTCTGGTGTGTTCAACAAAAGCTTCATCCCAAAATGCGGGATTCGAGGTCAAAAATGGCGTCGGAACCCATAGTGGAGTCACCGAGAGAGGCAGAGGCAAGGGAGAGGGAAGCGAAGAGCGGAAAGGTAAGAACTCTCTCCCATCCCCGTCTATCTGTCTTTATCCTAATGAAGAAATGGTAATGGCGGTTCAAAATGAGGAAAATAGATTAAGGAATGTTGCTATTTTTTTGGTTTGTTTGAATGTGGAAAAACTACCATCTAGGAAGTTTTTTGGTAATTGGCTTGCATCGGTTTGGGGAAGGAAAATGGGTATTCAAATCTCCTTCTGTAGAATGATGTAAAAGGGTTTATTTATAATCTTTTTTAAGAGCCATGCAATGAAAAAAAAGTGTTAGAATTTTTTTTTTGGAATATTGGGCAAACATTGTTTAAAGCCCATCCCTAGGTACCAAATACCTCGAAGGAGGAAATTTTTTTCTCTGTGACACCAAGATGGTTCAATATTGAAAGAGTCCTGAAGAAACTCTGGGCTTTCCTGCCACATATTTTGAATCCTTTGGGTAGTACCCTCAAAATTGAGGAGGCTAGAAGTACCCTCCCTCACATGAACACACATGTTTTAATCTCCTTCAACACTGGGGTTAAAATTCCAGGTAATATTGAAATTAAAATTTTGGATAGAACTTATTGTTGTGAAATTGAGGGCTTGGGGGGATTAAACTCATGTTTCCTCTACAAAAGCAATGGACACCAAAAAAAATTGCCCCATTGTAAACAAACATAATTTCTGGAAAAACAAGGAACAACCGGCTAAGGTTGATAAAAGGAACTTTGGTAAGGATGAAAACTTGAGGGAACAATGGATTTCTAGGGAGGATTTAGAAGATAGTAGAGTTGTTATTGAGAAAAACTTTGAAGATGATTTATCTAGAGGTCGAGAGGATGGGAGAATCAACCTTGAGTTGATTAGGGGTAAGGGAGAAGAGTTTCTATTGAGGCTCAAGAAAAGGCTCAATGAATTGAGTCTAGAAGAAGAGGAGCATGCAGTCTTAAATAACTGTGGCCCTGCAAGATTAGAGCGAGTCTTTTATGAGGAAGAAGGGGGCTTGGACTCTTTTTGTCGCATTGATTCTCAATCTAAGAACCCATGCAGAAATGAGATTTGTGATAACCCATAGACATAATTGATAGTGCTAATGAAGAAATTTTTGGTGATACTAGGCGAATCAAGTGCAAAGAAGATAGAGGACGAGACGATTTACTTATTTGTAAAGTGTATTTTATTGGGGACAACATCAAAGAGAGAAACTTAAATAGCTCTTTACTTCAAGAAGATGTGATACAAGAAAACAAGATGGCTTCATTGAACATTATTCCTATAAAAGAGACTATTGTCTTCATAAAAAAGGTTTTATAAAAGATAATAAAATATTGGGGCACAAAAGGAATGCATAGGAGTTGGTCCTTGATAAACTTAAGGCACAAATTTTAGCCCAAAAGAAGGAGCAAGACACAAATAATTTAAAAATGCTAAAACTGCCTAAAACAACAGACCTTGAGGAGGTTACTAAGGAATCACCTAGAAAATGTAATGAAGATTTAAGTAAAGAGATTCAAGAAGAGGATGTAGTGACTCTAAATAAACCTAGTAATAGTTTAAGACAGAAGAAAGAAGATGATAATACAAAAAGGAAATATATTAGCAGAAGTACTAGTACACTCATACCTAGGAAAAATGGGAAAGGGGAAAAGATTCCCAGTTGCTTTGATAGGCTTTATAAAAATATAAATCTTGCCACTCTGGAGATTAGCTGAAAATGAATTGTTTTAGCTGGAATATAAGGGGATTGGAATCCCCTGATAGGAAATATATGGTGAGAAACTTTTGTAATAAAAACAAGAACATGGACTTTTTATTACTACATGAGATCAAAGCTATAGGTTTTCATCTCTTGAAGTTCATATGGAGAGAAGCTAAATGTTTTTTCTCTAAACATGATAAAGGTAAAGAAAGGGGGAATTGTAATTCTGATTAATAAATAATGGTCCAAGTAAAATATCTAGAATGGATGCTCTCCATGTAATAGATGTTTATGGATTGTTCTATAATAAGATAACTTCAATTTTGGAATATGTTCAATTTATGTGCCCAATGAATATAGGGACAAGATTGAGATATGGAAATGGGCTGCTAAGAATTCCAAAAACTCCCTTGGATCACATGGGGGGAGATTTTAATATGGTGGAACATAAAGAGGACAAAATTGGAGGTAATCAATGGGAATGGAAAGGAAACGAGCAGTATTTCTAGAACATAATGAAAAAAATGCAAAAAATGTATCTTCCTTTAGAAGGTACAAAGAAAGATAGTAGACGCATATGGTATACATGGTGTAATATTTAGAAGGAAAATAGAAGGATATATAACATACTAGACATGCTTTATGCTAATGAGAATGCTTTGTATTTTCAGGGTTTAAAAGATTCCAATTGTGTAAAAGTTTTCCCTTCTACTTTGTTTGATCATCATCCAATTGGTGCTCATATTATGGTGAAAGATCTGAATACAGATGCTAAAATCAGAAAAGACAATTTTTTCAAACTAAACACAACCTTGCTCCATGACAAAGACTGTCAAGAAGGGATAACTAATCTGAGAATGATTACTAAAATGTTGTCTTTCCATTCTAATAGAATCCAGTATTGGGAGAACATGTTGAGGAATTGTAAAATCCTATTTCAAATAGTGGGGAAGAAATATGCTATGGATAGAAGAAGAGAAAAATGTGTCTTGTAGGAAGAATTCCTAGTAGTGGAAGATAATGTGCAGAATCATTTCAATAATGAAGAGATGGTTTATAAGTTAGGAGAAGTGAAGCATAAGTTAATAAAATTTCAAACTATTAAAAACCAAGTTGCCAAGGTTAGAGTCAGAGTTAATTGGCTAAGGGAGGGGGATAGAGGGACTAAATACTTTTTTCAATCTACTAAAAGTTAAAAATGCTAGAGAAGTTGTTGGTCCTATAATTGAGGATGATGTTTGTTTTAAAGATAATAATGATATTAAGGAGATTTTTAGAGTTTTTATAAAAAAAAATTACCACATAATATGGTAGCAGAGATTGTAGAGTTGTATAAGAGTTATGCCAAAAAGTCTGCCCAAAAAAGATAACACTAGAGATGAGCAAGGCCCTAAATCTAGGTATCTCAAAAGATGAAATTAAAAAAGAAATATTATCTATGGAGAATGGGAAGTCTCCAAGGATAGATGGTAAACCTGTTGAATTCTACAAAACTAACCTTGAATGGGTTGTTGATGATTTGTTTGAGATATACCAAGAAGCAGTGAAAAAAGGATCCCTTGGGAAAGATATAAAAAAAGGTGTCATTAAATTACTACCAAAAGAGGGGGATAAATGTAATAAAAGAAATTAGAGACCTATTACACTCTTAAATGTCTCCTATAAAATTATAGCCAAAATACTTGCCTTGAGATAAACAGAGATCTTGCCATTCATAATAAACCCAAGTCAAACAGGGTTTATTAAGGGGAGATACATTTTAGAGAACCTGACAACAAGTTGGGAGGTCATGAGTTGGGCAAAGTGTACGAGACAAGATGTAGGTATTCTTTTAATTGATTTTGAAAAAACATATGATAGAATTGAATAGTCTTTTGTTCTTATGATGATGAAGGCAATGGGTTTTCCTGAATAATTCTGCAACATGGTAAAAATGTTATTTTAGGACGCATCAGTACAAATTGATGTAAATGGCTCCTTATCTGAATCCTTCATAATGGAAAGATCAATAAGATAAGGCCATCCTTTGGCACCAACCCTATTTTTGATAGCCTATGAATCCCTATTCTATCTTTTGAGGACAGATCAAATTGAGGGGAGAGTGAAAGGTATCATTCTTCCAAATGATGACACTTTGTTAAATATGCAATTTGTGGATGATACAACATTATTTCCTATTTTGGAAAAAGATAATTTAGAAAACTTGGAAAAAAAGTTAAATTTTTTCTACTAGGCTTCCAGAGCTAAAACTTCCTTTTCCAAATTTGGCTTAATGAGTTAGAATGATGACCCACCTAATTGGTTTGAGCCTAACAACTAGTAATGGGGGAATTCTAGTAAACAAGTTAGGTTTCTAGGCATACCATTTTTTGTGAATCCCTCATTAAGAAAGATGTGGGATTGGATATATGAAAAAAAAGATTAAAAAATGAAAAAAAAGATAAAAAAATGGAGTTGGAATGATCAATTCCTACCCTTAGCATGAAGAATGCAAGTTTGTCAAAAAATTCTTTCAGCTTATTCCATTTACTATGCTTCAATGTGGTTATTTGCAAATTATCAAATTGACAATATTCATAAAAGAATTAGAGAATTCTTATGGTCAGATGGGAAGGGGATGAAAAAATGGCATGCAGTTTCTTGGAGATGGTGTTGTTTCAGAAAAGATAATGGAGGTTTAGGGCTAAAGGACTTAAAAATCCAAGGTGTATCCCTGGTTGCAAAGTGGATTGTCAAGGCCTTGGATGGTAATGAACCTTGGAAAGTTCTTTCCTAAAAATCTAAAGAATGGAAATGCTTAAATCTTCAGGACATTATTTTAGGTGATTTCAATATTAAACGGTCCCCAAGGTCTGTTATTTTCTCTACTATTTGGATAGCGTGGGAGAATGTTAAGCCTTTCATAAAAAATAAAGAGGCTATAAACAGTAATAACAAAACTATTCAAGGTAGTAGATCTATATGGTGGAATTTAAGGCATAAGAATAAGTTTCTTGCCCTATTACAGGGTTGTTCGCTAAGAAATGGAATAAGATTGGTATTACTTTTTTAATGATATCTTGGTGAACAATTATTTAAAAAGATGGATCCAAATAAAATATGAATTTGACATACCTGAGACACAAATGAGAACTTATGTTATTATGTGTAATTCCATCAAAGGAGATTTGTCTTAGTTTGCTGTTGTGAATAGGAATGATTTTGATAGCATAAAGTGGATGGATAGTACAAAATTTCTAAAAATGAATCCTAAGAAATTGTATAAAATGATAATGGACTCCCAAGTGGTATATGATCAAATTAAATTTGTTTGGAATGTTAATGTAGAACACAAGTTGTTGTCTAGATCTTTTAAAGTCATTTGGTCAAAACTTCTTGAGACAAAAAAAGTTGTTTTAGATGGTTGTTTATTCTTAAAAGACTTGTTTTAGGTTATGACAATAAAGTGTGTTCTATTTGCAATCAAATAGACTCCTGTGAGCATGTGTTCTTTGATTGTAAGTTTTCTTGTAATGTTTGGGTAAAATTTATGGATAAGATAGAGGGCTAGTCCATTAAAAAGAGCAAGTGTAGGATGGATATTATATGTGGTTTTGTTAATGGGTTGAACACTAAATCTAATTTGTTTTGGCTTATTTTCTCTACTGAAATTTTGTGGTCATTATGGAAGGCTAGGAATGAAGAGGTATACTAGGGAAAGGAGAGAGTTCTTGTAGAGTCTTTTATTAGGATCACCTTTAACTCTATTTGTGAATAGGTGATTGCAACCATGGAGATCCCTATAGATAGATTTATGCAAATCATTGATGAATGATCAACAATTGTCTACAGGTCTATGTTAAGTTAGCAGAGTTTTGGCCCCATGAACATAGAAAGGTTGATCCAAAATTTCATAAAGAATACATGGAGTTTCACAATCAGTACAACAAACATCAGCAAATTGAGGACGGGAGGGAGGAGGATACCAGAGATGTAGAGTTTACTTGCCAAAATTTTAGCATAGACAAAAGTCTTTTAAGGAACTTACCTCCAATTGGAGCTTTTAAGGAGTGGGATTCCTTCAAAAATAGTGATAACAGAGTATACATGAGCAGGGAAGGAAGAATACAAGGTGATCATCAACTAAGGGCATCAAAAGCAGGAATAGAACACAAGATACCAGGCTAGGATCAACACCATTCTAAGAAGGAAAAGAACAGTGCAAAAAATGAAATAGAGCGGCAGGGTAGTGTAAAACAGGGGATGAATTTAGATTAATAGGGGTAACTGGCTATTATGAAAAGAGTTGATAGTAGGTTTTTATTGTTATATGGATATGTAAAACTATATTTGTTGTATTGACTAGGGACATAGCATAGATTGTTTTTTGATGGAGTGGCCTTCTTAACCACTTAATGTGCACGTCTATTTTAAATATTAATAATCTATCTGCAATTTAAAAAACATGATCTAGTTGTATTTTTTAATATATATTTTATATTTATGATTTCTAGGTTTTCCTTTCTCATCTTTAGAGATGTACTGGGACTCCTTATAAACCAATTTTTATCTTCTATTATTAATAATATCATTGTAAGAAAATAGAGTAAACCCTCCATAAAGAAATCTAAGAATAAAACCTTAAATAGACTAAACACTACAACTTTTAATGAAGATAAAAATAATAAATAGAATAAAGATTTGACTATTGTGATACAAATCTTTAAAATGGCTGAAATGGAAATAGATTTTCCCTCTTTACTAGATAATATTACTTTGACTGTTTACAACAATTAAAAAAGCCAAAATGAATAGGTTAAAATATATGGTAAGCACTTTTCTCCACTACATGTATTTATTTATTAATAAAGTTTTTGAATGTTCTTTAACTGTAGTTTTAAGTGGACCCCTTTGGGCTATTCTTAAACATAATCCATTTAAACAATCTATAGTCAATTTCGGCCAATAAAAATAAGACAGATAACTACCACTTTTTGTTATGAATAAAGTGTAAAATTACTATTGATTATTTGACCATTAATTTAAATGATGTTTAAAAGTAAAATGATCTCTCCCAAATATTTTATGTACTCATACACAAAATTGGTTACCAATTGCTTTCCCGAGCATGTAAAAGTTGAAAACGTGCAGTAACATACAATGAAGGTTTTCACAATCCATGTGATACATGATTCTTCATACCGCAGTCTTCACTCATACATCTCAAGCTTTCCAAGCCCTCGTGCCACATTAAACAAAGCTAAAACTTCCAATCTCTTCTCCAAAACTAAACAACGAATCCGCACCAGCATTAAAATATAAAACCAAAGAAAACAAAAAGAGACTTTCAGTTAAAGGTTTACAACGGTTGCTTGTTTGTGGAATGAAAAGGAATTGGAATTCACACTTACCAATCTCACACAAGTCATCATTCCTGTCAAGCTATGACAGCTATCCTTGAATCATTTAATTACATCCTGATAACCCAAGTCTCTGAAACAACTGTTTCATGAAATATCCTCAAGAAGACCTGTTTGATATGCTAGGAAGAGCAATTACAATTGTTATTAATGGAAGAGAACTTGAGGGGTTGAGAAAGCAAAGAAAAAGAATCTACAAAGCCTAAATTTTGAAGGTAAAGTGAAGAGCTGTGTATCAGAGAAGCTCATGGAATTGATTATGTTCATAGTAATGATACATATATACTTATAGTACAACCATCTATATTTATCTCCTAGTTATTTGTCCAATTTCCCAATCACTAACACTAAATATATTAACTGTGTGCTCACTAAACCATTATTTCTCCAATGTATCACCCACATTAAACACATTTCTAATGTAAAATACCACCTCCCTTATGAAAATATTACCCAATTACAAAATATAAAATATTTTAAAATATTCAAAATATACAATAACACCTTCCCATCAATAGGCTATGTTTTTTCCTTTTCATCTCCCTCCCAATTTTCTTTAGCTTTGGGTCCACTAGGTCCCTTCTCACCAGAAAGTTCCTCAGGTATGTCATTATTGAAGAAATCTTCTACAGAATGTCTCAGTTTAGAGGGCAGGATCTTCAATACTCTCTCTAGCTCAGCTCTTGTATCATAAACAACAGTAGGTCCCCAGTTTCTCATATATTGCAGCCATGGAGGCTCTTGTAGAGGTTGAGACTGCATGTAACCTGCTGATATGATTTGGAATTTCCTACTTGTATCTAAAAAATATTTGCTTCTCTTTGTATCATTCCTTAGACCAATTTTAAGCTTTGCATTCCCTTGAAGGAAGTCACCTGCTTTAGGATAACTTGCATGGCCATCCTTGCTAGAATAGATGATTGGTCTATCGTTACTTCCTTCACCATATTCCAGCTCTGAGGTGTTCACCCATTGCCCACCGCTGTGCTGTGACAGATAAACTCTCCATAACTTGCCTGTGAGGTTATTGATTCTAAGAGTAAAATGCTCCCAATCACCCACATGCTCCCCTATTTTACCCAAACTTATATTATGAAATAGCTGTACCTTGAGACTCCTAGGACCATTGAAAGGATAAAACAACCACATTGCTATATCACTACATGTCCCTCCCAAGATGGGTTTAATGTGCACATAGGCTTGAGCACTCTGTAGATCTCCTTGTTTGACCCTTGAGGCAGCTGCCCCATCCTTAGGCAAATCCAGCCAGTAGCTCCCATCATCTGGATCACCTCCCTGGGGAAGATTTTTTCCACTGGGCTCTATGGGTTGTGCTCCTATTACAGAGTCCTTGCTGTACAAGAGTGCCCCATTCTGGAAAAACCAATCCACTGATGAAGGCATGTACTTTTCATCTGGATGGAAGAATACAGTAGGTCCATACTTGTGCAGCAATTCATTGATTTCATCTACATTTGGCATGGCACTAAATTTGTCAAGATTAGAATTCTTGAGGCATGCAATAGGTAAAGGGTCATTAGGGGTCAATCCACCAGTTTGGCAGTAGAATGCACCCACATAGGCTCCTGCAGCTTTTGTCCCTCTAACTTTAGGCCTGATATTCCAAGCGGTGAATGAGTTGTTGCTCCAAATGGCTCCATCTGTTTGACAGGTATCTGTAAGGTCAGAACGAACACACATCACCAATTCCTCCGAGGAGGGCTTTGCAGGAGTATTTGTGACAACACAGCCAAGAGCTTTGTAGCCCTCTGGGGCTTGAGGAACCCAAAAATAAGCTTGCCCTTCCTTGCTACTCCAAACCAAAATATAGTCTGAAGGCTCTTCCAATGGTGGAACTGGTGATTTACTTAACCCACACATATAGCTTCTATCATGTGTAACACTAACTAGAAGGAATGGTGACTCAAGGGGTTGCTGAGCATTAGGACATCCATAATGGCCAAGGACGAAAAAGCCCTGTGGAATTTGCAGGGGCTTGTAGAAGGTGGCTCCTTTGTTATCAGGGGAGCTCCATACTTTCTCCATGGCAGAGACTTGGACTGCTTCGATTTCTCCAAACAAGATCTTTCCTCTCCCAAAGCCTTCCATTTTTTGTGTGAAGAAGAAAAACACCTTACAACTACTAATAATGGTGTATAAATATAGCTCCTCATTGAAAGTTTTGACATGGAGTTTCTTCTACGAATACCCTGGGTTTTCTTCCATGAAAAAGTATACATTGGCGTGCACATTGTCTAACATATTTATTAGCCGATAGGCTTCTTATGTGGGTTTTTGAGCCCAGAAAGTTCTCTCACGCCGCCAAACAATTGTCATGTCGCTCTTTAACAATTTTCAGTTTGCCAGTAATCAGTGTCATGTTTTTCATTTTGTCTCTCAATTGCTTATGCTTCACCGGATTCGTCGAAGTTTGTTGTGAACTCTCTGAGATCTTTTTCCACTTACAATTGCACTTAGGTCTATGAGTCTTTTTCTTTCCTTCCCAGCAAGCCAATGTTTCGTTGATCTTTCTCCGAATAGTGGTGCACTTAATTTTATGGGTTGATATAGCAAAGTATTTGTAATATTGGTACTAAAAAATTATATTGTGGAGCAGTCAAGGATGTGGACAGTTTAAATATTTAGTTTCAGTACTATAGACCTAAAAAACAGTGTTATCAAAATGTTTTTTGTTGAGGTGTCATAATTGACCCCCCCCCAAAAAAGTTGGACCAATAGTTGTGTGTTAAGTCATGTTTTTTAGTGTATCAATGTGGCATCGTATGATTTGTTGTTTTATGAATATAATGGGCACATTTTATTCAACTATCGGGTCCTCTCTTACAACTACCAGTACTATACTATTTAAAATTTTGAGCTTTCAATGCACCAGTCCTATCACAACTATTGGTACCCACACCACTATTGGCCCCTCTCCCCTACTACTACTACTACTACTACAATTTTTATGATGATTTCACTTACATTAATGGGATGTCTTTGCCCAACTGTTTCAACAATAAGCTGTCCTAATTTCGTTGGTTTTCAATCATTGTCAGGAATCTTTTGGCCACATACAAATAAGACTTCAATATAGATATTACAAAGATATTAGATACCTAATGGCTACAAATCTATCTGTCGTCAACAATCCTTCCTCTAAATTCCCACACTCCTCCAACACTGCAAATCCCAAGCTAAACTTGAAATCACCACCATCTTTGCTAAATTTGTGGGCTTCTTCTTTGTCTCCATTCTTCTTTGGCATTATAGGCCTCTCCTCCCACATTAAAGGCACCATAGCTCTAATAGACATGGCAAAATATGATAAAATGGTGGAGTATCACACTAGATGGTAGGTGTGCTAAAATAGAATCCTCCAGAAGTAGGGGAATTGCTACTAAACTCAAATTCCATGGATCGAAATCTATGTGGAGGCCCAATTCTTGTTACTGACAATGTCTCCATCTTTTCAATTTAGAGGATAGGTTTTTCTCTATGTATTCTTTTATCCTTTGCATGGGACTTGGTCTTAATAAAAACTCTTCTCTCACAACCTATGAAAGTTACATACATGTAGGGAACTAGTCAAAACTAAACAAATCATTATCAATGGGTAGAGTTGAAGAGATTGTAGCACTTTGCTTCATTTAGACGAGTTGTAGATAACACACATGATCCCAATTAGTCTCTTCTCTATATTGTCATCATCTTTATATTACTCTTAAAAAGTTATAGTTGCATATTGAGGTGTATGAGTTATTGAATATCAGAGCAAAAGAATGAATGTTTGTTGTATATATCAATATAAGGCTTTGTTTCAACATAGCTACATTATAAAGTCATAATAAACCTTAAAACAACTTCATCTCTTAAATTTCAAGATATATTAATAGTAATTTGTAGATTGAAATTGATTCACAATCTAACAAACAGACTACACTACTTTAAAGCTAGAGTGAAGTTTGTTTGTAAGGGCAAAAACATTCATTTTGTAATAGGTATTGACAAGTAGATTAAGTTAATAGAGATTGCTTTTTTGTTTGATTGTGATTTCTTCAATAGGACTTTTGTTATGTAATTGGTAGTTTCCTTGAACATTTCACTAATAAAAGTTATGTGGTAGGTAGGTAGTTTCATGAGAAAAATATTCTACACTATATGCTTTAATAAAATTTATTACAATGCCTTATAATAAGGAAGTTTCTAAACTTGTATAAGGAAAACGTTTTAATTCAATTTTTTAATGATTTAAAATATTATTATTTATGAAAATACACAAATTTTACTATAAATTATGTGGCAGATCTTTTATATTAATATTTAAGATTATATTTCATAATCTATAACCATCATATATATTATACATTTGTAGATTGTAATCATGGAATATCATTATAATAATATATTAGATAGTTGTAGATTGTAATCATGCAATATCATTATAATTTAAATATTATTATTAAAATTTGGCTATACTTTCTAGATGAATATGGTTGATGGAGTTTTTTGGATAAGGGTAAACACAAATGTGTGTACAAGATGCATGGTTGGCAAACAACATAGAGACAAGTTTGAAAGGTCTAAATGGAGGGTAAGAAAATATCTTGAACTTATCCATAGTGATTTATGTGGGCCTATGAATCCTCCATCAAGGGGAGGAACTAGATACATCTTAACATTCATTGATGATTTTTGGAGGAAGGTTTGAAACTACTTCCTTAAGCAAAAGGATGAAATGTTTGGCAAATTTATTCTTTGAAAATAAACTTTGGCACATAGCATAGGAAAGTCTTTTCGTATGTCAAAGTTATAAGACTTAAAAAAGAGTAGCCCATGTAAAGAGATGGTTTTTTAATGAAACCATTCTCTAAGATTAATGTGGTTAGTCTCCCATTACTTTTTTCACATGACATTTTATTTTCGTTCTCCTTTGGTGTGTATTCACATAGTGTGAAGCATTCATGCAAATTAATAAAGAAAGGGAAGGAGAAGAAATTGTCATTTATGTCATATTGTAATATTTAACATTACTTGTTGAAGTCAAGAGTTTGATGAAGCTCTCTTTCATATTTTTAAGTCACAAATTTTACAAAGTCCTTGTTCCTTTGGTTCATAAGAAGGCAAACATCAATGGAACATAATACAAATATTTCATTGTGTGTATTGGTAGAGGCTTCATTTTTCAAGCTTTTGTGTTTGTGTGCTTGGGGAGTTTATGTTCATACTAGCTATGGCCTCATATGAAGGCTCTAATATTGTGGTTAATTCAAAATTAGATGGTTCTAAGTATACAAATTGGAAATGTGAGATGGAATTAATTCTATAACTAAAAGGTTTATAGGAATTAACGACAAAAGACAAACCTATAGATGCAAGCAAGCATAAAAAATGGAATAAAATGGATATGAATGTGTGGGAAATTGTTCTATGGAAAATCACTCTAGGGATTAGGCCTCATGTTTAGGATCTTAAAACAACAAAGAAAATATGGGAAACTTCAAGCAAAAAATGTATGAAAGAACTAGAAAATTAAAAATTAAGGATATTAAAGGCAATTGACTCATTTAAAAATGAGGGAGTAGATAGCATGAATGATCACATTGCAAGGTTAAAGAATATGAGAAATCAAATTGCAATGATGAAGGTGAAATATGCAGACTCCAAAATTATAGATTTTTTGATTGAAAGTCTTCCAAATGAGTGAACTATAATTACATATGCACATTGGAGCTAATTGGAAAATTTGACAATATCAAACTAGAAGTAAGTATAAGGGAATTTGTTGAATGAAGAGGATAGGATTGAAAAGTTCATAGGTGAGTCCAGCAAGAGTTCACAAACATTTATGGCTAGAACCAGATATAAGAATTACAATAAAAGAAAATCATACCAAGATCAAAGACAAGAAAATCAAGGGGATCCAAACAAAAGTAATCAAAGGAAATAGAACAAACAAAAGGATAATTGACAAAGGAATGATTTTCAAAAGGGGCAAAATGAATGGAGAAATCAGAAGAACAATTCTAAAGGAAAAATCTATCACATGTTATAATTGTGGAGAAGACTTGGGCATAAAAGTAATCAATGTCCTAGGAAATCACATGTAGGAGGGCAAATAAAGTTTTATCAAAGAAGACAATCAAAATTTTTTCAAGAAGAAGGTGATCATAGTATATTGATAGCCTCTTTAGTTCTCAAGGAAGTTCAAATAACATGTAGTACATTGATTCAAGGGCTAGCCAACATATGACTTACAATAAATTTTTTTGGTTCTTTAGAAGAAGTGAAAAGTGCAAGGATATTTCTTGTTGATGATAGTTCACATGAAATTGGAGGAATAGGTTCAATTTTAATGACAAGACATGATGGTAAGAGATTGGAAATAACAAATGTGAATCTTGCACCTAAGTTAACAAAAAATCTTCTCTCAACAATGATTAGTTAGTGGTGAATTTTTCCAAATGGAAAATAGTTGAAATTGGGCTTCAAGTTTTAGTGAATAGTACAAGCTATAAGGTGACCTAAATCACCACATTTTTATGAAATTTTAGATTAGTGTTGGTTAAATCTCCTGAGCATTTATTTTATTAAACTTTTAATTCAACTATTTCGCTGTAATATTTGATGTGTGATTAGATCTTATTTGCCTAAATTTATAAGTGATATTACAAATCTAAATTGATTCACCATTAATATTACATAACTATCACTTATTTAAGGTCCATATCACCAATCTTTATTCCCCATCATTGATTTTGTCTCTAATCTAATGGTTCTCATTGCTTTCTAGGAGCTAAAATTTACTCATGTTTTCAAATTTTCATCAGGCCCATAATTCCTTTTGGATAGTAGCCCCACAAGGACCACTACCCCTTGACCATATTGGTAACTACCACCCTCAAGCCCCTACTTTTCCATAGGAATTTTATTTTTTTAAACAAAAGATTCACCATGATAATTAATGTACTTACCCATTATTTACCAAAATTCGCTAGGATTTTTTAGAATTTTTGTGATGTACATACATTTGCTGATAAAATTAATATTTTTCAAAAAAGAAAAGATTCGACAATGATAATAATTAATATTTTTTTCCAAAAAAGGAAAGATTCACTAGGATTTTAAAAGATTTTTTAGGGGTCTTTTCTTAAAGTTATCATTGTCTCTCAATAAGTCAAATAACTCAACATGGTTATACAGTGGACTTCTATGTAGATAAGTGTCTTTAAATCAAAAAATTAAATATAGATTCAAAATTGTGGCTACAAGAGTTGAGCGTGATGACATTTACAAACTTTTGGCATCTATAGATAAGACAACTTATATAACTAGAGGTTCCTCTATAAGTGAGTTGTGGTATCAAAGATTTTGTCACTTAAATTATCAAAGTTTGGCTATACTTTCAAAGATGAATATGGTTGATGGACTTCCTTAGATAAGGGTAAACACAAATGTGTGTACAAGATGCAATGGTTGGCAAACAACATAGATACAAGCTTGAAAGGTCTAAATGGAGGGAAAGTAAATGTCTTAAACCTACTTATAGTGATTTATGTGGGCCTATGAATCCTTCATCAAGGGGAGGAGCTAGGTACATATTAACATTCATTGATGATCTTTTTAGGAATGTTTGGGTCTACTTACTTAAGAAAATAGATGAAGTGTTTGGAAAATGTGAAATGTTTAAAGCATTTGTGGAAAATCAAAGTAGGAATAAGATCAAGTGACTAAGAATAGATAAAGGTTGAGAATATGTCAATAATAGATTCAAAGATTTTTGTGAACATCATGGGATCAAGAGAGAAATTTCTAACATATATACTCCTCAAAAAATGGTATTGCTAAAAGGCAGATTAGGACCTTAGTGGAAATGGCATGGTGCATGCTACAATCCAAGGGTCTTCCTTTGTTTCTTTGGGATGAGATTTTCAATACTATAGCTCATGGCTTGAATAGATCTTCTACAACTTTTTTGTAGAAAATCACTCCCAAGGAAGCATGGAGTGGTAAGAAACCAAATGATAAGTATTTCAGAGTATTTGGATGCCAAACATTTTCTCACATACTTGATAAAATTATAGAAAATAAATTTGATTTGAAGAGTGTTAAGTACATCTTTGTTGGCTATGATGATTAGAAGAAAGGATACACAGGTTGTTTGATCCTAGTGTGGAAGATGCATTCACAAGTAGGGATGTCAAGTTTAATGAAGGATTCAAGGATATGGTAAAATCCTCTCCTATCCCACAAGTGGACATGAATAATGATGAATCCTGTAGTGCCTTTGAAACTGCTAAAAGTTCAAAGGAAACTTCCAATATAGTTGAAAAATCTAGTCCTCCTCAAAAGACCAAGAATCTTCAAGAAATTTATCAAAAGATGCAACAAGTTTTAACTTTGCCCTAGAATGATCACCATAATGAAGACTAATGATCCTCAAATCTATCATGAGGCTAAGGGAAAACATGAATTGGAACAAGCTATGACTCTTTAATAAAGAATAAAACTTGGAAACTGGTGGACCTACCCAAGGGAAAGAATGTGGTGAAAAACAAGTGAGTGTATAAGACCAAGTTCAAGTCTAATGGAAGCATTGAAAAACATAAGGCAAGATTAGTGGCCAAAGGGTACTCACAAAAGGAGGGAATTGACTACAATTTTTTTTACTCTAGTAGCAAAGATTAGTACTATCGACTATTATAACATTGGTAGGTCATTTCAAGTGGTCTCTTCACCAAATGGATGTTAAGAATGCCTTTCTAAATGGAGAAATCTATGAAAAGATCTACATGACACAACTACATGGATTTGAAAGTTCAAGACATGAACACTTAGTTTGTGACGAGCTACAAACATAACTAGTCTAATTTTAGAATTGTACCTTTCTTCCCTTGCCTAGAAATCCCACTTCATTCATTGATTTGTGCATAAATTGTTGAGAAATCTTGTTTAATCATGTTAAGTTATAAGTGTAATGCTTAAAGAAATTTCTAGAATAAAGAGTTTCATGTAGTAGGCTTAAAATAACATTTGGCTATGCAAAAGTAAATTTTTTGTTAAAAACAGGGCTCTGGAGATACTAGCAATAGTGTTTCACAGAACTCCAAAGATATTCATAGAATTCTAGAGACATTTTGAAAAGATGCAGAGGATTCTTCCAAAATACTAGCACACGCTCTTGGATTCTTGCAGGATAGACCAACTATTAGTCTTTCTTGAATTGATGGACCCATCTAGGAAGGGAAAAAAATACCAAGTAGTTCTTCCATGCAGAGACTTTAGAGATATATCACCATCTTCTATTCCACGTTGCCTTTTTCCTACTAAGGCTGACTCTCATAGCCATTGAACTACATGTAACTCCTTGCAAAGAGTTGCATAATTAGTATCGCTGTGCATGTCTTAAGAGCATTTGCATGTTTTACTTTATAATCAATGATTATGTAATTAGTAGACTAAATGAATAAGTCCTCTATTTTCTATAGAGACTCTTAGTTAGAATATAATAACCATAGTTGTATCTATCATTTATAAAATGATTGGTATATATAGAACTATGGCATAGGAGATAAATATAGATTTTTATGTTGAAAGAAAGACTAGAGCTTAGATTTTTGTTTCAAAATTTAAGCATGTAAATTGTTGGTTCAAATTATGAAATAAACGAAGGTGTTCATCCATTTATTGATTGCTAAAGATTGATTGGTCTCTCTTCGGAGGTGGAGCAAGGGCCCACTCCAACCAATGGACAGGGACTGGTATTTTGTAGTTGTTAGTTGCTTTGCTATTTTCTTAATTTGTTAAAGTTTCTTTATTTAAAATAACATTAGTTGTTCCAAATCTTTGCTAGATTATGTTACTTTCAGCAATTGTAATCTTTAATTCCACTAGATTAAGTTAATTTTAGCAATTGTAATGGTTAAAATGAGGAATAAAGTTAGCATAGATTTAACTTAAGATTTTAGAAGGATTGTTAGGAGAACTACTAGTTAGAAGTCTATTGCAAACAACCATGGACACGCTTGAATTTGACAAACTAGACAAATTAATTAATTTAAATGCAAGGTGTACAGTGACCCTTGTCATTTTGCAAGTTAAGGAAGTCTCTTTATGGCTTGAAGCAAGCTCCAAGGGCTTGGTATGCTAAGATCGATGAGTATTTCAAGACTTAAGGTTTCCATAATAATCCTCATGATCCAAACTTGTATATGAAATAATTTGGTGAAGATGACATAATTATTATTGTACTCTATGTTGATAGTCTTATAATCATAGGAAATAACATGGACAAAATTAGTGACATAAAGTTCAATTTCAAAGATAGATTTGACATAATAGATCATAGAGTTTTGCATTACTTTTTTGGCATCCAAGTGTGGCAGAAAGATAAATGGAAATTATCTCTCAAACTAAGTATGCTACAAACTTGTTGAGCAAGTTTAGGATGGAAGATTGTAAGAGTGTTTCTACTCCACTTACTCCAAGGTTGAAGTTGACTAAGGATATGGAAGGTGAGGATGTTGATCCTACCTTATATAAGCAACTTTTTGGTAGCCTCGTGTCCTCGACACACTCAACCAAATATTTCTTTTGTAGCATGTGTGGTTTCAAGGTTTTTGAGTTCTCCTAAGGTTTCACATTGGATAACAACAAAGAGAGTATTGAGATATGTACAAGGGACTTTGACTATGGGTGTTTATTATTCTTCTCTTGGAGAGCTAACAACTGTAAGATATTTTGATTTAGATTAGGTAGGTTGTGTAGATGAGAGAAAATCTACCACAAGTTATGTTTTCTCTCTTGGTTCTAGCCCAATTTCATGGATTAGTAAGAACTACTCTACTACTGTTTTATCAACTATAGAGGCAAAATATACAACAAGAAATGAGGTAGCTAAAAAACAAACTTGGTTATGGGCTATTCTTTCAATACTCAAGCAACATCAAGTAAGGCCTTTTTTACTCCATTGTGACATCAAAGTGCCATTTTGTTGTCCAAAAGTTCAACATTTCATGCTAGAACAAAGCATATAGAGATCTATCACCATTATATTAGGCATCTCATCTAGTACTAGGTGATTCATCTTCAATGTTGCATGGTAGAGGACCAAATAACTAATCTTTTCACCAATGTTTTATGTGAGACTAAGTTTGTTTATTTTAAAGGTCTTTTAGAATTGACAGAAGTCATATGAATATTTGATGGTTATCATTGGATTGTTGTGAATGCCTACCATTATATGAGGGCATAAATATTTTGTGTTGTGAGTCATTTTATGTAACCCATAAAATTAAAGGAGGATGTCAACATATTTAATGTTAGTGGTTGATAAGTAAACTAGGATAATTATTGTTAGTGGTTGTGATGGTTATATAGTGCATATAAAAATGCTATATATATATATATATCATTACCATGAATAAAATCAATTCAGCTTGCTTCTTTGATACACATTAACTATTCAGTTTACGTCAAAATATAGGCTGGGTAGATTCTTTTTCTTTTGCTGCGTCAACTCCTCAAGTTTTCTTCCATTAAAAACAATTGCAATTGCTCTTCATAGCATATCAAACA
The DNA here is from genome assembly GCA_027924645.1 of Cunninghamia lanceolata. Lineage (NCBI taxonomy): Eukaryota > Viridiplantae > Streptophyta > Pinopsida > Cupressales > Cupressaceae > Cunninghamia > Cunninghamia lanceolata. Next base: position 2,265,577 of record BSBN01001465.1, on the reverse strand, counting down.
CGTCTTCTCGAGGATATTTCATGAGACAGTTGTTTAAGGGACCAGGCTATAATTAAATGGTTCAAGGATAGCTTGAGAGGAACGATGACTTGTGTGAGATTGGTAAGTGTGAATTCCAATTCCTTTTCATTCCACAAACAAGCAACCGTTGTAAACCTTTAACCGAAAGACTTGATTTTTTTTCTTTGGCTTTATATTTTAATGCTGGTGGGGATTCGTCGTTTAGTTTTGGAGAAGAGATTGGAAGTTTTAACTTTGTTTAATGTGACATGAGGGCTTGGAAAGGGTGACGACTGTGGTATGAAGTATCATGTATCACATGGATTACTGCAAGTTTTTGCCTTCTACATAAGCTGGTAACCAATCTTGCCCAATATTTTGTATGATTATATAAAATATTTCATAAACTGTCTCCAAAGAGATAATTCTATTTAAACATTATCTTGTAACGGTTAAACGGTCAAAGGTATTGTCTATCGCAGATTTGACAGTATTTATTATGTTCATCCAGAATACTAGATAGATGTTGTCTTGTTGAACTAAGTTATGTTTAAGAATAGCCCAAAGAGACTCTGACTTAAAACTATAGTTAAAAAAACTTTAAATTGATTTTTTTTTCTTTTTCAAAAGCTTTATTAATAAATAAAAACATGTAAAAACATGTAAGGGAAAAAAGTGCATATCATATATTTTTACTTATTTATATATTTTTACCTATTCATTTTGACTTTTTTTGAATGCTGTAAAATGATATTATATGGTAAAGAGGTAAGATTTATTTCCATTTCACCCATTTTAATTATTTTGTATCACAATATTTAGATCTTTATTGTATTTACTCATTTTTATCTTCTTTAAAAGAATCTAGTATTTAATCCATTCAAGGTTTTATTTTTACATTTATTTATGGAGGATTTACTCTATTTCCCTAAAATAATATTATTAATACTTTTAGAAGATAAAAATTGGTTTATTAGGTGAAAGGGGTTGTGCTTAAATGGGAAGGTCATACAGTTCTCACGATGGAGATCCAAATTCGAATCCCCCGAGTAACATGTGGTTTCTATGTGGCTTCTAAGTTGAATATGTTTGAATAAGTGGATATGTGGATGGGGAGGAGGTCCCCCTTGTGACCTCCAGCCTAAAGCCTAAATATCCTCACACTTACTGAACAAAAAAAAATTGGTTTATTAGATTTTAGGAAGTACAATGTAAATCAAGATATAAGGAGTGTCAATACATCTTTAAAGATAAGAAAAGAAAACCTAAAAATCATAAATACAAAATATATATTAAAAAATAGAACTAGATCATGTTACCTATAATGTCTCACAAATATGTTTTGAGAGTTTGTTTGTGGATCATCATGTTGTGGATCACATAAGAGGCCCTGTCTCTAGCTAAATGATAGTGAAAGTTGGGCATCTTTTCAAAGAAAGTGCAAGGCATCTTTGTTCCTCATAGGTAATCAAGTTGTAGAGAGTTATATGTAAGTCTCTAAAGAGGTGAAATAACTATTACTTGATCTTATATGAAGGAGAGCATCTAAATACAAATGATCCTTAGAATCTAGACTTAGGAAACAAATTTGACATGCATGATGAATTTGTGGAATGTGGTGACATGTTTGACTTTGAAATAAATGGAAACAATCCTAAACTATACAAAAGGAACCCCCAAGCTAGAAGCTAATTAGAGTATGGTGTACCCTAGAGTTTCAATCACCATGTTCTTAAAGTGAAAGTATGAAGTGCAATACCTTGATTAGATCTTTGAGGAGAGAGACTATTGAGGCTTAAGCCACATGGATAGTAGATAGGATTTGGAGATATCATCTTGAATATTCATTTTTATCTCTCTCTCTTTGAGACATCCATTGCATCTATCAAAAACTATGTGGAGGAAGCCTTTCCATGTTAATACCTATTAGTTCTAGTAACAATAGGCTTTGACATACCAATTACAGTGGATCACATGATGTCTATGTTGCATGGATGATTTGAAAGCTAAATATGGATACCTAATATTACTAATTAGAAAATTTCTCATCCTTCTAAGCATGTGTATTGAATATTCATTGCCTAGAAAATTAATCTAATAATAAGTAGTCTTATGCTAAACTCTACAAGATGATGGGTTGGCAAATCAATACTTTAACAATTAGATTTTTGGATGTCATCAAGACTAGAACTATCTATCATAACATCAACTTTCTTTACCAAGGTAATGTCCTTAAACATAACACCATATGGAAGAATAATAATGGTTAAGTAGGGAAAAAGAGATGAATGCAAGCATGTAAGTACACTAGATCAAACCCTATTTCTCTACAATATTCAAGAACAAAACCGAGCTAAGTCACTACAAGATACAAGAGGACTCAGCTACTGATTTTATTCTCAAGAGTGGTATGGAAAGATGTAATTCAACCAAGCTTTTTATCAAACCCTAGGCCAATCAATGCACTAAACCCTAGGATTAAGATAATCATCTTATAATAGATGAAAAGCAATAGAAAGCTAGGATTTGAAAGTACCGGGATGATCAGTGAGATGTTATGACCTGTTCCACAGAAGCTAAAAAGTTAGAAGACTCCAGTGCTAGCACCCAAGTCCAGAAAGTCCCGATATCTAGAAACTTAGAACTCTAGAAAAATGTCATAAATGATGCCTTGATGATGTATCCAGTGTCTAATTTAGGTGGTGGACATTGGTGATGAGACTAGAAATGTCTCATCTAAATTCATCTCTATTTTCTCTTAAAATTAACATTAAAAGTGAATTTAAATGTAGTTTTACGAAATATTAGCTTGTTTAAAATAGAATATAGGATATATATTGGTTTGTTTCTTAGAAGTCTATTGCAATTTAATTGCTAACATTTTCTAATGTTTATTGAAAAAAATAGAATGCAATATGTTTTAAAATGATGCATAATTAGTCTCAAAGTATTCCAGCCTCTTTTAGCCAACCTTGAACTATTCTAAATTATTGTAAAATCACTTCTGGAGCCAACTTCAGAAGTATTCCAGCCTCTTTTAGCCTACCTTGAAGTATTCTAAATTATTGTAAAATCACTTCTGGAGCCAACTTGGGAAGTATTCTACCTTGATTTTAGCCAAAGGTGTTTTAACTTCATAATTTGGCTTAAACCATGGATTTAATATTATCTCAACCTTTTATTTTCTAAAAAGTTGAATATGAATTGTTGTGGGAAAATAATAAAAGCCTAAAAAATAAATAAGTTTATCCAACCTTTTGCCTCAAAATGATGTGGATGTATTGTCACTTTGTAATGAGAGAATAAATGAATTTGTTTCCTATATGGAGAGAATAAAGGAATTTGTTTCATTTAGCATAGGAGTAGGAGAGATAGGTGTAGAGAATAAAGGGAGTTGTTCCTTTATCATAGGAATGTGGAAGACAAGTGTACTTATGCTTTCCACTAGTTTAGGGAGTTGGGTGAAGATCTTCAATGTATAAATAAACCTTTGAACTCTAAAGAAAGGGGGTTTTTATATTGGCAAGTTTTTAGAATAAGAAAGCTACAATAGTTTCATAAATAAATTTGTAATATTTTGTTGAAGAAATAAGATATATGGAGCATTGAGCACAAATTTGGGTGAATGATCTTGGTCCAATTCCAAGGGAGGAATAGGCTGCTCATCCCGAGGAAGAGGACAACATTTGGTACTTATTTGATTGTTTGTATTATTTTAGTTTTATGCATTTCTATTTATTTTAAATGTATTAAATTAGATTTTAATGCAAAAGCTATTTTATTTCTGTATTTTTAATTCATGGAAACATGTTTTAATTTTATGGTTTTAATTTATGCGAGTGTATTTAAATTTTGCATGTGTGATTTCATTAGATTAATTTATTTTTTTTATGTTTTTATTAGAAAGAACTGTTTGCCAAAAATCTGTAGGTTCCTAATGCATGCAACCTTTGGACACCACCCTAGATTGATAAATTAAATGAAGAGGATTACAATGATCCTCGTCATTTTTGGCACCATTGTTGGGGACCATGGTGTTATTAGGAACTTTATTCTCAGATGTATTTCTTAAATTTAATTTCCTTCTCTCCCTGAAAACATAAAAAATGAATTATTTTGTGACAACATATAATTTATTTATTTTTGTATAAGGAGTAGTAGATTAATATCACTAGTAGAAATATGGCAAATAAATGACCAGGTGACTAAAACTTTTAGTCACGTGACCAAATTTTTTTGCAACATAGCTATAAATGACTAATTTGGTCATCAGTTGAAATGACTAAATAAATGACCATATAAATGACTAAATAAATGACTAATTTGGTCATCAGGCAAAAAACACAACTAAATAATTGGTAAGACAAATAAAAATGACTAAATAAATGCCTATTACTTCTCTATTCTTTTTTCTTTCCAATTTGATCATAATCCATGAATTCAAAGACAATAAAAGGCAAGGCAATAAATGTCCACTTAGACTAAAGGAATAAAGGGAGAGAAAGCTCAGATGTTTCTCACGAGCAGAGTTGGATTATCTTGGCTCTTCAATCTATCTCAACGCACTAGCCATGGCACAACATGCCCATTAATGATCTGCATGCCTCGGGGAAGTGACTGTCCAGCCCCGACCTGCCAAAAACATCATTACTTGCCACCTTGCCAACATCTACCGAGGCCTTCAATCACACTTTCTGACTGTCGAAAAACAGAGCCAGCCCGCATAAAATGTCTAGGGGCTATCTCTATCCCCTCCATGTGACCTCTCCTGTCTACCTAAAGATCTAGCCCTTTATTGGACGATTATATAATATATATTATAATATTACATAATTATTATATTATAATATAATATAATATTTATATTATAATATTATATAAAAATTATATTATAATATAATATAAATATATTATAATATTATATTATAATAATTATGTTATAATATAATATAATATTATAATATTACATAATTAATATAATATAATATTTATATTATAATATAATATAATTTATTTATATTATAATATAATATAATATAATATTATAAGATTATATATTAATATTATAATCTATTTATAATATTATATTATATTATGATATAATATAATATTATAATATTAATATAAGACTTCCCGAACACATTGTATTGAGCAGACAAGGGCATATCCACGTGACACCAAAATCTGTCACGCTGATTAGACGATAAACTATGAGCACCAAAAAAAAAATGTTAAAATGGTTAAAATTTAATTAAAATTTTGGCGCTTGGTCATGTTTGTGAAAAGTTAGCAGAGGTTCAGGGGAGAGGTGCAACGGAGCGTATTACCAAGGGTTGCTTCTGGTGGAGCTTCAGATCAACAACTCCTGGTTTTTCCTGTCATGGCATCGCTGGTATCTCTATTTCGACAACCATTTTATGCCCTTCAATCCAACTGCATTCGAGGATTTTTTTAATTCCTCTATCTTTCATCAATCTCCTTACCTCACCACACCTGCCCACTTCTGGATAGATGTTTGAGGGAAGAACATAAGTTGTGCAACATTTTTAGGATCCAAATCAAAAAGCAGTGTTGCTATAAATACTCCTAAGCCTATATTCATATGTGATCTACAGGCACCAAGAAAACACATCCATACAACCAGCACATATTTAACAGGTATCTCAATGATAAAGTTTAGGGTGTTTTCAAGATAGCCATCACATGCAAGGAGGTCAACCATGCAAACATAATGATCAACTGTAGGTGTATTGCAATAAGGGTTACAAATGTGATTGAAGTATGTACAACTCTCATCCACTAAACCTGCAATCTCAGTTAAAGAAAGAAGTCAGCTAAAAGTACACGTTTCAGGATTTACCCTTTATATTATATTGTTGGATGCATATCCTCTATAGCTGTAGGAGGGTATCGTATGGGTGTCCATAGAATGAAGTATTGATGCAACTCAAAATATTTCTATATTTTTTGCTATTTGGGTTTTGCTAAAATTCATCAATTTCAAATCAAATAATCAATGTTTGCTCTTAATTGGGTAGAAAGCAATGAATCATTTTACGCCAGGTTATGTATATTGTCTTAGTTAAATTGGTTATTTTATTACTTGTGTATTGTGTTTGGCATCGTGTCTCTGCTCATGAAAACATTTTTGGTTCTTGTATGTAGATCCCACTTATGTGGTGGCTCAATTCCTCGTAGTAATGGAGCACATGAAGTGCTTTGCAGGTTGGTGTGTTGATGATTTCATGAATAATGTAGGTAATGAATGACAAAGCAATCCATTGTTACTTGCTAATTACTTACTTGATCCATTGGTATGTAGAAATTTTTGGGAATGATGATGGTCTGGAAAAGTTTTATGAATGTTAGGATGAACTGAGAAAGCATTGTAATTATTGAAAAAATGAGCCACATTTCATGACTGTGCAAGTTAGGTATGGGTCATTCCACAATAGTGGGTTACACTTTTGTGGACGAAGAAAAATTGAAGGTGCCAAAAAAACTATAGCAAACACCTTCGTTTGAAGGTCCTCTCGGGCTTTTTAAATCTTAAAATAATGAGGCCTTCATTCGAAGGTGTTCTCCATTTGAAGGTCTTTGGGCGCCAAATTAAAACAATAAAATGACACCTTCGATCGAAGACCCTCGTTATTTATAATGCAAGGTACCTTCGTTTGAAGGTTTTTACTATAGGGATATCTGCGCCATCTTTGGACCTTCATTCAAAGGTGTGTAAACTTCAAACAAAGGACGTCACCAACCTTTGTTCACAGGTGTCTTTGAATGAAGACCCCCACTAGACACCTTCCCTCCTTCCCTTCCCTTTTCTTCTACAAAATTTTGGCTTCTGAAGCCTAGTTGAAGGTCCAAATGGATTCACCTTTGCCAAACCAAATTGGAGGATCGCAGTCCTTGAAACGAGCTTTCCAACGAGTATAGTTTTGATATATTTTGATTTTATTATGATTATTTTTTTTAGTTTTACTAAACATAAGTTTTTCACTGAACATCAAGTTCTCTGTTCTACACACATGGAAAATTAGTAAATTAGTGAAAAAAAATTCTAAAAAATATGTATGCCCTAGGTATTGATGTCCTTGTTTCAACAAAAAAAAAATTGAATTTCAATACATACATAAAAAGTTATGTTTTATGGAATACGCCTATGTCTAAATTATAATTGGTTTGACTTCAAAACTTAATTAAAAAAAATATTCAACAAAACACTATGAAACCAAATGCATGCTCTAGATATCAGTGTTACCAATCTAAATTCAAAAGAATCAGAATTTTATCCTTTGTAGAAAAAAAGTTGTGTTATGGAGTACACACCACTTTAAAAAAATGTTGTTTGCTATTAAAAACTAGTTATCAAAGGAGATGCAAAATTTTTTACAATTTAACTCCAATTTTTTTTAAAAAATACTTTTAGAATCTACAGACAAAATCTCACAAATCACTAGTTCACATCATCTTCAAATTCCTAACGGTTTAGTGGCTATAGATGTCAGAAAGTGAAGATTTAGTTCAAAAAGTTGATTTCAATGTCAAGTTTGGCAAAAAAGTGTAACCCACTATTGTGGGATCACCTGTATACTTGATGAAACACTCTACTTAATGGTTTGCCATTTTTAATTTCCATATTGTCTATTGTCTTCTATAGTATGTCTTTGTTACTAACCAACACACTGCATTAGCAGGGTGTAGACTATAATATGTCATGCTCTTTAGTTGAGAGTTGTGATTCTAAGAACACTTAACCATGTTGTCCTTGAGAAGCCAGGCTTTAGGAGTTTTTATTGTTTGGGCCTAGTTTACCTTTATTGGTTGTGTTCACCTTTGCTCCATGTTTAATAGTTGTCAATGGAAAAACCATTACCATAATTTTACTAAATATGTTGGAATTCATAGTTTAAATCTCTATTTTATCATTTAAAAAGAAAGTCAAAATTGCTTACATTTTTTTCTTAATATTTTATAATTCATTCACTATGATGACTTAAGTCTAAATCATAGGTCTCAAGGATATAGCACTTGATTGGATTTATCTACCCTTAGTTTAAAAAGGATAAATTGGGTGGGGACCAATGAATGCATCTGTCTAGGGCATTTCTGAGATGTTTTTGGTTGCATCCAATTGTTCATGCATTTCTAAAATAGAAGGGTTTCTTCTATTGCCTGCAAATCATACTGTCCACCAATATGTAGAATCCTTCACTCTCACCTTAGCCTTTGCATCTTTAGATCTCAATTCACACAGTCCAAAATAAAGGTAACATGCTGACTGCTAATGACAATTGAATTCATTTGACCTTTAATGTCATTCATACATTACATAGAAGGGAAAATACCACTTCTAAAAATTCAATGGCTCACTCTTCTAATTTAAGCCAAAGTTTATATCTAATTTAAAACAATGGCCCCAATATAGTCAACTCTTCTACCTGCCATGAGGGTTTGCCTCTATCACTGATTGGTTGTTTTATATTATGCATGGCTTGGAACCACAAACACTTGAGTCGCTAAATCTTTTGAAAATGCGACATACGCCCTTTGTAGTTGCCCTGAATAAGGTAAGTCTGTATGGTAGTTTCAATGTGTATTCAATATCTATCTGCCATTAATTTTCATGAAAAATTTCCTACCTTGAAAATCACTGACACAAAAGGCTTTCACTGTGTGCTTGACTTATTAAGGTGGATAGGCTCTATGGTTGGAAGGCTCGTCCAAATGCTCCTATAAGAATGACCTTTAAGCAATAGTCAAAAGATGTTCAAAATGAGTTTGAACACCGGCTCACTCAGGTTTGGCTTTGTACAAGCTTCATTTTTCTAATGGGATCTAGAACATACAATCATAGAATGAAAAAGTCTATCTCTCAAATTAGGGTTTGAAGATTGGAAATATTTTATCAGGCTTTCACATTGTTCTTCAGTCTGAACAATTTTTTACAATGAATGCAGGTTATTACAGAGCTCAAAGAACAAGGATTGAATTCTGAGCTATATTTTAGAAATAAAGAAGTGAAGAAATATGTTAGTATTGTGCCAACTAGCGCAATCAGGTATGACTTGAGCTTTTCCAATTTATCAAAATTAACCCAACTTAGCAGTGAAGAAAAGTTCAATGTCAAGTTTAATGGTTATTTTTCAAGTGTGTGTGCACACTACTACATAGGCTTCAAGGACTGGATAGGATAATCATGATCCAGACATTAGGGAACTAGGATTTCTGTCACATAAGCATTGTAGCTTCTTATAATCTTTTTTTTTTCTGTGTTCAAGTCCATAATCAGTTGAGGTTACAATATACTGGATAGAATTGTTTTTTAGATTTTTAGCTGTTGGGTTATATTTAACATTTATTGATTGTGGGTTTCAGTGGAGAAGGTGTGCCAGATCTCCTTATGTTACTTGTGCAGTTAACACAAAAAATGATGGAGGAAAAGCTTATGTACATTAGCGAAGTTCAGGTAAGGTTCATTCTAATTATAACATCTTGAGACTTTGCTAAGATGAATGCATTAGTTTATTCATTGTCAATAGTACCGTTGGAAGTATAGATGATGTATTGCTAGAATTTGATTGTTTGTGGCCTTAGATGTTTGCAGTAGTTTCTCTACATGACATTATGTTGGATGGATGTGGGTTTATTTCTTCCTTGTATAATTTCACATGTAAATGTTTATGTAATGTCACTTTAGCCAAGAAATCTTCTTGGCCATACGAGAGGTGTAGATTGAGTTGAGTTGCAGATCTAATGTTATAGCTTCCTCCAAGATTCTATTCGGTGTCCTAAAGAGAGTGGAAAGCTAGGGGAAGATAAAAATCCCCATTGAAAAGATCCTTTCTAATAACAAATAACACTTGCCACATGGATTTATTTTTGTTTCAATACATGCTGGCATTATCTATAATATAAATCACTGCATTTGGTTTGCCTGCCTATTCCACACCATTTCTCAAACTCCTACACCTCCATATATATAGAATACCCATGCTTTTTTTTGAATGTGTAAAACACCATGATTTATATCACCTCTACCTTGCATATTGAAGAACATTCATCTATAGTCCTCCTCTGAGCATAGCAAAATCAAAACTTATTTGTTGCAAGGATTGGGATAATTTAGTGAGAGCAGAAAGAATAAACACGTAGATGCACATGGAAATAAATAAGAAAATCATAAATCTCAAAGTTGTTGGGAATTACTCCATACAAAGATGATCTTTTATGGAGTTTTCCTTGACTGTAGTTGCCAATGCATGAACCATAGGAACAACAATAAGTGTCATCACAAGATTAGGTACATGCCATACTTCCATAACTTTAGCAAAAGAGAACAAGTTCATTGTGCCTTAAATGGTTATGCACAATGAAACAAGACATGGAAGAAGCTGATACATTCCTCCATCATTTGTTGGAATGCTAATTTGGAAATCAACTGAAGCTCTATTCATTGCCATCCCAACCAAAATAATTCTCATCATTACTTTGCTATAGCTCTATCCTTGGATTCCATTTATCATTAAACATCTATACATTGCCCCTTTCTTTCCATTGGCAAGCACCCAACCTAGAAAAACAATATGGTCAATACAAATCATGTGTGGCCTCTTCTGATATTGTATTCATGTGCCAAGTTATTTTACTGCCGCACAACATCCAAACAAAAATACCTCTATCTATTTATTCCCATATGCAAAGTAGTAGTAGACAACTGCATTGGTCTCCCTCTAGTTTGGCATTTTCCCACCTAAAAAAATATTGCTCACTAATGAAAATTGCCCATGTTTTATTTTGCAGTCACTGTTCATGCATGGTGCCACTCTTAATGACATCTTAATGATATAGTTTAGATTGTCCTCAAGATAGCCAGCATGAGCAAGAAGGTCAAACATGCACACATAATGATCAATTGTAGGTGTAATGCAATAAGGGTTACTAATATGATTGAAGTATGTACAACCCTCATCCACTGAACTTGCATGGTGCATGCACATAGAATACAAGCAAAGTTTACAATGTTAGGATATGTTCCGGAGTGCTTCATTAATTCAAATATTTTGAGGGCATCCATGCAAAATCCATTTTGTGCATATCCTGCAATCATTGCATTCCAAGAGATGATATCTCTCTGAGCCATTCCATCAAACAGTTCATGTGCCTTATCTATACTTCCACATTTTGCATGCATGTCTATTTGACAAAAATGCCCCTTCAATTATGTTATGATGGATGTCCATACCCTGTTCCAAAGCTCCCATTTTGGCACAGGCAGGGAGTATGTTGTCAAAGGTTGTCGAATTTGGCTTTACACTTGCTAATTGCATTTGCTTGAAAGTTTCTAAATCCTTTTCAACAAATCCATCTTGTGCATATCCCGCAACCATTGCATTCCATGAGATGACATCTCTTTGTGGCATTATGCCAAATAGTTCATGTGCCTTGTCAATGCTTCCAGATTTTTCATACATGTCTACCAGGGTAGTTGGTGGGTGTCTTCTTCATTGGGATGACTTTGCCTATTCAATCAGACTCTTGGTGGTGTCTCTTCGAAAACTTGATTGCAAGTTGAGACTCGTCAGTGTGACTATGTGCCATCAGAGGGACTCTAAATCTAGTCTCCCTGACATTCTGATATGAAGCTGTGTTTCAACGGAAGGACCCTATGACTTCAGAGAGACTTTGAATATAGTCTCTTCGATATCTTGAAGCCTTGACTTTCATCGATGGGAGATTTGGATGTCACCAAGACTATGAACTCGGTCTCTTCGATATTCAGAGAGGATGTGTGGTGGTCAGGCTCCATTGGCGGGACCTTCTATTGTTGGAGTGACTCTTTCTGCCATCTCTTTGAAATCCTAATAGAATGTTGTTGAACGTCGACCGTTCAGTTTTGCATATTTGACAGTTAACCATTTGAGAAGACCATTCAATGGGAAGTTGAAACGAATAGTTTTTGTGGTGAACAGGGCAAAAGGTAGAAGAAAAGTTGACAAAAAGGAGATAGCATTCAGAACGGGAAGGATTCATGAGGGATATTGACAAATTGTGTAATCTATGTAAACTGTTGTTCTTGAGGTACCTTTACTCTGACAATGTCTTGACAATGTCCTATCATTGTTTTAGCAATGTTTATCAAAGTATTTTCCTTATCCTACTTTGTTGACCTTCTAATGAGCATTGAACTCTCCCTATTTGAGATCATTGTCCTTCATATCACTTTTTAGATCTTTGTATGCATGCAACCTCTCATTAATAGTAGTAGACCCATGCCACTATTCTTTATTGGTCATTGTCCTTCTAACTCATTCCTTGCTCTGTCTTGTCTTCACATTGTGAGACTTCTGTATTTCTGTCTGTGCATTGTCTTCTAAATTACCTAATTGTTGACTTCACTTAAATGAAAGGTTCTTTAGGGTATGACAACTTGTGATAGTGGATATGCACCTTGTAACTTGATCTCCATACTCTCTTTCACTCTGTATTTAGGCTTTCAACCAATACTGATCTCTATAAGCACCTTTGTATTAACTTTGAAGACTTTATTATTCCTTCCAATTGAGTAGCAAGTGTGTCTTACCTTGGATGCTTGTTCAAGAGTCTTATCATGGAATTGATTCATTGCTTGTCCTTTAGAATTCGAGTCTAGAGTTTTTTGTAGATTTCCTACCCTAGACTGAGCAGGGTTCATAAGATTTTAATTGTCTCTACAAGATTCTAATATGTATGTTTGGGCCTCTTTATAGTCTAGAAGAAATATAGACTCTTAGAATGACTTCTCACTCATTCAAGAGCATGCAGATTTGAAAACCCTTGGAAATATTCTTCACAATGCTGGATATTTTAAACACTTATTTTAGATATCTTACATTATTCTCATAGTGATTTCTTCACAACACTATCATATTTTCTCATATAGTTTTGTGTATTGTGAAGAAACCCTAAAGTCTTAATACAAAGCCTTATAGGTTCAATTGAATCTTCATAGTCCTCTCACTTCTGCCTGGTCTATCCCTGTTATACTGTCAACTACACTGTATCATGCAAGATCCTACTCACTCAGTAATTCCATCTCATCTCTGTCCCAATTAACATTGTATCACATTCCTCTACTAACAAGTCATTATTATCTTTCCATAGCTTAAACATAGAGTTTACATTGTCTCCTCCAAACACTCTGCATGTTTAATGAAATACCCCTGTCTCATGCACTGTTCATTGTATTTATTTTTATTGTGCATCCAGTCTCAACAAATTCATATCACATTCACTATATTGGATCTATGTCTACAAACTTTATAGATAGTAACCTTGTTTCTTGATTTCCTTCTACAATGTATTTAACATTCTTGTAGACCTTCATTCATAGTCTTCATGAAGTTTGATTCATTTAAAGGACATTGACATTGTATACACTTGATAGTATTATGTAATATTTGATGGTCTTAAGACCTTTACTACCCTTAAATAATATCCTAACTGATAGGGATAGTCCTACTCTTGCTAGAAGTTTATCAAAGAAGTTTATCCGTCACATTTGCAGGTTTGGTGGATAGTACTTGAGCTCAATGACAAGACTTGATGCCAATGAACAAGCCTTGAAACAGGCTATGGAGTCTATTACAATAAGTTGTGGTTGTGCTCTAAGAGATGTGTTACCTATTAACAAGTTTAAGGCGAATGGTGTTAACTTAGAAGGTTATGCATATTGATGCTAATGCTCTTAATTCAGGAAGTCTGTTTGCTTTAATACTATCTTTACATGCACTGATCGTGTCATATGTGCCGGTACAGTGTTGCTATGGTGTAGTCTGAGGTTTCTGTTGATACATATATCATCCATGTACTTGAGGACAGGTGTACAAGGTTTTGGAGGCAATGATATAAGCATGAATTATGTTGGTATTGATGACCTATCATGTCTATGATGTAGTATTCTTGACAAGGGGAGCTTCTTAGCATATTTTTCATCCCTGCTATTATTAGTTGATATGTTTACTTTGATGCATTAATGTGACAATTGATTAACAAGCTTCATCATTTTGTGATCTCTTTTCATGTTATTGTATCCTGGTGGCAGTTGGCATTTTGATGATTGATAACACTCTGTTCTTCCTATAGTATGTGATTTCTTCTATTCTCTTGCATCATACAACAATTTTCATGTCTATGGTGACATTTCACATGCTCCTTTGATAGTATTTATCTTGAACAGTGTTCTAACATATCCATCATGTTTTGGTGTTGTGCTTCTACCATGCTAATCATCTTGACAGCAGTGCTATGGCACTAATAGTGCTCTATGCTTTGACAGTGATTCCATATCCTTCTTGGTTTGGCATGGGATAATATTCTTATGGTGTGACAGACCTTATCAGACTTTCATTGAATGACAAAAGTGCTTTCAAGATAGGACAATATTCTTTGCCTCAGCTTTCTTGTTGGTGTTGGAGCATTTTATTATCTTACTATGTGGTTGCCAAGCTTAGTGTTTAATGTAGGAGGGTATGGCTTCCATCAATGTGATAAAAGGTAGAGTCTTTATGTAATTTCAAGCACCCTAGTAACCATATATGCAAATAAGAAAAGAGACAGTCTATATGGCATTGTTGGATAGAGTATTAGGCTCTAGTGCAATGATCTGATATGTGTTTATTAAGGAACACTGAGTGGTCTTTGTGATGCAGAGACCTTTGACAAACTATATATCAGTAGTCTTTGACATCCAGTATGTCAGTAGCATGGTACATATGTGTCAGTTATGTGTGATTTTATGTTGCAGGACCTTTGTGTATACAGAGCATTCTGCCAGTGACAGGAACTTTCATGACAACAAGGACAATAGAGAAAGTACTATGGAATTAAGTTTTGATCTGATCATGTTTGGGCTTCAGGAGGCCAGAGGCCATAACAAGTTGAAGATGTCTTGGAACAAGTGATATCTTGCAGTGTCTAATTACTTCTTGACATACTTGGCAGACTTGTTGTGTAGACTTGTTGTGATGGTAGACTTTGCAGTAGACTTGAGTGCATGTTGCAGTTCAGATAGTCTTTGCCATGATTGATTTCATATTGTTATTTGGGATTATTGGCCTTTCACAGTGTTATTCTTAGGTGGAACAACTGATCTCTTTGAGTGCATGGTTTTAGGGGGAGTTTTCATGCATATTCTACACCCTTGGGTTATATTTTCAGCGTGGTGGCATCTTGGTTCAGTTTTGATACCATGAAAGTTCTATATTCCATTGTGTAGTGCTCTTTTCAGTTTTATTCATTCAGATCTGATGTTGTTTTGTGTCACCGTGACAACAGATTGTTGTTCATGAGTAGGTATTTATTGATTTCCCACCCCTTTGACCTTTGGCATTGTTGTCAAAAGGGGGAGATGAGCTCAGTAATAGGTCTATGGTTTTTAGTCCAACATTTGGTTCATGATAGCATGAGTAACATTCAGATTTAGTTTTGGCATATAGGATCAGTTATGGTTGTTCATTTGGTTCATGATGTTTAATGCTTAGTTTTGGCATACAGGATTAGTTATGGTTGTTCATTTGGTTCATGATGTTTAATGCTCAGTATTGCATAATGCTGGTGATTGTTTGACATGGCAGGGATTGGTGCTTTAGTGTTTCTATAGGTGATATCTTTTCAAGTTTGTGGCAAGGTTTGACATCAATGCCAAAGGGGGAGTTTGTTGCCCCTTTGACATTGGTTTTGGCATTGATGTCAGGTTGAATGTTCCACTTGGCACATATTGAGGTGATACACATTAGTGTATATATATATATACAAGTTTGGCATAAATTTGTGGCTTTCATTAAAGGTTTAGTGTTGTTTGATTGGTGTTAAATGTCATTGGGATGGTAATGTTCTTTTGTTATAAAGGCATCATATATTTTATGTGTTTTGAGTGACACTGACATCGATGTTTGAGACAACATATGGGGACAACATGTTTGGTATACATACAATTGATGCTTTGACATGTTACATTCTTGGATTATATATATTGATCAATGATTTATATTGGTCAAGGCACATTAGCATTGGTTTTATTTAACACATTGATTTGTATCATTACATAGATACAAGGCATAATTGTGATGCTTGTTATACAAATCATGATTCATATCATTGGTTTATTGACTTTATTTGATTTAAAACCAATGTTAAGAAAAGGCATTCGGTGATCACTTAAGTTAATTAAACTAATTAGTAGGTTGTCGGCATTCTCATCAAGTCAAAAGGTTATGATTTTATTTGGTGGTCACCGGTTTCTTTTCAGGTAAAATTGTGCTCTCAGTGACCTTGGTATATCGGGCAAAAAGAGTGTTTTTGACGATCATTTCATAATGTTTCTCTTTGTAAAATGATGGATTTGTCACTTAGGGTTTGAACAGTGAAATTTGGCTATCATGAGGAGGATCTTTTGGATATGACAAAGCTCGGGTTTACAGTAAGCTGTAGGAAAGTCAACATGTGAGCTCGACAGTTATTTTGAAGCATGTAGGGCACAACAAAACTTCTGTTTTGTTGGCAGATTTCTAGGTGATATTTTTTTTTCATGTTTTTGAAGGGCTGTTAGTTATCATTAATGGCAACAGTTTGTTTATGAAGTTTTTCTCAAACTCTGCTATTGGTTAGGGTTTGTAAGTTTTTTGTTGGGAATATTGATGGGTTATGATTTCCTATTGAACTACAGTTTCTTTCTTGAACACATGCAATTGGTGTTAGGGTTTCATGATAATTACTGGTAAATTTCATATTGCTGTAGTATTATTTGTGTGAGTCAAACTTGAACATCAGTCCTCAATGTTGTTCAGTTGAAATTATATATGACTCGGGGTTACCTTTGCATAGATCATATTGTGTTTCAATCAAATATGAATAAATAAACTATGGAGTTTGACTATTAGACTTGTATATGCATTTCTTCTTGAATACTTTCATAATATATGCCTATATTGTTGTAAAATTCCTTATCATCCCACTTTGTTTTTCATATTTCAAAGTTTCATAAATCTTTTAAAATATTAACAAATTTTGAGTTTTTTATTGTGGACAGGTACAGAGCAAAAAGAAAATGCAAAACCAGTGCCTTCTAGATGCATTTACAGCCACCCCATGTGCAACAATGGCATCACTGAAGACATGCATTCACACCGATGGCTTTTTAGCTTTAGTTTTAGTTTTTTTCAATTTTAAAAGCATAATAAATCAGCAATTTGCATACGACAGAAAGATTTTGTCTTTAAAACTCTATATATAGAGTTCTTTGTAACATATTTTATATACAGTTTGAATATACAGTAAATTATTTTCCAGCATTGTTGTTTCAATCCTTTGAGCAGATTTGTTGATAAACAAGTTCTTTGTAACATATTTTATATACAGTTTGAATATACAGTGAATTATTTTCCAGCATTGTTGTTTCAATCCTTTGAGCAGATTTGTTGAAGTTTATCAACAAAAAATGGCATAGTTGATGTTTATCATGTACTAGTTGTTTATATATGCCCAGTTGATAGAAAAATCATGATTAAAATGACCAAATATACTACCAATGGATGAAAATTAGTGACTAAATAAAGACTAAATATACTACCAATTGACGACAATTAATGATAATGTAATGACTAAATAAATTTGGTCACGAGATAAATGACCGGCAATAAACTACCAATGGTCAAGTGACTAAATATACTACCAAATTACCAAATATACTACTAAATTAATGACTAAATATACTACCAAATTAATGACTAAAATTTGTTTGGTCATAAATTTGGTCACGAGATAAATGACCGGCAATAAACTACCAATGGTCACGTGACCAAACTATTGATCACATGACCAATTTTTGGTAGTTTATTTAGTCATTTATTTATGTTTTTCTACTAGTGTTTTCAATTCAGTATGCAATAGTTTAACTTTCTTTTTTCTATAATTTCAATTTAGCATAAGTATTTAAATTCATAGATTAGATTCAATTTAGCATAAGCATTTCAATCTATAGATTAGTTTCAATTTAGCATAAACATTTCACTTCATAGATTAACTTCAGTTCTAGTACATTTCAATTCAGTTTGTTTGTAATTTTGAAAAAAAATATTTGGTAACAAGTAGTCTTTTCTTTTTGCCATAGAGAGTAGAAAGAATCAATATATTATATAGCTTTGATCTAAAAATTATAAGCAAATAGTTCTGTAGATGTTTTTCTTTTTATGTCAAAAATTTATTAAAAAAAATTGTATGAACAAGCTCAGGGAATCTAAAAGATTTTTATCTACCAACCCCCCCAAAAAATAAATAAGTAAAAAAAAAATGAAAAACCTCATTGTAAATTTTCATCTCTTGAAAATTTGATCAAGAAGCCCAAATATTTTTGTTGCATTTCAGGAAAAAAAATGTCAAAGTTTAGAAGAAAAATGGTTTGTTTGGATTTGAAGGAGAAAAAATTTGAATTTTTAAAACCTGTTTATATGGGAGATAAATCTCTAAGTCTAGATTCAAATCCAAGTGGAATTGTGTCATTTCGATATCAAATGAAAAAGTTATCCCCAAAACAATGATTGCTAGTCAAAACTGTAAAGAAAAAAATTGTTGTAAACATGACTATTTTCTGCCAAATTTAACATAGTAAATAAATTTTTTTGAAAAATCTATTTATAGTTATGATATGCCTATGAATATAGTTTTTAAAACATTTTGAATCATTTGATTCTAATATTGTATGAAAAAACTGGAGCAAAAATACTATCTGCTAGTCTATCTTACTATTTAGAAAAGAAAAAACACCCTATAACCATTTAAAAAAAGGGCAAACCAATGATTATTGTTTTTCAAATGTATATTTATTGTGTATTACATTGAGGATTTTTAAATAAAAATCTCTTCTTGCATGTGTCTCGTTAGTTTCCACTTTCCATCTAATACATTTATTCATCATGACATATTACTATTATGATATTGGATGGTGCAAAGTTACTAATATTTTTGTAGGATCAACAAAAAGAAGTTAAATTTAGATCCATGCATGCTAATAGAGATATAATCAACACTCTGAAACTCAAGTTTTGTTAAGCATCTCCAGGACTCACATTTTATCTTACACCTCTAGAGTTCAACACATGTTCCATAGTTTTTGAAACTACTTTCTATAGTTGCCTTTCAGAGCTACCTTTCTGTAGTTTTTGGAGTTGTTTTCTATAGTTGTCTTTTGAAGCTACATTTCCATAGTTTACAGAGTTGTCTTTCCATAGTTGTCTTCCAGAACTATTTTGGAGCTGCCTTTTGTAGCTGATTTTTGAAGCCACCCTCCAGAGCTACTCTACATAGTTATTTTCCAAAGTTGCACCCTGAGTTGTCAACGGAGTTAAATTTTTTTTTGAAGTTCAAAAAAAAAATTTGAAGTTAAAAAAAAGTTTCATTGGTCTCAAGAAAATCTTCATGTGTGGTTCGAAAATTGTTTTGTGATTATGTGAGTTTCTCTGGAAGCATCCATTTAATAGTACTTCGGAAGTGTTTTATGTTTTCTTAGACATTTCTCTAGAGAAACTTTATTGTTGCTATTTAAGTTTCAGAAACATCCTTTCAACGATGCTCCAGAACCTTTTTTTGTTGCCTAAATTTTGAAAGCATCTTTTCATTGATGCTCTGGAACTTTTGTTGTTGTTCAAGTTCTAAAAGCATCCTTTCAACGATGCTCAGGAACTTCGATGCTCCAGAACTTTGATGCTCCAAAACTTCTGTTGTCATTTAGTTCTGTAAGCATCCTTTCACTGATTCTTCAAAACTTTTGTTGTTGTTCAAGTTCCAAAAGCATCCTTTCAACGATGCACCAGAACTTCTTTTTGTTTCCTAAATTTTGGAAGCATCTTTTCAACGAACTTCTTTTTGTTTCCTAAATTTTGGAAGAATCTTTTCAACGATGCTCTGGAACTTCTATTGTCGTTCAGTTCCAAAAGCATCCTTTCAACGATGCTCAAAAACTTCAATGCTTTGGAACTTCGATGCTCCAAAACTTTGTTGCTTCGGAACTTTGATGCTCCAAAACTTCTCTTGTCATTCAGTTCTATAAGCATCCTTTCAACGATTCTTTGGAACTTTGTTGTTGTTCATTCTGAAAGCATCCTTTCAATGATGCTCTGGAACTTTGTTGTTGTTTGTTCCAAAAACATCCTTTCAACAATGCTCCAGAACCTTGTTGATATTTGTTCCAAAAGCATCATTTCAATGATGCTCTGGAACTTTGTTTTTGTTTGTTCCAAAAGCATCCTTTCAACGATGATCTGGAATATTTGTTCATTGATGTAGAGTTGTTTTGTCCTTCTAGAGCTGTCCACTATTCTAGAGTTCCAGAGCTGAATCTTCTGAAGTTTTTCTGGCTTTCCAGAACTGAACTCTTGAAGATTTTCTAAAGCAGAAATTAGAATCAAATGGCATGAAGAAAGCAGTGATAACTTTGAAATACAACCAAGGTATATTCTACTATTTTATTCTTAAATATAGTTATTAGTTTTTTAATTACAGATAAATCCACTTTTAGGAAAGCTAATTAAAAACATAAACTACCTGCACCGATTCACTTGTTGTAGCTAAGAGATTTTCAATAAAAGTTTTCTGAAGAAAAAAAATTGAATTGAGAATATGATAGCATAGAAAGAATCTAAATGTATAAAGGAGGTGATGAAAAAAAAGGAGAAAAAAAAGTTCTCATACCTTGTTAATTTCTGTTGCTGTCATGATAGTACAAGTTATTTGCAAAAAGAACTTCTCACACATCTTAAAGAATCTCATCAAACACTTTCTGGGTTTTATTCTCCTCTATCTCATCTTTCTATAACATTTTAAATTTTAGAATTTCATTAGAAAATGTGAAATTTATGGCCATTTACGACTAACAGGTTTTTTATAAAATTTAATTGAAGAAAGCTAAATATGGAAAGGAGAGAAATTTTTTAAGAACAACTAAATTGATAACCTTCAGTGAGTCTTATCATGGATGAATGTCATAGAATAATTAATGCATACTTTCAAAGATGAAGAAAAAAAGAGGAGAAAATAATTGAAAGATATAAGGGTCATCAATTATGAAAAAAATAGAGCAGTAGCTTGCAGGAGGACCTGCAAGAATTTAGGTGTGGTGGAGATGATGAGACTATAAATGTCTCATCTAAATTCATCTCTATTTTCTCTTAAAATTAGCATTAAAAGTGGATTTAAATGTAGTTTTATGAACTATTAGCTTGTTTAAAATAGAATATAGGATATATATTAGTTTGTTTCTTAGAAGTCTATTGCAATTTAATTGCTAACATTTTCTAATGTTAATTAAAAAAACTAGAATGCAATATGAATTAAAATGATGCATAATTAGTCTCGAAGTATTCCAGCCTCTTTCGTGATCAACCTTGAAGCATTCTAAATTATTGTAAACTCACTTCTGGAGCCAACTTATGAAGTATTCTAGCTTGATTTCAGCCAAAGGTGTTTCAACTTCATAATTTGGCTTAAACCATGGATTTAATATTATCTCAACCTTTTATTTTCTAAAATTTTTAAGATGAATTGTTGTGGGAAAAATAATAAAAGCATAAAAAATAAATAAGTCTATCCAACCTTTTTCCCTCAAAAGGATGTGGATGTGTTGTCAATTTGTAATAAGAGAATAAAGGAATTTGTTTCCTATATGGAGAGAATAAAGGGAGTTGTTCCTTTATCATAGGAATGTGGAAGACAAGTGTACTTATGCTTTCCACTAGTTTAGGTAGTTGGGTGAAGATTTTCAATGTATAAATAAACCTCTCAACTCTAAAGAAAGGGGGTTTTTTATTTTGGCAAGTTTTTAGAATAAGAAAGCTACAACAATTTTAGAAATAAATTTGTAATATTTTGTTGAAGAAAGAAGATATATGGATCATTGAGCACAAATTTGGGTGAATGATCTTGGTCCAATTCCAAGGGAGGAGCAGGCTGCTCATCTTGAGGAAGAGAACAACATTTGGTACTTATTTGATTGTTTGTATTATTTTAGTTTTATGCATTTTTATTTATTTTAAATGTATTAAATTAGATTTTAGTGCAAAAGTTATTTTATTTTTGTATTTTTAATTCATGGGAACATGTTTTAATTTTATGGTTTTAATTTATGCGAGTGTGTTTACATTTTGCATGTGTGATTTCATTAGATTAATTTAATTTTTTTTCTATTTTTATTAGAAAGAATTGTTTGCCAAACATCTATAGGTTCCTAATGCATACAACCTTTGGACACCACCCCGGGGTGATAAATTAAATGAAGAGGATTACAACGATCCTCATCAACTGGTGCTAGCGCCCAAGTCTGGTATGGAGGAATTTACACACTTTATTTTTGGATCTTGAATCTTTATCCCCTGAACAACCTCTCTGTACCTTCACTTCTTCAATCCTCGCACCTGTAACTTGCACACAAGAAGAAAAGGGGTTTGGGGGTTGTGGCATTTAGGGATTTGCCTCAGTCAAATCCTGGGATAACATTCAAGCTTCCCAACACCATTGTTAGTGAGAAAGAGTGTGTCCTTGCAAGATAGAAAGATAATCCAAATGGTAATGAAATGATTCAAACAATGATAATGTCACCTCGGAGGTGAAATCCTTAGGATGAAGACTCTTCAACTCATAAGGATGTTGATGATGATTCCAAATCTGCAACAAACATGTACAACACAAACACAAGTCTGCCACAACAACACAATGAATTCCTTGAATGTTCTTTTGTTCAATATCATAACTTTTCTATCCTCAACTTCACTTAAAATAAATTTAAACACTTGCTTATATATGCTTTCCAATTAAACATTTGCAAATTAAATGAAAGAGCCGACAAAGATAGGCCCATTTAAAGGTCCTATGCCGACATGTATTAAATTTTACCCTGACCAATCAGGGTGGACTTGGGCGCCCAAGTCCCAAGGTACCTTTTTGGTTAGAACCTAAGCATTAAATGGGCCCCTAATTGCCATTTGACATGGGTTTCAAGGGATTTCTCATCGGGATGAATATTTTGCTTATAGAGTGTTATCATGGGGACCTAGGAGCTAAACTAGGAGATAAGAAGGCATGTGTCCACTTTTTACTCCATAACATTTAGCCCCCACTTTAATGTGTGTGTGATCCTGCAATCCAGCACATGCATTAAAGTATGGTTGAAGCATATCAAAACATATCAAACACAAGAATGAAGACACACCCTAAGTTTGAAGATTTATTCCTAGCCCCCAGACTTAGGTAAACATAATAAAACACTAAATAATCACATGAGACACAGTGAATATAGTAAGGAAGCACGTAATACATAGTGAAGATAGTGAAAGCACGCAATACATGGAGAAGACAAGAATATAGTCACACAATACATGAAGTATACATGAAGAGAAGACATGATTTAAGCAATTACATACATATATATATGATTCTAACTAAGCAAATAAAACACACACCGTGGAGGGAGCTCATCGCTATGTGCCTTTAGACCATGAAAACACACAAAACACACAGCGTGGAGGGAGCTCATTGCTACGCATGTTTAGACCACGCAAAAACATGCAAGACATGCAAGGAGGACACATAAAGCACATGTAAGACACACAGAATACACGAGCATCGTATAGTATGTCATTGACACATTATACGTCTTATACATGACAAACATGGGCGATAGGAAGGAGCTCATCACTGGGCTTCACTATCTAAAACATGCCAAACACACTTGATGGTTGAGATACGCTACCACAACCACCAAAGACATGCTTAAGGGTGAATAACTCAAGATCTAACCTCGCCTTGTGATGAGGACTTTGTTTAAAAGGATGTGCACTAGCTCAAGAGATACACCATTCCACCTTTCATAGAAGTGCTTTGTTTAAAAGGATCTGCACTAGCTCAAGAGATACACCATCCCGCCTTCTACAGAAGGGCTTTGTTTAAAAGGATGTCCACTAGCTCAAGAGATACACAATCCCGCCTTCCACAGAAGGGATTTTTAACATGCAACCCCACCTGCATCACAAAGATGCCTTATAGTGAAAAGGAAGCATGCACAAACATGCTTTGTCAATGTAAAGAGATAATCAAGTAGTTACCATAATATATGCCCCCACCTTAAAGTGGTTGATCCTGCTTTCTGGTATCAATCACATTTAAGGTAAAGTGAAAACACACAAGGGAACAAGGGCTTTCGCAAAGCCCATGCTCCAAAGTGACATGTGGCACAATTGTCAGATGCTCCCACAAACAGATCAATATCATTTGCTAAGACAAACATCAAGATATAAGCTTTGGTTATAAAATCTTACTCTAAGATAACAGCCAAATCAATTCATGAAAGCTGTACAGAAATCATATCACATGATAAGCCAAGGCTACACTGAGATACAAAATGATCCAAGGTGCATAGAAGTAGATTTAGAGTATTGCAAAGGTTTGTTACAAGATTTTTACAAGATGAATCACAACATGGAGTGATTCTACTAGTCAAGCATTAGTAATATATCAACCCCATCTTCATATATGGACTAGGGACCCATTTTTGCTTTCTTGCTTGACACAGTCAAGATTGAAGAGCCTTATAAAGTTGTCAATCAAGAAGCAAAACAATCTTATCAGTTCGACAATTGCCTAAAAGAAATCAACCCTCCTTTAATTATTCTCAAAACGATTACAGATTACATCAGAAGTTCTATTACAGAGAAGTACAAATTTTGCCAACTTCCCAATCCCAAAACTATTACAGTCTGCCCTTTCTCACTATCAAATGAACTCTCAAAATCCCCTAAAATACTTGGCCAGATTCAGTTGGAAGATGAAGCGGTTCACCATCATGCCACTTCAGAAGAGTAGTTGAATAGCTATAAAATATGCCATCTCAACAACTGAATTACTTGCCAAGTCATTCTCCATCGATCATCGATTAACACGCAACCAATCCCTGCTCTCCCTCGAAGTCTACCTGGGACCCACCACAAAGGTTACAAGCTAGCGGAGTCAAACATTTTGCTGTATCAGAGGGACCGTGTATCATCTCCCACTGAAGTGAACAGGTCCCGCTGAAAGCACCAAATGGACCCTACCGAATGTACATGCGGCATCCATGTCACTATTACAAATACTATTCTCCACTCCACCATGAGGTACAGACTGTGTCCCACCAATGGCATCACAGGGTTGCTAACTACATTGATCAACACTATTGGCACGTCAAAGAGACTTCATTCTGAGTCCCGCCAAAGCCAACAGGTTCCATCGATATCAGTACAACCACCTCATGCCAATAAGCTTTCGGTCTATCAATGGGACTGAGTACTGCATCTTGTCAAAATGGAGACTTTGATGCGGATAACTTTGGAAGCCCAAGATGCTCCTACATCAGACACGTTGGGTAGGAAGTTTGTGAGCATACACTCACAAACGTGGAGTTGAATGGTAGGACCATTCTTCTAGATTGCAAGCAATCTGCAGCGAACTCCATCACTGAAATGTGTGCACCAAAAATGATTTCCTTTTCCTCTTTTTCCAGCATCTCGCCAGAACAAGCTTCACACTCCTCCAACAAACCTACACTCTCTTCCTCTTTCCTCTCATGGATTTGCATCCACCATGCACCATCCTCCTCCTCCAAAGGCTCTCTCCATTCCTACTCTCCTTTGTGGGATCAAACACACCATCATCAACTGACCACCTCCACCAAACAAACTCACTACTCTTCTCCTCTTCCATGGGTTTTGACCCACTACATTCCGACCACCTCCACCAATTCCCCTCATCATATACATCACAACCTATAGCATACAAATACAAATCTGCCTCTACAACTTCATGGAAATCAACAATTTCCATTTGTTCTTCATACTCCTCAACCCTCAACATTACAAATGAATGCAAAATAATATCATCACAAAATGTAAACAAGTTTACCTCTTTCTTCATGGCTATAATGTTTCCTTCACCATCTTCATCTACAATCTTCATCCACTCATCTTTCGCTATGAGGTTTTCATCTACCCCATCTATTCCCATCATCATTCCCATATCATCAAGTGTTGTACCAAATTTCTCAATTGTAGCATCTTCTACAATCTCCTTTTCACATAAACATGCTACATATAAATCTACATCTTCGTTTGTTTTCATCCCATCATTTTCCAACTCCTTGTCCACCTTAGCAACAAACAAATCTCCATCAATTTCTTATTCATACAATTCATAAAAATCAGAAGTTACCTGTCCACTTCTCGCTGTCACAACATCACTCTTAGCTGCCCCATTTATCTTCATTAAGTGTTCACTCAAACTAAACAATTCTTCCATCTTTTCAATTCCTTCTTCAAACAAATTATGCTCCTCTTCCATAATCAAATCTACAATATCCTCATGAAAATGTAAAGCTTCCATGTATCTAAACTTTTTCTTCTTGTCCTTTATCCTCTACTACATTCATCATTTGAAACAAATTAAACTCAAAATTATCAAATTGTACCTCATTTCTTTTCGTTGTCTCAATTTCTTTGCCTTCTTTTTTTGCTGCATCGTTCATCTCTTCATGGTCTCCTATCCAATCTCCTTCAAGCATCTAGTTTATATTTTCTTCATCTCCTCTTTCCATAGGAGATCATCCTCTTCTTATTCCACTTTCTTGTCAAACCTAGGGCCTTCAAGCTTTGTGTCTTCTGCCTCTACATCTACTGCAACTTTCCACTCCTTAGCTGCAAGTTTGTGTCCTTTTGCTTCTATCTTCGTATCCTCCAAAGGATATGTTGTTGCTGCTGCTATGTCAATTCTATCTTCTTCATCCATGTCTTTCAAAAGACCTACCTCTACTACAAACTCTAATGCTTCTACTCTTTTCATGTCTTCATGAATTGTCTCTTCACCACATCGTTGTCCCACATATTTTATGCTCTTCCATGGGCCCTCTGCTGCAATTTCACATTCTATATCTTTTCTACCTTCAAATTGGCATGCTACAGCTGGATGTTTTTCTTTTTCCACTCTTTTCTCTCTTTTTTTTTTGATTTGTTTTCATTTTGGAATGTATGGGTTGCTCCCATATGCTCTTCTTTCCATGCCTCTTCTACCAAAGGGCTGCAACTATTCTTCTCCTTTGCAACCTCGGTTGCATTCTTCTCTCTTTCCTCTTGATCCTTTTGCACAAGGATTTCCTCTTCTATATCCATTGCCATTTGTTCTATCTTCTTTTCATCCTTCAAAGGATTTTCAGCCACTTCTTTAGTTTTCTCTTTCTCTTTCTCACCGATTGCAACTTTGATATTGCTCTCTTCTTTCATACACTCATTAGGGCATACTACTGCAATTTCTTTTTCCACTTCCTCTTTTTATTCCTCAATGGATTTAAAACATATTCCTTCCCATCCTGGATTATACTATATGTGTTATCATTGCCATTATGTATAGCTTCCCTATCCGAAATCCAAGGTTGCCCCAATAAAACATGACAAACATCCATGGGTACTATGTCACATACAATTTCATCTTTGTATTTTCTAATGTGAAAATTTACAATGCTTTGTTCACTTACTCGAATTTGATGACCTCCTTGCAACCAATAAAATGTAGTATGGCTTAGGATGCTTCCTCCTCTTCAAGTTCAGCTTCTCAACCATTTCCAATGCAACCAAATTATCTTTACTACCGCTGTCCACTGTCACCTTGCAGCATTTTCCATGGGACTTGCAAATAGTTTGGAACAAATCACTCTTTCGGATGGGCTCTTGTTTCTTTTTCCATGGCTTCAAAAATTTCTTCTTCATCAGCAAACACTCTCCATGTCTCTAAGACATTTTGTCAAATAATTATTGCACACTCTCAATCTGCACACACAAACATTTAGAGCCAATGCTCTTGGCAATCACAGGTTCTCCCTGCAACAAAACTCTCAAACTATCCTCTACCCAACAAGATTCTGGAAGATGTACCTCTCCAAGACCTATTCTACCCACTTCATCTTAATGGAAGAAGTCTGCACACCTTCCACCCATCTTCATCTATGTTGGAGGATAGCCAAAAATGATTCTCACAGAATCAACTCTCTCTTGTGGCTTCACTACTTCGCTCTTCACCACTCTTCACTCCTCTTCACCCACAGGTCTTGGTGCATACTCTGCACTCTCAATATCTTGTGGCTCTGATACCATATGATGCAGTTGAGATTGAAGAGCCTTATCAGGCTGTCAATCAAGCAGAAAAATAATCTTATTAGTTTGACAATTACCCAAAAGAAATCAACCCTCTTTTACTTATTCTCAAAACGATTACAGATTACATCAGAAGTTTTGTTACAGAGAAGTATAAATTTTGCCAACTTCCCAATCCTAAAACTATAACAGTTTGCCCTTTCTCATTCTATCAAAAGAACTCTCAAAATCCCCTAAAATACTTGGCCAGATTCAGTTGGAAGATGAAGCGGTTTGCCATCATGCTGTTGGGAAATAAGGTGTCTCAACCTTTGCAATTTCCTAGCATTGTTTATTTATTTGTATATTTAATTATTGCCTAATGTTGTAATTACTTGCACATTCAGTTTGGTCACTTAGTTGAGGTGGCACGATGACATGTCATCTTACTTGGAATGTGACTTGGATGGTCAAGTCAAAACTACATGGATTTGGGCATCCCATTTGAGGTGGCGCTAATATTGCATGTGTCGGCATCTTGTGGTGTGTGGAAGACAATATTCCATATGACATAATCTATGACGTGTAAGAGCCAAGTTTGGAGATTCCTATGGCAAGTGATGAAAAGTGTCGGTGAGGATCTTTGCATGAGGGAAAGACATCTTTGGGTGCCCAAGTTGGGCTATGACATGTTGTAAGAGGAATATTCTATGTTTAGCATTGTATGACGAATTCTCTTACAACATTAAAGGTTCTAATATTGGGAAAATCTATGACAACTGTAAGATGCGTAAGAGCATCTGTCATAGTCTATTTTTAGCATGGAGCGCTCCTATGTTGGGAAAGTCAAATCTGCCATGTATGACAGATGAAAGGGATGTATTTGCAGCAAGGACAAGTGTCCTTTGATGTAGGATAATGGCCAGGTGGCCAAGGTGCCTATCCCAAGATGCTCTCAATATTTACCTTGTAATCTCTATGTATTGCATAGTTTGGAGTTGTAGTTGCATAGTGTTTTTATAGGTACTATTATGTTGCTAGAATAACTCTAGAATTGACATTTGAAGACTCTTGGAAGAACTTGCTTTGCAAGTGTATTGTAAACTGTAACTATTTCAGATAATACATTGTGCAAGTTTTAGAGTGGGGTTTTTTACCTGAAAAGGTTTTCCCCATGTACATCTTGTGTCTACTTCTCTCTGTCTACATTCTTGTTTTGTGTTTGCTGCTGTAATATCTCTGATATATGTTTCATATTGCTGCAATTGTAAAGGTTGTAAAGAATTTGCATACCTCTCCCCTCATTAGATTAGTTTAGGAAGTGATTTCCACACACCTAGCTTCCTTTCACACGCCACTTTAGAAGAGCAGTTGAATAACTGTAAAATATGCCATCTCGACAACCGAATTACTCGCCAAGTCATCCTCCATCAATCATCGATTAACACGCAGCCAATCCTTGCTCTCCCTTGGAGTCTACCCAAAACCCACCACAAAGGTTACGGGCTAGCGGAGTCAAAGGTTTTGCTATATCAGAGGGACTGCATATCGTCTCCCACCAAAGTGAATAGGTCCTACTGAAAGCACCAAATTGACACTACCAAATGCACACGTGGCATCCACGTCACTGTTGCAAATACTATTCTCCGCTCCACTGCGAGGTACAAACTAGGTCCTACCAATGGCACCACGGGCTTGCTAACTACATTGATCAATGCTATCGGCACATCGAAGAGACTTCATTCTGAGTGCCATTGAAGTCAATAGGTTCCACCGATATCAGAGAGACATGGGATTTTGTCCTAGTGATACAACACCTCCCATCGATAAGCTTTCGGTCTATCGATGGGACTAAGTACTGTGTCCCACTGAAATGGAGACTTTGATGTGGATAACTTTGGAAGCCCGAGATGTTCCTGCATCATTGCTGAAGGGACACACAGTCCTTATTAGTATTTATTTATTTTTGTCATCCACTGACTAGTAGAGTCACTGAAGAATGGAAACAATAAAAATGAAAGAGGAGACCAGAGTGACTTAGGTTTACAATATGGGAAGATGCCCCCAAGGTACAACACACAACAATAAGATAGAGGAGAGGAATAGAAGAATAGAGAGACAAACGGAAGAATGGTCATAATAGAAGTGGTCTCCTTGTATCCTTGACCTTACAAGAGTATCAAGGGTCATCCAAAGAGATCTAAACAACATATAACACAACACGAGGGAACACAACACAACACAATCAAAGTATATTTATCTAAGAGGAAGCCAAACTTGCAAGCATATTAGAGAGGTGCTCCATCAAGTGTGGTAAATTCATACCTGTTACACAACCGAACTAGTGATTGTTGTCAAGAAGATCATCTTCTTCCCAATCTCGAATGCAAGAGGAAATAGGTATGTAAGGTACTATTGCCCAACTTGAATCATTCTCCTTTAACTCTTCAACCTGTAGCTCTTCTACCTTTGATTCAATATTAGTTGGTGGATTGTTTTCATGTTGAGGTGTTGCTTGTCGAGCTAAGGCTTCTCTCTTCTTTCTCGTGATTGTTGATTCCTTCATGTTTTATTAGTGATGTTTGCAAAAGGATTGTCATGTTTTTCCACAATCTTTGACATGTCAGAAGAGGAAGCCTATACAAAATTGAGCTTTTGTGATGAAATTCTTTGCTCATTACGGTTATCTCCCAATCCTTGTAAGGATGGTAGAGGAGGAACCTCGGCAAATACTCCTTTACCTCATGGTTGAAGGGGTTCTTTTAGCTCAGGTTGCTCTTCACTTCCTATTTGTTCAATAGGAGGTCCAGCCATTTTTGTTATTAACTTTGCCTTGTATCTTTGGTATGCTAGGAAGAATTGATCTTCTCTTGGTTGAGTAGACTCAGTAGGCTGTGGCCAAAAGTAGTCTAGGCTAAAGTTTCCATGAGTAACCAAAGGTTTTCATCCACTATGGTGGACAACATGCACTCTACCTTGATGAGGAAATTTTAAACATTTATGAATTGTAGAAGGGACCGCTTTCATGGACTTGAGCAATGGATGGCCTAGATTCACACGAAATAGGTTGGAGGTAGGAATGATGTCAAATGATTGTTCCAGGCCTTTCTTAACTACTTTAATCAATAATGTAATCTTCCCTATATAGCCGGGAGGAAGTCTCCATTATGTGTCTTAACCATCATATGTGTGGGCTCATAAGTTTCCTGTATCAAATCATGTATGTAGAGGAACTCTCTAGTAATCACATTCGTTATACAATTAGGATCGATAAGGACTCTTCTTTTAGGAATTCCACTTATACGTGTGGTAATGTAAAGAGGTCCCTGAATGTCTCCAATTGTTCTGTCATGTGGTGTAAAGGTTATTTTAGGTTCAAGAGTCTTTCTCTTTCTATAAACTTGAGGGACCATACCACCCTTATTGTGATGAGAGGCCATGTATCTGAGACAATTAACACCAAGGCACTAGTTTGAGGAAATTAGGTTTTTGAAGATAAAAGACACACTAATTTCAGTACAAACAAAGTAAGTATGATGTAAATAGTGCTTCACAACAAGGCAATATGAATGATTTAAAAATTTGCTCAAATGAATGTGAAATGAATATTTAAAACGCTTAATGTTGAAATACACACTGTGTAATTGCAAAATTTGAGATTTTAAATGGAGCAAGTGCATGGAAATGGTATACAATTTAGTGGCAAAACTTGTATTTTTGGCAGAATGCACTCGCGTTATATAAACATGCTTGCGTTATATAAAACGTGTACGAGCCATAATGCGTACGCGTTATAACTCGTAGGTGTTATTGTTTGCAAAGTCAATGCAAACAAAATGCGAGTGCATTCTATTTGCATTGACTTTTTTGCAAAAATCAATTCAAACAAAACACGCTCACGTTTTGTTTGCATTGAATTTTGCAAAATTCAATGCAAGCAAAATGCACTCGAGTTTTGTTTGCATTGAATTTGCAAAGTATAACATGTGCACATTATATAACGCGCACGCGTTATAATGCAAATGCATTTTTAATGACTTACATTTGAATTTTTTTAATCATCCCACCCATTTAGGATTGGATTTCCAAGCCTAAGGGTTGGAGATCCCTTTTTGCTCGTAAATTCGTGATTTCAACATAAAACAATGATTTTGAACTTCAACGTCATTAGGTTTACACATTTTATATCAAAATTTTATGAAAATACCACAAAAATGAATAGATCCTTCTTAGCTTTCTAGCCATATGATTTTTTTTATTATTTTGAATAAGTAAAAGTATTTTATTTTATTTTCTTTGAAGAGTGTCTTCATAATCCTCTAGTACATACGTATTGATTTTTATCTATAAATTTTGACCCACCTATCCAAATTTGAAAAAAATTATATAGGATTGTTCTACACTTCATTCTCTACACATTGAATTTTTTTTTTACATTTTCGATTAGTTTTGTGCAAGTTATGTGATGCGCACACTCGATGATCCAATTTTTAGGATGCATCCACTTTGAAAAATCATTTAAAAAAATTCAATAAAATAACATGAAAAAATACACAACTTGTAGTCCTCACTCTTGACTATATTTCTACCAACCAATTTTTTAAAATAATTTGTGCACAAAAAAAAATAGGGGGGCGCACACCAGACACTATGTTATGTTCCAGTGATAAAAACATGAACACTTTTGTGTGCGCTCAACATTTCACCCTCTTAACCTTAACCATTTTAAAAAATATTTAGTAGTTTAGAAACTAGATTCAAAGAACTACAATTCTTGTTCTTACCATGTCTTCAAATTTTGAGTGTAAACATCTTGAATTACTCACCCAAGTTCAGGTTTCGCTGATTTGAAGAAAAAAATGGCCACTTTTGACCCCCTTTTGGTATACTATTTCCATGCACTTACCCAATGCAAGGATGTCAAATGATGTGAAAATACAACTCAAAATCAGATTTGAATGAGTGTTTATGAGAGCAGCAAAATCTGAAATAAGATATTGACTACCAATCCTAGGTTTTTCAAAAAACTAGGCTATATGAAAAGTGCAAGGTTTCAACAAAACTCTAGCAAATGAAATCCTCAAATGCAAGAGGTGATAACATGAAATGATTAATTGATGTAATATGTATTAGATTTGATGTAAAAATCAGAAAATCAAATGTTTCCAATGATATGTAATGACAATAATGCAAAACTATGCCTTTATGCAAGCCTAGAATGCTTATTTTTTCCATTTTTTTAAAATTTATACAAGATTTTCAATGAAGAATGATAGGTATGATATTAATTGATGCAAGATCTGATTTCAACACTCAGAAATATGTAAACACTCGATGCTATGGGTTCACCAAAATGTTAAGTAGGGAAAAATAGATGAATGCAAGCATGTAAGTACACTAAATCAAACCCTCTTTCTCTACAACATTCAAGGACAAAACCAAGCTAAGTCACTACAAGATGCAAGAGGACTTAGCTATTGATTATGTTCTCAAGAGTGCTATGGAAAAATATGATTCAACCAAGTTTTTAATCAAACCCTAGGCCAATCAATGCACTAAACCCTAGGATTAAGATAATCAACTTAGAATAGATGAACAACAATGGAAAGCCAAGATCTGAAAGTACCAAGATGATCAGTGAGATGTCATGACCTATTCCACAGAAGCTAGAAAGTCAGAAGACTCTGGTGTTAGCGCCAGAGTCCAGAAAGTCCCGAAATCCAGAAACTTAGAACTGGAAAAATGTCGTAAATGATGCCCTGATGCTATATCCAGTGTCTGATTTAGGCGGTGGACATTGGTGCTAGCACCCAAGTCTTCTATGGAGGAATTTCTGCACTTCATTTTTGGATCTTGAATCTTTATCCCTTGAACAAACTCATTGTACCTTCACTTCTTCAATCCTCACACCTGTAACCTGCACACAAGAAGAAAAGATGTTTGGGGGTTGTGGTGTTTAGGGATTTGCCTCAGTCAAATCTTGGGATAGCATTCAAGCTTCCCAACACCGTTGTTAGAGAGAGAGTGTGTCCTTGCAGGATAGAGGCTAAAGATAATCCAAATGATAATGAAATGATTCAAACAATGATAATGTCACCTTAGAGGTGAAATCCTTAGGATGAAGACTCTTCAACTCATAAGGATGTTGATGATGATTCCAAATATGTAACAAACATGTACAACACAAAAAAAAGTCTGCCACAACAACACAATGATTGCCTTGAATGCTCTTTTGCTCAATATCATAACCTTGCTATCCTCAACTTCACTTAAAATGAATTCAAACACTTGCTTATATATTCTTTCCTGTT
The DNA here is from genome assembly GCA_027924645.1 of Cunninghamia lanceolata. Classification (NCBI taxonomy): domain Eukaryota; kingdom Viridiplantae; phylum Streptophyta; class Pinopsida; order Cupressales; family Cupressaceae; genus Cunninghamia; species Cunninghamia lanceolata. The sequence goes on along the minus strand of BSBN01001465.1, from coordinate 2,231,088 downwards.
AAACATTCTCAAATTAAATGAAAGAGCTGACAATGAGAGACCCATTTAAAGGTCCTATGCCAACATGTATTAAATTTTACCTTGACCAATCAGGGTGGACTTGAGCACGGGTGCCCAAGTCCCAAGGTGCCTTTTTGGTTGGGACCTAAGCATTAAATGGGCCCCTAATTCCCATTTGACATGGGTTTCGGGGGATTTCTCATCGGGATGAATATTTTTCTTATAGAGTGTTGTCACGGGGACCTAAGAGCTAATCTAGGAGGTAAAAAGGCATGTGTCCACTTTTTACTCCATAACAATAATGACAAGTGAATAAATAAATTGAATCTATATCCATGTCTTGAAACTAAAGCTAAAATCTAGACTATTCATCCAAGTTTGTTAGCATTGTATATCTTTTATTGAATCTAGAGTTTTTGGTATCAATTCAAATGGTGGTTTGGTGGAGGGAACCCCTTAACATACATCTAAGGATAACATCTCAATATTTTCACCTCTATACATAAGGTGACAAAAGTGTGATCACTTTGGAAGAATGGTCCATAATGTATGCGATAAAAGGATTTTTAATATTCACCTTATTTTAAAAAAAATTATCACTACATACACTTATTGCTAGGATACTTTTAAACTAATACGCCTATATTTATAGGTGCACAAATGTAAAACTTATACAATAAAATTACCCTATTTATGATCACATGTGATGTATGCCACTTTACTAGGGTACCTTTCTCCCTACCCAAACCTCCCCCCCCTCCCCTACCCTCATACATGTCACACCCACTTATCCATATCTTTGGATGTGTGTTTTAAACTATACCTTTTATTTTCCCTAGAATTTACCTAAAGTCTATGGGAATTATGAAAGGGTGATAAAAATATTTAGTTGTCTTTGTATTCCTATCTCTAAGTCAGGACTTCAAAATGATGTCATCTACAAATAGAAGCTCATAGAAATAAATTCTTTATATAACAAACAACCATTTATTCCTAAGGACCTTGAGATATAATTTCCTCCAACTCATCCATGAATATCCCAAAAAGTGTAGGAAAGTGCAAAAGCTTCTTTGGCCACTCTCTAAACTCCCTCTATTTTAACAACTCTTGTGTGTACTTGGTATTCCATAAAAAATGACATATTTTATTTAATTCAAGATAAATTTAGTATCCTCTTAAAACATACAATTAGCTTCATGATTAATTAACACAAGTTGAACTAGTATATAATTTTTTTACTATTATCATTAAATAATTTGTTTATGAAGTGAATTAAAAAATATAGACATGTGATTTTAACCCTTCAATACTATGCATCTAGGCATTCAAACAAAGGGGTTTGACAAAGTTGACCCCTCATTAAATTAATATTAAAGAGAGGCAACTCTCTACTAATTAACATTGACAACAATTATTCATGTCAAAGTACTAACTAAGTTATGATTTTTATAGTTAAAATCTATAAGGAAATATCTAAGGCAAGTATTTCATTTCAATGTTGGCTTTGATTTCTTATTAGTATTAGTCCCTTATTGCAATAGGAAACTATAGCATCAACCTAGTTCTTAACATGTGATTAATTTTTGCATAGGTAGCTACTCAGAATATCATTTTTTTGTGTAACAAATTGTACTACATTATTCAACATATGCAAACTACCTAAATTTTAAGGATTAATACAAATAACTTATTTTTCTTACATTCTCATTGGCTAATGTTTTTTGGTCTTGCATTTCAAAGCACAATAAGACTCAATTTTTTGGGACATGTCCTAGGTGGATAGCAATACCAAAAGTTTCACAGTGCCACATTTCAATGTATAAAAGAACTATGTGGCATTTTTGTTGTCAAGCATGCAAGGTGTAGTAGTTTTCAAGAAGCTCTAGTACTTGAACTTGATCTTGCTTGCCTTCTACAAGATCTCCCTTGATCTATATTATTCTTACTTCTTTTGGTTGTGATGTGGAGGTGGGACTTGTGTTTCTCTTTATTTTTTGATGCATTCATGGGTCATGAACTTAATAAAAAGTGATAGAACCATACAACTTCACACAAGACAACTGATAATGACAACAAGGATATATAATCCATATATTACCCAAATGTCACATTATAGGTATTGATAAGGACAATGCATAACACCTGAAAGAAGGAGATTAAAATTGAACTTTCATAGCAACCTTATCTACAACTCCTTGGTCTTTCACTATGTACTCTCCTTCCCACTATATTCATTTATCTCTTATTATTTTTTATGCTCTCTCTCCATCACTACCCCCATAATCCCATACCATAAATGAATTACTTTTTAAAAGTATCATTGGTCCATAGAGTCTAATTAAGAATAGTCATGAGGTGGTAATGCTTTTCAGGGTAACTATCATGAAGGACACTATTGTAGCCAAAGGAGGTCTAGCCATGTTGAATAATGGAAATTAAGGAGATAACAATCATAAAGACTATAGTGAATGATGAAGAATGGAGAAAAGGCTTGAAGCATATTGTCATTTGTAACTACCCTACAAAGTAACTATCATGACTCACCAATCAAGATTTAGCAAGGATTTAAATGTTCATGTTGAACAATAATGGATACTATTTGTCATAATTGATATTCACATGACTGCCCCTCTAGTATAACATCCAACATAAAGGGCTTTGCAACTGCCAATATTAGGCTCTATTATTTTATTTAAGACTCATCCAACAATAAAGGAGGATGAAATAAATGCTCAAGATAGGTGATTCTCCATGTGGTGCTAAGGAACTAGGAGGGATGTGGAACCCAAAAAAGAAAATGTCAGGCACAAAAAAAATTAACCTACAACACACACCAAGTCAGAGCAAATCAAATATTAAAAATGATATTTTTAGAAGAGCAAGATCATGTGTGGGCCCTAGATGCTCCTACAATAGACATGTTAGGTAAGAAAAAATGTTCCATGAGATTGAGGCTTAGGAACATTTTTCAAACCTTAGAACTAAGATTTTATGCTAATTTTGAATCTAGAGTGTTTCTTTTTCTATTTTCTTCCCCTTCTTTGTTAGGAATCCACATTTGTCTTCTTACCACATTGGAATCCAACATCATTTTTATCTCATCCTACTCCAAATCTTCATTCACTTCCATACTTGATCATTCCTTATAGTAAAACTTGGGTTATACTTCTTTCACAATGGTATAAAGGTTCTTTCTCTCATCATACATAGCCTCCCTATGAAACTGTTAGGACCTTTCTAACAATAAATGGTCTAGACATCTATAGACATAACATCACATAGAATCTCATCTTTATATGAACCAATCCATAAACTCACTAAGCAGCATTCATTTACAACCAATTGATGTTTCTTTTGTAACCATGAGACCTAGTATGGACTAGGATGCTTACTTTTCTTTAACCCAACTTCTCAACGATTTCACTAGAGACCAAGTCATATGTACTACCACTATCAACAATCACTTTACAACACTTACCTCTGTTAGCATTTGAAAAGATGATTAACCTAGAAAACTAGTGCAAAAGAATAGATATCTAAACTATGAATGCAAATGATACAAAATCAAAATAGCATCACAGAGTTAGTCTCCGAGAGTAATGCAAATGATAGAAGCAAAATAGCATTAAGAGGATGCAAAAGCAAGAGATGCAAAGTACAAGCTAGGTAGCATGCTTATATAGACCAGGGAGAGGGAGGAGGTGACAACACCGACTAATGAAGAGCAACCATCTATTAGACTAAAGATAGCAAAGTATATTCCCAAGATAACTAATGGTTGCTCACATATAAGAAGGTGAGACCTCATAATCCTCTCACCTAATTAAACATGCTTTATTAACCTAAGCAAGATTAATAAAAGGTGTAGGAAAAACCTAGGAATAAAGGGAAAATAAATAACCCAACTAGGAAATAAAAACCTACACTAACACCCCCCTTAAGCGTAGCTTAGGTGGATGAAGAGATGGATCCCAACAAATCAAGCCTGATGAGGTACCCATGTACATAAAATTCCCCCCCCAAAGAGAAGAAGCCCCCAGAAGAGAGAAAAGTCATCCCCCAAATAGAGAGAGAAGAGACCTGCTAGAGTAGAGAGAATCAAGACTCTGAGTGAGAGGATGAAGCCCCCCAGAAGATGAAGCATCCCGCATCCCCAGCAAAGCTTGCAAATGAAGGAACTTGCTCTCAGTGAAGGGTTTGGTGTAGATATCAACAACCTAGTCAGAAGTTGGATAGTAGCGAAGGTTGATGACATGGCCATGGATGAGCTCCCAGATGTAGTGCATGTGGACCTCAATGTGTTTGGTTCGTTGATGAACAACTGGATTTTGTGAGATTTGAATGGCACTCTGGTTGTCACAAAATATGACTGATGGCCGTCTGATCTGGATACCAAACTCAGTAAGAAGATTTTGAAGTTAGATGGCCTCAGTGGTGGTATTCACAGCCCCCCAATACTCGACCTCAGTAGAAGATAGAGAAATAGAAGACTGCTTCTTGCTCGACCAAAAAATAGGACCTAAACCAAGTGAGAAGTTGTAACTTGAAGTAGACTTGTGATCCTGAGAATTTCTTGCCCAATCTGAATCTGTGTAGCCCACCAAGTCCAGATCAATGCATGCTACGTAGTGAATCCCAAAAATGTGAGTACCTTGAATGTAGTGAAGGATCCGCTTGGCTGCTTTCTAGTGCAGCTCATGGGGCTTGTGCATGAATCGAGAGACAATGCCTACAACATATGAAATGTCAGGTCTCATATGAGTTAGATAAATGTGACTCCCAACAAGCTCTCAATACAAAGTGCCATCAACAAATGGTGAAGAACACCAAGCCTCAAGTTTGATTCTAGAAAGGAAGGGAGTCAGAGAAAGCTTACAGTCAGCCATATGAAACCGTGAGAGCAAATCTAGAGCATACTTGGACTATGTGATGGTGATCTCGAAAGTAGACATGAAGATCTCAATCCTGAGAAAGTAATACAACAAGCCCAAGTCAGTCATCAAAAACCTATCATGAAGGGCAGTTTTGACAACCCCAATGGTGGATGAAGAACTCCCTGTGATCAACAAGTCATCAACATACAGAACTAGAAGTAGGAGCAAATCATCCTGCTGTAGAATGTAGACATTGGGATTAGAATGGCACTAAGTGAACCCAATTTTTAGAAGGAAGGAGTCCATCTTGGCATACCAGGCCCGAGGAGCCTGTTTGAGGCCATAGAGAGACTTTTAAAGTTGGCACACAAGTGAAGAATCCTAAATGAACCCCTGTGGTTGCTCCATGTAGATCTCCTCCTGAAGGTCACCGTGAAGAAAAGCACTCTTCACATCCATCTAGTGTACTTCCCAATGATTGGTTGCAGCAATGGAAAGGACAAGTTGGATGGAGTTCATTCTAGCAACTGGCACAAAAGTCTCAGAGTAGTCAATCCCAGGAACCTGGGAGAATCCTTTGGCCACCAAGTGAGGCTTATGCTTGTCAACGCAATTTTTTTCCAATAGATCCACTTACATCAAAAAAGTTTTCTTCCCTTATGAAGAGGGACTAGATCCCAAGTGTGGTTCCTCATCAAGGAACTATACTCCTCCTGCATAGCTATATCCCATTCAGGAATACTAAAAGCCTCTCAAAAAGATTGTGGATCTAAGGTAGTAGAAATGAAGACATGTGGAGCATCTTGGAATTGTGAATGAGACTGCTTGGTGTTTGATGGATCCCCAACCCTATCTTCTGCAGACTGCAAAGTCTGTCTAGCCCAAAGTGGACCGGAAGTGGGAGAAGGTGGAGGAAAGTTCTCACCCTCTGAATGATGACTAGGAGAGGAAGGAGAATCCTATGAATCACTCTCAGCATTAGAAGTGGAGGTGGAAGACTACTTAGGTGAATCTGACTCATCAGAAGATCTGTCATGTAGCCCAAGTGACTCCAATGTCAAAGTAGAAGGAGGTGGAGAAGTGATAGAAAGTGAGCTCGAAGAGCACTCCTCAAACTGAACACTCATGTGTAGTAGGGTGGAGCAATCGATAACCCTTCACACCATTAGGGTAGCCTACAAATATGCAAGGCCTACTCTATAGATCCAAGGCCTTATATTTCTCTACAGGAATGTGGGCCCATGTAGGAGAACTAAAAACTTGAAAGTGCTTAACTGATGGTTTTTGATCGCTCCAAGCTTCAAAAGGAGTGACTCCCTTCAAGGCTCGGTGAGGAACACAATTTTGGATATAACAAGCATAGTTAATGGCCTTTGCCCAATACTGTGGTGCAAGAGATTTGAAGTGAATCATGTAGTTTGCCATTTCCTTCAAGGATCTATTCTTCCATTCTGCAACACTATCTTGTTGAGGATTGTATGGAACTGAATGCTACAAATCAATCCCCTTTGAAGTGCAAAACTGCTCAAAATAATGGTTGACATATTCACCACCATTTTCAGTGCACAAAAATTTGTTGTCTTTCTTGAATTGCTTCTCTACAAAAGTTTTGAAGTCTTGAAAATAATCAAATACCTCAGACTTCTGTTTGAGAAAGTATACCCAAGTATAGTGAGAAAAGTCATCAATGAATGTTAGGACATATCTAGCCCTGCTGAAAGAAGGATGTTGAAATGGACCAGCCAAATCATTGTGAACTAACTCTAGTATCTGTGAAGCTCTCCATGCCTTACCTTTGTCAAGCTTTTCCTTAGGATTCTTACCAAGAATGCAGCCTTGGCAAACACCACCTGAAAACTAAACTAAAGGCAACCCTATGACCATGCTCTACTAGTTAAGCTGTTGCAAGTAGCGGTAGTTAAGATGGCCAAAACACTCATGCCATAATCTACTCACATCATCAGAATGAGTGAGAAAAATAGTTAAAGGAGGATCAGGAACAAAGTGAGAAAATAGATAGAGTTGTGACTGATGATCTACTCTCCCAACTGTAACTGTAGAACCACTGTGCAACTCACGAATCTCCACTGAATCAGGAGTGAACTCAACCCGCTTGCCTGAACCTGTGTGAGTGATCTGGTATACTGATAGGAGATTAGTTGATAATGAGGGCACACAAAGGACGTAATGGAATGTGCCATCCCCCACATCAACAAACCCTCTCCCACACACCTCAACAGGAGTGTCATCACCCATCAAAATTGAAGGCATAGTACATGGCTCCAAAGATGCAAGTTCTTCCTTAGATGAAGCCATGTGGTGTGAAGCACTTGAATCAAGAACTTGAGTGGATGGTGAAGAAGCAACTACTACAAGTGCCTTGCCCTTTCCTTTCCCCTTGTTGTTTTCTTTTGCCTTGTTAGACCCCTCATTTGAATCTTGTTTGATAGAATCGAGAATACTAATATTATTCTTCTCAAGAATGTGTGTCAAGTGATCAATTTGTTTCTTCAAACACTTATGTTCATCATGACCATGTCTTTTACAATATGCACATTAGATCTTCTCTTTCTTAGGCTTGTCACCCTTAGAAGATTGGGTCTCATTAGTTGCTTTTGAAGCAACTGCTATTTGATCCTTCTTCTCCTTGCTATTCTTTTGTTTCTTATCCTTATTCTTGTTGTTACTACTTTGTCCTTTCTGTTCTTTTGTGCCTTGGTTGGTACCCAGGGCATGTGACTTAGAGGACTTAAGAGTGCCCACATGGATTAGCTTATCCTATTCCTGAGTGAAAGAGATAGCAAAATCATCTAAAGCTGGCATGATGAATTGAGTACCAAGTGCACCCTTAGTAGCATAGAAGGTAGAAACAAATACAAAATATTTAGAACTTAGCTTAGAGAGAATACTGAGAATCATTTGTTCATCTTTCTTTTCATTTCCACATTGTTTTAACTACAGCCCTAGTGATTTCAATTTGGTGAAGAAATTCTTAATTGTGTTGAAATTGCCTAGACTTAAACTAATTAGTTCATTTTCCAACATATGACCTCTCATTGAATCTTGTGTGCCAAATAGTGTTTCTAGCTTTGTCCAGACGCCATTTGGTGTATTCAAAGACTCAATGTGAAAGAGAAAATTAGGAGACACAGATAAACATAATGTTCCATAGGCCTCATCACATTTGTTAAAACACTTAGGATTATCTTCATCTTTAGCACATTTAGTTTCAATTCCCATTGTTATCCTATGTAATCCAGCTTTCCTTAAGTAGATTGTCATGTGTGATTTCCACTCAAAGTAGTTGTAAGGAGTTAAGATGGGTACTGTTGTTTGATCCATGATGAAGAAATGCAGAAAAGAAATGCTGAAAAAAAGAGAACACACATAGGACAACCCCCCTTTTCACTCAATCAAAGAACCCCCCAAGAAAAAATGATTTGGCACTTTATAATTAGTGTGTTTACGACTGCCACTAGCAAGAAAAACTTAGTGGTCTTGATCTCAATGCATTACAAAACCCTCACAAATTGGGTCTATGTTGTAAGTACAATACTGGAAATAATCCAAGCTAAACTAACAATACCACTGCAATCTACTGAAAAAATCATGCACTTTAAAAAAGAATCACCTCGATACGAGGTCATATGTGAAAGTTATGATCCTCCAAAGTTCCAAAAATGAGAATTGTACAAATCACCTATGAGAATTTGCAATTTCTAGAAAATCTGTGCACTAGAATCAAGAATCATCTACACCACCGCGAAGAGCGTGGAAAAATAGCCAAAATAAAAAAGAGAAGCTCAGAAGTTGGAGTCAATATGACCTAAAACAAAGCCTTCGAAGTTTGCCTTCCAGAGTGAAAACTCTGACCGTGAAGGGGCCTGTGAGTAAAAAAGGATCTCTGCCAAATTTGCCACCAAAGTTAGCAGTCCACCAATTTTAGAAGTCACCAGTCAAATTTGGAACTCTGCCAAAATAGTCAAACTTCCATCCAAAAATAGATAGGGCCTAATTATGACCAAATCTGCCAAATATGACAAAATACCAAATTACATGCCAAAAGTATGGCAATACTGGCATGCAAGCCAAATTTTACAGATAAAAAAAAGAAATCGCCAAAAGGCTGACCTGCTGGTATGCAATTTTAAAGGCGGAATAAAAAAAATTAAAATAGGCCTAAAAAGGTCAAACGAAAGTTTAATGGTTGAAGTTCAAATGAAAGGGGGGGTGGGGGCTGAGACCACACCCGCGGCCCCAAAATGGAGGTGACAACCTGCAAGAGGGGGTCGGGCACCCAAAGGGGCCGACGCCTTTGGAAGGTCGAAGCCCCAAGGGTGGCTCGGTCCCCATAATGGCCGAAGCCCTTTATACAAAGGGTAAATCACTATGAAATATATATATATATATATATATTATTTTTTCTAAAATTTTTTAAGATTTTTGCAGGAAAATTATAGTAATTTTGTACAGAAATGCGTGTTGGGGGCCAAAATGGCCTTCGACAATTTTTTTTTGCCTTTCGGATTCCCAGCACCGAAACTCGGCAAATTATATATGAAAATTTACCTATGAGGCCTTTCAGATGCAATGACAGGGTCCTTTTGGCCTGAAAATGCTCTGATTGAAAGCTATTTTCTAGATCTGAGCCTAAAACCCTAATTTCACAACTGTGTCAAAAGATCTCTAATTTCGGTGAAACAAAAGTCAATCTTGACTTTCTCAAGCCTCCTGGACATGTTGGAACAACAAAAAATGTTGCTAGTATAACTAGAAATGTTGCAATAACCCGGATCTTACGAAACACATATACAAGCCCCATAGATTAAAATGTTTCCTTCAAACTTTTTTGATTCTCCAGATCATCCAAAGATGCAAGAGAAGAGCATACTGTGTTTTTGGGAAAACCTGCAATAAGCTTTATCATCCCCCTCTGAATCTCTCAAATAAGAAAACTACAATCTATTCTGCACTAGAAAAGCTCTGATACCATGTTAGAATCTGAAAAGATGATTAACCTAGAAAACAAGTGCAAAAAAATTCTATATCTAAACTATGAATGCAAATGATACGAAATCAAAATAGCATCACAGATTTAGTCTCTGAGAGTAATGCAAATGCTAGAAGAAAAATAGCATTAAGAAGATGCAAAATCAAGAGATGAAAAGTACAAGCTAGGTAGCATGCTTATAGAGACCAGGGAGAGGGAGGAGGTGGCAACACCAACCAATGAGGAGAAACCATCTATCAGACTAAAGATAGCAAGTATCTTCCCAAGATAGCTAATGGTTGTTCACAAGTAGGAAGGTGACACCTCATAATCCTCTCACCTAATTAAACATGCTTTATTAACCTAAGCAAGATTAATAAAAGGTGTAGGAAAAACCTAGGAATAAAGGGAAAATAAATAACCCAACTAGGAAATAAAAACCTACACTAACAACCTCCATATTTTAATATAGTCCAAAAAAGACTCCTTTATACCAGCTCACTCTCATCTATGATTGGTTTCATTAGCACTCTTTTCAACATAAGATCTCCTTGCTCTGGTTCCTCTACATATTTAGGTGATACAACACTTTCTTCATCTGCTTGAGCTAGGTGATTTCTAGCCATGCCTCCTCTACTATTGTTTTGTTATACTTGTGGACATTCAAATGCCCCATGACCAACTTATCCACACTTGTAACAAGCTCTAGGGAACCTTCCACCTCTTTCTCTACTATTTTTGCTTCATCCTTTTGCTGAATACTCTCTTCCTCTTGTGTCTTTATTTGATTCATTATTTCACAAAGTACCCATTTCACCTTCATATGTTTGTTTTCCCTTGCTACTATTTGCTTGTTCTTTTCCAACAAAGGACCTTCCTCTCCCTCTTGAATTATTTTGTTGCTTCCTTGACAACTTCTCTTCTTCCTTTAAGGCAAACTGATATGCCTCCTCCACAACATTAATTATCAACATACTAATTTCATCTTGAATATTGATTCTCAACCCACTTACATATCTTACTAACTTATCTCTATCCATTTCATGGTGTCTTGATTTCATTACCACTTTATAGAACTCTTATGTATATTCCTTCATGCTCTTTTCCTTCTATCTCAAGTTCTAAAGCATTTTCAATAGCTCCAACTCATAATCTCTAGGAAGAAATTTTACTTTTAATCTAGTGACCATTTGATTCCCTTGGATGACTCTCATTTCCCCATTCATCACTCTTTCTATCTACAACTGCCTCCACCAAAGGGTTGCATGTCCCTTAAGCTTGGTCTATTCCATCTTTACCCTATGAGAGTCATGAACATATTCATATTTGAAATATTATTCTCTCACTAAATTAATCTACTAATTCATCTGGATTCAAGGCACAAGAGAAATTTGGAATTTTCATCTTAGTCCTTCTACCAATCCTTGTAAGAGATCTTAAGAAATGGTATTCTCCTTCATTTGAGGTTTTTCATCTTCTCTTTCTCTTTCTTCTATTTTAACTTCTTAATCACTACAATATTCATAATTTTCTAGAATTCTTCTACAACCAATTGCCAAACTATTTATCTCATCTTAGATCTCAACATGGAGTTGCTTGCACATTTTATCCATCATATTTACTACATGAACTCTCCTTCTTAGGGGAATCTTACCAATGCTAATGCCACTTCCACAACAACTTCTTAAATATTTATCCTTGTTATCTTCTATCCACACATTGTGGAAAATAGGAACTCACTTCTTTAAATTCTCCCAAATATCCAACGAGGTCTCTCATGGATTTTTGGAATTGTAATACTTCTCCTCACACCTGCAAAAAAAAATAAGAGCCTTAAAGACACCTAAAAACTAGCTCTAATACCACTTAATGCAATCACAAGTCTTGAGCTTAATGAAAAGTGATAGAACCATACATCTTCACACAAAACAACTGATAATGATAGCAAGGAGGTATAGAAATATGAGGCTAACAATAATTTTCTATATATTACCCAAATGTCATAGTACAATTTTTGAAAAGAACAAGGCATAACACCAATAAACATGAGATTAAAACTAAAATTTCATAGCTACAAGATTTCATAATCTTCTCTTTTGTATTTGACTACCCATGAAACAAATTAATTGCCAAATCCTTGAACTTTCACTATGTACTCTCCTTATGTCTATCTCCATGTATCTCTTCTAGTTATGCCTTTATACCCCCTTTCCTTCAATACCCCATGATCCCATACCATAAAAAAAAGGAAGTATTTTTTAAAGATTATCGTTGGTCCATAAACTCTAACTAATAATAGTCATGAGGTGGTAATGTTTTTTACTGTAAGTGTCATGAAGGACCAGCCAAAGGAGGTTTTACCATGTTAAAAAATGGAAATTGAGGAGTTGTCAATCATAAAGACTACATTGATTGATGAAGAATGGGGGAAAAGCTCAAAGTATATTGCCATTTGTAATCACCTTATAAAGTAACTACCATGAGTTATCAATTAGAATTTAGTAAGGATTTAAATGTTCACACCCAACAATAATGGATACTATCAGTCACAGTTGATATTCATACAAACTCCTCTCTAGTATAGCCTTCAACATAAAGGGATATACAACCACAAATATAAGGCTCTACCATTTTATTTAAGACTCGTCCAACAATAAAGGAGGAACTAAACAATTAGGATAGGCGATTCTCCATGAAACACTAAGGAATTGGGAGGGATGTGGAACCCAAAAATGAAACAACAATTGCAACAAGAATTAAAACTACAATGTGTATATGCCTAAAAATGACACGACTCTGTCTAAATAAATATTATAAATATTTATTTCACCTTAATATTCCTCTATCAATAAATAAATAAATCAATTTATTTATTTAGTTTGTATTCCTCCCATTAATTGAATAAATTACCTTTATTTAATTAATTTCATCAAAGTCAACTTTATTCTTCCAAGCAATTAAATAATTTTCATTATTTAATTAAGTCAATTCTTCTTCCAAATTTAAATAAATCAATAAAATTTATTTAAATTCTCTCTATCTCTAAAGAATAAAATATAATCAAATATTTTATTTATTCTTCTATTATGCACAAACAATTAAATAAATTTATTTATTTAATTTTCTTTCTTATCTTCTAATTCCTCAAAAAATTTCCAAATCTTCTAAAAATAAATCTTCTTCTTCATGCACACAAAATTAAATAATTTATTATTTAATTTCTCTCAAATAATGCAAAAAGCAAATCACCAGTTGAGTTAATTGATTCAATCAATCTTGTTTTTATCAACTCTTAAAATTAGAAAAAAACTTTCTAATTTATGAAATCAAAACTTATCTTTATAAAAGAAAGTAGTTTACTCAAACAAAACAACTTTTTGTGTGACACTTGTCTTCTTTCTATTCGTGCACATCCTCTCAAGTCTTCTATACCATTGATCTTCTCTCTCTCAAGTCTATAAGTACAACCCTATTCCTCCATTTCTATCATCCAAGCTTTTAGTAACGTTACTCTACAGGAATCACAGCGTGCCTTTGGCACCCAAATTCCTCCATTGCTTACGATCAACTTGTTACCATCACCATCACCATTGTTGTGAAGCTCATCTTCATTGCAATAAACTATCATAGCCATTCCCACTTGACATTTTGGAAATAGCAAGGAAGTGTACCTTCTGAGGGCCATATTCATACACAAGATCATTTGAGATAGGTGACCAATGGAAGCCATGAAGTAAAGAGGTTTGCAAGGTTTGAGTTCTTTGTTTGTTTAAATCTTCTTTGTTTCTTATTTCATTGAGTTTATTGGATTACTTTGATATTATTGATAATCATTCCAATTTTTTGATAACATTTTTGGCACCCATCGTGGGGCCTTGCCCTGATTTAACCCAAAAACTGAGTTTTTGTGCGTTAGGTTCCGAACACAAGAGGATTCTACGCATCTGATTAATTCTAACACGCATCTGATCTCTGTTTCCATGCATTTGACAGATCGACGCATCCATGCTCTTTTTCAACTCATTTGTTCTATGAAACGACACGTCTATTCTTTCTGTGCATATACTCTCTGATTCCACGCTTTTGACCTCTATCTCAATGCTTTTGTAATACTGCACATATATTCTGTGTTTTAGCGCATCTGATCTCTGTACCTACGCATCTAATTCTGACAGTGACTTTTCAAGTTGTTCCTTGTGATTTTGCTAACATTAACACTTGTCTCACAGGAATATTCTCTGATCTACTTGCAGGTTAGGGGCTAGTTTAGTCATATAGCTGCATTCATTAACTCATCTCTTGATCTAAAGGAAAGTAAATGGATGTTCATGCAAATCTCATTTAGTTCTAACTAGGAGGATTGTAATTCAATCTTGTTGCATCAACAACTTGAATTTAGTCCCAATGCTAGGAGGATAAAATTGAACCATTGCTATCTTGCTTTCAAAGTTAACAAATTATGTGTGTGCCCAAGTAGCTTAACACATTTAGTCTTTTTCATTTTAATTAGGGAAAAAGAACCACTATCTTTCATGTTTTTGGAATGATACTAGGCCTATGCTCTCCCCTATCTTGGGTGACCAAAATGCCAGACATATCATTTCACATGTGTTAAACCTTTAGAGAGGCCTGCCCTTGGATATCCTTCCATCCAAGTGGGAATGACCTTAAGTGGTAACAAGCTAAAGCCAAGCTTTGCCAAGCCACTATAAATAAATTATGTTTGGAGTGAAAGATTCAAACAATGAGTGAAGTTAAGTTATACCAACAACCAACCTCCCCCAAAACCCTCCTTCGGCGTAACCCTTATAGGCTGGGAGACTCCATAACGAAGAGTAGAGTTGCCGCACGTATAACCACTCAAACGGTTGCACTTACTAAATCATCCTTATTTTTAGTAGCTAAAAACCCCTATAAGCCAGTGCAGGGAAGGGTGATTATCACCTCCCGAAGATGCCTCAACTAGAAATAGTGAGAATTCGGCTTATATTGTCCCAAAGTCTAGGATTTGTACTTGCTTTTTAGTCAAAAAGAGTCCAAAAATTACAAAAAAATCAAAAAATCATGAAAAATTCTTTGTGTTTGCTGTCTCACTTGCCATAATTGAGAAAATCAGATCAAAAAGACCAACTTGCAGCCAAGAAACCAAAAACATCGAAAAACATGTCAAAAACATTGCAAAAACAATAAAAAAACCAGAGTTGCACATTTGTACTGTAGAGCTGTGCATCGGTGTCAACCTACTGCGCATTTACATCAACTTTCTGCGTGTTTGCTGCCTGTTACTGTGCTTTTATCCTTCACCAGAGTTGCACATTTATCTCGACTTATTGCACATATACCTTCTATTTCAGTGCTTCTGTAGCTGGGCATCCACAATAGTGAGCTTTTCCACATATTTTGAGAGAACATTTTCAGCATTTCTGGGTACCCATTTCAGCCTTGTTCTAGTTTTTGAGATCAGATTTACCGTGCAGTCCCCTCTTCCATCTGTTTTCATAGCATACCCTCTCTTTCATCAGTCATCTCGTCCACCTTTTACCAGGTCTTCCTGTAAACAAGTTAAAGTATCTATATCAGATTAGTGCAAGACCTTTTTCAGATCATTTTGGATTCAAGTAAACCTAGTAAGTCTCCACTATCAAGGATCGAACATCCTTTTCTCTCAAAACTTCAATAGTGGTCTTGGTGCAAGACTAGTCTCTACATAGTAAACTGGTATCTACTATCCTTACTTGTGGCTATCGTCTTGTGTCGACCAACTTACTTGGAATCATTAATCAAAAGAATCCCTTGTTCGAATCACGTCACCGCAAGTATCCTCTTCTCACCAACCTACACCAGCACCTTACCAGAGTCTAGTTTCACCCCACTCCTTCCCGCGTCACCTTGCATGGTCTTAACTAGATCCCAAAAACAAAAGCAACTTGAAATGGCTGGAACATTAGGCAGGATTGTGTCCCCTCATGACATCGATGAGGAAATCTCTTGTGAGGAGTACCAAGGAGCCCTCCAAGATCAAAAATTTCAACGCATGATGGACAAAGTGCTCAACAAGGACCCTCAAAAGTACTTTCTTCATCTTGCAAACCAAGGACTTAAACTCCCCACTGACTTTGACGTCAATCATTAAAAGAACCAGGAGAGGAAAGAACTCACGAAAAAAGCACAAATGAGGAAAGCTCCCTTGACAAAGACAAAACTAAGAAAACAATAGACTCAAATACACCTATGGACACATTAACAAAACAAATTGAGAGCCTAACACAAAAAGTGGCAGATCTCCAAATGGGGCCACCCACTAAAACTTATTCATTGGAGGATATCTCGCCATATCCCTTTGACAAAATCTTGAACATGGTACCCTTCCCCTTTCAGTTCGAAGTTCCTAAGTTTGACAAATACAAAGGGAAAGGAGACCCAAGAGATCACATTAGGGAATTTAGCGTTGCATGCCTAGAAGTGGCTCACAACAAAACTTTCCTAATGAGACTATTCCCTAGATCTCTAGGAGGACAAGCCATGGAATGGTTCTCACGACTTCCCCCGGGTATCAAAACTTTTGATGAATTAGTAAACAAGTTTGTCACGCACTTCTCATATAACATTGAACATGAAGTTTCCATGCTTGACCTATGCAATACAAAGAAAAAGAGTGGCAAATCCTTCACCACCTTCTTACAAAGGTGGAGGCAACTCACAAGCAAATGCTCATATCATGTGTTTGAGAAGCAAATGATGGAGATGTTTGTCCACAACCTTAACCTCGATCTAAGTTACCAAATCCAAATTCAATGCCCTAGCTCATTTACAAAAGTCATTGAGATGGGATTATTTATCGAGAAGGCTATGATCACCAAGGGGCAAATAAAGTTGTACAAGGACACCCCTAACTCTAACTATACCACAGACAAGTCAAAGTTTTGGACAAAGAACAAAAATGTCATCAATGATGGAGTAGTTGATGCCAAAGTAGTGGCTCCCAAATATCAACCAATCTTCACCCTCAAAGGAGAAGAAAGCAATGCTACACCAAACAAAACCTTCTCTCGTGAGCAAAAGCAATGGTTCACCTCCGCTCCTAGATGAAAATTCACACCACTAGGGGAGTCCTAGGAGTCTGCGTTAAGAAATCTATTAGCCAACAATGAGATCACTCTTCCCCCCACTAACGACTATGAACCTCAAGTAAAACCTCATTATTGGAAAGATACCGATTTTTGCGAATATCATAGAGGAAGAGGCCATAAGACCAACGACTGTATCCATCTCAAACACGTCATTCAAGACATACTTGACCAAAATTAGGTAGGTACTAAAGAACATACCTCTAACAAGACACATGTGGCATACAAGGATCCACTCCTCAACCACGATAGGCCATACAACAAAAACAACAATAACAATAACAACCGCAACAAGCAGAGTCAAAATAACGGACACAACAATGCTAACTATGCGAGTGTGCCTTTCAATTATACCATCAATTGCATATCGGAGCACATCCCATAATTCAATGTGGTCACACTCAACCAATAGTCAGGACCCAACAAAACTGATTGCAGCATCATCATCCGCAGTGGTAAGGTCATGTTAAACACACTTCCTCCAAGGTCATCACCTTCTCTGTCTAACTCCCATATGTACAGTGTCATAGACCAGCTTTAGAAAACTCCTGCCCACATATCTATCTTAGAGTTGTGTCTGTCTCCCTCCCACAAGGAAATTCTCTATAAAGCCCTAGTGGAAACAATTGTGCCCACGAACTTGGCCCAAGAGAAGTTTCAAGCCATGGTAGGAAATCTAACCTCCTCAAGCACCATATCGTTCACCGAACAGGATGACCTTCAATGTCTCAGCCCCATAACACACCCTTGCATATCGTCACCTTCATTCATAAACACTGTATCAAAAGAGTTCTCGTTGATGGAGGAGCCGGTTTAAATATTTGCATGCTCAAGCTAGTCCTTACATTGGGGTTCTTGGAAACTGTAGTGGATCCTAGGAAAAAGATCACCATTAAGGCCTATGATGAAGAAGAAAGAACTACTAAAGGAACAATGGTGTTACCAATACAAGTTAGACTAGTGATAAAGGACGTTGTTTGCCAAGTCCTAGACAGGGAGCTAGCCTATAACATCCTCCTAGGTAGACCCTGGATTCATGCCATGAAAGTTGTGCCTTCTACCTATCACCAATGCATCAAATTTCCTCATAACAGCAAGCAGATCACCATCCAAGGTGATTCGGATCCTTTCCAGCATTGCAACTCTATCCACTCAAAGCCTAATTGCATCAATCCCAACAATAGAGCTTCCATATCCCCCATCTCACAGCATGATTCTATCTTCGAAGCTTCCTCATCCAAGCCCAAAGAGAAGAAAATCACAATCAAAGAAATAGGGGTAGGGGAATACTCCATCGAGCATAGCCTTAACTTAGCCAAAATGCCTCTATCTCCAAGATCCTTTGGGCAGCCTACACCTTTTCCAAAGCCACCTACTCCTCCCGAACCTCCCATAGCTCCCTTTGTAAAATGGGGGACCCTATCAGACGAGAGTGAGGAAAGAGATGTCTTGTAATGGCTATACACAGAGGCAGATAGCACGCAACAAGAACCACCTAAGCTCCCAATGGAAATCTATGGGCGTGGTGAGTCTATACTACACAGAATGGGGTATGAAGGACAAGGTCCCATTGGCCTAAGAAAAGAAGGAATAATAGAATCCATCCAACCCTCCTCATCCTCATTGGCAAGAAATACAAAAGGGATAGGATACAAGGACAAAGGCAAAGCTAAGGCAAATGCTTGTTTTGTGGAACAGATCCATAACCACAAGAAGACAGTGACACATACTCTAATGAGTATGAGTGGGATGAACTCATAGAGCACTCCTATGAGGACAAAGGAGTTGACACTGTTCAAACCTATAGCCCCTATTGTGAGGGACAAATGCTAACACATAGACTATTAGAGTGTGATTCGCCAACTCCTGAGAGTACAACTTTCAAGGAAGGTCAGAGTTCAATCGCAATAAACAATCTGGAGGAAAGTACCATCCCAGATCCTTTCCCTATCAATCTGAATCCTACTCATGTATCCATTCAAACTATCACACCCAATGAATCAGATCTATCTTTTGATCCCCTCCCCCTTGTGCATCCTGAACTTATCGACTAGGATTTACGAGGAACCCCACAACTAGACATGTTCCAAAATGATGATGCCTATATTGACTACATGGAACTTAGGGACCACCTACCTACAGGAGATCATAAAGCTAGCTTCGCCATTGAACTCAACACCATGGCTTATTTTGGAGAGGGTGACAAGCCTTCCAGTCATAAAAACATAAAAATAAAACTGGATTTGATGGTGAAAACCGCTCCGCGGTAATATCAAATCCCAAAATAGTAAAAAGAAAGGATGCATCGGATGGTGAAAACCTCTCTGAGGTGCTAGACGATGGAAGGCTTGACACTCTCCTCAACGATATGTACCAAGAGAAGTATCAGATTGTTGTGGCACCTACAGAACCTATCAACATTGGAATAGAGGATAATCCTAAGATCATTCACTATGCAAAGTCTCTATCTCCACTAGAAAAGACCAAATTTGTACCATTCTTAAAAAAAAAGCAAGTCAAATTTGCTTGGTCATACGCAGATATGCCCAGTTTAGATCTAGATTTAATTCTACATCATCTTCCACTAGATCCAGGAGTCAAACCAGTCAAACACAAGCTTGGGAAAATGCATCCATACATTGCATTACTAGTAAAAGAGGAACTCAAGAAACTGTTGGATGTAGGATTCATCAGGGCAATAGACTATCTAGAGTGGGTATCCAACATAGTACCACTATCAAAGCCTGATGGCAGAGTCAGATTGTACAATGATTTCTGAGATCTAAACAAGGCTTGCCGCAAGGATGACTTTCTGCTACCTAATATTGATATCATAGTCGACTTGACAGCAGGACATACCATGCTTTCTCTTATGGATGGCTTCTTTGGATACAATCAAATCAGGATAGCACTAGAAGACCAACATAAAATGGCTTTCACTTGTCCATGAGGCACTTTCTGCTAGAATGTCATGCCATTTGGGTTAAAGAATGCAGGGGCAACATATCAACGTGCTATGACCACTATCTTCCATGATATGATGCACACCACAATGGAGGACTATGTAGATGACATGCTTGCAAAGTCACTAACAAGAGAATCCCACCTAGATGTACTCGAGAAGGTCTTTCAGAGACTAGAACACTTCAAAGTCAGGTTGAACCTGCAGAAATGTGTGTTTGGAGTCACCTCCGGCAAGCTCTTGGGCTTCATTGTATCAGCAAATAGGATCGAAGTAGATCCCGCCAAAGTCAAAGCTATCATGGAAATGCCACCACCAAAGAACATCACTCAACTGCGGTCTCTACAAGGCAAGTTATAGGCAATTCATCGATTCATCTCAGAACTAGTAGACAAGTGTCAACCTTTTACTCACCTATTACACGAAAACATACTATTTCGGTGTGATGAAAAGTGTGAGGAAGGATTTTGCAAGCTAAAGGAATACCTCATGAATCCACCTATTCTGATGCCACCTATCCAAGGTAAGCCACTGTATCTATATATATCTGCTACGCCAACAACTCTTAGAGCCCTATTAGCACAATGGGATCATTAAGGCAAAGAAAGAGCTATCTACTACATTAGTCACACATTGGTAGGCTACAAACTACAATATTCCCAAATAGAAAGATCATGTCTTATTGTGGTTTTTGCTTCCCAAAAACTACGACATTACATGCTAGCACATTTAGTCAAACTTATTGCAAAGATAGATCCACTAAAATACCTATTAAGCAAAGTAGCTCTCACAGGTCGCCTAGCTAAGTGGGTAATGCTCCTAAGTGAATATGACATCGAGCATGTAGAAAAGAAGGTTATCAAAGGTCAAATCATTTCTGATCAGTTAGCAGAAGCACCATTGCAGGATACCACACCAATGACATTTGAGTTTCCAGATGAATCCATATTTAGTATCACAACACACTCATGGAAACTCTACTTTGATGGATCCTATACAAACCATGGATCGGGGGTAGGAATCTTGTTGGTCACTCCTCAAGGTGACACCATACCTAAGTCTTATCGACTGCTATTCCCATGCATAAACAATACAACAGAGTATGAGGGCTTGGTCATTGGTCTCAAAATGGAAACAAAATGGAAAATAAAGGAGCTACATGTCTATGCCAACTCCCAACTGGTAATCAATCAAGTCAATGATGATTATTAGACCAAAGATGACAAGTTAATACTGTACAAGCATATGGTCGATGACTTTAAAGAGTACTTTGTGATCATCTCCTTTGAGCAGATACCTCGCATTGAAAACAAAGTAGCAGATGCCATGGAAACCATTGCCTCACTCCTTGAGAACCCAGAGAATGAGTCAAGGTATGAGTTCTTGGTGGAGTCAGTTATGCAACTAGCTTATGACATCCCTGAAACACACTCCATTTGCCTCTTAGTCGGATTTGATTCGCCCTTGTATGGTAGGATTTACACTTACTTCAAGGATAACACCCTACCAGCTGACTTGGCTACCAACCAACGCTGAACCTTCATTCGCCAAACCTCCCGTTACACCATTATCGCCGACACCCTATACCGACGAGGTCTGGATGGTACTTTGCTCTGATGTTTAGAATGTGAAGAATCTCAAACCGCCTTACGAGCCGTACACGATGGAATTTGTGGAACACACTCTAGCGGTACTTCTTTAGCTAAGAAACTCATGTGTTTGGGATACTGTTGGCCAAACATGGAAACTGATTCATATCAGTTTGTGAAGAAATGCAAGTAGTGCCAGATACATGGAAACCTCATCCATGCACCAGCTCAAGAGCTACAACCTTTAACGACACCTTGGCCATTCTGTCAATGGGCACTTGACCTTGTGGGAAAAATTCACCCGACATCATCCAACAGCCACAAGTTCACAATAACTGCCACCGAATATTTTACCAAGTGGATTGAAGCCATTCCACTCACAAATGTCACAAGAAAATAGATTGCCTCCTTCATCCTTAATTACCTCATTTGCCGATACAGAATTCCCTCATCCATAGTCACAGATAATGGAAGACCTTTCAAGAACCAGGATGTCCAAGAGATTTGTGACAAATTCAAAATCTAACATCGTTTCTCCACCCCCTACTATCCACAAGGCAACGACCAAGTAGAGGCATCCAACAAAACAATCTTGAAAATCCTCAAGAAGACAGTCAACGATGCTGGCTGTGATTGGCACATACAATTGAATCTCGCTTTGTGGGCCTATCGAACTAGTATACGCACCCCCACAGGTGCTACCCCTTATGCCCTTGTCTATGGATCATAAGCTATTTTGCCCATCAAGGTTGAGTTACCATCTCTAAGGGTGACGTTAAAAGGTCTTGTCACTGATGAAGACTACAAAGTTTCCAGATTGCAAGAGTTAGAGTTGTTAGAGGAGAAGAGATAGAATGCCTTCAACCATCTCAAGGCATATCAGCAAAGAATGTCACGAAGCTACAATCACAGATTCCGCCCAAGGGTCTTCAATGTTGGTGATCTAGTACTCAAGGAAAATCCCCGCAATCAGTAGGATCGGGAAAAGAAAGGTAAGTTCAAACCCAACTGGCTTGGTCCTTATGTAATCATTGTTGCTTATGGATCAGAAGCATATCAGTTAGCAATATCAGAGGGTGAGTTGTTCGATGACCCAATCAACAGTATGCATCTTTGCCAATTCTTGATGACCCAATCAATAGTATGCATCTTTGCCAGTTCTATACCTAAGAGAACCCCAATGTAAGGGGGGTAAAAAATCAACAAAAGCAAAAAAAATCAAAAAATAAAGAAAAGAAAAAAAAATGGAAAAACAACAAAAAAATTGTCCTCTGGTGAAAACCTGGCAAACAGGTGCCTTGGATAGGTACCATGATGAAAACCTGGCAAACAGGCGTCATGTGTACTTTTGGTTTTCATGCAAATAAAAATAAGTGGTGAAAACCTGGTAAACAGGTGCTACTTGTGGTAAACCGCCTCCTCCATCTTTGGGAAACCAATCACCTCCTTCCATCGTCCCTCATCCGATCCATATCTAGTTCATAATAAAAAACCTAATAATAACCTATTGTGGCTTGATACTCTATCTCTTTTTTTGCCTTATCAACTAAGGTCTTATCTAGTATCCTATCCATAGTGTCAGCCTAGCATAGTGTCTGTCGTCAGTATCATAGGGTCACCCCGAACTACATTGCCTCTGCATCATCACGTAGGCAAGGCCATTATCAATGTGCCCCCGAGGCTCCACTTCCTGTCCATCCCATACCTTGTCATCTATCCTCTAGTCCATCCGCATCTGAGTCCAAGTCCTGAACTACGTTACCTCTGCGTCGTCACGTAGGCAAGGCCATTGTTAATGCGCCCCCGAGGCACTAGGTCAGTCCCTTAGGGGTCCATTTCACCAGGAATGCAAGCACAAGCGAAACCCGCTTTCCAACAGAAGTTTTGACACAAGACATCAACCTATCCAAAGTAAAGCAAATAAATACCTAAAGCACTCTAAATGATTTTATCTAAATTATGGCAAGAAAACACATCTAAATGCAAGAATATTTTCTGTTTGTGATCAAGTTAGGTTACATCGTCTTGATTTTTATTATCATGTCTTTATACACTACTCAAGGATGCCAAAATCTAGAGATGCTATGATGGGGACACGATTATTTTATTTGTTTGATGTTTGTGGATCAATCTTTAGTAATGTGAAGCCTTGTCTAAAGACATGATCCACTCAAATGATCATCGAGGACATTAGAGGTCTAACATGAAAGGGGGCTATCCTTATCTGTTGATACGCAAGAAATACTTAGGTCATCTCGGTTCAATTATACCTAGATGCTTGTATTAACTTGCTAAATCAAAATCCATGTAAGTGATGCTTAGGTCATCTCGGTTTAATTATACCAAGATGCTTGTATTTTCTTACAATATTTCAAAAACACGAAAATACCAAAAAAGCCCAATGATGAAATAAGCACTTCAAAAATACTTGCAATATCAAGATGGCAAAACCATTCACATCGAGAAAGCATCCACAAAGCATCCATATCCCATGCAATAAAAATTCTATGTAGAGTATCATTGTTTACAAATAAAAGCTTGTGATTCCTTCTGTCGAGTCATTTTTCTGTCAAAAATCAATCTTCTATCTATCATTTTATCTCTCGTCAATAGTGCTAGCTGTCAGTCCAGGCAATGATCCAAATGTAGGTCCATCATTAATCCATACCAATCAAGTCAAGTCAATCTTGTCAAATGATCCGATCACAATCAGTTGTCTTGATCCTTGTCTAGTCGTAAACCAACTCAATCAGTCATAAGTATTAGTGGGATGTATCTTTCCCACGCCTATCGTGTTGCTCTGGGGATCTATCGTTCCCCTCCATGATAACACTATCTTTCGTGTTGCTCTAGGGATCTATCCTTCCTCGCAATGACAACACTATCATCGATCAATATCGATTAATCATTAGTTTCCCTCTTGACAGGGGCAATACCTTGTTTGTTCTTGTATCATTTGTGCATACTTGCTTACTTGTTTGTGTGTGTTAAAATTTTATCTTGCATCACATATCATTCAGCTCTTTCTTTAGCCACTTTCTTCACCTAACCTAACCTATTTTTCACCTTCTTCGTGAGATTGTCCATCTCACGTCCCTCGAACCTTCCTTCCCATCCAATCTCCCAAGGGGGCATCCTACCATCATTAAACTTGTACCAGGGGCAATATGGGGCATGTATCATTATCAGAAAAATCTATTCTTTGAAACAACGTGATAAAACACATTGCATCAAAGAGGGGCAAAATGTATACGCCTAAAAATGACATGACTCTGTCTAAATCAATATTCTAAATATTTATTTCACCTTAATATTCCTCTACCAATAAATAAATAAATCAATTTATTTATTTGGTTCGTATTCCTCCCATTAATTGAATAAATTACCTTTATTTAATTAATTTCATCAAAGTCAACTTTATTCTTCCAAGCAATTAAATAATTTTCATTATTTAATTAAGTCAATTCTTCTTCCAAATTTAAATAAATAAATCAAATTTATTTAAATTCTCTCTATCCCTAAAGAATAAAATATAATCAAATATTTTATTTATTCTTCTATCATGCACAAACAATTAAATAAATTTATTTATTTAATTTGCTTTCTTATCTTCTAATTCCTAAAAAATCTTCCAAATCTTCTAAAAATAAATCTTCTTCATGCACACAAAATTAAATAATTTATTATTTAATTTCTCTCAAATCATGCAAAAAGCAAATCACAAGTTGAGTTAATTGATTCAATCAATCTTGGTTTTATCAACAACTCTTAAAATTAGAAAAAAGCTTTCTAATTTATGAAATCAAAACTTATCTTTATAAAAGAAAGCAATTAACTCAAACAAAACAGCTTTTTGTGTGACACTTGTCTTCTTTCTATTCACACACATCCTCTCAAGTCTTCTATACTGTTGATCTTCTCTCTCTCAAGTCTATAAGTACAACCCTATTCCTTCATTTCTATCATCCAAGCTTTAAGTAACGCTACTTTACAGGAATCATAGTGCGCCTTTGGCACCCAAATTCCTCCATTGCTTGCGATCAACTTGTTATCATAACCATCACCATTGTTGTGAAGCTCATCTTCATTGCAATAAACTATCATAGCCATTCCCAATTGACATCTTGGAAATAGCAAGGAAGTGTACCTTCTGAGGGCCATATTCATACACAAGATCATTTGAGATAGGCGACCAATAGAAGCCACAAAGTAAAGAGGTTTGCAAGGTTTTAGTTCTTTGTTTGTTTAAATCTTCTTTGTTTCTTATTTCATTGAGTTTATTGGATTACTTTTATATTATTGATAATCATTCCAATTTTCTGATAACAAAATGCATACTAAGTTAGAGTAGATCAAATATTTAAAAAATAACATCTTTGGATGAGTAGGATCATGCATGGGCACTATATGCTCATGCATCACTTTTGTTAGAAGAGCATTGGCTTTTCGACATAATTTATATTTTAAACATTTAACTAATATTCACTTACATTTGGACCTCTAAAATCATCCTTTTACTAGAATTACTAATTCACTAAATGTTCTAATTTGACACATAATGTTGTAGTCATGGATAGAGGATCTAATGAAGGATTATCCAACCATGCAATAACAACAATAATGAAGTTGAATTTCACATAACAACAACACAACTATATTGATTTCACAAACTAGAATGATTACAACTTCATATAGTGGACTCCTTACATGCTAGGACATAACCATTTTATTTACTAAATTAAAAATAAACTACTTATAATTTGCTACAAAGGGCTTCTTGCATGCTAGGATGCAACCATTTAAATTTAAACTTGAAATTAAACTACTAAGAATAAACCTATTACATCTCTACATGCCACATTACCAACATATTCATTCTCAATCTTGAACTCCATCTCAAAATCTCATCCTTATACTTGCTTTCCTACTTCAAACCTTTTTCCCTTGATCTTATCTAATCCTTCCCTCAACACCTATATTCTGAACTTGCCATGTCTTTTTCTCTTCCTCCATGATCCTTTAATCCATCACAAGCCTTGTTTATATAGCAATTCCAAATGTCAAAGATGATCCCTATCGACTACAAGGTGGTGCAAAGTTCTATGCCACATGAAACATGTTATTGGCCAATGTCAACAAAATTCTAAATCCATACAGTGATAATGGTAGAGAGTTTCTATGCAGTGCACAACATACATCATTAGAGGTGTAATAAACCTTCTCATATACTCCTGTGTTGGTACAAACTGTAAAGAATTCAATGCAAGTGAGAAGAGTTACAAATGTGGAAAACTTTTAGCCCAATAGTTTTTCACAAATCAAATAACACTCTTCTATCAATATGCTTCTCAAATGTGGATAATTCATCCATTTCTCACTTCACAAGATGTTCTCAAAACTATGAAGCCATATTTGAAATTGTGGTGAAATGTAGAGGCTTCCTTTGCAACTGTCTAACAACTAAAAACCAACAAATAAATAAATGAATTGAAACAAACCAAAATTATTATTTTTTGGTGATGCAAGATTACCTCGACACTTGGGATGCCTCTACATCAAACACCTAGGGATGATAAAAAATTAGTGCCTCATTTTCTAGGATAGCTTGCCCCTACCTGGCACGACCACCCCATATGACCAGGGGGCTAAGGGTGGTGGAACGCCTATCCAAATTTTCTTGCTCTAGCTTTAAAATCCTGAAATTGGCCTAGTCTGTGTCTGAGAAGCTTAAACCCTAGGCCCTTGAGCCATTTTTTCAAAGTTTGCATTCTAATTTTGAAGTGACTTGTGATAGGCGGTCACCCCAAGTTTAAGTTACAACTTAATGTCCTTATCTTCATTCACAACTGGCCCCATGAGCTTAGTCACTGGTTTCCCCTGTTTATGAAAAATATTTCCTAAGTCTGGGTCAAAGGTTCCTAAGATCATATGGATGGCTATAGTGGTATCTTGAGCTTTGGATTTGTTAGATTTGTCAGGATTGCACTGATGTGATGACCGTTGATTTGAGCTGGTGGGCCCAAGGTCTTACTTATTGATTTAACTGCTATGTGTTCATCCCCTGTTGGATTGCGATAGCCCGCTACAAAGAGATGTTGTAGAATATTCCCTACGTTGTCGTGATGATACACCAACTAGAGGGTGGGACCCATTTTTTGGTCATAAAAGAGTTAAAGTAAGCGCCTAGCATGCGAGCACAAAAGTAGTAGTGTGAGTCCCTATCGGGCTTGCGTTGCGATAAGATGACATGTGGCAAGTTTGTGGCTTTATGACTACAAAAGGCATCTTTGTTGGCATTTCTTGATTGGCTGCTAACTCTTCAAAGACCCTAGTCGATTCTTTTCTAGCTATAGTCTCTCATTTTGTTCTGATGTGTCCTAAATCTATGGTCCAAATTCAAAATTCTAGATTTCATTTGAGCGTTCTTGTATGAACATCAAAATAGCTATAGCACAACAAGTTCAACTTAGATTTTTGAGATTATTAGTTGCTGCTCGAGTATGCAAGAAAGTGATTTGACAATTAACACATTTCTCTAGTAATTCCTATTACTCGGTGGATTTTGGTACATGAACCAGACCTTTGTTGTCAGTGTGAGAGGCATTTGTAGTCAGGTGACATTAATCTGTGCCTCCATTTCATGCTTTGAAGATTGTGATCAGATCATTAAAATTTCCAGATATAAATTCAAGTGTGTTAAGCCTGCGCACACTTGGAATGAAATTAAGAAGGGTGTCAGAAAATGGAAATAGTTTGGGTAAAGGACCTCCGTTCATTCTTGCTATAAATGTATGTGTTTCCATGAATTGTTCACATCAATTAATATCAGGAGTATTGTGCAAAATATTTCCTTGCATCTTCTATCTTTTGTGTCCTGGAGGAGTATGTCCCTATTCTCTTGGCTGCATGTCTGTTCATTTTGAATTAAGGAAAGAGCTAGTATTGGCCATTGGAATGGGAGGTATTGGAAAAAGTAGGAGAATTTGGTTACAATAGTCTTGCCAATTTCCTAGAACCATAGCTGAATAATTTCATCCTGGTGGGGAACTGGTCAGATCATCCAAGTACTCCAATTGCATGAAGTTGTTCCTCATGGGTGGACCGACTGGGTAGGATTGAAGCAACCTCGACAAGAAATGAGATTTAAGAGTGCAGGAGGAGAGATACCAGTTTTCTCTCACATCATCCCTCTCTTTGATGAATTTCATCAAGAACAACAGTAGAGGGAGGGTGTTATGTTTTGATGCGGGGACCATAGAGCATAAGTGGGACTTTGTTGATAGAGTCAAAGAAGTCCTTGCCCCAACAAGGATGACATTTTCTAGTTCAACTGTTGAGAGTCACCTCAATGATTCTAGAGATTAGATATCCAGTGAATGATGATTGAAAGATAAGGGCTCGTAGTCAATGAGAACCTTGTGGAATGTTGTTGTAAATCTTTGTAAAGGCATTGGCTAAAAGAAAATATCCACCAATCAGAGCGAGGATGTAGTTTCCTAAGTCACAAATATTAAATGCAATGTAACTAAAAAAGTTGTACTAAGAAAATCTTAGCCGACATAGTTTGCTTATATATAGGGTTTCAAAAGTCATAGTAGAGAGAGATTCACCAAGACTGATCCATTGATTTTCTAGACTCTAGGTATAAGATATCCACATCATAGGGGTAATTTATGTATAAAGTAAGTGTATTGTCAAGATTGCAGAGCACAATCCTGCTTGCAAATGAATAAATTCTTGTATCACAACTTTGTCAATTCAGATTGAGTAATATGAATAACACTATATGTGTGTGTTTCTTGCAATTGTCTCCTTGAATGTATGCATTTCTTTTGTGAATGAAGGAATCAAGGGTTTTGGATTTCATCTATGCACATTTTCTATATTGAATATCTCATTTATTGCTTCTGTTCAAGGAATGGATTAAATATTCTTTAAATGAAATATAGGGAGTGATGTTTTACATTAGGGATTATTGAAGTAGAGTTGCAGGAAATACTTTTTCTTGGGTATGTCATTGCAAGCCACTAATACATGTAAACCCTTTGAATTTGAAGTTTTATTTCCATAAAAAGAACAGTGTGGAATTTTGACTCTGTTACCTTGATAAAGCACTGATCTGGGGCATTTACTTGCCCAAGGGTCTAGAAAAAATGGAAAATTTAAGATAAAATCATTTGAATCATTCAATCTATTTTGTTACTATTTGGGTAGGTTTTAATGTATGTTCTCAAGGCCAGTAATGTGAAAGTACTCCAAGAACCTTGCCATTTTTTGGATAATTTTATAAATCTTGGTCCATGTTATGAGAACATTTCTGCCTTATATAGTGAAAGACAAATCTATTGATATTGAGATAAGGGATACCCCCTAGGTCTAGCAGAGCCTGAATTGTAGGGGAGATAAGTGCAAATAATCTCCCACTCTGTTGGCCAGGTCTCCATTGAACTTGATCATGAGAAGTGGCAAACCTTTAGAGTTTGATGTGTGTAGATTTGGGAACCAACATAATTGGCGACTCTATTGGGGAAAAGCTTAGTTATCTAGTTGGAGAGAGTCAAAAATAATCTAACCTGATCATTAGGGTTAGATGTTGAAGGTTTTGGTGTGGAATGCGTTGCAGTATTTAAAAATAATTATGAAAGGAGGGGCTCTGTTGAAAGGATTAACCTAGAAGGATTCACTGATATTTTGTCCTCTTTTAAGGTGGTGACTCTGAATTTGTTTGAAGTTGCAATACACTTTGAGGTACTATATCTTGTCAGTATTTTCAAATCAGATGTCACAAATGAATTGCTTAATTGCTGAAAGGTATAAAGCTCTGAATTTTAGTGGCATTCCTGGATATCCAATTGTTGTTCCTAGTAAAGTTAGAAAATATTTGCCAAAGTATAATGGAAAATATTTTGAATCGATAGATAGACATTTGCAAAATTTATGTGATTTAATGGCTAATTATGAGATTGAGAATGAAGATGTTGTTATGAAGTTTTTTGTTCAGGCTTTGCAAAATGATGCTAGAGACTAGTTTTCATTCTTACCTGAATGTTCTATTCCTTCATGGTATGAGTTCAAAGTTGCATTTTTAGAAAAAAATGGTGAGAGGTTTGATATGATTTCATTGGTGACTAATTTTATGACAATTCAAAAGGAGCATGAATCACTTCCTGCTTTCAATTTAAAGTTTTCAAAGGCAATCAAAAGTATTCCAAAATATATGAGTAAATGATGCATTTTGTTTAGTTGTATATTTGGGTGCATTAGAGGAAGAAATGAGTTATATGTTGAGAGATAAGGAACCTGCTACACTTCATCAAGCTTATGAAATTGCAATGGATATTGAAAATAATCAAAAGTATGGGATGTTAAAGGAAAAATAAATTCCAATCAAGGGAATCATCAAATCTTTTATACAGTTATGCAGGGTAAATTAGTAGGTGTGTTCTCTTTGCCTCAGAATGTCATTAATATTCCATCTCATAACAATGGCAATCATAATTATCTAATTGACAAGAATGAGGAGGAATTTGTTGTGGTGAATAGAAATTAAGAACTCATGGTACAACAAAACAACCAAGTTTGCTACGAAAATAATATGGTTCAGGATCAATCTGTAAGAGTTGAATTTGAAGATAATAATTGCATAGATATACATGAGGATATCTCTCCCAAGAGTGTTGTTGCTAAGGATCCACATGAACACATAGGTATCATGTCTGAAATTCCCATACACAATTCAAATATTGGTGATTGTCTTACAAATGTGGAGGATAGTTTGTGTGAAGCAGAGTTAGAAGTATTCACTTCTACTGTTGGGTACACCAATGAATATTCTTACTTTGTTGAGAATGGATAGTTCCCTTGAGTGACGAAGAGATGATTATTGATTGTGATGATGAAGGTATGTATTCTTCTGATGAATCTGAGTATGATGATGGTATAGATCTTCATGAGGATAGAGAAGAAACTTTTAAAACATGGATGAATGTCCTTATGACGAGCCTTTAGCCTCACCAAAGATGAGAAATGATAATCCTTATTGGTGTAGTTATAATCCTGTCTTTACAGATGATGAAGAGTGTGATGAATTTGAGAAAGAATAGCCTAAGGTAGGTGAACTTACTTATGAGCTGATCAGGATTGATTGGGTCCCATATGCTCAAAAGTTTGATAAGTATATTCACCCTTATGAAGATCATGATTTAAATTTAGTTGAGTTTTTCCTACAAGATACCAGGGTGTATGATGAAGCAGATGAATTTCAGAACTTAAAAGAGTACAAATATGATGTAGATCAGGGTGGAGGAGTGGTTGAATCCTTCATTTTACTTGATGAAGAGCTGGCATGTGATAACTATAGTTTGCAACCATGATTATCAAAGACATTTTATGAAGGTTTCATGTTTGGTATGGAAAACAGAGATGGGGTCAGAATATATGGTGATGGTCATCTGGAGGGTTATGAAATGTTCCATTTCTTAGATCAAGATGACAAATGTTTAAGGACTCACAACAGTTTGGTTGATCAAAGGCAATGCAAGCATGAAAATGATATCTCTTATTTGTGCTTATCATTTGCTGACATTAGTTTTTTAGTGCAGGTTGATATGATTAGAAATATGATGATATGGTCTCTTGTTGGTGGCAGTAAGCACAATACTCCCAAATTGAGCACAGGGTTATCTGTTGAAAATGAGGTATTTGATAGAGGCAAGCATTAATTTCTTGTTTCTGGTGGCCAAGGCCCACCATGTTGGAGTTGATGATTGAGTCACCTTTTAATCAGTCTTCAACTCCAAATTGAAATCGTCACATAATAGCCCAGTGATCTAGTACATGGTCTACACCCCAAAGTTCTATGGTCCTCGTCATGTCTACCAGAGCCATGCGTCCCCAACCAAAGCCAATGGTGGAACTCCTATCCAAATTTTCTTGTTCTAGCCTTAAAATCCTGAAATTGGCCTAGTCTGTGTCTAAGAATCTTACCCTAGGCCCTTGAGCCATTTTTTCAAAGTTTGCATTCTAATTTTGAAGTGACTTGTGATAGGCAGTCACCCCAAGTTTAAGTCACAACTCAATGTCCTTAGCTTGATTCACAACTGGCTCCATGAGCTTAGTCACCGATTTCCCCTGTTTATGAAAAACATTTCCTAAGTCTGAGTCAAAGGTTCCTAAGATCAGATGGATGGCTATCATGGTATCACGAGATTTGGATTTGTCAGATTTGTCAAAATTACGCTGATGTGATGACCATTGATTTTGAGCTAGTGGGCCTAAGGTCTTGCTTGTTGATTCAATTGCTATGTGTTTGTCCCCTGTTGGATTGCGGTAGCATGCTGTGAAGAGATGTCATAGAATATTCCTTGCATTTTTATGATGATATGTCAACTAGAGGGTGGGACCCATTTTTTGGTCATAAAGGAGTTAAAGTAAGCGCTAAGCACGCAAGCACAGAAATAGTAGTGTGAGTCCCCACCGGGCTTGCACTGCTGCGATAAGATGACATGTGGCAAGCTTGTGGCTTTCTGACTACAAAAGGTAGCTTTATTGGTATTACTTGATTGGTCGTTGAATCTTCAACAACCCCAGTCAATTCTTTTCCATCTATAGTCTCTCATTTTGTTCTAATGTGTCTTGAATCTATGGTCCAAATTCAAAATTCTAGATTTCATTCAAGCGTGTTCATATGAACATCAAAACAACTATAGCACAACAAGTTCAACCTAGATTTTTGAGATTATTAGCTACTGCTTGAGTATGCAAGAAGGTGATTTGACAATTAACACATTTCTATAGTAATTCTTGATACTCAAGTGGATCTTGGTACATGAACCAAACCTTTGTTGTCCATGTGAGAGGCATTTGTAGTCAGGTGACATTAATCTGTGCCTCCATTTCATGCTTTGAAGATTGTGATATGATCACTCAAATTTCCATATATGAATTCAAGTGTGCTAATACTGCACACACCTAGAATGGAATTAAGAAGGGTGTCAAAAAATGGAAATAGGTTGGGTAAAGGAACTTCGTTCATTCTTTCTATAAATGGACATGTTTCCATGAATTGTTCACATCAATTGATATCATGAGTACTATGTAGAATATTTCCCTACAGCTTCTATCTTTTGTGTCCCAAAGGAGTATGTCCATGTTCTCTTGGTTGCAAGTCTATTCATTCTGAATTAAGGAAAGAGCTAGTATTGGCCATTGGAATGGGAGGTATTGGAAAAAGTAGGAGAATTTGGTTACAATAGTCTTGCTAGTTTCCTAGAACCATAGATGAATAATGTCATTCTGGTGGGGAACTGGTTAGATCATCCAAGTACTCAACTGCATGAAGTTGTTCCTCATGGGTGGACCGACTGGGTAGGATTGCAGCAACCACGACAGGAACTGAGATTCAAGAGTGCAGGAGGAGAGAAACCAATTTTCTCTCACGTCATCCCTCTCTTTGATGACTTTCATCAAGTACAAAAGTAGAGGGAGGGCATTAGGTTTGGATGCCAGGGACCATAGTATAGAAGTGGGACTCTGTTGATAGAGTCAAAGAAGTTCTTTCCCCAGCAAGGATGACATTTTCTGGTTCAACTGTTGAGAGCCACCTCAATGATTCTAGAGCTCAGATATCCAGTGAATGAAGATTGAAAGATAAGGGCTCTTAGTCAATGGGAACCTTGTGGAATGTTGTTGTAAATCTTTGTAAAGGAATTGGATAGAAGAAACTATCTGCCAATTAGAGTGAGGATGTAGTTTCCTAAGTCACAAATATTAAATACAATGCAACTAAAAAAGTTGTACTAAGGAAATCTTAGCCGACATAGTTTGCTTATAAATAGGGTTTCAAAAGTTGTAGCAGAGAGAGATTCACCAAGACTAATCCACTAATTTTCTAGACTCTAGGTACAAGATATCCACATCATGGGGGGTAATTTCTGTATAAAGTAAGTGTATTCTCAAGATTGTAGAGCACAATCCTGCTTGCAAATGAATAAATTCTTGTATGACAACTTTTTCAATTTAGATTGAGTAATATGAATAACACTATATGTGTGTGTTTCTTGCAATTGTCTCCTTGAATGTATGCATTTATTTTGTGAATGAAGGAATAAAGGGTTTTGGATTTCATCTATACACATTTACTTTATTGAATATCTCATTTACTACTTCTATTCAAGGAATGGATTACATATACTTTAAACAAGATATAGGGAGTGATGTTTTACATTAGGGATTATTGAAGTAGAGTTGTAGGAAATACTTTTTCTTGGGTATGTCATTGCAAGCCACTATTACATGCAAACCCTCTGAATTTGAAGTTCTATTGCCATAAAAAGAACATTTACAATGTGGAATATTGACTCTGTTGCCCTGATAAAGCAGCGATTTGGGGAATTTACTTGCCCAAGGGTGAAGAAAAAATGGACAATTTAAGATAAAATCATTTGAATCATTCAGTCTATTTTTTTATAGTTTGGGTAGGTTTTAATGTATGTTCTCAAGACCAGCAATGTGAAAGTACTCCAAGAATCTTGCTAGTTTTTGGATAATTTTATAAATCTTGGTGCATGTTAGTTATGAGAAGATTTTTGCCTGATATAGTGAAAGAAAAATTTATTCATATTGAGATAAGGGATACTCCCTAGGTCTGGCAAAGCCTAAAGTGTAGGGGAGATAAGTGCAAATAATCTCCCACTCTGTTGGTTAGGTCTCCATTGAACTTGATCATGAGAAGTGGCAAACCTTAGAGTTTGATGTGTGCAGATTTGGGAACCAACAAAGGGATTGGGTGGCACATACCTTGGATGAGTTTGACCAACTCTCCAAGTCACCACATAGCCACCTAAGATGTCTTAATGCCAAGTGTAGAGTATACATGCATAGTTACTTTAATAAGTAATAACAATAATAATCTTATACACTAACATGATGGACTAGCCATAAAGAGGCCAGTAGCTCAATTGGTAGAGCATTTCAACAACAAATGGAAGGTCCTAGGTTTTAGTCCTAGCTGGTCCATATGAGATATAGATCAACAATTTTTTATTGTTCAAGGCATTTGATAGGGTTTCCAACCAACAAACCACCATTCTACCACGTCATCTATAGTCTTTCTAGTTGTTTCTGGGTGTTGTCACCATTCAACTCACCACCACTACATAGGGTTTTCTTGGGCTCACCTTCTTGGCCTTTTATGCTTTGGATCAATGAATATTTGAAACCTTTCACATTCCTTGGTGCTTTAGGATATATAGCATGGACAAAGCTTAACAAGGGTCATTGTACCTTGGCATTTAATCATATGTTATGTGTCAAATACATGGTTGTGTCCTCAGCTATTTGCAATAAGAAACCTAATAATCAATAGTTCTTAACTAACTTGCTGAATTGAATTTCCCTAATTAATCAAACTAATGCTTCTAATTATCTGCTTGAAAGGAAAACCTAATCTAAAGACTGAAATAGTAAATTTCTTAAAGGATCTATCTAATTCGCACAAAAGCTAAAACATGCATTAAATGGAACCAAGTCTGCTTTAACAATAATTAATCTATCTTATGAAAAACAAGAAAACTATATTTAATGAAAAATTGCAATAAGACAATAAAGAAGAGATACTAGCCTCCTATTTGTTGGTGGGAGTGGGCCCTTGCTCCACACCTTTAGAACTAAAGGCTAAACAAGAAACTTAGAACAAAAGTATAACATCCATAGATTTTTTTAGTGGCAAATATTTGCTAATTAGTGAATATCGTAGATCCGCCAAGTCAGAATTGGAGAATAAATTGCATCCAACAGGGTGGTCAAATCACCTAGATTTTATGTATTATTGGTTGAATACATATCCATTTTCCATCAATTTATTTTATGAGAATCAATGAAGTAATATTTTTGCCATAACAAACTACATGTTTCAAATGTGCTGACTAATATTTTCACCTAGAATCTCGGAAGCAAGTACTAAATCACCTATATATTCACCAATACTATTAAAACAACATTGTGTATCAGGACACGTTTCTCCAATGCCATTAAATGGTCATTGCGCATGAGGACCCATTTTGCCAATTAAAATTTACAAGTAGTTGATTATGAGGGCCCATTCTGCCAATTGCCATGACACCTCTGTGCTAATCATAGGGCCATATTCGCCTTGGAATTTACAAAGTATGTACTCCGTCAAGGTTTGATTCGCCGACACTTAAACATATTCCTTATATAATCATGCGGGATTCGCCTAATTTTTTAATATACCATTTAAAATTCCCATGGAATTTGCCAAATATGGATTGATATAAATACAATTGAAACTCTGATTTATTCTTACACATTTTGTTTAGTTCTGAACTTGTGAGCTCTCGATTTGGATTTCAGAAGTTGGAGTTGGAACCTTGAAGTTGATTGTAGGCAAAGTTACAAACTTACAACATAGGCATATTTTGCATTAACGAATAGCAAGTCAGTGAAAACCTAAACTTAAAGGTGAGTAATCATTTCTTCATAGTATTAGTGTTATAAGATTTCTTTATCTCTTTTCCATTCTTGCTTCAATCTTAAAGAAGATATTTAGTAGGGAATGTGATCTATATTCTATGAGTATGTCCTTAAACAAGAAGACACTTTTTTCCAGCTTTTATTCGAAGTGAGAGATCAGTTGTTGAGCCACAAGTGCGACAAGGGTAAGACTCCTCAGGGTGGTGAGGGGACTGGGAGGCCATCAAAACACTGAAAACGTGGAGTTAGTATACAATCTTACTTTGGAATTGGCAATGTTTCTGATCCATCAAATCAAGATGGAGCTACATCATCAACTCTTGCACAAAATATTAATGAAGAAGCCATTCACAATACCTCACCACCACTAGAAGGTGGGATTGCCATTGAGTCAAATGAGGATGGTAATACCATAGAAGATGTTCCAAGGGATACCCTGGTTAGCCAGAATGAGGATGGCAATATTGCAGAAGATGTTCCAAGGGATACCCTAGTTAGCCAGAATGAGGATGGCAATACCGCAGAAGATGTTCCAAGGGATACCCTGGTTAGCCAGAATTAGGATGGCAATACTACCTAAGATGTTCCAAGGGATACCCTGGTTAGCCAAAATGAGATAATTGACTTAGATGAAAATGTTGGCACTGTAGATGATGTTGGTAGGAATAAAAGAAAGGCAAATAAAAAATGGGGCGTGAGTGGGAAATGTCAAGGAATTTTTAGCTTGATTGGGTGTCAAAGTACCCATTCATTGAACTAGTAGAGAAAGGAAACAAAGATGAACAACTAACATAATGCAAGTGTGTGATTTGTAGTTGGAAATGTAAAAGAGACAAGAAATTTTAGCTAAAGCTTGACACTATAGAAAAGCATATCGGTAAAGTTTATGAAAAATAAATCATAGATGGAAAGGAAACATCAGTAGTAAGATGGAAATCAAAGGAAGAATGTCTTCATGTTAAGTATGCTATGGAATATGACGAGCATAAGAAAAGAATGACAAATCTTGTTGCAAGTGGAGATACAATCAAGGCTCAATTTGGAAAAGCAATGGAAGGAGCACAACTGGCAAAAACTGTTCAGATGAGTGTTGTTTTTCATAATTTGTGCAGAAGGCGTCCTATGACAGACTACCTAGAATATAGTAATTTATTATCTTTTTTGAGTGTTCCTCACTATTCTAGCACACATTGGTCAATAAACACTGGATGGGAATGGGCAAATTGTCTTGCTGCAGTGGAAAAGCAAGATTTAAAGGAGAATGTAAAAGAGTCAAACTTCATTGCATTATCTTTAGATGAAGTTACTGCAGTAGATAACTTCTTGGGTATTTATGCATGTGTATATTGTAAAAGAACATGTCCACAGAGCTCATCTACTCTGTATTCATAAAATTAAGGACAGTTCAACATCGTAAAATCTATTTGAACTAGTTTAGAAGTCTTTGAATGAAATTGTAGGTATGGATGACTAGACAATTGCCAAAAAGTTGGTGTGTGTAGGAGCTGATTGAGCTATAGTAATGCAAGGTCATAGGACTGGTCTTTGCACAAAATTACAAACTACTTGTGCACCATACATGCTTGGCATTCACTGCATGGCCCACAGAATGAATTTAGCATCTAAAATTGTAAGCAAGTTTCCTATAGTATCAAAAGTTGAAAATCTAGTCCGCGAGCTCCACACATACTTCTGCCAAAGTCCCAAACATTTTGCAGAATTTCAAAATTTTGCTGAGGGAATAACAACAGGAAACAAGCTTCTTAAGGATGTTGATACCAGATGGATCTCCTTGCATGGACCAGTGAAATGAGTTCTTTCAGAATATCCATCCTTGATTGGAATAATGTACGAGCATCGCAACACAGTAGACAAAGCTCCTGACCTCTTACATAGGTTAAGCGATATAGAGACACTCTTAAATTTAGCTAGTCTTCTCCCCATGCTGGATGAAATGAACAATCTTGTGAAGAAAGCCAAAGACAGAACTATGTATATCTATGAGTATACCAAACTATGTAGAATACATGCATGGCCCTCGATAATCTATATCTAGATCTAACTTCTCAAAGCCCAAATTTTATAGGTGGTAGATAATTACAGATTTGAATCACCCTAAAAATTATTTACAGTTTAATGCAAGCGGGGAGTTATGTGCCTTTGTACGTGGATTTGAGATACCAATGCACCATTGTAAGACGGTCAAGCGCTCTATCAGAGAAGTACCTATTGGAAAGGAAGATTTTTATGGCATTGTTGAATCTATTAGTAATAAGTTGAAGGAAATTGCAAGCAATCTTTCAATAGAGATTTATAATTGATTCCCTCGAGAAGAAATACTTGAAGCCATGTCTATTATGTATCCTCAATTTTGGGTTCAAGGCCACCGAAATAACCCAAGCTTTTTCATCAAAAAGTAACTACCTTGACTGCATACTTTTTGAAAAGTGCAAAATGCAATGGACAGACAATAAAAGGAATTATAGATGGAAATAAGCTTAGAGGACAATGTAGTCGGTTTGCAAGAAGTATGATAGACCAGTTTAAAGCCATGGAGAATCCCTTCGAAACGGGATCAATAACAAAGGCTTGAAAAAACTTAGGTCAGAGTGAAATATTGCGTGATTTGATATCAAAATATTTCAAACTTGCTGATTTATGTCAAACAATGATATTGGGTTCGGTGGAAGATGAGAGAGTTTTTAGTGCATTGGGGTTTTTGAAATCAAAGATAAGAAACAAACTAGACAAGAATTTGGAAAATTGCTTGAGGGTGTTAGGAAGTGCATATAATGTCAAAAAATTTCCTAATGAAAGGGCACTCACAATCTGGAAGTCCATATGCGAAAGAAGAGGGTTGTGCAACAATTCAAACTCTAGTGGTGGTGGGACAAATGACAGTGACACAATGACTAATGAATTTGAGACTCAGAATCAAGACGAAAAAAATGACGACCAGACTCAGAATCAAGATGACTCTTTTACTTTATCTGAATGTCAGTTTGAGGACCCTGACTCGATTTGGCAAATGGAAGTGAATTAGTAGTTTTTAGGTATTTATACTGCATTTCATGAATCATATTCCAAAACTATAGTTAATGATATTTTATATTGCATTCCTTGAAATTGTGAATCAAATTGAATACATTAACATATTATTAATTATTTCATATTTTAATTGTGTCATACTGATAAGTTTTACATGTACTCAGTGATTCATCATTCAACTCAATGCTTAATATTTCCTTGCTAGCATTGATTTGTGCATAAAACATAAAATTTGTAGTAAAGTAGAATTTTGGTTTTTGATTTGATATGTGATTCTGCATCATTTTTCATAGTTTATGAATTATTTTCATCAGTGCCTTATCTGCAACTGGGTTAGAAAAAGAAATATACTCCTACAATAGACAATTTGATCTGCTAGTTAAGGTTTTAGGTTTAGGGTTTAGGGTTTGTCTTCATTTCATACACAAACCTAACCTTTTACCCTTTTGTGTTATAATTTAAGTTGACTTGTTACCACTGGTTCCCGATCATCCAAGTTCACACTTAAACCATGAAACCCGTTTGTATTACCAGCCCCTTTTCCTTGTCTCATCAGTCACCGCTTGGTTGGGAACATTATGCATCAAAATTTTTAAAGGGGTTAAATATTTCATCTTTTATATTAAGTCTTGATCCCCAAAGTTTTTCTCCCTTTGTCCCATCAACCTAGGGATGTCCGCTTTTAAGTCACTAACAATTCGCATGTGCATATTTGAACATTAATGGGAGCCACTAGATCTCGGAGATTGAATCCTGACCGCTTCCTGCCAGCCCGCTTGAATAAAATAATGTTTTAAGAAATCCAGAGGGATAGCGAGCTAGTGACACCTGTTGCCTATCAAAGTGGGATCCAATCATCCACTATAGGCGTTGAACATCAAAGCATTGAAAATCAACAATGGTGATCTAAAGATTACACTAGTAGAAATATGGAAAATAAATGACCAGGTGACTAAAACTTTTAGTCACGTGACCAAAATTCTACTAATTTTTTGCAACATAGCTATAAATGACTAAATAAATGACTAATTTGGTCATCGGACAAAAATCACAACTAAATAATTGGTCAGACAAATAAAAATGACTAAATAAATGACTATTTATACTCCTCTATTCTTTTTTCTTTCCAATTTGATCATAATCCACGAATTCAAAGACAATACAAGGCAAGGCAATAAATGTCCGCTTAGACCAAAGGAATAAAGGGAGAGAAAGGATTGAACAAAGGGTTAAGAAGAAAAAGACAAATCATACAATAGGAAATATACCAAAAAAAATGTAAAATAAGACAAGAAAATAGACAAACTGGATAGATACAAATAAAATAAAGACAAAATTATTAATTATAAAACTTTTAAATACACTATAATATTGATAAATTATTTAATTTTGCAAGTCCAGTATGCACAAGTATAATTTAAGTTAAATTAATTTAAATTATATAATTTAATAACTTAAGTTGTATAATTTATAACTTATACACAAATAAAAATGACTAAATAATTAGTCACACAAATAAAAATTAGACAATATGATATTAAAGTGGATAATTAAAAAAATATTTTGAATTGAAGGAGTGGGTTGTATTATAATATAATATGATATTATATAATATAATATATATAATATATATTATATAGTATTATATTATTATATTATTATTATATATATTATATAATATTATATTATTAATATTACTATATTATATTTATATTATAATGTATTTAATATTATAATATAATATAGTATTTATAATATAATATAATATACTATTATAATATATAATATTATAATATGATATTAGATAATATTATATTATAATATTATAATATGGGCGCCAAAATTTTCATTTCATTTTGGCGCCCATTCGTAACCCTAAAGTAAACCCTAACTCGGAAAGGCACAAAACTAACCAATTTTGTTTCCCCTCCTTTTTATTTCAAAATTAACGAGGGTTTTGGGAAGGCACAAGGAGAACGGAGATCAGCTGGTTTTAGCTTTCATCCTCTGTAATTTTGCAAGATTCCAAGTTGGGTGCCTCCTCTTTCAATTCACGCATACCAGGGCAATTGCAACTATAATTATATGTATCTAAATGGTCTTTGTCTGTGGTAATGTTTAATGGAAGCCATACTCTATTTTTTTTTCTAACCAACAATCATTTCATTACCTGAGATGACCTTCCTTGAGGCACTCTGTTATTCACTCACACATCATTGTATAATTTTTAGATTTGCATATATGGCTACCTGAGCAAACTCCAACTGTATCTCTCCTTCTTAACGGTTTAATCACTCTTCTGTGAGTCCTTATTTTCATCTACTTATACCTGGACAGTTGCATCTTCAGGAAATGATTAAACATTCTTTCCTTTATTGTATCTTTATGGGTGTCCTTACCCTGTTCATGAGTTACCAAGCTGGCTTGGGCCGTGGAAATTGGCTTAACATCTGTTGTTGCTTTGCATGAGATTTCCTATAGCCTTTTCAACATATCTATTGAGACCATTTTTCTGAGACGTTTAGTCAAGCAGCTCACGTGCATTGTTCATGGCACTGGCTGGAAGGATGATGGCCTCGTTTGTAGATCTTGGATTCCATTTGCCATTGCTTTTGCTTAAAAGTTTCTAAAACCTTTTTAACAATTCTATTTTGTGTGTAACCTGTAATTATTATATGAGCCCGCATTTCTCATGGGCATTTTTGTAAAACAAATCACGTGCCTTGTCTATGTCTCCACAGTTTGCATATATGTCAACTAGAGCTTTTCCAACTATAACATTTGTTAAAAATCCCCCTTCCACGATGCTTTGACGGATGCCTGTACCCTATTCCATAGATCCCATCTTGGCGTAGGTAGCGAGAATGCTAGCAAAGGTTAGGAAATTGGCTTTACGCTAGCCAGTGGCATTTGCTTAAAAGTTTCTAAAGCCTTTTTAACAAATCCATTTTGTGCGTATCCTGTAATCAGTGCATTCCATGAGATAACATCTCCTTGTTGAATTATGTCAAACAGTTCACGTGCCTTCCCTACGCTGCCCTCTTAGCACAGGCAGGGAGAACGCGGCAAAGGTAGTGGAACTTGGCTTACATCTAGACACTTAGAAACCTCACTGGCATTTATTTGATTTTGAGAAAATAGTAATATGAGTTGGCTAGCAAATCTATTGAGCAGATTTGAAGGCTATTAAATGTTTCAAGCAAATTTAGTGCCTTAGCATGGGGCTTTCTAATATCCAGTTTTACATTCTTCTTGTTCCCTCTAAGTTCACTGGTATCTAAAATTGGCATGACTTTGTTGCAATGGAAATTGCAGCTGTCTTATAAATGAGAAAGCTAAATTTTCACCTAATGCAACATTTTCCACATCATTTCTAAAAAGTTGGGGATTAGGCTACATTTTGTTTTCCCTTTAGATGGTGAGATATTTTTGTCTTTGGTTGGGAATAATTTAAATAATGACTTCAAAGTGATGAGGTCTCCACCTTGTACTTGGTATAAAATTTAAATCATGAAACTTCATCTCTGCTTGAACTGTAATTAAAATGATTTTTGTGTCTTCATGATGTGCCAGTTTCTGGGACAA
This sequence comes from Cunninghamia lanceolata, assembly GCA_027924645.1. NCBI lineage: Eukaryota > Viridiplantae > Streptophyta > Pinopsida > Cupressales > Cupressaceae > Cunninghamia > Cunninghamia lanceolata. The sequence goes on along the minus strand of BSBN01001465.1, from coordinate 2,187,421 downwards.
TTCAACTTCATCTTTCTTTCCCTTATTGATGCTTGGTTTCTAGTGATTTTAATCTTGTCAGATTTGAGCCTCGCCCCAATTTCAGCAAGCATGTTAGCAATCGTGTCGCCTGTACTTCCAGTGTGTTGTCCGGACAAATATCCTCATGGTCTAGTCTGAGTCACGTGCTTTAATGTTTTTTTTTGACATATAACTAATTCAGTAATTGTAAAGAATTGAAATGCCAGAAATGTAAATGTTCAAAGAATGACTAAAATACATACCCATGAAAGGTATATGGAGGATAGCCATGCACCCAAATATTCGATATATGTCGGAATACCTTAATACAAGTTTTTGGCCGTTCAAACTTCAGACTCTACTTTTTCTTATTGAGCTTTTCAAAACTAAATTGAAATTCAATGTTACAGTTCCATTGTCATCAATTTTAAACAAAAATAGAAATATAATGGATATAACAACAGCACAAAGAAAAAATACAAATCCGCTATCAAACCCTTTATGCCAGACCTCCTTTGCCGCACTCAAATTGCTTGAAATTGAACAATGTTAACAATAGTGAAACTATAGATCTAATGCATTACTAAGCTGTTCCAAATTATGAAATGTATAGCCAAAAATAAAGAAAAACTACAACCACAAATTTGAATATGAAATTTGGAAACTAAACCCTTGCAGCACATAAACAATTTGGCAATTTTGGTACCAAAAGATTTAGGAAACTCCACAAAAGTGTTAGGCTGCTTACACTAATGAAATGTACAAAAAAATATGCTGCATTAAAACGAGGAATAACAGCAGCAACAAGAGATTATAATCTATAGCAAACCCTCTTGATTTAATTCCTTTTGTGCACACATAGTCAACCAGAACTGAAATAAACTCTGTAGTGCCCTAAGAGTGGGTCTTCATGTGCTTGCTCAATGCTTATGATAACAAGATGAGCGTGTCGGGTATGGGTGTAGATGTTATGGTGGGCTGGGAATGTGGCTCTTAACATGGCATTAAGCAAGAGTGCTCCTAGTTTGACCCATTAGAGGTTATATGAATCATGTGTGCTATGAATGGCATGAGTTTATGAGATTGGTATACATTTGTCTAGTCACTTCTTTACTGCTACCCCCATCTTCTCACCCCTCCTTCTTGAGTAGTGCTTCATTGGCATGATTGCCACGTGCTTAAGATGTGTTCAAGTGAACTATGTGTCTTTGTGGTATCCCTTGTGTGGTTGTGTATATGAGTCTTCTTTGTCCCTATTGCTCTTTCTTGTGTTTGGCCTTGTGATCATCTTTGAGTATGGGGGTGGACCTTTGAGGTTCAACATGGTAGGGTGGTGTTGCACCCACCGTTGGGGATCTAGATCTTGGCATTAGTTTTGGCGACGACATCGGCAAAGAGCTGCATCTTCCTTCTCTCTGGTCCTAGTATATTTCTTATGTATTGTACAACTCAGTGATCTGAGCGAGATGTAATGTAAGCATGTATTAATGTAATTTATTTTTGTGAGGCATTCCTAATCTGGAGTTCAATGTAATCAATGCTCATGATGTACTCTTTATTTACTTGTTAATATTTTTCTTATCATGATTGCTCACTATGATGTTTGCTAGATGTTATAGTGGAAATCTAACCTCATTTACCATGGGATTTAATGACAGTTGGTTATGGTGGTTGATCTATGTTAGGAATATTATGGTAGCTAATCTATGTTTGCATCTAGGATCCTAATGCATGATAGCACTGGCATTAGAGGACTTACCAATAAGTGTTTTTGTATGCTATTTTCTTAGGATTTGTATATCTAACCATGGCTATAACGGTGCTGGAAATGATCCAAATGGGGATGATATTTATGAAATTACACTGTTATACTGACTTTGTAGAGAGCGTAGGTGAAGGCTATGAATCCAAGGCTGGGAAGACTTTAGAAGGGATCAATGTAAGATGGTTTTAGAAAGAAAAAAAATCTGTTGTTGTAAACTGTTTATAGAATGTAATGTGCAGCTACTGTCATATATTGCTTGTTGGAAACTGAGGTGCTGTGTAATAATAACTCTTGCATATTTTTTGACCTTAATAAATAGAAGAAGTTGGTTGTGATATCATGCCAATGGCATATATGATCTAGTTACATTCAACATTCATCTGTCAAGTGGTTCAGCCAAGTGAGATTAGTAATCTTGTTTTCAGTAATAGATGTATTGTGATAATCTTTTGCTCATGTTATCTATGTTGACGACAAGATGATGTTATACTTCATGTTTTGAGTCAGTTTAGAGTACTGATATATCTATATGTTTACCTTTGTGTTGTAAAAACAATTGTTGTGCCCCTTTTTGGGCTCTTGTTTCTTGGGTGCCCAGTTGGGTTGTTACAAACATTCAGTTTATTTCTAACAGATCTACCACAAAAGATAATTAAACCATTTTTTTTACAGATATGTCATCTACATAAATCTATATGTGTAATCGTGTATTTAGTTTTGTGTTAATGTCTTCTTTGTTCTCTGTTTTGTTATACTGAAAAAAAGTTAGACCCTAAGGCATTTATCTTTTTGTAGTCTTTTCTCTCTATACATTAAATTATGTGTTTTATGGTCAAGGGTTCGAAACTTGACCTAGCAAAAAGTTTCAAAACTTTTGTGCATGTTTAATGAAATTAAAATACCTAATGGTGTTATTGTTTTTTCACCTTTTTTTTTATTTACAGGCTTTTGATGGTACACAAAATGTATCAAATTCACAAAAGGATGAAGCTTGGAAGGTGAAAGGTGAATACTAGTAAGGACGAGTTTGAATGTGAAATGCTCTGATACAAATTCACTGTTTAACAATGCATGAGCTGAGATAATGTTTTTTTGAATAAGGAGAAACACATTTTATAAATGTCTAATAAATGATGTAAATGAGCTGAGATGAATGTTCAATAAATGTTGTAAGACAATCAGTGAGACAAGTTGCCAGTGATGCCAGTGAGGTTGAAATCAGTGAGATTTCTGTTTAGCCAGTGAGGTTTTGCTTTGCCAGCGAGACATTAAATGTAACCAGTGAGACTTAATGAAATAAATTTTCAGAATATTTGTTCAAGCATTTTAGTCTTCATTTGATGGCGCTTCTCTCAACATTTGAATATCTATGATACTTGAAGTTTATATGCATAAATTTGTGAGGATTAATTAAGTTAGATTTGATTTGTAACTTGAATCACTGATTCACCCAAATAAATGACTAAACCATGACTAAATAAATGACTACCATGACTAAAATAAATGACTACAATGACTAATAAATGACTACCATGACTAAAATAAATGACTATAATGACTAAATAAATGACTACCATGACTAAATAAATGACTACCATGACTAAATAAACGACTGCAATTTTTAGTAGTTTTTTAAGTCATTTATTGTTTTTTTAATCAATAACCAGTTAACAACAATCAATGACTAAATTAATGACTAAATATACTATCAAATTGATGACTAAATATACTACCAAATTAATGACTAAAATTTGTTTAGTCATAAATTTGGTCACAAGATAAATGACCGGCAATAAACTACCAATGGTCACGTGACCAAACTAATGGTCACATGACCAATTTTTGGTAGGTTTTTTAGTCATTTATTTCTATTTTTCTACTAGTGTTAGAGTCAATCTGGGTCGTTCCCCTCTAGCCTGCGGGGGCCGACCAAAAGATTTTATCTCTTAGAGGGATAGCAGGGAGATGACGCGTGTCTTCATCTGGACCGTTGAAGAGACTTTAGAAGACATGAAATATTTTGTCAAATATTTCGAAGGAGTTGCATTGGATTTTAAACAGTGAGCTACTTAAAGGAATTATAAAGCACATGGGCAAATATGCAGTAAGATGTTTTATTCTTAACCATCTGATGATAAAAACATTAAGTTGTTAGGCGGATGACTAAGGAGGTTAAATAGCATGCAAGTTGATGGGCCCAGACTTAATCTGGACCGTTCCCCGCTACCCCGTTGTCGTAGAGCTAAACACTGTTGAAGCCAGAGGGATAGCGGGTGGTCTCAATGGCATGTGAATAAAACATTTGAAATGGTAAATAACATTAGCTTAGCATATTAACAATAGTAGAATATGCAATAATGAACATAAAAAATCATTGAATGTGTATCTAGTATTTGAAACCAGAGTTTTTCTTCAATTGATAAAATAAATAATACAGATAATTGAACATCAACACATTACTAAATTTGAGTTTTCTATTGATTTTCAAATGAAGGAATACATAGAGGCAATGTAAAATCTTGCTCAAAGACAACTCTACATAGAGCTAAGTTGGAACTTGGAAACTCATATTATCAATATCAAATCATTCTAACAGCTTTTTTAGCAAATTCCATTATTCAGGTGGTGGAATTGTCATTTCTTCTAGCTGATGTTGTTTGACTTGAATTTTTGTTAACAATGTCTGATCAAATTTCAATTTGGATCGTGACTTGAATGTTTCAGCCAAAGATACATTCAAGGTTATCAGTGGTTTGATGGAACCAAAAAGTTTGCCTCATCTGGCTTCTGAGGAAACTGGTCCAAATCAATCTTCCTTGCATCTTCCATCTTCTTTTTGAAATTAAATCCTTTCCAATGAATCACTCACTTGTGTCAAAAGCCTACGGCAAAACAAGCTTTGTCAAATTCCTTACCTTTTCATCCTCCTTAATCTTTGTTACAGCCTCAATCACAAATTATGTTGTTTCATGCATTCTTGAACACTTTTGCATGATAGATGTCACCTTCATTGAGGCTTCAATTTGATTAGTAATGCCTTTTGAAATCAATTCATTGTCACTAGCTTTGTAGACTGTTTCTAGAACTTGAATTGCAGATTTCTCTTCTGCCCGCAGTTGCACATTTTTGTTGTCCATTAAATATTTGCTCAGCTTCTTATGATGTAGTCTCATGGCATCAGCCAATTGAAACAATTCACACAAATGATCAATCCTTTGCATTATTTCCTCCCAAATCTTTTGTTTCATATGCCTCATTGTTTGTCTAGACAAAATTTAGTTAACTTATTTTGACAAGATTTTATTTCATTTTTTGCTTCCATAACCTATGCAGCCAATGTTTCATTTTTTTTCTCTTTCTCCATTTTTTGTTCCCACTATTCATTTGCTTTCCCAATGCTTTGTCTTAATTTTTCTGAAGTGGATTTTTCCTCATCATATTTCTTTTTGCTCTCATCTAGCCTTTGCTTCAGTCCATTCAATTCCACCTTTGTTTGTTTATCCTCTTTTCTTGTTGATGTAGAGGCAACTTTTTTTATTCTTTTTTCTAATTCATTGCTCTTGTTATCTGTTGCTTTCCTCTTTGCTTTCTCATTTGTTAAGTCTACCTGTAATTTTTCTATTTTATTCTGTAACCATTTTTTCTCTCTATCATGCTTTAGCAATGATGTGTACACCAATTCATTGTTCTTCTTTGATATATTAATTTTGTCAATATTTTTTAATCCAGAAAAAATCAAATTACAAACTGCTCACCTGAAATTCAGATCGATCCATCTAATTTTCTGGTTTATTTTGAACTGTGGGAACAACAATTGTGTACTCCATGATTTTTGAATTTGTATCAAATGTGGGTAATATCATGGTTGTTGCAGGCTCTAAAGTTACAACAGACACACTCTCCATTAGTTGCTTCTTTTCTTTTTTATACAATTCTGATTTCTTTTTATACTCTTGAATGTGATCAAAACCTAGGGACACAGGAATAATGGAATGCTTGAATGGTGAAGAAATATGAGTACTTGCAATTTCTGATGTAGCCACACTAATTGGGGGAGTGCCTGGAAATAACTCCTTTGTGGTGGAACTGGTAGTTGGACTTGGACCTGTCATAATCCTGTGTCTCTTCTATATCCCTTGATCACTGAGTTTTTGTGTGGTATCTTTTATTGGTGTCCTCTTGTGTGTAATTTGTTGTTGGACCTGTTGTTGTAGCACATGTTGACTAAGTTCTCCACCATGGGCATGTCCAAGTTGTGATTGCATTTGACCATGAGGATTAGGATTTGAATTTGTAACAAAATGAATTCTTTTAGGTGTAATTGTATGCCCTTGGTTTGTTTTATCAACTCCAAGGCCTTGTTTATCAACTGGTTTTCTAGTGACTACATCTATTGGGTTCCAAATGCCTTGTCCTTGGGACCCCAAACCACCACCTTGATAACCCATATTTTCAGCTATGGCTGCTCTTGAAGTATATGCTTCTTTTGTGGCCTAACTTAAACCAGGTTTGAAATTGCTTTGTTCATCCCTATCATCATCAAGTTCATCATCAGTTTCTTCATCTTCATGTTCATTGGGATACTCTATATTGCACAATTTGCTAAACTCATCATCTTCATTGATTTCTCCATACTTTGCAATAGTTCTTGGTTCACCTAGCTCCTTCCTCATAGACCAAAAGGCAGTAATTTTTTATTGTGACCAATTTTTTCTTGTAACAGACTTATCTAGACAATCCAGCATTTTTACTCTAATAGATGGTTTATCACTTTTTCATTAAAAATTATTGTACCTCCTGATTTGATTCTCTGCTAGTGCTCATGTATTTTGGTGCAATGACATAATTTCTGCTGACAATTGTTCAAAAGAAATACCTTTCTTAGCAACAACTTTCTCCATTGCTATTTTGACCTCATCCCAAGAATCCTTGTTTCTCAAGTTTTCAATCAAGGGTTTACTTTGATGTTGAATTCTACTTGTAGCATTCCTATTGACCATAATCATTGTTTTAATGGTGTCACATGGATCATACTGCTAGTGATAGACAACATCAAAATTAAAAATTTTCAAAAGATCATGTACCACCTTAAATGCTTTTCTCTCCAATGTGAACCCTCCACATGAAATAGGTAAAGAAGGAAATAAGGTCTTCTTTTGCTGACCGACAAAGTGTAGTTCATCAGTACTCTACATCTGCCTTACATATTCCAATGCAAACACCTTTTCTGTCACATGTATTGGAAATTTGTATGGCTCTACTCCTGATCCATAAAATCTTAGCACGGTATATTCTTCCAATAAGTACCAATCAGCTAATTATATTTCTTTTCCTAGTTGAATACAATCTCTACATAATAGAGGCAATCTAGGCATTGGATTATTTGTAATTGCTTGATGCAATGGAGCCAAAAAGTAATCTACAAAATGATTGTAGTTCTTTCGAGAATCATGCATCCTTATCTTGGTGGTCCAATCATATACTAGATCCATTTTCTTTTCCTCGGTATTACTATAGGGCTGAATCTGAAGCTTGTTGGTCTGAAACATTCCACTAAAGTTGAATAGAAAAAAATAGCACAAGTAGGTTGTGAACCTAAATGTCTTGGTGGAACCTCCTTTAATCATTAAAAAATGTTTATGCATGGATTCTACAGTGTGCTCAATAAACTTATATTTGACATGTACACCGATACCATAATGGATATTATATACCATTTCAAGGAGGCTTGCATCAACTTCCCAATTGTTATCCAGTCTGAGGCAAAATGCTAGCATGGAAATAGTATCCTGAGCCCACGATCTAAAAATTTCCAAATGATAAGGAGGCTTATGGTTACCTTTCAATTTGTTTCTTTCTTGAACTATTTTATGTAGGAAAACATTTTTGTCCCTTTCATCCCTTGCTTCATAATCACTAGCAAGCTTTTCTAGGTCAATGTGGACGTCTCCAAATTCTTTGGTTATAAACCCCAACACTTTTCCAAATTCTTCTGCATTAATGGATACAATTTCTTCTTTGGTATCTTTATTTAAAATTTATCTTTTGTTATCATCATAATTGTGGGCATAGACCATGATAAATTATGGGCAAGGGAAAACCTCATGTAACATCATGCGCCCTAATCCAGTTACCCATGGTGTAGTGATACTATTAACTTACATTTGGTTTGCAACCTTATTCTCACATGAAAATCTAAGTTTTGAGGTAAGTTTACCATTGATTTTAGGATCATAAATATCATGGTATTCATTAGTCAATTTTGAGGTTTTAAGCAATCCAGAACAATCTATTTTTCTATCTGAACTTGCTCTACCTTTCCCAAAAACTTTGTCTAGTCTGCTAGTGGTGGTAGACATGCTTATACAGTGTGAAATTGTGAATTCCCTCTTAAGTACTCCTTAATTTTTCTTAAAACTCTCAACCCTAAACCCAAAGTTTGATAAAATAAGATTTTAAGAAAAAAGTTTGACAAAATAAATTTTTAAGAAACGATGAAACGTAGCCTAGGAATTCTATCTTTGACTTACCCAGATTTTGATTCTTGAAAAGATTAATATCGACAAGTGTGGACTTGTCTTTGATGGAAGTGGCACCTAGAATCTCCTTGGTGCACTACAATGAGCAATCTAAAATCTCCCCGTGTACTGACCCTCTCACTTAAAAATAAAATCACTTAGCAGTAGAATTTTTTTTTTTACGAACATTAAAGTGAGTGAAACATCAAGTCAAAGTGTTGCTTCTGGACTACACAATTAGTACATGGCTGATAGCTGTCTTGCATTGATAGCTCACAACAATTTATAAACCATTGATCTTTGTAAATCTAATGGTTATAGGGTGATTCCGAAGATTTAAGTTCACAAGCCTAGCGCTCTATGCATTTCATTCCGGAATGCAACTACAACCATCCATCAAATGTTCATCGAACGATCGAGTAATTTATGATATAAACAATAAACATATAGTTTGTTTATATAGATCTACTTTTAGTGTTTATAATGTAATTTGTCAATTTGCTAGCAACTTTCTTTTTTCATTTGTATTGATTTATGTTTTAAATCTGCATGCAATTTTTTTTTTTTGTCGATAAACCACAAAACGGGTATTCAATTGATATTAATTCAAAAAATTCTTACAGTTGGGGGATAGCTACGCCCCTGACATATCATTATGTTACAAAAAATTCCCATGTATTACATATTCTTTCCCAAGAGTTTCTTGCTGATACAATAATATTACATCAAAATTACATAGTAAAAATCAAAACATTGGCTAAGGGAAACCATCAAAATTTCCTCTTTCCACCAGCTCTACAAAGCACAACACCCATTCTAGATTTAGCTCCATGTCGAGAGCTCGAGAGTGCCTTAGAAAATTCTGACCGATGGTGGCCTAGTGACGGTGGCGGGCGAGAGCCCCATTTGTCATGTTGAGAAGAAACGGAAGCCATGGAACCATAACATCTAGGAGAATCAACAATGATAGGTCAGAAGACCACGAAATCCCCACACCCATCTCTGCCCCAAGAACCACCTCCAAATCATTACCTAGAAACTCTGGCTTGAAAATTTCTCACAACATAAGGAGAATATCGACCTTCACACCTCCAAGATCTAGCAATGACACCAAGAACCAAGAAGCTATGTCAGAATTCACTCTGTATCTATTCCTATCTATTAAGAAATCCCTCCCAAGCACCATTTTCACAGCTTCCAACTCCAAGAAGTGCAAACGGACAATTCCATGAGGCTTCGTTATCGCCTTAAGCCTTGAGTTTGTGATGAATCCTAAGAAAGCAATTTGCCTTCGCAGCGCTTGAAGGCAAATTGGCGTATCCATTTTATTTCTTGGCTAGCTTCAATCTTTGGTATGAGAAAGCCTTTTTGGGCTCCATTAAATAGAGCTAGGATTCATTAATGGCACTTGAGGGGGCTCGGCTTCCAAGCTTTGGGATATCTTTCCAAGCGTGCTAATATTTAAGACTAGTGATATTGTTCAAGTGAATTTAATCTGCATGCAAATATGTATACTTGATTTGACTTAAGTATATAGATAATACTTAATAGAGTTTCCAAACTATGTTCCACATATGCAATCCATGTCACCAATTTTGAATTAAAAGGAGTACAATATTTGTAAATTGATATGTAAGATCTGACCAATTTTATATACAATAAACTAATAATAAATACTATAAAAAGATGGAGTAATTCTTTTTTTTTTCTAATTTCAACAAAATCATCTCAGATAAAATATATTCAATAAATGAATAATACAATAATCACCAAAACATTAACATTTACATATACTAGCTCAGGTTCACACTCCCTAAATCAATACTTTACATATACTTAACATTTTGCATCTAAGAAAATAGTAAATATATATTATTATTTTACAGTCTAAACCAGGGAAAATAAAAAAAATAGGATTTACTATTAGTACATAAATTTCCTAATGAATGTAATGACTTTTTGCACTAGAATTAGAAAATTTTATTAATTGACAAATCTAATCTCTTAACATTTTATATGGAGCTATTCAATTGAAAGTGAAAAATAGCCCATTGTGATATACTATTATATAACAAAATGGCCTACATACTCTGAAGATGGGACTGTGGATTGGGAAGGTGCCTTGGTAAATTTAGGCACCCCTAGCCTTCCCATGTCTTGTCTGTTTCACCATTTGTAATATCAAAGGCCAGACCTGCGTTATACTCGACCATGTATTGTATCTCATTTTATAACTTCAGCAATTTAGAAATCTAAAGTGTCGACATACTTGGACCTCCCTAGCTGATACTCCTCCTCTGTTGGCCAAATGAAATTGACAGTTTGTCTGCTTTGGTCCTGTAGGGTGTGTACTTGATAACCACTTGATTAGCTTCCTTGTCAAATTCCTCTAAGAAAATGCTAGTGTGAATCAGTTTATCCATGCTGCTTCTCAACATATCTAAATCAACATTGTCACAGATGAGCTTAACTTGAGCAGATATTATTTGTTTTGCCTGGTCCTTCCACAATTATGGAGGTTTAACCCCACCATTTTCAATCAAAATAACAGGAAGAAAACTGAAATTCCATTCATCAAACTTTTTGACAAGCTCCCTAATATTTATTTCCAAAGGACCTACCACCCATTGAAAATCCTTAATTGAATCTATAAGCCTGAGAGTTGGGACAATGTTAGGAGGTGCATCCTTGACATGCTTGGTTGCAATTGCCATGTCTCTTAATGTCTGGGCTCTAGGGATCCATGTATCCATTAATGATGTTACAACATCCTTATCCTTATTGAAATCCTTTATGGCATCAAACATAGAAGAATAATTTGAATGAATGCTAATTAATCTCCTATCAATCCCTTTATTCAAATGTTCAAGAACTATAGTTACAATCTTCATATTACTTGAATAAATTGATTCATTGACCTACGATAGCAATTTCTTGTACATCTCAATTTGATCCAATAATTCCTCTTTAGTAGGCTCACTTGATGGAGTTGCACTTGATGTGCTTGGCTCCTCAACTGCAAGGGGTGCATCTCCAAGATTGTATTAAATGATTTCCATTGAAACTTCTGGAAGAGGGGAGGTAGGTTGAGCTTGATCCTATGGAGATAGAAGGACAACAGAGTCAGTTTGTGTTGGGGCATGAGCATGCATATTTTACAATTGTTGCTTTAACAATGTCACTTCAGTTTCCAACTTGGCAACCTTTTGCTGACTCTCATTATACTCTACAACCATGTCATTATACTTGGTTCTATATTGATCTCTTTCCTCAGTGACATTCTCTACTATTTCCTTTGTGAATTTGGCAACATTCACTGACATGGTTGCTACCTCAATTGCTGGGTATCAGACACTCTCTTAATAATTAGCCCTCCACTTAGGGTGCTGCCACAATAATGGGTTACACTTTCTGGGACATCTTGATTTTTGCTGAAATCACACATTTTTAGAAAATATAATGATTTAAGCCTTGAAAGGTTCCATTTAAAGGATTTTAATTGAAGAGAGTTTGATCAAACCTCCTTAGATTCAAACCCCCTTGGATAGAACCCCGCTAGTTTTAAACCATACCTATAATGGAGTCTCCTTTACACCTATCAAAATGCTGATAAAAAACTACTTTTGATTTACCTTTTGGGGGATCAAATGAATTTATTTAAAATTTATGTTTTGTAAGAGTGTAGTCCTTATTATAAGCTTCCCAAAAAGTATAATTTTAAATATATTTAATTTGATTATTATATTTATTTTTATTTCTTGTGAATGTAGGTTTTTCACCGAACATCAATTTCTCTATTCTACACACATGGAAAATTAGTAAATTAGTGAAAAAAAATTCTAGAAAATATCTATGCCCTAGGTATTGATGTCCTTGTTTCAACAAAAAAAGAAAAATTGATTTTTGATACATACAGAAAAAGTTATGTTTTACAGAATATGCCTATGTCTAAATTATAATTGGTTTGACTTCAAAACTTAATTAAAAAAATATTCAACAAAACATTATGAAACCAAATGCATGCCCTATATATCAGTGTTACCAATCTAAATTCAAAAGAATTAGAATTTTATTCTTTGTAGAAAAAAAGTTATGTGCTACGAAATACACATCACTTTAAAAAAATGTTGTTTACTATTAAAAAATAGTTATCAAAGGAGACACAATTTTTTTTATAATTTAACTCTTTTTTTTTAAAAAATATATTTAGAATCTACAAATGAAATCTCACAAATCACTAGTTCACATCATCTTCAAATTCCTAACGGTTTAGCGGCTATTGGTCTCAGAAAGTGAATATTTAGTTCAAAATGTTGATTTCAATGTCAAGTTTGGCCATAAAAGTATAAAAACCCATTATTGTGGGATGACCCCTAATGTTTGGAGCAGGCTCAACAACTACATGTTTCCTTGCACCTAGGGCCAATGCCCAAATAGCAAGTGCATCCCATTCTTCATTGAAAGTAGATCCCTGCAAAGCCATTTTTGCTTCCTCCTCTGTTTGATACAAGGGTCTGTCGTGCCTCCGCACTGTGTCAAAAGCAATTGCTAAGGCTAAATCCCACTCTGGCAGTAATAAAATACCACTTTTCTTCACCAACTCTCTGCCTTCTTTCGCTGTTATCTTCTGAAACTATTCTTTCATTTCCTTTCTATCCTCAGCCTGAATAACTGCTTCTGGTGATTCAGGGTGCAAGCTTCTCTTTTTGGCAACATTATCAACATATTCATCTCTCTTTGCCCTTTGTTGGATCTCAAAAACGTAGGATTTTAAACCACAAGAGGGTGCCAGTCCCTTGATACATTTTTGGTCAACAAGATAGGGTTTATGCAACTGGAAAACCCCCTACTCTTTAGGCTTTGCCAGGCCTAGGTGGGTGTACCTAAATGATAGGGCAGATGTGAAAATCTAGATGAATTTTGGTTCAGCAATTCTATTCACTTATGGAAAACATATGTGAGATAATTGCAGGGCTTGCTAACTAGTTTCTAATGAGAATGCTTGGAGTATTAAGAATGTGGGTTAAACTTGTATAAAATGCTCTAAAGTTGACCAGTGCATAATCTATTTGGTGAATGGAGTTAATGGGTGGATTGTGATATTGGAGATAGGCTTTTATAAGATGGGCATATTCACTTCTCAGCTTAACTCTAATAGTTGGGCACTTTTAAATGTCTGCACCTTATGTAGACGCGCAAGCATATCAGTTATGTGGACTCTTCTTAATGATCCTAGTGATATCCCCTTATGTTACTGTGAAATTGTGAAAGGATTTTTAATTCATATGTGAGGAGAAACCAATTAAGACAATTTATTTAAAAGGATTTTAATCCACACAAGAACCAATCAAAATAGATTTCTCAAAAGGTAATTTTAATCCTTCTACACACAGAAAACAATCAACAGCATCACATAAGTACAACAAAAGCGTATTGACAAATCAAATGTATTTTCACACTTAATTTGAATAACATAAACAACCACTCTGGAGACAGCCAGATAACATATGATCATGATATATCCACACAACTATTGAACACTTGAAAGCAAATCAATATTTATGAAAACACCTTCTCTAGTATATTTGTCTTTGAATATTGTGCATTATAACCATAGTTTCTGATATGAGATGGATGGGCAAGATGGATGAACCTTTCTACTACTACTGATGATTCTTCAACCTACTCCTACTCATGTTTTATTACTTCTCTATGATTGATCATATATACTTTTGTATTTTAGGGTTACAACACTTCATACCCATCCTGTGCGTCTCTTCATTTGCTGTGAAAGATAATGATTTTGCAAAATATTTTTGTAAAACATTAGTCTCTTGTTTGTCTTTCTTTTTAAATATTTTCCATTGTCCGCATAAATAAATTTGCTAATTAGTTATCTTTTGTCCACAACTTCACTTTTGCATTTTCACCCAATCCGGAAAATATAATCTTCGGGTAGGAAATCATTTACCCCCTCCATAAATTCCTTGGTGAAAACATCCTCTGGCCATTGTATGTACTTCCACGAAAAGTATTTTCTAGGTAAAATAATTACCCTCACCTCTATTGAAAATCAAATTCATAGAATTTTTCACTTTGCAAATTTATTTCTTAAGAGTTCCTCCTCATCGGAGTAACCCACATAGTCGGAAAGATTTGAAGAACTCACTCCGATATAGTAAATCTTCCCGATGTATATTTCTGCCTTGATTTTTTATTTAGCATTTTACACCATATTTAGATAATTCCTTTAGGAAAATATTGCAGAAAGGTGCCCGCTATAAAATATTATTTATTGTCCTGCAGAAATTCATATTCTCCAATTGTATCTGATGACATTGCATTTAATTCCCATACCAATTCTACCGCTAAAGCCAAGGAAGGACCAACAATCTAAGAATATAACAAATGGCCAAACAAACATCTAATGTAGTAGAAGTAAGCAATGAACTAAAGGTATTAAGCAGTTTACTAGAAATTCCATCTTCTAGTGCTGGCAAAACAGCTTTCACAACAGAAAGTATTTCAATGAAATGCTCATCTTTTCTATCTTTTTTGATGTCAAGGAATGGTAATAAACCATCAATGAATCGATTCACTGCTTCTGAATTTGTTACATATTTTACCAACAGATGCAATAATTTAAGAACTCTCTTCCCAAGACCAACAGTGTTTTTCCATCCATTGGAGCTTGTACTTGTAGGTGTTGAACAGTCTTGGATAGCAAGATTATGAACAGACATGTAGGTCAAGAACCTGAACATAACGTTTCTTTTGGAATCAAACTCAAACACTCTTGATTTTAGGAAATAAATTTCATCAGCATCTTTATCTCAGAAGAGCTCTGACACACAAGGAGCTTCTGGATATCTTTGAAACCCAGCTACAGAGAATAAACCTAAATTTTATGGTCTTCAAGTAGGGACAAGTATAGCCACATATCTAAGCACCATGGCCATGTTTTTCATCTCATGAGTTCTACTCGTTCTACCACCTTTCCCTCAACAGGAAACCCCATATTTTTTACCAGATTTTCCTTTCACCGTAAATACCTCAGTATTAAAAAGCCCTTAGTCCACCTCTTATTTTCCAGAATGTGATTATATCATTTTCCTGTCTTCGGTGAAAGTATGTGTGTTTCTCCCCAAAAAGGTGTCTATCGGCAAGACATATGAGCTCGGTGTGATTTGAGATTTTCACTCTGAATGGCTTATTCTTGCCAATGAGTTTTTTTATCGGTGCCCTAATTGTTCAAAGGCTAATGTTTTAGCATAGGCCACGAGGATTTTAGCAAAGGTTGTAAATGGCTTTATATTTGCAATTTAAATCCTGTTGTCCTTGTTTCATTTCATGAGATTGCTTCTTGTTGAGACATTCTGCAAACACTTTATGTGCTTTGTATATGATTCTACATGTACATCTTATCAAAGCATTTCAAATTATACTGGAACTTACACCCATAGGAGGATCAAGGAATATGCCACTAAGAATAACTGATATGTTTAGAAAATTTTCCAAATCAAATCCTTCTACATCGTGAGACAATTTTCTGACCATTATAATGCTCACATATGAACCCCATCTTAGAGGTGCTTCATCAAACAGTTTGTGTGCTGCGTCTATGCTTCTATAGGAAACATATATGTCTGCCATAACATTTGTAATTATCCAATACAAATTTGTTTTATATTATATGTTGATGGAATCCCATTCCCTATTACCAATCTCCCATTTTTGGCATGGACTAGCAAAGATTATGGAATTTAGCTTTACAACCGCCAGTTGTATTTGCTTAAAATTTTCTATGGTCTTTTCAGTGCAAATTTTGTTGTCATTGCATTCTTTCCTCTTTTGGTGGTTCTTTCTTTGGCTTTTGGGTATGGTGGACCTCACCTATGGTGTGTGTGAAATGGTTTTATCGCAACTGGGAACATTACATTGGATTTCTCTTATATGTAGTCATAAGCATGCTTGTCTCCCTTGTGGTAGATCTCTCTTGTGTATCAATTCTCTATATTGCCTTTTTGAAAGGGAATGCTCAGGTGTCAAATGACATTGTTCTCATCACAAGTCATTCTAAGCTTCCTGTGCTTCTCACTTTTTCATTTGTAGACTCTCTTTTTGCTCCTATGGGCCTAGTATCTTTCTTGGTGATTCAGTTGAGAAGCTTCTGCTAGTTTCTAGCTTCTTTGAATGCCCTTTTCCTTTAGCGAAGGCCTCTTCTCATTCCCGTGGTTGCCCTTTCTATGTTGTGCATACTTTTCAAGTCCCTAGTGTTAATGTTGGGTTTCCTTGGAGGCTTCCACACATTCGTTGGGTGGTTGCAGGTTCAATTTCTTCTCTAGAAAACCATTCTAAGGATTTTGCATGCCCTTTGGGTGGCTGCACATTTCCTTTCTTTAGTTTACATGGAACTCAATAATTTTCTAGTGCTTTCCGGCAAGTTTTCTTTCCTTCATAGATTTGAAGTTTCATTTAAGTTGGCCCAAAACTCTCATTTTGTGGCCCCTTGTTTTTATGGTAGATTTCTTCAAGAACCTTTGCATGTCCCCAAATTAGTTGTGGGATCCCCTTGTTTGATTCACAGAGTCTTCTTTGAGATGGTAGAATGCTGCAGATGCCTTAGCTTCTCTATCGCATGTGTTTCAAACACCTCTTTGGCTCTTGTGCATTTCTCGGATGGCAGTGAGTTTTCTTTTTTAGTTCGCATGGAACTAACATTTTTTGTAGTCGTCCACATGCCTATTTTCATTTGGTAGATTCAAAATTTCTTTTAGTGGATTCAAGGGCTCTCTTTTATGACTTTCATAACTATTTTATACTAGCACTCAGTTAGCATTCCAAATGTTTGTGAGTTGTTGATCTTGTTTTAGATCTAATAGTGCAGATTCTCTCGCACTTGACAATGATGTTGGCATTGAGCCCACTGTTGCCTATGTATTAATTTGTTTGCACCCTGATTACTACACTTGTGCCATAATTTGAATAACCAGGCCATTCTTTAACAATGCTCACTTCTTCTTTTATTTATCTATGCTTTAGTAAAGGTTAAGGCATTCCTCAATCCATAGTATGTGCCATATTGGATGGCTTGTGTAGCATTTAAAACTTGTGCCATCATTCTCAAAATGCTCGATGCCTTGTATGGTGGCTTGAAGAACCTATTGGGGACTGCTCTTTGATTTCATTTCGCACCATTTTATTGAATATGTTCATGCTTCACACCCCTTATGGTTGTACCATATATTGAACTCACCAATGCCAAACCCTAATTGGCTCTACAACTTGAATTGCCAACTTTCACTACAACGATTGTGCGACACAAGTTGGGTCCCCTTGTGGGCCCAACTAAAAAAACTTTCATTTTGAAACAGGTTTTTGTCCCAAATTGTCATGACATTGTATCAATATGCATCTGGCATGAAAAAATTACATGGGTTGTCATCAGAATTTGTTTTTTGAGATTTTGTACAGTGATCAAAACTGGTCAAGTAGCTTCCAAAATTGCCTTGGAAAACTAATCAAAACTTCTCCCGTAGCCATGAAAATGCACCAGCATGTTGAGTTATGGTAGGAAAGCATGGGTGCAGAACGGATTTCTATGAAGTAATCAGGATTGAAAACTGTCAATGCTCCAACTTGCTCATTTAGCATTTTCTAAAAAACTGCACCTATCAAACTCAACTGAAACCCACCAGTTGCCTTTTTGAGAAAATGCCAAATCTAATTTTGGGAATCTTCCATCCTGGGGATTAGTTTATTTCAGTCACGTGAACATGTAGGCTAAACGGTTTTCTTCAATCTTCTCTCTTTACAAAATATCAAGTATCCAAGTTGACCCTTTTGCAGTTTTCTAGAAGTGCAGTCACAAAAACTGTGTAAAACCCATTTGGTTTTGACTTTGAAAAAATACCAAATGAAGAGCTGAGGTTCTGAAAATCAGCATGAAGGCACATTAAGGTGGGAAGAATCTGAGACACCAATTGGTTCGTGATGACAATCTTCCAATTAATAAATGTTGGCCTCCAAAGTTTCCCCTTTTTAATATATTTTACTGTGTAGACATCAAACCTTTTCTTGAACCCTCTGGCTTGGCACTTTGAAATCTTGTCAAAACTGATCCTAGGAAGCTAAAATCAGGTGTGCTCACTCAAATATGGTAGATAAACATGTCTGTAGCATTATTTTGCTTGAAACTAAAGAGGCTTCAAATTGTGATTTTTCAAAGTAGGCTCTTGAGACAGTTTTTACAAATGCATTTATGAGTTCTGAGATAAACTTTTTCATTATGGGAGCCCTAAATTTTGCCAAAAAATGGTTGGAATTTTTAGGTCCCAACAGTGGCTCTGTCTGGGGATGTATTCCCCTTGTGGGCATAACAAGATTCCAGATCTTTGGAGGAGCAGACCATTGCTTTCCCCATTGGGCAATAGAGTCTATGTGTCACTTCTGTCCTAAACTGATATGGTTTAAAAAAACACATAATGGCTGATGGCACAAGGCCACAAGGAAAGCAAAAGTTCATGTTTTCCTCTGTCATATACCTTGTTCTGATCTGATTTCATCAAACTCCACTTGAAGAAATTTATTAAATCCTCATTCTGGTCACTGTCATGTTTTATGGAATAATCTCCCAGCTGAAATGAAAACCAAAAATATTTATAATCCACCACATTGTTATTGTATTCTTTACCTTTCTCATAATCACTGCAATATTCATGATTTTCAAGAAATGAAAAATTAGATGCATTGAGTTTATAGTTATTTGCTTCATAAGTTGACACATCCTCCTGATTGTCTGAAAATGCTTCATCCTCGTCATAGCATGGATTTGAGAACATATGAAATTCTTGTTCCGGTGTACCCTAGCAAAGGGTCATTTTATCTTCTATTATTTGATCATATAATGGGTTTGAATAAATCTGAAAATCAGTTTTAGATGTGCACACTTCTTTTTCCTCAAACTTTGATTTAGGTATTGTGGTGGGTGGGCTGGGACAAAAGGAACATCCACATTTTGAAGACTATTCTCATTTTTTGGAATATGTTGGGGCTCCAAGTCTTGTGCAAAATCCTCATGATTGCAATCGTGACCCCGGGTGAAGAATTCATATTTTAAAACTTCATCATGATTTAAATCTGAAATATCATCATTGAAATTTTCACTTGCACATGTCTTATCTACTAGTTGCATTGTTTGATCGGTCTCTTCATATTTTTCCATGCCATTATCTGTGTTGGTAGTTTTAACATCACCAGTATGCTCATACCTAATTTTCTCTACGAAACCAATCATTCCATACACTTGGTCAAAAGTAACTGGTTTCTGTGACTTAGACCACTTGTTTGAATGAGGCACATACAATTTCATGAATGTTTCAATGCATATGGATTTATTAGGCCTAACATTAACATGTATTTGTATATAGATATCCAATGTTCTTTTGAACAAAGAAAATCCAGATTCCCCAAATTCACTTTGACTTCCCTTTTGAAAATAATCATCATTTTTCTCTTTAAACTGGTACATGAATTTATTTGTAAATTCATTCCATGAAGTTATGCAAAGCATAGGAAGGCTGTAAAACCAATCTTTAGCAGCATTTTCTAATGTTTTCACAAAAAACTTCATGATAACATCCTCTCCACTGATTTGCCAAGTCACCACTAAATTAATGAATTGTTGCATGTGCATATCTGCTAATTCTAATTTACATCCTTTAAATTTTGGCAAATGATTTTTAACATTCAAAGAGGGAAGAGGATTTGGGTAACCCTGAATATTTCTAAAATCAATTGGTTTGTGCACTTCAAGATCTATTAGCCTCTATTGGAAAAGTAGTTGCTGCCATCATATTTCTTGTTGTAGACTTTGATTGACATGAGGGCTAACATTGATTTGCAGATTTTGACATGGAATTTGGTATTGATAATGCCTAATATACTGGTTATATTCATGATCTTGGTAGCCCACAAATCTTTGGCCAGGTGGGACTGGATAGACATTTATTTGATTTGGGAATTGTAGTGTAGAAATGTCCTGTTCTGTATGATGTGCATTGCTTTCATTGCCAAGATTCCCAACTGTATCATAATGTGTATAGGGCAAACATGAATTGTTATACATACTTTAGCTTGTGATTTTTATTTCTGACTTGAAATATTATAGTTTTGAGATGTCCTTTGCATTCTTCATTAAGTTTATTTTCAGAGTCACCACCTCTTGTCATAAGAGGAAAATTTACCTTTCCAGGTCCTTGCTATCAGCAGAGTTACCAATTTGTATTTGAATTTAAAACTTCATTAACTCTGTAATGAGATGATCTGGATTCTAGATTACTCCCCAGTAGAGTCGCCAATTTGTTGGATCTCAAAAATGTGGGCTTTTAAACCACAAGAGGGTGCCAGTCTCTTGATACGTTTTTGGTCAACAAGACAAGGTTTATGCAACTGGAAAACCCCCTGCTCTTTAGGCTCTTCCAAGCCTAGGCGGGTGTACCTAAATGATAGGGAAGATGTGAAAATCTAGATGAATTTTGGTTGGGCAATTCTATTCACTTATGGCACACAGATGTGAGATAATTGCAGGGCTTGCTAACTAGTTTCTAATGAGAATGCTTGGAGTATTAAGAATGTGGGTTAAACTTGTATAAAATGCTCTAAAGTTAACCAATGCCTAATCTATTGGGTGAATGGAGTTAATGGGTGGATTGTGATATTGGAGATAGGCTTTTGTAAGATGGGCAGATTCACTTCTCAGCTTCACTCTAATAGTTGGGCACTTTTAAATGTCTGCACCTTGTGCAGACGTGTAATTATATCAGTTATCTAGACTCTTCTTAATGATCCCAGTGATATCCCCTTATGTTACTGTGAAATTGTGAAAGGATTTTTAATTCATATGTGAGGAGAAACCAATTAAGACAATTTATTTAGAAGGATTTTAAACCACATAGGAACCAATCAAAATAGATTGCTCAAAAGGTAATTTTAATCCTTCTACACACAGAAAACAATCACATCATACACAATTACAACAAATGTGTATTGACAAATCAAATGTATTTTCACACTTAATTTGAATAATATAAATAACCATTTTGGAGACAGCCAGATAACATATGAGCATGATATATCCACACAACTGTTGAACAATTGAAACCAAATCAATATTTATGAAAACACCCTCTCCATTATAGTTATCTTTGAATACTGTGCATTATAACAATAGTTTCTGATATGAGATGGATGGGCAAGATGGATGAACCTATCTTTACTACTGATGATTCTTCAACTTACTCCTACTCATCTTTCATTGCGTCTCCTTGATTGATCATATATACTTTTGTATTTTAGGGTTACGACCCTTCATACCCATCCTATGTGTCTCTTCATTTGCCGTGAAAGCTAACGATTTTGCAAAATATTTGTGCAAAACATTAGTCTCTTGTTTGTCTTTCTTTTTAATTATTTTCCATCATTCGCTTAAATAAATTTGCTAATTAGTTATCTTTTGTCCACAAGTTCAATTTTGCATTTTCACTAAATTTGGAAAATATAATCTTCGGGTAGGAAATCATTTACCCCCTCCATAAATTCCTTGGTGAAAATGTCCTCTGGCCATTGTATGCACTTTCATGAAAAGTATTTTCTAGGTAAAATAATTACCCCCACCTCTATTGAAAATCAAATTCATAGAATTTCTCACTTTGCATAATTATTTCTTAATAGTTCCTCCTCATCGGAGTAACCCACATAGTCAGAAAGATTTGAAGAACTCACTCCGATATAGTAAATCTTCCCGATGTATATTTCTGCCTTGATTTTTTATTTAGCATTTTACACCATACTCAGATAATTCCTTCAGGAAAATATTGCAGAAAGGTGCCCGCTATAAAATATTATTTATTGTCCTGCATAAATTCATATTCTCCAATTGTATCTAATGACATTGCATTTAATTCCCATATCAATTCTGCCACCAAAGCCAAGGAAGGACCAACCTTCTGAGAATATAAAAAATGGCCAATCAAACACCCAATGTAGCAGAAGTAAGCAATGAACTGAAGGTATTAAGTAGTTTACTAGAAATTCCATCTTCTAGTGCTGGCAAAACAACTTTCACAGTAGAAAGTATTTCGATGAAATGCTCATCTTTTCTATCTTTTTTGAAGTCAAGGAATGGTAATAAACCATCAATGAATCGATTCAGTGCTTCTGAATTTGTCACATATTTTCCCAACTGTTGCAATAATTTGAAAAATCTCTTCCCAAGACCAACAGTGTTTTCCATCCATTGGATCTTGTACTTGTAGGCATTTTACAGTCTTGGACAACAAGATTATGAACAGACATGCAAGTCAAGAACCTGAACATAACATTTCTTCTGGAATCAAACTCAAACACTCTTGATTTCAAGAAATAAATTTCATCAACATCTTTATCTCAGAAGAGCTCTGACACACAAGGAGCTTCTGGATATCTTTGAAACTCAACTACAGAGAATAAACCGACATTTCATGGTCTTGAAGTAGGGACAAGTATGGCCACATATCTAAGCACCATGGCCATGGTTTTCATCTCATGAGTTCTACTCGTTCTACCACCTTTCCCTCAACAGGAAACCCCATATTTTTTACTAGATTTTCCTTTCACCGTAAATACCTCAGTATTAAAAAGCCCTTAGTCCACCTCTTATTTTCCAGAATGTGATTATATCTTTTTCTTGTCTTCGGTGAAAGTATGTGTCTTTCTCCCCGAAAAGGTGTCTATTGGCAAGACATATGAGCTCGGTGTGATTTGAGATTTTCACTCCGACTGGCTTATTCTTGCCGATGAATTTTTTATCGGTGCCCTAATTGTTCCAAAGCTAATGTTTCAGCATAGGCTACAAGGATTTCAGAAAAGGTTGTAAATGGCTTTATATCTGCAATTTAAATCCTCTTGTCCTTGTTTCATTTCATGAGATTGCTTCTTGTTGAGACATTCTGCAAACACTTTGTGTGCTTTGTATATGATTCTACATGTATGTCTTACCAAAGCATTTCAAATTATACTGGAACTTGCACCCATAGGCGGATCAAGGAATATGCCACTAAGAATATCCGATATGTTTAGAAATTTTTCCAAATCAAATCCTCCTACGTCGTGAGACAATTTTCTGACCATTATAATGCTCACATATGAACCCCATCTTAGAGGTGCTCCATCAAACAGTTTGTGTGCTGTGTCTATGCTTCTACAAGAAACATATATGTCTACCATAACATTTGTAATTATCCAATACAAATTTGTTTTATATTATATGTTGATGGAATTTCATACCCTATTACCAATCTCCCATTTTTGGCGTGGACTAACAAAGATTATGGAATTTAGCTTTACAACCGCCAGTTGTATTTGCTTAAAATTTTCTACGGTCTTTTCAGTGCACATTTTGTTGTCATTGCATTCTTTCCTCTTTTGGTGGTTCTTTCTTTGGCTTTCGAGTATGGTGGACCTCACCTATGGTGTGTGTGAAATGGTTTTATCACAACTGAGAACATTACAGTGGATTTCTCTTATATGTAGTCATAAGCATGCTTGTCTCCCTTGTGGTAGATCTCTCTTGTGCATCAATTCTCTATATTGCCTTTTTGAAAGGAAATGCTTGAGTGTCAAATGACCTTGTTCTCATCAAAAGTCATTCTAAGCTTCCTGTGCTTCTCACTTTTTCATTTGTAGACTCTCTTTTTGCTCTTGTGGGCCTAGTATCTTTCTTGGCGACTCAGTTGAGAAGCTTCTGCTAGTTTCTAGCTTCTCTAAATGCCCTTTTCCTTTAGCGAAGGCCTCTTCTCATTCCCGTGGTTGCCCTTTCTATGTTATGCATACTTTTCAAGTCCCTAGTGTTTATGTTAGGTTTCCTTGGAGGCTTGCGCACATTCTTTGGGTGGCTGCAGGCTATTCTTCTTCATCTATATTGTCTTCTCTATTATTGTAGATTGTTGCGGGCTCAATTTCTTCTCTAGCAAACCATTCTAAAGATTTTGCATGCCCTTTGGGTGGCTGCACATTCCTTTCTTTGGTTTACATGGAACTTAACAGTTTTCTAGTGTTTTCCTACAAGTTTTCTTTCCTTCACAGATTTGAAGTTTCATTTAAGTTGGCCCAAAACTCTAATTTTGTGGCCCTTTGTTTTCATGGTAGATTTCTTCAAGAACCTTTGCATGTCCCCAAATTAGTTGTGGGATCCCCTTGTTTGATTCACGGAGTCTTCTTTGAGATGGTAGAATGCTGCAGATGCCTTAGCTTCTCTATCGAATGTGTTTCACACACCTCTTTGGCTCTTGTGCATTCCTCAGATGGAAATGAGTTTTCTTTTTTAGTTCACATGGAACTAACATTTTTTGTAGTCTTCCACATGCCTATTTTCTTTTGGTAGATTCAAAATTTCTTTTAGTGGATTCAAGGGCTCTCTTTTATGACTTTCATAACCCTTTTAAACTAGCACTTAGTTAGCATTCCAAATGTTTGTGAGTAGTTTATCTTATTTTAGATCTAATAGTGCAGATTCTCTCGCACTTGACAATGATGTTGGCATTGAGCCCACTATTGCCTATGTATTAATTTGTTTGCACTCTGATTACTACACTTGTGCGATAATTTGAATAACCACACCATTCTTTAGCAATGCTCACTTCTTCTTTTATTTATCTATGCTTTAGTAAAGGTTAAGGCATTCCTCAATCCATAGTATGTGCCATATTGGATGGCTTATGTAGCGTTTAAAACTTGTGCCATCATTCTCAAAATGCTCGATGCCTTGTATGGTGGCTTGAAGAACCTATTGGGGACTGCTCTTTGATTTCATTTTGCACCATTTTATTGAATATGTTCATGCTTCACACCCCTTATGGTTGTACCATATATTGAACTCACCAATGCCAAATCCTAATGGGCTCTACAACTTGAATTGCCAACTTTCACGACAACGATTGTGTGACACAAGTTGGGTCCCCTTGTGGGCCCAACTAAAAAAAATCATTTTGAAACAGGTTTTTGTCCCAAATTGTCATGACATTCTATCAATATGCATCTGGCATGAAAAAATTAAATGGGTTGTCATCAGAATTCATTTTCTGACATTTTGTACAGTGATCAAAACTGGTCAAGTAGCTTCCAAAATTGCCTTGGAAAACTAATCAAAACTTCTCCCGTAGCCATGAAAATGTACCAGCATGTTGAGTTATGGTAGGAGAGCATGGGTGCAGAACGGATTTCTATGAAGTAATCAGGATTGAAAACTGTCAATGCTCCAACTTGCTCATTTAGCATTTTCTAAAATACTGCACCTATCAAACTCAACTGAAACCCGCCAGTTGCCTTTTTGAGAAAATGCCAAATCTAATTTTGGGAATCTTCCATCCTGGGGATTAGTTTATTTCAGTCACGTGAACATGTAGGCAAATTTTTTTTTCTTCAATCTTCTCCCTTTACAAAATATCAAGTATCCAAGTTGACCCTTTTGCAGTTTTCTGGAAGTGCAGTCACAAAAACTGTGT
Source organism: Cunninghamia lanceolata (assembly GCA_027924645.1). Lineage (NCBI taxonomy): Eukaryota > Viridiplantae > Streptophyta > Pinopsida > Cupressales > Cupressaceae > Cunninghamia > Cunninghamia lanceolata. The sequence continues at coordinate 2,161,598 of BSBN01001465.1, read as the reverse complement.
AAAACCCATTTGGTTTTGACTTTGAAAAAATACCAAATGAAGAGATAAGGTTCTAAAAATCAGCATGAAGGCACATTAAGGTGGGAAGAATCTGAGACACCAATTGGTTCATGATGACAATCTTCCAATTGATAAATGTTGGCCTCCAAAGTTTCCCCTTTTTAATAGATTTTACTATGTAGACATCAAACCTTTTCTTGAACCGTCTAGCTTGACAGTTTGAAATCTTGTCAAAACTAATAGTAGGAAGCTAAAATAAGGTGTGCTCACTCAGAAATGGTAGATAAACATGTTTGCAACATGATTCTGCCTGAAACTGAAGAGGCTTCAAATTGTGATTTTTCAAAGTAGGTTCTTGAGGCAATTTTCCAAATGCATTTTTGAGTTCTGAGATCAACTTTTTCATTATGGAAGCCCTAAATTTCACCAAAAATGATAGGAATTTTTAGGTCCCAACAGTTGCTCTGTCTGGGGATGTATGCTCCTTGTGGGCATAGCAAGATCCCAGATCTCTAGAGGAGTAGATCAGTGCTTTCCCCATTGGGCAATAGAGTCTATGTGTCACTTCTGTCCTAAACTGATATGTTTTGAAAAACCACATAATGGTTGATGGCACAAGGCCACCAGGAAAGAAAAAGTTCATGTTTTCCTCTGTCATATACCTTGTTTTGATCCGATTTCATCAAACTCCACTTGAAGAAATTTATTAAATCCTCATTCTGGTCACTGTCATGTTTTATGGAATAATCTCCCAGCTGAAATGAAAACCAAAAATATTTATAATCCACCACATTGTTACTGTTTTCTTTACCTTTCTCATCATCACTGCAATATTCATGATTTTCAAGAAATGAAAAATTAGATGCATTGAGTTTATAGTTATTTGCTTCATAAGTTGACAAATCCTCCTGATTTTCTTAAAATACTTCATCCTCATCATAGCATGGATTTGAGAATGTATGAAATTCTTGTTCCAGTGTACCCTAGCAAAGGGTCATTTTATCTTCTGGTATTTGATCATATAATGGGTTTGAATAAATCAAAAAATTACTTTCAGATGTTCACACTTCTTTTTCCTCAAATTGTTGATTTAGGTATTGTGGTGGGTGGGCTGGGACAAAAGGAACATCCACATTTTGAAGACTATTCTCATTTTTTGGAATATGTTGGGGCTCCAAGTCTTGTGCAATATCCTCATGATTGCAATTGTGATCCCAGGTGAAGAATTGGTATTCTAAAACTTCATCATCATTTAAATTTGAAATATCATCATTGAAATTTTCACTTGCACATGTCTTATCTACTAGCTGCATTGTTTGATCGGTCTCTTCATATTTGTCCATGCCATTATCTGTGTTGGTGGTTTTAACATCCCCAGTATGCTCATACCTGATTTTCTCTACGAAGCCAATCATTTCATACACTTGGTCAAAAGTAACCAGTTTCTGTGACTCGGACCACTTGTCTGAATGAGGCACATACAATTTCATGAATGTTTCAATGCATATGGATTTATGAGGCCTAACATTAACATGTATTAGCATATAGATATCCAACGTTCTTTTGAACAAAGAAAATCTAGATTCCCCAAATTCACTTCGACTTCCCTTTTGAAAATACTCATCATTTTTCTCTTTAAACTAGCACATGAATTTATTTGCAAATTCATTCCATGAAGTTATGCAAAGCATATGAAGGCTGTAAAACCAATCTTTAGCAGCATTTTCTAATGTTTTCACAAAAAGCTTCATGATAACATCCTCTCCACTGATTTGCCAATTCGCCACTAAATTAATGAATTGTTGCATGTGCATATCTACTGATTCTGATTTACATCCTTTAAATTTTGGCAAATAATTTTTAACATTCAAAGGGGGAGGAGGATTTGGGTAACCCTGAATGTTTTTGAAATCAATTGGTTTGTGCACTTCAAGATCTATCACCCTCTTTTGGAAAAGTAGTTGCTGCCATCCTATTTCTTCTTGTAGACTTTGATTGACATGAGGGCTAACATTGCTTTGCAAATTTTGAAATGGAATTTAGTATTGATAATGTCCAATATACTATTTATATTCATGATCTTGGTAGCCCACAAATCTTTGGCCAGGTGGGACTAGATAGACATTTATTTGATTTGGGAATTGTATTGTAGAAATGTCCTGTTGTGTATGATGTGTACTGCTTTCATTGCCAAGATTCCCAATTGTATCATAATGTGTATAGGGCAAACATGAACTGTTATACATACTTTAGCTTGTGATTTTTATTTCTGGCTGGAAATATTATAGTTTTGAGATGTCCTTTGCATTCTTCATTAAGTTTATTTTTAGAGTTGCCACCTCTTGTGATAAGAGAAAAATTTACCTTTCCGGGTCCTTGCTGCCAGTAGAGTTACCAATTTGTATTTGAATTTAAAACTTCACTAACTCTGTAATGAGATGATCTGGATTCTGGATTACTCCCCAATAGAGTTACCAATTTGTTGAATCTAAAAAACGTAGGCTTTTAAACCACAAGAGGGTGCCAATCTCTTGATACATTTTTGGTCAACAAGACAAGGTTTATGCAACTGGAAAACCCCCTGCTCTTTAGGCTCTGCTAGGCCTAGGCGGGTGTACCTAAATGATAGGGTAGATGTGAAAATCTAGATGAATTTTGGTTGGGCAATTCTATTCACTTATGGCACACAGATGTGAGATAATTACAGGGCTTGCTAACTAGTTTCTAATGAGAATGATTGGAGTATTAAGAATGTGGATTAAACTTGTATAAAACGCTCTAAAGTTGACCAGTGCCTAATGTATTGGGTGAATGGAGTTAACGGGTGGATTATGATATTGGAGATAGGCTTTTGTAAGATGGGCAGATTCGCTTCTCAACTTCACTCTAACAGTTGGGGACTTTTAAATGTCTGCACCTTATGCAGACGTGCAAGTATATCAATTATCTAGACTCTTCTTAATGATCCCAGTGATATCCCCTTATGTTAGTGTGAAATTGTGAAAGGATTTTTAATTCATATGTGAGGAGAAACCAATTAAAACAATTTATTTAAAAGGATTTTAATCCACACAAGAACCAATCGAAATAGATTGCTCAAAAGGCAATTTTAATCCTTCTACACACAGAAACCAATTAGCAGCATCACACAAGTACAACAAATGTGTATTGACAAATCAAATGTATTTTCACACTTAATTTGAATAACATAAACAGCCACTTTGGAGAAACCAGATAACATATGAGCATGATATATCCACACAACTTTTGAACACTTGAAAGCAAGTCAATATTTATGAAAACACCTTCTCCATTATATTTATCTTTGAATACTGTGCATTATAACAATAGTTTCTGATATGAGATGGATGAGCAAGATGGATGATCCTATCTACTACTACTGATGATTCTTCATCCTACTCCTACTCATCTTTTATTGCTTCTCCATGATTGATCATATATACTTTTGTATTTTAGGGTTACGACCCTTCATACCCATCTTGTGTGTCTCTTCATTTGAGGTGAAAGATAATGATTTTGCAAAATATTTTTGCAAAACGTTAGTCTCTTGTTTGTCTTTCTTTTTAATTATTTTCCATTGTTTGTGTAAATAAATTTGCTAATTAGTTATCTTTTGTCCACAAGTTCACTTTTGCATTTTCACCCAATCCGGAAAATATAATCTTCGGATAGGAAATCATTTACCCCCTCCATAAATTCCTTGGTGAAAACGTCGTCTTGCCATTATATGCACATCCATGAAAAGTATTTTCTAGGTAAAGTAATTACCCCCACCTCTATTGAAAATCAAATTCATAGAATTTTTCACTTGCATATTTATTTCTTAATAGTTCCTCCTCATCGGAGTAACCCACATAGTCGGAAAGATTTAAAGAACTCACTCCGATATAGTAAATCTTCCCGATGTATATTTCTGCCTTGATTTTTTATTTAGCATTTTACACCATACTCAGATAATTCCTTCAGGAAAATATTGCAGAAAGGTGCCCGCTATAAAATATTATTTATTGTCCTGCAAAAATTCATATTCTCTAATTGTATCTGATGACATTGCATTTAATTTCCATACCAATTCTACAGCCAAAGCCAAGGAAGGACCAGCCTTCTGAGAATATAAAAAAGGCCAATCGAACATCCAATGTAGCAGAAGTAAGCAATGAACTGAAGGTATTAAGCAGTTTACTAGAAATTCCATCTTCCAGTGCTGGCAAAACAACTTTCACAACAGAAAGTATTTCTATGAAATGCTCATCTTTTCTATCTTTTTTGACGTCATGGAATGGTAATAAACCATCAATGAATCAATTCACTGCTTCCGAATTTGTCACATATTATCCCAACAAATGCAATAATTTGAGAACTCTCTTCCCAAGACCAACAGTGTTTTTCCATCCATTGGAGCTTGTACTTGTAGGCGTTGAACAGTCTTGGACAGCAAGATTATGAACGTACATGCAAGTCAAGAACCTGAACATAATGTTTCTTCTGGAATCAAACTCAAACACTCTTGATTTCAGGAAATAAATTTCATCAACATCTTTATCTCAGAAGAGCTCTGACACACAAGGAGCTTTTGGATATCTTTGAAACCCAGCTATAGAGAATAAACCTACATTTCATGGTCTTCAAGTAGGGACAAGTATGGCCACATATCTAAGCACCATGGCCATGTTTTTCATATCATGAATTCTACTCGTTCTACCACCTTTCCCTCATCAGGAAACCCCATATTTTTACCAGATTTTCCTTTCGCCGTAAATACCTTAGTATTAAAAAGCCCTTAGTCCACCTCTTATTTTCCAGAATGTGATCATGTCGTTTTCCTATCTTCAGTGAAAGTAGGTGTGTTTCTCCTCAAAAAGGTGTCTATCGGCAAGACATATGAGCTCGGTGTGATTTGAGATTTTCACTCCGACTGGCTTATTCTTGCCGATGTGTTTTTTTATCGGTGCCCTAATTGTTCCAAAGCTAATATTTCATCACAGGCCACGAGGATTTTGGCAAAGGTTGTAAATGGCTTTATATCTGAAATTTAAATCCTCTTGTCCTCATTTCATTTCATGAGATTGCTTTTCATTGAGACATTCTGCAAATAGTTCATGTGCTTTGTATATGATTCTACATGTATGTCTTATCAAAGCATTTCAAATTATACTAGAACTTGCACCAATAGGAGGATCAAGGAATATGCCACTAAGAATAACTAATATGTTTAGAAATTTTTCCAAATCAAATCGTTCTATGTTGTGAGACAATTTTCTGACCATTATAATGCTCACATATGAACCACATCTTAGAGGTGCTCCGTCAAACAGTTTGTGTGCTGCATCTATGCTTCTACAAGAAACATATATGTCTGCCATAACATTTGCAATTATCCAATACAAATTCATTTTATATTATATGTTGATGGAATTCCATACCCTATTACCAATCTCCCATTTTTTGTGTGGACTAGCAAAGATTATGGAATTTAGCTTTACAACCGCCAGTTGTATTTGCTTAAAATTTTCTACGGTCTTTTCAGTGCACATTTGGCTGTCATTGCATTCTTTCCTCTTCTAGTGGTTCTTTCTTTGGCTTTTAGGTATGGTGGACCTCACCTATGGTGTGTGTGAAATGGTTTTATCACAACTGGGAACATTACAGTGGATTTCTCTTATATGTAGTCATAAGCATGCTTGTCTCCCTTGTGGTAGATCTCTCTTGTGCATCAATTCTCTATATTGCCTTTTTGAAAGGAAATGCTCAGGTGTCAAATGACCTTGTTCTCATCACAAGTCATTCTAAGCTTCCTATGCTTCTCACTTTTTCATTTGTAGACTCTCTTTTTGATCCTGTGGGCCTAGTATCTTTCTTGGTGACTCAGTTGAGAAGCTTCTGCTAGTTTCTAGCTTCTCTGAATGCCCTTTTCCTTTAGTGAAGGCCTCTTCTCATTCCTGTGGTTGCCCTTTCTATGTTGTGCATAGTTTTCAATTCCCTAGTGGTTATGTTGGGTTTCCTTGGAGGCTTCCACACATTCTTTGGGTGGCCTCGAGCTATTCTTCTTCATCTATATTGTCTTCTCTATTATTGTGGATTATTGCGGGCTCAATTTATTCTCTAGAAAACCATTCTACAGATTTTTCTTGCCCTTTGGGTGGTTGCACATTTCCTTTCTTTGGTTTACATGGAACTCAACAGTTTTCTAGTGCTTTCCTACAAGTTTTCTTTCCTTCACAGATTTGAAGTTTCATTTAAGTTGGCCCAAAACTCTCATTTTGTGGTCCCTTGTTTTCATGGGAGATTTCTTCAAGAACCTTTGCATGTCCCCAAATTAGTTGTGGGACCCCCTTGTTTGATTCATAGAGTCTTCTTTGAGATGGTAGAATGCTACAAATGCCTTAGCTTCTGTATCGCATGTGTTTCACACACCTCTTTGGCTTTTGTGCATTCCTTGGATAGAAGTGAGTTTTCTTTTTTAGTTCGCATCGAACTAATATTTTTTGTAGTCTTCCACATGCCTATTTTCATTTGGTAGATTCAAATTTTCTTTTAGTGGATTCAAGGGCTCTCTTTTATGACTTTCATAACCCTTTTATATTAGCACTTAGTTAGCATTCCAAATGTTTGTGAGCTGTTGATCTTATTTTAGATCTAATAGTGCAGATTCTCTCACAGTTGACAATGATGTTGGCATTGAGCCCACTATTCCCTGTGTATTAATTTGTTTGCACTCTGATTACTACACTCGTGCCATAATTTGAATAACCACGCCATTGTTTAACAATGCTCACGTCTTCTTTTATTTATCTATGCTTTAGTAAAGGTTAAGGCATTCCTCAATCCATAGTATGTGCCATATTGGATGGCTTGTGTAGCATTTAAAACTTGCCATCATTCTCAAAATGCTTGATGCCTTGTATGGTGGCTTGAAGAACCTATTGGGGACTGCTCTTTGATTTCATTCTACACCATTTTATGTAATATGTTCATGCTTCACACCCCTTATGGTTGTACCATATATTGAACTCACCAATGCCAAACCCTAACGGATCTACAACTTGAATTGCCAACTTTCACGACAATGATTGTGCGACACAAGTTAGGTCCCCTTGTGGGCCCAACTAAAAAAGTTTTCATTTTGAAACAGGTTTTTGTCCCAAATTTTCATGACATTACATTAATATGCATTTGGCATGAAAAAATTAAATGGGTTGTCATCAGAATTCATTTTCTGACATTTTGTACAGTGAACAAAACTGGTCAAGTAGCTTCCAAAATTGTCTTGGAAAACTGATCAAAACTTCTCCGGGAGCCATGAAAATGCACCAGCATGTTGAGTTATGATAGGAGAGCATGGGTGCAGAATGGGTTTGTATGAAGTAATCATGATTGAAAACTGTCAACGCTCCAACTTGCTCATTTAGAATTTTTTGAAAAATTGCACCTGTCAAAATCAACTGAAACCCGCCAGTTGCCTTTTTGAGAAAATGCCAAATCTGATTTTGGGAAGCTTCCATCCTGGGGATTAGTTTATTTAGGTCACGTGAACAGGTAGGTAAATTTTTTTTCCTTCAATCTTCTCCCTTTACAAATTATCAAGTATCCAAGTTGACCCTTTTGCAGTTTTCTAGAAGTGCAGTCACAAAACTGTGTAAAACCCATTTGGTTTTGACTTTGAAAAAATACCAAATGAAGAGATAAGGTTCTGAAAATCAGCATGAAGGCATATTAAGGTGGCAAGAATCTGAGACACCAATTGGTTCATGATGACAATCTTCCAATTGATAAATGTTGGACTCCAAAGTTTCCCCTTTTTAACAGATTTTACTGTGTAGACATCAAACCTTTTCTTGAACCCTCTAGCTTGGCACTTTGAAATCTTGTCAAAATTGATTGTAGGAAGCTAAAATTAGGTGTGCTCACTCAAATATGGTAGATAAACATGTTTGCAACATGATTTTGCCTGAAACTGAAGAGGCTTCAAATTGTGATTTTTCAAAGTAGGCTCTTGAGGCAGTTTTAACAAATGCATTTCTAAGTTCTGAGATCAACTTTTTCATTATGGGAGCCCTAAATTTTGCCAAAAAAAGGTAGGAATTTTTAGGTCGCAACACCCTCCAAGCAAACTCTCTAAAAGCAGGGGTCTGGACAAATGAATCATCTGTCATAAAGGTCTTGCAAGTTTACTCCATAAGGTCATCTGTGTTGTTTATCCCCCTGAGGTCTACCTTGCCCAACCTGAGGCTGCTTTTTGGTTCTATTATCTCTCTAGGTGGAGAGGGCATCCCTGTCTAATATCCTCCTCAGTGAAAATGATATCATCATCTGAGTCATCTGGATAATCCACCAAGCTGCTTTATTCAACCTTTTGCTTCTTTGGTAGTGGTTGTCTTGGTGGTGAGGGAATTTTTGGAGGTGAATCCAACTCAATCACTTGTGGAGTTGTTTGCCTTGGGGGAGACAGTGGTGGCATTTCATGCAATGGTGAGGAAGCTCTTGACCCCTTAGGCTCATATGCAGTTGGGGTGGCAATAGATTGTTGCTTCCTCACAATACCTTTTCTCCTTACAAAGACTGATCTTTTGTGGTGGTTGGTAGGTAGGCCTTTCCTCCAACACTGGGGCCTTCCCCTTATCCTTTTCTTGTTCTTCCCCAACCACAACCTTTCCTTTGTCATCAACCAATGTCTCTCCTTTCATCCTGCCAACCACTTGCTCAAAATTCTGGAGCATATATTCAACTTTTTACAATTCATTTTTGAATTGAGGTAGCCGCAGGGGGTCATATTGGGGATCAGTCTTCCATTTTTCCCTTACGATCTTATCATAGGCGATCCATTTTGCCTTCCTGTCCTCCTATATTTGGTAATTAAAGATGTTCCTAATAACATCTTCAGGGAAATAGAAGTTATGTATGAATTGGTTGGTTCTGATCCTCGCTTTCAATGCAACCATAAAACCTTCAGGATCATGATTTCTTGGGTGCATTCTCCTCATGTTGTATGGTTCAAGCAATTCATCCATTTTTCTCCACCCTCCACCAATCATCACAAAGTCTGCAAAAACTGCCCATGTTGGGAAGAAGGTTCCTTTCCTCATGTTTAACAAGTGACCATCTTCAACATTACCCAGTTGCCAAATGACCTCAAGGAGTCCAATTCTCAGTGGCACATCTCTTGGGAGAACATGTGGTCTAACCATAGTGCCATATACTCTGAGAATTGTACAATCTAGATAAGGGATGACATCTCCCCAATTGTGATCAATTTTTAAATCACCTCCTTTCTTTTGGCCTAAGAAAATCATGTAGTTTATTTGGAATCCTTGGTGGATTCAGGATTAGGTCTGTTGGTGCCTAAATTCACTGTCAGTTAATTTAGCAATTTTCATGCAGGCACCATCCCAAAATATCCAAAAGGTTCTAAGTTTTGGCACCCCTTCAGTGTTTTTCAGCATCTGCATCTCATTTCTTGAGGAGGGGTCTTTGTCTTTTCTCCATCGGCATGGGTTCGTTTTTGTATCTTCGATATTTTAGTTTGAACTTGAACCCTTTTTTCTCTAAGTTCAGTGGTTCAGCGGTTCAGGGTTAAATTTTCTTCTAACGGGTCGCATATGCATTTGCCTTGCACAAATATTGCATCGTTGAACCTCCCGCTTGAACCTTTTTGTTTTGGTTCAAGGTTCAATGGTTCGAAGCTTTGTTGCCTATGGAGTATTATTTTTGATGTTTGAACCATCGCGTTGAACCCTCGTGTTGAACCCTTTTGGTTCAGGGTTCAACGGTTCAAGGCTTTATGTTTTTGGTCTTATCGGAGTGATTGGCTTCATCGGCGAAAGATTTCTTGAGTGCTCCGATTGTTTTGGTCTGGTCGATGGATGTCCATTGGCGTGTGTTTGGCTATCGGCGAAGCAAATTTTTGGGCCACCGATGTAAGGAGTTTGCCCGATGGGGAATGCCATCGGAGTAAGATTGCATATCGGGCTAGCAGTTGGAGGGTCCGCCGATGGGTCTTCTCTGGCCGATGTGGAAGTTGGAGGCTTTAGGGAGGTGTTCGTCGGTGTGACTAAGGGTGTCAGCCAGTGTTTTTTCAGTTGCTCCGATGATGAGTGTTTAGCCGATAGTGGAGCAGAGTGTGGCTCGTTGGTGGTTGGTGTGACTGGCTGTGTCGGCAGGGATGGAATGTATTGGCCTGATGGCATTTCTCTAGCCGATGGGGAATGCGAAGGTAGGCATCGGCAGGACTTTTGAGGTCGGTGGGAGCTTTCATTGGTGTGCCGATGGTCTATGTCTTGGTGATAAGGGATTTGGAACGGTCATCGGCATGACATAGACTGTCGGGTGAACGGGCAGATGTTGGGCCTACAGTGGAGGTTTCACCTACGAGGGTGTTTTGGTGGCCATCGGGGAGAGTTGGTCTATCAGCCAAGGAAGCTTTTGGGCTGGCCGATAGACTATGTCTGGCTGACAAAGGCTTGCGGAGGTGTCGTCGGTGAGACGATTGAGGTCGGCGAAAGGTTTTTGGGGCAAGCCGATGGTGTAGATTTGGCCGATGGGCTTTTGGCGAAGGGTTGTGTGTCAAGCGCGGCAAAACGTTCAACACCTATTATGCATGCAGCTATGTTTATAAAGTGCTAGTGTGGTCTCGGCACCGTGCATGTGGGATTATTCCCCTGTGTAGTTTGAGCCTGCGAAGAGGGCGTTTTGGCGGGGAACTTCCATTTGAACGCAGCGATAGTTTTCTCGATGGTTGTGGGTTGTTGGGTCATCAATGGCGACTGTAGCAGGAGTATGGGCGATGGTACAAGAGATTAAACTGCCCGATTGTGAATGAAGACTCCTAGATGGCGGCGCAAGGCTCGAGGCCTCCCTTGTCTGTTGCATTGATGGCTTCTGAGTGCCATTCCCTCTGATGGATGTATCTGGCGGATTTTTGACTTCTAGCCATGTAATTAATTGTTGAATGTACACGGTTCTGTATAAATGGTTTTGGCTATGTTAGTTTTGAGAGGTTGGAGGTTTTTTGGGCTTTCAGTTCTGACTCTGAACATAAGGTGTTCACATTTTGAAAGGCATTTTTTGCTACAGACTCGGTCCTTAGTCTGGTGTACTAATCTATCTTGGATTGTAAATGATGATTTTCTCTGTGATGACCTTCTATGCAGATTGATTTTAAATGAAAAACACCTATGTGTGTATTGTTTCTGATTGTCTCCTGTATGTCATTTGTTTTCCTTTCAAACAAGGTTGTCAAGGACTTCCAAGTTTTTCAGTGTATGCATACTGTGTGTCTGATTTATTGCGTCTGCTCAAGGAGTGGTTAAATAGGCTTTTGATCAGATACAAAGGGAAATAGATTGCATCATAGGATCTGTTAAGCATGATCATTAATGATACTCTTTCTTGGACATGTTGCTGTCAGGCAGTAGCATTATTCTCAGGTCCTCTAGATATGAATTTATGTTGTCATGGGGAGACATTTACAGTCTTAGATATGACTCTGCTACCCAGATAAGGCACTGGTTTGGGAATTTGTCTGTTCAATGGGTCTAGGAAAGTCCCATCACTCCAAACACCATTTCAACCCATCTCATCACTTCCACCTGTTAGTTGTAGGATTAGGATTAGGAACCTCTGCATGCTCTCATACCTAACCAGACATTATGTCCAAGAATGTTGCCAACCTTGTGATTTGTTACACAAATCTTGGTCCATACATGAGAGTATTCTACCTGTTGCCGTCAAGTTAAATCCTTCTATCATTGAGCTAGTCAAGGTTATACTTTTATCAAATAGGGAGACCCCCCTTGGTGCGGCAGAACTAGAAGTGAAGGGGAGGAGCTCACGCAACCTCCTATATTCAGTTGGCTGAATCTGCCTGTGCATTAGAACTGGCAAACCCTAATGTTGATTCAGAAGCAAAAACCAACAAGGTCATTCCTCAACTTTGATGCAAAGAAATTCTCAAACACCACAAAATCAAACTTCATATCATCCTTGTCTAGAATTCTTGTCCAACATTGGACAGGTAGCTCAACACCATCCTTCTCCTTTTCCAACTTCATATCATTCTCAAAGAATTTTGCCCTTTTGAATAAAAACATGTGCATTAACAGTGAGTACCACCCAAACTGAACCCAATTTTTACCATTCTTTAATGAAAATAAACCCTCATGAATGTTATCTTCCAGGTAGGAAGCAAATTCATATACTATATTGTAAGCGGGGTGTTGGATATGAGCATCCATATACGTGAAACCCATTGGCATGCCAGAAGCAAGATCAAAACCCAAGATTTGACACAAAGAATAGAAGGTTTTTTGAAAATATGGAGCAAAATAATTAATTGGGAAGGGTTCCTTATTTGATGGACCAATAACAATTCTCCCCTTTCCCTTTCCAACTGATGCTAGATGATTTAGCATCATTGTGATTTTAAAGGTGTGTCTTGTCTTCTCATATTCACTCTTAAAGGCTTTCAAATCACTTTTTACCAAATCCTCATTCCACTCATGAAGTTGAAAAACTTCAACAATCTCTTCCCTACTGATCTTTACCATTTTGATCCCATTATACATCTTGACAACTTTGGAGATAGGATCATATCTGGTTGCCACAACTTTTAACAAGTCCACATCCATGTAGACATTTGGGACAACCAATTTCCCCATGTCCAATCTCCAGGGGTTACATATAGGAGCACTCAAATTATTGTTCCCAAACCAGTTCTTGAACAATAACCATCCTATACGTGGTATGGTGGCATCCTTGATATGCATATGTTTATCTATGAGGCCTTCTTTAATTTTGGGACCCTGGAACAGAAGCGGACCTTTTACTTTGTCATTAGTGGAGGGCTTTAATTAATCAAGAAGGTCCTGGACTATGGGCCTTTTCATCTCTCTAGAGCTTGAGGTTTGGGCTTGTAGGGGTGCCATTATGGTGAGAATTTTGCAAATTAGGGTTTTAGTTTAGCAAGAATTACAGATTCACAACTAGGGTTCTGACTGAAAGCAGTAATAAAGCTCAAATTTTGTAGTTCAACAATCTAAGAAGGAAAAACCTTAAAAGAAATGAAAATTTACTAGTAATTCCTATTGACAGAACCACGAGAGTGAGCACAAGCAACGAATTTTAGAAGGTGAGATTTTAACTTACAGCTTTGAACACTTTGAAAACCCTAGTTTTGATCGCCAAGAGATTGAAATTACCTCGAGAGATCTCCAGATGCTTTAAAACACTTAGACATTTCAATTATGCAAAAAGAATGCTTTTATGGCATTAAAACTGTCATTACTGCTCGCTCGCGCGAAGAAGAATGGCTCCCATGGCCACTTTCTCAATTTCAAACTCTACCCATTGATCTCTTGATGAGATGGCAAGATGAACGACCGTGATGAAGTTTTTTGCCACATGGATTTGCTTACTCATCTTTTAGTGGACCCCACCTTCTCTTCAGGCTATGAAGTCTGCTACGTGGCATTCGCTCATTAGCCTGTTGGGTTTATCGCTTGTGCATCTTCTGACAACGGGCTAGCAAGGAACAGTTAGGATTAACTTGGGCCCTCCAACCTGCTCACACATTAACTTCTCAAGCCATCTGCCTGTCTGCTTAAATTCTTCAACATTAGACAGCTAAGATTAAAACTTCTTGCCGAGGAATTTCCCATGTGTCTTATTTAAACCTTTAATAGCTCACCCTTTAAGTCTCTTAAGGCTGCTTTGAAATATTTGCTAAAATATTTCCCATTCTTCTATAGTTAGCATTTATAAAGTGGACCCTGCTAGGTTAACAGGACATGGGGACAAAAAATATGGGGGTCAAGACTTAGACAATAGATGAAATATTTTGACCCCCTTTTAATGATTAACGCATAATGTTCCCCACCAAGCAGTGACCAACAAGACTAGCTATAAGAAGCCAGTAAACAACATAGTTTTGATGGCTTAGGTTTCAACTTAGACAACCAGCAATCGGAGGTAGCAAGTCAAAATAAGATTACGCAGAGGATTAAAAGCTAGGTTTCTCATATGAAATGTCAACTATTGATATTTGGAAATCTAACGGTTCAAGTGTTATTCTGGAGGTTTGAAGTCACAGGTCTAGTGTTTTAGACATTTTCTTCCAGAATGCAACTACAGTCGTCCATCAAAAATTCATCGAACGGTCGTTGGTTATATTAATTTGCACTGACATCTTGCTTCAGACATAATAAATATGTTGACACTTGTCTCCATTCCAGACACTTTATGAAGGAATTTGGATGTGTGGAAAATTTGTCCCGGAATATAACAATATGTAGCATTTGATATTTTCACCACCCACAGTATGATTTTTTATTGGCATAACCATTTATTTCACCAATTAATTTTTTATTGGTTTGAAACTATATTTAATTTGCCAATATTTTTATTCATTGGTTTGAAAATAGGTTTAATTCGCCAAATTGAAAATATTTTTTTGGGTTTGAAAATAGGTTTTAATCGCCAACAAAAATATTTTTTTATTAAGAAAACAGGTTTAATTCACCCACAGAAATATTTTATTGGTTTGAAAACATGTTTAATTTGCCAACGAAAATATTTTACTGGTTTGAAAATAGGTTTTAATCACCAATGAAAATATTTTATTGGTTTGAAAATAGGTTTTAATCGCCAATGAAAATATTTTATTGGTTTTAAAAAAATTACAATTCGCCAGGATTTTCCACAGACTTCTAGCAATTACAAAAGATTTGCCAATTGACATTATTTTTTTCCCCAAAAAATGAAAAAATTTGCCAATAAAATTAATATTTTTCTTGGGAAGTATACACGATTCGCCAGGTTTTTACACCTTCTCCGAGGGGGGTTCTTTAAGTTATCCCTGATAACAACACTACTTTCCTTAATCCAGTCTATCCAAAGTATATTGTATTCAAAAGTATATATTTATGCTCTGAAATGAAATTACATGAACAATTGCCACAAAATCCTAATTAATAATTCTATTGTTCACATCCAAATATATATCAGTCTGAGTAACATAATATTACTGGAGTTAACTACTTTACCTAATAGTTCAACTTGAGATATAAACAACCTCTTATTCTTAAAACTAAAATATACAACTGTCTATCTAGAGTATAATCATGCAAAGTCTTAAAAAAGACTTGAGTGATACTGAAGGTATCACTAAATCCATATTTTAACTTATAACAATAACAGGTTGCAAGGCCCTGATAAAAAGGAACTTGATTTCCTAAAATAGCAGACTATAAGAAATTCTTTGATCTCATGCAAAAACAAATGAAAGTGTATTATGTCCTCGTGGACAACTGGAGTCATCTGCTGGGATACTTAAGCTTGAATAAGTAGGCTCCATAGCTCCACAAATGCCCCAAAGATCCTAATAATCAACGACACCAAAGACTTTGTGTAGCTCCGGAGACCCTGTGTTGTTGCCAGCAACTCCGAAGATAATTCAAAAACCTGCCAAGACATAGCTCTAGAGATCACCATCTTCTCTACTCTGTTGCATCACTCCAAAGATCCTCCAACAAGTTGGAAAATGTTGGAGTATCATGTGGTGTCCTTCATGCTTGGCTCCAGAGATAATTATGATTGCCTCCAGAGTTCCTCAAAACTACCTTTCACATGTGCAATGGATACCTGTGAAACCAAAAAGAGATAATTTTGCATAATTTCACGAGTTTCACTACAACATAAGTCTTTTCATCATAGCAATAATCTTCAAAATTTCATCTCTTATTAACATAATTAAAGCAAGACTTTACAGTTCCTATAGTGCAATTACTAGGACAGACAACCTGAAAAGATGGGGAAAAAGGAGTAAAAAGGCATGTTTAGATGAGTGCTACTTGACACTCATCATTCCCCCTGAGCTTAAGGCTTTCTAGGTCCTCCTGCACCTTCATAACCTAGATTTGTTGAGGTTGTATAATTTATCTGTGAGATTGTACTCCTTTTCAAAGGTTGATCAAGTTGTGAAGTTTGTGTTGCCATTCCCCCTGAACTGTTCAACTTGTTTCACCCATTCTTGGAATCTAGTATCTTCCATTTGCTCAGCCCACATGGGCAAGGGCTCAATGATGAGGGGTGGCCTGAAGCGTCCCCCTACCCAATTTTGCTGATATTTGTCCATTAACTTAGATATTGCCCTTTCCTTTCTCATAAACCACTTAAGATTGGTTGGAGATGTTATATCTCTCATTTTTTAGTCCTGGGTGAGGGTATTCCACCTCTTTTTACAAATGGCCATCACATGATTAGATGATTTATGCATGAATAAACCAATTCAATGGTACATTCGTATAGACATTGTTGGTACAGAGGTAGAATTTTTGTTTTACCTGTTGGGGAATAGATTGCTACTCTAAAGTGGATTTCAAAGGCCATAGGATTTGGACAGTATCTCCTAAGGAATAGGCCTATACCTATGTCCTTCTTTGTGTAATCCTCCATCCTTTCATTCCAAATATGATGATTCCTCATTAGTGACATAAATGCCCTTAGCTGGCATTTTCCTACAAAGAAGTTGATGAAGAAGGCATGGTCTTCAATGAATAAGTTATGCAAATATAGTTCACACAGAAAATTCTTTTCTTCATCTATACTCCTCATACATACCCAGAGGAATTCATTTCCATCTTGTATATTCTCAGTCAAATCAGAGAGAACTAATGACAACTTTCTCTAGAGGACCCTTTCCTATAGGAACATAGCATAGTTACCACCGGGGGGTCTGCAGGAAAGGATTTCTGATGAGAGGGTAGCCACTGTCATGACTTTTTCTTCTAGAGTTTTTACTTTTTCAGTCATGGCAGTGACTGTCCTCTGCAATTGCAAGATCACAATAGTTCCTTCTAACTCCTTGCATCTTCTTTCCCAATGAAATGGGGATCTAGGAATATATATTTGTAGTGCCCCCAAATAGGCATCTGTCTATGTACCCTATTCTTCAGTAGCAACTGGAACAACTAATTCCTTAATTAGCTTTACTTGATCATCTATTTTATTATTGGCCTTTGTCAGTTCCCAGGCCTAGCTCTACAATTTCTCAATCATAGCTGAGATCAGAGTAATGTTGTTATCCCTTGCCCTAATAACATCAAAAATGTTTTGTGTCACCTTTGCATTCTTCCTCTCGATCTCAGCTTCCCTTGTTTCAATGACCTTTTGTTTTTCCTCTACTTGCTTTTTCAGGTCATTGATTTGTTGATTTTTTGTTGTTTCTTTCTCATGCATGACCTTCTTGAGGTCAGTGATGATCAACTGCTTTCCCCACAACAATATTTTTAGATTTTCAATTTCTTCCATTAATTGTTGTTCTCTTAGGATTTCAATGTCCTCTTGGTTAGAGGGATGTGAATAGCTTCCTATTTCTAATCCCTCTTCCAACTCTACATTTAGGACCCCCATATCCCCCTATTCTCCAATATCAACTTGCTCCTCCCACTCTTCTGCCCTCTCTTTTTGTGCCTCTTCTTGTTGCTCCATTTCTTGGTCTACTGCAAAGGCTGGGGCATGTGATGGCTTAGCCTGCTCTTGGGGGGGAGTCATGGAGGTTCTGAATCCCACAAGAACCTAAACCAAGAGGTCAGTATCCCTTTTTGCCTAAGTGGTCTGCCTCTTTCTCTTGCTTCTCTGGAGCACTGGTTTTGACTGTGACTCCGACGGTAGTGTAGCTTCTTCAGAATCCAAGGAGATGGATTGGGGCTCACTGTGTGGCATCTCCAGAGCTTGGGTAGGTTGAGGAACAATGAGCTCTAGAGTGCTCTCCTCAGTCACTTGTTCACTTTTGCTTCTTCTTATCAATGGAGGAGTATCAGCCTTGGCAGATTCCTCCTTCTTCTTCTTCTTAAGTCTATGTGATTTGGGAGCCTCTAGTGACTCCTCTTCCATTTATTTCCCAGCTACCTTCTTCTTATGTTTCTTAGGCTTTAGATTTTTGACAAACTCCTCTACTATTTCCTCCTCTATAGCAACAACACCCCTCATTTTCCCTGTTGGGGTGGATTCTTCAGCCAGGGTCAACTTCTGTTTTGTTGTTTGAGGTGTTTTGAGGTGTTGTTCCTCAGTTGTAGCTTCTGCATGCTTAGGTACAATAGAGAATTCTCCCATGATCTCTTTCCCTCTTTTCCTCTTCTTAGTAGCTAGGGAAGAGGTAGAGGGTGCTGGCCTCTCTTCTTCTATCCGTTGAGTGGAAGAGGGTGTCTCCTCTATTGTCTTCTTCTTTTTATTTCTCTTCTCAGTAGCTAGGGATGAGGTAGACGGTGCTGGCCTCTCTTCTTCTATCTCCTGAGTGGAGGGGGGTGCCTCTTCTATGGTTTTCTTGCCCCTTTTCTTGGGCCTATGTGTATTATCCAAGAATGATTGCCATAAGGCCTCTCCCCCTCATTTAGAGATGAAGTGGTGTTTAACAATCAATTGAATGAGGCCATGGTGTTTCATAGGACCCTTCCCCTACTGATATTTATTTGTTGAGGACACTACTACAAAATATAGGAAATTTGGCAGGTTTATGTTGTATTTAGGATGTTCATGCCCATGCCTCAAGAAGATCAGCATTTTCATGATGGGCCATAGTACCAGTGAAAATTGCCCATCATAGGTAAAGTACTTCATCAGCTATATGGCCAAAGATCACCATGGTTGAGGAAGTGAGGTCCTCATAATCCCCTTTACTTCTCCCTTGTTTAAATGTAATTGAACTTCAGGATCATTATCTACTGAGAAAATTTTTACCAATTCAGAGTAGAGGGTTTTGAGATGGTAAAACCTCTCACCTTCTTCTGGGAGGCCTGATAAGTTGCTGATGATGGTGGTTGAGACATAAATTGTCACCCCTCATACCTGTCTCTGGTTGTTATTCATATTGGAGAGGAATTCATCCATGTCTTTCTGGTAGCCTTCAATTTTTTCTAAAAACTCCAACCACCTGACAGTTCTCAAAACATCAGTTGAAGCCTAATCCTAAAGTAACCCTTCTAATGTCTCAGGCTTAGAATTATTTTTGATTCCTATTATGCACTTGTTAATATTTTACCCTCTTTTTGCTCATTTTGATTTCAAAACCCTTACTTTTATCTACTTTCTCTGAGTATCTTCCACTGGAATGATCTTCCCTCCGGAGCCCTTCCTCTGTTGTTACAAAATAACTCTAACTCTAGAGCTCCCCTATTTCTGCAAAAAGAATTTACTTTTGATTGCTCTATTCTACTCTTTGGAGTTAAAAGCTCTATGTCTAGTTATGGCTGAAAATGATTGCTTGGTTCAAGAGGAAGTATTTTCTTGAATATTTCAAAATTGAGGGTTAATCATGAATGTAGGAGGGATATGACACTCTGGAGCAGATGTGTTAGCTAGGCAATTAAGGCAACATGCCTTGGATGGAGATGGGAATAATGGCAGAATCCACGTGCCAAGGTAGATTGCACGAAAATAGAAAATGAAAAGACTTGTCATAACTAAATAATGCAAGAGAAATAATTGGATTACCATTTGTAATGATAAGACAATATGTTTGGGTTGTTGGGCCACCATCTTCATCAGGTATGATGTGATTCCACCTTCGTAGAACTTTCCCATCACTTGCCATGATGTCAGCAATGCACGATTTGGTAGGTTTCCCTGATGATGGATGTGATTGTTGTGCGCCAGCAGATGATATCGTCAAATGATGTAAAAATAATGCTTAGTCGGCGACTGGGTATAATGAATGCTCCACGTGGCTTTCCTTTTTGAAAGTGGGGTGTGAGTCATGATGACCTCATCACCTTTTTGATGTTCACACTTTAACATTTGATAGGGTGGGCCCCTAGAGGTTGGAATTTCCTTTGTCTGCTGAAGTACTGGAGGTGCTCCTGGTTGTCTCCAGAGATACACTTGGTTGGATATGGAGAAGCACCTGGTTGGCTTCAGAGAGTCTTCTGATGGATTCTTGCATGAAAAAGAGAACCGTCATTTGTTGGTTTTTAGTTCCCTAGGTGAGAAAGACCACCATTTGACTGGTTTTCAATCTTTCCCTTTTATTTCTTTTTTTAGAAGGGCCACCATTTACTAGTTTTTAACCCTTCTTTTATTTCATTTATTTCTTTTTTTTATATATTGTCTTTTGAATCTTTTTAATTTGTGGCAGAGAATGTAACCCTTGTCACCAAGCACAAGTCCTTGGTAAAATCTTCTTTTGTAGCTAGTCTCTGATAGCTAGACGAATTCTATGACCATTTACTAAGACTGTGTTTTCTCCTCCATCAATGTGTGCCAGTAAAACTGTCCCATTTTCAAAGACTTCCTTGATTTGGTAAGGTCCCATCCAATGATTTTGTATTTTTCCCTTGAACTCCTTAAACTTAGAATCATATAAGAGAACACAGTCTCCTTGTTGAAATGTCCTTTTCTTGATGTGTTGGTCATGCCATTGTTTTCTTTGATGCTGAATGAGTTCTATTTGTTGTATGGCCTCCATTCTAATTTCATCCAATTCATTGAGTTGGATAATCCTATCTTGTTGTGCTATAGATAATGGTAGTCCAATGTCCATTGATGTTCTCAGTGTCTGCAACTCAAACACTATGGACAATATAGGTTTCTTTCCATAGACAATTTCATAAGGTGAGAACTTGGTTGTTGACTTCCATGTGGTGTTGTAAGCCCAAACTACTTCAGATAACCTGCTAGCCCAATCTTTCCTATTCATGGCCATTATCCTTGTCAAGATATTTTCCATCTCTCTATTTTTCACCTCTACCTGCCCATTTGCTTGGGAGTGGTAAGGTGAAGACTTCATGTGCTTAATTTGGTATAGAGCTGTGAAAGCTTGTATCACCTGAGAAGTAAACTGTGGACCTCTACCTGAAACTATTGATCTTGGGGCTCCAAACCTTAAGAATATTTGTTATATAGGAAATCACCAACTTTTTCTTCTCTTGCAAACTATAGTGCTTGAACTTCTTCCCATTTGGTTACATAATCTATGCATACCAATATATATTCCTTTCTTGAAGATGCTGGAGAAATAGGCCCCATAAAATCCAAACCCCATTGCTCAAATGGTTCTAAAACAACTTGGGGTTGAAGTGACATTTCCTGGGTGAAAGTTGGTTGACCCATCCTTTGGCATAGATCACACTGCTTCACATACCTCTTGGCATCCTTGTGGAGAGATGGCCAATAATAACTAGCTCCAAGGATTTTGTGGATCATCCTTTGTGAGGAGTAATGTCCATTTGAGGGTTCATCATGACATGCCCTTAATACATCAAATATGTCATCAGCTCTCAAGCATATGCGTATCACAAAGTTAGGATCACATTTAAATAGAAAACCATTCAACCATTTGTAAGATAAACTTTCTTTTACCAATCTCTTTTTCTATTTAGAAGTGAAATGAGAAGGAAACAAGCATGTAGCCATGAAATTTACTATATCAACAAACCAAGGTATAATGAAAGAAACAACAAAGAGATGTTCAACTAGAAACCTATCTTCCACTGGCTGGTTTTCTCCACCTATATGTAATCTTGACAAAAATTCAACAACCAAATTGTATTTTCCCGGCTTATCTATGATAATAATGTCAAATTCTTGCAATAGTAACAACCATCTAATTATCCTTGCACATACTACAGGTTTGTTCATTAAGTATTTAATGGCTGCATGATCAATGTGCATAAAGATTTTATATCATGTGATATAATGTTTGAATTTGTTAATAGCATAGATGACTTCTAGGAATTCCTTTTCAGTTGTTGTGTAGTTCTTTTCAGCAGGGGTAAGGTTTTTACTTATGTAGTACATTGCATGCATGCCTTCCCCTTCTTCTTTTTGTCCTAAGACTGCCCCTATTGACTCATTTGAAGCATCTATTTGGATGTGAAAGGGGAGATTCCAATTAGTTCCCCTCAAAATAGGTGTGACTGTAAATTTTTCTTTAATGGTTTCAAATGTTGTTTGGCAGTCTTCTGTCCACTAAAATTCAGTATCCTTGGTCAGTAGGGAAAACATAGGTGCACCTATCTTGCTAAAATTTTCTATGAATCTCCTATAGTATCCTGCATGACCTAAGAAGCTTCTAACATCAGTTTGGTTCTTAGGCGGGGGCAATTATTTTATCACTTCTACTTTGTTTTGATCCACTTTGATTCCTTTGGCTGATATGTGATGTCCAAAGATGATTCCTTCTTCTACCATCATAAAACATTTCTCATGGTTCAAGGATAGATGATTTTTCTCAAAACATTGCAACACTTTATCTAGGTTCTTAAGGGCTTATTCAAAGGTGTCCCCATACAAAGTAAAGTCATCCATCTAGACCTCCATACACTCATTGGCTAATTCAACAAAAATGGCTAAAACAACCCTCTAAAAGATAGCTGGAGCATTACATAGGCCAAAGGGAAGGAATCTATATGCAAAGGTTCCCCATGAACATGTGAAGGTAGTTTTATCCTGGTCTTCCGGTGCTACTTGAATCTAGTTGTACCGACTAAACCTATCTAGGAATAAAAATTACTTTTTCCCTGCTAGGTTATCTAGCACTCGATCAATGAATGGCAAGGGAAAATAATCCTTCTTTGTGGCTTTGTTTAGATTTCTATAATCAATGCATACTCTCCATTTCTCATTCTTCTTAGGCATTATAACCAAGGGTGAAACCCACTGTCTATCTGAGATAGGATAGATGAATCCTTCCTGTAGCAATTTCTCTATCTCAGTTTTGACAATCTCCTTAAGTGCAGGGTTTAATCTTCTCTGGGGTTGTCTAACAGGTTTGACATCTTCCATGCATATGCGATGGGTACAGATCTTAGGAGGGATGCCCTTCATATCTTGATATTCCCAAGAAAAACTTGTTGAATGGGAGGTAAGAAGATCAAGAAGTTCCCCTTCCTGTTGTTCTGTCAGTTGAGTGTTGATGTTCAATGTTTTCTCAAGTTAGATCATGACCTATTTTGTAATATATTCAATAGATGTTCCTAACCCATATTCTAAAGTCATAGTGTTAAGAGGGCAAGAATATGGAAGCAACATATGAAAAGTTTCTAGGTCTCTGTAGAAGTTTTCCCCACAAGGAATGATATTAGCAAGGGTACAATGGGCAGTAGTCAGAAATTATTTCCTTAAGTCTTGGGCTATGTCCATTGTATCTTTTCAAATGAGAATGTGAGTTATATCTTCAGGTGTGTCATATTCTATTTCTTCTTCCAACTCACTGATGAGTGCCAAGTAGCACCCATGATAATACACCTTTTTACCTCTCTTTTTCATCCTTCTTATTCCTTTGTCCTGATAATTGCACCAAAATAGAATGATAAGATTTGTTCTAATTATATTAATGAGAGATGAATTACCAAAAGTCATGATTTTTGATTGAAGGGCTAATGTGCATTAGATTAATGGAAATATGTAGAAATTCTCTCTTTTTGAATCTATAGGTGCAGGTGTTTAGGCAAAGGCAATTTTGAGCATCTCCAGAGGTAGTCCTAATAATCTACGGAGCTGACATAAGGATACCACGCCAGTCTCCAATGTTTTCCAATATGATTGGAGAGATTTTGAAATAAGGGGACCAAAGGTGAATCATCTCTGGAGCTGGACCAAAGTCATAAGCATATCTCTGGAGTTGTAGAAAGAAGTACACACCTTCGGAGCCTCCTTAACACAATGCATATTTCCAGTGCCGCTGCCAGTCAACACTTCCAGTGATAATTGGGGTGCTCCAGGGATTACTCAATCAGCACCTGAGTAATTGAATGAAGACTCTAGTTAACTGCTAGAAGTTTTATTTCTCTTTTTGATTTTGCATGAGTTCTCGACAAACTGATTAAGTACCTATATTCCAGGGTCTCGCTGCCCAGTTGTTATTTGAAACTAAGACTCAGATTTAGTGAGACTATTGTTCCACTAAAATCTATTTTAATTGCATGATTTTACTCTGTAGTTAAACAGTTGGTAGAATAAGAGATTGATTCTATCTCATAGAAAGACTGATAGTTAGGGTAAGTGATATCTCATCGCTGGATTAGATATAAATATATAAAGTAGCAGCAGAAGAAGAATAGCAGATAGCAATTGTAATCTCATTTTTGTCATAGATGTTTTTCTGAATACAAAAGGGTACTAATGGGATTAGACTGAAGAAGAATTGTGATCTTTTATTCTTGTGCTAATTCATTGCCTTAGTCTTCAATCCTGAGGGTGAGGAGCAAGGGCCCACTCCCACCATCAAGGTAGAAGGCTAGTATTTGTTTGTTTATTATTCTATTTCAGATTCTCTTTAGAAAGATAGTTATTGTTTTCTCATAGATAAATGTATGCTTCAGTTGTATGGATTAGTATAGATCAACATTAGCAATTTATTGTTTAAGCTTTGTTTCCAGCATTCCTAGAATTTACTTCCATAGCAGATAAATCAGTGGCATTAATTTCCTTAATAAGTAGAGATCATTAGAGTTAGTTAAATAGACTGGCAACTATGGGATTCCTATGAAAGGAAGCTAGGTGTGCAGAAATTGCTTCCTACACTAGTCTAATGAGGAGAGATGTATGCAAACTCAATTTTAATTCTTACAAATACAACAACATAGAACATCTAACAGAGATATTTCAGCAATACACGTACACATAGAAAGTAGACAGAAGAGAGAGAGACAAGATATACGTGGGGAAAACCCTTATGGGTGAAAAATCCCACACTCCAAAACACAGCTCAAATGTATTACAGTAAACAATAATAGATTACAATATAGTTTCAAAGCCAATGCTCTTTCAAGAGTCTTCGAATGTCAAATTTGGAGATATTCCAGCAGCATAATAGTACTTGTAAAACACACTACTTATCTCCCATCCAAGCACCTATTTTTATAGAGTTTACAAGGAAAATATGGAACCTTCTAGAGATGGGCGTCCATCTTGGACTCATGCCCCGAAACCCATGCCTAAGGACACTTGTCCAACATCCCATCCCAATGTGGGCGCCTTGTCCCAAGATAGGCTATGATAGATGCTCTTACACACCTTACAACTGTCATGGAATTCATCATAACTGATAGCTGTAAGAGAATCTGTCATACACTGACTAAAAATATCTTATTCCTCTTGCAACTTGTCATAACCTCCCTTGACCGCCCAAAGATGCCTTTCTCTCATGCAAAGATACTCACCGACACTTGTCATTAAATAAAAGTCGGTTGAGGTTTTGGGGGCATTGCCCCCGAGCCCCCATGGGGGCGCTGCCCCTGGACCCCGCAAGGGGATCCACCCCTTGACCCCGTCTTGGGGGCGCTGCCCCCAAACCCCTGTTAATTATTCAAGGGGGAAACTGTGGCTACCAAAGTCACCAAAATTTATCCTACTGCATGTACACAAGGTGCCGACTATGCCAACTCAACATGCGATAAATAAATACAACATTAGGAATTTGCAAAGGTTGAGACACCTAAATTCCCAACATCCTAATTGTAGATAGACACGGACACATCCCTGGATTTGACAGATGAAAACATGATTAAATGTCGAGGACTGACCCTTGTCATTTTTGGTGCTGTTGTTGGGGACTTCTGTGTTAATTAGGGAAACTTAGTTAAATGGTTTTTAGGATAAATTGAATCTGTATGGTTAGAGCTAGGGATTGAAAAGGAAGATATATAAAACATACACCCCAGCAACAAACTATAGGAGAAAGCAGTGGGGTGGCACAAGATCTTGTTGAAGAGAAACACCTAGAACCTACCTTGGAAACTGCACCTCAACTCAATAACCCCTTAAATCCTCCAATTCCTCCACTCACTAAATATATCCAAGAATTGCAACAGAAATTCTAGGCAAATCCTTTGATAGAAACTAATTCCTCAGAACCCCATACTGAATCTCAAAGAGAAGAATCAGTATTAGACATGGATGAAAATCATGATGAGGAGGATAACCAAGCTCCAAAAACTTTCTCATATCCCATTGTTCTGGCTGTTGGAGATAATGCCCCTATGAAAAATATTTCACCTGCACACTTGCCAAATTTTAGGGGTCTTGCTTCTGAGGATCCAGATTTGTTTTTGTTTGAATTCAAAGTGGTATGCCAGACTTACAATTATGGATCAGATAATCAAAAACTCAAATTGTTTCCCTCAACTCTGAAAGATTCTACAATGAGATGGTTCATGGGTTCGCCCCAAAATTCCATCCATTCCTGGGAACAAATGGAGATAGAATTCTTGGGAAAATACTAGGACTACTATAGAGTCAGTGATAAAAATGAGGAATTATTCAAAATTAAACAGAGAGAGGATGAAACCTTAGAGGACTATGTGGATAGATTCAACTTTTCTTTGAGAAGATATGGTAATCTGGTGGCTCACTCTTTGGCCAGAACCCTGTTTGTAAAAGGATTAGACAGAGAATCAAAAAAGGCACTAGATCTAATGGGAAAAGAGAATAGCAATAAAATGGATATGCCTACTATAGAAGAACTCTGCAGGAACTATTCCAGAACCCAAGATGGAGTGAGAACACCCAAATCTTTCAAAGGAAAGAATGAAATAGGACAGTTAATAGAGGAAATTGCAAATTTTAAAACAGATGGTCTAGTCCAACTAAATACCACATTAGATGGGATTCAGGAAAAAACTAGAGCGACTGATCACAGTAGAACAACTGAACCACTCTCCATATATTGTCCTAGGTGTAGGAACAAATACCTGTTGAGAGAATGCCCTTTAGATAAATCAAAAAAAATTTAGATCTGTGACAGGGAACATCCTACTAGTCAGTGTGATCAGCTCCCAACCTTAAAAGGCTGACTAAAAAGAATTCCATTATAGAGGAGTTGAACTATGTAGGACAAAAACAATATGGGAATTTTCCTTATAATCAGTATCCAAATCAGGCTTCCTATAGGGGTCCTTCTAATTGGGGAAATAATCAATGGAATCTAACTTGGCATGGACCTCAGAATATTCCTCCTTGGGGATCACAAGATTGGCCAAACCAACATTGGCAAAATTAGCCCTGGGGGAATTAACAATGGCCACAACAGTTTGGATCGCAAAACATGCAACCTCATTGGGGTCCTCAACAGGGTTATAATCAACAATATCAGGGACAACCTAGACGGTTTCAACCTCAACAACAAGCATTGCTAACTGGACCCCCCAACATGCAAGGATAGTCACAAAACAAACCAGTTAGCCAGCCACCTTTACTAGCCCAACCTATACCAAACCCATAGAATAAACAGGGAGCAGCTATTTACATGGCATAACAAGAAAACATAGCTGGTATTAATGCCATTTATTCTAATAATATCTAGCTGTGTTCTGGGAAAGTACTTCTAAGGCCATCTCCTCTAACTATAGTTGAAGTAACTAATGATGAGGAACCTAAAAATCTATCCACACATCTTCAAGAGGAGATTACTATTGAAACAGTGCTAAAAGAGCCATCCTTGGATAACTCCGGAGTTCCTCCTAAAGGAATGACTTCGGAGAACACCCCTGGAAACACTACTGCTAAGAACTACGGAGTTGCTACGGAGATAGAAAAACTAGCACCATACCTAGAATGGCTCAAACAGCATGCCCCTCAGAAAAAAGGTCTTACAAAAACAAGGCCAATCTACACTGGAATCAGAACTTTTGCAAGAAATTAGACAATTGAACATTGAAATTCCACTCCTACAAACAATTAGGGATGTGCCTGAACTAAACCAATTCATCAAACAACATTGTGTTAAGACCTAGGGCAGGAAGAAAAACTTTCCTTCCACCATTCAGGTGGAAGGGAAAGTAGTAGACCTCCTAATGGGAGAAATGCTCCTCCTAAAATATGGAGATCCTGGGAATCCTATCACAACTGTTTACATCTTAGGGGTAGAAATATCTAATGTTTTGGTTGATTTGGGAGCAGCAATAAATGTAATGACAGTCCACACTATGGACAGATTAGCCCTAATAGGAATCCAGACCACATCCACAATCCTTCAATTGGCTGACTAGTCGGTAGCTATTCCAAAAGGTGTGATAACTGATGTTCCAGTTGTGGTAGAATAATGGGAAGTTCTAGTAGACTTCTTGATATTAGAACCTAGAAACTGGCGAAATGCATATCCATTGATATTAGGGAGGCCATGGCTAGCCACAGCAACAACATCTATTGATTGTTGAACATGGGATATGGTCATTTCCAATGGACTAGATTTGAAGAAAATATCCTTGTATCCTCTAGCTAAACTATTAATACAATATTCAAGAAAAGTGTGGTTAGATGATCCGAATAACATGGAAAATAGTGCCTCAGTAGCTATGGTTACCATCAAAGAACATTTGAGTGAGTTACAAGAGGACATCCACTATGATACAATAGAAGATATCACCCACATTCTTATTAACAGGGATATAATGGAATTAGCCCAAGATTCAAGGAGAGAATTTCTCACTTTTGCTCATTGTACTTTAGAAAACATCATTCCTTGTGGAGAGACCTTTTACGAAGACTTAGCTACATTCCACATGTTGCTTCCACATTCTTGCCCTCTAAATACTATGACTTTAGTATATGGATTGAGTACATCTATGGATCAGATCACAAAATAGGTCATGATTTTACTTGGGAAGACACTGAATATCAACACCCAGTTGGTAGAAAAATAGGAAGAAGCACTTCTTAAACTCCTAATTTCCCATTCAGCAGCTTTTGCTTGGGAATACCAAGACATGAAGGGCATCCCTCCTGAGATCTGTACTCATCATATATACACTAAAGATGTCAAACTTGTTAGACAACCCCAGAGAAGATTAAGTCCTGCTCTAAAAGATATTGTTAAAATTGAAATAGAAAAATTTCTGCAAGCAAGGTTTATATATCCAATCTCGGACAGTCAATGGGTCTCACCCTTGGTCATAGTACCTAAAAAGAATGGGAAGTGGAGAGTATGTGTTGACTATAGAGAACTAAACAAAGCCATAAAGAAGGACTACTTTCCACTACCATTCATTGACCAAGTGCTAGACAACCTTGCAGGGAGGAAGTATTTTTCTTTCCTAGATGGGTTCAGTGGATATAGCCAAATTCAGGTAGCACCTGAAGATCAGGATAAAACAACTTTCACTTCTTCTTGGGGAACCTTTGCTTATAAAGTTCTTCCATTTGGGTTATGTAATGCTCCAACTACATTTCAGAGGCTTGTTTTAGCTATTTTTGTTGAACTAGCTAATGAGTGCATGGAAGTCTATATGGATGACTTTATAGTGTATGGGGACAACTTTGAAGAAGCACTCATGAACCTGGAAAAGGTACTAAAATGCTGTGAAAAAAACTGACTATCCCTGAGCCATGAAAAGTGCTTCATGATGGTAGAGGAAAGAATTGTATTGGGACACCACATTTCAGCAAATGGGATCAAAGTGGACCAAAAAAAATAGTTCAGTGATCAAAGAGTTACCCTCACCTAAAAATTAGACAGATGTTAGAAGTCTTCTGGGTCATGCAGGCTACTATAGGAGATTTATAGAAAATTTCAGCAGAATAGCTGCTCCTCTATTTACCTTTCTTAACAAAGACATAGAATTCTTATGGATAGAGGATTGTCAATTAACATTTGAAATACTTAAGGAGAAACTTATTGTCACACATGTTTTAAGGGGACCCAATTGGACTCTGTCATTTCACATACAAACTGATGCTTCAAATGAGTCTATTGGGGCAGTCCTAGGACAGAAAGATGAGGGAGAAGGTATGCATGCCATCTACTACATCAGTAAAAACCTTACTTCTTTAGAAAGAAATTATACTACAACTGAGAAAGAATTCTTGGCAGTCATCTATAATATAAACAAATTC
Source organism: Cunninghamia lanceolata (assembly GCA_027924645.1). Classification (NCBI taxonomy): domain Eukaryota; kingdom Viridiplantae; phylum Streptophyta; class Pinopsida; order Cupressales; family Cupressaceae; genus Cunninghamia; species Cunninghamia lanceolata. The sequence continues at coordinate 2,131,760 of BSBN01001465.1, read as the reverse complement.
AGGCATTATATCACCAGATACAAGATATTTGTGCACACTAATCATGCAGCTATCAAATACTTAATGAACAAGCCAGTAGTAGGTGCAAAAGTAATTAGGTGGTTGTTGCTATTATAGGAATTTGACATTACCATAGTTGATAATCTAGGAAAATTCAATTTGGTTGCTAACTTTCTGTCAAGGTTGCATATAGGTAGAGAAAATCAATCAGTGGAGGACAAATTTCCAGATGAACATCTTTTTGTTGTCTCCTCTACTGTACCTTGGTTTGCAGATATAGCTAATCTTTTAGCTACAGGCTTGTTTCCATCTCATTTTACCTCAAAAAAAAATAAATGCTTACTAAAAGAAAGCTTATCTTACAAATGGTTAAATGGTTTACTATTTAAGTGTGGTCCTGATTTCATTTTACGCAGGTGTTTAAAGGCTGATCAAATTTTTGATGTCTTAAGGGCATCTCATGATGAACCATCTGGTGGGCATTATTCTTCACACAAAATGATCTACAAAATTTTGGGAGTTGGTTACTACTAGCCCTCTATTTATAAGGATACCAAGAAGTATGTGCAGCAGTGTGATCAGTGCCAAAGGATGGGGCAACCAACCTTTACTCAGGAAATGTCACTTCATCCTCTGGTAATGTTAGAACCATTTGAGCAATGGGGTCTAGACAAGTTGTGGGACCAATCTCTCCACCATCATTAGGCAAAGAATATATTTTGGTATGCATAGACTATGTAACTAAATGGGCTAAAGTTCAGGCATTGCAATTTGCAAGAGAAGAGAAAGTTGTTGATTTCCTTTATAATAGAATTTTCTTAAGGTTTGGAGCCTCGAGATCAATAGTTTCAGATAGAGGACCTCAATTCACTTCCCAAGCAATCAAAGCATTCACAGACTTATATCAAGTTAAGCACAGGAAGTCTTCACCTTATCATCCCCAAGCCAATGGGCAAGTGGAGGTGACTATTAGGGAACTGGAGAATATCTTGACAAGGACAATGGCCATGAATAGAAAGGATTGGGCTAACAGATTACTTGAAGCAGTTTGGGCTTACATTACAACTTGGAATTCCACAACCAAATTCTCACCGTATGAATTGGTTTATGGGAAGAAACCCATTCTGTCTATAGAATTTGAACTACAGACACTCAAAACTTCATTAGATATTGGCCTACCATTGTCTATAGAACAACAAAATAGGATTCTTCAACTCAATGAGTTGGATGAAATCTGTACAGAAGCCATACAACAAACATAACTTGTTCAGTATCAAAGGAAGCAATGCCATGACCAACACATCAAAAGGAGGATATTTTAGTAGGGCGATTGGGTTCTCCTATATGATTCTAAGTTCAAGGAGTTCAAAGGGAAGTTACAAAATCACTGGATGGGTCTTTATCAGATAAAGGAAGTTTTTAAAAATGAAACAATTTTGCTAGAACCCATTGATGGAAGCATAGATTCATTCTTAGTGAATGGCCACAAAATCTGACTCTATAAAAGGCCATCAACTAAGGAGGAATTTATCAAGGACTTGTACTTGGTTACAGGAGACACATCCTCTGTCACATATTAGACTAAAAAAAAAAGGTTGAAAACAAGCAAATGGCGGCCTTCTTGAAAAAAAATAAAGAGGAAGATGGAAAACCAATAAATGGTTGTCTTTCTTGACCAAGGGGATTGAAAACCAGTAAATGGTCATTCCCTTGTTCTTGCCAGATTGAAATAATCAAGATACGAAGGTAATCAGGTGCCAAGAGTGTTGGAATTAGGCCAGACAATTGAGAGGGGGGGTGAATCAGTTGTCCCACAAATTTAACCTTTTCTAATTTTAACCTTCTTTCACAACTTACAAACAGATTAATGATGTAAACATTAAAGCATGAATCAACAACACATGAGCAAAAACAAAATGAACACACTTGACACCAAGATTTTTAACGTGGAAACCCAGTTAAGGGAAAACCACGGTGGGGGTTAACCCACAAGATTTGTACCCTATTAAAAGTGCTTGAAAGAAATGGGATAGCACTTGCCTTTAGGTGCACTACCCAGAGCTCACTGCTCAAAGAGGCTCACTGCCTACAAGAATTTATGTTTAGTACAGAAAGAGTTAACTAAGAAATAGCATCTTCATTATGTCTGGTTCAGTCTCATTGAAGGCTCATAAAAACTTCTGCTCTGCCTCGAAACACTTCTTCACTATCTCTTCATCCTTTACTGCTCTTATTCTTCTGTTCCTCCTCTTCTCTGCTCTACCATTGATCCTTAGAATTTTATCAATTTTGCACAAGGATAATTTTTAACAACTCAACTACATGCCTTTATATGCTTCATCAACCTTGGAATAAACATCAAGGTCAGTACTACAAGCATCTGACTTAATCTGAATCACTAAGCTATCATCCAAACATAATTGGGACTCAAATCTTCCTTGAACAACACTTCACGCTCTATAGAATTATTCTTAGATCATCTGCAACACTTCTGAATCATCCAGTCGACCAAGACTAGGAAGAACAACAACACCAAGGAATAAATCTTCAACAATGAGCTCAATCTTCAATGCAGACCTCCAACACAATAGGCACACGATCTAGAGACCTCCACAAGCACATTGAATTCAGCAATAACATCCGCACTACTCCAAATCAACAGAATCACTTGCATCTTCATCCGGTACCTTAAGAACACTGTCTGCCATGACTGTCACACTAGAAAGATTACTTGCGAACCTCCAAACCATGAACCACTTGAGTTGATGACACACACTGACTTCCCAAACATGTCTCTAGATCCGCAGATCATAGTGTTTCATTTGTGGAGCAATCCAGACCAATTTCCTGTCACTTTGTCTCTTCTGAATACTGCAAAACCTGGTTCTACTCAGATGGCCATAACTTCTTCGAATCTTTATGCAGACCTCTCAAATCTTAACTGGAGCTACCTTAGACAATCCTCTACACAACCATATGGTCTGCATACATTGATCTTCATTATTTTTTTCAATATCCTCAACATTTCAGTCTTCTAAACAGGCAACAAAATAGGATACAATTGACACCAATGACAACAAGGATATGTTGACATCAATGACAACACCGATTAGGCACATATTTGCAGCAATCTCCCCCTTTGTCATTGATGGCAACATATGATGTGAAAAACTGATTCATCAAGACAAGAACTTCTCCCCCTTTTTCTTATCATTGCTGCAACTACTTTCTTCACTGCCCCCCCTTTCATCAACAACTAGTTTTTCACATGACTTCTCTCCCCCTTTGACATCAATGGAAAAGGGCACATATTTGCAATCTTTTCTCCTCATTTTTGTTTCAGACTAATCTCCAAAATGCATACTAACTACTCCCCATGAGTAGTACCTCCTTAACATCAATCCGGATCACAAGATATGACTGTACATTCCACTAGACTGATGCACCCTAGTACATATTAGGTCTGATCATGAGGGGTAATAACCCCTATATTCTCTCTGAGATACTCAAAAGTATCCTTGGGTAGAGGCATAGTGAAAATATCTACAATCTGATCCTTTGAAGAAACAAACTCCAATCTGACTTCATTCTCATTAACCTTCTCTCTCAAGAAGTGAAACTTGATTTATATATGCTTTGTCTTTGAATGCAACACTAGATTCTTTGAGATGCTTATTGCACTTGAATTATGACATAAGATTGTAACGGGCTCCTCAAACACAATTATGATGTCTTTCAACATTTGCTTCATCCACAGAACTTGAGTACAATTGTTTGCTACTGCTATATACTCTGCCTATGCAGTAGACAGAGATATTGCCTCTTGCTTTTTGCTCATCCAAGAAATCAATCTCCTTCCCAAAAAGAGTGCACCACCACTAGTACTTTTCATGTCATCCACATCTCCTACCCAATCGGCATTTGTGTATGCATGGAGAGTGAAGTTATTATCCTTTGGATACCATAAGCCATAATCAAGTGTCCCTTTGAGATATCTTAAAATTCTTTTGACTGCTACAACATTGGATTCTCTAGGATTAGCTTGAAATCTAGTAACAAGTCCAACTGCATTCATGATATCAGGTTTGGTCTGAGGTAGATAGAGCAGTTCTCCAATCATTGATCTATACCTTTTCTAATTTGCCTTAGGGGAGTCATCATCTTTACTCAACTTGCATTTGGTTACCATGGGTGTACCCATTAGCTTTGAATCTTCCATTCCAAACTTTTTCAACAATTCTCTCACATACTGGATTGAGATATGAAGATACATTTATTTGATTGAATGATTTGCAGACCTAAGAAGAAATTCATTTCACTAAACATGGACATCTCAAATTCACTTTGCATCTGATCAGCAAATGTTTTGCACATACTTGCATTTCCACCAAAAATGATATCATCAACAAATACCTCAACAATCAGAATGTGCTCATGATCAATCTTGAAGTAATGATTACTGTCAGCAGTGCCTTTGCTATATCCTAGCTTTAACAAATGCTTATCTAATCTTGCATACCAGGTTCTTGGGGCTTGTTTGAGTCCATACAATGCTTTCCTCAATCTGTAGACCATATCTCTCTGATCAGACAACTGAAACCCTTCCGGTTGCTCAATGTAGACTTCTTCTTCCAATTCTCCATTCAGGAATGCTGACTTGACATCCATTTGATAGACCTTGAAATCTTTATAAGTAGCAAATGCAAGAAATAATTTGACTGCCTCTATTATTACCACCAGAGCAAAAGTTTCTTCAAAATCAACTCCTTCCACTTGAGAATATCCTTTGCATACCATCCTTGCTTTGTTTCTTACAACTTCACCATCTTCATTTAGTTTATTCTAGAAGACCCTTTAGTTCCAATCACATTTTTGTCTTCAGGTCTAGGAACAAGATCCCAAGTGTGATTCTTTTCAATTTGCATTAATTCTTCTTCCATGGCTTTTACCCAATTTTCATCATTGTAAGCTTCACTTACTGATTTTGGTTCAATCTTTGAAATCAAACAAATCTCCTCTTGATCTTCAGAAAATCTTCTCCTAGTTTGAACACCGTTATTTCTATCTCCTATGATCTAATCTTCAGGATGATTCAGTGTTACATACCTAGGAGTTTTGGGATTTTCTTGAACCTCTATTTCTTGAGCTTGTTCCTCAAAATCTGCACTATCCTCTTGAGTCACTAGATTTTTTGGATCAATCTAGATTTGAGTCTGGGTTTGAACTTGACTTCCTTGACTTTGACTTTCAACTTGATCATCTGAATCATATCTGTAAGACCTAGAATGTCCTTCTTTGCTCTCATCAACTCTAACATTAGCACTTTGAACAATCTTTTTCAATCTCTTGTTAAAGCACCGTCATGCCTTGCTTTGAGTAGAGTAACCCAGAAATATTCCTTCATAACTTCTTGTATCAAACTTCCCTAGATCCTCATCTCTTTTGATATAGCATTTACTACCAAAAACTTTGAAATATTTCACAGTAGGAGGATGACCAAACCATAGTTCATAAGGGGTCTTACCCGAATTGCCTTTGATCTGCACCCGATTAAGAGTGTAGACAATAGTACTCATAGCTTCTCTCCAATAGACTTGAGGAACATTTGCTTCCATCATCATGGTCCTAGCAGCTTCTTGAATGGTCCAGTTCTTTCTTTCCACAACTCCATTCTACTAAGGAGTCCTAGGAGTAGATAACTGTCTTTTTATTCCATGCTTTTCACAGAATGAATCAAACTCACCGGAGGTAAACTCTCCACCTCTATCAAATCTCAGACACTTTATTTTCTCACCAATCTCATTTTCAACCATAACCTTGAACACCTTGAACTTCTCAAGAGCTTCTAATTTTTCTTTTAAGAAGGTTACCCACATCATCCGGGAGTAATCATCAATCAGCAACATAAAATATCTATCTCCTTGCACACTCCTAATTTTAGCAGGACCACATAAATCAGTATGCACAAGTTCCAGCCGTCCACTTGAAAATTGTTCTTTACTCTTGAATGAAGTTTTGTTCTGTTTACCCAATTGACATTCTCTACACATGCTCTCAGTAGGTTTCACAAGTTTTGGAAGATCTCTCACAGCCTGAGTAGAACTTATCTTGACAATGTTATCAAAATTCACATGACACATTCTCCTATGCCAGAACCAACTCTGATCAATCTGAGCAATCAAACAACTTTTCCCAAAACTACTTAAATGAAAGATGTTACCTCTAGTCTGAGTACTAGATGCAATTTCAGTTCTGGAGCTTTCCAAGATTCTACATGTTCCATCCTTGAATCAAAGATCATAACCCTTGTCAACCAACTATCCAACACTAAGAAGATTCTGCTTCAATCCTTCCACATATAGAACATCATTAGTGTTATTCTTACCATCAAAAGAGATGGATCCTTTGCCATAGATTCTACCAGTTGAGTTGTCTCCAAATTTCACAATTCCACCTTCATATTTTTCAAAGCTTACAAGCTTACTTTTATCACTAGTCATATGATGAGAACATCCACTGTCAATTACCCATTCATATTTTTCTACAACCTGAGCATCCAAGGTACTTTCCACATTTGCACAACTAGCAGATTCAGTAGGCACTAGATCTTCTTCTTTGATAGCAATGAACACCCAATCACTTTCAGTGGAACCTCCATGATTAGATTCATCATATGTGATTCCTTCTTCACCAGCTTCCTAGACATAGTAGCATTTCTTCTAAACTCTAGGTCTATTAGAGTTTGGCTTTGAACCCATCTCCAGACACCTTGAGGCAAAATGACCAATCTTATTACAAGCAAAACATTTGAATGACAATTTTCCTTCATACTTACCGAATCCTCTTGGTAATCTTTTGGCAAAAAAGGCTTCAAGTTCATCAAACTCAATTTCATCATCTTCAAGATCCTTCCTTGTCTTGTTGAATTTGTTTGATCTTCTTGAAGAGCTTTCATCTAGATCATATCTTTGTTTTTCATGAATACTGGCTTTAAATGCAAATTCAGACTTAGGAAGAGAATAACCAAACTCACTCATTACAAATGTTGATAGCTTACCAACCAACTGATCCTTTGTAATAGCTGTCACAGTCCCAATCTCTTCAATGGTAGTAGTTTTATGCTTGTATACCGGAGGTAAGGATCTGAGCACTTTGGCAACAATCTCTGATTCATCCAATACTCCACCAACACTCCTGATACCTGTCACAAGTTCATTTACCTTCTGCATGTAGGAAGTAATGTTTTCTTCACTCATCATCAACCTTTCGTATTTACCTTTCAGGCTTTGTAACTTGGCACATTTGACATGTTTATTACCTTTATACAGAGTTTCCAACTTATTCCAGATTTCATGAGCAGTTTTGAATTCTAGGACATTTGTCATTTCTATATCATACAGGGCACTCAACAATGCTTCTTTAGCTTGAATATTGTATTGAGCTTCCTTGAGTTCATTTAGAGTTGTAGGACCATTCTTTAGAATCTTATACTCATTCTTAGTTATCAACCAAAAGACATCACCCATACATTCCAAATGACACTGCATGTGCACCTTCCAAAGCGAATAATTTGTTCCATCAAATCTCAGATGTTCCTTCTTGTAAGTTGACATCTTGGATCTCCTCAAGCGGTCAAGATCCTTTTAGAGGAACTGGCTCTAATACCAATTGTTGGAATTAGGCAGGACAACTAAGAGGGAGGGTGAATTAGTTGTCCCACAAATTTAACCTTTTTTTATTTTAATCTTCTTTCACAACTTACAAATAGATTAATAATGTAAACATTAAAGCATGAATCAACAACACATGAGCAGAAACAAAATGAACACACTTGACACCAAGATTTTTAACTTGGAAACCTGGTTAAGGGAAAACCACGGTGGGGGTTAACCCACAAGATTAGTACCTTGTTAAAAGTACTTGAAAGAAATGGGAAGGCACTTGCCTTCGGGCGCACTGCCTAGAGCTCACTGCTTAAAGAGGCCCACTGCCTACAGGAATTTATGTTTAGTACAAAAAGAGTTAACTGAGAAGTAGCATCTTCATCATGCCTGGTTCAGTCTCATTGAAGGCTCATAAAAACTTCTGCTCTGCCCCAAAACACTTCTTCACTATCTCTTCATCCTTTACTACGCTTGTTCTTCTGCTCCTCCTCTTCTCTGCTCTACCACTGATCCTTTCTTAGAATTTTATCAATTTCGCACAAGGATAATTTTTAACAACTCAACTACATGCCTTTATATGCTTCATCAACCTTGGAATAAATGTCAAGTCGGCACTACAAGCATCTGAATTAATGTGAATCACTAAGCTTTCGGTGAAACATAACTGGGACTCAAATTTTCCTTGAACAACACGCCACGCTCCATAGAATTGTTCTTAGATCATCCACAACACGCTTGAATCATCTAGTTGGCCAAGACTGGGAAGAACAACAACACCAAGGAAGAAATCTTCAACAACGAGCTCAATCTTCAATGCAGACCTCCAACATAGAAGACACATGAACCAAAGACCTCCACAAGCACATTGAATTCACCAATAACATCCGTACTACTCCAAATCAACAGAATCACTTGCATCTTCATTTGGTACCTTAAGAACACTATCTGCCATGACTGTCACACTAGAAAGATTGCTTGCAGACCTCCAAACCATGAACCACTTGAGTTGATGACACACACTGACTTCCCAAACATGTCTCTAGATCTGCAAATCATAGTGTTTCATTTACGAAGCAATTCGGATCAATTTCCTATCACTCTGTCTCTTCTGAACACTGCAAAACCTGGTTGTACTTAGATGGCTATAACTTCTTTGAATCTTTATGCAGGCCTCTCAAATCTTAACTGAAGCTACCTTAGACAATCCTCTACACAGCCATATGGTCTGCATACATTGATCTTCATTAATTTTCTCAATATCCTCAACATTTCAGTCTTCTAAAAAGGTAACAAAATAGGATACAATTGACACCAATGACAACAAGGATATGTTGACATCAATGACAACACCAATTAGGCACATATTTGCAACAAAGAGTTACTAAAACACATCTCCGTAGCAAACTAGGAGTACCTCTGGTGCTTCACCAATAAAGAACCATTTTAAAGGATAAAAATAAGGAGGGGACCCACCTCTCTAGGTAATAAAGTGGAGACATCATATGATGAGGTCAGCATGACTCATCCTCCACTCTATGACATAAACAATGATGAAGTCAACATACATATCGTCAGCAATCAAAAAGCCATCACGTTCGCATGTGCAAGTCATCATGAATTTCTTTACCGACGTCACTTGACAACATGCCTTTCCCAAACCACTTAGCGGGAATAATTGTAGAATATGTGACAACAAATCTTATTAAAGTCGTGGCGTTGCAGGCAAGTACATTGGGCCATCATCATGAAAAGTGATTCGGATAATTCTCTAGAATTAAATTAATTAATAACTGTCTTGTCATTTCTATTTTTAGGTGCCATTATTGTGACACATTTCCCTGCCATTATTTCCCCTCTTAACTCATGCATGTCGCCATATTTGCCACACTATCGACCTTTCTACGGAGTGTCACATCACTCCCCTACAATTATGACTGTACAACCATGTTAAACAAATCTCAAGCTACCTTCCAATAATCTAAGAAGTCAAAATTGACATGTCAAATCCAATTCAAAGATTGTAGAATTCTCCAAAATCTTTGGGCATAATATTCAAGTGTACTACCACAGTCCTCGTAGGGTAAAAAGAAAAAGAGACCATAGAGGGAATCAGGAAGAACTTTAACCAGAGGAGGTGGAATAGGATAGAAAGATGGGAGTGAAAAAGAAGTCAGAGCCAGAGAATATAATAGGCCTTCTGCAGGATCAAGCCATAGCAGACATCTTAAGGAATGCAGGGTGGTTAGAATTTTTGGAGAAATTTGAAGGCTTTCAGGAGGACATTGTGGATGATTTCCTGCACGACTTAAAAAATAATAAAATAATTGTGAGAGGGGTTCATGTCAATGTCTCTTCCACCATTATCATTTATATCTTAGGGCTACCAGAACAAGGTGAGAGGTTTTACCATTTAAAAACCCTATATGCTAATTTGATTAAAAATTTCTCTAAAGAAGACCTGAAATACAATTTCATTTGAGATAAAATCAAGTTAAAGGAATTGTTAGTGTTGGAAAGAGACACTGCTAGGCATGATATATGTTGTCATTCATGACAACTAAATCATCTGCATAACACAATTTGTCTATACCGAAAGTCAGATTCAGAATTTGTCTAGGTCTGGTCAGTCAGGAACAGAGCAGCAACAGGGTCTGGCATTTTGGTCCGGATCTCTCTGGTGGGAAGTTATGATTAGGTATGGATCTAGGGGAGTCATATGCATTTTCAAGATAGTCTAACTCCATATTTTTGTCCTCTAGTGATGAAGGAATCAAAATATATTAGCCCCTGAGTACCGGGTTCCAGTTTGTCAGAGCAGACAGAAGAAGAACAGGACGACCTTGCAGAAGATCTTGATTCCGGATGTATGGAAGTTATTTGTTGGACAAATGACAATGATCAGTGACAGTTATCGAGATGATTAATGATTTTCAAGAGCAAGTTTTGGTCCACACCTTAAGTTATACATAGATCTAGCCGACAGAGCAGAGCATTCTTAAAAGTTCTAAGTGTTGTTGAAGCCAACTGATAGGATGATTGTAGATCATATTGTAGATATATATAGCTGATGAAATTGGATGATTTAGTGTGAGTGTGAATAAGGTGAATGTGAGAAGAGTAGAAATCCAAAATGTGAATGAAGGCAGAATAGTAAGAAGAGCAGAGCAAAGATGAAATCTGTAAGATCAATTTTTGCACTTAACCGAAACTAAAATTCTTGCATAAGTAGATGCTATTAATCAGTTCAAATCTCTATCATTCTCTTGTAATGTTTCCATAGGAAGTGAGCTCTGGGCAGTGAGCCCGAATGCATGTGCATTCCCATTTGTAAAAATACTTTTAACAGGGTATTAATATTTGTGGGTTAACCTCCACCATGGTTTTTCCCTTAACCAGGTTTCCACATCAAAATCTTGGTGTCGAATGTGTTATCTATGTTTTTTGTTCATATGTTGTTGATTGATGTTGAAATGTTTATATCATTAATTTAATTATAACAATAGAAGGAAGATTGAGAAAGAGAAGATTGTAAAAGTGTGACAACTGATTCACCCCCCCTCTCAGTTGTCCAGTCCTAAACCAACAATTGGTATCAGAGTAAGGTTCCTTTGGAAAAGTTTAACAGCTTAAGGAAGATCTGGGAAGGCAGTAAAAATGGATGAATACAATCTTCAAGGACAACTTAATCTCACCCTAGATGATCTTGAGCAGTCCAAGGCAGAAGTCCAAGAATTGTAAGATAATCTCAAAAAGGCTGAAGACTTCATTGAGATCCTAAAAGAAAAGTTGAGCAAATCCAATGCAAAAGGAAAGGAGCAATCTCTTCCACTAGAAGACAAGGCCCTAAAAGAAAAGACAAAAGAATGTGAAAAGTTAGCTAAAGAAGTCCTAAAACATGAAATGAAAACTGGGATGATGAGACTGACCAAGGAAATTGAAGATAGGAAGAAAGTTGAATAAGAGATGAATCAAAATCTAAAAGAGAGAATTGAAGAATGCTGCAGAATGGATGGAATAGCTGGTCTTCTAGAATCTAAGCTACAAGAAAGCAGACACAATGAGAGAGAACTTGAGAGACAGATTATCACTCTTAGACATGACCTAGAAATTGCAAATGAGTATAAGGAGAAGTTCAAAATAAGCTCAGCTAAACTCGAAGCACTAATTGAAGAACAAAAAAAGGATAATGACAAGCGTAATCTTAGATATGAGAAAGGTGAAAGCTCCAGATTTGGACAAAGAAATTCTCAACCAAGGAATAAAAGGAACATAACTAGAAAACCTCTGGTAAGACAGCCTAATGCTCAAAGATATCCATCATTTAATGGAAATTGTTTCAATTGCAATAAATTTGGTCATAGAGCTATTCAGTGCAGAAGTAGAGCAAATCAAAATGGTCCATCCTTCTCCGGTCAATGCTTCAAATGCAAGAGGTATGGTCACAAATCCAATGAATGTAGAAGTATGATAATGAATAACTCAAACAACAATTCTTTCATTGGCTATTGCTTTGCTTGCAATGGATTTGGACATATGGCTAATTAGTGCAGGTCAAGAGGAAATCAAGTATGCTTTAACTGCAACAAATCTGGTCATGTTGCAAGATTCTGCAGAAATAGGAACAATGGAAGAAGAGGTCTAGTAAATAGAAAACTGGATGAGCAAAGACAAGACAGAGGCAAAAGGAAAATTGATTTGAATGAGATATGGAGTGAAATGAACAAGATTTGGATAAAGAAAGATACAATAAACAATCGTGATGGGTCCGCACCAGAATCTGGTGCTGACAATTCCTCCGGGAATTAAGTCAAAAGCTTTGGCTCAGGGGGAGCTCTATTAAACATCAAATTCCCCCGGTCAGTAAGTGGGTGCCTGAGTCGAGCACAATAAAAGAGAATATTCTGAATTAGTTCAAAACCTTTGGAAGGATTTCTAGAAGAAAAGATGTTGATATGAAATCTTGCGGAGTGATTCATGAAGATCTGTCAAAAACAATGTAACCGGATACAATTAGGGCAACACATTTATTACAAAGGCAAATTAGGTAATGCAAAGCTTTAAAAGGTCACTTGGTCACTCATTTGAATCACCTTGCTTTTGAAGAAAATAAGAAGAAGAGTATTTGAGCTATAAATCCAGAGATTGAGGCAAAGAGCGGATACAACCGGCAATTGATCAACCCCAACCCCACGAAAGAAAAAGGTACCTCTCTGTAAAGCTTTGAATCTAAAATCTATTGAGATGGATACTCCTCATGTTGTTGACATTACTGAAAGGCCTCGACCAAAATTTAAGAAGCATCCTCACAAATCAATTGAAGTCGACTCGTTAGGTGCTTTTTCAAGTGTTCCGTATGGTGTGCTGCATGTAGATGACATTAGGGTTTATATTCATGAAAATATAGATGAGTTTGGAGATTCAAGGTATGTAGATTTAGTTGAGAAACAACTCATGGATGAAAATCACAAACTCAAACCCGAGTATAAGGCCCTACAGGATAAACACTTTATTTAGATTATGGGGGTTCCAACATTTGATGAGGATGAATGGGTCTGATACGTCCTGAGTCAGATGCATGATGAATTCATTTAGCTGTTAAAACCATTCAAGATTACCACGGATGCTATCAGAAATGTAACTAGTTTAAACTCAATTGGAGGATTGCCCATGCTAAAAGCTGTGAAAAAACAGATAGTAACTGATGCTATCGGAGCCAAGTTTGACAGAAGGGAAATGACCATTAACGATATTATAGAACCGAATGTCAAATTCGCCTCCTTGGTGATTGGGTAAAGATTTACCACTCAAGTAGAGAAAATTCTATTTCAAAACAACCATATATGCTGCATATAAGATGCTAAAGGAAAATATTGATTATGACTTGTGTGAACTACTACAGAATCAACTGATTGAAAATTTGAACAAGATCAAGAAAGATAAGAAATACACTTTCAAGTATGGTACATTGATTCTATGTTTATTCTTTTACTTTATGAATGAAGTACCTGGGGTAAAAGGTGTGCATTGGACTAAGGATGAGCCAGTTTCCATTCAGATTAGAAATCATCTTCGCAACATTGGTGATTTCAAAGCTTAGAAAACTGCAATATGGGGTTACTTCAAGAATTTTTAGAGTATGATGCACTCAAGGGAAATAATTCCTAATTCAATTGTTGACAAGAACAAGAATGAAATATGCTTCATGGTTGATATTGATCAATGTTTAATGGAAGAAGTGGAACCCAGAACTATTTGGATCATGCCCATGGGGTATGAAGTAGATGAAAGGATCTTAGATATGTATGCTCAACATCTGCTAAGAAAGCCCAAAGACACAATGGTTGAAAGATTTGGAACTTATGAGGAGTTGAGTTTAAAATTGCATACTGAGCTCAAAGAACCTGAAACCAATAGGAGAGTAAGAAAAGAAGTTGAACAGTTAGCTAAAAATCTTGGCCTAACTAAGGAAGCTGTGAAGAAATTTAGAGAAAGAACAGAGAAGGATGAGAAAAAGAAACAAGATAAGAAACCAACAGGTGATCCAGTGGAATTCACTTCCACTTCAAGAACTACTAGAAGTTCTGCTACTACCTCTGCTCCTTCCAAAACTGCAAAACTGAAAACAAAATCATCCAGAAATGGGAGAAAAGGAAGAAAACAAAAGCATCCTGGACCTATAAAAGCATAAGAGAAGAAGAAGTAGATTCAAACTCTGACATTGAAATCAAGGAACTAAAGGTCACTGGAACAAAAGTTGCAAAGTTAACCGGAAGCAAAAGGACTAGCAAAAAGCAAAAGATAGAAGATTATGAGGAATATGTTGAGAAGTCCACACTCTCCCTAGAAGATGTGATAAAATCAGTCACTGTGGATGGTAATCTAAAACCCATGATTGAATTCTATGATGAATATAATGATATGGATAAACGAGTGCTGGAGGAAGCAATGGTTAGATATCTCAACATCTACAACAAGGCACTGATTGAGATAACTTATGAGTTACCACAAATTCTGGCAAATATCTTGGAGTTCAGAAAAGAAAATGCTAAGTGCAAAGACATGGAGATCAGATAACATGAGCTAATAAATTTGTGTCCTCAAATTTCTCCTGATCAAATAGATATGATATTCAAGGAAGTCAAAGATGACTTTAAAAGCAAAAGGAGAATGAACAAGCTCATGCTTGGAGAAACAAGTGAAATCGTTGAAGAAACCCAAGAGATTCTTTTGAAAGCATTAAGAAAGCACAATTTTCCCGTAATCACAAAAGAAGTTCCGGATGGTGAAGAAGAGAACATTATTGAACAGCAACCTGAATTGGGTGAAGCCTCTATTCCGGAAGTAGAACTAGCAAATTAGGAGAATACATAAATGTTGGATAAAGTAGTTGGTACAAAAGATACTCCCAATCCACTTGATACATTAGAGAAAGAGGACAATATTACTACTTCACAGAGCCCTCCAGATCAGGTAGTAAGTGGTGATTAAATAGGAAAGAGTTCTTCTGCAAAGAACACAAAGGAAGATAAAGCAGAAGAAGATGGTGCAAATGTTGAAACACATAAAGCAGATACTAAGAAATTTGATGAACAAAAGGATGGTTTAGAAAATGTTGCAAGAGACATTGCAAATGCAGTGAAAAGTCTTCTTGAAAAAGAGTTGAGTGAGCTTGATGAACTTGAACTACTCCAAGGTCTAGCCAATCCAGATGCTCTCTCTCCAATTCAACTGATGAAAATAGCTTCATTCACCCAAGTAAAGGCCACAGAAAAGATGTTAAAATTCCAGATGGAGGACAATGAACTACTGAGGCTTGCATCTGGGATTTTGGAAAAGTTAATGCCTACCTACCAGAAGAGTCCATCTGATTCCCCCTCTGAACATCTAAAAAATCTTGTAAGTTCTATGAATACTCATTTTGAATCCTTTGAGAAGTCTGTGGTGGCAAAAGTTCAGAAAGAATTCCTAGATAAGAAATTTTGTGAAATAAAGAATCTGATAGGAAATGATAGAAGAATACTAAGTATTAGCATAAAAAGTATTCAGAATGCTCTGAATGATGGAAGTGATATATACAAATTATGTCTATCTTGGCCCAAAGTTAATGAGGATATTGAGAAAAAGATAAAGGAGCAAGAACATAAATTGTCAGATCTCTCTCAAAATTTTGATCCTCTAACAGTTTCCCCTATAAGTCATGAATGCCAAGTAATCAGGCTGACAGATGAAATAAAGAGGCTTGTTAAAGAAAAGAGTAATATTATGAAGAGAATGTGTGAGCTCCGAGGATTAATTGCTCCTAAGTTAGAGATAATGTATAATGCCCTATCTGAAGCTCAGAGTGCAGCTCAGATTAGTGATCCAACAGATCTATCAAAGGCAGAAGCATACTCATTTTTACTAAGTGGGCACATCTCCATTTTGGATGGAATGAAGAGTACTTGGGCCTCTGAACTTGTGCAAATAAAAACCAGCTTTGCAGACATTCTCAAGTTCATGTAAATTACTTGTACATATCCGACAATGTATACAGAAATTTTGGAGAACTTTGTCTTGCGGACCCCACCCTTTGCCATTGATGTCAAAGTGGGAGTGAAGGGCAGTGAAAAATAAGGTATTCAGCAAAGGAGGAGCAACGTAACAAGTGAAGTGCATGAATGTACAGACAAAGGGGGAGTTGCTCAAGACACTTAGTCATTTTTCACTAAGTGTTGCCATCAATGCCAAAGGGGGAGATTGTTGGCAAGAGACACTGCTAGGCATGATATATGTTGTCATTGATGGCAACTAAGATCATCTGCATAACACAATTTATTTATACCGTAAGTTAGATTTAGAATTTGTCTAAGTCTGGTCAGTTAGGAATAGAGCAGCAATAGGGTCTGACATTTTGGTCCGAATATCTCTAGTGGGAAGTTATGATTAGCTGCGGATCTAGGGGAGTCATATGCATTTTCAAGATAGTCTAACTCTAGATTTTTGTCCTCCAGTGATGAAGGACTCAAAGATATTAGCCTCTGAGTACTAGGTTCCAGTTTGTCAGAGTAGACAGAAGAAGAACATGACAACCTTGCAAAAGATCTTGATTCCAGATGTATGGAAGTTATTTGTTGGACAAATGACAATGATGAGTGACAGTGGCCGACATGATTAATGATTTTCAAGAGCAAGTATTGGTCTGCACCTTAAGTTATACATAGATCTAGCTGACAGAGCAAAGCATTCTTAAAAGTTCTAAGTGTTGTTGAAGCCAATTGATAGGATGATTGTAGATCATATTGCGGATATATATAGCCGATGAAATTGGATGATTAAGTGTGAGTGCAAATAAGGAAAATGTGAAAAGAGAAGAAATCCAAAATGCGAATGAAGGCAGAACAGTAAGAAGAGCAGAGCAAAGATGAAATGTGTAAGATCAGTTCTCCAATTAACTGAAACTAAAATTCTTGCATAAGTAGATACTATTAATCATTTCAAATCTCTGTCATTCTCTTGTAATGTTTCTATAGGCAGTGAGCCTTCTTTTGAGCAGTGAGCTCTGGGCAGTAAGCCCGAATGCATGTGCATTCCCATTTGTAAAAATATTTTTAACAGGGTATTAATATTTATGGGTTAAACGCCACCGTGGTTTTTCCCTTAACCGGGTTTCCATGTTAGAATCTTGGTGTCGAATGTGTTATCTATGTTTTATGTTTATATGTTGTTGATTGATGCTGAAATGTTTATATCATTAATTTAATTATAACAACAAAAGGAAGATTGAGAAAGAGAAGATTGTAAAAGTGTGACAACTGATTCACCCCCCCTCTCAGTTGTCTAGTCCTAAACCAACAGTTAGCTCTTCACTTCCACAACCATGGCAATCTGTAGCTATGTGGTTAATGAAATATTTTACATGTGATGGAAAATTCTCTATAGTTTTAGGACCAATAATGAAAATGTTAATTTTTTTCTGAGGCATGGGAATGCCCATCCAGAATTTAGCATAAACATCCCAAACTTTCTGTATTCTGCCATTAAAGCCTCTGTAGACAAGTATCAACAGGGGAAAGGTCCTATGAAAAACCATGGCCTCATTTTCTTGATTGTAAAACATCACTTTTTGTCTCAAGCTACTGGGGAAGCTTTATGACAAACATTTTTAGAAAATAAACCACAAGACAGAACATCAGAGAGGGCACAGGGAATGGATGAGACTTCCTCTAATCAGTAGGAAGAGGAAACAATGCCTTCCACTTCCTCTCCAACTACTAAAAAAGATTAAAGTCAGAAACCAACAATGGAGGAAACTTCAACTGTTGTCCCTGTTACTGGCAAAAAGAGGAAAGAGAAGGAAGTTTTGGATGAAGTCTTAGCTGACTCATAACAGCTAAAAGAACCTATTATAGAACAAACCCCCTATATGACTCACTCAGCAAAATGGAAGATGACCTTGGTTGAGAAGTCTATTCCAACCAAACAAACAGGGGAAGCAGTTGTTATAGAGGAGGAAATTATGTAGACCTCTACCTAGACTCCTGACCTCAAGAAGCAAAAGAAAAAGACAAGGCAGGGTCAGAAAACAAAAAGGACTTCAAAGAAAACTGATTCCAACATACACTACTGGGCTGAAGAAGAATCTCATGATTCAGATGAAATTCCTCTGGTTAGGAAGAAGAAATAAAGAGAAGTGACTAAGGAAGCTTCCCCAGAACCATCTGTTCATCCAAGTTCTCATATTTCAACTCCACAACATTCCCCTGCTCTGGAGATAGAACATAGAGACACTTTCACCATTTCTTCGGACTATGAAGATAATGCACCTGCTACAGAGGAACCTACTCCACCTATGTTACGGAGGAGCCAGAGAAAAAGGTAGCTTACTCAAGCTAAAAAAGATACTGCTCTCTTGGCTAAGGTTCTCTTGGGTTTCAGAACTTTGGTGGATGAGGCTGGACCTTCATCAGCCCCAATAATTGTAGAAGGAAGTCAAGAGGAAGTTCAGGAAGAGGAGTTTGTAGGGGAAGTTGAAAAAGGGCAAGTTGATGCAGCTGACAATGAAGAGCAGAGAGTTGTGGAAAACCCTGAAGTGGAACAAACAGAAGAAGAAGAAATAGGGACTTATTCTCACCCCTCTGATCATGAGGATATAGAAATTCCAAGAGAATAATTGCTTCTTGAGGAAATAAATAATCTGAAGAGATTTGTTGTGGGGGAAAAACTTAATCATTACCGACATTAAGAAGGTCATGAAGGAAAAAGAAATAGAACAAAAATAGATAATTGAAGGACTGCAAGAAGAACTCCAGGACAAACAAAAGATAATTCAAGAGAAAGAGGTAGAAATTAGAGAAAAAGAAACATAAGCAACCCAAAGTATCAGGGAAAAAGAAGAAGAGGCAGCACAAAATATTTCTAATCTTATGAAAGCTCGAGACAATAGTCTCACAATAATTGCAACACTTGTTGAAAAAGTACAAAGTCAAGCCAAATAGTTAACATGGGCCAATAACAGGATAGATGATTAGGAAGAATACATTCAGGAGTTGACTGGCCTAGTGGCAACCATGGAACATGGGATTCAAATAGACCCATACTTAGGACCAATTCCAGTAGATATCCCTAAGGCCCTGTTTCATTGGGAAAGAAGATGTCAGGAATATGAGGCTTCTAAACCAATGTTGCAATTACAAAGGTCAGTGACTGCCATGTCACAAAGAGTACAAACTTTGGAGGAAAAGGTCCTTCAGGTAGCTTCCATTTCATCTGAGATCTTATCTTGCAGACCCCCCAGTGGAAGTTATGCTCTGTTTTTACAAGAAAGGATCCTATAGAGAAAGATATCTTTGATTTTGTCTAATTTAACTGAGGACATAGAGACTGAGATAGGCTTCATCGAGGCATACATGAAAAGTCCTGATGAGGATAAGGATTTTCTGTGTGAGCTATATTTGCATGGTTTTTGTATCAATGATCATACCTTCCTTATCAACTATTTTGTAGGGGAATGCCAATTTAGGGCATTCATGTCACTGATGAGAAATCATCAGATTTGGAATGAAAGGATGAAGGCTTACATAAAGAAGGATGCAGAAACTAGTCTTTTCATCAGAAGGGAATGTCCAAATCCCAAGGCTTTTGAAATTTATTTTAGAGTAAATATTTATTCCCCAGAAGGTAGGACCAAGATTTTGCCTTTATATCAGAAAAAATTACAGGAATGTTCTATTGATTTTGGTCTCCTCATAAACAGTTTGTCTAATCAAATGCTTCCAGTGGCAAAAAGAAGGTGGAACACTTTAACTACAGAATAGAAAATGAGGGAAGTAGTGTCCCCTACGAATCTAAGGTTGTTTATGAGAAAGGCCAGAATAGTGTCCAAATTAATGGATAAATATAAACTAGAGTGGATAGGTGGCCGTTTTAGACCTCCTCTCATTATGGAGCCACTACCTATCTGGGCTGAACAAATGGAAGATGCCAGATTTCAAGAATGGATGAAGCAGGTTGATTAGTTCAGAGGGAATGATAATACAGACCACACCACTTGGCCCACTTATGCAAATGACTTCAATTTGACTGATAGAATATTCCACCTAACTAAGTCTAGATTATGAAAAGCAGGAGGACCTGCTAACCTTTAAGTTCAGGGGGATGATGAGTGTCAGATAGCACCCATGATAATACACCTTTTTACCTCTCTTTTTCATCCTTCTTATTCCATTGTCCTGATAATTGCACCAAAGTAGACTGATAAGATTTGTTCTAATTATATTAATGAGAGATGAATTACCAAAAGCCATGATTTTTTATTGAAGGTCTAATGTGCATTAAATTAATGGAAATGTGCATAAATTCTCTCTTTTTGAATCCATAGGTGCGGGTGTTCAGGCAAAGGCAATTTTGAGCACCTCCGGAGGTAGTCCTAATAATCTCTGGAGCTGACATAAGGATACCACGCCAATCTCCAATGTTTTCCAATATGATTGGAGAAATTTTGAAATAAGGAGACCAAAGTTGAATCATCTCTGGAGTTGGACCGAAGTTATAAGCATATCTCCAGAGATGCAAAAAGTACACACCTTCGGAACCTCCTTAACACAATGCAGATTTCCAGTGCCACTGCCAGTCACACTTCCAGTGATAATTGGGGTTCTCCAAGGATTATTCAATCAGCACTTGAGTAATCAAATGAAGACTCTAGTTAACTGCTAGAAGTTTTATTTCTCTTTTTGATTTTGCATGAGTTCTCGACAAACTGATATTTGAAACTAAGACTCAAATTTAGTGAGACTGCTGTTCCACTAAAATCTATTTTAATTGCATGATTTTACTCTGTAGTTAAACAATTGGTAGAATAAGAGATTGATGCTATCTCATAGATAGACTAATAGTTAGGGTAAGTGACATCTCATCACTGGATTAGATATAAATATATAAAGTAGTAGCAGAAGAAGAATAGCAGATAGTAATTGTAATTGCATTTTTGTCATAGACATTTTTCTGAATACAAAAGCATACTGATGGGATTAGACTGAAGAAGAATTGTGATCTTGTATTCTTGTGCTGATTCATTGCCTTAGTCTTCAGTCTTGAGGGTGAGGAGCAAGGGCCCACTCCTGCCATCAAGGCAGAAGGCTAGTATTTGTTTGTTTATTATTCTGTTTCAGATTCTGTTTAGAAAGATAGTTACTGTTTTCTCATAGATAAATGTATGCTTCAGTTGTATGGATTAGTATAGATCAACATTAGCAATTTACTATTTAAGCTCTGTTTCCAGCATTCCTAGAATTTACTTCCATAGCAGATAAATCAGTGGCATTAATTTCCTTAATAAATAGAGATCATTAGAGTTAGTTAAAGAGATTGGCAACTATGGGATTTCTAATTGCAAATAGCTAAGGACACAGCCTTGGATTTGACACATGAAAACATAATTAAATGTCGAGGACCAATGACCCTTGTCACTCACCTATGTGTTCCTTGATGGTAACCATAGCTACAAAGGCACTATTTTCCATGTTGTTAGGCTCATCTACCCACACTTTTCCTGAATAATGTATAGATGGTTTAGCTGAAGGGTACAAGGAGATTTTCTTCATGTCCAAGCCATTTGAAATGACCATGCCTCCAATTTTTCTTGTCAATGGATGCTTCTGCAGTAGCCAGCCATGGCCTCCCTAAAATCAGAGGATAAGCATTCCTTTGATTTATAGGCTCCAATATCAGAAAGTCCACTGGGAATTCTTATGATTCCACAATAACTGGGACTTTAGTCAACACCCCTTTTGGAATGGCTACTGATTGATCAACCAATTGTTGAATTGTGGATGTAGCCTGAACACCTATAAGGGACAATTTATCCAGGGTGTGAATTGTCATTACGTTTATTGTTGCTCCTAGGTCAACTAGAACATTGGATATTTCTACTCTTGAAATGTGGACTATGACAGGGTTCCCAGGATCCCCATATTTTGGGAGGATCATTTCCCCCACTAGAAGATCCACTACTTTTCCTTCCACTTGAATGGTGCTAGGAAAGTTTTTCTTCCTGCCATGGGTCTTAACACAATGTTGCTTGATGAATTGATTTAGTTCAAAAACATCCCTGATTGCTTTGGGCGAGTGGAATTTCAATGTTTAGCTACTTGATTTCTTGCAGTAGTTCTGATTCAATGGTAGGTTGGACTTGTTTTTGTAGGACTATTTTCTGAGGGACATGTTGTTTGAGCCGTTCTGGGTATGGTGTGTACTTTTTAGTCTCCAAAGCTGTTCCTTTAGGAGGAACTCTGAAGTTACCCGAGGGTTATTTTGTGGCACTTTTTCTATAGTAATCTCCTCGTGGGGTTGAGTGGATGGAGTTTTAGGTTCCATATCACCTATTACTTCAACTATGAGTGGGGGAGATGGTCTTGGTAGTGCTTTCCTAGAATGTAGTTGGAGGTTATTTAGATAAATAGCATTAACACCAGCCATGTTTTATTGCTCTATCATGTAAATAGTTGCTCCCTTTTTATTTTGTGGGTTTGCTACAGGTTGAACTGTAAGGGTGGTTGACTAATTGGCTCATTTTGAGACTATCCCTATGTGTTTGGTGGTCCAGTTAGGAGTGCTTGTTGTTGAGGTTGGAAATGTCTAGGTTGTCCTTGGAAGTGTTGATTGTAACCCTATTGAGGACCCCACTGAGGCTACATGTTTTGTGGTCCTTATTGTGATGGGAATTGTTGTGGCCACTGTTGGTTGCCCCAAGGTTAGTTTTGCCACTGCTGGACCAGTCCTATGGTACCCATGGAGGAATGTTTTGAGGTCCCTACCAGGTTGGATTTCATTGCTTATTTCCCTAGTTTGAAGGGCCCCTATAAGAAGCCTGATTTGTGTACTGGTTGTACGGTAAATGGCCAATTTGTTTCTGCCCTACATAGTTCAACTCCTCTTCTATTATGGAATTCTTTTTAGTTAGCCTTTTCAAGGTTGAGAGTTAATCACAGTGACTTATAGGGTGTTCTTTGTCACAGATATGGAAGATCTCTGATTTATCCAATGGGCACTCTCTTAAAAGGTGTTTGTTTCTACATCTAGGACAATAAATTGAAAGGGGTTCAGTTGTTCTGTTATGTTTGGTTGCTCTAGCTTTTGCCTGAATCCCATCTAAGGTAGTATTCAGTTAAACTAAGATTGTTTTTAGGTTTGCAAACTCCTCTATTAACTATCCTATATCATTTTTACCTTTTAAAGACCTTGGTGCTCTTACTCCATCTTGTGTTCTAGAGTAATTTCTGCAGATTTCGTCTATTTTAGGCATGTCCATTTTGTTGATATTCCCTTTTCCCATTAGATCTAGTGCTTGCTTTGACTCTTTATCCAACCCTTTTATAAACAAAGTTTTGGCCAAGCCATGGGCTATAGGGTTGCCATATCTTCTAAGGGCAAAGTTGAACCTGCCTAGGTAGTCTTCCAAACTTTCATCCTCCTATTTAGATCTAAACAACTCTTCCTTTCTATCACTGATTCTACAATAGTCTTGGTATTTATCCAGGAACTCAGTTTCCATTTGTTCCCATGAGCGGATAGAATCAGGGGCTAAGCCCATGAAACACCTCATGGTAGAATCTTTCAATGTAGATAGGAAAAGTTTGAGTTTTTGGTTATTAGATCCATAAGCATATGTCTAGCATAAGACCTTGAACTCAAAAAGAAACTGATTTAGATCCTCAGAAGCAAGACTCCTGAATGTTGGAAGGTTTGAAGGTGAAATGTTCTTCATAGGGGTATTTTCCCTATGGGAAAGGATAATGGGGTATGTAAAGGTTCTTGCATTCTCTTGTAGAGGGTTTGTTCGGTTATAATTGTCCCCCATGTTTGATAGTTCTTCTTGTGATGCTTTTTCCTTCCAAAATTCAGTGTGAGTTTCTGGTAAAATGGATCCTCTTAACAGATTTTCTTGGTGTTTCTCTTGCAGTTCTTCAATATACTCAGAGAGAAAGGTTTTAAAAACTTATGGGAATATGTAATTGTGGTGTAATTTCCAAGGTAGGTTCTAAATGTTCTTCCTTTTCAACAAGATCTTGTCTTACCCTACTACTTTCAGCTGTAGTTTGCTTCTTGGGTGTTTGTTTAATGTATCTACCTTTTGGATCCCTAGGTCTAACCATACAGAATTAATCTAATCTAAAAGGGGCTATTAAATAGGGTTTACTTATTAACACATATCCCCGGCAATGGCACCAAAAATGACAAGAGTCATTGTACCTTGGCATTTAATCATATTTTGTGTCAAATCCAGGGTTGTGTCCTCGGCTATTTGCAATAAGAAACCTATTAATCAACGGTCCTTAACTAACCTTCTGAATTGAATTTCCCTAATTAATCAAATTAATGCTTCTAATTATCTTCTTGAAAGGAAAACTTGATCTAAATACTGAAATAGTAAATTGCTAAAAGTATCTATCTAATTCACATAAAAGCTGAAACACACATTAAATGGAAACATGACTGCTTTAACAATAATTAATCCATCTTATGAAAAATAGGAAAACTATACTTAATGAAAAATTGCAATAAGACAATAAAGCAGAGATACTAGCCTCCTATCTGTTGGTGGGAGTGGGCCCTTGCTCCACACCTTCAGAACTGAAGGCTAAACAAGAAACTTAGAACAAAAGTATAACAACACTGCTTTCCTTAATCCAGTCTATCTGAATTATATTGTATTCAAAATTATATATTTCTGCTCTAAAATGAAATTACATGAACAACTGCTACAAAATCCTAATTAATTATTCTGTTGTTCACATCCAAATATATATCAGTTTGAGCGACATAATATTACTGGAGTTAACTACTTTACCTAACAGTTCAACTTGAGATATAAACAACCTCTTATTCTTAAAACTAAAACATGCAACTATCTATCTAGAGTATAATCATGCAAAGTCTTAAAAAGGACTTCAGTGATACTGAAGGTATCACTAAATATGGAATTTAACTTATAACAATAACATGTTGCAAGGCCCTGATAAAAATGAACTAGATTTCCTAAAATAGCGGACTATAAGAAATCCTCTGATATCATGCAAAAACAAATGAAAGTGTATCATGTCCCCATGGACAACTGGAGTCATCTGCTAGGACACTTAGGCCTGAATAAGTGGGCTCCATAGCTCCATAGACACCCCAAAGATCCTAGTAATCAATGGAGCTAGATACTTTGTGTAGCTTTGGAGACCCTGTATTGTTGCCAGCAGCTTCGAAGATGCTTCAAAAACCTGCTAAGACATAGCCCTAAAGATCACCATCTTCTCTGCTCTACTGCATCACTCCAGAGATCCTCCAACAGGCTGGAAAACATTGGAGTATCATGTGGTGTCCTTCATGCTTGGCTCTAGAGATAATTAGGATTACCTCCAGAGTTCCTCAAAACTGTCTTTCGCCTGCACAATGGATACCTGTTGATGAGACAAAAAAATGTCTCATTTATTAGCTAAATAAAAACATGTCTTTTGTGTAATTAGTGTCATTGTATGTTTTAATGCTATTACATGTTTTACATTGTAATCAACAATCAGTAGACTGAAGAATAAATTCTATCAAGTTGGAACGCCAGAAAACTTCCTAAAAAGAAGCATGAAAAGAGGAAGTTAAAAATGCAGTCTCAGTAAAATGGAAATATCTCCCTCATTTCTCAACAAAATTTGGAATTTCAAAATGATCTGGAAAGCTAGGAATGAGGAAAATAAAACCCAGAAACTGTTTGAAGAGATTCACCAAAATAAACATGTAGTTCGTGGCTGAATTTGACTGAAATAAAAGTGACATGAAAGAAGACAGGGAAATTAGAGGAAGAAGATTTAGTTTTTCTCCCCTAAAATAGGATCTTAGATCCAAATTCTTGGTGGATTGATTGAGAATAAGAATTCTATAAATTCATTGTAATCAAGGAATCAAATGGGAAGAGTTTTATTAAATAATATAGTTCAGTGTTTTAGCAGAAGTAGTGTAGTTGTTTGTAGTTTTCATTCCTTAGTTTATTTTTGAGCAATCTTTCCATTTCAAGTTTATTTACATTTCCAGTATTTCCCTCCACAGGCTTCTTAGGATAGATTTGATTTCAACAATTTCATTTACAAGCTCTTAGATTATATTTGATTCCAGCAATTTCTTTCATGCATTGCCTTTCAATTTTGTTTGTAGAAAAAGAATGTCATGCAAATGATTTCTTCTCCCTCTTGCATATCACCATGGATACCGCCTTGGTTTGATATTTTTAATTAAATGATGAGGACTGCAGTGACCCTCATCACTTGTGAAACCAAAAAGAGACAATTCTGCACAATTTCGTCAATTTCACTGCAACATAAGTCTTTTCATCATAACAATAATCTTCAACATTTCATCTCTTATTAGCATAATTAAAACAAGACTTCACAGATCCTATAGTGCAACTATTAGGACATGCAGCGTGAAAAGATGAGAAAAAGGGGGTAAAAAGGCATGTTTAGATGAGTGCTACCCGACACTCATTAGAGCTTGCGTAGTTTGATTTGGCACTTGGGAGGGCTTGTATCATTGAGCCCAGTCACCAAATTTGGGCTTTTTGAAACTTCTTTGTAAGCCTTTTATTGTTTGTGAATCATTGTTTATAAACCTTGTCTGTATATAAACATTGGTTGTTGTTGTAACCTATTTGGTATCATCAACTTAAAATCTCAACCACTAGGGTTTTTCAACCACAACATCATGGTAAGATATGCCACTAGGAGACCTCTAGTCTGCTACTACTTGACCTCTTGCACCCACTGCTCTACTCACAAAATGCCACTAGAAGTTCATCAGACCACCATAAGTGGTCTTTTCATGTGGCACCACTAGCACACCACTAGGCGGTGCTCCGCCACTACTTTGCCATTGCACAACTAGGTTTCCACCTCCACTTTCGTGCCACCACCCTAGCAGTGTTCCACTTAACCTTAGCATTTTTGTTACATCTACTATAATTGCAACATTTAGTGTAACTACTAGAATTTTATGCTAACCTCTAGCAATTAAGGTTACCATAGGCCCTCCTTTAATGGTTGTAAGGCGGTTGTGTTTTTTTTCGCCATAAATTTCACTCGGGGAGTTAGATTTTCAACTTCTTATAGGAAAAAATAAGTTGGTTCCATCTACTTTGTCATGACCATGTGATTTATTTTTACCCATTTTGCTATAATTTTATATAATTTTCCTCCAACGTCCACTTTTTCTCTTTTTTGACATTTTTTCAACAAGGCATAACTTTTGCCCACGATGTTGAAATTGAGATGTTTTTTTTGAAACTTATCAAAAAATACAAGGAATCCATTGGTACATGCAATTTTTTTACTTTGAAATGCTTGTTTTCCTAGAAATTTGAAAAATCACCATGTGTTATAAATGGTCAATTTAGGCTTCTAGATTGCAAAATTTTACTCAAGCTTGTAAGTTTTTCTACAAGGTATCTTTTACAAAAATATTTGTTTTAGGGGGAGTGCATTGTCAATTTTTTTTTCATTTTTGAGGGTTGTAAGGTATATGTCTTCTTTTGGTCCTCTCTTGACATAAACTAAAATCATCCTTTTTGGACACTTGTGAGAACCCTAATAGCAGATTTGTTTGTAAATGTATTAATATAAAGTGCCACAACTAATTTATGTTCCTTTTGGGGGGGATTATTGCACATAATAGTGTGCCTTTCTTTGTACTCACACTATTGTAGAAAGTGTCATGGGGGATTTTGTAGATGTGTCTTGTTTTCCATAACAACTTTATTTGGTGAGTGCTTCTCCACGACAATGATCTAGCCTCATGCATGTATGCCTTGTTTTTACACACCCTTTTCTAGTTGCTTGTACATCATATTTAGCCATGATGCTACATTTACATCCATTTGCATGCCTTTATGCCACATTTAAGTTGACTTTCTAATATATCTCCCTTGTTACCATTATGTGGGGTATCATCACATGGTTAATGCTTCTTGGTTTTACTTTGGAGTGATCTATGTATCTAATTTTATTCCTACATACTAGCCGAATGCATTCGCTGGTTACCCATGCATTTTAGTTAGATGGATTGTTATGCCCTTACTTCTATAGTGTATATGGTTATGAATAGTCGGCTTGTGGCTATCTTAACTCTTAATTAAGTCATATTATCATTATTATATTGTTATTTAGTTGTTTAGGTCGGCCTAAGGCTTCTATAGGGCTATCTAAGTCAGCCTGGGTGATATCCTAGGCATAAATAGGTATATATAGGGGTAGTGAGTCTTATTAGATCATCATATTGTGTATTGTGTTCTCATTGAAGAATATTGGAGGTATCCCCCTCGAAATGGATTAGGAGGTTGCCCCCTCGAAGTGGCATATTATTATCAAGTATTTGCAGCATATTTACTATTATATTCAGATATTGTGCAAGTTGGTTCATTACAAGTGGTATTAGAGCATGATCTTGGCACTGTAGAGGCAAAATTTTTTCTCAACATTGGAGGCAATTTTGGGAAGAGCATAACTTTCAGATTTTAGCGAATTTTTTAAAGATTTTTAAAGGGTTTTTGAAGACAATATTAAAGAAGATACAATCCAAATTTCAGAGGAATTGAAGCAAAAATAAGTGAGTTATTGCAAAATTAGGGTTTCCAACAAATTCGCTCTCAAGGCAGCAAATTTGCCAAGTTTTTGGATTTTTTTCTGGGTAAGTGGTATCTTGGCCTTAGTAAGTTATAGTAAAAATTTCAGAAAATTTACATTTCATTTGTGTGATTTATTTCAAAAATATTGGTTTCCATCATGACGGGGCCTGCAACAAGGGGCAAAAAGAATGCTGTCACACTGGGGAAATCCTCTGATAAGGATGAGGAAATAAGTAAGTTCAAGTTGGTGATGTGTGGCCTAAGAGGAGATATATCGAACATACGAAGCATGTTAAGCACCTTAATGAATGAAACAAGAAAGGAGGTCTCAAGCAACCAAGAACCAAAAGAAGAAGAAGAACCAGAAGAAGAAGAAGAACAAGAAGAAATAGAAGAAGAAGAAGCAGAAGAAGAAGCAGCAGATAAAGAAGAAGAAGAACTAGAAGAAGAAGAAGAAGCAGAAGAAGAAGAAGAAAAAGAAGAAGAACCAGAAGAAGAAGAAGAAGACGAAATAGAAGAAGAAGAAGAAGAAGCAGACAAAGAAGAAGAAGAACCAGAAGAAGAAGAAGAACCAGAAGAAGAAGAAGAAGCAGAAGAAGAAGAAAAAGAAGAAGAAGAAGAAGAAGAAGAAGAAGAAGAAGAAGAAGAAGAAGAAGAAGAAGAAGAAGAAGTAGAAGAAGAAGAACCAGAAGAAGAAGAAGAAGAAGAAGAAGAACAAAAAGAAGAAGTGGAAGAAGAAGAAGAAGAAGAAGAAGAAGAAGAAGAAGAAAAAGGCAATGAAGAGGAAGAAGTGATAGAAGAAGAAGAACTTCCTAGTCAAGCTATTCAACCAATGCAAGGGTACCATGTACTATTCCTCACCTTTTCCTCTATGGCACATCAAAAGGTTCAAGTAAAGGAAGAACACATTCATCACCATCAAGAGCTAGATGCAAAGGGAAGACACATCTTGGAGCTGAAGTTAGGAGGTTGCCCCCTCGAAGTGGCATATTATTATCAAGTATTTGCAGCATATTTACTATTATATTCAGATATTGTGGAAGTTGTTTCATTACATGGATACTATATAGACACTTTTGCATTCTAGTTATTGGAGGCAACCTTCTACTTTTTCGGTGGACCAATATTCATGAGACTCTAGTACTTTGTAGAGCACCACTTGTACATTTTAGTAGTATCTATGGGGGCACTCGTGCAGTGTTTCTTTTTGCCTCTTTGATCATAGTACCATTTATATTCTCAATTTCACAAATTGCATTTCCTTTGTGCCATCTATGCATATATGCTTGAGTTTTCCCCTCCACACATTGTGTTGCCACCGTTCCATCTATGCATATATGGTTGAGTAGTTTCATTTGGGTCACTTGTGCAGAGTTTTGTGTCTCTCTTATCTTGATCCACATTAATTGGAGGGTCATTTGATTCTATTAGACACCAATTCTTCTCTGGTAGAGTTTACAACTTTGACATGCTTTAAGAGTTCTTGATGTTGCTATCTTTTAGGGATAGCTTTGAGGAGGCTTATTTTCTACTTGTTATCTCTTTTGGAGAGGGGTTTTATTTCCCATAGGATTTTTTCCTTTTCTCCATTTGTAAGAGATCTTTTGTACATGGGTACCTCATCGGGCCTTTTTGCTGGGACCCATCCATGCATCTTTGCATTTTTTAGTGTTTATCTTTCTCCCTAAGTATCACTTAAAGGGGTGTCAGTGTGAAAAGTGCTTTTACCTATCTAGCTTGACTAGTTCCTATTCACACTACACTTAAGCTCACTTAGAGAGACTTTTCTACTTTTGTCTCACCTCATTTGCACACAACATGTTTCCTCACACTTGTCTCAAGTGAGCCTACATGTGTCACACCTTTGGAAGGGTAGTCAGACTTTCAGTCATACCTTCTCACATCCTCATCCTTGCCTTTATATGCAAGGCTTCTATTGTACTTTTGTAAGCTTTATATTTGATTCATTGTATAATCTTTGGCTTTTTATTATGCAATTCAACTTTTGTGGAAGGTTGTTTTTTATCTTGTAAGTGAACTTGGCTTCTCCAACACACAAGAGCTCCATGCAGTTAGTGTCCTTTGAGTACCTATAAGTTGAGAAGGGGAGAAAGGGGTGGCTATTAAGGAGCTTTCTATTAGGTCAAGCCCCTATTTTGGTCTTTTGGCTTCCACGTACAACCAATGATATAGAGAAAAATGGAGAGAGAGAGAGAGAGAGAGAGAGAGAGAGAGAGAGAGAGAGAGAGAGAGAGAGAGAGAGAGAGATTAGCCTATGTGTGTTTGGGACTAATAATGTAACAAAAAAAGTAAATCTATAAGAATTAAATCATAGGTCTACAAGGATTAATACCCTAGTGTGTGTAGGAGGATGAAAATGGAGTTGGAAAACCTATTAGTGTCAACAAGGAAGCAACGACACAAGAGAGATTACAATAACAATAAAGAAAATGGAAACAAGTTAAGAGCTTTGAACAATATCCCCTACAAAAATTGAAATGGAGATGATAGCTACTAAAATCACAAGCACAAGTCCTTGACCATGAAGAATAAAAAAGACCAATGCTAGAAGAATATAGTTGCTGCTCAAAAAGCTCAAGAATGTTGGAATGCTTCATAAGATCATTAGAGTGCAAGAGATAGCTTTATGGAGATTATAGATTGTTTAGATGATTCAAAAGATTAATTTGAGAGGGTAGATGAAGGGTCATGGAATGTTAACTACTTGCTGAGATTTGCCCAATGAATCTCTAGGAAGTTACATTTACATGTGCTAGCACAACAAGGTAGAAAAATTTAAAGAAAATGACCATTGTATGACTACAAAGTCAGTGGATGCTATAGTGGCATGTAGGTGTGTGTGCATCGTGTTGGCATCCAAGTACAATAGGGTTATAAAGAGGTCAAAATTATAAAAGAACATTGGATTTATATAAGGCAAAAAAGATATTTACATATAGAAACACAAAGCTCATATTGGCACTAAGAGCAAGATAAAGGCTAAGATAGGGCTAAATAAACCTAAAAGCATGGTAGGTGCTATAGACACTAAATTAAGGTTAATTTGTAGTGCCAAAATTGTAGGGTGTGCAGTTTTTGATCTTATAGAGGGTTTGGATTGACTAAAGAGAAAAATTTAACAAATCAAAACAAATACAAGAAAAAATAATTTAATCTTAACTAAAATTATCACAAAATTGATATAAATTACTTCTTGCACATTGAAACATTGTTGATGAGGTGGAGATGGCTTGGATTCAACTTATAAATAGGGTTGTGCTATTCCATGCTTGTGTTTTGCTACCAATAGAGAAAATTAAATAATAAAAAGTAGTTTTTGGTTATTATTTATTTGTTTGTTTTATGATAGTTATAATGCACTTGCATTGTTTAGGTTTAGTTTATAATGCAACTGAGCCTTAACACACTCACATTATAACACAAATGTGTTATATGATTTTATAATGCGAGCGCGTTATCTTTTATTTCACCTCTAGAATATTTTTTGGCCACTTATTGGTGCCCATCTATGTGTACATACCTTGATATACTCTAGAAAAATCCTTTCAAAGAAAAACCCAACCTCAAAAGCATTGAAACTAATATACTTTCAATAATAAAAATAGTCATAACACAATATCAAACTTTGAGCCTTGGCATGCAAATCAACACTCTCAACCAAGGAAGAAACCATGCAAGATGCAACATTTTTCTGCACTAGTGAAGAAGCATTGTTGCTATCTTCATGAAACCAATCCAAGAACAAATGAAAGCCACACATCGCACTCCATGTTCCTCAAGATTTCCTTAACAAGAAGCCTAAGCTAAGCTCCAAGCTCCACTCACAATGAGCAAGTACAAGATGATTAAGTGATGAATGACTCCATCCCATGCCTCCTATTTATAGGCAAGAAGCAAGAGAACAACAAATAAGAGGAAACTCACTAGAAGCTTTCTAACCACCTTTGTCACCATTATTTAATGCCCCAAGTTAAAATAATCAATGTACCCAATGCACAAATAGTTAATGCTCAAGCATTCCATAGTGGTCCCTTTGCTCCCTCAAACCAAGTTGACTTGAAACATATACCCAGAGAATTAAATGCTTATATAATATTGAATGCATTTTACAATTAATCAAAATTATGAAACATGTTCCTCTAATGAGCTTGACTGACTATGTGCTTACTAAACTATGACTCCCTCAATCTACCACCCACATTAAACACATTTTCAATGTCAAATACAGCCTCTCTTAAGAAAATACTTTCCCAATTACAAAATATAAAATATTTTAATATTCAATATGTAAAACACCACCTTCCCAACAATAGGCTATGTTTTTTCCTCTTCATCTCCCTCCCAACTTGCTTTAGCTTTGGGTCCACTAGGTCCCTTCTCACCAGAAAGTTCTTCGGGCATGTCATTATTGAAGAAATCTTCTACAGAATGTCTCAGTTTAGAGGGCAGGATCTTCAGTACTCTCTCTAGCTCAGCTCTTGTATCATAAGCAACAGTAGGTCCCCAGTTTCTCATATATTGCAGCCATGGAGGCTCTTGTAGAGGTTGAGGCTGCATATAATCTGCTGATATGATTTGGAATTTCGTACTTGTATCTAAAAAATATTTGCTTCTCTCCGTATCATTCCTTAGACCAATTTGCAGCTTTGCATTCCCTTGAAGGAAGTCACCTGTTTTAGGATAACATGCATGGCCATCCTTGCTAGAATAGATGACTGCTCTATCTCTACTTCCTTCACTGTATTCCAACTCTGAGGAGTGCAACCATTGCCCACTGCTGTGCTGTGACAGATAAACTCTCCATAACTTGCCTGTGAGGTTATTGATTCTAAGAGTAAAATGCTCCCAATCACCCACATGCCTCCCGATTCTACCCAGACTTATATTATTAAACACCTGCACCTTGAGGCTCCTAGGACCATTGAAAGGATAAAATAACCACATTGCTATATCACTACATGTCCCTCCCAAGATGGGTTTTATGTGCACATAGGCTTGAGAACTCTGTAGATCTCCTTGTTTGACCCTTGAGGCAGCTGCACCATCCTTAGGCAAATCCAGCCAGTAGTTCCCATCATCTGGATCACCTCCCTGGGGAAGATTTGAGCCACTGGGCTCTATGGGTTGTGCTCCTATTGCAGAGTCCTTGCTGTACAAGAGTGCCCCATTCTGGAAAAACCACTCCACTGATGAAGGCATGTACTTTTCATCTGGATGGAAGAAGACAGTAGGTCCATATTTGTGCAGCAATTCATTAATTTCATCTACATTTGGCATGGCACTAAAGTTGTCAAGATTAGAATTCTTGAGGCATGCAATAGGTAGAGGGTCACTAGGGGTCAATCCACCAGTTTGGCAGTAGAATGCACCCACATAGGCTCCTGCAGCTTTTGTCCCTCTTAACTTTAGGCCTGATATTCCAAGCGGTGAATGAGTTGTTGCTCCAAATGGCTCCATCAATTTGACAGGTATCTGTAAGGTCAGAACGAACACACATCACCAATTCCTCAGAGGAGGGCTTTGCAGGGGTATTTGTGACAACACAACCAAGAGCTTTGTATCCCTCTGGGGCTTGAGGAACCCAAAAATAAGCTTGCCCTTCATTGCTACTCCAAACCAAAATATAGTCTGAAGGCTCTTCCAATGGTGGAACTGGCGATATACTTCCCCCACACATAGAGCTTCTATCATGTGTAACACTAACTAGAAGGAATGGTGACTCAAGGGTTTGCTGAGCATTAGGACATCCATAATGGCTAAGGACGAAAAAACCCTGTGGAATTTGCAGGGGCTTGTAGAAGGTGGCTCTTTTGTTATCAGGGGAGCTCCATACTTTCTCCATGACAGACACTTGGACTGCTTCAATTTCTCCAAACAAGATCTTTCCTTTCCCAAAACCTTCCATTTTTCCGTTAAGAAGAAAAACATTTTGTGACTACGAGTAATGGTGTATAAATATAGCTCCTCAATGAAAGTTTTGACATGGAGTTTCTTCGACGAATATCCTGAATTTTCTTCCATGAAAAAGCATGCATTGGCGTGCACATAACTCCTCACTTTACGTCAAGATTTAGGCTTGGTAGATTCTTTTTCTTTTGCTGAGTCAACTCGTCAAGTTTTCTTCCATTAAAAACAATTGCAATTGCTCTTCATAGCATATCAAACACGTCTTCTGGAGAATATTTCATGAAACAGTTGTTTCAGAGACTTGGGTGATGAGGCTGCAATTAAATGATTCAAGGATAGCTTGAGAGGAATGATGACTTGTGTGGGATTGGTAAGTGTGAATTCCAATTCCTTTTCATTCCACAAACAAGCAACCGTTGTAAACCTTTAACTGAAAGACTTGTTTTGTTTTCTTTGGTTTTATATTTTAATGCTGGTGGGGATTCCGGAAAGCAATTGGTAAACAATCTTGCCCAACATTTTTAATGTTGTAATCCATAAAAGTGATAGTATGTGGTAAAGAGGTAAGATCTATTTTTCAGCCATTTTAATTATTTTGTATTACAATATTTAGATTTCTATTTATTTATCTTAATACATTTAAGGTTTTATGTTTAGATTCTTTTATATAGGGCTGACTCTATTTTCCTATAATAATAGTATTAACATCTTTAGAAGATAAAAATTGGTTTATAGAACTTTAGGAAGTATAGTCTAAAATAAGATATAAGGAGTGTTAATACATCTCCAAAGATAAGAAAGGAAAACATATATATATTCACAAATATCTTTGAGGGTTTATGTATAGATCAAGAGATCTCTTCCTATCCAACCTTATAGTTGAATATAAAAAAAAGTGATCATCATGTTGTGGCTCACATAAGAGGCCTTGTCTCTAATTGAATGATAGCTAAAGTCAAGCAGCTTTACAAAGAAAGTGCAAGGCATCTTTGGTCCTTGTAGGTCATGAGGTTGTAGGGAGTTATATGTGAGTCTCTAAAGAGGTGAAATAACTAGTGCTTGATCTCATGGTAATGAGAACATCTAAATACAAAATGATCCTTAAAAACTAGACTTAGGAAACAAAATTTAATGTGGAATGTGGTGACATGTTTGACTTTAAAATCAATGGGAACAATCCTAAACTATACAAAAGGAACCCTCAAAGCTAGAAGTTAACTATTTAAGTGTGGTGTACCTTAGAGTTAGAATGACCATGTCCTTAAAGTGAAAGTATGAAGTGCAATAGTAACTAGATATTTGAGGAGAGAGACTATTAAGGGTCAAGCCACATGGATTGTATGTAGTCTCTCTCTCTCTCTCTCTCTCTCTCTCTCTCTCTCTCTATGTGTGTGTGTGTGTGTGTGTGTGTGTGTTTGTTGGGGGGGGGGGGGCGGAGAGATCCATTGCATCTATCAAAAACTATGTGGAGGAAGCCTTTCCGTGTTAATATCTATTAGTTCTAGTAATGAATAGGCTTTGCCATGCCGATTATAGCAGGTCACATGATGTGAATGTTGCATGGAGGATTTGAATGTTAAATATGCATACCTAATATTACTAATTAGAAAATTTCCCATCCTTCTAAGCATGTGTATTGCATATTCATTGCCTTGAAAAAATCTATTGTAATAATAAGTGGTCTCATGTCAAATTCTACAAGATGATGGCTTGGGTAACCAATATTTTGCCATGTAGACTTTGGACATCATCAAGACTAGAAATCTCTCTATCTAATATCAACTTTCTTTACCAAGGTAATGCCCTTGAACATCAACCCCATATGGAAGAATAATCGTGAAAAAAGAATGAAGAAATTGAATCTATATCCATGTCTTGAAATTGAAGCTAAAATCTCTATTTATCCAAGTTGGTTAGCCTTGCAAATCTTTTATTGAATCTAGAGTTTTTTGGTATCACTTTCAATGGTGATTGGTAGAAACCCTTAATATACATCTAATGATACCATCTTAATATTGTCACCTCTATACATAAGATGACAAAAGTGTAACCACTTTATAAAATAGGTCCATAGCATGTGTTTGATAAAAGGATTATGAATATGCACCTTTTAAAAAAAAACACTACATGCACTTATTCCTAGGACATCCTTTTAAAATAATGCCCCTATTTTTATAGGTGCACAAGTGTAAAAATTATAAAATAAAATTACCCCCTTTATGAACACGTGATGTATGCCACTTTACTAGTGTAGCTTTCTCTCTCCCCAAACCTTCCCCCCCTCATGCATGTCATACTTGCTTATCCATATCTTTGGAAGTGTGTTTAAAAATATACCTTTACTTTTCCCTAGATTTATCTAAAGTATGTGGGAACTACAAGGAGTGATAAAAAATGCAGTTTTCTTTAGATTCCTATGTCTAAGTGGAACTTCAAAATGATGTCATCTACAAATATAAGAATAGAAATAAATTCTCTATATAACAAACAACTGTTCCTAAGGACCTCAAGATATAATTTCCTCCAACGTATCCATGTAAATCCCAAAAAGTATAGGAAAGAGTGGGAACGATTATTTTGGCCCACTATATCTCTAAACTCCCTCTATTTTAACAACTATTGTGTGTACTTAATGTTCCCCCAAAAAAGATGATCTAATATGATTCAAAATATATTTAATATCCTCCTAGAAACATCTTCAATTACTTAGATTCTTGATCAAATAACATAAGTTGAAGTAGTATATTATTATTTACTATTGTCATTAAATAATTCATTTGTGAGGTGAATTAAAAAATATAGAAATGTAATTTTAACCTTTTAATGTTATTCATCTAGGCATTTGAACAAAGGGGTTCAACAAAGTTGACCCCTTATTAAATTAATACTAAAGAGAAGCAATTCTCTACTAATTAACATTGACAATGACAATTCATGTCAAGTACTAAATATGTTATGATTTTAACATTTTTCCTTTTGACTTTACATATAAAAATATTAATTTTATTTTCTATGAGCTCTATATAGAAATCTCTAAGGCCATTATTTTATTTTAATGTTAGCTTTGCTTTCTTCTTATTATTAGTTCTTGCTTGCAGCAAGATATTATAGCATTGGCCTAGTTCTTAGCACATGATTAATTTTTTCATAGGCAACCAATCAAAATATCAATTTTTTTATGTAACAAATTACACTGCATTATTCAACATATGCAAACTATCCAATTTTTAAGGATTAATATAAAAAAACTTGATTTTCTTACATTTTCATTGGCTAAAATTTTTGGGTCTTGCATTTCATAGCACAATAAGATTAAGTTGTCTGACACATGCCCTAGGTCACTAGTAGTACCAAAAGTTTGAGGGTGCCACATTTTAATATAGAAGAGTTGCATGACATTTTTGTTATGAAACATACATGGCATAGTAGTTTTTGAAAAGATCTTGTACAATGCACTTGCACTTGCTCTTGCTTGCCTTATACAAGATCTCCCTTGATTTGTATTCTTCTTACTTATTTTGGTTGTGTTATGGAGGTGGGGCTTGTGTTTCTCTAGATGTGATAGGATAGGTCTTAATCTTAGCATCAGTAACTAGGTTTTAATCTCATACTAGAACTAGGATGGGTGCATTATATAATGAAGCAAATCAGAACTATAGTTATAGTGATACCACATGATATATCACTTAGGGTTGTTGATTCAACCACTTAATCTATTGATTAATCTACTAAGTTGACTATACCATAGTTGTGAAATAGATTAAACTATTTCTACTACTGGTGCTACATCTACTACTTATGGGTCTCAATATAGCTCACAAAGATATGGATTATAGACAAGTAGTGCACTGAAGATAGTCTTTCCAACAAAGCTTGGTGTATGAATAAATCTCAAGAAATATCCCCTTGAGTGATCCATAAAGTCGATCGGGTCAACAAGTGGAACAACTTTCTTCTATACGTTCTAACTTGAGTTCCCTTTTATTAATTCATTGGGTTGATTTCTAAGATACGTATTTGTTGCTAGTTCAATTGCATAATCCACTATCTAATTCACAAAACCCATTGATGAATAAATTGACTATCTAACCTTTAGGTGACCTACAAAGGGCACATGAGCATTAGCCATATATATCCAGGAAAAAATTGCTTTTCTTCTAGAGTTATCTCCTAGCATAGTGGGTACCCATGTGGTTCTACCTTAGTGGGTTCTTTTCTAGGTATTCTCCAAGTCCTAACTATAGTTGAACCCGTGTCACTGATGGCTATTTTGATAGCCATACTAGGGGATCAATGTATGAAGTACACTAGCATCTAAACTAGTTTCATATCCAATCCTTGTCCTAGACCTAGTTGACCCAAAGATAGGAATATAGGTGGTTGCTAAGATTTTACCTAAAGTGGACAATTGAACAATAGTAAAAGCATGGCTTCTTTGGCACCAGAAGCTAACTACAACATTTGAATAGCCAACAACACTCATAGTAGTTTAATATCGATATCAATACCCAATAGTTACTATTGAAACACACTCCCTTGTGGGTGGGTTAGTGGGGAATAGTTAACCAATCTACTAAGTTTTATTTTTAATCGATTCAGTTGACCTGACGTAAGCACTAGTAGCCCATCCTTTTCCATCTCACTTTGAGCAGGGCATCTTATGGCTACCATCTCACTCCTTTATGTTAGCAAGTGATATTTTGATGCTTTGATCTGGGAAGGATCTTTAATTAGCATATAGGGATCTTAGCATGAGGTGATTCAATATTGTGCTTTTATTAGAAGTACATTGGATTTCTAGCATAGTCTATTTTTTTTTTTAACAATGAACTAATGTTCACTTATATTTTGATCTCTACAATCCTCTATTTGTTGTAAGTATGTGTAGTTAGCATTGTCATTGATATCAACATGTTAGCTTGGTGTTGTCATTAGTGTCAACTAGTTGAGTAGAGATGAGGTTGGTTGAGTAGAGATGAGGTTGTTGAGCATAGATGAGGTTGTTGCAATGGTATGAGCTATTTGGTTGAGTTTCTTTGCTGAAGATGATTTGGTTGCTTTGGAGAGGTGCTGAAGATGTTAAGAATATGTTTCTATTGGTTGGTTTCCAAGTGCTTTTGAGAAAATTTGATTAATAAAGGAAACAATGTGTTGAAGTGGCATTTTGGTTTACAGAGTAGTGTTCTGGTTTTGCTCTGCATTTCCTCTATGTTGAAGATCTGTCTTTGCGGTTTGGATATTTTGTTCAGTGATGTTAAGAGATGTTATATTATAAATTTGGTGTTCTAGTTCATTGTGCAGAGGAAGTTGTGTTCACTAGTGTGTGGACTGTGTTTCTGAGCTTTGTAGAGGTGTCTAGGAGAAACTATTTTGCTCCACATTTCTCTGTAGATTTGTTTCTGGATTTGTGGTTCTATATTTGTTCTTGTAAGGTTCATATATTTCTTCTATTGAAGGTGTTCGTGGTTTGGTGCTCTAGAAGTTGATTTCTAGAGATATAGTGCATGACAGATATAGTTAAGTATACTGGATAAATAGGATAAGGCTGTGAGACAGGTGAAAGTTGTTGCGGAGGAATTTGTTGGATTTCAGGATGTTTTAGGATGTTCATGGAATACTCTAGATTATGTTAAATCTTGGTTTGTGGTCCGCAAAGTTGTATTTTGTCTTGAGGAAGCATGTACTTAAAAGTTCATTGTGTTAACACAAGTTTGGCTAACCTTGGGTGTTTACACTAATTGCAGAGTTGCTTTGATGATTGTGAAAGTGTGAAGTGGCATGCTTGGATGAATTTAGGTCCGAGCTAAGATGCATTGTGGTCTATCTTCATTCCTTTCCACCCTAGGAACGTTTAGGTCCAGACCTAATTTGAATTTTCTAGGTTAAGGTGATTTGCCAACCTTGGAGAATGTTCTCAAGGTTGAAGACAATATAAATAAGTGTCAAGGGATCATGATCAAGAGTGTGCGCAATGAAGGTGATGTGAATAATAGTGTGGTTGAATGTGTGATGTAGTATAAGATTTCATGTGTTAGATTACTGGAAGCAGTGAGCAGAAGGTGTCTACAATTCTTCAGTGTGACTGTGAAGGTGTTGATGGTGTTGCAGTGGAATTCCCTGTTGCATTGAGATAGTCTTCTCCTTGTAACAATCTTCTCTATCTTCTTCTCTATTCTGGTAGTGAGCCTTGGCAGTGATCCCTTTGGTAGTGAGCCTATTTTTTTTAGTGTTGATATTACTTTATACTGTGAGCTAATTCTCACCGTGGTTTTTTGCCTTCTTGGGTTTTCCACATAAACCTAGTGTTCTCTTGTGTTTGATGTTGAGTTGATTTAGTTTATGTTATTTTCTTTCATGCTTAATCATTATAATAGTTTAAGGGTTAATTGAGTTGATGTTGATCTAAATGTGTTTGAGGGTTTTGAAATTATAAGTTACAACTTATTCACCCCCCCTCTTAGTTGTCCTGTGCATTCAACAATTGGTATCAGAGCAAGGTTCCTTGGAAGAAAGCTTAACCGCTTGAGGTAGATCAGGGATGGCACACAAGAAGGATGTTCCTTTGTTAGATGGAACAGATTATACATTCTAGAAAATAAGGATGGACGGTTATCTAATTTCTCTTGGATATGAGATCTGGAAGGCTGTTGAGACTGAATATACTATACTGGAAAATGGTCCAAGTATTACAAATGAGATCAAGGCCTATGAAACAAATGGTAAAGAAAGGTATTTTCTTTTAAGTGGTCTTACTAATTCTAAGTTGGTGAAAGTTATGAATCTCAAAATTGCTAATGAAATCTAGAAAAAAGTTAAAAAGTATTTATGAAGGAGATGATAAGGTCAAGCAAGCTAAAATGCAAAATTTGAAACTCATGTTTGAGACCATGCGAATGTCTGAAGATGAAAACATTACAAGCTACTTACAGAAGGTGGATGAAGTTTTCAATGGCATCAAAGGACTTGGTGGGGATGTGGATGAAAAAGAAGTGGTATTGAAGGTACTCAGAACTCTTCCCAAAGCTTATAGTCATAAAGTTTCTGCTATTGAAGAATTACAAAATTTGAATCAGTTTACCAAAGATTAGTTGCTTGGTACCTTCATTGCTTTTGAAATGAGAGAATTTGGTACCAGTAGTGCAAAGGATGAGATTGCCTTCAAGGCTGACAAATCTGAGAAGATTGTGGAATCAGATCAGGATGATTTAGACGATGTGGAAGCTAACGTTGTGAGAAAAATGAAATTGGGTACTGGTAAGTATAGTGGTAAGTTGCCTTTCAAGTGTTTCAATTGTGGCAAGATTGGACATTATGCTTCAAGATGTCCAAAAAGAATTTTGAGAAGTAAGAACAGGGAAAACAAGAGTAGAGTGCCTAAAAAGAGCTACTATGTTAGAGAAGATGCAAGTATATTTGATGATGAATCTGATTATGAAAATGATGAGGATAATGAATGTATGTTCATAGCTTTAAAAGATGATATTATTTCTACTAACTCTGAGAAATGTGTGAAGGTAAAGGCTCCAGAGGTAAGTCTTAATATTGAAGGTAATTTGATATTTGCTTTTCATACTAGACAGGAAAAGAACTATTGGGTTGTTGATAGTGGATGCTCAAATCATATTACCGGTGATAAAAGTAAGTTTGTTAAACTTGAAAAATATGATGGAGGACTAGTTAGATTTGGTGATGATACAACTGCTAAGATATGTGGAAGAGGCTCAATTAGTTTTGATCGCAAGCATAATACTGATGATGTTCTTTATGTTAAGGGTTTAAAGCATAACCTCTTGAGTGTTGGACAAATGTGTAGCAAAGGATACAATCTTGTGTTTCAGGATGGTTGCTGTGAGATCAGAAAAGATTCCAGAACTATGATAGCTACTGGAAAGAGGACAGATGGAAATGTTTATCAGCTCTAAGGTGGTGATGGTTATTGCTTCATGACTCAGATCAGTGAGAGTTGGCTATGTCATAGGAGATTGTGTCATGTCAACTTTGATAGCTTGGTAAGAATAAGTTTAGTGCAAGTTGTGAGAGATCTGCCAAAGATTACAAAA
The DNA here is from genome assembly GCA_027924645.1 of Cunninghamia lanceolata. Classification (NCBI taxonomy): domain Eukaryota; kingdom Viridiplantae; phylum Streptophyta; class Pinopsida; order Cupressales; family Cupressaceae; genus Cunninghamia; species Cunninghamia lanceolata. The sequence continues at coordinate 2,088,978 of BSBN01001465.1, read as the reverse complement.
ACTATCAATGTTATTTGTAAGGAATGTCAAAGTGGAAAGCATGCAAGAAGTAGTTTCAAAGTAAATGATCAATCTTCTACTAGACTACTAGAATTGGTGCATACAAATCTTTGTGGTCCTACCAAGGTAAGGAGTTTTCAAGGTGACAGGTATTTCATGCTACTGATTGATGATTATTCTAGAATGACATGGGTTACTTTTCTTTAAAAAAAATTAGAAGCCCTAGATAAGTTTAAAGCATTCAAAGTAATGGTTGAGAATGAAATAGATATGAGAATCAAATGTTTGAGGTCTGACAAAGGTGGAGAGTTCACCTCCAATGAGTTTAACATGTTTTGTGAGAATCATGGAATAAAGAGGCACTTATTTGCCCCTAGGACTCCTCAACAGAATGGAGTGGTTGAAAGAAAGAATAGAATTGTTCAAGAAGTTGCAAGGATAATGATAAAAGAAGCAAATCTACTGGAGGTCTACTAGAGAGAGGCAATTCATACTATTGTTTATATTCTAAACATAGTGCAGGCAAGAGAAAACAGTACAAAGACCCCTTATGAGTTATGGTATGGAAGGATTCCTACTGCCAAGTACTTTTGAGTGTTTGGAAGCAAATGTTATATAAGAAGGGATGAAGAAAATCTAGGAAAGTTTGATGTAAGGTTTGATGAAGGTATCTTCCTTGGGTATTCTACTAAAAACAAAGCTTACTGATGCTACAATAAGAGGTTAAGAAGAATTGTTGAGATTGCAAATGCCAAAGTTGATGAAGATCTACAAAAGAATTCAGAAGTTAATGGATATGAATTAAATGAGTCCTCTTGCAAAGAAGAAGAAAATGTTGATGAAAAGGAAGTACATATTGAAGAAGAAGAAGCTCTGGATAAGACTCCTAAAACTCCCAAGTATGTGCAGAAGCATCATTCTGAAGACCAAATCATTGGTGAGAAGAACAAAGTTGTGCTAACAAGAAGGAAAGCTATTGAAGAACAGGTAAATCTATGGTTACTCTCTAAAGTTGAACCTAAAACAGTAATTGAAGCATGCAAGGATGAGAATTGGATCAAAGCTATGGAAGAAGAGCTAATGTAGATTGAAAAGAATCAGACCTGGGAACTTGTCCCAAGACCAACAAACAAAAATGTGATTGGAACTAAGTGGGTATTCTAGAACAAACTGAATGAGAATGGAGAAGTGGTAAGAAACAAGGCAAGGCTTGTGTGTAAAGGTTACTCACGAGTAGAAGGAATAGACTATGAGGAAACTTATGCTCCAATGCCAATAATGGAGGCCATCAGGATGTTTTTGGCTTTTACAACATATAAGGATTTTGAAGTATATCAAATGGATGTGAAGTCTACTTTCTTGAATGGTGAGTTGGAAGAAGAAGTATACATAGAACAACTGGATGGATTTCAGTTATCAGATAAACCGGATATGGTTTGTAGGTTGAAGAAGGCACTATATGGATTGAAGCAAGCCCCTAGAGCTTGGTATGCAAGGTTAGACAGATACTTATTACAACAAGGATTCAATAAAGGTACCACATATAGCAATTTATACAACAAAGTAGGAGAAGATCAAATTCTAATTGTGGAAGTGTATGTAGATGATATAATCTTTGGTGGAAATGAAAGTATGTGTAAAAGTTTTGCAAATGAAATGTACAAAGAATTTGAAATGTCAATGTGTGGGGAAATAAACTTCTTTCTTGGGCTACAGATCAATTAGACAGATAAAGGTATTTTTATTTCACAATCAAAGTATGTCAAGGAGATGTTAAAGAAGTTTGGAATGGAAGACTCTAAACCAGTATGTACCCCTATGACAACTAGTTGCAAGCTGAGAAAGAATGATGAATCTCCTAAGGCTGATCAAAGCAGGTATAGGTCAATGATTAGAGGATTGTTATATTTAACTGCTACTAGATCGGATATTATGCATGTAGATTGTCTTGTGGCTAGATTTCAAGAAGATCCTAAAGAGTCAGATGTTGCAGAAGTGAAGAGGATATTCAGATATTTAAAGGGCACTCCGGATCATGGCTTGTGGTATCTAAAGGATAATGACTTTTCTCTAAGTGCTTACATAGATGCAGATTGGACTAGTTGTGTAGATGACATGAAAACTACAAGTGGTGGTGCATTCTTTCTTGGAGGCAGAGTGATGTCATGGTTAAGTAAGAAGTAGGATTCAGTATCTTTATCTATTACAGAGGCAGAATACATTGTTGCAGCATCTTGTTGCACACAAGTGTTGTGGATGAGATAAACCTTGAAGGATATCAGAGTTGTATATGATGAACCTATTCCTATCTTCTATGATAATACAAGTGTTATTAACATTTCAAAGAATCCAGTGATGCATACAAGGACAAAACATATATCAATCTGGTATCACTTTCTAAGAGAGAAGGTTGCAGAGAATGAAGTGAAGCTTGAGTATGTGCCTACAAAGGATCAAGTTGTTGATATATTCACCAAGGCTCTTCTAAAGGATACATTTGAGTATCTCCAGGAGAAGTTAGGGTTATTGCCCCTCCTTCTTTAAACTAGATGCATAAGGAGATGCATCAATCTAGTGGATTTCATAATTCACTCCTTATTTTGGATTGATGTTGGAGGCTACCTCTCAGGGGGAGTAGGTAGTGGTCATGATGGTTGTGGAAATCAGGGGGAGTAAGTTCTAATGTTGATTACTTCTAAGGGGGGTATGATGAGCAACAAAAGAAAAGGTGTGACAAAGTAGTGGTGAGTAAGTATAAGTATGAGAATGAGAAAGAGAAAGATGAATCCCTTTTCCATTGATGTCAAAGGGAGAGAGAGAGAAATGTGAAAAAGGAGAGAAAGGAGAGAGTTAGTTGTCAGGAAAAAGAGTAGCAAGTTGAGTGGGAGAGAAAGAGAAAGGAAATGAGTTGGTATGAAGCATAATATTGAGCATGTTGTTGTCTTGATGGTTTTTCATGTCATGTGTTGCCATCAATGACAAAGGGTGAGATTGTTGCAAGTATGTGTAGTTATTGTTGTCATTGATGTCAACATGTTAGCTTGGTGTTGTCATTAGTGTCAACTAGTTGAGCAGAGATGAGGTTGTTGAGCAGAGATGAAGTTGTTGCAATGGTATGAGCTGTTTGGTTGAGTTGATTTGCTGAAGATGATTTGGTTGCTTTGAAGAGGTGCTGAAGATGTTAAGAATATATTTTTTTTGGTTGGTTTCCAAGTGCATTTGAAAATTTGATTAATAAAGGAAACAATGTGTTGAAGTGGCATTTTGGTTTACAAAGTAGTGTTCTGGTTTTGCTCTGTATTTCCTCTATGTTGAAGATCTGTCTTTGCGGTTTGGATATGTTGATCAATGATGTTAAGAGATGTTATATTCTAAATTTGGTGTTCTAGTTCATTGTGCAGAGGAAGTTGTGTTCACCAGTGTGTGGACTATGTTTCTAAGCTTTGCAGAGGAGTCTAGGAGAAACTGTTTTGCTCCGCATTTCTCTACAGATTTGTTTCTAGCTTTGCGGTTTTGGATTTGTGCTTGTAAGGTTCATATCTTTCCTTTTGTGAAGGTGTTCATGGTTTGGTTCTCTGGAAGTTGATTTCTAGAGATACAGTGCATGACAGAGATAGTTAAGTATACTGGATAAACAAGATAAGGTTGTGCGGCAAGTGAAAGTTGTTACGGAGGAATTTGTTGGATTTCAGGATGTTTTATGATGTTCGTGGAATACTCTAGATTATGTTAAATCTTGGTTTGTGGTACGCAAAGTTGTAATTTGTCTTGAGGAAGCGTGTACTTAAAAGTTCATTGTGTTGACACAGGTTTGGCTAACCTTGGGTGTTTACACTAAGTGCAGAGTTACTTCGGTGATTGTGAAAGTGTGAAGTGGTGTGCTTGGATGAATTTAGGTCTGATCTAAGATGTGTTGTGGTCTACCTTCATTCCTTTCCACCGCAGGAATGTTTAGGTCCATACCTAATTTGAATTTTCTGGGTTAAGGTGATTTTTTGACCTTGGAGAATATTCTCAAGGTTGAAGATAGTATAAATAAGTTTCAAGGGATCATGATCAAGAGTGTACACAATGAAGGTGTTGTGATTAATATTGTGGTTGAATGTGTGGTGTAGTACAAGATTTCATGTGTTAGATTATTGGATGCAGTGAGTAGAAGGTGTCTACAATTCTTCAGTGTGACTGTGAAGGTGTTGATGGTGTTGTGGTGGAATTCCCTGTTGCATTGAGATAGTCTTCTCCTTGTAACAATATTCTCTATCTTCTTCTCTATCCTGGAAGTGAGCCTTTCTTTTGGGCAGTGAGCCTTTTTTTAGTGTTGATATTACTTTATACTGTGAGCTAATCCTCACTGTGGTTTTTCCCTTCTTGGGTTTTCCATGTAAATCTAGTGTTCTCTTGTGTTTGATGTTGAGTTGATTTAGTTTTTGTTATTTGCTTTCATGCTTAATCATCATAACAATTTAAGGGTTAATTGAATTGATGTGGATCTAAATGTGTTTGAGGGTTTTGAAATTATAAGTTACAACTGATTCACCCCCCTCTCAGTTGTCTTTTGCATTCAACACTATTTACTAGAATTATTGATTAGTTGGAAGTTCTAATTAGACACATCACTATTTAAATATTTTGTTTGATATGATTTTAACTATGGATTATTGATTTAAAATGTTAATACTAATACATTCAATATTTATTGTTGTTGTATCATATTATATATCTAAGGATCACTATGGCATCTAGTGGATTCCCCCTCCACCAAAATTATTGAAAATGAACTTTGGTGGGGCCTCGAGAAGTAATCCAAGCCCCTTAGGGGTGAGTTTCATAGTTAGAGGCTTCAAGGGTAGTCTAATCAAAGTAGCATCAAAGAAACTATCACCAGGCACAAATAATGAAGCAGAGGTGGAGGCCTTCCTACTAGGTCTATAGCTACTCAAATCCTACACCCAACATAAGGTGATCATTAAAGGGGACTCACAATTCATTCTAGAAAGTCTAAAGAAGAGAGCTTCCCTAAATTAGAAAATTCAAAATATCATGAAATAAATAATAACAATTTTAGATATATTGGAGGAATATGGGGTCTCCATTGCTACTGGGAAGGAAACATGATTTCTGGTTTTATTTCCAACTAGGGTGTTGACCAAATGGAAGCAATTATAACCTCTAGTCATTATAGGAGATGGTTGGGATTGGCCTTGTGTGGACTAAAAGAGGGTAAGGCAAGCCTCACCCTAAACTAATGTAAGTGTTTATGGATCCCCACTAGAGATGGCATGATTATAATTGCAAGGTAATTGGGATTTATTTCACACATTGGTAGGCACATTCATCACATATCACTTCCTTCAAATTGTTCTACATTTTTCATTCTACTGCAACAATGGAGATTGTTCTAGGGGTGACTGTTAGGAATATTGCACTTCTTGGGGAGATCACCCCATCTTGGCTAAAGAAGGTTTTCTTCTTCCAAGAAGAAGATGTTTGGGATGCCATAGTAGAGATTCTTGGGCAGGACTAAATAGAAAGTGCAGTCCAGCACAAAGTGAATTTAGAGATAGCCTCCAAGTTTGTCCACAACATACTCAAGATCATGGGAGATAAGGAAATGGTGAAAGTGCTTAGAAAATTTTACATATGAGAGACGTTTGGCATGGATTTAGAGGCATCTATAAACAATGTCATTATATAAAGGCTCATATCACTACCATTATCAGGTTATGAATTTAGAGGCCTCATGTTGATGCACATGGTTTGTGAGGTCAAGACTCATTTGGAGGCTATGGTGAAGGAGGCATTTTCCATCCAACACTTCTTGTAGGATCGACCAGTTGTAGACATGGTTGACCTCCTCTGCCCTGTTAACAATTCTCCTTCACAAGAACAAATTTTGGTTTCCAAACCAGAGAAGACCATTGACTTTATAGCACGTAGAGCAATTCTAGTGAAGATGACAACTCTTATGGCCTTGAAGGCAAATGCTGAGGTTTTTTGATTGGTTTATACCTAAGATACTATGTTAATATTTAATATCTAATTTGTTATAATATATTTTGTTCTGTAGCTATACTAGGTCAAGGTTCAATTTACATATATGTAAAATGTAATTGTTAATTATAGCGGTCTTGAACATAGTCACCAGACCATTTTGTCAAAAACAAGCCTATCAAGAAGATTAATTTGGTCGATAATTTGTTTAGCCAACTATAATGGCAATTTTTGTTAAAGTCTAAAGAAAAAAATAGAAATGTATTGTAATCTGATTAGGATCTTGTTACTATCAACCCATCTGATATGAAAAATGTATCTTCACTTTCTTTTAGTTAATAAAAATGGGAGAAGGTCCACACCCTCACTTTACGTATCAAAAGAAAAATTGATGTTGTTGTTGTAGACAATCAATCTAGATGTTATTTACACACTAATAGATTATATTACTTGACCTCTTATTAAAATTTATAGGGTGAAAGTTCAAAGCTATGTCCCACTTTTATAAAGGAAATGGTCAACATTGATCACTTTTTAACTTGAATCACTAGAAAGTGACATATATGTTTTGAATTTTGAAATGATGTAAACTAACGAAATGTAATATTCTTAGTGCCTTTTATTTTGTATTTTAAAAAAGTGAAAACTATTTACATGTAGTTTTTTAAAAAATTGACACTATAATTTAGTTGCTAATAAAATGTTGAAAAATGAGGTTAAAGGGGCCTCCACTTTTTATAGTAAATTTTTTTTTTTCCTTCAATTTAGTTTTTCCTTCCTCATCTTCAACTTGTTGTATGTTCCCACTGGAAATCTTTCCTTCCTGAGATATACCATGACTTCATCTCCAACATAAAACTCATTATGTCTCCTCTTTTCATCTGTTTGTCCCTTATACTTGATGTTCATCTCTTCCAAAAGCTTTCGGACCTGATTGTGTATTGTTTCCATGTATTTTGCAAATTCTTCTGCTTTTGCACTTCTTTTGTTATCCATATTGATGTCTTTGAGCTCAACAACTCCTCTAGGTTGTACTCCAATCACAACTTCAAATGGTGTCTTTCTTGTACTTCAATTCACTGAATTACTGTATGCAAACTCTTCTTATGGTAGAAGTGTATCCCAATTTCCTACCTTATCTCCTACCAAACATCTTAACAAGTTACCCAAACTCCTATTTACTACTTCTGTTTGTCCAACTATCTATGGGTGAAATGCTAAACTGAACTTTAGGTTTGTTTTTATCTTCTTCCACAATGTCCTCCAGAAATAGCCTATGAACTTTGTATCCCTATCTAAAACTACATTCTTTGGTAATCCATGCAATCTCACAATCTCCTTGAAAAATAGGTTAGCAACAAGTACATCATCATTTGTCTTCTTACAAGGAATGAAATACACCATCTTGGAAAATTTGTCAACTACTACAAATATAGAATCATGTCCCCTTTGAGTTCTTGGTAATCCTAATATGAAATCCATGCTAATATCTTTCCAAGGTCTCTCTGGTACTGTTAAAGGTTTATACAATCCAGTATTCTAACTACTCCCCTTTGTAACTTGACAAATTCTACAATCTTGAATAAACTTCCTTACATCCTTATATATCTGAGGCCAAAAATAATGTTCATTCACTAAAGCTACTGTCTTATCAATACCAAAATGTCCTACTAACCCACCACTAGCTTCTCCTTGATCAAATTCTCTCTCATTGAACTCCTAGGAATGCATAATTGGCTCCCCTTGAACAACATACCATCCTAAATGAAATAGTCCAACCACTTTCTCCTATCTATCAATATCGGTTCTCTACATGCTTTCCAAGCTTCCATAAAATCCAAGTTAGCTTCATAAACATTTTTCGACTCCTCAAATCCCATTACTTCTATTTGCTTTTCTATTAACAAGTTCCTCCTCCTACTTAATGCATCTACAACTTTGTTTGACTTTCCACTCTAGTGTTTCAACACAAATGCATAACTCTGCATGAACTCTACCCATCACATGTGTCTATGATTCAACTTACCCTGACTACTTAGGTACTGCAAAGCTTGATGGTCAGTGTACAACACAAATTCTTTTGGCAACAAATAATGTCTCCACTTCTTCAAGGCTTGAATTATGGCATAGAACTCTTGATCATATACTAAATATCTCTTCCTTGTATCATTCAACTTCTCACTGAAATATGCTATTGTTTTCCCTCTTGGCTTAGTACTGCTCCTATTGCATTCCCACTGGCATCACAATCAACTTGAAATACTTTGTCAAAATTTGGTAATGCTAACACTAGTTGCTTTGTCACCTATTGCTTTAACAATTCAAAACTCCTATGTGCTCCTGATGTCCACTTAAAATCTTTCTAATCTCCTCTCATTGTCTTTGTCATTGGTGTGCATATTGTACTAAATTTTCTGATGAACTTCTAGTAGAAACTTACCAATCCATGGAAAGATTTTATCTCCCCAATATTCACAGGTGTTGGCCATTCAACAATTGCTCTTACCTTTTCTGGGTCCATCTTCAATCCTTCCACATAAATCACAAATCCCAAATATACTAGTTTTGTCTTCATGAAACTACATTTCTTGATGTTTATTAGCAATTTCTCTTCTCCCAGCCTCTAAAATACTTGTCTAATATGCTGCAAGTTTTCTTCCTTGGTTCTACTGAAAATTAGAATATCATCCAAATAGACAATAACAAACTTACCCAAGAATTTATTCAAAACCTCATTCATCTATTGGCAAGTTGGCATATTGTGTTGTGTGTTGGCATTAATGTCAACATGAGATACAGGATCAGTAGTGTTTGTATCAATGTTTATATGTTTGGAGATGTATATATGTTTGGATATGTCATACTTCATGGATGCTTGGGTGGTTGCATCACATCTGTAATGATATGTGTTACATCATCATGACATGGGATCACATCTATAATAATCTGTGTTACATTGTCAACATTAGCATGACATGTCACTTTGTGTAGAAAAGGGGGGTTTGATAAGAGTATTTGTTGGAAAATCTATCACATCCTTACTGGAGTTTGGAGTTTGGACAAGACTTGTTAGTGGATTGTATGGAAGTAACAACAAGGTCATCTTCAAAAGCAGATGTTTAAATCTCAAGTCAAGGTCTTCTAGGTAGTAGATTAGGGTTTTATTATAAGTTGTTGAAGGTTTAAACCCTAAAAATAATATAAGTTATTCAAAGGATCTCCCTTTTGTAGACGGGCTTGCACTTTTGTTATGATTAGATAGTGACTTGATATCACTGGTCACCATATGACTTAAGTGATAACTTAAGTCACTTTCTTCATAAAAAGACCGGCCCCTCGACCTAGTCGAGACTGGTGTCTCCTATTAAGATTTGGTGAATGGGCGCCAATGCTCATATCAACAGTGTTTGCTAAATTTCTCAATGGCGTGAAATCTTTAATCAATGGTAGTAGTTCAAATGACCAACGACCATTTCTCGAAGCTTGAACATTGACGGTCACCTGCCTATATTTCAATTTAGATTGCAGTTTTTAACAATTTTGATAACTGTCTATTTTCCGGTGGTTTTGGAATTTTTTTCAAGTGTGGTTTTAATCTTGTGTCCCCGTGGATCTGAGGTTGGATGACAGGGGTAAATCAAGCGGTTTTGGTGTGAGGCTGTTAATAGATTTTTGAATAAGAGGGGAATTTCATTATGTATACCTAAAGACAAAAGAGAGCAGAGTGTTGTCATTTGCAGACATTGTTTGTGGATCCTGTTGTAAGTGTAAATAGAGAAATACTTTGTATTTATGCCTTTATTTATTTTGAAGTTAATGCTTCTCATATGATGATCAAGCATATAATTTATAGGGTGACTGATAAAATGTTATTGAGGAGTTATTCATTGTAACTGTAAAAAGAATTGTTGCTCTGGTATGAGAATGTATAGGTTGTTTTGACTAGTATAGTGAATGGTCATATGAAGATTAGATAGGTCACATATCCCAGGGTGTTTGAAGGTATGAAATGATTTAAATCAAGTATATATTGATTCATTTTGTTGTTGATAAGCTCTCTGCATAAACATTAATGGAAGGTGATAGTAAATGTTTGAAAGCATATTGATGTGTACACATAGAAGTGTTGGCTGCTAATGAATCTCTTGCAGAATGTTTGAACTTGACAGAGCAATGAATACAAAAGTGTATGTTGAAGGGTTTCTTGTTTGATCTATGATGAGATTGATGGAGTTTTGAAGAAATATTCTTTGCATATGAAGGAGAGGGTTTTTGATGTGAATGTATCTTGGGTTTAATGATTGTATGTTGTAGAACCATTCATTAAAGCTGGTGGTAAGAAGAGGACTGCATGAAGGGTATGAACTTGGTAGAGCAATGAGTGAGAGAGTTACAAAATCCATATGTAACCTATGATATCAATGTAAACAGAGTAGTACTCTATATTTTCAGTCTATTTGCATCGAAGTTGGTGCTCCTAAACTTGCAAGGGGTTGGTGCTCCTAGGGTTGGTGCCCTGAATTTGTAATCAGTGAGATTTGGTCAGTGAGACCTAATGGTGATCTTTTTGTGAGGTTGAATTGGTCAAATAAACCCAATCAACTCTTCACATAGTGGTTTTTCCCTTTTTAGGGTTTTCCACATACATCCTTGTGTTATGGTGTGTTTGGTGTGGATCTTTGGTTTTCTAAGTGCTTTGATGTTCTAACATAATAGTGTTTACAAGAATTCAAGGAATTAGTAAAGTTAATTTTATTAGATCACTGATTCACCCCCCCTCTCAATGATCCATTGTATTCCAACATCATCAACCTCATGAAAGTACTTGGTGCATTAGTTAATCCAAAATGCATGACTAAGCACTCATACAATCCTTCATTTGTCTTGAATGTAGTCTTCCATTCATCTCCTTCTTTGATTCTAATCTAATGGTATCCACTCTTTAGGTCAATCTTTGTGAAATATTTTGCTCCGCTCAAACAATCCATAATGTCATCCATCCTTGGCAATGGAAATCTATACTTGACTATGATCTTATTGATTGCTCTTGAATCTATGCACATCCTCCATTCTCCATCTTTCTTTGGTGCTAGTACTATCGGTACCACACATGGGCTTAACCTTTCTCTGATCAATCCTTTCCTCAATAGCTCATGTATCTGTCTATTTAGCTCCACATTTTCTATTGGTGTCATCCTATACACCACTTTATTTAGAAAATTCTCTTCAAGTATGAGATCCATATGATGAATGATACTCCGTATTGGTGGTAATCCTTCTAGCCCATTCTCTGATACAATATCTTGGTATTCTGTCAACAATTTTGCTACTTCCTTCTGCCCAGTAGTTCTTCTCCTTTTGTGGTAGTGTTTTATGCATTTTGGGTACCGCACTTCTTTGGAATCAATGCAAAACACATGTTTTGATGTCTCAATCCATCCAAAAATTTCCTTCCATTGACACATACTTCACTCTTGTGCTCTTCTTCCAAAGGTATCAAGATATGTCTTTTCCCATTTGATGTCACAGTATAGACCAAGAACTTCCTCCCATCATGTATCACCTTTCTATCATACTACCATGGTCTTCCCAACAATATATGACATACATCCATTAGCATAATATCACACAATACCTCATTATTATAAGATCCAATATGAAATTTCACCAAACATTGTTCACTCACCAGTATCTTGTGTTCATCTTGAATCCATGCTATCTTGTAGGGCTTTGGGAGTTTCAACCTCTCTAGATTCAGCTTCCTTACCATCTCTTATGAAACCAAATTGTCTATACTTCCACTATCAATGATAACTTTACAACACTTACCTCTTGATTTGCATCTTGTCTAGAACAAACTTTTCCTTTGCGGTGGCTACTTAGTTGTTTCTTCTTGCAACAAAGCTCTCCTCATAACCAATGATTCACCCTTCTCTAGTTTTTCTACTAAATTTGGTGATCCAACTGGTTCTTCCTCTGCATATGTTGCCCTTGCACTATTCTTTCTCCTTTTGTTAGTACTCCCTTGATGACATTCAAATGGTCAGTGTCCTTTGCCTCCACACTTTAAACAAGTTCCTTTGAATGATCTCTTGTCAAATCCTCTTTCATCTCTCCAGTATCCTTCATTGTGATAAGAATTATGACTTCCTCTATTTTTGCGGTAGAATCTTCTGTCATCTCTCCCTCGGTGGTATGAATGGTTGTTTTTTTCTTCTTTGTGGTATGGGCTACTCTCCTTATTTTGTTCCGCATACGATCTTCCTTCACCGCATTGTGTTCTACCTCTCTAGAATTTTCCTCCTCTTCCTCTCTGTCTATGCTCATATCTTTTGTTCAACTTTTCTTCAACTTTTAAGACAAATTGATATGCCTCTTCCACAGTTGTCATCCTTACCAAGCTTAGTTCTTCTTGAATGTTGATTCTCAATCAATTTATGTACCACGCCACTTTCTCCTTGCTTGCTTCACTATGTCCAATCCTAATAATCATTCTATGAAATTCTTCAGTATAATCTTTCACTGTTTTTTCCTTCTGCCTTAGGTTTTGCAATCTCTTCAACAGTTCTAATTCATAATCAACAGGTATGAACTGATTCTTCAATGTTTTCACCATTCTATCCCATTTTATGATTTTCTCCTTTCCCCTCCTATTTCTATCCAACTGCACTTCTTTCCACCAAATAGAAGCATTTCCTTTCAACTTAGTTTTTGCAAATATCACTCTTTCTATATCTTTAATTTATTCATACTCAAAGTATTCTTCCATGTCACTTATCCAATCAATCAACTACTCAAGGTCCAAAATTCCCGCATAGTTTGAAATTTCAATTCTAGGTCTCTTACCAATCTTAGAAATAACTATCAATATCTTTACTTGATCTGACTCTTCTTCTTCTAGTGTTTCCTCATTTTGGTCGGTAGATTGAACTCCTAATTCATCATCATCACTTTCATCCTCATGTCAAGGTTTTAGACCTCTCTTTCTATCGTCTTCTATAGCATCTAATTGGACTTTCATTGTTCTCATCATTTCTAACATTTCTTCCATTCTTCCAGCAACATTGGGCATAGCAGGCATCCTCCTTGGTGGCATTTCTTCCTTGGATCCGGTGCAACTACCTCAATTTGGCAATCTGACTACAAGGTTGCAACTACCTCACAATCGGTGCTTTGTTGACAAACACTTTTAGGTTGCCTCAGGTCAGCGATTTATTCACTTTAAGATTTGTAGGAATGCCTTCTTTCCCAAAGGATTCACAAACTTCACTCTAATACTAGTACTTGATGCAGTCATGGATGGAGGGTCTAGGAATAGGACTGTCCTACCGTGTAGCCTTAGAGTAAACACAATGGAAAAACAAAGAATGGAGCAACATATGGTAATTGATTGATTCAATATCATAAGCAGTTATAGTCTTCATATGTCAGCAATATGCAAACTACAATGGGCTCATAGGCCTATCCTCCAGCTTATTACAATTTACATGAAAGATATAGCTTTGAAGCGCTACTCTGCAATCCACTATCTTAACTTTCTAATTCATACTACTACTCTACTACCTTCTAATGCATCTAGTGAATGATTATATAGTAATTCTAGTTTTAAGGAATGATCTGCATTGGCCTTAAGGGTTTCAAAGTTCAATGCTTGATGAAATGTGTAGGTCGGCCTAATTCCATTGCTAAAGCCTCCAGTGTTGATGGATCATGTTGCGGTTCTAGTTGAAGGTACATCTAGTCCCATAATGCCTTGTTTGATGTTCCATTAGGTGCCACAAGTCATGGGAAGGTGTTGCAACTCCATATGCTATGTTGAATGTTGAATGCTCTAAATAGTGAATCTTGATGAAGCTTTTGATAATGATAACTTATGGTAGATTCAATTGCGAATCTCTTGAATTCTAGATATGATGTAGATGGATTATTTAAAAGTCTTAATCATGTGCCGCAAACTATGAAGTGATTATGCAGTAAAATGTGGTGCAATCCTTTGAGACTGTCAAACTAGGACTAAAATGCAAGAAAAATAAAGAAATAAAATGTTTTTGGTTGATGCAAGATTGCCTTTCAACTTGGGATGCTCTTGCATCAGAATCATACAAGCATGGTGAAACTTAAAATACTCCTACAACTAACAAGAGATATGATTATATAATAAAAGGTGGTTGGCCCTTCACCAATCAAACCATTGCCTACTCCATTGGTCAATAGAGTCTCATCTTGTAAAGAGGATGAGAACATGTCTATAAATTAGTAAATAGAACAAAGATTGTATATACACAACCCCAAAAGATAAGGAAACCTCCAAATGGACATACTTAGTTATCCCTTATAGATCAATAGTATCCCACATGTAGCAAAAGAGGACCATTACAAAAGAGTTTGTAATTGTTTAGAATTCTTATCACACATTAATCAAATAGTGTTACAATCATGTTAACAAATGTAGCAAGTGAGAGATAGCAACTAGGTTCAAAGACCCTCCTAAGATACTAAAGCCTATCACAAAGGTATAAATTTATAGATAATACCTTACTGGACTACCCATTCCCCTAATTTATAAACACGCATCAACATTTATAGAGTTTCATCATTTGATGCCCAAAAACCTACTTGAGACACTTCTAGTCAAAATTGTCTTAATGACCAACCTTCTTTACCTCTTACAACTATATAAATTGCATTACATTTAATCCTTATGCTTGGGAGGGAATAAAGGAGTATTCAACAAATTTGTAACTCACCCATGTATGTTGCATCATCTTCACATGGCTATGCACTTGGCAGCATGCTCCTTGTATTAGCAACCATATGTGTTTGTACATAAAATATGTCTCTAAGGGATGCATAGGTATTGAGAGTCATTTGAAAGTCTTCCTCTATGTAATCACATCAATTTGAGACTATTAATGACATCTTGAGTCATGTGGTGAGGTAGGTGTTTTGTTTGAATTACAGGGTTTTGGGAATTTACATGCTAAAGGGGTGGAAAAGTAAAAGACATCATAAAAGCTCAAAATGGCATGATGGAATGGATACCTTGAAATGAAGCAAAATGGGAAAAGGGGATTTTGAAGGAAATCTATGCATGGAAGGGGAACTCTAAAATGGTATGTTCGGAAGGGAAACACTTGTACCTCAAAATGAAGGGAAATGGGAAAAGGAGACTTTCAAGGAAATACATTCATGGAAGGGGAGCCCCAAAATGGTATGTTGGGAAGGGAAACACCAACAACCAAAAATGAAGGGAAATGGGAAAAGGGGACTTTGAAAGAAATGCATGCATAGAAGGGGAACACCAAAATGATATTCCAAGAAGGGAAACTCGGGATACCCCAAAATGAAGGGAAACATGAAAAGGGGACTTTGAAGGAAACATGTTCATGGAGGGGGAATCTCAAAATTATATGCCAAAAAGGGAAACTTGTATACACTGAAATGAAGTGAAATGGGAAATGGAACTTTGAAGGAAATGCATTCATGAAAGGGGAACCCCAAAATGGTATGCCAAGAAGGGAAACCATTATACCTCAAAATGAAGGGAAATGGAAAAATATGACTTTGAAGGAAATGCATGCATGGAAGGGGAACCCTAAAATGGTATGCCAAGAAGGTAAATCCATATACCTTGAAATTCTACCCAAGCATGGAAATTGATCTAAAAACCTTCACACTTAGAATTTTTTTTAAATTTAGGCTTGTGAAAAAGAAACGAAGAGAGGAAAAGCATAAAATTACCAAGATTCCCATTGAAGAATTCTTTGATTAGTTATTAGTGATGGGTAGAGTAAGGGTTTAATGTCTAGTGTATGAGAGAAAACCCAAAAACCCTAGAAAAATCTAGGAAAACCTAGAAAAAGAAAAAGGTTCAAAATGTTTTAGGGTTTAGAATTTGGGGTCAAGGTTCAATAGGGTCTAGAAGGAAATCCAAGGTAATAAAGAGGATACAAGACTAAGAACATTTTTAACTTTTTGGGCATGTGCCAACACTTTGGAGGCTAGGTTTCTTCTTGAAAGGGTTTTCCAAAGTGTTCTCATGTTAGATGTTTTTTCTACTAGAATGTGTTGATTCTATTTTATCTTGAAATTATTATTCCTATTAGATTAATGTGATTTTTCATAATTAGTATCAATGTTAACCTATCTAGGGTCGATACTTGTGTTGAATTTATTATATATAGTTTTATATGGTTTTAAGTTTTAGTTGGTTTACTATTTTAGATTGTTTTCATGATCTTAAGACACATGATTTTTATCTTATTTGCCTTTCACCAATGTGCTATCATAACTATAATTTATTGAATTTAGGTGATCTCATATTTACATGCTTTGTATGATTTCATGTTTACATCCTACACGATATGATTTATGTTTATGCTTTGGGGCTTACATCTTATATGACATATATTTGTGCTCAATTGCTTTATCTCACATTTTGGATATTACTTTTGTGTCCTTGCCACTAAGGGAAATATTGCAAGAAACACATTTCCCTTTGATACACATGCTTACATTTTGATATCTCATTGATTGATTGTCATACGTTGTTATATGTGACACTCATTCCATGATTATTAATCTTTACATGATTATATTTTTTGAATTTCCTTTGTAATATTTGGTTGTGAAGCCACCCTAGAATACAAATGAGTGAAAGGAAAAAAATAGAAAACTAGAATGATAGAATAAATTATATTCTATTCAATAGGAATGCAAAAGATACATTACAAATAAAATGCTTATATGAGAAAAAGAGGTGGGTATATATAGGATATCTCATCCAAGAGACTAAAAACACAACTAATATGGAATAAAGTGAAAAATTCCCTAAGTAAACTTAACTAGGTGTGAAAAGGACCTAAATAGAGAACCAGATAGGTAAAGTACCCCATTCACACCAACACCCCCCTTAAGTGCAACTTAGGGGGAAGAAAAGACATGCAAATATACAAATATAGGTTCCAACTATAAGGCTTGATAAGGTAACCATGTCAAAAGATCCCCTCAAATAGAAGAGAGGGAGAAAACATAGTGGGAAAAACTCCCCCCATGAAAGGATGAAGAAAGAAGGGCTAAGTTAGCCCACTAAAAAATATCTTACACCCCCAAGAGAGCCTGAAGATGGATTTACTTTCTCTAACTTGTTGGATCAGCCAAGATCAACAAGAAAATACCAACAACTTCCACAAAAGACAATATTGTACATAAAATCCAAAATGATACATTCAAGAGATTAGTAAAATATACATAGATGCCTTGTATAAATAGGCATGAGAGAGGAGGTAGGAAGGTAGGAGTCAACGACTAACTACCCCTCCAAAGATGCAATACTTGTGAGCTAAATGACAAGTGCTCATGCAAGTAGAAATCAAACATGAAAGAGGTGTTCTCAAATGATGAGGACACATGTTTTCACCACATAAGGTGAGACAAAGTCTAAAAATCTTAAGTAAACTTAAACTAAGTGTGAATAGGTCAATTCTAGTAAAGGTGATATCCTAATTAGATACATAAAGACCTTATTTACACTAACACCCCCCCTTAAGTGCAACTTAGGGAGAAATGATACAAAGATGATGGGTCTCGGCTACTAGGCCATGTTAGGTACCCATGTACAAATGAATTTCTCAAAACTACAGTAAAGGAGAAAACCCTATGGGAAAAACCCCTCTCAAAAAGAGAAATGATACAAATAGAATGTACAAGTGAAGAAGAAGAAGATAGAAGCAAGACTCATCATGACCCCCCAAGGACTACTTCTATCACAAAAGTACTTGAAATCATCCCCCCAAAGGAGAGAAGTAGAGAGACTAGAAAGCCCCCCATAGAATAATGGATCTTGTAGTGTTGAGTGATGCTCGATGAAGAATGCTGAAAGTGATCCTAGAAAGACGAACAACATTTTGTCCTTGTGGAAGAAAGTAAACTGTAGAAAGGTGCATGTGATCTTCCCAAGTGTGAAGATCAAAGTATGTCTCTAAATACTACATAGAATTTAGAGGCACCAATAAAATATCTTGAAGTTGTATAGAAACCACATGTGGAACTGGAACAAGATCTAGAGATGGAAGGACAACATCCTATTACACTGAATATGAAGAAGCCTTCTATGAAACAATAGGTGATGGTGGAGGTGATGGCTGGCCTGTTTAAAGAAAATGAAGGTTTGACTGAACAAGCTATACCTCTGATGGAGTATCCACACTGGATTCAAGAGTGTGAACTGGAGTAGAATATCATCAGGTACAACATGAGGAAATGTGTAAACACAAGAAAAGTTGTCAATTTTTCCAATTGCAATGACTTCTCTTCTTTTCTTATGTCGAATGATGATCGATTCTAAAGTAAACTCAACTATTTTTTCTGTGCCACTGCTAGTAATCTGATAGATGGAAAGAAGGTTCTATGACAATTTTGGAATGAAGAGGACATTATGGAATTGTCCTATGCCTATGTCAACTGTGCCTTTCCCACAAACAACCATATATGTGTTGTTTTCCATTAGTATTTTTGATGTGGATGTAGGGCCTAATTTTGAGAATAGAAGCGGGTCAGCAGTCATGTGATGTGATGCTCCTGAATCGCGAATCCATCACTAAGACTCAGAGACTACATATGCCATGAGTGCTTTTCCCTTAGATTTTTCTAATGTTGATGGAGTAGATGAAGAAATACAAGCCTTGAGTTTAGAATTTTCAAGTTTTTTTTGTTGAATAATTCTCTTGAACTCATCTTATTTCTTTTTAAAACATTTTTTCTTCATGCCCAAGGTTCTTGCAATAAGAAAAAGTAGGCCTCTCCTTAGAACCTTTCTCTTTTGAGGGAGATGAATCTGATTGAGCTTGAGACTTTGATCCTTTATCTAAATTTCCCTTATCTTGATCCTTAGATTTATTATTTGCCTTTTGATTTGAAGTTAAATTTGCAACAAGTGCATGAGATGATGGAGACTTCAATACACCCATTTGAATTAGCTTACCTTGCTCTTGTGTTAATTGAATAGCAAAATTTGTAGGTGTAGGCATAGTATAGGTTGCACCAATTGCACTCCTCGTAGTATGAAAAGTAGAAACAAATACATAATATTGTGGACCAAGTTTCGATAAGATAGTTAGGACCAATTTCTCATCTTTTTTTCAATGCTGCATTGTTTTAGTTGAAACCTTAGTAGATTCAGCTTAGTGAAAAAATCCTAGATTATTGTGAAGTCCTATGGATTAAGACTTATTAATTCATTTTCAAGTTGATGCCCTCTCATGACATCCTGTTTGCTAAAAAACTTTCTAACTGTGTCCATACATCATTAGGTGTTGTTACAGAATCAAGATGGAAGAGAAGATTTTGAGAAATTGAAACACACAAAGTACCATAGGCTTCATCCATACGATTATACCACTTGTGCTTTAAGCTACAAAGTAAGTTCAGGTTCCAACACCATTGTGACATGATACAATCCAATCTTCTTGAGTTGGATTTCCATTTTCTCCTTCCATGAATGAACCCCCCTGATATTATATTTTGATTTAGAAGCCCTTGGGAAGATATGCAAGAAAAAAATTACAACTTGTTGAAGGTCAGATGCCAAATCGATTGTTTATAATTTATGGTGATTTTTACAAAAAGTGCAATCCAAATCTTAAATTTGTTTACAATTTTGAATTCCTTGCAAAATTTTGAGCACTTTCAAAAAAATTCACTAATTTTCTGATATCGTGGGCAAAAGTTATGCCCTGTCGAAAATCACATGTACAATGGATTATGCAGTTTGAAAAATTAGTCAAAAAAGAAAAACAAATTAGTTTGACTTCACCACAGTGAAATACATGGAAACACCTTTCTGTTGACTACTTACACTCGAAAAAATACCTCCTCGTTTGCAAGTTATAGAAAAATGAAAAAGTCCCCCTTTACAAGCTCTTGTAGGTCACCCTGGCATAAAATTTTAGTTGTTTGCAAAAATGCTAGTTTTTGCAACAAATGTTGCATAAATTACAATAGATAATGCTACCTAATTGCTAGTGGTCACTTTTTATGCTATGGTCACTGTTACACAAAATGTTAGCAATAAGTGCTAACAATAACATACAATGCTACAATTAATGTTTCATAAAACAAGGCTATGGAAACCATGAGAAATAACATTTGAATGTGACCATTAACATAAAATTCAATAGTAATTATGACCATGACTCAAATTTGGAGCCTGAAAATGGGCTTGTGAGGCCAAGACGACTTGAGACTTGGTCGCAGTTCTTGATGAGATTAGCTTGGGTCGAGTTTGAAGCTGTATGGATCGAATGATGGCTAAAAGGTTCAGATCTTAGGCCGAATAGGTCGTATGTAGGCCAACAAGAGATCATGGGGGGTATGTGCAGGATCATGCTGGGGCAAACTATACCTCTAAGTGGCAATGAAAATACAAAAAATCAGACTTTATCAAATTCATGTGAAAATTTGAATGGATTATCTACACAATTTGAAAAAGATGTAAGAACAAAATTTGTAGAGAATTAAATCTAGTTTATAAGATACTATTTTTTTTAAAAAACTAAATTTACTTAGTGAAAATTGAATATTTCAATGAACAACTATTAAATTTTTCAGAAAAAAATAAAAAGTGGGTGTCTGTCCAGCCAACCTAACTATGAGTATATATATATATATATATTTTTGAAACTTTCAAAATAAGTAGAGGACTCATGTCCGGATGTGACGCATATTTATTTGAAATATTTTTCCAATAAAATAATTAGTTATGATTTTTTTACTGTGACCTTTTTTAAAAACTAAAAGTAATTTTCTAGCCAACCTAACTCGATAAAAAAAAATCAAAATTCAAATTTTTTTTTAACCTATAGCCAGAAAAGCATAGAGTGTGATGCAAGTTTTAGATCTCAAAAAGGTGAAATGGTTTGAAAGTTATGGATGTTTTTCAATCAGTGTGTCCATTAGGATTTCAGAGACACGTATATAGAAATTATTAATAATTATTTAATAAAATGATAATCAAACAAATCTTATATTTTTAGAAAGCTAACAGTTTTTTCTATAAACCCTTTTCGTTTTATCAATTTTGCATTAAAAAAAAGTTGTCAGCACGAAGGGTGAAGTTCGAAGAAGACACTAAAACATGAAAACATGTTAGAATCCATGAAAAGTCAACAACCAAAACAGATATCCGTCTTGCTTTGTACCAAAGCAAAACGGATATCCGTTTTAGCAGCTCAAAACAAATATCTGTTTCTGGGAAACGGATATCTGTAAACGGATATTCATTTTTGGGAAATGGATATCTGTTTCTAGGAAATGGATATCTGTTTCTAATGGAAATATTTATTTAATGAAATAAGAATGTAGACAAAAAAAAATACTAACAAATGTAGATAGTTAGAGGCAGAGGATGCAAGGAAACATGGGGTAGGGTCCTGTTAGGGGATCCTATGTCATAGTGTGTTGTGTACAAGTGTCAGAGCATGAATCAAGCCTGTCTTATACTAGAATCCAATGTTCTTCTTTTGTCTTGGTGCATCTGTCTCCTAGTGGAATTCATGCATATGCATTCTTTATGTATTTTCTTAAAGTTGGTATCCAATGCTTTTGGGTTTCCATGTGGAATTGGTATCTATGTTGTGTTGGTATGTTTGGTCCATGATGATCTAGAACTTGCAAATGTTTTTGTCCCTTACAATAAATGTATAGAGAAAAGATTTTAAATTTGAGGCGGAGTAAGAGTTAAATCGAAATTTGGTGGAGTCTTCCCCTGCACACGAGTTGGCCACACGTATGCATGTGAGTCAACTCATTATAATATGGTGGAAGTTCATGTGAACGCTTGTCATTTTTAATTAGTTAAAAATTGGTGGCTCCTTGTGAAAAGTATGGGCTCTTATCAAGAATGCATAACCAAGAAGGGTGATATCAATTTTTCTTACATGTATGTTGATCACATATTATGAAACGGATGTTGCTTGGTGATAGTTCTAGGTTTAGTGAACAATATTCTCAAGCTTATTGCAATTTTTACACTTGTGACCAAATTTGGTACCAAACCCTTTCACCTTTTCAATTAATCCTGATAGTGTCATCTCACTCCATGCAAATCAAACCAACATTAGGACCATGTGAATGAGATTAAGGATAGCCTTGAAATATGAATCTTTGTACTGTTGACTATCCTTTTAGCATGACAATCCTTTAGGATCATTGTACCCAGGTGCAACAATCCTTCAATCTTCTTTTATTTATATTTCTTTCCTCTTCATACACAAGATTCTTGTGCCTTGTAGTCATGACAATCCACAAATCACCTAACTGTCCTTAGTGAGACTATATCTTATTTTGACAGTGATAGTCATCTTCTATTCACAACTCTCCTCTTTAACATAGATACCCTTTGCACATGTTTTGACTTCATGATTTTCCTTTTGTATGTTGTATTATGGTATGAAAATACTATGGCCCCTTCTTCATCCTCTTGTATAATTAAATTGAAGGTCGACACTTACGGTTACTCTTCTTTATTACTTGGTGATAATGAATCCCTAAACTCATTTTTGATTGTCTTGAAGCCAAATTTACCACTGTTGAGACAGACAAAGTTGATTCTTGATCATGAATATTGCGAATTACTTCAAATATCCATGGACAATTTCAATTGTGTTTCTTAAGACAACCATGCCTTGACTATCCCTTGATGTTGGTCATGATTGTGCTTGGATGGCACAATAGTTCATAGTTAGATTTTTTCCACTAAAGTTTTCCTTTGACAAAGTAGTATTTGTAGTCCACCTTTTGATGATGTTCAAACAATATAAATACTTATTCTTAACATAAGCAATACATTTCTCACAAATACCAATGCATTCTACTCATAAGGTTCATGGCACCATGCCTAAAGGTATGATAGTCAGTAGTGTACTATTATGGCAGCCTATGGTTGGTTTGACAATCCATAATAGTGATAGCATTCATGCCTAACAGTCCTTATCGTTATTGTCATAATATATTTTACATTTGAGGCCTTGTCTACAACATACAAAGTTTATCTTTCTCACCCATACCTTCAGTATATAAAGGACATTGATAGGGAATTTTTAATTTCCACTTAGTTAGTGCAATCTAGGAGAGGATAGATTGTCTAAAGTTGTAATCTATTTCCATTTACACTTGCCATAACTACAAATGCTTAGTGTTTATTCTCAACCCCGGTATATGAATAAAATGTGACCTATTGTTCTAATGGGCCTATAGGGACAAAGAGGTGATAAAGCCTTTAATTTTAAACATGACATGGTTTTGATAACTTCCCATATTGGTAAGGTCCTGGATGACAATCCTTTGATGCACCTAATTGTAATTGGTGTTATGATAGTCCTTGGTATCTTTTCATTTCTTTCTTGAATGGCCTGCAAATAAGACATAAGACCTATTAAATCCTTCATAAATAAGAATTCTCATACATTACATTTAAACTTAAACTCCCTAAACATCCATCAATCCATCCATTAATATCAAAATGCCATGAATATCCTATGATCAACCATTCTAATTCCTAGGATAGTCATATTGCAATTTTGCTTCTCTATACTAAAATAGCCCAAGGAATATCTACCCTTGAATCTGTATTTTAACAATCTAATGTCTTTACGAATAACATTGAGCCTTCTT
The DNA here is from genome assembly GCA_027924645.1 of Cunninghamia lanceolata. Lineage (NCBI taxonomy): Eukaryota > Viridiplantae > Streptophyta > Pinopsida > Cupressales > Cupressaceae > Cunninghamia > Cunninghamia lanceolata. The sequence goes on along the minus strand of BSBN01001465.1, from coordinate 2,065,317 downwards.
TTGGGACAACGTTTTTGCCTTTAGAAGCTCCTCATTTCATGATAGCCTAAAATAGAATAAGTGGATAATCATAACATTTTAGCATAATGGGAAAACCCTAAAGTGTGATAAAGTCTATACATTATCTATTCCCATCCATGTCACGAAGCAACTATTCAAATGCTAGGCCAACATGATTTAAACAATCATAAGGGCCAACAATCCACTCCAAATGCATGGGAAAAGGACAACCCTTGGATCCCATATTAATCATGTTCACATGGCTGCTAGCATCTTCAAGTGAGTCAATACAAAAATTGAAAGCCTTAAACTCATACACTTTAGAAAAATATACCTAATTATAAATTTGATATGCATGAATAAGGAAGTCCTCATGCAATACAAACTAAAATGTGTCACATTTAGACATGTCATCAAGTTGAACTACATCATGTTGAGACTCATGTTTACTTAAGCATTACAAGTCACTTGCCTCTTTGCATGCTTCAAAGTTCCAAACAAAGGACTCAACTTTAGGTGTAGCAGAGTCCTCATCAATGATTGATTTACATGGCCTTCAACAAACTAAAATTATATATCATCTTTATGCTTATATGGAGGCTATATCATCTTTACAATTGTATGTCCAGGCTCTTTAGGAGTCTTCACAAATGTGTCCAAAGTAAGATTACTCAAATCAAATAATGGCTTATATCCAGAGCTTTATTAAGTTGATACCTAGGTGGATTAGTGTGTAAACATTCAAATTAGATGGTAATTCACAAGTTTATAGAATAATAAAATGAATCCCTAGTCTAGAATCCAAATGTACATATTCAAATGCATTAAAGACTTTGAACAAATTACTTTATTGAATTGGAGAAGGCATGTACAAATGTGCAATGTTTAGCTTATTCTTCCTTGTTATACTTTTATACAAATTTGTATGTACATGTGTGTGGTGCATGGATCAAGTGGTCAAGGTGATGATAGATGTCAAACCCATATGACTTGTTGTTCCTATCTTCCATGATTACCATATATTCTATCCTATGTTACTTGTTTATCTCATATTCTTTCGTATATTCAATCCTTACCTCCCATGCTTTCTTCTATGCCTTGTTTGGTTCCTAAACATCTCTATGTTCTATGTTTAGAACCTATATTTTTCCATGTTACTTGTTTACTTATATATCCCTATGCTATATATCCATGATGTCCCTATATTCCTATGATCTATGCTTGTGATCTCTGTCTCTTATGTATCCATATTCCATGCTTATCATGATGTTTCTAATACTTAAACATACTTATGGTTCTTACACATTTAGCATTCTTATTCTTTAGTTATTTATATATGTATTTTAACATTTAATTTATCCTTCTTATGTGTTCTTATCATCTCCTATTCTCATTTATGTATATCTAGTTGTATACTTTGTAGATTATTTCATGCTTTGTGAGGAAAACAAAACAAATATCCATTTTGAAAATGGATATCTATTTTGTAGTAGCGATATGGACATTGCAGAGTGTCCGTTGGCAAAGAATTGGGCTTTAAGAAATGGATATCCTTTTGAGAAATAGATATCCATTTCTAAAATGAATATCCATTTCTAAAACAGATATCTATTTCTAAAATGGATATCCATTATGTAAATGTAGAAAAAAGACAAAAGGAATATTGTTAGGCCCGACATCTGTGTCTAGAGACCCTCGGCTATCGAAATACTCGTGATTTCTAGCTATGACAATGAAAGGAATATTTTTATGCACTTTTGGAGACACAATTTTCTTGTTACAATCATAAGGGTGATATTTTTGTTCCCCTAATGGGGAGCAACAGTCGTCGTAAAGCAAAAAGGAGGAAAGTTACATTGGAGGAAATTGAAGCAATTAGGGAAAAAGATAGGGAAAGGAAGATGATTGGAAGAGTGGGTTTGGCGGATGCTCATCAAGGTGAATCTTCTTCTTTACCATCTAATGACATGCAAATTGAAGATGTTAATTTTGATTATAATGAAATGTTAGATAAGAATGAAATTCACCATGATATTGCAAATGCAAATATTGAAAAATGTTATGAAACACCTATTCATAATAGTAATACTATGGACAAAGAAGAAGAAGAAAAATGAAGACGTGCACTTGAAGAAAGTGGATATGAACATCATGATGTTGAAATTACACTCCATAATCCATTTGTTGATAAAATTGATGAGGTTGATAACATGGATGAAACAAGAACAATCAATGTATCTCCAAATTTCATAAGAAGAGAGGACATTTGTCAAGAAGAGAATAACTGTGATGAAATTGGAAAACACCCAAGAACCCCAAAATGGTTACTTGAAATTGATGAGAACATAATGGAAAAACTTGAAGGCAAGAGGTCGTCACGAACGGTTCGGTTGTGGGCTTCAAAACTCTTCAATGAATACTTTGAGAAAAAAATATTAACTGAACAATGCCAACTTTTTGTGCAATTATTAAAGATGTACAAAATGAGACCTTTACTAAAGAAATTAAAGATTCGGCTAAACAAAGTGTCTGATCGGAATAAAATTATTGTTAGAATCCTTTTCAATGCACTCAATTCTATTGGAAAGACTAGCAAGGAGAAAGATAAAAGAGCTACTCGTAGAGTAATAACAACCTCAATAGTAAGCAAACAATTAAGAAATGCTTGATTAATGAGGCAAACTTGTGTTGACTTAAGATTGAATCGTAAAACATTGTCAAAAGCACTAGCATTAAGATTAAGGCTAGATAGTCCTCTTGCCAATGATACTTGGGCTTTCAGTGGTGGGCTTCCATGAGTTGACAAGAAGTTAATTGATAGCACAAAGGAAGAAATTGAATGATTTTGGCACACTAACTCTAGGGTATCACCGAATGCAAAAGATGTTGTAAAGTTAAGAATTGGTGATAAAGACCGCACACCACATCCTAAACATTACTTGGAATGTAGCCAAACAACATTTATTTTCAAATTTGGCCTATGATTGGGAGTCCAATTGAGTCCAAATTATACCTACCTCTTATTTATCTTGATTTCTCCCACCAATCAAGTTTTTTATTACTATTTTTTAGAATTGTTTTATTAAAAATCTTGTTTCTTTTTAAACTATAATGCATGCTTTTGACTATATAGGAATGTGAATAAAGTTATTTTACATGGCATTGTAGATTATTTTTGCATGGCATCATAAATTATTTTGTATGGCATCGTAGGTTATTTTGACTATACTTGAGATACGATTGTTAGTTCTCATTTGTATTTCTTAATATTGCACATTTGTACCTTTTTCTACATAAGGCATTCCATGAGATGACATGTATTTGATGTATTTTTCCGAATAGTTCATGTCCCTTGTCTATGCTTTCACATATTACATACATGTGTCACATGGCAATTGCAACTACAACATCTGACAAAATTCTCATTTCTTTGAGGTATTCCACCAAACAGTTCATGTGCCTTGCCTATGCTTCCTTACTTTGCATTCTTATAAAAGTCCTATAACATTCATAATTAATCTTCATACTAATCTTGATAGTAATCTTGCCATCATTGTATTCCATGAGATGACAGTCCTATAACAGTCCTATACATGTCTACTAGGATAGTTTTAACTACAATAGTCCTAAAATAGTCCTATAATAAGTGCAACATTTAATGTACATATTTATGATATTCATGTTTACTTAAATTTGCTTGTTCATGCTTCTCATAGGACATCACCTCCCCTACCCATCCAACTCTACAGAAGAAGAGAGACAACAAATGATCAAGAGGGATCACCAATTGGCAATAAGTGATTGATTACTTATGTCATTTTATATATTTTGAATATTAAATTCTATATTAATGTGCACATTGTTTGATTGTATTAATAGGTGGAAATTCAAAAATCTCTATCAAAGAGGTCTAGTCGATGAGCGATAGAGGATGATTCATTGACTAGTTCACCATCTTCGTGGCCTAGCAAGAGCCATAGATTATTTGATAGCAATCCATTGGAGATTTGATTTTGGGACATTTTGTTACATATGCCTATTTGGCTTTGTAAACATACTTTTGTATGTTATCGATGTATATCATTGTATATACCCATATGGTTTTATTTGTACATGCCTATATGGCTTGATATATACACTATACATTATTTTCATGACATTATGCATATATGTATATATAAGATCCTAATTTGGCACAAGTAGGGAGAATGCTTGCAAAGGTTATGGAATTTGGTTTTACACGTTCCAATTGTATTTGCTTCAAAGTTTCTAAAGCCTTTTCAAAAAATCCATTTTGTGCATATCTTGCAATCATTGCATTCCATGAGATAGCATCTCTTTGAGGTGTCATGCCAAAGTATTCACATGCCTTGTCTATGCTTCCACACTTTGCATACATGTCTACAAGGGCAGTTGTAAATACATCCTATTTCGAAGATCCCATTTTTGCATAGGCAAGGAGAATGGTGGATAAGGTTGTGGAATTTGGATTTACACCCGCCAATTGCATTTTCTTAACATTTCCTTTCAATCCTTATCAAAAATTCCATTTTGTGCACATATTGCAATCATTGCATTCCTTCATTTACAACACATGATTAAATAAGAAAATGCATATTTACAACACTTAAGAATATGTCGTAGTGTTGCTCATGTCACCAATACTATGTTTACATCTTCACATACATGGCTTACAACATGTGACAATATGAATGATAGAGAATGTTTGCATCAACATGATGGCACAACATGAACAAATTGCATGTTTGCATCAATTTCATTGGGTTAATGATTGAGAATGTGTCAACTTGAACAATATTTTTTGTTCTGCTTATTAAGACCTTCATGAAATGATACATTGGTTTCTTGATATTCAATCATGCATTGGAGATCTTCAAATTGTTAAAGATGTTTGAAGTGATGAAGAAACTTGTTATTTTGATGTATTTCAACTCCAAACTTGTGCCTAGAAGTGAAGGCACTAATCCTTGATCAAACTAACCTAAAAGTGTGCCTTGGTACTTAGGGTGCTAGATTATGATTGATCAACCTAAAATGTGCGCCTAAGGCTAGATAGTGAATTGGAAGGATAAAATGCATCATCAAAGGAGTTTATAGTTATTGAAGGCATCAAATGATGACTTGGGTGCACATCTACCTCTCTACACCATCAAATGTGCACCTAGATTAGTGAGGCGCCACTTCATATCTCTATGACTTTGGATATGCGCCTTGATAATGAATTGATCTTGCAAGTTAAGGTTGTCTCCACAAGTTGAAAGAATGTCCAAAGAATACAAGGCGCCAATTATTGAACAAACAACCTAGAATGAGTGCCTTACTATTTGAGGTGCTAGTTCATGCTTCTAGAACACCAAAACTGTGCCTAGATGTTGAGGCACTAGCTCTTGCTCAAGCAATCTTGAAAGTGCGCTTTGACAAGGAGGTTAAAATGTATTATCAAAGGATTAAGTTGAATCAAGGAATCATCATTGAAGACAAGTAAAACATGATTGTGAATGTGGTACACTTTTCATCATCTCCAACCTCACAATTGTGCCTTCCCTTAGAAGCTCATATTGCGCCTAAAGGAATGGTACTGAGATATCATCCCTATCAATGATTGAGAATGTGTCAACTGGAACAATATTTTTTTGTTTTGCTCATCGTGGGGCAGAACAAAATGTGCCAATGCGTCGGGGTGGGTGGGTAAATGCCAAGGGAGGTCTCGTTTCATGTGTCAAGTATCCCAGTCACTTCGGGCAATAGGCTACCAGCAAAGTCCCTTAAGATCCCTAAGACCAAAAAATTGCCAAACTTTGACGGAGTAGTTCTCTAACTTCATAATAGTTGGGAATGTTATATTTGGACCTACAGGCGTATGTGGGGTCCGTCCACAATAACCTCTCTCAGTTTTGGTCAACCCCATTCCATTTGACCGTGCCGAAATCAAACACATTGTTGCAAAATGCTTCAATTTCATGCAATGAAAAGGTGCTAGGTGTGACATTTTTCATTCCATAGCTTGTGGGGTCGAATGGACTGTGCCAACACGTTGGGGTGGATAGGTAAATACCAGTGGAGGTCTCGTTTTGTGTGCCAAGCATCCCAATCATTCCGGGCAAGAGGCTACCGGCAAAGTTCCTTAAGATCCCTCAGACCAAAAACTGCCACTTTGACGGAGCAGTTCTCAAAATTTGTGACAGCTGAGAATGTTCTGTTTGGACCTACAAGTGCACGTGGGATCTGTCCACAATAATCTCTCTTAGTTTTGGTCAACTCCATTCCATTTGACCGTGCTGAAATCAAACGCATTGTTGCAAAATGCTTCAATTTGATGCAGTGGAAAGGTGCTAGTTGTGACATTTTTCATTCCATGGCTCGTGGGGTCAAACGGACTGTGCCAACACATCGGGGTGGATGGGTAAATGCCAGTGGAGGTCTCATTTTGTGCGCCAAGTGTCCTTGTCATTTCGGGCATGAGGCTATCGACAAAGTCCCTTAAGATCCTGAGACCAAAAAATTGCCATACTTTGACGGAGTAGTTCTCATAATTCATGATAGCTGGGAATGTTCTGTTTGGACCTACAGGTGTACATGGGGTTCCTACACAATAACCTCTCTTGGTTTTGGTCAACTCTATTCTGTTTGATTGTGTCGAAATCAAACACATTGTTGCAAAATGCTTCAATTTGATGTAGTGGAAAGGTGCTAGGTGTGACATTTTTCATACCATAGCTTGTGGGGTCGAATGGACTTCACAAATACATCGAGGTGGATGATTAAATGCCAATGGAGGTCTCGTTTTGTGCGCCAAGTGTCCTAGTCATTCCGGGAAAGAGGCTACCGACAAAGTCCCTTAAGATCTTGAGACCAAAAAACTACCAAACTTTGATAGAGCAGTTCTCAAAATTTGTGATAGCTAGGAATGTTCTATTTGGACCTACAGGTGCACGTGGGGTCCATCCACAATAACCTCTCTCAGTTTTGGTCAAATCCATTCTGTTTGACCGGGCTGAAATCAAACGCATTGTTGCAAAATGCTTCAATTTGATGTAGTGGAAAGCTGCTAGGTGTGACATTTTTCATTCCATAGTTCGTGGGGCTGAACGAACTATGCCAACGCGTCAGGGTGGACGAGTAAATGCCATGGGAGGTCTCATTTCATGTGCCAAGCGTCCTAGTCATTCCGAGCTGTAAGCTACTGACAAAGTCAAAAGTTGCTAGGATTGAAATTTTGCATTGCACAGGTCCTGGGGCCAAACGGATTACGCCAACACGTCAGGGAGGATGGGTAAATGCTAGGGGAGGTCTCGTTTTGTGTGCCAAGGCTCCCAATTCTTTCGAGTTGTAAGCTACCGGCAAAGTGTCCAAACAGAACATTCCCAGCTATCACGAATTCTGAGAACTGCTCCATCAAAGTTTGGCAGCTTTTTGGTCTCAGGGATCTTAAGGGACTTTGTCAGTAGCCTCTTTCCCGGAATGACTAGGACGCTTGGCACACAAAATGAGACCTCCACTGGCATTTACCCATCCACCTCGACGCATTGGCACAGTCCGTTCGACCCCACGAGCTATGGAATGAAAAATGTCACACCTAGCACCTTTCCACTACATCAAATTGAAGCATTTTGCAACAATGTGTTTGATTTCAGCACGGTCAAACGGAATGGAGTTGACCAAAATTGAGAGAGGTTATTATGGACGGACTCCACATACACCTGTAAGTCTAAACAAAACATTTCCAACTATCACGAATTCTGAGAACTGCTCCATTAAAGTTTGGCAGTTTTTTGGTCTCAGGGATCTTAAGGGACTTTGCCGGTAGCCTCTTGCCTGGAATGACTAGGATGCTTGGCACACAAAATGAGACCTCCACTGGCATTTACCCATCCACCCTGATGTGTTGGCACAGTCCGTTCGACTCCACGAGATATGGAATGAAAAATGTCACACATAGCACCTTTCCACTGCATCAAATTGAAGCATTTTGCAACAATGCGTTTGATTTTGGCACGGTCAAATGGAATGGAGTTGACCAAAACTGAGAGAGGTTATTGTGGACGGACCCCACATGCACCTGTAGATCCAAACATAACATTCCCAGCTGTCACAAATTTTGAGAACTACTCTGTCAAAGTTTGGCAGTTTTTTGGTCTTAGGGATCTTAAGGGACTTTGTCGGTAGCCTCTTGCCCAGAATGACTGGGACGCTTGGTGCACAAAACGAGACCTCCATTGGCATTTACCCTTCCACCCCAACGTGTTGGTATAGTCCGTTTGACCCCACAAGCTATGGAATGAAAAATGTCACACCTAGCACCTTTCCACTGCATCAAATTGAAGCATTTTGCAACAATGCGTTTGATTTCGGCATGGTCAAATGGAATGGAGTTGACCAAAACTGAGAGACGTTATTGTGGACGGACCCCACGTACACCTGTAGGTCCAAACAGAACATTTCCAGTAATCACAAATTTTGAGAACTGCTTTGTCAAAGTTTGGCAGTTTTTTGGTCTGAGGGATCTTAAGGGACATTGCCGATAGCCTCATGTCTGGAATGACTGGGACGTTTGGTGCACAAAATGAGACCTCCATTGGCATTTACCCACCCACCCCGACGCATTGGCACAGTCCGTTCGAACCCACGAGCTATGGAATGAAAAATGTCACACCTAGCACCCTTCCACTACATCAAATTGAAGCATTTTGCAATAATGCGTTTGATTTCGGCACGGTCAACCATAATGGAGTTGACCAAAACCAAGAGAGGTTATTGTGGATGAACCCCATGTACACCTGTAGGTCCAAATAGAATATTCCCAGCTATCACGAATTCTGAGAACTACTCCATCAAAGTTTGGCAGTTTTTTGGTCTCAGGGATCTTACGGGACTTTGCCGGTAGCCTCTTGCCTGGAATGATTGGGACACTTGGCGCACAAAATGAGACCTCCCTTGGAATTTACCTGCCCATCCCGATGTGTTGGCGCAGTCCTTTCGGTCCCACGATGAGTAAAACAAAAAATATGGCACATGGCAAGGTTTTTGCTCTTAGGATCTTAAGTGACTTTGCTCTTACGAAACAATGTATTGGCAAAGACCTAGTTTTCATAAGGGGAGACATGTTATTTTAAGAGGTTTTTGGGAGGATGGGTAAATGCTAGGGGAGGTCTCGTTTTGTGTGCTAAGGCTCCCAGTTCTTCCGAGTTGTAAGCTACCGGCAAAGTGTCCAAACAGAACATTCCCAGCTATCACGAATTCTGAGAACTACTCCATCAAAGTTTGGCAGCTTTTTGGTCTCAGGGATCTTAAGGGACTTTGTCAGTAGCCTCTTTCCCGGAATGACTAGGATGCTTGGCACACAAAATGAGACCTCCACTGGCATTTACCCATCCACCTCGACGCGTTGACACAGTCCGTTCGACCCCACGAGCTATGGAATGAAAAATGTCACACCTAGCACCTTTCCACTACATCAAATTGAAGCATTTTGCAACAATGTGTTTGATTTCAGCACGGTCAAACGGAATGGAGTTGACCAAAATTGAGAGAGGTTATTATGGACGGACTCCACATACACCTGTAAGTCTAAACAAAACATTTCCAACTATCACGAATTCTGAGAACTGCTCCATTAAAGTTTGGCAGTTTTTTGGTCTCAGGGATCTTAAGGGACTTTGCCGATAGCCTCTTGCCTGGAATGACTAGGATGCTTGGCGCACAAAACGAGACCTCCACTGGCATTTACCCATCCACCCTGACGTGTTGGCACAGTCATTCGACTCCACGAGATATGGAATGAAAAATGTCACACATAGCACCTTTCCACTGCATCAAATTGAAGCATTTTGCAACAATGCGTTTGATTTTAGCACGGTCAAATGGAATGGAGTTGACCAAAACTGAGAGAGGTTATTGTGGACGGACCCCACATGCACCTGTAGATCCAAACATAACATTCCCAGCTGTCACAAATTTTGAGAACTACTCTGTCAAAGTTTGGCAGTTTTTTGGTCTTAGGGATCTTAAGGGACTTTGTCGGTAGCCTCTTGCCCAGAATGACTGGGACGCTTGGTGCACAAAACGAGACCTCCATTGGCATTTACCCATCCACCCCAACGTGTTGGTATAGTCCGTTTGACCCCACGAGCTATGGAATGAAAAATGTCACACCTAGCACCTTTCCACTGCATCAAATTGAAGCATTTTGCAACAATGCGTTTGATTTCGGCATGGTCAAATGGAATGGAGTTGACCAAAACTGAGAGACGTTATTGTGGATGGACCCCACGTACACCTGTAGGTCTAAACAGAACATTCCCAGTAATCACAAATTTTGAGAACTGTTTTGTCAAAGTTTGGCAATTTTTTGGTCTGAGGGATCTTAAGGGACATTGCCGATAGCGTCATGTCTGGAATGACTGGGACGTTTGGCGCACAAAATGAGACCTCCATTGGCATTTACCCACCCACCCCGACGCATTGGCACAGTCCGTTCGAACCCACGAGCCATGGAATGAAAAATGTCACACCTAGCACCCTTCCACTACATCAAATTGAAGCATTTTGTAATAATGCGTTTGATTTCGGCACGGTCAACCATAATGGAGTTGACCAAAACCAAGAGAGGTTATTGTGGATGAACCCCATGTACACCTGTAGGTCCAAATAGAACATTCCCAGCTATCACGAATTCTGAGAACTACTCCATCAAAGTTTGGCAGTTTTTTGGTCTCAGGGATCTTACGGGACTTTGCCGGTAGCCTCTTGCCTGGAATGATTGGGACACTTGGCGCACAAAATGAGACCTCCCTTGGAATTTACCTGCCCATCCCGATGTGTTGGCGCAGTCCTTTCGGTCCCACGATGAGTAAAACAAAAAATATGGCACATGGCAAGGTTTTTGCTCTTTGGATCTTAAGTGACTTTGCTCTTACGAAACAATGTATTGGCAAAGACCTAGTTTTCATAAGGGGAGACATGTTATTTTAAGAGGTTTTTGGGAGGATGGGTAAATGCTAGGGGAGGTCTCGTTTTGTGTGCTAAGGCTCCCAGTTCTTCCAAGTTGTAAGCTACCGGCAAAGTGTCCAAACAGAACATTCCCAGCTATCACGAATTCTGAGAACTGCTCCATCAAAGTTTGGCAGCTTTTTGGTCTCAGGGATCTTAAGGGACTTTGTCAGTAGCCTCTTTCTCGGAATGACTAGGATGCTTGGCACACAAAATGAGACCTCCACTGGCATTTACCCATCCACCTCGACGCGTTGGCACAGTCCGTTTGACCCCACGAGCTATGGAATGAAAAATGTCACACCTAGCACCTTTCCACTACATCAAATTGAAGCATTTTGCAACAATGTGTTTGATTTCAGCACGGTCAAACGGAATGGAGTTGACCAAAATTGAGAGAGGTTATTATGGACGGACTCCACATACACCTGTAAGTCTAAACAAAACATTTCCAACTATCACGAATTCTGAGAACTGCTCCATTAAAGTTTGGCAGTTTTTTGGTCTCAGGGATCTTAAGGGACTTTGCCGGTAGCCTCTTGCCTGGAATGACTAGGATGCTTGGCGCACAAAACGAGACCTCCACTGGCATTTACCCATCCACCCTGACGTGTTGGCACAGTCCGTTCGACCCCACGAGATATGGAATGAAAAATGTCACACATAGCACCTTTCCACTGCATCAAATTGAAGCATTTTGCAACAATGCGTTTGATTTTGGCATGGTCAAATGGAATGGAGTTGACCAAAATTGAGAGAGGTTATTGTGGACGGACCCCACATGCACCTGTAGGTCCAAACATAACATTCCCAGCTATCACAAATTTTGAGAACTACTCTGTCAAAGTTTGGCAGTTTTTTGGTCTTAGGGATCTTAAGGGACTTTGTCGGTAGCCTCTTGCCCAAAATGACTGGGATGCTTGGCGCACAAAACGAGACCTCCATTGGCATTTACCCATCCACCCCAACATGTTGGTATTGTCCGTTTGGCCCCACGAGCTATGGAATGAAAAATGTCACACCTAGCACCTTTCCACTGCATCAAATTGAAGCATTTTGCAACAATGCGTTTGATTTCGGCATGGTCAAATGGAATGGAGTTGACCAAAACTGAGAGACATTGTTGTGGACGGACCCCATGTACACCTGTAGGTCCAAATAGAACATTCCCAGTTATCACAAAATTTGAGAACTGCTTTGTCAAAGTTTGGCAGTTTTTTGGTCTGAGGGATCTTAAGGGACATCGCTGATAGCCTCATGTCTGGAATGACTGGGACGTTTGGCACACAAAATGAGACCTCCATTGGCATTTACGCGCCCACCCTGACGCATTGGCATAGTCCGTTCGACCCCACGAGCTATGGAATGAAAAATGTCACACCTAGCACCCTTCCACTACATCAAATTGAAGCATTTTGCAATAATGCGTTTGATTTCTGCACGGTCAACCATAATGGAGTTGACCAAAACCAAGAGAGGTTATTGTGGATGAACCCCATGTACACCTGTAGGTCCAAATAGAACATTCCCAGCTATCATGAATTCTGAGAACTACTCCGTCAAAGTTTGGCAGTTTTTTGGTCTCAGGGATCTTACGGGACTTTGCCGGTAGCCTCTTGCCTGGAATGATTGGGACACTTGGTGCACAAAATGAGACCTTCCTTGGAATTTACCCACCCATCCCGATGTGTTGGCACAGTCCTTTCAGTCCCACGATGAGTAAAACAAAAAATATGGCACATGGCAAGGTTTTTGCTCTTAGGATCTTAAGTGACTTTGCTCTTACGAAACAATGTATTGGCAAAGACCTAGTTTTCATAAGGGGATACATGTGATTTTAAGAGGTTTTTGGGAATGTGACTTTATCCTTCCACTCTTTATCCAATGACAAGTTTATTCTTAGAATTTGATGGCTTTTATGAGCATATACATGATGTTGTTTTAGGATAGTCATAAAGGGTAGTTTTGGACAACCATGTGTATCTTTTTAACAATCATAAAGGGTAAGTTGTACATGGACTGTGACAGTCCCAAAACTCATATAAATAATCCATTTTGGTGTTTGACAACCTTATAAATCCGTTAGATCATTTATACAAACCCTAATGCAACTTATAAACCATCTTTGCATAGTAATTTCATGAATGACTGCCTTGTATGATTGTTTTGTGCATTTTAACAGCCTAATGAGGATTGTATGGTGTTGTGATCTTCATGATTTTAACTTGATGCAGAGATAGGATTCAACTCAACATGATAGAGGCATCATTACAAATGGATTGAATTGTAGTAGTCAGAGAGCCAACCTCCTATCAATGAGAGTTCAATGATAGTAAATAGAGAGCTACTTGACCATAAATAGGATTTACATACACACACACACACACACACACACACACACACACACACACACACACACACACACACACACACACACACACACACACACACATATGATCTTGTAGGCATCTAGGTTTCATACACAAATTGCAATAGTTGTAGAGCCAACCTCCTATCAACGAGAGTTTAATAATAGTAAATAGAAAGCTTCTCGGTCATAAATGGGATTTGCATACACACACACACCCAAATGAAATAGTATCCTTATTGGCCTTATTGGCACCTCCCCCCAAGATGCAAGTTTTTTATGTTTATAATGTGCCCCCAATGTCCTTGTAACCCTCAAATTACAGTTGACCTGAGATGCCTCATACATTAGGGCTTCATGTTTGGGTCTTGCACATAGTAATCTCAATGTTTGTTCATGTTACATTGTGCATGTTCATGTCTTTAGTTTTCTTGTGGCCTTCATGGCATGCTTTTGTATCCTAGTGGCTCCTTATGTCTTTGGATGTTATATCCCTTGCTCTTAGTTTGGGATTCATTACACTTTCATGGTAGCCTACTAGTGAATTCATAAACCCTAATCCCCTTGCTTAATCTTGTTCCCTTTCTTGCAAAAATCCATTTCATTTTATGCTCAAATTTATACCTACTAGCCCATTAAGAACACCTATGCAAATGGTTCATTATGCATCTTGACATCATTCTCAAGTCACTTCCACTTTTGAGGAACACTAAATTTGTCAACAAAAGTCTCAAACCCTTATTCTGCCATCTTAACAGTCTGTAACGCATGAGAATAGAGTCTTATAGTATCAAGAATTAATAACAAACTTCATTTTTTCTATCTGCAACCTTGGGGTGTGAAAAGGTATACAAGAGTGAGCATTTTCACCACCATTAGAGTTCATGACTTGACCTAAAACTAGAGCAATACAATTTTATCTATTTGTTGTTACCCTAGATGAGGGTTTTGACAGTCTAGAGCAGTTTTTGGTAAAATGACCATAACTTACTTATTTCTCCATGAAATTGAATGAAACAAGAAACACAAGAAAGTAGATTTCACCAGCTTTTAATTACAATTGTTCTCAGGCCCTAACACATCCATACAGGGCTGTACTAAACAAAGAAATAGCAGGAAAATAGTAAAATCTGCAAAAACAAAGTTTCTTGACATTAATTTCATTCAAACTTGTCTTCAATTCATCTTCAAAATGTTTTCAATACATCTCCAATACCTTTTCCATGAAGGTTTATCCATATTTATACATGATTTGAGGGAAACCAATAGTCTCCAATTGACTTTTGAGTACTTGATTGTTCATCTTCCATACTTTTGCATTTTTTTTACATTTTTCATATGACAACTTTGACATATTACAAAATTTGACAAGATGAAGACTAAATACATGATGAAATGGTCTATCATGACCTTATTAGATTTCAAGCTACTATGCTTGATTAGGGCATATAAGGAATTTTGTCATATTGATTCTATTGATTCTATTGATCTAAAACCATTCTCAATGCTAAACATATCATCAATGGACTAAAGAACTATCATCATAATGTATGGCATCATGGGAAGTATCATGACATGCACATAAGGAATTTAAATTATATTGTATATCAAGGTGTATATATATTAAAATCTAGTCCATAATGATAGACATATACAAAAATTTCGCAAATATGCCAACTCAAAACATTTTTTACAAAATGTGGCATATGCCTTGTCTCAAAATCTATATACAATCTACATGCCGAATAGCTACATCAAATACTACAAGTCCACTTGACCCTCAATCTGTGATGGATCCTGAAAAAGTGTCCTCTTTGTACCAGAATGTCTAGTAATTGATGGAGGCGAAGTTTCCTGCATTAACAAGTCAAAACACAAATTTGATTAATCTCTTCAATGGTAAATAAAAATAAATTAAAGTTAGTAAATAGATTCTTATCTACTACAATAAGAACTTTCATTTATTAACATACATCTAAATCACTACAATCAACTATAAGATTGCTAGATAAACTATCAATTATTTAGAAAAATTCAATTCAATTACCTCAACTCTATGTTGTTGTTCGGACAATCGTTCCACAAATAATTTTCTCTTAAGACAATCAGGTGTCCTAGTGAAGCATGATGACAAAAGTGGCACATCACTCACATTCTCAAGAGACTACATAAAAGAAAAGTAACATTGAAATAAATTAATATATATTTATTAAACAAAATAGGAAATGCATACATTTAAAAAGGTTAGATGTGTTACACACAAACAATCTAGAGTGCACTACACAAAAACTTATCTACTAGAAAACAAGCACATACCACCATCGAGGCCTCCTACATCAATTGAGGACTTTGAATTATCAAAATGACAAGAATGTAAGACTCTAAATGACTATAATCAAATATTTAAGTTTTCTAAATTATCAATTAAAGTACAATTCAATCAAATTACCTCTACCCTTTGTTGGCGTTGAGAAAGTCGTTCTGCAAATGATAGTCCCTTGGGTCAATCAGGAGTTCGAGAAAAGACTATTGGCAAAGATGCCACATCATTCACATTTTTGATTGACTATAAAATAAAATTAACATCAAGATATAAATTAATATATAATTACTCAAAAAGAAATAAATGCATAAAAAAAAGTTGATGTGTAGAACAAATTATACCGGCAAGTCCAAGCCAAATTGGATGGCAGACAAAGTTCCATGATGAACTTCTGTCAACTCCTCCTCTGTCATCAAATGTTATCCCACTTAGATACATTAGTACTAATAAATTTGTTTATATATTCAAATGGAATAGACCATAAAATTTAACTTTAAATTTTACCTATATAAAAGATTGCTCATGCATTTATCCTTCTCTACGGTTCACTGATCCGGTAGCTTCTACTCTTGTCCCTGACCCTTTAGCTTGAGTTCTGGACCCCATTGGCTCATCTCATGAATGGAGATCGTACTCTAATGTGTTCAACAGTGGCTCACTACTCTCCATAATAGGACCTAAGCATAAATGATTTCAAGAAATGCAATGATGGGGCACACATACATGTGTGGACGATGACGTTCTAGTAGAACCAGATGATCCAATATCATCACCTTCATCATGTGCTTGTGCAAACTGAGATGTCTGTATAATCAAATGCTCGGTCAAAGAGTGTATGGCACTAAGGCCTTGTTGTGTTTCATTTGCAACAATGTCTGGGTGCTATATTGGGGGTGGAGAAGGGATAGCAGGAGGGGGAATATAGGGACCTTGCACTTGTCTCATTACCCTAGGTCTATCTTGAGGCATTCCCTTACCCACTCCTTGAAACTCTCTAAAATCAAAATAATTAACATGTTGACCCATGACGAACTCTGCATAGAGTTTATGAAGGAAATACAAAGGTACATATAAATTGTTGTTGGGTGGTTTATCAAAAACCATCCACCAACGATCCCAAAAGTTCTGACTAATGCCCTCATGAATAAACCATTTGATTGAAAACATGGGCTTATGGACATCAACATGCAATCTGGTTTTAGGATTGACAAAGTATTGGGCTAACATAGATTTTGTAATCTCTAATTCTTTGACTTCATCATATGACAAACCGTTAGCATATTCGACCTTCTTGGCTTCTCGCCATTGCCTAAATGATTCGTGTTGGCTTGACAAGGTTTGAACATGATTAATGATTCCCTCTAAATTTGATGTCATTGTAGACAATCGAGGGTGGCAGCAATATATTTCTATGATCCTACTTATTTGATCAATATTTCTTTGAATATTCTCTTCTATTGTTGGAGGGGGAGGGTTTGGTGGTGGAGGGTTTGGGTTTTCATTTTGTGCATCCATTTTACCTAATTAAAATATAAAACATACCCACTTAGCATAAAAAACCAAAAAATTTGCTTGAATATACAAAACAAACAAAAAAATGCAAAAGATCTTACCTTTTTGGATCGGATATCCGTTCTTGAGAGATGACACTGCGTTTTGCAAGCCGCGGGTTTGCAAAAATGTGACCCTTTTTCTCTTTTTATGTTTATCAAAATGGATATCCATTATCAAAACAGATATCTGTTATCAAAATGGATATCCGTTTTCTTTTTCCCAATTGTTTTCATTATTTTTTATTTTAGTAGTTTAACATTTTAGCATTTTATTATTTAGGCATTTTAGCTATAAAATACAATCCAAATTTTAGAAAGACTGTATCATATGAAAGGAGAGATTTTGGACAAACTATCAAAATTTATATAGGATTGTGATGATATATATATTTGATTTTTATATGATTTGCTTATACTAAGGTATCTCATAGTATTTCAAAGGCACTTTTTTAATAGATAATTGTCATTATAAAATTGTAAAAGCAAGTCGTTTTGGTGTAAATTCTAACAAATCATTTCATGTTTAACTTACATATTAGATGATATTTGTGTCAACAATTGAGATCAAACTTGTGACACTCGGGATCGACCTCTCATTTTTCTATACCTATTCAAACTCCAAGACAATCATTGGATTGATGTCATTTATTTTCTAAAGGTGGCAAATCAATTTAGTACATCCTCAACATCATTGGATTGATGTTGATAGGGAGAGAAAGATAGAGAGAGGGAGATATCTATAGAGAGGTAGATACAGGAGAGAGGTAGATACGGGTTAGGGGTTAGGGATTAGGGGCATTATTTAGGGTTTACAAATTTAGAGAGAGAGAGACTGCTTTTGACATGCAACTATAAACCCTAAATAATGCCCCTAAACCCTAAACCCAAGTAACCCTAAACCCTAACCCCTAAACCATAAACCCTAAATAATTCCCCTAAGCCCTAAACCCTAAACCTAAGAAAGGGATTCCTAGTTTTCTTGTTTCCATTTCCTTCGTCGATAAGGGAGAGGGAAAGATAGAGGGGAGAGAGGATATATAGTAATGATAGGGGGAGAGAGGCAAGAGATAGAGAGATTGGGAGAGATGGCTAGGTATAGAGAGATAGAGAGGAGAGAGATAGGAAGAGATAGAGGAGACGAAGGGGAGAGATAGGGAGATTGAGAGTTAGAGAGATGTCCAAAGAGACAGGGAGATAGAGGAATGATAGGGGAGAGAGAGGCAAGAGATAGGGAGAGATAAATATAGGTAGAGAGAGAGAGGAGATAGATTGGGAGAGATAGAGGAGACAAAGGGAGAGATAGGGAGATAGAGAGTGAGAGAGATGTCTAGAGAGATAGGGATAGAGATTGAGAGGTGGAGGGATGATAGAGAGAGGGAGATAAGGGAGAGATAGGGAGATAGAGGTGGAGGGATGTTAATTTTAATGACCTCCAAATTTTCCATAAATTCTTCTCCACTAAAGCCTAGACCATCACCCAAATCCTTACTTTCCTAATAAAAGCCCTTCCCCAAACATCATTTGATCATGTGACTCCTTCCATCACTAGACAGGTGCCCAGGTACTTTCCATTAGTCATCTAATACTATAATCCCAATGTCATAGCTCACATTCCCACACCTACATTCATAGACTCCATCCCCCTATTGACACCATCATTGATAATCATTATATAAGGAGACTCCCTTGAATAATAATTAAACCATGGATTATCCCATATCCCCATCTTACACTTTCCTCGCCTTTTAACCCTTAGAAGATGACATTTAGCTATCCCCACCATTACCAATCATACTTTCTAGCAATTCCACATAAGACACCTTACCCATCACTTCACCTAGGTCATCACCAATTAAATCACCTCATTACTCCATTCAACCATACCCATACCACCCCTTTCTCACTCCACAACCTATATTAACACATGATTAAACCTAACCCCTAACCCCTAAACCCTAACCCCTAACCCCTATTTCCTAGCCCCTAAACCCTAAACTTGAGAAACCATAAACCCCTAAATCCTAAACAGTAAACCTAAGAAACCCTAAACCTCTATCTCTTTATCTCCCTATCTCACTATCTCCCCATCACTATCATTCATCTACCTCTCAATCTCTCTCCCTATGCTTTGGCCATGTCCCTCACTCTATATCTCCCTATTGGTCCTCTCTCTCTAAACACTAAACCCTAAACCTCTAAACCTTAACCCCTAAACCATAAACCCTAAACCCTAAATAATGCCCCTAAACCTTAACCCCTAAACCCTAAACCCCAAACGCGAGCAACCCTAAACCCTATCTCATATCTCTCCCTTATCTCCCTATCTCTATCATCCCTCTACCTCTCAATCCTTCTCCCTATTTCTCTAGACATCTCGCTCACTCTCTATCTCCCTATCTCTCCCCTTTGTCTCCTCTATCTCTCCCTATCTGTTTCCTCTCTCTTTCTATCTAGCTATCTCCAAAATTAAGAAGCCCTAAACCCAGGTACAACCTAAATCCAATCAACTCTAAACCTGTATCTCCCTATCTCTCCCCTATCTCCCCATCTCTATCATCCCTCTACCTCTCTTGATCTCTCTCCCTATGTCCCTAGCCATGTGCCTCACTCTCTATCTCCTTATCTCTCTCCTCAGTCTCCTCTCTCTATCTCCCTATCATTCCTCTCTCTCTATAAACCCTAAATCCAAAACCCTAAACCTCTAAACCTAACCCCTAACCCCTAAACAATTTAAATCCTAAACCCTAAATAATGCCCCTAAACCCTAACCCCTAACCCCTAAACCTGAGAAACCCTAAACCCTAAACCCTAAACCCCTAAACCCCAAACCCCTAAACCATAAACCCAAGTAACCCTAAACCACTATCTCCCTATCTCTCCCCTATCTCCCTATCACCTTTGTCCCTCTACCTCTCAATCTCTCTCCCTATGTCTCTAGCCATGTCCCTCACTCTTTATCTCCCTATCTCTTCCCTCAGACTCCTTTATATCTCCCTATCATTCCTCTCTCTCTATAAACCCTAAATCTAAAACCCTAAACCTAACCCCTAACCCCTAAACAATAAATCCTAAACCCTAAATTATAATGCCCCTAAACCCTAACCCCTAACCCCTAACCCCTAAACCTGAGAAACCCTAAACCCCAAACCCCTAAACCCTAAACCCAAGTAACCATAAACCACTATCTCCCTATCTCTCCCCTATCTCCCTATCACCTTTGTCCCTCTACCTCTTAATCTCTCTCCCTATGTCTCTTGCCATGTCCATCACTCTTTATCTCCCTATCTCTCCCCTCGGACTCCTCTATATCTCCCTATTGGTCCTTTATATCTCTCTAAACCCTAAACCCTAAACCTCTAAACCTTAACCCCTAACCCCAAAACCATAAACCCTAAACCCTAAATAATGCCCCTAAACCCAAGAAACCCTAAACCTCTATCTCCCTATCTCTATCATCCGTCTACCTCTCAATCTCTCTCTCTCTATGTCTCTGGACATGTCTCTCACTCTCTATCTCCCTATCTCTCCCCTCTATCTCCTCTATCTCTCCCAAACTTTATCAATCCCCTCTCTATATCTCTCTTTAAATCGTAAACCCTAAACCCCCAAACTCGAGCAACCCTAAACCTCTAAACCCTAAATAATTCCCCTAACCAACTTCTAAACCACTTCTCTATATAGGTGCAACTAATACCACTTTTTCATTGTTTTCCACATTTAATTATATTCTTTTCCATTTTCCAAGTCCTACATGTGTCCAAGTTGTATTGTTTGTCAAGTTTTTAGTCTAATTGTTAGTCCCAGCTCTCATGGCTATTAAAATGTTAGTATAGTTAGATTTATCCTTAGGTAACATTAATTTACACATTGTTGCACAAACAACCACACTGAAACATAACCTTACCTAATTAAGGTTAACCTTTAAGGTTCTTTCATAAATGGCGAGCTTAATAGATCCAACTAGTTCAATGTTCTTATAGTCCATGCTTACCCTTCCAAGAGAGTTCATGCCATGTTAACTTTGCATTATGTCCTAACATATCACATGAAGGATCATCATCATCACAAGGAATAACAATGTCATGAAGGATTAACGAAGGTGTAGCTTCACCACATAAAGTATCATTCATAATTTTATCACTAGAGGGTAAGGGTATATCATGTGTATCCTTCTCAAACCATGTATCATGAATTAGTTCATATGAAGGATTGGGTAAAGCAATTTAGGGCATGAAATCCAAAATGGATATCCATTTCAAAACATATGAAAGTCAAACTTTGCCAAGTCACGAATTTGGCTAAGTAAAAACGTGATTTTTTTCCTATTGCCACTATTTGGCCCATGATGATCCTGCACATACCCTGGGGAAGATGGAAATTTGAATGAGTAGGTGGAAGGCCAATAGGACACAAACAAGAGTCGAGGATGGGATGCCTGAGAGGGCCATAAATCTCTGTCAAAGAGGTTTGGTTGATTCAAAGCTGATGCAAACTTGATGAAGGTCAAAAAAATGGGCTTGTGTTGTGTGCAGAGGCCATGGAGGGCCAATGCTTGAAAATACAAATGCGAGCCAATAAACTAGAGCCTGATAGGTCCAAGCACCTAAACGGGGTTGCAGACCCAAAGAACTAGGGCTGAGGAGCCTGAAACAAGTTGAATGGCCTCAAAATTCAAAAGAAACCTGCACAAAATCGCTCAAACTCTAAAAAACAACAATGGAAACCAGTGGCAAGGGGAAAATTTTCCCTTTTTTAAAAAAATCAAATCCGTACGGTACAAATTTCGAGGCCATACGGTCATACAAACCCTGGTAGGTAAATTTTTTTTGAAAAATTTGACTTTACCAAAAAATTTTGTTTGAAGGGTCATCTTTAGTATCTTAGGCCTTCTGAACTCAACGGTGAGGTCCATTTGACTCCATGATGAACTCTTGACATAGCTTGGCGCGAAAATCACTCAAAACAAGAAGGGTTTTACTAGCATGGCTCTGATACGATGTTGGAGCAGCCAAGATTAGCAAGAAAATACCAACAACTTCCACAAAAGATAATATTGCACATAAAAGCTAAAATGATATAGTCAAGAGATTATTAAAATATACATAGATGACTTGTATAAATAGGCATGAGAGATGAGGTATAAAGGTAGGATTTAACAACTGACTACCTTTCCAAAGATGCGACACTTGTGAGATAAATGACAAGTGCTCATGAAAGTGGCAATAAAACATGCAAGAGGTGTTCTCAAATAATAAGGACACATGTCTTCACCACATGAGGTGAGACAAAGTCTAAAAATCCTAAGTAAACTTAAGCTAAGTGTGAATAGGTCAATTCTAGTAAAGGTGATATCCTAACTAGATACATAAAGACCTTATTTACACTAGCATAACTAAAGGGTTTGGTGAAGATATCTACAACCTACTCTACTGTTAGACAATAGTGCAAATCAATTACCTTCTCCAGAATCATCTCCCTAATAAAATGCATGTGGATCTCAATATGTGTGTTAGAAAATAAAAACTCTACACTCCCATATTTTCTAAAAAATGTTAACCCATAACTCACAACTATTGGCATAATAGTCATATAGTATTACATTGTTAGTTTATGCATATTAAATAAATCTTAGTAAATAAAGCAATAGTTAGTTGGTTAGTTTGTGGGAGTTACATTCCCGTATAGAGGTAGTTATCAAATAGTTAAAGGGAAGAGGCTTTTATAAAGCCAATGTAATGCATTGTAAAATCTTCCGAAGACAATAATATATTATTCTATGTTTTATGTTTTGCTATGTTAAAATAGTTTGATCCGGTTATCTGTGTTTGTGCACACCATATTTTAATATGGTATCAGAGCAACTCCATGATCCTGAGAAATGTGATAGAATAGAAGGCACAACCACTACTGCATAAGAGGTCATGGCCTTTGTAAGAGTTTCATAGACGCAGGCTATATATTTGTGAGATTTTAATTGATGCTATTAATGTTTTTCAGATGATGGGAAGTTGAGAATCATGGAAGATATTCCTGCATAGTGCATTACATACCTTCACAATGCATTTGTGGAAGATGTTCCTTAGCCTGGAGAAAGTGGTGTTCTTGTGGTGCTTGTAGAGCAAGTGGGCCTGCTAGTGAATGATCTCATCAGCCTTGATATCATGTGAGGGTTTTCTCTGTTGCATAGAGGCTACAAATTGATAGTTTTCCCAACGCCAAATGCAGAGAATGTGATCAAATTTTTCCTATTGTGAAGACTATAGATGGTAAATGAGACACAGGTCAAGTTAATACTATCAACATTCGTAACATTCCTTTGGTGTTTTTCATACTTTTAGTGAATGGAGTTTTCTGAACATGTATAAATATGTATAAGTTTAAAAAATGCGATGCATTAGACTACACTTATGCATTGGAGAATACAATAGTTATGACCACTTCATCTGCTGCATAAAAATATTGTGAGATATGCACAAGCAGTTATTTTGAAAGCAACTTCTTGTTGTTCGTTGTTTGATTTTTTGCAAGTTTAAACTGGCTTCTTATTACATTTTGTGGGAGTATGAACTAAAGCTGCCCCTTTTGAATAGCATTTGGAGAGATAAAATAGAGATCATTTCGGTCAAGCATAAAGGAAGGCAAAAGAGGTGTTGTAGAAATAGTATGAGTTCCAGCGTGATCTTGGACATGTTGAAATTGATTTATTCTAGAAGAGAACCATGAACTTGCTGCATACAGGAAGAGATTTCTAAGTAAAACCTAAATTTCACTCAAGTCGATGCATATGAAACTATTCAACAAACTCGCATATAAATGTGTGTAGTGGAGTTGGTATATAATTTTGATTTTATTGTAAGTGGTCATAGGATCAAAACTATCTAAGGTGTGAAATGAGAAGTTGTTTGAATTTTCTTTGTTGATTTAACTTATTAAATTTTTGGAGTAATAAGGTGGAAAACATTGAAGTTATAAGGATATATTTGTGTTTACACTATATTGTAAAAGGTGCACTTTTGGTGGAATCCAACACCTTGTTCATTTTATTTTATCATGGCTACATCAAACATTGCTTGTGCTCTCGGGGCCATTTATACTACACCTGATGAGGCCTCCAAAGACTCATCCAAGACATCAGTGGGTTAAAGTGTAACAGGGTCATATTGGAGACAGGCGGCATCGGAGGATGGAGGATTTTCCATCATCTCAAGTTAGCTTCTCACTTTGAGATGATGCTTTGCATGAGAAGCATTTTTGGTTTTAGTTGTTTTGTTTTTCTTTGTTGATGTTGACGAATTTGAAGAATGTATGTTTTGTGAAGATTTTGTTTTGGAGACAGGTTTGGGATTTGGTGTTGAGTTCAATATGGATTGTTGTCCAGCAAGTTTTAGAGTATATGATCGAGAATTATACCCTTTCGCGGTCACTAAACAATGATAGAGATCTGTTGTATCTCTTGGGGATTGTTGTCAAATAATTCAAGACTCTGTGATTTGAGAGTTCGAGACTAAAGAGCTCAAGAACACAATTCGAAGCTACGCCTTTCTAAGGGTAGACGAGACAGCATGATGGAGCCCCGCTTGGTTCAAGATTTGTTCTTTGGGAGAAGATCTTCTATAAAATATGTATTCATATTATGTAATCAGCTTTGTTGAGCATATTAGCATTCAGGGGGGTCCCTTGGTACTATTGCAGGAACAATGTAATAAGGGGGGAATGTTGGCATAATAGTCGTATAGTATTACATTGTTAGTTTATACATATTAAATAAATGTTAGTAAATAAAACAATAGTTAGTTGGTTAGTTTGTGGGAGTTACATTCTTGTATGGAGGTAGTTATCAAATAGTTAAAGGGAAGAGGTTTTTATAAAGCCAATGTAATGCATTGTAAAATCATAAGACAATAATATATTATTCTATGTTTTATGTTTTGCTGTGTTAAAATGGTTTGATCTGGTTATCTGTGTTTGTGCACACCATATTTTAATAACAACCTCTCTGATACCATGTAAGATTTGGTTATGAAGCCACCCTAGATAGAAGTTAAATTTATAGACACAAATATCAATTCCATGGTGTGGAAATGACCTAGAGCAAGGCATAATGAATTTTCTAGTTTGATAGGTATAATTTGAGAAAGAGTTATGAACATAAATTACAAGAATGAATCATCAAAGCTATTCATCAATAAATATTCTACATTAAATTTTAGAACTAAATGCCCTCTTCATTAATTTTAATACTTATTTCTAAATGTAATCCATCCAAACTTTTAAGTTTTAATTGCGTTGAGAGGTGTTCTATAGCTACAACAAGGCACAGAGTGTCATGTTGTGACCATGTCCATAAAAATTAAAACACAATGGATATATAAAAGTGATATATCTTTATAGCCATATCACATTTGGAGTATCGTCATTCCTTACGATTTTTATAAAGTAAAATGTACCTGCATTCCATGAATGCGTTCCATTTGTGATAGTGGAACCATGACAATCCCACTAATCTTCATAAAAATATATTAAAACGATTTAAAAGGTACAAGACAGTTCGAAACTTGTAAAAGGATTCTCATTGTCAGTCGTCAAATAATAATTTACACAGAGAAAATGAATCCAAGCTATTCGTTCCCACAGACTTTAAGTTAGCAACACAGAAGATTTCATACAATGTATTATGCTATTAACCAAGTTGGATAGTGGAGGTCACAATAAAAATTCAAAATTGAAAGCCACTAGATTTAAAAAACTATAAAAAATGTTAATACTGCAAGCTTTGCACGTTGCAGGAAAGCAGCTTGAATTATAGTGCTGCAAACTATCCACAGAAAGAGTAAAGTCAACAATGTCGAATACAACCAGCAAGTGTGGTTTAGGGTTGCCCACTGGTTTCAGAATTACATTTGTAGGAGATTCAGAATGCCATTAAATGCAGTTGGATCTTTGTTTTTATGCAAATCTCTACCATCCAATCTTGAGAGAAAATGGCAATGATTAAAGCTGTTCTTCTTGTCCTTGGAATAATAGGTACATAATCTATGAATTAGTTATTGAATTTGAAATTGAGAAAATCAATGTGTTCAAATTATCTAATTTGAATTAGAATGTGGTTGTTGAATTGCAGGAAACATAACTTCCATAGCACTTTATTTATCACCCATGTGAGTCCAATAATCACATTTTTTTACATATACTTTTGTAAGGATTTATACATAGTTGGTGATGACATTTATTTTACATTTTGTTGAATTTCAGACCGACTTTTAGAAGGATAATCAAGGAGAAAGACACGGGACAGTTTTCTGCTTCCACTTATATATGCAGTTTGTTCAAGTGTTTGCTTTGGACATTGTATGGTCTGCCCATCATTACAGACAACAACATTCCAATTGCGACCATGAATAGCATTGGAATAGGTTTTGAGATGGCTTACGTGCTCATCTATCTCATATATGCTCCACACTCTGAGAAGGTATTAACTTTGATTTATGTTTCAATGGAGGGAAAAACTATTTGAGATTTAGTCTTACTCTGAAACCTATCGTTAGGTAAAAAATATACTCCTAATTGCTTTTTTTTTTGGGTGGGGGTGGTAAGGGAAAAGAAGAAGTTCCCATTGGACCTATATGTTGGAAGTAAGCCACATCCAGATCGACGATGGACTGGCTACAATGGACTAGTAGCTCAGTTGGTAGAGTACTCCAGCAGCAAATAGAAGGTCTTAAGTTCGAGTCCTAGTTGGTTCATATGAACAGTAGTTTAACAATTGGTATCAGAGCCAGGCTAGGAGCCCCAAGCATCTACAGTGTGGCTTAAGGGGGGTGTTTAAAGTAAGCCACACCCGAACCGACGATGGACTGGCCACAATGGGCTAGTAGCTTAGTTGGTAGAGCACTCCAACAACAAATGGAAGGTCTTAGGTTCGAGTCCTAGCTGGTCCATATGAGTAGCAGCTCAACAATTGGTATCAGAGCCAAGCTGGTCCATATGAGTAGCAGCTCAACAATTGGTATCATGGACTAGGAGCCCCAAGCACCTGTAGTCCTAGGACCTTCCATTTGCTATTGGAGTGCTCTACCAACTGAGCTATTGGCCCATGGTCCATATGAGTAGCAGCTCAACAATTAGTATCATGGACTAGGAGCCCCAAGCACCTGTAGTCCTAGGACCTTCCATTTGCTATTGGAGTGCTCTACCAACTGAGCTATTGGCCCATTATTGGCCCATTGTGGCCAGTCCATCATCGGTTACTGATATATTCATTCATAATTGAATAATAATTAACTAGTTTTCTTGATTACAGGTTAGAGTTGGGGTAATGGAGGCGGCATCTCTTACATCTTTCTTTGTATTAGCTGCTTGTCTTGTAACAGTGGTACCCAAGAGCAGAAGACCTCTCACACTAGGAGTTTTCTGCGTTGCTTTGAACATTTTAATGTATGCAGCTCCCTTGTCTGTACTAGTAAGGCTAATTTCTTTATCCTTTTTCCCATAAAATTTTCCTAATAAAACTAGGGACAATTATTGAATTTCATAACTTATAGATGAAATATTGATCAGCATTTTGATTTTGATATAGAAACAAGTTATACAAAACAAGAGTGCAAGCAGCATGCCTTTTCTTGTATCTTTGTTCACTCTTGTAAATTCAACAATATGGCTGGCTTATGGTATACTCAAGATTGATACGTTTATCATTGTAAGCTTCAAATATATCATTTAACTTTATTTATGTATTAATATTTTTATTTTGATATATATGATGCTGATTAAACTCATCGTTGTACTACTTGTACATGTTCAAAAGAGACTTATTTCTAATTTACCATCTCCTCTAGTTTCTTAATATCTATGTAGCATTACTTACTATGTATTAGAGATGAAAATTTGTATTGTTGTATCTACAATTTTTTTCTATAGTTTGCCTTGTTTCTTGAATTCAATTGAGAGTTTGCTTTCATGGGTTTCTTGTTATCTTTTGTTCTTGCAGATTCCAAACGGATTGGGTGTGTTGCTTGGAATCATTCAAATTTTTGTGTTTTACATATATAGAAAGGAGCCCAAAATCTCAGCAAAAGTGGAACAAAATGGCAATAATAAGCTTGCAGGAAGTCACCAAAATGGTATTTGTGAGCTCACGGAGATTCCGGATATGGTTTGAAATCATGGGCTTCTCGCATGTTTGAGATTGCTCCTACTTTTTTGCTGTTCAGAACGTTAATAAACCCTTTTTATCTCTCTTCAAAAGAAAATATTTGGTGTTGAAGAGAGCGGTAGTTAATAGCAGTCAGAATAGTGATTCTAGGGCTGTAACTACTTATTCATTTGTAAAAGAAAATGACAGGCACCTGCTCGGTTAACTGGTGCTGGTTAAAGAAAAAGTAACAGTTGTTCAGTCAACTGCCTACCAATTTTTTTTTCCTTCTAAAAAAATGTAGATTACATGATTTATAAGACTTAGCTCTTCCCCTTGCAAGGAAGGTACTTAGGTTTAAC
Organism: Cunninghamia lanceolata; assembly: GCA_027924645.1. Taxonomy (NCBI): domain Eukaryota; kingdom Viridiplantae; phylum Streptophyta; class Pinopsida; order Cupressales; family Cupressaceae; genus Cunninghamia; species Cunninghamia lanceolata. Next base: position 2,036,570 of record BSBN01001465.1, on the reverse strand, counting down.
ATAAATTCAACTTGATTTAATGATATTCTGAATCAGGGCAACCCTTAACCGTAAATGGTGATTGTATTCAATAGTCAAGCTATTTTTCTCATTAATTCTGCAATGCATGTCGTACAGATATTTGATGGGTATTTGATATAGGTTTTTAAATTCTAGAATGGCTAGCAGCTTTGAATTTTGAAACAATTATTTGACCTCCGTTCTAATTTATATATGATTCTGTAAAAAAAAATAGAATAGATGGTGGATGCATTCATCCCTTTCCGAACTGATCTCCTTGAAAAGAACAATAAAAAATGGGAACATTTTCCATTAAAAAAAAAACTAGGGTTGATATGTTGGAGAAATGAGCTGCACCTGGTATACTATTCAATAGTAAGGCTTTCTAACATGTACATGGGAGTTCTTTGATTCGAGTCTTAACTGGTCTATTAAAATTAACATGGTATCAGAGCAGCTGGGCTTAAACAACACACTCTAAGCTTTAACTTAGAGTGTGGGTCAAAAGCCTTGTCTCCATTTCCTGGAAGAAGAAGAGGCGAATAGTGGGTTTCGCTGGAGTTCAATTACATTAAGTGTGTGTTGTTTGGTGGATGTTATTACTGTGATGCAATGGACAACTAATAAGACGATAGCTTTCAAAGGCAGTTACAGATTGCATTTTTAGGGTTCACTCTCACAATTGAGAAGAAGCTAAGAGTGTTAAACATAGATACCAAAAAAAGGTAACAAGCCTTTTAGGTAATAACCTATGTTGAAATAAAAAGTTGTATGCACAAAATTTTTAATTCTTTAATCTCTTAAACAATTTTAAATTATTAATTAATGTTTAGAGGTGTTGTAAGAGTTTTATGTCATGACTGGTAAATAAAAACTTGAAAATTTAAATTTGGCAGTCATTTATATGTTAAATAATTAATAAAGAGTAATTTTTCAATGTTAAAGCTTAAGTCTTATATTAAAGAAGTCCATGAGAAATACTTTTTTAGTAAATTCAAAGTTGGGTTAATGAGAGGATAGTAAGAATAAAATCAAATATTAAATCTTTGCTTTAATATAGAATTTTGATGTTTCCATTGGGTAACAATAAACTAAGTTAGTAATTATTGTTAGTAAATTACTAAAAATCACTAACTCTAAAAGTAAACTAAAATGTATGTGTCCATATATGTATGTAGTTAGTTGAAAGGCATTCTACAGTGGAGTGTCATGTGACTTTATACATTTTTTAATAAACTACCTCTTAAATAAATTAAAAATTATGTCCATTTGTGTGTATATATATAGGTAGTAAATAAAACAGTTTTAAAATAAAATAACTCTTCAAGTAAATTAAAATTTATGTGTTCATGTATTTATGTAGGTAGTAAATAAAATAATTCTAGAAAGTACAATAAAATAGTTTAGAATTATTTAAGAATTATTTTATTTTATCTTTACATTGTTTACTTTGTTTATATTTGAAGAGTTATTTTATTTTATTGTATTTACTTAACATTATTTTATACTTTTAAATTTTAAAAAATATATGTGGGCTGTATTTTATTTTTATTTACATTTACACAATCATGAGATGAGATTCTTGATGTCATGTAGAATGTTTCTTGGTGTGATTAAATATTAATTAATTATTTTATTTTGATTAGTATTTTATATATTATTTTGTATAAAAAAGTATGTTACATCATATTTTAAAAAATTGGTAGAATAACATCACATCTTAAAGTCTCTACAAGATCATGCTTTAAATAATTATATCAAAAGAGATAAAAAAGTAATTTCTTAAATTGTAATGTGATGGAGCCACTTTTCTATGGTGGCCCAATGTTAGCTCACACCCCACAAACTACACTCATAGTCCAAGGAAGATTACTAGACTATTTTGTATAAATGTGTAGCCAAACTTCTAAATGACCTATAGCTTAAGTTTCAATATGGTTAAGGTGGTGGCTACAAGTAAAACTCAATAATAGTCACACCCATTTCAATTGTTGTAGCTTTGTTGTCTAATGGCTAAAAGTGAGTATTTAATGGCTACATGTGTAATGAACTCTTCCATGATGCTCCTAAATTGGTTGTAGGTACAAATGTAGTTGTTGTAAGTTCTAGCATTAGCCTATAACACACCCAACATGAATCCAAGTGAGCCACCAACACTAAAATAGGTACCTACATTAGTGGTTGCAAGCAATGCCATCACAAGGCCTTACTCATACACACTAATCAATTAAAACACTATCTTCCACTATGACCATTCACTCCATAGGACCCAATGACTTCCAAGCAATCATGAAAATAGAAGCTCACACATAAGGCTCAAGATTTCAAATATATATTGAAGACTCAACTAAATAAACTAGGGGAGATAATAATATCATTATTATATTTGGAACATAAGAAAATGCACATAAAATACCCTATTTTTAGAGCAATACAACATGAATCTAGACTTCTCTTGCTTTAGGGAATGCTTCTACTATTTTCTCTGGCCTTTGAAAAGTTAGATTCTTCACTTAAAACCTTCTCTATTGTGACATTTCATCCTCTTTCTTATCTATCCTATCACATGTGACCCAAAAGAACATTCCTTACCTTTGTTCTTGGGTACATGCACCCAAATATCTCCTTTCTTAGACTCCTAAAGTTGTGCCTATATATTTAAAATGTGAGGGACAAATCAAAAGTTTTTGGTTCATGTGTTTTTATTGATCTTCTCTCCTTCTATGTGACCTTCTTCTTCTTCTTGCCTATGCTGACTTACTTTGTTTTCTTCTCTATTTTCTCCTATGTTCCTTCTTCCTTCTTTCTCTACTTGTACTATCCTCTCTACTATAGTGTCTTTCCTTTTTCTCATGCACTCTAGGTTGTACATGCACATGAATCAAGATTTCAAACTTTCTCACCTAGTAAATGAGCACTTGAGAACTAAAATGGAAAGGTGTAGAATGTGATCTCCAATAAAAATGGCCTCTTCCTAGGAAACAAAATATTTTAATGACTAGACAAGTCCACACAAAGATAAACAAAATTTGCATCAAAGGTAAAATTTAAAGTAAATGCAATGGTTGTGACCATGAGTCAAATTGCTAAGTGATGATCCCACATCAAACTACCCAAGTAACAAATTTGTGATCCCCTACTCACTACCAATACTCAGCATTGCTACAAGTTAAAAGGGCTCAACCAAGTAGCAAATTCAATAACCCTACACTTTTATTTCGCTAGATGTTCTTTGTATGCATTTTCTTTGGTCTACTTGATCACCTTGGAATAAAAAATGGATCAAATCTATTTTTTCTATTTTTTGATCACCTTAGCATAACCATTGTACCTCCTTTCAGTATACTTGTGCTAGTGCTAGTGGTTGTGAGGTTGGACAAGTAGCTAGGAAAATAAATGTAGGTGGTTGTGTATAATGCATATAGAAATGCTATATATATGTATCATTACCATGAATAAAATAACTTCAACTTTCTTATCAAAGTTTGGCTATACTTTCAAAGATAAATATGGTTGATGTACTTCTTTGGATAAGGGTAAACACAAATGTGTGTACAAGATGCATGATTGGAAAACAACATAGAGACAAGTTTGAAAGGTCCAAATAGATGGCAAGAAAATCTCTTGAACTTGTCAATAGTGATTTATGTGGGCCTATGAATCCTCCATGAAGGGGAGGAGCTAGGTAAATCTTACATGATCTTTGGACGAAGGTTTGGGTCTACTTCCTTAAGAAAAAGGACGAAGTGTTCAGCAAATTTACTCTTTGAAATCTAGCTTTGACACATAGCATAGGAAAGTCTTTTCGTAAGTCAAAGTTATAAGACTTAAAAAAAAAGGAGTATTCCATGGGAAAGATGTAAAGAGATGGGTTTTTAATGAAACCATTCTTTAAGATTAATGTGATTAGCCTCCCATTACTTTTTCCACATAATATTTTATTTTGATTCTCCTTTGGTGTGTGTTCACATAGTGTGAAGTATTCATGCAAATTCATAAAGAAAGGGAAGGTGAAGAAATTGTCATTTATGTCATATTGTAATATTTGACATTACTTGTTGAAGTCAAGAGTTTTATGAAGCTCTCTTTCATATTTGTAAGTCACAAATTTTACAAAGTCCTTGTTTATTTGGTTCATAAGAAGGCAAACATCAAGGGAACATAATAAACACATTTCATTGTGTGTATTGGTAGAGGCTTCATTTTTCAAGCCTAGGTGTTTGTGTGCTTGGGGAGTTTATGTTTATACTAGCTATGGCCTCATCTGAAGGCTCTAATATTGTGGTTAATTCAAAATTAGATGGTTCTAACTATGAAAATTGGAAATGTGAGATGGAATTAATTCTCTAACTAAAAGGTTTATAGTAATTTGCAACAAAAGACAAACCTATAGATGTAAGCAAGCATAAAAAATAGAATAAATGGATATGAATGTGTGGGAAACTATTATTTGGAAAATTAGTCTAGGAACTAGGCCTCATGTTCAAGATCTTAAAACAAAAAATAAAATATGGGAAACTTTGCAAACAATGTATGAAAGAACTAGCAAATTAAAATTTATGGATATTAAAGGCAACTGAATCATTTAAAAATGAGAGAGTAGATAGCATGAATGGTCACATTGCAAGGTTGAAGAATCTAAGAAATCAACTTGCAATGATGAAGGTGAAATATTCATACTCCAAAATTATAGATTTTTTGATTGAAAGTCTTCCAAATGAGTGTTATAATTACATATGCACATTAGAGCTAATTAGAAATTTTGACAATATCATACTAGAAGAAGTATAAGGGACTTTTTTGAATGAAGAGGATATGCTTAAAAAGTTCACAGGTGAGTCCAACAAGAGTTCACAAGCGTTTATGGCTAGAGTCAAATATAAGAATTACAATCAAGGAAAATCATACCAAGATCAAAGACAACAAAATCAAGGGGAAAGGGGATCCAAACAAAAGTAATCAAAGGAAATAGAACCAACATAGGGATAATTGATAAAGGAATGATTTTCAAAAGGGGAAAAATGAATGGAGAAATCAGAAGGATAATTCTAAAAGGGAAAAATCTATCACATGTTATAATTGTGGAGAAGGGGGGCATAAAAGTGATCAATGTCCTAGGAAATCACATGTAAGAGGGCAAAGAAAGTTTTATCAAAGAAGACAATCAAAATTTTCTCAAGAAGAAGTTGATCATAATATATTGATAACCTCTTTAGCTTCTCAAGAAATTTCAAATAACATTTAGTACATTGATTCGAGAGCTAGACAACATATGACTTACAATAAAAACTTTTTTGGTTCTTTAGAAGAAGTGAAAAGTGCAAGGATATTCCTTGTTGATGATAGTTCACATGAAATTGAAGGAATGGGTTCAATTTTAATGACAAGACATGATAGTAAGAAATTGGAAATAACATATGTGAATCTTGTACCTAAGTTAACAAAAAATCTTCTCTGGATAATGATTTGCTAGTGGTGAATTTTTTCCAAATGGAGAATAGTTGAAAATGAGGCTTTAAGTTTTAGTGAATAGTACAAGCTATAAGGTGACCTAAATCACAAGATTTTTATGAAATTTTAGTATAGTGTTGGTTAAATCTCCTAAGCATTTATTTTATTAAACTTTTAATTCAACTTTTTTGCCACAATATTTGATGCGTGATTAGATCTTATTCACCTAAATTTATAAGTGATATTACAAATCTAAATTGATTCACCATTAATATTACATAATTATCACTTATTTTAGCTCCATATCACCAATATTTATTTCCCATCATTGATTTTGTCTCTAATCTAATGGTTCTCATTTCTTTCTTGGAGCTAAAATTTACTCATGCTTTCAAATGTTCATTAGGCTCATAATTCCTTTTGGATAGTGGCCCCACAAGGAGCACTACCCCTTGAACCTATTGGTAGCTATCACCCCCAAGCCCCTACTTTTCCATAGGAATTTAATTTTTTAAACAAAAGATTCACCATGGTAATTAATGCACTTACCTATTATTTGCCAATATTCGCTATGATTTTTTACATTTTTTTGTGATGTATATACATTTATCATTAAAATTAATATCTTTTTCAAAGAAAGGAAATATTAGACAATAAGAATTAATATCCCCCCCCCCCCCCCCGTTAATGGGTTGGTGATGTTGATATCCAGAGAAGGAGGAGGGAGACAAGGTGGGCACAACCTACAAAGGGATAGGTAAAGCTTAATTTTGATGGAGCTTTGAAAGGAAACCCAGGTGTTTCGGGAGCAGGTTGTTTGGTTAGAGATTGGAAAGGAAACATTCTCGGCAAGGTGCCTAAGAAGCTAGTGCAAGGACCCAACAATGAAGCGGAGTTTCAAGTGCTTATTCTTGGCCTCAATTTATGTCGACATCTTGGAGTATTGAAGGTGGAGGTTGAAGGGGATTATATGATAGTGATCAATGCCCTTCAAACAAGGACCATGGCAAATTGGAAACTAAACATTCTGTTGAACGAAGACCTATGTTTAGTCGATGGATTTGAAAGAGTGGTATTTAACCACGTGTTGTGAGAAGGGAATAATGAGGCAGATGAGTTGGTGAACCTTGCCATCATTGCATCAAATGAATTGCTATGGGAAATAAAGATTAATTATGGTGCCAATTCATTTAACTGACATGTCGTTCAATCCGTTCAACGAGTTGGGCTAGTGAAGTGTGCGAGGAGAGTTAAAGTATTTTGAGAATCAAGATGGGAGGTATTCCATTTGTTGTGGTGGATTTTTGCATGGTTTTTATTGGCAGCGATGGACACTCCCATATGTGTAGTCTAAAGTAAAAGACAAATGTCTTTATTAGGAAACATCACTAGAAAAAGGATGAGAATGGTGTTTAAGCTGAAAAGCGGCATTGTCCTCTTTGCTATCGAATGGGTCCTTGGAGAATATTTCATGGTGAATTGCAACAGATATAGGATGAATACCGATTTGGCGTCAATGTTTTTAGTGGTGCTTTTGGATTTAAACAAAGAAAATCCCACAATCCAAAAGATGATGGAGGAATATGTTGAATCAAAATATAGAGGTGGTTGGAAGGTGGTGCAGGAGCACCTACCTGACAGCTGGCCTCCATGAGGCAGTTAGTTTGTTATAGGTCTAGTTAATGTTTCCAAGAAGGTCTTATAAGACCAATGCATGTAATAAGGTCATGTTGACCATACTTTACTATTTTTAGCTAGTTTGTTAGGACAGCTGTTATGCTGTGTGTTCAGTTGGATCCTCCCAGCCGCTTGGAAGCTCCCAGCCGCTTGGAGTCAGGTCGGTAGTACTCGCAAGAGATCCTATTTATGTATGAGGATCGGTGGATTTTAGAAATTGCATTGAGAAGTTAGATTGCAGAGTGAGACAGAATACTGTATTTGCATCTTTTGAAATCAATAAAGATCCTGTTTGTGTTCATTTTCTGTTTGATTCTCCATTGTGTAATCGATCTGCTGTTCTGGTGGTTACATGGATTCGCTGATCCATTCCACCGGTTGATTCGTCGAATCGGTGGAATGGCTATGTACAGTAGATTAGGATTTAGTTTGCATTTTCTGTTTGTTCATGTGCATGTTTGCAGGATCGCAGTCGAGAGGTGTTGAGAACCCTAGCATGGGTATGTGCTAGGTCGTGTTGGTTGTTAGAGTCTGGAAGATCACCCTGAAAGCGGATCGGGTCACCTCAGGAGGTTCGACGGATCAGAAATTCGCTAAGGTTGGAAAATCCATCGCAATGGCATCATCAGGATATTTCTGTGTATATCCTGCGGTTACTTCGGGAGTCATCCGAGTAGATGGAGGTGAGCATGATGCAATCGGTTGCATAAGGTGAATGTGTTTTGAGGTGATCATCATCAGGTGTTGCCGAGGAGGAGCGTATCGGCATAAGGTAGAAGATCGGGTTGATAAAACCATCGCGGGCCGATAATGTTAAGTTTGGCCGATAGCAGGATATTGAAGGAACTGCATGTGACGTCATCGTCATCAGGATAATCGTCATCAGGATATCGGGGCAGCAGGATATTGAAGGAGCTGCATGTGACGTCATCGTCATCAGGATATCGAGGTGACGTAAGCATCGAGGGAAAGGTGCATGAAGTTGTGGTCATCAGGATATATGGAGGGAACCGGATATTTTATATCCTGCTGATGAACATGATGTTGAACATCATGATGATGAAGAAAGAGGTTGGCGGTAAGATGAACAGTGAACATCAGGAGGATGTTTGCACTTGCCGAATATGATGATGCTACCGATAGTCGGATATGATGATGCTGTTGACAGGCAAAGAGTCGAAGGTTTGTCTGTAGGAGGATATCGGTCGGCAGAGAAAATATGATGATGCTGACAGTGTTAAGGGAAATATGATGATGATGAAGGGTTGCGGACATCCATGCTGTATGTCAAGGTTATAGTGTGGATGCCTCTGCATCAGAAGGAGGTGGTGGGTTTCACACATTATGGTTTAGGGGTGCTACTGCCAGGAGATGTTCACAGGGTGAATTTCGCAGGCGATGCAGTTAACTAGTGGTTGTTTGTCTTGGAAGCAGGGGAAGATAAAATAGTTGGTTGAAGATGCCAAGCCTCTTAGGGGATAGCTTTCTTGAAGAAGCTTGTTGATCAGGAGGTGGAGTTTGACTAAATGCAAGAGATCCTAGAGAAGTGCTATGCTGCTAATGAGAATGCCTGAGGTGGAGTCATCACTGTTTTGTTATCTATTTTTAAAAATATATAGTGATATGTATCTGGTAGACATCATAGAAGATAATAGAATATAATAGAAGGTATTAGGAGATATGGATATAGGGATTTTGGAAGAATCTTGTTTTGGTTTGTTTACTATTTTCGTGTTGAACTCACAAATTATGTTAATTTTGGTTAAAGTTTAATATAATGGGAGCTAACCCCAAGTCAGCAGTTTACCGATAAAAAAAATAGAATCAATATTTTTTTTTCCAAAAAGGGAAAGATTCACTAGGATTTTATAAGATTTTTTAGGGGTCTTTCCTTAAAGTTATCACTATCTCTCAATAAGTGAAATAACTCAACATGGTTATAAGGTGGAGTTCTTGTAGATAAATGTCTAATAAAAAACATTAAAGATGAATTCAAAATTGTGACTACAAGAGTTGAGATTGATGACATTTACAAACTTTTGGCATCTATAGGTAAGACAACTTACATAACTACAGGTTCCTCTATAAGTGAGTTGAGGCATAACAGATTTTCTCACTTAAATTATCAAAGTTTGGTTATACTTTCAAAGATGAATATGGTTGACAGACTTCTTTGGATAAGGGTAAACACAAATGTGTGTACAAGATGTAATGGTTGGAAAATGCAATAGAGACAAGATTGAAAGGTCTAAATGGAGGGAAACTAAATGTATTAAACTTGCTTATAGTGATTTATGTGGGCCTATGAATCCTTCATCAAGAGGCTAGGCACACATTAACATTCATTGATGATCTTTTGAGGAAGGTTTGGGTCTACTTCCTTAATAAAATAGATGAAGTGTTTGGCAAATGTGAAATTTTTTAAGCATTTGTGGAAAATCAAAGTGGGAATAAGATCAAGTGACTAAGAATAGATATTGTGGAGAATATGTCAATAAAAAATTCAAATATTTTTGTCAACATCATGGGATCAAGAGAGAAATATCTAACAGATATACTCCTCAACAAAATGGTATTGCTAAAAGGTAGAATAGGACCTTAGTGGAAATGGTATGGTGCATGCTACAATCCAAGGGTCTTCCTTTGTTTCTTTGGGATGAGATTGTCAATATTGTAGCTCATGTCTTGAATAGATCTCCTACAACCTATTTGTAGAAAATCACTCCCAATGAAGCATGGAGTGGTGAGAAACCAAATGTTAAGTATTTTAGACTATTTGGATGTGAAGCATTTGCTCACATACTTGATGAGATTAGAGAAAAGAAATTTGAAAATAAGAGTGTTAAGTACATATTTTTTGGTTACGATAATTAGAAGAAAGGATATAGGTTGTATGATCCTAGTATGGAGGATGCGTTCACAAGTAGGGACATCAAGTTTAATGAAGGATTCGAGGATATGATAAAATCCTCTCCTATTCCACAAGTGGACATAAATAATGATGAATCTTGTAGTGCTTTTGAAATTGCTAAAAGTTCAAAGGAAACTTCCAATATAGTTGAAGAATCTAATCCTCTTCAAAAGACCAAGAATCTTCAAGAAATTTATCAAAATATGAAACAAGTTAACTATACCCTAGAATGACCACCATAATGAAGACTAATGATCCTCAAATCTATGATGAGGCTAAGGGAAAACATGAATTGGAACAAGCTATGGCTCTTTAATAAAGAATAAAACTTGGAAATTGGTGGACATACCTAAGGGAAAGAATGTGGTAAAAAAACAAGTGGGTGTATAAGACTAAGTTCAAGTCTAATGGAAGCATTAAAAGACATAAGGCAGGATTAGTCGCCAAAGGGTACTCACAAAAGGAGGGAATTAACTACAAATAAATTTTTACTCTAGTAGCAAAGATTAGTACTATCAGGACTATAATAGCATTGGTAGGCCATTTCAAGTGGTATCTTCACCAAATGGATGTTAAGAATGTTTTTTTGAATGGATAAATTGATGAAGAGATCTACATGACAAAACCACATGGATTTGAAAGTTCAAGACATGAACGCTTAGTTTCTGATGAGCTACAAATAGAACTAGTCTATTTTTGCAATTGTACCTTTCTTCCCTTGCCTAAATCCCACTTCATTCACTGATTTGTGCATAAATTGTTGAGAAATCTTGTTTAATTATGTTAAGATATAAGTGTAATGGTTAAATAAATTTCTAGAATAAAGAGTTTCATGTTGTAGGCTTAAACTAACATTTAGCTATGTAAAAGTACATTTTTTGTTAAAAATAAGGCTCTAGAGATACTAGTAGCAGTGTTTCACAAAACTCCAGAGATATTCATAGAACTCTAGAGACATTTTGAAAAGATGCAGAGGATTCTTCCAAACTATTAGCACACACTCTAGGACTTTACAGGTTAGACCGACTATTATTAATTCATGAATCGACGGATCCAACCATGAAGGGAGAAAAACACCAAGTGTCTATTCCATGCAGAGACTTTAGAGATATATCACCATCTTCTATTCCACATTGCCTTTTTACTACTAAGGCTAACTCTCACTGCCACTGAACTACATATAACTCCTTGCAAAGAGTTGCACAATTAGTGTCACTGCATGTCTTAAGAGCGTTTCCATGTTTTACCTTATAATCACCAATTATGTAATCAGAAGACTAAATGAATAAGTCCTCTATTTTCTATAGAGACTCTTAGTTAGAATTTAATAACCATAGTTGTATCTATCAATTATAAAATGATTAGTATATATAGAAATATGGCATAGGAGATGGATACAAATTTTTATGTTGAAAGAAAGACCAGAGATCATATTTTTGTTGTTTTAAAATTTAAGCATGTACTGTTGGTTCAAATTATGAAATAAAGGAAGATGCTCATCCATTTTTTGATTGTTGAAGGTTTATTGGTCTCTCTCTAGAGGTGGAGCAAGGGCCCACTCCAACCAACAGATAAGGATTGGTATTTCATAGTTGTTAGTTGCTTTGCTATTTTCTTATTTTGTTAAAGTTCCTTTATTTAAAAAAGCATTAGCTATTCCAAATCTTTTCTAGATTAGGTTACTTTTAGCAATTATAATCTTTAATTCCACTAGATTAAGTTACTTTCAGCAATTTTAATCTTTAATTTCATTAGATTAAGTTATCTCACCAAGTCTTCTTTTTAGTAGTATCTAGAATGCATAGTTAAAAATGAGGATTAAAGTTAGCATAGATTCAAATTAAGATTTTAGGAGGAATTAGGAGAACTACTAGTTAAAAGTTTGTTGTAAATAGCCATGGACACACCTTGGATTTGGCAAACTAGAAAAAAATATTTATTTAAATGCAAGGTGTATAATGTGTTGCACTTTTATTGTCATTGATGTCACTAGTGTCAGTTTCAGGAATGTTGTTAGTAGCGTTGTAATGAAGAAGGTCAGAAGTCAAGTGAACAAGAGGTAATGTCAAAGGAAGTTTGTGGCAATGTGATCAAAGAAGAAGACAAATAAGATGGATCAGAGAATTTGTGATGAGAAGGGTAAGGTGATGGATGTCATATACTATGTCTACTGATTGCATCAGTATCATTTGTACACAGTTGTACCCTATCTCCTAAAGTTCATAGACAAAGATGTTAGAAAGACGGTTGTCGTTGCACCAAAAGATTGACCTATTAATGCTCGATACATCTACCAAAGTTAATGAATTCCATAGGAGGCAGTTAAGCCTTGTCACAAACCCAAGTGTTGCGCTGCACAACACAAGGAGACCAAGGGAGCACACCTTGCAACAATTCCCCCCAGCACAAGTGAGGGTTTCAAACCTGTGACCCATGCTTTGATATCAATTGTTAGAAAGATGGTTGCTGTTGCACCAAAAGATCGACCTATTAATGCCTAATACAATCACCAAAGTTAATGAATCCATATGAGGCAATTAAGCCTTATCACGAACCCAAGTGTTGCGCTGCACAGCACAAGGAGACCAAGGGCACACACCTTGCAACAAAAGATTGTGCTAACATGAAGATTCATGTTTTGGGAAAAGAGTTTGTTGTTGTTACATGAAGTTGAGAATGAAGTCTCTGATGTAGTAAATATTGTATTCATTACTTCCTGAGGAAAAACATTAATTTAGTTTTGGAAGAAAGATTCAAGTTGTCCAAGGCATTGGAGTTTGCACATAATAAGCTCAGGATAATGCTCTGCATTCCTCCACATTTGAAGGTACGACCTTGCGATTTGAGAGGTTGTCAAAGCTGTGTGTGAAGGTTGTATGTTCCTGATTTCAGAGCTTAAATGTTACCATAGAAGATTCTAGAGCTCACAGAGTGAAGACAAAGGTTCAGGATGGTTGCAATTAGTATGTGTCAGAGAAGTGCTCCACATTTCTTTGATTTTGAAGGTGAGGTCTTGAGGTTTAAAGGATAATCAATTATAGATGAGAATATAGTTATATTAAAGTTTCAGTTGCTAAGGTGTACCACAGAGATTCTCCAGGATCAGTAGAACAAAGACACATCATGCTGCTGACTAAGGTTGTCTAGAAGAGAAAGCAGAAGCTATCACATTTCACTGCAGTGTTACACATATGATACCTAAGGTGATGTGGTTGTCATTGATGTCAACACTTAGTTTGGACTGTCTGATACATTGTTGATGTTGGATGTGATGTGGTTACTAAAGTTCATGGTTGGATGTCCTGTTGAATGTAATGTGGTTAATGTGGTTACTGAAGTTCATGGTTTGATGTCATGTTGAATGTAATCTGGTTAATGTGGTTAATGTGGTTACTGAAGTTCATGGTTGGATGTCATGTTGAATGTAATGTGGTTAATATGGTTATTGAAGTTCATGGTTGGATGTCATGTTGGATGTAATATGGTTGCTGAAGTTCATGGTTGGATGTCATGCCTCGGTCAATACAGAGTTGAGTATGAAGACACATTAATTTATGGGAATTAGAAGCATCAAGAAGACATATTAAGATGGGAATTAGAAGCATCAAGAAGATATATTAATATGGGAATTAGAAGCACTAAAATGTATGTTACTATGTCTGCATGAGTTGTCACAAGAACACAAGTAGGTTTTGATCTCTGGAAAGTGATGAAGACTTTTGCCATAGAAAGATGCCTGGGAGACTTCTTGGGAAATTGCTCTGCATTCCTCTACACTTGTAGATATAATCATACGGCTCATAATCTAAATTTAGTATGTTGTGAAGATGTTATATCCAAGAAATAAAGTCTTACCTTTAATAATAAAAGTTGTGTGTGACAGAGTTCTGGTCTATGTTCTGACAAAATAAAATGGTGATGAAGACTTGTTGGAATGCTTTGCACTCCTCTAGATGTGAATATTTGTCAATAAAACTTTGTGAACATGTTCAGAGAGACTCAATGCATACTCTTGTAGAGTATCTAGTGATTTGGTGTACCACAAGTAATGTTTAATCTTCTAGGTGTACCACTAAGGTGAAATGATTGTTATGCTACAAGATTCATGTGTTCTTACTTAAGGGTGACCTATTTCAAATAAGTGTGACATACGGATGTTATTCCTTGAAGAATGATGTTGTGAATGATGTTTACGACCAGACTAAAGATGTATTGGGATCCACAAGGCTTGTGTTTTCTTTTGGACTAGTGTGTTGGTTAGGATAGGGCTTGCCCTACACCTGTTTCATGTTGTGAGCTCTGGCCAACTTGTAAAATGTAATATTCTTGTTGTATTGACCGAATTGTAATGAAATCAATGTAATATCATGTATATATTGTGAACCTAGTTGATCTAGGTGAAGCATGATTGCAAAAATGAAAATATGAAAATATAAGAGCAAAGCATGAATATCATATGCATTGTGATGTGCGACTGAAGGAGAAAGAGTAGAAGTATTAGAGGTTGTCCTAATTCATCTTGAAGATATTTTTGTCACACAAGGGAAGTGAAGATTGTGCCTAATTGATCCAATCATCAGAAAAAGCAGAATTGCAATCATCAAAGTTGTGAGCTTCATTGTTAGTTTTTAGGAAGTAGAAGGACTATCATACTATAATCATTTCTAAGTTTGTTCTTAGTTCAGGGAGTGGTTTCTTCCTTGGGAGTGACCATAAAACAAAGTCTTCAGGGAGTAGTAGCTTCCTTGGGTTGTAGCCCTAAAACAAAGTTGTAATTTTGAGCTTCATATATTGTGAGTTAATCCTCACCATGGTTTTTCCCTTCTTATGTTTTCCACGTATATCTGGTGTTATGTGTGTTGGCAAGAGACACTATATGGATTCATGATTGTTGTCATTGATGGCAACAAAGTTCATCCCACACATCTGCAGGACATGGTATGTCTCTACTAGAAGTCAGAGTGAAGAATGTTGTGGTCCGGTAAACAGGAACAGAGCATGTGGCGAGGTCCGACAAATAGGTCCGGATCTCTCAAAGGAAGTATCTTGGTAAAGTGTAGATTTGGGGAAGTCAAGAGGACTATCTTGACTGATAGATTCCAAGGTTTGAGCCTCTGGTGTGGAAAGGATAAAGAGATATGAATGTTTAAGTACCAGGTTCCCAATTGGCAGTATGAACAGAGGAAGAACTGACTAGCAGAACATCAGACATTATTCCGGATGTGTTACTGATGTTGGTAAAGGTTATGGAGGCATGAATTATGTTTGGCCGACATGATTAATGATTTCCACAAGTATATCCTTGATCCGCATTACTTGGTATGCAAGGATTCAGCCGATAGATCAGAGTTTATTGAAAATATTGACTATTCCGGTGCCAACTAGAAAAATGATGAAATCACTTGTGCGGATATATATACAGGATGGATTTAGTTGTGAGAGGTGTGGTGGTTGTTATTGATGTGCAAATAAAAGCAGAGTAGAGCAGAAGCAGTAAGGAAGGTCCGGTATGTGAAAGGAAAGCAGCATAAGAGAAGAAGAAAGATGAAGTGCAGTAGATCAGTGTACTGAGCCTAACTGGAACTGAACCCTAGCATATGTGGATGCTACCAATCAGTTCAAGTATTGTATAACACTTTTTTTGTAGATAGTGTGTCTCTTGTAGGCAGTGTGCCTTCTTGTGAGCAGTGTGCTTGGGCAGTGAGCCCTAATTGGCAAGTGCCATTTTGTATTTCCATTCTTCTAACAGAGAATACAATCTTGGGTTAATCACCCTGTGGTTTTCTCCCTTAACAGGGTTTCCATGTCAAAAATATTGTGTCATGTGTATTTCCATTTCATAGTTATGTTTGCTTATTTGGATTAATGCTGCATTGATTATTAAGTAAGTTAAGAAAGAAGAAAATAGTAGGATAACTGATTCACCCCCCCTCTCAGTTATCAACAATTGGTATCAGAGCCAAGTTCCTCCTAACAAAGTCTAACAGCTTGAGGAAGATCTGGGAATTCAAATGGATGCATATGGTTTAAGGGAACAACTCAAGACTGCTCTTGATGATCTTGAACAGTCAAACTCTGAAGTCAATGAATTAAAGGAAAGACTCAAATAGGCTAATGATTTCATGAGAGAACTAAAAGACAAATTAAGTCTCTCTATGAAAAAGAGAAAGGAGTTGCTTCAGTAATTGGCAAGACAAGGTGAAGCAAATGATGCAAATGGAGAGCTGAAGGAGAAAACCAAGTTGTGTGAAAAGTTATCAAAAGAAATTATTATGGTAAGACATGAAATGGAATCAGGAGTTATGAAGTTTACCCAAGAAGTTGAAGAGAAAAGAAAAACTGAAGATAATCTAAGACAATCTCTCAAGGAGAAATCAGAAGATTGCCACCAGATGGATAGAATTATCAGACATCTTGAATCTGATCTTGAAGATGCTAAAGATAATGAAGAAAAACTTGAGGATCAAATTGTCTCTCTCAAAATGGATCTTCAAACAGCAAATGAGTATAAAGAGAAATTCAAGATAAGTTCTGCTCAACTTGAAGTTCTTCTTGGAAGTCAAAAGAAGGTAGATGACAATTGTGGTTTGGGATATGAGAAAGGAGAAAGCTCTGGATCCAGTCAGAAGAATTTTGGATCAGAAAATTCAAGGAATAGGCCTAGAAGATCTCCGGTAAGACAGCCTAATGCTCAAAGATATCCATCCTTCAATGGATACTGCCACAACTGCAATCACTTTGGTCACAAAGCTAATCAATGCAGAAAGAGAATGAGTCAGACTAATTCATCCTTCTTCGGACAGTGTTTTAACTGCAAAGGTATGGTCACAAATCTCATGAATGCAGAAATATGCAAATGAACAAATCATTCAATGGTAGATGCTTTGCATGCAATAGAATAGGTCATATGGCTAATCAATGCAGATCAAGAGGATATCAATCAAATATGCAAAGAAATGTTGTTTGCCAAATTTGCAATAGATCCGGTCATATTGTAAAATTCTATAGAAGCAAGAATCAGGACAAAAGAGGTCTGGTATATCATAATCAGAATCAAGATAAAGGGAAATAAAAAGTGACTGCGGATGAAGTTAAAAGTGAGATGAACAAGATTTGGGTAAAGAAAAGTACCGAGCATGTAGAGGTTGGATCCGCACCAGACTCTGGTGCTGATATTCCTTCCAGAAATTAAAAAGTGAGCTTTGGCTCAGGGGGAGACACAAAGAAAACCTTGTTCCCCCAGCTAGTCAATTGCTGCCGGAACTAGCACAAGAAGAGTTGGGGATTGAAGGGTTCATAAGGGCAACATCCAAACAAACTATGGTAAAGATTTGGAAGATCTGCATGATATTCAAAGATCAGGATTGATCCAGTTCTCCAAGTCATCCGAATAAGGCAAACCAGAATAACTTAGGTCGAGCATTTATTGCAACCTGACATTAGGGTTTGCGGAGCAATATAAGGGTTTTTCTCATTAATCACTTGTTCATTTTGCATTCAAGAAGAAACGAAAAGTGAAGCTCTACAACAAAATTCCACAACTTCATCGAAGATCATTTCCAGAAGTCAATTCATCCAGAAATCAATTCGGCCAACTACGTGCAACCGAAAGGCGCAAAAGGTATTTTCCGTTCTCAATATCTCTCTGCAAAGATTTGAAAGATGCATACTCTGAATATAGTAAAGATCTCTGATAGGTCCCGCCCTGAATTCAAGAAACATCCATACAAATCATTGGAGGTAGATCCCCTAGGAGCATTCTCTAGTGTTCCGCATGGCATTTTGCACATATAAGACATGAGGGTTTACATACATGCAAATATTGAAGAGTTTGGGGAATTCAAACTGAGAGACATCTATCACAAATAATTGATAGATGATACTTTTGAGCTTAAACCAGAATATAAGGGCATCCAGGAGAAACATTTTGATCAGTTCATTCATTTCCCCTGTTTTGAAGAAGATGAATGGGTCCGGTATGTATTGAGTAGAGTGCATGATAACTTCCTATGGTTGAACAGACCTTGCAAGATCACAAAGGAGGCAATTAGGGCAGTAACTGGTTTATACTCCTCCGGAGGGATACCTGTCCTCAAATCTGTCAAAAACAACATTGTAACTGAGGCCACCAGATCAAAATTTGATAAGAGGGCAATGACCATTGAAGATATTACTGACCCGGATGTCAAGTTTGCATCTATGATAATAGGATACAAGATATATCACTCCAGTAGGGAGAATTCAGTATCTGAAACTGCAGTATATACTGCCTATGAGATGCTGAGAAAGAATACAGAATATGATCTCTGTGAACTTGTTTTGAGCCAATTAATGGAAAACATACAGAAAATCAAAAAGGACAAGAAAAATTCCTTTAAATATGGACTAATACTATGTCTATTTTTCTACTTCATGAATGAGTTACCTAGATCAAATGGATGGGTATGGCAAAATGACAAACCGGTAGCAATTTAGATCAGAGACTACTTGCTGTTGGCAAGAGACACTATATGGATTCATGGTTGTTGTCATTGATGGCAACAAAGGTCATCCCACATATCCGCAAGTCATAATGTGTCTCTACCGGAAGTCAGAATAAAGAATGTTGTGGTCCGGTGAAGAAGAACAGAGCATATGGCAAGGTCCGACAGATTGGTCCGGATCTCTCAGAGGAAGTGTCTTGGTGCAGTGCGGATTTGGGGAAGTCAAGAGGACTACCTTGAGTGGTATATTCCAAGGATTTAGCCTCCGGTGATGGACAAGGAAAAAGATATGAATGGTTGAGTACCAGATTCCTGAGAGACAGTGAAAACAGAGGAAGAACTGACTGGCAGAGTATCAGACTGCTTTCCGGATGTGTTACTGTTGATGACAGAGGTTGTGAAGGCATGAATCATGTTTGGCCGACATGATTAATGATATCTACAAGTATATGCTTGATCCGCATTGCTTGATGAGGAAGGATTCAGCCGACAGAATGAGAGTTTGTAAGAAACTAGACTGTTCCGGATGCTGACTAGAAAAGTGATGAAATCACTTATGCGGATATATATAGAGGATGGATTTAGTTGTGAAGGGCGTGATGGTGTGGAGATATATGCGAATAAGTCTAGATAAGAGAAGAAGTAGCAAAAAGGATCCGGTATGTGAAAGATAGCAGAATAAAGAACAGAGGAAAGATGAAGTGCAGCAGATCAGTGTACTGAGCCTAACCGGAACTGAACTCCAGCATATACAGATGCTTCCAATCAGTTCAAGACTGTGATTCTCATCACTTTGTAGACAGTGTGTCTTCTTGTAGGCAGTGGGCCTCTTGTGAGCAGTGTGCTCGGGCAGTGAGCCCTAATTGGCAAGTGCCATTTTTGTAATTTCCTATTCTTCTAACAGAGAATAATTTTGGGTTAATCACCCCGTGGTTTTCTCCCTTAACAGGGTTTCCACGTCAAAAATACTGTGTCATGTGTTTCTTGTTTTATGGTTAATGTTTTATGTTTGATTTTATGCTGCATCAATTAAAAGGAAAGTTCAATAAGGGAAATAATTAGGATAACTGATTCACCCCCCCCTCTCAGTTATCAACAATTGGTATCAGAGCCAAGTTCCTCCTAATAGAGCCTAACAGCTTGAGGAAGATCTGGGATTTCAAATGGATGCATATGGTTTAAGGGAGCAACTCAAGACTGCTCTTGAGGATCTTGAACAGTCAAATTCTGAAGTCAGTGAATTAAAGGAAAGACTCAAACAGGCTGATGAATTCATGAGAGAATTAAAAGACAAATTAAGTCTCTCTATGAAAAAGAGAAAGGAGCTACTTCAACAGTTGGCAAGACAAAGTGAAGAAAGCAATACAAATGAAGAATTGACTGAGCAAACCAAGTTATGTGAAAAGTTATCAAAAGAAGTCATTATGTTAAGACATGAAATGGAATCAGGAACTATAAAGTTTACTCAAGAGATTGAAGAAAAAAGAAAGGATGAAGACAATCTAAGACAATCTCTTAAAGAAAAATCAGAAGAATGCCACCAGATGGACAGGATTATCAGACATCTTGAATCTGATCTTGAAGATGCCAAAGATAATGAAGGAAAACTTGAGGATCAAATTGCCTCTCTCAAAAGAGACCTTCAAACAGCAAATGAATATAAAGAGAAATTCAAGATAAGTTCTGCTCAACTTGAAGTTCTTCTTGGAAGTCAAAAGAGGACAGATGACAAGTATGGTTTGGGATATGAGAAAGGAGAAAGCTCCGGATCCGGTCAGAAGAATCTTGGATCAGAAAATCCAAGGAGCAGGCCTAGAAGACCTCCGGTAAGACAGCCAAATGCTCAAAGATATCCATCCTTCAATGGATACTGCCACAGCTGCAACCACTTTGGTCACAAAGCTAATCAGTGCAGAATGAGAATGAATCAGATTAATTCATCCTTCTCCGGACAGTGCTTCAACTGCAAAAGGTATGGACACAAATCCCATGAATGCAGAATTATGCAAGTAAACAAATCATTCAAAGGTAGATGCTTCACATGCAATAGAGTAGGTCATATTGCTAATCAATGCAGATCAAGAGGATATCAGTCAAATATGCAAAGAAATGTTATTTGCCAAATCTGCAATAGGTTCGGTCATAATGCTAAAGTCTGTAGAAACAAGAATCAGGACAAAAGAGGTCCGGTGTATAATCAGAATCAAGACAAGGGTAAACAAAAGATGAATGCGGATGAGGTTAGGAATCAGATGAGCAAGATTTGGGTGAAGAAAAGTTTAGAGAATGTAGAGGTTGGATCCGCACCAGACTCTGGTGCTGATATCTCTTCCGGAAATTAAAAAGTGAGCTCAGGCTCAGGGGGAGACTCAAAGAAAATCTTGTTCCCCCAGCCAAACAAGTGGTGCCGGATGTGGCACAAGATGCGGATCAAAGGGTTTGTAGATATGAGTCTTGAGATACTTCAGTCAAGTTTTCAGAGGTCCGCATGGAGTTATGAAGAAGCTGTGATCGATCAAATAAGACCTGTTCAGGGAGATGCTCTGGTATGATAAAGGATTACAAAAAGATCCGGAAAGATCCGGAAATGCACTATCTTGTTCTGCGGATTGGACAGAGTGTTTGGGATGTTCTTGCAATATGTTACCTCGATTCATTCATGATTGAAAGATCCGGATGATATCCACAGATCAGGACTAATCCGGGATACTCCAAACTATCCAGACAAGGCAAACTAGAATGATGTAGGTGAAGCATTTATTGCAGACAGATATTAGGGTTCGCGGAGCAATTTAAGGGATTTCTCAAAGGTCATTTGCTCATTCTGCACTCGAGAAGAAGCGAAAAGTGGAGCTCTGCAACAAGGTTCATCAAGCACACCAAGGATCTCCTGCCGAAGCTATTGCATAAAGAAATCAATCCAACCACTCCGTGCAAACCGAAGGCGCATAAGGTATTCTCCGTTTTTCATTACCTCACTGCAAATCTTTGAAGAATGGCTACTCCAAACATAGTTAAGATCTCTGATAGACCTCGCCCCTCATTCAAGAAACATCCCTACAAATCATTGGAGGTAGATCCACTAGGAGCCTTCTCTAGTGTTCCCCACGGAGTTTTACATACCGAAGACATTAGGGTTTACATACATGCAAGCATTGAAGAATTTGGGGAATTCAAATTAAGAGACCTCTATCACAAGCAACTGATAGACAATGCTTTTGAGCTTAAACCAGAGTATAAGGATATCCAGAAGAAACAATTTGAGCAATTTATTCATTTCCCCTGCTTTGAAGAAGATGAATGGGTCCGGTATGTACTGAGCAGGATGCATGACAACTTTCTATGGCTAGATAGACCCTGCAAGATCACAAAAGAGGCAATTAGAGCAGTAACTGGTCTATACTCTTCCGGAGGGGTACCTATCCTCAAATCTGTCAAGAACAACATTGTAACTGAGGCCACCGGATCAAAATTTGACAAGAGGGCAATGACCATTGAAGATATTTCGGATCCGGATATCAAATATGCATCAATGATAATAGGATACAAGATCTATCACTCCAGCAGGGAGAATTCTGTATCCGGAACTGCAATATACACTGCTTATGAAATGCTAAGAAAGAATGTAGAATATGATCTCTGCGAACTACTGCTAAGCCAATTAATGGAAAACATACAGAAAATCAAGAAGGATAAGAAGAATTCCTTTAAGTATGGTACTCTTATTGTATGTCTATTCTTCTACTTCATGAATGAGCTACCCGGAACAAGTGGATGGGTATGGCAGAATGACAAACCTGTTGCAGTCCAGATAAGAGACTATTTGCATGGACTTGGGGATGCAAAAGCGAGAAATACAGCTCTATGGGGATACTTCAAAAACTTTCAGAGCATGATGCAAGCAAGAGAGAGAATTCCCCAGTCTCTCATTGAGAAATACAAGGACTCAGTGTGCTTTATGGTTGACACTGATCAGTGCCTAATGGAGGCAGTGGAGCCAAGGACTGTCTGGATCATGCCCATGGGGTATGAAGTTGATGAACAGATAGTGGAGCTGCATGTTCAACACATGCTAAGTCAGCCCAAAGATCCTAAGGCAGAAAGGTTTGGAACCTTTGAGGAGCTGAGTGTAAAAATACATGTAGAACTCAGGGAACCTGAGATTAAAAGAAAAGTAAGAAAAGAAGTAGAGCACATTGCTCAAGGCCTAGGCATCTCAAAAGAAGCACTTGATGCCAGCCGGGAAAAGAGGAGGAAGGCTGAGGAAGAAGAGAAAAGTAAAGAAAGTGCTCCGGTTGAAGCTCCCACCCGGACCAGATCATCAAAGAGACCTGCACCTCCCACAACCAAAAGTTCAAAACCGGAAGTCCAGGCATCCGGTAAGAGATCCAAGACAAAAGCCACAAGGGCTTATGGAAGCCAAAAGGATGAAGAGGAAACAGAGTCAGATGAGGGAGTTAAAGAAATAAAGAAACAGAAGAAGAAAGGATCCGGTAAGCCCTCCACAGGCCAAGACAAGGATGAAATGGCAGAAGGATCTGTTGAAAAGCCCACTCTGTCTCTAGAGAGCATAATCAAGTCGGTCACGGTGGATGGAAACCTTCAACCAATGACTGAATCATATGATGACTTCAGTGAGGCCGACCAAAAGACTCTGCAGGAGGCCACAGTAAAATATCTTAACATATATAATAAGGCTTTCATTGAAATAATATCTCTTATTCCTAAAAGCCTAGAAAAGGAATTGGAAGTAAGAAAGAATAATGCTCATGCTAAAGATCTTGAGATCCGGGAGCAGATAGCTATTCAGCTATATCCTCAAATTGATCCCAAGACAATGAACATTATCTTCAAGGACTGCAAAGATGAGTTCAGAAGCAAAGCCAGGATGAATCAACTCATGCTTGGTGAGACTGACAAAGTGGCCCAAGAAAAAGAAGAGATCCTCCGGAAGGCCTTCAAAAGGTTCAATCTTCCTATTGTAGAGGATTTAGGAACAGAAACAGCTGAGGACTTGGGACCCTCTGCTCCAGAAGAAGTGGCCCATGAACAAGCTAGCATCTCTCCTCCGGTTTCCCCTACAGTCTCCGAATCCAAAGAAGAAGAGCAATTACAGGAGAAGGAAGCAGTGGTGAAAGACAAAGAGGTTGACAGTTCTAAGACTGCAGAAGAAAAGAAACATCTGTCTCCGGCAAGAGACACTGCACAAACTGTTCAACAATTTTTGAGCAAAGAAACTCTAGAGATTGATGAACCAGAGCTTCTAAAAGGCCCATTTGATTTTGACTCTCTCTCTCCAGTACAAACAATGAAGATAGCTTCATTTGCAAATGCCAAGGCAAATGAAAAGCTCCTGAAGTCTCATATGGAAGACTGTGAGTTGATAGAGGCTGCTTCCGGAGTACTTGTAAAAATCATGCCATCAATCCAGATAGATCTGACAGCCTCCTCTTCCGGTAATCTAAAAACCTTAGTCAGCAGTGTTGATACACATTTTGATTCTCTAGAAAAATCAGCTGAAGAAAAGATCCGGAAAGAATTTTTGGATAAGAGATTTTCAGAAATATTAGAATTAATCTCTAAAGATAGGAAAATTGTAAGCATTGGAATAAAGAGCTTAGAGAATGCTCTGAAGGATGGCGGTGACATCTATAAATTTTGTATATCCTGGTCAAAGGCAACAGCAGCATTTGACAAGAAAATAAAAGAGGAACAGGATAAGCTACAAAGCTTATCTCAAAGTTTTGATCCTCTCTCTTCTTCTATAATAAATCAAGAATGTCAGACTATTGCAATCTTGAATGAAATAAAGAATCTTGAGAAGGAAAGGAAGAACATCACCAACCGGATGGGAGAACTTAGAAGGATTATAATCCCTAAGTTGGAAACTATGCATGAGGCCATCAGTGATGCTCAGACCACCGCCCAAACAAAAGATCCGACAGATCTCAAGCGGGCAGAAGCGTTTGCATTTTTGTTAAGTGGTCACATTTCAATTTTGGACAGAATGAAGCAAAGTTGGGCTACAGAAATGATTCAATTGCAGACATCCTTTGCAGACATTCTTCAGTATATGTGAGTATGTAAATATGCGGCTATGTATAGAAAATTTTTGAAAATTTTGATGTGCAGACCCCACCCTTTGCCATTGATGTCAAAGGGGGAGTGAGGAGCAGTGAAAAATGAGGAATCCAACTAAGGGGGAGTTCCAGAAATTGTATATAAAGACAGAGCATCAGCAAAGGGGGAGCATAGTGAAAACACTTAGTCATTTTTCACTAAGTGTTGCCATCAATGCCAAAGGGGGAGATTGTTGGCAAGAGACACTATATGGATTCATGGTTGTTGTCATTGATGGCAACAAAGGTCATCCCACATATCCGCAAGTCATAATATGTCTCTACCGGAAGTCAGAATAAAGAATGTTGTGGTCCGGTGAAGAAGAACAGAGCATATGGCAAGGTCCGACAGATTGGTCCGGATCTCTCAGAGGAAGTGTCTTGGTGCAGTGCGGATTTGGGGAAGTCAAGAGGACTACCTTGAGTGGTATATTCCAAGGATTTAGCCTCCGATGATGGACAAGGAAAAAGATATGAATGGTTGAGTACTGGATTCCTGAGAGACAGTGAAAACAGAGGAAGAACTGACTGGCAGAGTATCAGACTGCTTTCCGGATGTGTTACTGTTGATGACAGAGGTTGTGAAGGCATGAATCATGTTTGGCCGACATGATTAATGATATCTACAAGTATATGCTTGATCCGCATTGCTTGATGAGGAAGGATTCAGCCGACAGAATGAGAGTTTGTAAGAAACTAGACTGTTCCGGATGCCGACTAGAAAAGTGATGAAATCACTTATGCGGATATATATAGAGGATGGATTTAGTTGTGAAGGGCATGATGGTGTGGAGATATATGCGAATAAGTCCAGATAAGAGCAGAAGTAGCAAAAAGGATCCGGTATGTGAAAGATAGTAGAATAAAGAACAGAGGAAAGATGAAGTGCAGCAGATCAGTGTACTGAGCCTAACTGGAACTGAACTCCAGCATATACAGATGCTTCCAATTAGTTCAAGACTGTGATTCTCATCACTTTGTAGATAGTGTGTCTTCTTGTAGGCAGTGGGCCTCTTGTGAGCAGTGTGCTCGGGCAGTGAGCCCTAATTGGCAAGTGCCATTTTTGTAATTTCCTATTCTTCTAACAGAGAATAATTTTGGGTTAATCACCCCGTGGTTTTCTCCCTTAACAGGGTTTCCACGTCAAAAATACTGTGTCATGTGTTTCTTGTTTTATGGTTAATGTTTTATGTTTGATTTTATGCTGCATCAATTAAAAGGAAAGTTCAATAAGGGAAATAATTAGGATAACTGATTCACCCCCCCCCTCTCAGTTATCAACACTTGCATGAACTTGGGGATGCTAAGGCAAGGAATACAGCTCTATGGGGTTACTTCAAGCAATTTCAAAATACAATGCAAATCAGAGAAAGAATCCCCAAATCAGTAGTTGAGAAATACAAGGATACAGTGTGCTTCATGGTAGACACTGATCAATGCCTAATGGAGGCAGTAGAGCCAAGGATAGTCTGGATCATGCCTATGGGGTATGAAGTTGATAAATAAATTGTAGAGCTGCATGTTCAACACATGCTCAGTCAGCCAAAGGACTCAAAAGCAGAAAGATTTGGAACCTTTGAGGAGCTGAGTGTAAAGATTCATGTGCAACTCAGAGAACCTGAAATCAAGAGGAAGGTGAGAAAAGAAGTAGAAAATATTGCCCAAGGCCTTGGCATCTCAAGGGAGGCACTTGATGCCCACAAGAAAAAGATGGAAAGGGCTGAGGAAGAGAAGAAAGAGGCAGCAAAGAAAAGCAAGGAAAGTGCTTTGATAGAAACCTCAACCCGGACCAGATCATCAAAGAGATTTGCACCTGTCATAGCCAAAAGCTCAAAAACATCAAAACCAGAAGTCCAGGCATCCGGCAAAGGGGAGAAAAGATCAAAGACAAAAGCCACAAGGGCTTATGCTAGTCAAAGAGACGAAGAGGAAACCGAATCAGATGAGGAGATAAAGAAACTGAAGAAGAAGAAGAAATCATCCGGTGAACCTTCTACCAGTCAAGGAGAAGAAGAGAAGGAAGAGGAATTTGCTGAAAAACCCACTCTATCCTTGGATGTTGTAGTAAAAGCAGTCACTGTGGATGGGAACCTACAACCCTTAACAGAATTTTATGATGAATATAATGAAGCAGATAAATAGATTCTGGAGGAAGCCACAGTTCAGTTTTTGAACACTTACAACAAAGCTTTTATTGAAATTATCTCTCTAATTCCCAAAAGCTTAAAAAAAAGGCTTGAAATGAGGAAGAATAATGCTCAAGCAAAAGATCTCGAGATCCAGGAATAGATAGCAATTCAGCTATTTCCTTCAATCGATTCCAAGACAATGAATATGGTATTCAAAGATTGCAAGGATGAGTTCCGGAGAAAAGCCAGGATGAATCAGCTAATGCTTGGTGAAACTGACAAAGTGGCAAAAGAGACAGAAGAGATCCTCCAGAATGCTTTTAAGAAATTCAACATTCCAATTATAGAGGACTTGGGTAGTGACCCCTCGACCACTAGTGTTGCGGAAGAATCTACTGAGAAAATGACAGAAGAGGTGGGCCCTGAACAAACTAATATTTCTCCTTTGGTTTCACCTACAGTCTCCGAATCTAAAGGAGAAGAAAGAATACAGGAGAAAGAAATAGAGGTGAAGGAAAAAGAGGTTGACAGTACTAAGAATGTAGAAGGAGAGAAAGTTCCAAGGGACAGCCCTAAGAATGCAGAAGAGAAGAAACATCTATCTCCGGCAAGAGATACTGCAAAAACTGTCCAAGAATTCTTGAATAAAGAAACAATGGAAATTGATGAACAGGAGCTTCTACAAGGACCATTTAATTTTGATTCTCTCTCTCCAGTACAGACTATGAAGATAGCTTCATTCGCTAATGCAAAGGTGAAAGAAAAAGTCCTAAAGTCTCATATGGAAGACTGTGAGTTGATAGAAGTTGCTTCTAGAGTGCTTGAAAAGATTATGCCATCGTTTCAGAAAGATCCCACAGCCTCCACTTCCGGTAATCTCAAAACTTTACTCAGCAGTGTTAGTACACATTTTGATTCTTTAGAGAAGTCAGCTGAAGAAAAGGTCCGGAAGGAGTTTTTGAATAAGAGATTCTCAGAGGTACAAGGGTTGATCATTAATGATAGGAGGAATATGAATATTGGGATAAAGAGCTTAGAAAATGCTCTTAAAGATGGCGGACAAGTATACAAATTTTGTATTTCATGGTCCAAAGCAACAATGGAGATTGAGAAGAAAATAAAAGAGCAAGAGGATAAACTACTAAGTTTGTCTCAAAGTTTTGATCCTCTCTCTTCCTTCATAGTCAATCAAGAGTGTCAGACTATTGCAATCACAAATGCAATAAAGAATTTTGAGAAGGAAAAGAAGAACATAATTAGCCAGATGGGTGAACTCAGAAGAATCATTATCCCTAAGTTAGAGGCCATGCATGAGGCCATAAGTGATGCTCAAACTACCGCCCGAACCAATGATCCGATAGATCTTAAGAGGGCAGAAGCTTTTGCATTTTTGTTGAGTGGTCACATTTCAATTTTTGATAGAATGAAGCAAAGTTGGGCTATAGAACTCATCCAATTGAAGACATCTTTTGTAGACATTCTTCAGTTTATGTGAGTATGTAATATGCGGCTAAGTATAGTTAAAATTTTTTTTGAAAATTTTGGTATGCGGATCCTACCCTTTGCCATTGATGTCAAAGGGGGAGTGAGGAGCAGTGAAAAATGAGGAATCCAACTAAGGGGGAGCTCCAGAAAATGTATATAAAAATAGAGCATCAGCCAAGGGGGAGCATATTGTAAACACTTAGTCATTTTTCACTAAGTGTTGCCATCAATGCCAAAGGGGGAGATTGTTGGCAAGAGACACTATATGGATTCATGATTGTTGTCATTGATGGCAACAAAGTTCATCCCACACATCCGCAGGACATGGTATGTCTCTACTGGAAGTCAGAGTGAAGAATGTTGTGGCCCGGTAAACAGAAACAGAGCATGTGGCGAGGTTCGACAGACAGGTCTGGGTCTCTTAGAGGAAGTATCTTGGTAAAGTGTAGATTTGGGGAAGTCAAGAGGACTATCTTGACTAATAGATTCCAAGGTTTGAGCCTCCGGTGTGGAAAGAATAAAGAGATATGAATGTTTAAGTATCGGGCTCCCAATTGGCAGTATGAAAGAGGAAGAATTGATTGGCAGAACATCAGACATTATTCTGGATGTGTTACTGATGTTGGTAAAGGTTATGGAGGCATGAATTATGTTTGGCCGATATGATTAATGATTTCCACAAGTATATCCTTGATCCGCATTACTTGGTATGCAAGGATTCAGCCGACAGATCAGAGTTTATTGAAAATATTGACTATTCTGGTGCTGACTAGAAAAATGATGAAATCACTTGTGCGGATATATATACAGGATGGATTTAGTTGTGAGAGGTGTGATGGTTGTTATTGATGTGCGAATAAAAGCAAAGCAGAGCAGAAGCAGTAAGGAAGGTCCGGTATGTGAAAGGAAAGCAGCATAAGAGAAGAAGAAAGATGAAGTGCAGCAAATCAGTGTACTGAGCCTAACCGGAACTGAAACCCAGCATATGTGGATGCTACCAATCAGTTCAAGTATTGTATAACACTTTTTTTGTAGACAGTGTGTCTCTTGTAGGCAGTGTGCCTTCTTGTGAGCAGTGTGCTCAGGCAGTGAGCCCTAATTGGGAAGTGCCATTTTGTATTTCCATTCTTCTAATAGAGAATACAATCTTGGGTTAATCACCCCGTGGTTTTCTCCCTTAACAGGGTTTCCACATCAAAAATATTGTGTCATGTGTATTTCCATTTCATAGATATGTTTGCTTATTTGGATTAATGCTGCATTGATTATTAAGTAAGTTAAGAAAGAAGAAAATAGTAGGATAACTAATTCACCCCCCCTCTCAGTTATCAACAATGTGTTGATGTGCATTGTGTTAATCTTTCATGTTTATATTAATGTTGTAATACTTAAGTTTTAATTTGCTCCAAAGAACTTGAAGTTGTTTAGATACTGATTCACCCCCCTCTCAGTATCCTGGTGTGTTCAATAATTGGTATCAAAGCCAAGTTACTTAGAAGAAGATTAACTACTTGAGGAAGGTCTAGGATGGCTCTTAATGGATCTCATAAGGTACCTATGTTTGATGGAACAAATTATTCCTTTTGGAAGCTAAAGATGGACAACTATCTATCTTCTGTAGGGTTTGGTGTATGGCAATCCATTGTGAAGGGTTATATTGCTTCTGGTTTTGAGCCTACAGATGTTGATGAGGTTAGGTTGTATGATAATACTGCCAAGGCAAAGAGTACTATCATAAGTGGACTAGCGGATACAAAACTTCTAAAGGTAATGAGTTGCAAATCTACTAAGGATGTCTGGGTAAACTTGAAAGCATCTATGAAGGAGATAGTAAAGTAAAACAAGCCAAGATGCAAATCTTCAAGAGAAAATTTGAGACCCTGAGATGACAAAAGATGAAGACATTGCTAGTTATATGCTATGAGTGGATGAAATAGTTAATGGCATCACAGATCTTGGTGGTGAAGTGAAAGTAGATGAAATTGTGAAGAAGGTACTAAGAACTCTTCCCAAATCTTATAGTCATAAGGTATCTACTATTGAGGAGACTTAGGATTTGGATACATATACAATAGATCAATTGTTTGGATCTCTCACAAATTTTGAAATGAGAGAATTTGACAAAGGTATTCCAAAGAAGAAGACTGCATTCAAAGCATGTAAGAAGACATGAGATGAAGGAGCTGATCAAGATGATGACCTTGATGAAGTAGAAGAAAACTTTGTAAGAACCTTAAAGAAAGGAACAAGAAAACATAGAGGTAAGTTACCTTTCAAATGTTTCAATTGTGGAAAGATTGGTTATTTTGCTTCTAAATGTCATTTTAAAGAATCAAGGGGCAGTAACAAGAGAGACAAGTTCAAAAGAAGCCTATATTCCATAGAGAGAAGTTGTTCTTCAGAAGATGAGGATCATGATGATTCAAATGATGAAACACTTTTCATGGCCTTGAATGTTGGTAATAAAAAAGATGACATTGAAAAATGTGTAAAGATTGATACCTTGCAAGATGACCAAAAAAAGATAGATCAATGGTTGTATGGACTATCTTTTATACAAAAGAAGAAGCCAAGGCTTGGGTAATTGATAGTGGTTTCTCCAATCATATGACTGGTGACAACAAGAAGTTTATCAATCTTGAGAAGTGGAATGGTGGAGCTGTTAAGTTTGGTGGTGATGAGTCAGCACAAACCTGTGGAAAGGGTGCTATAACTATTGATGGAAAGAACAGGACTAAGGATGTCCTTTATGTCAAAGGGCTAAAGCACAATCTTCTCAGTGTTAGTCAGATGTGCAGTAAAGGATACAATCTTACCTTTCATGCCAAAGGTTGTGAAATTAGGAAGGCATGGTCTGGAAAACTAGTTGCTGAAGGCATCAAGTCATATGATGATATCTATCATCTAAAGGAGGTAAATGGAAGAATGATGCAGGGCAGGGGTTGTTAGATGATTCAACAAACTCAATTGGTGTGACTCAAATGACTTTCAAACCCCAAGTATCAATCTTCATACTTTCCACCTTTCAACCAAGCCTAGTCTAGTAGGACAGTAGACCCTATTTTTGGGCCTTTTCTCTCAAATTTTCCAAAAGGCCTCCCAAAAAAAATGCAGATTCAGATACCCATTTCCAAGTTACATAACATATTCCAAAACCAATAGTGACTCCTTTGGACCATGTGCCTCAAAAATGGCATTTTTCATTGTTTAAAATAGGCTAATTAGGCCTAGTTTGTGAAGGAACATACCTATAAACACCCAACAACCCCCTAGAATTGATTGGGAAGCACTTCTCATGTGCCCAAACTCTCAAAATCACAATTATTTTAAGAAGAAACCTTCATTAACATGCCAAACTACAAAACCCTTAGTTTAGGCCAATTTGAAGAGGGTTTATTGAAAATGAGGGTTCCAATCACTTTCTCCACAAGCCACTACCTCAAAAACCTTGTAATAGACCTTCACAAACTGAAAAAACCATCAGATAACCAGTTCCATTGACATTTTTCCAAAACCCCTCTTTAGTTCCTCATTTCTACATTGAAAACCCTTCCAAACAACCTTAGAACATTGCTCTAAAACCCCACAACAAGTATTTTCTACCTTTGAGGGTTTAAGGGACCCTCTATAATGCCTAATGGGGTCATTACACTAAGCCACAAAGATTTACAATGGGTGGAATGCCCTAAATCATCATTTTATGCTCTCAAACCCTTGTTTTCACAGTCAAATAAGCAGTTCCAGAAAAAAATGTGATATCTCCCTCAAAACTTGATGAAAAAACCTCAAACCAATTGAAAATGAAAGTTATCTCAAGCCCCTATCACATCCAATCAGTATTAGATCAATAAAGATCCATACAGAGAAATGGTACGACCTAGAACAGCAGATTTCCAGAGAAAAATCAGAAAATTTTATTTTTATTCAATTTTTTGCAACTCCAAAACTCCCTCCAACCTTCTTCTCGGGGTATGTGTGGGTATTTGTACATATTAAAGGTGGTTTTCAACTGTCCACAACTAGTTTTCAACTGTGGGGTCATTTTCCCCTCTATACAACACATGTTTACATTGGTTTTACAAAATAACTCTTAGAAAACCTTACATTGCATGACTTCCTTTGACTAGACATAACTCAAGGACCTTAACATGACTTCATTACATATGAGAGTGGTCACTTGGACCTTATTACATGAAAATGGTCATAATGACCTTATTACATCACTTTAGAGACTCAAAACATCAAAATTCACTTTATGACCCTATATATCAAAAAATGACCTTGGTGCTCCTGCACCATACAACCCCCCTGAAAAGATATCATGTCACATGAGAATGGCCTTGAAACATGTTTGTCTTGACTTCCTAATGCTCCTCTGATAGAATATTGTCCATGTTTGATCAGATTCTGCTGCCCAGCATCATGCCTTCCTTCACTAGTCTTGCCTTTGTTTGAACACTGCTGCACCTTTGTGTAGGGATGTATTTACTGTCCATGATTAGAATTTTGTGTAAATATTTCTTGTACCCTTGCAAAAAAACACTTACTAAATGGTCTAGGAACTGTCTCCTCCCTTATTTCTTCTTCTTGCTTACATCTTCTCTTTGGCACTTGTTGCTTATTGACCTTATTCTCTACTAGTGGACACATCACTATCCCAACTAGAATTCCATCAGACTTATCTTGTTTTCCAACTACAAAGTCATTCTTCAACTTAGTATCAACCTTCCTATCCATTGTCTCAACTTTGTCATGCCTTGCATAGGCTGATAAACTCAGACTCTTATCTTCCTCTACACTCACATTTTCTTTCTTTCCAAATATAACAACCTTGGTTTTACCTTTTCCTTTCTCATCCTCCTACAAAGATGTTAGTTTAAATGTTTTTCCATCTTTCTTGATGAGATAGGTGTTCTCCCAACCATCATGCAGTGTCTTCCTATCAAATTACCATGGTCTCCCTAATAGCAAATGACAACAATCCATTGGTAAAACATCACATAGGACCCTATCTTTGTATTCCCCAATCTGAAAGTCCACATATGCTTGCTCATCAACTAAAAGATATTGACTATCATTTACCCAAGAAACCTTGTAGGGTGCTACATGAGGTATCTTCTCTAAATTCAATTTGTCTACCATTTCCCTAGACACCATATTATCTTGAGAACCTAAATCAATAACAAATTGGCACACTTTACCTTTGCATCTGTATGAGGTTCTGAATAGGCTCCTTCTTTGGCTCATGTTTTCATCCTTAGGTGCTTGCAACAATGTTCTTCTCATCATGAGTGCTTCCCCTAGTTCTGGATCTGCAGGTCTAATTGAACTTTCACACTCTTCCTCTTGAATCAATTGTGTTCTTCTCTCACTCCTTCTATCACCACTTGATGTTGAACCTTGGTTTTGAGGACACTTGAAAGATGGGTGTCCAAATTCATTGCACCTATAACATCTACCAGCAAACTCATTGAAATCTCTCCTTTGTCTGAAATTAGTTCTTCCACCTCTCCATCCTCCTCTTGCTTTAGGAGCTTGTTCTTTGTTCTTCTCAGCATCTTCATGGTCTTCCTTATGCTACCTTGATATTGTAGTTGTGCCTCTACCCCTAGAAGTGCTACCTCTTCCCCTTGCTGCCTTCTCTTGTCTCCTCTTTAGTTTTTCTTCTGCCCTCATTGCCATTTGAAAGCATTGTTCAACTGAATTAGTTGCCAACAAGCTGATCTCATCCTAAATGTTATACCTTAAACCATTCAAGTACCTAGCAACCATTTCTTCCTCATCTTCTTCATGTTTAGTTCTTATGCTTAACTTATAAAATTCTTTAGTATATGATTAGAAATCTAACTCCTTTTGTCTAAGATTTTGCAACTTCTTAAGCAATTGAACATTATAATCACTAGGAAGGAATTTACCTTTTAGTTTTGTCTTCATTCTTTCCTTAGAAGTGATCTTGTTCTTTCCTTGTCTCTCCCTTTCCTCTTGTACAAAATTCCACCATACCAAAGCATGTTCCTTTAGTCTTGTTTTAGCCTTCTTCACCTTGTGTGCTTCATCAACATCTTCACTATCAAAGTAGTTTTCCAAAGCCCCTATCCAATCCAAGAGCTCTTCACTATCAAGTTTACCTCCATACATAGGCACATCTGTTTTTCCATGTCCATCCTTCTTCACAGCCTTCAAAAGCTTCAACATTCTCACATCATCTGGATCCATCTCTTCCTCTTCACCAAAAGTTTCTTCTTCTTCAGTTTCACTTTCATCCAAAAGAACCCTACCTTTAGTTTTCATCATAGCTATTTCCCATTTCAAGGTTTCTATTTCCTTGTAATGATTGTCAATCTTCCTTGCAACAACATTCACCTTAGGAGGCATTTTTCACAATCCTCTCTTCACCTACCTGCAAAACCAATTCAAAACACCAACACAAGATCTACTGTTGTGCTTTGATACCACTATGATGCAGAGGAAGGGTTGTTAGATGATTCAACAAACTCAATTTGGTGTGACTCAAACGAATTTCAAACCCCAAGTATCAATCTTCACACTTTCCACCTTTCAACCAAGCCTAGTCTAGTAGGACAGCAGACCCTATTTTTGGGCTTTTTCTCTCAACTTTTCCAAAAGACCTCCCCCAAAAAATTCAGATTCAAATACCCATTTCCAAGTTACATAACATATCCCAAAACCAACAGTGACACCTTTAGACCATGTGCCTCAAAAATGGCATTTTTCGCTGTCTAAAATAGGCTAATTAGGCCTAGTTTGTGAAGGAACATACCTATAAACACCAAACAACCCCCTAGACTTAATGGGGAAGTACTTATCATGTGCCCAAACTCTCAAGTCACAATTAGTTTCAAAAGAAACCTTCATTAACATACCAAACTACAAAACCCTTAGTTTAGGCCAATTTGAAGAGGGTTTATTGAAAATGAGGGTTCCAATCACTTTCTCCACAAGACATTACCTCAAAAACCTTGTGATAGACCTGCAAAAACTCACAAAACTATCAAATAACCAGTTCCATTGAATTTTTTCCAAAACCCCTCTTTAGTTCCTCATTTCTACATTGAAAACCCTTCCAAACAACCTTAGAACATTGCTCTAAAACCCCACAACAAGTATTTTCTGCCTTCGAGGCTTTAAGGGAACCTCTATCATGCCTAATGGGGTCATTCCACTAAGCCACAGAGATTTACAGTGGGTGGAATGCCCTAAATCATCATTTTATGCTCTCAAACCCCTGTTTTCACAATCAAATAAGCAGTTCCAGAAAAAACATGATATCTCCCTCAAAACTTGATGAAAAAACCTGAAACCAATTGAAAATGAAAGTTAACTCAATAACCTATCACATCCAATTGGTTTCAAATCAAGAAAGATCCACATAGAGAAATGGTACGGCCTAGAACAACAGATTTGCAGAGAAAAATCAGAAAATTTTGTTTTTATTCAATTTTTGCAACTCCAAAACTCCCTCCAACCTCTCTCCTCGGGGTATGTGAGGGTATTTGTACATATTCAAGGTGGTTTTCAACTGTCCACAACTATTTTCAACTGTGGGGTCATTTTCCCCTCTCTACAACACATGTTTACATTGGTTTTACAAAATATCTCTTAGAAAACCTTACATTGCATGACTTCCTTTGACTAGACATAATTCAAGGACCTTAACACGACTTCATTACATATGAGAGTGGTCACTTGGACCTTATTACATGAAAACGGTCATAATGACCTTATTACATCACTTTAGAGAATCAAAACATCAAAATTCACTTTATGACCCTATATACCCAAAAATGACCTTGCTGCTCCTACACCAAAGAACATGCTTATTATCTCAATCCAGTGAGTGTTGGTTGTGGCACAAGAGAATGGGACACAACAACTTTGATAATATGGTAAAGATCAGCTCTATTCATGTGGTGAGATATATGCCCAAGATAACTAAGCCTGCAAACACATTGGGCAAGGAATGTCAAATGGAAAAGCAAACAAAGACAAGTTTCAAGAGAAAGGAATACTCTTCTTCAATGCCATCGGAGCTGATTCATACTGACCTATGTGGCCCTACAAGAGTAAAGAGTCAACAAGGTGAAAGGTATTTCATGTTACTTATTGATGATTATTCTAGAATGAATTCAAGGGTTACCTTCTTAAGAGAAAAATTAGATGCCCTTGATAAGTTTAAAGTTTTCAAAGCTATGGTTGAGAATGAAATGGATACTAAGATCAAATGTTTAAGGTCTAATAGAGGAGGTGAGTTTACTTCAAATGAATTTGATCGGTTTTGTGAAGATCATGGTATTAGGAGACATTTGTCATCTCCTAGGACCCCTCAGCAAAATGGCGTAGTGGAAAGGAAGAATAGGATTGTGCAAGAGATGGCTAGGGCAATGTTGAAGGATGCAGATCTGCCTAACATGTATTGGAAGGAAGCAGTTCACACTGTTGTCTATCTGACTAATAGAGTATAGTTAAGGTCCAATAGCACTAAGACCCCTTATGAGCTATGGTATGGAAGATCTCCTATTGTCAGATACTTCAGGATCTTTGGCAGCAAATGTTATATCAGAAGAGATGAAGAAGACCTAGGAAAGTTTGATTCAAGAAGTGATGAAAGGATCTTTCTTGGTTACTCAACTAGAATAAAAGCCTATAGATGCTACAAGAGATTGGGGAAGATGGTTGAAAGCATAAATGTCAAAGTAGATAAAGACCTGTGTCAGAACTCACAAGAATCAGAGGACTCCAGATCTGATATCTTTCCATGCATTGAAGAAGAAGAAGAAGAGAAACAAGAAAAGAAACAAGAATCAAAGCAGATACCTAAGATCCAACAAAGTATGTTCATAAGAACCATTCAACAAGTTAGATCATTGGAGATAAGAATGAAGGTGTGAAGACCAGGAGAAGTCTTGTAAAAGAATATGAGCAAGTAAATTGTGTTTATTATCAAAGGTAGAACCCAAAACCTTTGTTGATGCTAGCAAAGATAATGGATGGATAAAGGAAATGGAAGAAGAATTAAATTAGATTGAGAAGAATCAAACATGGGAATTGGTTCCTAGACCAGCCAATAAGAATGTTATAGGAA
This sequence comes from Cunninghamia lanceolata, assembly GCA_027924645.1. Classification (NCBI taxonomy): domain Eukaryota; kingdom Viridiplantae; phylum Streptophyta; class Pinopsida; order Cupressales; family Cupressaceae; genus Cunninghamia; species Cunninghamia lanceolata. The sequence goes on along the minus strand of BSBN01001465.1, from coordinate 1,999,212 downwards.
CAAAGTGGGTGTTCCAGAACAAGCTGAATGAAGAAGGTGAAGTTGTGAGGAACAAATCAAGATTGGTGTGTAAAGGATATTCACAAGTTGAAGGTGTTGACTTTGAGGAGACCTATGCTCTAGTAGCCATGATGGAGGCAATCAAGATGTTTTTTTCTCTAGCTGCTCACAAGAACTTTAAGCTTTATCAAATGGATGTTAAGTTAGCATTTTTGAATGGTGGTCTAAAGGAGGAAGTCTACATTGAGAAACCAAATGGTTTTCAAATATTAGAAGATCCAGACATGGTGTGTAGACTCAATAAATCTTTGTATGGTCCCAAGAAAGATCCTAGAGCTTGGTATGCTAAGTTGGATAAATACTTACTTCAGCAAGGCTTAAAGAAAGGTACTACAGATAGCAATCTTTACATCAAGGAAAAAGGAGATATGATATTGATAGTTGCAGTGTATGTTGATGATATCATCTTTGGTGGAGATGATGATATGTGTAAGAGGTTTGCAGAGGAGATGCAAAAAGAGTTTGAGATGTCTATGATAGGTTAGATGTCTTTCTTCCTTGGACATCAAATTGCTCAGCTAGATGATGGTATCTTCATTTCTCAAGCTAAGTATGTCAAAGAGATGTTGAAGAAATTTGGTATGGAGGACTCTAAACCAGTGAGTATTCCCATGGTCACTGGATGTCACTTGAGCAAGGATGACGAGTCTCCGGAGGTTGATCAAACTTCCTATAGATCTATGATTGGAGGATTGTTGTACTTGACTACTTTTAGACCTGATATCATGCATACAATATGTGTGGTTGCTAGGTATCAAGCTAATCCCAAGAAAAACATGAGAAGGCAGTGAAAAGAATATTTAGATACTTGAAGGGAACTTTGGATTATGGCTTATGGTATCCAAGAGGTAATGACTTTGATCTAAGTGCCTACACTGATGCTGATTGGGCTGGTTGTGTTTATGATAGAAGAAGTACAATTGGTGGTGCTTTCTTTTTAGTAAGCAGATTGGTCTCATGGCAGAGCAAGAAGAAAAATTCAGTGTCATTATCAACTGCAGAGGTAGAGTATACTGTTGTTGCATCATGTTGTACACAAGTATTATCGATGAACCAAATCCTGAAGGATATCAAGGTACTGTATGATGAGATTATTCCTATTTTGTGTGATAATACAAGTGCTATCAATATTTCCAAGAATCCAGTGATGTATTCTAGAACCAAGCATATAGAAATTAGGTATCACTTTTTGAGAGAGAAGGTTGCAAATAAGGAACTCAGGTTGGAATATGTTCCAACAAAGGATCAGATTGCAGATATTTTCACAAAGGCTCTTAAAAAGGACACTTTTGAGGATCTCCAGTAGAGGTTAGGGGTAATTGCCCCTCCTTCTTGCTAGATGCATAGTGGTGCATCTATCCAGGGGGAGTTCATGCTATTTTTTTTCCTGGACTGATGGTGGCTACCTCTCAAAGGGAGCAAGTAGTAGTTGTTACTAACAAGGAAAATTGAAAAAGAAGAAATTGTTACCATTTGTCCTTGATGTCAAAGGGCGAGAATGTGCAGGAATGTGTTTCCATCAATGCCAAAGGGGGAGATTGTTGCACATATGATTCCTAAGGTTGTGATGTGGTTATCATTGATGTCAACGCTTAGTTTGGACTATCTGATACATTGTTGATGTTGGATATGATGTGGTTACTGAAGCTTATGGTTGGATGTCATGTTGAATGTAATGTGGTTAATGTGGTTATTGAATTTCATGGTTGGATGTCATGTTGAATGTAATGTGGTTAATGTGGTTACAAAAGTTCATGGTTGGATGTCATGTTGGATGTAATATGGTTGCTAAAGTTCATGGTTGGATGTCATGCCTTGGTCAATACAGAATTGAGTATGAAGACACATTAAGATGGGAATTATAAGCATCAAGAAAACATATTATGATGGGAATTAGAAGCATCAAGGAGACATATTAAGATGGGAATTAGAATCATCAATAAGATATATTAATATGGGAATTAGAAGCACTAAAATGTATGTTTCTATGTCTACATGAGCTGTCACAAGAACACAAGTAGTTTTTTATATCTAGAAAGTGATGAAGACTTCTGCCATAGAAAGCTGCCTAGGAAACTGCTTGGGAAATTGCTTTGCATTCCTCTGCACTTGCAGATATAATCATGTGGTTCAGAATCTAAGTTTAGTATGTTGTGAAGATGTTATATCCAAGAAATAAATTCTGTATAACTTTTGTAATAAAAGTTATGTGTGATAGAGTTCCAATTTATGTTTTGATAGAATAATATAGTGATGAAGACATGTTGGAATGCTCCGCACTCCTCTGGATGTGAATATTTTTCAATAAAACTTTATGAACATGTTTAGAGAGACTCAATTGATACTCTTGTAGAGTATCTAGTGATTTGGTGTACTGCAAGTAATGTTTAATCTTCTAGGTGTGCCACTAAGGTGAAATGACAATTATGCTACAAGCTTCATGTGTTCTTACTTAAGGGCAACCTATTTCAAATAGGTGTGATGTGTAGATGTTATTCCTTGAAGAATGATGTTTAGGACTAGACTAAGCATGTATTGGGATTCGCAAGGCGTGTGTTTTCTTTTGGAGTAGCATGTTATTCATGATAGGGTTTGCCCTATACATGTTTCGTGTTGTGATCTTTGGCCAACTTGTAAAATGTAATATTCTTGTTGTATTGACCAAATTGTAATGAAATCAATGAATATCATGTATATATTTTGAACCTATTTGATCTAGGTGAAGCATGATTGTGAAAATGAAAATATGAAAATATAAGAGAAAAGTATGAATATCATATGCATTGTGATGTGCGATTAAAGAAGAAAGAGCATAAGTATTAGAGGTTGTCTTTATTCATCTTGAAGATATTTTTGTGATAGAAGGGAAGTGAAGAGTGTGCCTAATTGATCCAATCATTAGAAGAAGCAGGATTGCAATCATCAAAGGTGTGAGCTTCATTGTTAGTTTTCAAGCAATAGAAGGATTGTCATACTGTAATCATTTTTGAGTTTGTTCTCAATTTAGGGAGTAGTTACTTCCTTGAGAGTGACCCTAAAACAAAGTCTTTAGGGAGTAGTAGCTTCCTTGGGTTGTAGCCCTAAAACAAAGTTGTAATTTTGAGCTTCATATATTGTGAGTTAATCCTCACCGTGGTTTTTCCCTTCTTAGGTTTTCCATGTATATCTAGTGTTATGTGTTGATGTGCATTGTGTTAATCTTTCATGTTTATGTTAATGCTATAATACTTAAGTTTTAATCTTCTCTAAAGAACTTGAAGTTGTTTAGATACTGATTCATCCCCCCTCTCAGCATCTTGGTGTGTTCAACACGCAGTTCATCTTTTTGCTTTGGTGTTTGGAGGATGAGTTCAGATATTCAATTTGATGGTTCAACTCAGGTTTTAGGTGTTGAAGTGCACCACAAGTTGGTTTTTCAATGCTCTATCTCAAGACTATGTGTTCAGTGTTTGTTTTTGATACTAGGCTCAGTTTCTGATTGTTTACACCAGAAAGAAAACATATATTTTAGAGGAAGGATTTGTTGAGAAGGTTTGTGTAAGTCTTATATTGTTTGTGTGATGATCCACATGATGTTAATTGATCCCTCTGGTACCACTTTAGGTCTGGAGCTATTGTATGGAAGAATAAGTGTTTATTGGGCCGACTTCATGTGTTTTGATGTTGCCACCAGATGATTTGAAGTGTGGGCCTACTTGGAAGAATGGGTTAATAAAGAATAGGTCCTGGCTATCACTTGGCTTGAATTACATTGATCTTCTACATCTTTTGGATGGTGACTTGGTGTGGCCTTGCACATTTCATGAATACACGTTTCATCTTGGCCAACATGGGAGAAAGAGTTTGAAATTTGTGGAAGGTATAAATGAAAGATCTTGTTTGTTGTGGAATGTGTGAGTGTGTGAGAATGTGCGAAGATGTGTGAATAGATGTGAGTATGTTTGTGAAGGTGTGTTAAAGGTAGTAGTGTTCATTGTACAAAAAAGGTAAAGTTTTGTGACAAAGTAAAGTTTGTGGATGATGCGGAGGTGTTTTGTTCAGTAAGATCTATTGGATGTAATGTTTAGAGGTTGTAGCCTCATTCTATAAGTGCTATTGTTTTGTATTTCAGGGAGTTGCAGCTTCCTTTGGGTTGTAGCCCATAAATAATATTGTAATCCTGTTTTCATTTATGTGGCTAGATTTGGATAGTAGATCCAAGCAGCTTGCTCACCATGGTTTTTTTCCTTCTTGGGTTTTCCATGTAAATCTGGTGTTATGATTGTGTGCTTATGTGTTGTGCTTTAATTGGTTTAATTTTCTAATCTTCTAATTAAAGAAGTTAGAAGTTTTGATTGACAATGTTAAACTGAGATAAGTTTTGATATATACTGATTCACTCCCTCTCAGTATATCCTTATGTTCTAACAATTGGTATCAGAGCTAAGTTCCTTGGTGTATCCTAATGCTAAAGGTAGATCTTGGAATAGAACACATGGCTCAGAAGGAGTCTTCTTCTAAAGCTCCGATGTTTGATGGAGATAACTATGACTTTTGGATGGTAAGGATGGAATCCTATCTTACCTCCTTAGGGTATGATGTCTAGAGAATGGTCACGACTATTTATGTTGAACCCAATCATCCCATTATAGATTCAGATGTGAAGAAGGCCCACAAAAATAATGCCAAAGCCAAGAATGCAATCTTAAGTGGTTTGAGCAGTTCAGAGTTAGTCAAGGTTGTGTGGTGCAAGACAAGAAAGGAGATATGGGAGAAGCTCAAAGGTCTCTATGAAGGAGATGACACCATAAAGGAGGCCAAAGTGTAATCCTACAAAATAATATTTGATAATCTAAGGATAAAAGAAGAAGAGAACATAGGTGGCTACTTACACTAGGTAGATGAAGTAGTGAATGGAATCAAAAGTATGGGTGAAGACATAGATGAATAATTAGTTGTAAATAAAGTCTTGAGATCTCTCCCTCAGATATTTGATTCAAAAGTTTCTGCAATAGAAGAAGCCAAAGACTTGAAGAAACTCACCATGGTAGAACTGTTTGGGTCCCTCACTGCCTATGAAATGAGAAATGAATTCATAGGTCCATGTCAAAAAGAAGCTACTTTCAATGCTATGAATAATGAAGGAGCATCTGATAAATGCAATGAAGCTAAGGAAGAAGAAGCAAAATTTTGTAAGAAAGATGAAAAGAGGATTAGACAAATATAAAGGTAAGCTACCTTTCAAATGTTTCAAATGTGGTAGGATTGGTCATTATGCCTCTAAATGTCCTTTTGGAGAAAGTGAAAGTAGCAGCTCAAGGGGTTTAAGATAAACAATTTCAAGAGGAACCTTCTTTCAATAGAAGACTACAGCTCCGAAGAAGAAGTAGATCACTACTCATCTGATAAGGATAGAGAAGAATCTCTATTCATGACCATGGTGATCTCAGATGATTCAGACAAGGATGCAGATGAAGAAGAATATGAAGTTGATTTTGAAGGTGAACTTGTTTCTACTCTTGAAGACTTAGATTGTGTAAGGAAGGAGAATCAAGAACAAAGAGCTCTAATTGAAGCTAAGAGAAGAATGTATAAGACTTGAGAAATAAATTTAGTCACTCAAAAAGGAGTTGAAGAAGACAAATCTTGGAAGTCTAGATGATACAGAATGTACAAATCTCATTTTGCCTCAAGGAAAATTTCTTCATGCAAGACAATTCTCCATGAATAGGGAACATCCTCTTGAAGCTTAATATCCTCATGCATATCATTTTATGTAGTTTAATATATTTTGAAATATACATAGTTCTTTCTTGGGATTTTTTCACAAGAATGTTCATTTCCTCTAGCATGGGAAGACTACCAAATAAAGTTAAGAGTGTCTCTATGTCACTTAACCTGTGTAAGAGGTCAGGAGCTCTATCTACTATGAGGTGATGTTTGTACATTACTCCAATCAAGGATTGATATTCTGAAAAAACTCATTATGTTGCTCCATGCAAGGAGATCCATTTGGTATCAACATTATTAAGAAGATTGTTTCCTACAGCTATTCCCTTAGCAAAATTTTAAAATTCCAAAAATTGTTTAGGAATTTGAAAAAAATATGAGTAGATCTCATAGACTAGATCTTCAAATTTTGATTTTGCAAAAAACTTGCTCACACTTTTAAATGCTAAATTCATTTTGTGGGCCATGCAGCGAATGGCTATCATGTATGGTGAAAAAAAAGTCTATAGCTTTAATAAATACCATTCCTATGACCTTGCATTACTGAAGCTTCATCAACCCTTACACACACCAACTTTTTGGCAATTATCTACTCATCCATTCCTCCAATTTCATTCAAAGATTTCTTAACTAGTTCAAATAGATTTTGTGATGTGGGTTCCTACAAGAAGTTGGATCCACATATAAGGGAAGTCACGGGCAAAGAAAAAATTCTAACAGAAATGGGTATCCATTTAGGAACGGGTGCCCAAGCCTAAACGGGTACCTGCTTAGGAATGAGTATCCGTTTAGGAACGAGTGCCCGAGCCTAAATGGGTACCCATTTAGGAATGGGTACCTATTTTTAAATAGGTATTTGAATTTTTAAAAAAGCCCTATGCACTTTTTTTTGCCACACAAAAGGAATGTCTACCGATTTTAGAAAGGGTACGCATTCCTAATGGGTACCCGTTCCTAAAAGCTTAGGCTTAGTAAAGGCATGGTAAGCCAACCCCTTGCCTTGGACCTGCAAGTACAAGTCCATGTTCAGAGCAAGAGAAAAGACCAACTTTACCAATATGGCTGACGATATTTTTTTCTAATTTTTTTACGAAATTAAAACACATTACAGATGACAATGTTTAGTTTTCAAATATGTAAATTTTTTTATTAGACTTGTTTTTCTATTTATTATTTAATTTATGAGTAAACTGGTCCAAAAACTTGAAATGACAGGTGTTTGTATTTTTTGAATAACTTTTAGTTTTTAAAGTTTTTTTAAAAATAAATTATATGTCATTAATCTACACATCATTCTTTACACAATGAAAAAAAATCATTTTATGATTAGTTTTTCTCAAATTATGTTGGTTGTACATGAGGGGTTTTCAAAAACAACAATTAGAGCCAATAAAAAATTAATTAAAAAAAATATATGTGGAAAAAAATTATAAAAAATATCCTCATCAAACTTCACTAAACTACACATCTTTCCCCAAAAGGATTTAGAAAAATATTTTTATTTAGGTCAAATTATGTTGGTCGTACACGTGCATGGTATGGTAAAAAAAGTGACTTTTAAACAATGGTTTTTAGAAATGCCTATTGAAAATCAATTTGTATCATCTGGGTATTAAAATAAATTACATATTTGGAAACTAGACTCCAAGTACTACATTACATATTACTACTTTTTTTAAGATTCAATCTTTAAGTGCCTCAAATTTTTAGGTCAAATGTGACAATTTCTAAAAATCAAGGAAAACACTTACACTTTTTGGCCAAAAAGTAGACCCAACTTCTTGCACTGGCCCATGTCACATTCTCCTTATTTTATAAACACAGAGTAGATGAGGTTGGCGGACATGTTCTTCTATAGTATACACATGCATACATACCCAAGAAGAATTATCAACTACTATAACTTCATCTAAAGATAATGCAATAAAAGTTGACTCTCTTATTTTTTCATGTAAATCTTGTTTTTCCACCTTAGCAAAACAAATTGTTCATTCCCATCTACTGTTTGTTGAGCAATGTGTTTTAGGAAAGTTGGCAATGCTCATAAAAAATAATAAACTATTATATTCTGGGGTAGTCTATCATAGGATGCCCTCTAGTCAAAATATGAAAAACAACACTCAACTGAATAGTTTTTTCCATTTGTGCTTCTCCCATCATATTTCCAAATTGAGCTTCAATTGAACCTCCACATGAAACAATATTCTCCTTTCTTTACATATGCACATCATATTTAAGGACATTATTAATATGAAGACATTCTTCCTTTGTTTTCCATCTTATCATTGATTTTTCCTTTCTCTCTATGACTTGTTTTCCATAAACTTTACCAATATGATTTTCTATAGTGTCAAGTTTTAGCTGCAACTTCTTGTCCCTATGATATTTCCAACTACAAATATTACACTTGCATTCTATTGAAGGTTCATTTTTTTTACCATTCTCCGCCATTTTAATGAATGGGTACTTTAACACCCAATCAATCTAAAAATTCCTTGTCATATCCCACTCATGCCCCATTTTTTATTTGGTTTTTCTTTTCCCCTTTTGTGCAACTGTAGGATCTACATCTTCTTTATCACTTATTGAGGTCGATTTATTCATATTATCATTCCTACTACCCTAGGTATCCCCTGGTACATCATCTGCGACATTCTCATCCAAGTCAATGAACTCATTTCAACTACCCTGGGTATCCCCTGGAATATCATCTATGTCAATGTCATCTATCTCAATGAACTCATTATGATCTTCCTCTAAGGTATTACCTTGTTCATTAATATATGGTACAAGTGTTGATGTTGTAGCTTGATTTGATGGATAACAAACATTGTTAAAGTATGACATTATGTTTCTGCATTTTTATGACCTCCCTTCACCACTTTCAAGAAACTTGTTCCTGCTTGACATCTCTCACAAAATAAAAGCTACCAAAAAATATCTTTTGTTTAAGAAGGAATCATAGAATATAGATCCCTAGGTCCTAGATGTCTCTCTACTCAATATCATCTGTAAGAGATAAATAATCAAGATGAATCTTATAACACTATAAAGAAATGATCACTTACCTTTAGGCTTTCACTGACTCACTAATGCTTGTAGTTGTAACTTTCCTATGATCTGAATCAAGAGCTCGAAGCAGAAAAAAATGTGTAAAAGATTAATAAGAGTTTTGATTGTATTTATATCAATCTATATTTTGTGAATTCCATGGGATTTTAAATGGTAGAGTAAAAATTTGGTGATCCTACATGATTATAAAATGGTGCATATAAATGTTGGGTGAATCAGACCTTGATCAAATACATACATTGTAATTTGCAAGGTGATTATGGCCCTTAGATTAGCATGGAGATATTGGTATTGGTAAAATGGGTCCTCATAAATAATAAACTTGTAGTGCTATTGGTGAATATGTGGGTAAATTAAAACATGCCTCCAAACTTCAAGGTGAATCACTGTTAGAAATGCGTAGGTTACTGTGGTGAAATAATTAGTTACAAATGCCTCATAAAATAAGTTGATGGTAAATTTAAATGCATTTGACTGATAATTCCTAAAATCTAGGTGATTTGGCCCCCTGTTAGTTACAACATTTTTGCCAAATTTGAATTTGTAGATATGAAATATTCACCAATTAGTGAAGATTTGCCACTAAACAAATCATTGAAAAGAATCTTTGGAAGCCCTCTATGAAGCCTCTCTAAACTCTGTAGAAGAAAAAGAATTATCATCAATATCCTACTACAAGGAATCTCTAGAAGCCCATTGTGAAGCAACTCGAAACTCTGATGTAGCAATAGGTGATGGTGGAGGCGATGTCAAGTTTGTCCTAAGAACATGAAGGTTCAAGTGACCAAGTTGAGCCTCTGATGAACTATCCACACTAGATGAAGGAGTGTGAATCATAGAGAAGGAATCGTTAGGAAGAAAATATGAGAATGTATAAAGATGAGAGTAATTATCAACCTTGCCAACTGCAACAACCTCTCTACTCTGAAAATCTTGAATAATCATTGAATCTAATTTAAACTCTACTATCTTCTCCATCCCACTATTTGTAATTTGATATATGGAAAGGAGATTTTTGAACAATTTAGGAACAAAAAGGACATCAATGAAACATCCTTCACCCAAGTCAATAGTTCCTTTCCCACAAACACTCATGTAAGTGTTGTTAGCCATCAGGATTTTAGATGTATCTATAGGTTCTAATGTAGAGAATAGAGTTAGTGAAGAAGCCATGTGATGGGAAGCTCTAGAATCAAGAATCCATGATCTAGTCTTAGAGACTACGGATGCAACAAGAGCATTGCCTTTAAATGTTTCTGGTGCTGATGAGGACTCTTGGATAGATTTAAAGTCTCTTACTCATCTCAAGAATATTTGTGAGGTGGTTAATCTTTTTCTTTAGACATTTATGCTCACTATTTCCAGCTTTCTTTCAAAATCACACTTAGCTTTTTCTTTTATGGGTTTCCCTTGATCTAAAAAGATTTTAGTGTTTGATTTTGAGAATTCAAATTTCTTATCTTTCTTGATTTCCTTGTCCTTTATTGTTTTTTCCATTTCCAACAATAAGAGCATGAGGTTTAGAAGTCTTCATGGTGTCCATTTGTACTTGTCTTTCTTCCTATTTAAGTCAGCAATGAAGTCATCTAATTAAGGCATTGACCATGTGGTTCTAAGAGCCCTTTTGGTGGTATAAATGGTAGATACAAACATAGAGTAGTCAAGACCTAGTTTAGAAAGTGTAGAAAGGATGAGTTGATCCTCGTTTTTCTCTATGTCACATTCTTTCAACTACAATCTTAATGATTTGAACCTAGTGAAATAAACCTCTAAGGTATCAAAGTCTCTAGGGTTCAAACCTATGAGCTCATTTTCTAACTCATTACTTTTTAGTTCATCAACCTTCCCAAAGAGTTTTTCTAAGGCTTGCCAAACTTCATTGGGTGTTTTCAAGGCCTCTACATAAAATAGTAGTTTAGGAGATAGGTTTAAAAACAAAAACTTGAAGGCTTGATCACATTTGTTAAAGTATTTTTCTTTATCTTTAGCAGCATTAGGTTCTTTTTTAGTACCCATAGTTACCCTATACAACCCTTTTTTCTTTAGCATAAGTTGTATATCAAGTTTCCACTCATGATAATTAAAAGGCATGAGAGGATTAATAGGTCAATTTGACTCCATGCTTAACCAGATTGTTGTAGAAATTTAGAAATGTGGAAAGACAATATTGAGGGAAATGCCAAAGTGCACACTAGACACAACACAAGACACCCCCCGTGACTCAATATTTTATCCCCCGTGATGTTGGCACTTTATAATTTTAGTGCATAGGCTAACCCAATTTTGAATGAAAAATGGTACTTTATAATTTTAGTGCGATATCATTTCCATTGGATCGGGCATAAAAAATTAATCACTTTTAAAAAAATGACACTCATTTTCAAGTTACTAGTCAAAAGTTACATTAATTTTAATATTTTCTTGAAAATTTTTAAACACCTTTTCAAAAACAAATTGATAAAATATTTTTCTAGAAAATTCTACCAAAAAATTTAAAAAATAGGGGAAAAGGAAGTGGAGTTAATCCCCCTCTGGTTGGACACGACCACCCCATACGACCAAGGGGCTAAGGGATTGGGTGGCTATCCCCCTCCTTTACTGATGTCACCCCTATTTTCACTAATGTCAACAATGCTAGATTTTTGAGGATGAATAGTGTGCCCCTCCTCTGCAAACAATTTGACAACTTATTGTCCTTCACAAAGTAAAACTCCTACATGGAAGAAATTTGAGCCAGTGCAGAATTACTCCTGCACAGAAGAAATTCGAGCCCCTACAAAATTATAGACACCTTGCTAAGAGGGGATACAAGCTACAGACAAGAAATTTGAACCCTTCACACAGGTATTATGCCTTTCTATACCAAACAAAAATACCACAAAGGCTTTAAAAAATGCAGAGATTTTAAATACACCTTTATAGGGTTTTTTGAAACACCTTGTTGGGGTTTTTGAAATGCCTTGCTAGGGTTTTCAAATCTACCTTCGACACCTCCACAGGGATGCAAAATCAGCCTCCACAAAACCATGAAGCTTTCAAATTAGGCTCAATTTCATAAACGAGCCTCCATAGAGCAGCATGGCTATACATGTCGCGACTCTTCAATGCAAGGCACTACCCCTTCAATGGTTGTTTCAATATAAACTGCAGCCCTTTCCTCAAATCTTAATTCTAAAAATAAATTCTTCTACATGAATATAGAGTGCAAACCAAAATTGTGCTTCAATGCAAAAAACATTCAAACTATGCAATTACCAAACTAACGTCTTCAACTAAATCTTGCTCTGATACTATGTTAGTGTTGATGATCTTTTGGATAGAGTGATGGAATATGGTAGGCCAAGAACACGCCTACAATAGAGAGAAATGAAGCATGCAAATGCAAACAACAAAAACACACAAAAAATGGAATAGATGAGCTTATTAATATTATGAACAATGAGGTTTGTACATATAGTGTGAAGTGATTGAGTTGAATTCAACACTCCATTAGTGGTAGCAAGTTTTCTCCTCCAAATGGCAAAGAGGCAGTTCCACATACCTTAGATGAGTTTGACCAAATCTCCAAGTCACCACATAGCCACCTAAGATGGCTTAACACCAAGTGTAGAATATACATGCATAATTACTTTAAAAAGTAATAAAAATAATAATCTTATATACTAACATGATGGACTAGCCATAAAGGGGCTGGTAGCTCAGTTGGTAGAGCATTTCAGTAGCAAATGGAATGTCCTAGGTTCAATTCATAGTAGCCCATATGAGCTATACCTCAGCAATTGGTATTAGAGCCAAGATAGGAGACCTAAGAACCTTTAGTGTGGCTTAAGGAGGTGTTGGATATAAGCCACACCCAAACTAATGATGGACTAGCCACAAAGGGGCCAGTAACTTAGTTGGTAGAGCACTCTAGCAATAAATGGAAGGTCCTAGGTTTGAGTCCTACCTAGTCCATATAAGATACAACTCAATAGTTTTTATTGTTCAAGGCATTTGATAGGGTTTCCAACCAGTAAATCACCATTCTACCACTCCATCTCTAGTCTTTCTAGTTATTTCTGGGTGTTGTCACCATTCAACTCACCACCACTACATAGGGTTTTATTGGGATCACCTTCTTGGCCTTTAGTGCTTTGGATCAATCAATATTTGTTTTTTAGCTCAGCTTAGGCTATTGAAACCTTTCACATTCCTTGGTGCTTCAAGATATGACATGGACAAAGCTTGGGCAATTTGATTTGGTACTCAAGAGGGCTTGTGTCATTGAGCCCAATCACCAAATTTGGGTTTTTTGAAACTTGCTTTGTAAACCTTGTAAATTTTTATTGTTTGTGAATCAATGTCTATTGTTAGGATTAAGGTGACATCAACCTTGTAAATCCTATGTAATTAATTATTTCCCAATATTATTTGTAAATCACCCATAGGAGATGAAAGGTTTCATCATGCTTAATCTTTGTTTTAGCCACATGTTTATATCTAGTCCCCCACGCTAATTCATTCATGACAGGGGGTCATAGGGGGGTTTCCCCCTACGAGGGGTCCAAGGGGATCATCCCCCTAGCAAGGGGTTCGAGAGTTGCACGCTCTAGTGGGGGCTCGGGGGCAACACCCCCGAAGCCAAATTTTATCATTGTAAATTTGGACCTTTTGTTATTAGGTCATAGACCTGACAGTCGATATTATGTCAGTTTTCTTGCCCTAGAAGGCAACCCCCTTTTATAAGGCTATTTATACTATGTTTTTAGCAGAGTTGAGAGTAACAGGTACCACTGATTGAAGACTAAAGAGGAAGAGGAAGTGCATGTATTATAATCTCATATTTGAAGATAATATAACTTGGAGCCTCTTTTCTTGGTGGAGTTTTTCACTTGAAAGGGTTTTCTCCACGTGACATATTGTGTTATGTACTATTCAATTCTTAATGCATGTTTTTTTTGGGTAGTGGGTTTTATTTCTATTGCAATCTCCATTGATTCTACATTATTTAGAGGACATTAATAAGGTTTGAGTTAGATTTCCATTGTGTGGTTTGCACCTTCATTTCTAACATTTATAAACCTTGTCTGTATATAAACATTGGTTGAAGTTGTAACCTATTTGGTATTGCTAACTTAAAAGCTCAACCACTAGGGTTTTTCAACCACAAAACCATTATAAGATATGCCACTAGGAGACCACCAGTCTGCTACTTCTTGAACTCTTGTTAGCCACTGCTCTACTCACAAATGCCACTAGGAGTTCATCGCACCACCCTAAGTGGTCTTTTCATATGGGTACCACCAGGCGGTGCTCCGCCACTACTCTGCCATTGTACAACTAGGTTGCCACTTCCACTATCATGCCACCACCCTAGAAGTGTTCCAATTAACCTTAGAATTTTTGTTACATCTACTATAATTCCAACATTTACTGTAACTATTAGCATTTTATGCTAACCTCTAGTAGTTAAGGTTACCATACGCCCTCCTTTAATGCTTGTAAGGGGGTTGTGTTTCTTTTCACCATAACTTTCACTCGGGGAGTCATATTTTCAACTTATAGGAAAAAGAAAGTTGGTTCCATATACTTTGTCATGATGTGATTTATTTTTACTTGTTTTTCTATACATTTATAGAATTTTCCTCCAAAGTTCACTTTTGCTCTTTTTTTGACATTTTTTCAACAAGGCATAACTTTTGCCCATGATGTTGAAATTGAGATTTTTTTTTTTTAAACTTATCAAAAAATGCAAGGAATCCATTAGTACATGCAATTTTCTTACTTTGAAATGCTTTTTTCCCTAGAAATTTGTAAAATCACCATGTGTTATAAATGGTCAATTTAGCCTTCCAGATTGCAAAATTATACTCAAACTTGTAATTTTTTATAGGGGGTATCTTTGACAAAAATATTTGTTTTACGAGGAGTCAATTGTCAAGTTTTTGTCATTTTTTAGGGTTGTAAGGTATATGTCTTCTTGTGGTCCCCTCTTGACATAAACTAAAATCATCCTTTTTGGACACTTGTAAGAACTATAACAGTAGATTTGTTTGTAAACACATTAATATAAAGTGCTATAACTAATTTGTGTTCCTTTTGGGGGGGATTATTGCACATCATAGTGTGTCTTTCTTTGTCCTCACACTATTTTATAAAGTGTTATGGGGGATTGTCTATGTGTCTTGTTTTCCATAACAACTTTGTTTGGTGAGTGCTCCTCCATGACAATGATCTGGCCTCATGCATGTATGCCTTGTTTTTACACACCCTTTTCTAGTTGCTTGTACATCATAGTTGGCTAGGATGCTATGTCTACATCTATTTGCATGCCTTTATGCCACATTTCAAGTGATTTTCTAATATCTCTTCCTTGTTACCATTATGGGGGTATCATCACATGGTTAATGCTTCTTGGTTTTACTTTGGAGTGATCTATGTATCTAATTTTTATTCCTACATACTAGGCGAATGCATTGGCTGGTTACCCATGCATTTTAGTTAGATGGAACTAATACTATATAGACAATCTTGCATTCTAGTTTATAGAGGAAACCTTCTACTTTTTCAGTGGACCAATATTCATGAGACTCTAGTACTTTGTAGAGTGCCACTTGCACATTTTAGTAGTGTTAATGGGGGCACTCGTGCAGTGTTTCTTTTTGCCTCTTTGATCATAGTACCATTTACATTCTCAACTTCACAGATTGTGTTGCCTTTGTGCCATCTAGGCATATATGCTTGAGTTTTCCCTCCACATATTGTGTTTCCATCGTTCCATCTATGCATATATGGTTGCACAGTTTCATTCGCATCACTTGTGCAGAGTTTTGTGCCTCTCTTATCTTGATCTACATTCATTGGATGGTCATTTGATTCTATCAAAAACTAGCTCTTCTTTGGTAGAGTTTATAGCTTCGACATGCTTCAAGAGTTCTTCATGTTGCTATCTTTTAGGAGTATCTTTGAGGAGGCTTATTTTCTTCTTGTTATCTCTTTTGTAGAGGGGTTTTATTTCCCATAGGGTTTTTTCCTTTTCTCCATTTGTGAAAGATCTTTTGTACAAGGGTACCTCATTAGGCCTTGTTGCTGGGACCCATCCATGCATCTTTTCATTTTTTAGTTTTTATCTTTCTCCCTAAGTATCACTTAAGGGGGGTGTTAGTGTCAAAAGTACTTTTACCTATCTAGCTTGACTAGTTCCTATTCACACTACACTTAAGCTCACTTAGAGAGACTTTTCTACTTTTTTCTCACCTCATGTGCACACAACATGTGTCCTCACACTTGTCTCAAGTGAGCCCACATGTGTTACACCTTTAGAAGGGTAGTCAAAATTTTAGTCCTACCTTCTCACCTCCACATCCTTGCCTTTATATGCAAGGCTTCTATTGTACTTTTTATAAGCTTCATATTTGATGCATTGTATAATATTTGGATTTTTATTATGCAATTCAACTTTTGTGGAAGGTTGTTTTTTATCTTGTAAGTGATCTTGGCTACTCCAACACACAAAATCTCCATGTAGTTAGAGTCCTTTGAGTACCTATAAGTTAAGAAGGGGAGAAAGGGGTGACTGTTAAGGACCTTGCTATTAGATCAAGCCCCTATTTTGGTCTTTTGGCTTTCATATACAACCAATGATATAGAGAAAAATGGAGAGAGAGAGAGTGTGTGTGTTTAACCTATGTGTGTCAGGGATTAAGAATGTAACAAAGAAAAGTAAATCTATAAGCATTAAATCATAGGTCTACAAGGATTATACCCTAGTGTTAGGAGGATGAAAATGGAGTTGGAAAACCTATTAGTGCCAACAAGGAAGTGACAAAACAAGAGAGATTACAATAACAATAAAGAAAATGGAAACAAGTTAAGAACTTTGAGCAATATCACCTACAAAAATTGAAATGGAGATGATAGCTACTAAAATCACAAGAACAACTCCTTGTCCATGAAGAATAAAAAAAGACCAATGCTAGAAGTATATAGTTGCTGCTCAAAAAGCTCAATATGGTTGGCATGCTTCATAAGATCATTAGAGTGCAAGAGATAGCTTGATGGAGATTGTAGATTGTTTAGATGATTCAAAAGATTAATTTGAGAGGTTAGGTGAAGGGACATGGAATGTTAACTACCTACTAAGATTTTCCCAATGAATCTCTAGGCAGTTACATTTGCATGTGTTAGCACAACAAGGTGGAAAAATTTAAAGAAAATGGTCATTGTATGACTACAAAGTCAATGGATGCTATAGTGGCATGTACATGTTTGTGCATTACGTTGGAATCTAAGTACAATAGGGCTATAAAGAGGTCAAAATTATAAAAGAACATTGGATTTATATAAGGCAAAAAAGATATTAACATATAGAAACACAAAGCTCCTGTTGGCACTAAGAGAAAGATAAAGGCTTAGATAGGGCCAAATAAACCTAAAAGCATGTTAGGTGTTATGACACTAAATTAAGGTTAATTTGTAGTGCCAAAATTGTAGGGTGTGCAATTTTTGATCTTATAGAGGGTTTGGATTGACTAAAGAGAAAAATTTAACAAATCAAAACAAATGCAAGAAAAAATAATCTAATCTTAACTAATATTATCACAAAATTGATATAAATTACTTCTGCACATTGAAGCATTGTTGATGAGGTGGAGATGGATTGTATTCAACTTAGAAATAGGGATGTGCTATTCCATGCTTGTGTTTTGCTACCAATAGAGAAAATTAAATAATAAAAGGCAGTTTTTGGTTATTATTTATTTGTTTGTTTTATAATAGTTATAATGCACTTGCATTGTTTAGGTTTAGTTTATAATGCAATTGAGCCTTAACACACTCACATTATAACACAAATGTGTTATGATTTTATAATGCGGGCGTGTTATCTTTTATTTCACCTCTAGAATATTTTTTGGCCACTTATTGGTGCTCATTCATGTGTACATACCTTGATATACTCTAGAAAAATCCTTTAAAAAACCCCAACCTCAAAAGCATAGAAACTAATATACTTTCCATAGTAAAAATAGTCATAACACAATATCAAACTTTGAGCCCTGGCATGAAAATCAACACTCTCAACCAAGGAAGAAACCATGCAAGATGCATCAATTTTATGCACTAGTGAAGAACCATTGTTGCTATCTTCATGAAACCAATCCAAGAACAAATGCAAGCCACACATCCCACTCCATGTTCCTCAAGATCTCCTTAACAAGATGTAGTGCCCCTAATTTTGGCTTTTTGATAGACTGTTAGTTATTTCTTTATAGCTAGACATTATGACATATTTTGATGATGGATTTACTGTTTGATGTAGTTGATGACACTCATTTATGTTTACTATGATGACATTGTTGATACTTTTTGATTAGTACATTATGCTTATGTTGTGATTAGTTATGGGTTAATTGATTATGTAGATTAGTTTTACTATGTGATTTATGTGACTATTTGACTATGTGATATCTAGTTGTCTAGTTAATGAAGAACTTGTTTAATGTGGATATATTTGATGTGTTTTGTAAAGGGACAGTGTAGTATTACTCATGTTGAGTACCCTATTATGCTACGATTCCCTGTCACTATGTGCCTGTTTGGATAATTAAATATATGTTTGTATTCGAAACTTTTATTTGCTGCAGGATTGCAAGTACCAGGCATCGACTCCACCTAAAATGGTAGGTCTGAGCATGCCTTTATACCAATGGAAGTTGTGGAAGGGAGATAACATGAGGTCCCTCAATTTGTCGTCATCCTTGATGAGGATGAGTGCTTAGTCTTGGATTTTGTCAGTTTGGTTGGATGGAGTATGATTTTTGAGTCCTTGTTGCTCTTTGGTATGTTGTCCTTGAGTTGATATGGTTGGTCTATTGTTCATTAAATAGATTATTAGTCTATCTTGTTAAAATAATAATAAGTTAAGGGCATATTAAATATTGTTTAAATAAGAATTAAATTCATAATTTTAATAGGTAATAATAATAACAATAATAATAAGTAAATTATAAATATTTAATATTTTATTCAGTGAATGAATATTATTTTATGTTGATATATAAGATATTATTTTATTTTATTCATTGATTTATTTGAATGTTAGTGAGTTGTCGTGAGTGGTGTAAATAATAATTTTTCAGGTTATTGGAATCTTTCTATAGGTGATGGATTTAATGAAATTAATTGTCGGGGGTGAGGGGATTCCTGTGACATGTAATAATGGAGTGGGAATTTATGGAATTTGACTATTTTTATGAGAGGGGGAATATTTGAAGGGGATTTGGAAGAATTTGGGGATAGAAAAAGATTTGGGGAAGTTTTGGCAGAAGAAAAATCGGAGGAAGAAAGAATTGGATCAGGAGGAGGATTCTGAAGCTCGAGAATAAAACAAAATTTCTAGGTATGTCTTCTAGAATGAAGGTTTTTGTGATAGTTGTATCTTAGAATGTGAATCTCTCTCTCTTTTCTATTGTTTGTCTGTCTAGAATCCATTTTTGCATACTTGGTAGCTTGAACAATGGTCCTTAAATCTGCCTAAATCCGATCCTCTTGTCGCCATTTGTATCCAATTATTTCCTTACAATCCTTTTTATCTGTAACAATTCAACTGAACATGTTAGAACTTCATCACATATAATTCTTTCTGCTGAGAGTATTCAGGCCTACTCTTCTATCATCTGTGATGAGTTTGTAAATATCTTTAAAACAAAGTTATCCTAGCAAATCTGGCAAGAAATGCATTCTTGGAGACATTTAATCTGTTCCAACTCTACCATTCGCCTTGGCTGCAAACCTTTAGTGGGTCATCCCAAAACATAGCAACGTTAGTTTTTTTTTATGAGGAATTTTTTATTAGATTTCCTGATCTCAGGCGTCGACAGTCTTCCCAATCGATTTCCTGTGTGAGACATTTGATTAAATTTGCTATCTTCTTTTTTTGTGGTTGGCGTCCTCCTTGGTAATAACATCTCTTCTTTATCTACCTTGCTAATCGTTGCTCATTTCGAAAGTTCTTGAATTCTCTCTTTTATTATTATCAGTGTTGTTCATCAAACGACCTCTCTGAAGCATTCATTGCAGTCAATGTGTTCTTCGAACCTATCTCTTGGCACACTAACGAGTAACATTTGACACCATTGCACTCTTTGTTGAACTCTAAAACTTTAATCAAGCAATGCTCTTGGGCGTATACCTAGTAGTGTAGATTTTTGTTTCTTTTCTGATGTGTGTATGAGGCATCTAAGCCAATTTCCCTGCTACGCAATGCTATAGAAAACTGTATGGTTTCATCTTTGTTTCCTCTGCATAGAGTCCTTTCCCTTAGGCATCGTCAAACCTACTTCTTGTGTCCTCCTAACACTCCATTTAATGCATCATATGTAATCAATGGTAGATGTCTAGCATTCGCTCCAAGTGAAATCTTTGCTAATCTTTACAAGCTTGCTAAGGTTCTGTAATCCATTCTTTTCTATGTTCCTATGGGCTCCAACATCTGCAGTAGATAAATCTTACTGGTTGGAGCCTCCCTTAAAGGTCGTTTGCCATGCGTCAAATTGCTTTGTAGCGGCATGAGTCTTTTAATGTCTTTTCTGCAAAAAATTAACTCATCTTTTGGCAGCACATGTTGCAGAACCATGGTCTTAGATGCAAAGACACTACATTATCTTCTGGTGAGGCCGATCCCTTTAGTCATAGTCACCAGTTCATTAGAAATTTTGTTCTTTAGAAAATAGTCAGCTGTTAGAAAATCGCTCTAAATCTGGAAGTTGACTAGCTGAAAATAGAGAGTTTCTTTATTACAAATCCTTTAGTATTAGAAGTATGTTGATCGATAGGTTGTATGGGTTCATTAAATAGCATGAAAACATATGGATATATACAGTTCTTCAGGAATTTCGTATAGAAATCCTTATGACTAGTTGTCCATCTAGATTAGCATATATTCATGATTACTCAGTAAGGTTCATAATAGAACACTTATTGCTTATGTATTATAATCAATATTTATACATTGAGTATATTGATCTATTTAACATCATGTTAGAATATGTATCACTTTAGTAGTTTGATTGTTTTTTTTAAGAAAAGTGGTATAAGGAATATTATAATTTCTTTAGTTTAGTTAGTTGATTAAATGTAGATTTGTCTTTAGATAAATATAAATATTGGAGTAATATCATTGTAGATTATATTTATTAGAGTGTAGTTATTTCTTTAGTAAAATGTAATCAATGTCTCTATTTGGATATAATATAGAATTTAGACAATAATTCTAATTGTTGTATCTTAAGTTATCAAATCTAGTTATTAGAATAAGATTTATATATTAGTATTTTGCTCTTGAATAATTATCAATTCATTTTAATCAAAGATTGCACTAATGATTTGGATAAGATTAGTAGTTTAAATCATTACGAAAAATAGATTTAAGAATCATATAGTTTCTTAAACTTAGGGTTGTAGTCAAATTTTATGTAAGTTGTCATATAATTTTAAATATTGACTTAATATTGTTGTGTTGATTATTCATTGAGTTATGTTATAGAATTAAATATAGATAAAGTTTTAAAGCTAGGTTTTGGTGATTTGTGTTTCTTTTCAAACTAGAGTTGTTAGTAACCTTTCCTAGTAGTTCTTTTTATTATTGTCAAAAAATACAAGTCTAGGGATATAAATAGTCTCAATTAAGAGATGGTTGTGTTAGGTGTACTTGTTTTTATTATTTTGGCTCTAGAGGCCTTGTTGTTTGGTCAAAGAGGTGGTCTTGAGATAATGAAATGTTTGTGATACCTTATGTATTGTCAAGGTCATTGGTGTGTAATATTGAGCATTGACATTGTGTCGATGGTTATAATGTATGCAAGAAGGAATATGCCTTGCTTTGTTCTGGCAACCTTGTCTGGTTGATAGGGTTGTCTAGATGCAGGTAGGGGAGTGGTTTTCAATGTGGGGTCGGCGCCCAAAGTGGTTGTTAGAGTAACCCATTAGAAGTGATTAACAAGTGATAATCTAATAATAAATTTAGGGGGGTGGGTAGTCACACACAGTAAACAAGACAATTGGAATTCTCACCCATGCCTATGGTGCTAGTTTAGACTAAGGATGGGATGGGAAAGAGCAACTGCCTTGTCTTCAGGAAAGGAAGATTGATTCTGCATGTGTCACCCTATGGGGTTGGCATCTAGTGAGAGACAGTCAGCGTAACCATAGATGGGGGCCGATGTCTAGTGAGAGACTATCAGGGTAACCCATGTAGGACCATGCGATGACACTTCATGCTACTACTATCTAGCATTCCCATCCTTGTGTCATTATTCTCTTGTTTATGTTCACCTCTAGATGTACTGATGGTGATGCTTGTCATATCTAAGTTGTGTTTGCATCAGTTAGTCCATTGTATCTTGTATGTTTATGTCATGGGACCTCATTGTTATCTCCTAACACGAGGGGTGGGCCTCAAGGCTCCACATGGTCAGGTGGTTGTGCTTTATTCCATTGGTTTCTAGCATTGTGGCTCATGTGACAAGAAGATGTATCTCCCATTATTCCAGTTTTGCACCTGTATTTGAAGATAGATAATTGTACCTTTTGTATCTAGATCTATTGTATCAATGGAATTCATTATGTAATTTGATGTGCATCTGGAAAAGAACTTTTGTATCATTGAAATTATGTAATTCCACTTGTAAGATAAACTACTCTATAGTTGTAAACATTTTTGCAAAGATGTTGATGTATGTATATGATGATGTAATCAAGTTGTTAGTTTGAGTTATTTGAATGAGCTTTGTAGGTTGAATATTGTTTAATATCAATAATTCAGTTATGTAATCCCTAGAGATGTTAGTTTAACTTGATGCAATTAGACTATGTTAGATTTTGTCATCATTATCTCTATATAAATTTTTTTTTGCTTTTTTATTACTTTAGTTGAACTTATCTCTAGGGTTGCATGGTAGGGCATTGCATTTGGTATCAGAGCCAAGTTTAAACATTGAGTACTCTAGGTTATAATTGAGCCTATTATGTTGACCTAGTGCTTAAACTTTGTAGATTAAATTCTTTCCCTTTTTGCATTCCTCACTTTATGAATTGAAGTTGTCCTTTGGTGGTGTGTGTGTGTAGGAAGATGCCTAGGGGTCGAGGTAGAGGTTGAGAGCGAGGTTGAGGTAAAGGGCATGGGAGAGGTGGTGGTGGTGCACCTCCTCCCAGTTCCCCTCATGAGAGTGCTCGAGAAGGCGGGGGCCAAAATATGGAGAATCAAGGTTAGCCGGAGGGAGCTCAGTTGCGTCAATTGCTTGAGGAGGCCCTTGCCCGTCTAGGTCCTAGATAGGAGGTAGATCAGCCAGGTGGGAGGTAGGAGGTTAATCAGCTAGAGGTTAGGGAAAGAGAGAGGTCTCCTAGAAGGAGAGATCTATGACAGCAAAGCAGGAGGCTAGCTTAGCCAGTCACATGAGAGATCTGTTCAAGGCACGCCCTCCCACTTTTAATGGATCTGGTAGTGGTTTGGAGGCTGAGACCTAGTTGTTGGATTTGGGTAGGTGTTTCACCATGCATCCATATGGTAGTAACACCAAGGTGAGATGTGCCATCTTGCATCTTAGAAGTTTTGATTCTACATGGTGGTGTTTGGAGGAACAAAAGTTGCACTTGGACATTAGTACAGTTTCTTGGGAATTATTTTTAGAGAGGTTCAAAGCTTGTTTCATGTCAGGTCACTAGAAGCAGCATCGAGCTGACAAGTTCCATGAGTTGAGATAGATGGCCATGTCAGTAGAGCAGTATGAACATAGATTATATGAGCTTAAGCAGTATGCAGGCATCGACGATGATGAGACTATGTTAATTCAGCACTTCATTAGGGGCTTGAATGCTTGAATCAGTAGAGGAGTTCATGTTTTTGAGCCTAAGACCATGGAGGTAGCAGTTGAGAAAGCTCGTCTAGTAGAGAACAATTTGACTATGGCTCTTGGAGGACATATGGGTGTGCATATTCATAGTGCACCTTCAGCAGGCTTCAGGTCTCGTGGTGGTCATTCTTAGGCAACAAGTTCTTATAGAGGTCACCATGCACCCGCGAAGGGTAGACAGCAGCAACAGTATTCTCAGGCCAAACCAAAGAATTCTTAGCCTCAGCAGGGTAATAGATTCTAGACCAGAAAAGATTAGTCTTAGCGGCGGAACAAGCGTAATCACACTTATCAGCCAGCTCAGAGCACATAGTCTACAATTAGCAAAGGGAGTTTTCAGTAGTCTAATGCTTTTTTGAGTTTTAGAGGATATGGCAGAGGCACAAGGTGTTTCTCTTGTGGCCAACAGGGCCACATAGCTAGGTAGTGTCCTCAGAAGAATGCTGCAGGATTTGGTTAGAGGCCGATAGCTTCATAGCCGACTGTAGGTGATGTAGGCAGGTCGCATAGAGTATTTGTAGTGGTTGATAACCATCAGGCAGAGCATCAGGGCACAGTTGTGAGACTTATAGATTGATGCAAGGTATTGGTTTTTCCATTCTTTTCAATTCTGGTGCTTCTGATTCATTTATTTCTCCTTTTTAGTGGAGCATTGTGGACTAGTGGCAGGAAAGCAGGATGTTAGGTGGCAGGTTGAATTAGCATCCAGGGCTAAGGTCGCAATAGAGTCTCTAGTGCATGATTTTGAGTTGAGGATTGGCCCTCTTTCTACCATAGTAGATCTCTGTGTCATGCCCCTTGGATCATATAATATAGTATTGGGTATGGATTGGTTAGATGCTCACCAGGTAGTGATAGATTGTTGGCGTAAGTCAGTTAAGTGTGTGGATGATTCTAGTAGTGAGGTGGAGGTAGTTGCCATACCAAGACCCATTTCCTTGTGTATGATCTCTGCTATGCAGCTGAAGAGATGTATGCGTCAGGGTTGCCAGCTGTTTGCCATGACAGTTAATGAGTTGGAGTCAGAGGAGAGTCAAGAGACATCTCTTTACGATCACCCTCTCCTTAGAGAGTATGCAGATGTTTTTCCTAGTGAGATTCCAGGGATGTTACTTAAGCATGACATTGACTTCAGGATTGATCTTGTTCCTAGCACAGAGCCTATTTCTCGAGCTCCATATCGGATGACCACTCAGTAGCTTAAGGAGCTTCGATTGTAGTTGGAGGAGTTGTTAGCAAAGGGATTCATTCGTCCTAGTGTCTCTCCTTGGGGAGGACCTGTAATTTTTGTGAAGAAGAAGGATGGATCTCTTCGGCTATGTATAGACTATCGACAGCTTAATAAGGTGACTATGAAGAATAGGTATCCCTTGCCGCAGATTGATGTTCTTTTTGACCAGATTAAGGGGGCTAAGGTGTTTTCAAAGATTGACCTTAAGTTGGGATATCATCAGTTGCGTATCTTTGAGGCAGATATACATAAGACAACATTTCGCACCTGTTATGGACATTATGAGTTTACGGTTGTACCATTCAGGTTGCCGAATGCACCTTCCATGTTTATGAGCCTAATGAATGGTGTATTTCGCACCTATCCCGATAGATTTGTCCTTGTGTTTCTAGATGATATATTGATTTATTCGAGGACTATGGAGGAGCATGAGGAACATTTACAACAGGTATTGCATTGTTTGAGAGAAAATCAGTTATATGTAAATTTGGCGAAATGTGAATTCTTTCAGACTAAGGTGAGGTATTTGGGTCATGTCATTTATGGAGAAGGTATTGCGGTGGATCCTTCGAAGATCCAAGCCATTATAGATTAGCTTGCACCTACTAATGTTTCTGAGGTTCACATTTTTATGGGTTTAGCTGGCTATTACCGTCAGCTTGTTTGGGTTTTTTTGACGATAGCTCACCCCATTACTTCTCTTTAGAGGAAAGGGAAGAAGTTTGTTTGGTCGAAGCAATGTCAGGCAGCCTTTCAGGCTCTTAAGGAGTGGTTGACTAGTGCACATATTTTGGCAATTCCTGATCCTACCGGAGACTTTGTAGTATGTACTGATGCATCTTTGGAGGGTCTAGGAGTAGTTCTGATGTAGGATGGTCGCGTGATTGCCTATGAGTCTTGCAAACTCAAGGATCATGAGTTGAACTATCCCACGCATGATCTAGAGTTAGCCGCAGTTGTGCATGCCTTGGTGAGGTGGAGGCATTTTCTTTTAGGGCATCGGTTTGAGCTGCATAGCAATCATCATAGTCTACAGTATATTTTTACGCAACCAAACTTGAATGCTAAGCAGAGGCAGTGGATGGAGTTCTTGTGCGAGTATGATTTTGAGGTAAAGTATATCTAGGGGAAAGAGAATGTAGTGGCAGATGCTCTTAGTCAGCGAAGACATGAGCTTTCGGTAGTCATTCTTGCAGTAGATTTGAGAGGTCAGATTCTTGTAGCACTTCCTACTAATAGCTAGTATCAGGAAGTGAAGTCAGAGGTTGAGTCAGGTAGACCCTTGGAGGGTAGATTTGCCGGTTACTCTCTTGAGTCAAATGGTCTTTTGTGGCATTTGGGTCATATTTATGTTCCTAGTTCAGAGGGTCTTCATACCCTAATCATGTCAGAGGTGCATCAGGTACCCTATTTAGCTCATCCGAGTGTCAAGAAGATGCACACAAATCTTCGTCAGTTATATTTTTGGAGTGGAATGAAGAGGGATATTGTGGATTTTGTTTCGAGATGTCTTGAGTGTCAGAGGGTGAAGGTGGAGCACCAGCACCCCACATGTCTTTGGCAGCTGCATCTTGTTCTTGAATGGAAATGGGACATCATTTCTTTAGACTTTATAGTCGGGTTACCTGTATCCTCCCATCGTCATGATGCTATTATGGTCATTGTGGATAGGTTGACGAAGGTAGCACACTTCTCTCCTATTTGGTCATCATATAATGCTTCTTTTGTGGCCAGAGTACTCATGGAGGACATAGTCAGATTGTATGGGATTCCTTATAGCATCATCTCTGATAGGGATCCAGTGTTTACTTTAGCTCTTTGGACTTCCTTACATCATGCTTTGGGGACTCAGTTGAACTTCAGTTCAGCTTACCATCCGAAGACTAATGGACAGATCAAGAGAGTTAATAAGGTCCTCAAGGATATGCTCAGGATGTATGTTATGGATTAGTAGAACCATTGGGATGATTATTTATACCTAGTGGAGTTTGCATCCAATAATGGATATCACAGCTCTATCGTCATGTCTCCATTTCAAGCTTTCTATGGCCGTCCTTGTAGGACCCCACTGAGTTGGGATCACCTTGAGGATAGAGTTCTCCTAGGACCGGATATGCTTAGGGAGATGGAGCAGCAGGTTGAGCGTATTAGAGAGAATTTGGTGGTAGCGCAGGATAGACAGAAGAAGTATGCAGATGCTCATAGGGTCAATCGACAATTTTTTGTTGATGATCAGGTGTTCTTACGGGTGCGTCCGTGAAAGAGTCCAATTCGATATGGAAAAGGCTCTAAGCTCGCATCGTGCTTTGTTGGACCATTTGAGGTGTTGGAGAGGATCAGTCTTGTTTCTTATCATCTTTCTTTGCCACACAGTTTATCACGCATCCATGATGTGTTTCATGTATCTATTCTCAGACCATATTATCCAGATATTGCTCATGTTCTTGATTGGAATGCTCTACAGGTAGAGGATGGGTAGCTGGCTTTGGAGCCCGTAGGCATTTTGTAGCACATGAGACTCACACTCAGGGGCAGAGATGTGGAGCAGGTCAGGGTCCAGTGGGATCCTAATGATGAGACTTCTGCTAACCGGGAGGATGCATCCAGGATGCAAGAGTTATATCCATACTTGTTTTTAGGATTCCAGGAGTAAGCCTGATTCTGGGGGGAGGATGTAGTGCCCCTCATTTTAGCTTTCTGATAAACTATTAGTTATTTCTTTATAGCTAGACATTATGACATATTTTGATGATGGATTTACTGTTTGATGTAGTTGATGACACTCATTTATGTTTACTATGATGGCACTATTGATACTTTATGATTAGTACATTATGCTTATGTTGTGATTATTTATGTGTTAATTGATTATGTAGATTAGTTCTACTATGTTATTTATGCGACTATCTGACTATGTGATATATGGTTGTCTAGTTAATGATGAACTTGTTTAATGTGGATATATGTGAGGTGTTTTGTGAAGGGACGGTGCAGTATTACTCATGTTGAGTACCCTATTACGCTATGATTCCCTGTCACTATGTGCCTATTTGGACGATTATATATATGTTTGTATTCGACACTTTTGTTTGCTGCATGATTGCAAGTACCAGGCATCGACTCCACTTGAATTGGTAGGTCTGAGCTTGCCTTTATACCAATGGAAGTTGTGGAAGGGAGATAACATTCAAGGTCCCTCAATTTGTCATCGTCATTGATGAGGATGAGTGCTCAATCTTGCATTTTGTCAGTTTAGTCACATGGAGCATGATTTTCGAGTCCTTGTTGCTCTTTGGTATGTTGTCCTTGAGTTGATATGGTTGGTCTATTGTTCATTAAATATATTATTAATCTATCTTGTTAAAATAATAATAAGTTAAGGGTATATTAAATATTGTTTAAATAAGAATTAAATTCATAATTTTAATAGATAATAATAATAACAATAATAATAAGTAAATTATAAATATTTAATATTTTATTTAGTGAATGAATATTCTTTTATGTTGATATATAAGATATTATTTTATATTATTCATTGATTTATTTGAATGTTAGTGAGTTGTCTTGAGTGGTGTAAATAATAATTTTTCAGGTTAGTGGAATCTTTCTGTAGGTGATGGATTTAATGAAATTAATTGTCGGGGGTGAGGGGATTCCTGTAATGGGTAATAATGGAGTGGGAATTTATGGAATTTGACTATTTTTGTGAGAGGGGGAATATTTGAAGAGGATTTGGAAGAATTTGGGGATAGAAAAAGATTTGGGGAAGTTTTGGCAGAAGAACAATTGGAGGAAGAAAGAATTGGATTAGGAGGAGGATTCTAAAGCTTGAGAATAAAATAAAATTTCTGGGTATGTGTTCTAGAATGAAGGTTGTTATGATAGTTGTATCTTAGAATGTGAATCTCTCTCTCTTTTCTATTGTTTTTCAATCTGGAATCTATTTTTGCATACTTGGTAGCTTGAACAATGGTCCTTAAAATCTACCTAAATCTAATCCTCCTGTTGCCATTTGTATCCAACTATTTCCTTACAATCCTTTTTGTCTATAGCAATTCAACTGAACATGTTAGAACTTCATCACATCTAATTCTTTCTGCTGAGAGTATTCAGGCCACTCTTCTATCATCTATGATGAGTTTATAAATATCTTTAAAACAAAGTTATCCTGGCAAATTTGGCAACCAATGCATTCCTGGAGGCATTTAATATGTTCCAACTCTACCATACGACTTGGCTACAGACATTTAGTGGGTCGTCCCAAAACACAACAACATTATTTTTTTTATGAGGAGTTTTTTATTAGATTTGCTGATCTCAGGCGTCGACAGTCTTCCCAATCGATTTCCTATGTGAGACATTTGATTAAATCTGCTATCTTCCATTTTTGTAATCAGCCCTCCTTGGTAATAACGTCTCTTCTTTATCTGCCTTTCTAATTGTTGCCCATTTGGAAAGTTCTTGAATTCTCTCTTTTATTATTATCAATGCTATTCATCAAACAACCTCTCTGAAGCATTTATTGTAGTCAATGTGTTCTTTGAATCAGTCTCTTGGCACACTAACAAGCAATATTCGATACCATTGCACTCTCTATTAAACTCTAAAACTTTAATCAAGCAATACTCTTGGGCGTATACCTAGTAGTGTAGGTTGTTTCTTTTCTAATGTGTGTATTGAGGCATCTAAGCCAATTTCCCTGCTATGCAATGCTATAATAAACAGTATGGTTTCATCTCTGTGTCCTCTACATAGAGTCCTTTCCCTTAGGCGCCATCAAACCTACTTCATGTGTCCTCCTAACAATCCATTTAATGCATCATATGTAATCGTTGGTAGGTGTCTGGCATTTGCTCCAAGTGAAATCTATGCTAATCTTTTCAAGCTTGCTGAGGTTCTGTAATCCATTCAGTTCTTTGTTCCTATAGGCTCCAATGTCTACAATAGATAAATCTTACTGGTTGAAGCCTCCCTTAAAGGTCATTTTCCATGCGTCAAATTATTTTGTAGTGGCCTAAGTCTTTTAATGTCTTTTCTGCAAAAAATTAACCCATCTTTTAGCAGCGCATGTTGCAGAACCATGGTCTTAGATGCAAAGAGACTACATTATCTTCTGGTGAGGTCGATCCCTTTAGTCATAGTCACCAGTTCATTAGAAAGTTTCTTCTTTAGAAAATAGTCAGCTGTTAGAAAATTGCTCTAAATCTAGAAGTCAACTAGCTGAAAATAGAGAGTTTCTTTATTACAAATCCTTTGGTATTAGAAGTATGTTGATCGGTGGGTTGTATGGGTTCAGTAAATAGTGCGAACACATATAGATATATACAGTTCTTCAGGAATTTTGTATAGAAATCCTTATGACTAGTTGTCCATCTAGATTAGCATATATTCATGATTACTAGGTAAGGTTTGTAATAGCACACTTATTGCTTATGTATTATAATCAATATTTATACATTGAGTATATTGATCTATTTAACATCATGTTAGAATATGTATCACTTTAGTAGTTTGATTGTTTTTTTAAGAAAAGTGGTATACAAAATATTATAATTTCTTTAGTTTAGTTAGTTGATTAAATGTAGATTTGTCTTTAGATAAATATAAATATTGGAGTAATATCGTTGTAGATTATATTTATTAGAGTGTAGTTATTTCTTTAGTAAAATGTAATCGATGTCTCTATTTGGATATGATATAGAATTTAGACAATAATTCTAATTGTTGTATCTTAAGTTATCAAATTTAGTTATTAGAATAAGATTTATATATTAGTATTTTTCTCTTGAATAATTATCAATTCAGTTTAATCAAAGATTGCACTAATGATTTGGATAAGATTAGTAGTTTAAATTATTAAGAAAAATAGATTTAAGGATCATATAGTTTCTTAAACTTAGGATTGTAGTCAAATTTTATGTAAGTTGTCATATAATTTTAAATGTTGACTTAATATTGTTGTGTTGATTATTCATTGAATTATGTTATAGAATTAAATATAGATAAAGTTTTAAAGCTAGGTTTTGGCGATTTGCGTTTCTTTTCAAACCAGAGTTGTTAGTAACCTTTCCTAGTAGTTTTTTTTATTATTGTCAAAATATACAAGTCTAGGGATATAAATAGTCTCAATTAAGAGATGGTTGTGTTAGGTGTACTTGTTTTTATTATTTTGGCTCCAGAGGCCTTGTTGTTTGGTCAAAGAGGTGATCTTGAGATAATGAAATGTTTGTGATACCTTATGTATTGTCGAGGTCATTGGTGTGTAATATTGAGCATTGACATTGTGTCAATGGTTATAATGTATGCAAGAAGGAATATGCCTTGCTTTGTTCTGGTAGGGTTGTCTAGATGCAGGTAGGGGAGTGGTTTTCAATGTGGGGCCGGTGCCCAAATTGGTTGTCAGGGTAACCCATTGGAAGTGATTAACAAGTGATAATCTAATAATAAATTTAGAGGGGGGTAGTCACACACAGTAAACAAGATAATTGGAATTATCACCCATGCCTATGGTGCTAGTTTAGACTAAGGATGGGATGGGAAAGAGTAACTTCCTTGTCTTCACGAAAGGAAGATTGATTTTGCATGTGTCACCCTATGGGGCCGACATCTAGTGAGAGACAATCAGGGTAACCATAGATGGGGGCAGGCGTCTAGTGAGAGACTGTCAGGGTAACCCATGTAGGACCATGCGATGACACTCCATCCTACTACAATCTAGCATTCCCATACTTGTGTCAGTATTCTCTTGTTTATGTTCACCTCTGGATGTATTGATGGTGATGCTTGTCATATCTAAGTTGTGTTTGCATCAGTTAGTCCATTGTATCTTGTATGTTTATGTCATGGGACCTCATTGTTATCTCCTAGCATGGGGGTGGACCTCAAGGCTCCACATGGTCAGGTGGTTGTGCTTTATTCCATTGGTTTTTGGCGTCGTGGCTCATGTGACAAGAAGATGTATCTCCCATGATTCCAGTTTTGTACCTATATTTGATGACATATAATTGTACCTTTTGTACCTAGATCTATTGTATTAGTGGAATTCATTATGTAATTTGATGCATCCAGAAAAGAACTTTTGTATCATTGAAATTATGTAATTCCACTTGTAAGATAAACTACTCTGCACTTGTAAACATTTTTGCAAAGATGTTGATGCATGTATCTGATGATGTAATCAAGTTGTTAGTTTGAGTTATTTGAATGAGATTTGTAGGTTGAATATTGTTTAATATCAATAATACAGTTATGTAATCCCTAGAGATGTTAGTTTAACTTGATGCAATTAGACTATGTTAGATTTTGTCATCATTGTCTCTATATTAAAAAAATTCTGCTTTTTTATTGCTTTAGTTGAACTTATCTCTAGGGTTGCATGGTGGGGCATTACACAAGAAGCCTAAGCTAAACTCCAAGCTCCACTCACAATGAGCAAGTACAAGATGATTAAGTGATGAATGACTCCATCCCAAGCCTCCTATTTATAGGCAAGATGCAAGAGAGCAACAAATAAGAGGAAACTCACTAGAAGCTTTCTAACCACCTTTGTCACAATTATTTAATGACCCAAGCTAAAATAATCAATATACCCAATGCACAAATAGTTAATGCTCAAGCATTCCATAGTGGCCCCTTTGCTCCCTCAAACCAAGTTGGCTTGAAACATATACCCTTGGAAGCATTAAATGCTTATATAATATTGAATGCATTTTATAATTAATCAAAAATATGAAATATGTTCCTTTGATGAACCTAATTGACTATATGTGCTTACTAAACCATGACTCCCTCTATCTACAACCCACATTAAACACATTTCCAATGTCAAATACAGCCTCCCTTATTGCCCAATTACAAAATATAAAATATTTTAATATTCAAGATGTACAACACCACCTTCCCAACAATAGGCTATGCTTTTTCCTCTTCATCTCCCTCCCAACTTGCTTTATCTTTGGGTCCACTAGGTCCCTTCTCACCAGAAAGTTCTTCGGGCATGTCATTATTGAAGAAATCTTCTACAGAATGTCTCAGTTTAGAGGGCAGGATCTTCAGTACTCTCTCTAGCTAAGCTCTTGTATCATAGGCAATAGTAGGTCCCCAATTTCTCATATATTGCAGCCATGGAGGCTCTTGTAGAGGTTGAGGCTGCAAGTAATCTGCTGATATGATTTGGAATTTTGTACTTGTTGTTGAGACATGGACCAGCTAGGACTCGAACCTAGGACCTTCCATTCATTGCTGGAGTGCTCTACCACTGAGCTACTGGCCCCTCTTGGACCAGCCCATCGTCGGTCCGGGTTTGGCTTATTTCCAACACCAACACCCCCCCTTAAGCCACACCTCTCGTGTGCTTGGGGCTCCTAGCCTGGGCCTGGCTCTGATACCATGTTGAGACATGGACCAACTAGGACTCAAACCTAGGACCTTCCATTCACTACTGGAGTGTTCTACCACTGAGCTACTGGGCCTTCTTGGACCAGTCCATCATCGGTCCGGGAGTGGCTTATTTCCAACACCAACACTTGTATCCTAAAAATATTTTCTTCTAAAAAATATTTGCTTCTCCCCGTATCATTCCTTAGACCAATTTGAAGCTTTGCATTCCCTTGAAGGAAGTCACTTGCTTTAGGATAACTTGCATGGCCATCCTTGGTAGAATAGATGATTGCTCTATCTCTACTTCCTTCAATGTATTTCAACTCTAAGGTGTGCAACAATTGCCCACTGTTGTGCTGTGACAGATAAACTCTCCATAACTTGCCTGTGAGGTTATTGATTCTAAGAATAAAATGCTCCCAATCATCCACATGCCTCCCTATTCTACCTAGACTTATATTATTAAACACCTGCACCTTGAGGCTCCTAGGACCATTGAAAGGATAAATAACCACATTGCTATATCACTACACGTCCCTCCCAAGATGGGTTTAATATGCACATAGGCTTGAGCACTCTGTAGATCCCCTTGTTTGACCCTTGAGGCAGCTGCACCATCCTTAGGCAAATCCAGCCAATAGCTCCCATCATCTAGATCACCTCCCTGGGGAAGATTTGAGTCACTAGGCTCTATGGGTTGTGCTCCTATTGCAGAGTCCTTGCTGTACAAGAGTGCCCCATTCTAGAAAAACCACTCCACTGATGAAGGTATGTACTTTTCATCTGGATGGAAGAAGACAGTAGGGCCATACTTGTGCAACAATTCATTGATTTCATCTACATTTGGCATGGCACTAAATTTATCAAGATTAGAATTCTTGAGGCATGCAATAGGTAGAGGATCATTAATTAGGGGTCAATCCACCAGTTTGGCAGTAGAATGCACCCACATAGGTTCCTGCAGCTTTTATCCCTCTAACTTTAGGCTTGATATTCCAAGTGGTGAATGAGTTGTTGCTCCAAATTGCTCCATCTGTTTGACAGGTATCTGTAAGGTCAAAATGAACACACATCATCAACTCCTTTAAGGTTGGCTTTGCAAGAGTACTTGTGACAACACAACCAAGAGCTTTGTATCCCTCTGGGGCTTGAGGAACCCAAAAATAAGCTTGCCCTTCATTGCTACTCCAAACCAAAATATAGTCTAAAGGCTCTTCCAATGGTGGAACTAGTGATATACTTCCCCCACACATAGAGCTTCTATCGTGTGTAACACTAACTAGAAGGAATGGTGACTCAAGGGTTTGCTGAGCATTAGGACATCCATAATGGCCAAGGATGAAAAAGCCCTGTGGAATTTGTAGGGGCTTGTAGAAGGTGGCTCCATTGTTATTAGGGGAGCTCCATACTTTCTCCATGGAAGACACTTGGACTGCTTCAATTTCTCCAAACAAGATCTTTCCTCTTCCAAAGCCTTCAATTTTTTTGTGTGAAGAAGAAAAACACCTTACAACTACTAGTAATGGTGTATAAATATAGCTCCTCATTGAAATTTTTGACATGGAGTTTCTTCTATGACTACCTTGGGTTTTCTTCCATGAAAAAGTATACATTGGCGTGCACATTATCTAACATATTTATTAGCCGATAGGCTTCTTATGTGGGTTTTTGAGCCCAGAAAGTTCTCTCACGCTGCCAAATAGTTGTCATGTCACTATTAAACAATTTTTAGCTTACCAGTAATGAGCATCATGTTTCATTCAGGCTGGGCTTAAACAACACACACTAAGCTTTAACTTGCTTAGGTGGCTAGTGGGCCCCTCTCTTATTGACACATTAACAAAACAGAGTAAGAGAAATGGCCCACCAGCCACCTAAGCAAGTCAAAGCATAGTGTGTTCTTTTTAAGCCCAACATTTCATTTTTTCTCTTAATTGTCCATCTTTCATTGGATTTGTCAAAGTTTGTTGTGAACTCTGTGAGATCTTTTTTCACTTACGATTGCACTTACGTCTATGAGTCTGACTTTTTTTGCTTCCCAACAAGCCAATGTTTCGTTGATATAGAATCCAATAGTGGTGTAGCTAAACTAATTTTATGGGTTGATATAGCAACGTATGTGTAGTATTGGCACTAAAAAATTATATTACCAAGCAGTCAAGGATGTGGACAGTTTAAATATTTAGTTTCAGCAGTATAGACCTAAAACAAATGTGTTATCAAAATGTTTTTTGTTAAGGTGTCATAATTGACTAAAAAAAAAAGTTAGACCAATAGTTGTGCATTAAGTCATGTTTTTTAGTGTATCAATGTGGCATCATATGATTTGTTATTTTTTGAATCTAATGGACACATTTTATTCAACTATTGGCTCCTCTCTCACAACTATCAGTACCATACTATTTAAAACATTGGGATTTCAATGCACCAGTCCTATCACAACTATTGGTACCCACACCACTATTGGGCCCTCTCTCCTACTCCTACTACAATTTCTATGACAATTTCACTTATGTTAATGGAATGTCTTTGCTCAACTGTTTTAGTAGTAAGTTGTCCTGATTTC
The DNA here is from genome assembly GCA_027924645.1 of Cunninghamia lanceolata. Lineage (NCBI taxonomy): Eukaryota > Viridiplantae > Streptophyta > Pinopsida > Cupressales > Cupressaceae > Cunninghamia > Cunninghamia lanceolata. The sequence goes on along the minus strand of BSBN01001465.1, from coordinate 1,963,304 downwards.
ATTGGTTTTTATTCATTAGTTTTTATGAAAGGCACCCTAGATTTAATAGACATGGCAAAATCTGATAAAATGGTGGAGTATCACACTAGGACGGTGGCTGTGCTAAAATAGAATCCTCCAGAAATTAGGGAATTGCTACTAACCTCAAATTCCATGGATCGAAATCTATGTGGAGGCCCAATTCTTGTTATTGACAATGTCTCCATCTTTTCAATTTAGAGGATAGATTTTGCTTTGTGTATTCTGTTATCCTTTGCATGGGACTTGGCCTTAATAAAAACTCTTCTCTCACAACCTATGAAAGTTACATGTGTAGGAAACTAGTCAAAACTAAACAAATCATCATCAATGGGTAGAGTTGAAGATATTGTAACACTTTGTTTCATTTAGATGAGTTGTAGATAACACACATGATCCCAATTAGCTTCTTCTCTATATTTGCATCATCTTTATATTACATTTAACAAGTTATAGTTGCACATTGAGGTGTATGAGTTATTGAATATTCTATCAGAGCAAAAGAATGAATGTTTGTTGTATATATTAATATAAGGTTTTGCTTCAACATAGCTACATTATAAAGTCATAATAAACCTTAAAACAACTTCATCTCTTAAATTTCAAGTTATATTAATAGTAATTTGTAGATTCAAATTGATTCACAATCTAACAAACAGATTACACAACTTTAAAACTAGAGTGAAGTTTGTTTGTAAGGGCAAAAACATTCATTTTGTAATAGGTATTCACAAGTAGATTAAATTAATAGAGATTTTTTTTTACTTATAGCATAGTCCATACATTTGTTTGATTGTGATTTCCTCAATAGGACTTTTGTTATGTAATAGGTAGTTTCCTTGAACATTTCACTAATAAATGTTATGTGGTAGGTAGGTAGTTTCATGAGAAAAATGTTCTACATCATATGCTTTAATAAAATTTATTACAATGCCTTATAATAAGGAAGTTTCTAAACTTGTATGAGGAAAACATTTTAATTCAATTTTTGAAATGATTTAAAATATTATTATTTATGAATATACATAAATTTTCATATAAATTGTGTGGCAGATCTTTTATATTAATATTTAAGATTATATTTCATAATCTATGACTATCATATATATTATACATTTGTAGATTGTAATAATGGAATATCATTATAATAATATATTAGATAGTTGTAGATTGTAATCATGCAATATCGTTCTAATTTAAATATAATTTTAAATATTAATATTAAAGTTTAGATATACTTTCAAAGATGAGTATGGTTGATGGACTTTTTTGGATAAGGGTAAACACAAATGTGTGTACAAGATGCATGGTTGGCAAACAGCATAGAGACAAGTTTGAAAGGTCTAATGGAGGGCAAAAAAAAATCTTGAACTTATCCATAGTGATTTATGTGGGCCTATGAATCCTCCATCAAGGGGAGGAGCTAGATACATCTTAACATTCATTGATGATTTTTGGAGGAAGGTTTGAGACTACTTCCTTAAGCAAAAGGATGAAATATTTGGCAAATTTATTCTTTGAAAATCAACTTTCACACATAGCATAGGAAAGTCTTTTCGTATGTCAAAGTTATAAGACTTAAAAAAGGAGTAGCCCATGGGAACAGTGTAAAGAGATGGTTTTTTAATGAAACCATTCTCTAAGATTAATGTGGTTAGCCTCCCATTGCTTTTTCCACATGACATTTTATTTTCATTCTCCTTTGGTGTGTGTTCACATAGTGTGAAACACTCATGCAAATTAATAAAGAAAGGGAAGGTGAAGAAATTGTCATTTATGTCATATTGTAATATTTAACATTACTTGTTGAAATCAAGAGTTTGATGAAGCTCTCTTTCATATTTTTAAGTCACAAAGTTTATAAGGTCCTTGTTCCTTTGGTTGATAAGAAGGAAAACATCAAGGGAACACAATACAAATATTTCATTGTGTGTATTGGTAGAGGCTTCATTTTTCAAGACTTTGTGTTTGTGTTCTTGGGGAGCTTATGTTTATACTAGCTATGGCCTCATCTAAAGGCTCTAATATTGTGGTTAATTCAAAATTAGATGGTTCTAAGTATACAAATTGGAAATGTGAGATGGAATTAAATCTATAACTAAAAGGTTTATAGGAATTAACAACAAAAGACAAACCTATAGATGTAAGCAAGCATAAAAAATGGAATAAAATGGATATGAATGTGTGGGAAACTGTTCTATGGAAAATTAGTCTAGGGATTAGGCCTCATTTTCAGGATCTTAAAACAACAAAGAAAATATTTAAGAAACTTTGCAAACAATGTATGAAAGAACTAGAAAATTAAAAATTACGGATATTAAAGGCAATTTAATCATTTAAAAATGAGGGAGTAGATAGCATGAATGATCACATTGCAAGGTTACAAAATTTGAGAAGTCAACTTGCAATGATGAAGGTGAAATATGCAAACTCCAAAATTATAGATTTTTTTATTGAAATTCTTCCAAATGAGTGTTATAATTACATATGCACATTGGAGCTAATTGGAAAATTTGACAATTTATCAAACTAGAAGTTAAGTATAAGGGACTTTGTTGAATGAAGAGGATAGGCTTAAAACGTTCACAGGTGAGTCCATCAAGAGTTAACAAACATTTATGGCTAGGACCAAATATAAGAATTACAATCAAGGAAAATCATACCAAGATCAAAGACAACAAAATCAAGGTGATCCAAACAAAAGTAATCAAAGGAAATAGAACCAACAAAAGGATAATTGACAAAGGAATCATTTTCAAAAGGGACAAAATGAATGGAGAAATCAGAAGGACAATTCTAAAAGGGAAAAATCTATCACATATTATAATTGTGGAGGAGACTTGGGCATAAAAGTGATCAATGTCCTAGGAAATCACATGTAGGAGGGTATATAAACTTTTATCAAAGAATACAATCAAAATTTTCTCAAGAAGAAGGTGAGGTCATAGTATATTGATAGCCTCTTTAGCTTCTCAAGGAAGTTCAAATAACACATGTAGTACATTGATTCAAGGGCTGGCCAATGTATGACTTACAATTAATACTTTTTTGGTTCTTTAGAAGAAGTGAAAAGTGGAAGGATATTTCTTGTTGATGATAGTTCACATGAAATTGAAGGAATAGGTTCAATTCTAATGACAATACATGATGGCAAGAAATTGGAAATAACAAATGTTAATCTTGTACCTAAGTTAACAAAAAATCTTCTCTCAACATGATTTACTAGTGGTGAATTTTTGCCAAATGGAAAATATTTGAAATTGGGGCTTCAAGTAGTGAATAGTACAAGCCATAAGGTGACCTAAATCACGACATTTTTATGAAATATTAGATTAGTGTTGGTTAAATCTCCTGAGCATTTATTTTATTAAACTTTTAATTCAATTATTTCATTGCAATATTTGATGTGTTATTAGATCTTATTTTCCTAAATTTATCAATGATATTACAAATCTAAATTGATTCACCATTAATATTACATAATTATCACTTATTTTAGGTCCATATCACCAATCTTTATTCCCCATCATTGATTTTGTGTTTAATTTGGAATGGTTCTCATTTCTTTCTAGGAGCTAGAATTTACTCATGCTTTGAAATGTTCATTAGGCCCATAATTCCTTTTGGATAGTGACCCCACAAGGAGAACTACCCATTGACCCAATTGGTAACTACCACCCCCAAGCCCCTACTTTTCCATAGGAATTTATTTTTTTAAAACAAAAGATTCACCATGGTAATTAATGTACTTACCCATTAAATTTACCAATATTCGCTAGGATTTTTTACAATTTTTGTGATGTACATACATTTGCTGATAAAATTAATATTTTTTCAAAAAAAGGAAAGATTTGACAATAATAATTAATATTTTTTTCAAAAAAGGAAAAAATTCACTAGGATTTTAAAATATTTTTTAGTGGCACTTTCTTAAAGTTATCATTGTCTCTCAATAAGTCAAATAACTCAACATGGTTATAAAGTGGTCTTCTATGTAGATAAGTGTCTAATAAAAAACATTAAAGATAGATTCAAAATTGTGGCTACAAGAGTTGAGAGTGATGACATTTACAAATTTTTGGCATCTATAGATAAGACAACTTACATAACTACATGTTTCTCTATAAGTGAGTTGTGGCATCAAAGATTTTGTCACTTAAATTATCAAAGTTTGGCTATACTTTCAAAGACGAATACATGGTTGATAGACTTTCTTAGATAAGGGCAAACACAATTGTGTGTACATGATGCAATGGTTGGCAAACAACATAGATACAAGCTTGAAAGGTCTAAATGAAGGGAAAGTAAATGTCTTAAACTTGCTTATAGTGATTTATGTGAGCCTATGAATCCTTCATCAAGGGGAGGAGCTAGGTACATATTAACATTCATTAATGATCTTTTTAGGAAGGTTTGGGTCTATTTAAGAAAATAGATGAAGTGCTTGGAAATGTGAAATGTTTAAAGCATTTGTGGAAAATCAAAGTGGGAATAAGATCAAGTGACTAAGAATAGATAAAGGTGGAGAGTATGTCAATAACAGATTCGAAGATTTTTGTGAACATCATGGGATCAAGAGAGAAATGTCTAACATATATGTACTCCTCAAAAAAATAGTATTGCTAAAAGGCAGAATAGGATCTTAGTGGAAATGGCATGGTGCATGCTACAATCCAAGGGTCTTCCTTTGTTTCTTTGGGATGAGGTTGTTAATACTATAGCTTATATCTTGAATAGATCTCCTACAACTTGTTTGTAGAAAATCACTCCCAAGGAAGCATGGAGTGGTAAGAAACCAAATGTTAAGTATTTTAGAGTATTTGGATGCCAAGCATTTGCTCATTGAGTATTTCAGAGTATCTGGATGCCAAGCATTTGCTCACATACTTGATGAGATTAGAGAAAATAAATTTGATCAGAAGAGTGTTAAGTACATCTTTGTTGGCTATGATGATTAGAAGTAAGGATATAGGTTGTATGATCCTAGTGTGGAGGATGCATTCACAAGTAGGGATGTCAAGTTTAATGAAGGATTCAAGGATATGGTAAAATCCTCTCCTATTCCACAAGTGGACATGAATAATGATGAATCCTATAGTACCTTTGAAACTGCTAAAAGTTCAAAGAAAACTTCCAATACAGTTGAAAAATCTAGTCCTCCTTAAAAGACCAAGAATCTTCAAGAAATTTATCAAAAGATGCAACAAGTTTTAACTATACCCTAGAATGACCACCATAATCAAGATTAATGATCCTCAAATCTATGATGAGGCTAAGGGAAAACATGAATTGGAACAAGCTATGAATCTTTAATAAAGAATAAAACTTGGAAATTGGACTTACCCAAGGGAAAGAATGTGGTGAAAAAAATGTGGGTGTATAAGACTAAGTTCAAGTCTAATGGAAGCATTGAAAAAAATAAGGCAAGATTAGTTGCCAAAGGGTACTCACAAAAGGAGTGAATTGACTACAAATAAATCTTTACTCTAGTAGCAAAGATTAGTACTAGATCAAGACTATTACAAAATTAGTAGGTCATTTCAAGTGGTCTCTTCACCAAATGGATGTTAAGAATGCCTTTCTGCATGTAGAAATTGATGAAGAGCATGACACAAATACATGGATTTGAAAGTTCAAGACATGAACATTTAGTTTGTGATGAGCTACAGACATAACTAGTCTAATTTTGCAAATGTACCTTTCTTCCTTTGCCTAAATCCCATTTCATCCATTGATTTGTGCATAAATTGTTGAGAAATCGTGTTTAATTATGTTAAGATATAAGTGTAATGCTTAAAGAAATTTCTAGAATAAAGAGTTTCATGTAGTAGGCTTGAACTAACATTTGGCTATGCAAAAGTACATTTTTTGTTAACAACAAGGTTCCATAGATACTAGCAGCAATGTTTCATCTAACTCCAAAGATATTCACAGAACTCCAGAGACATTTTGAAAAGTTGTAGAGGATTCTTCCAAACTACTAGCACACGCTCTATGATTCTTGTAGGATAGACCAACTATTATTCATTCTTGAATTGATGGATCCATCTAGGAAGGGAGAAAAATATCAAGTAGTTGTTCCATGCAAAGACTTCAAAGATATATCACCATCTTTTGTTCCACGTTTCCTTTTTCCTACTAAGGCTGACTCTCACTGCCATTGAACTACATATAATTCCTTACAAGGAGTTGCATAATTAGTAGCATTGCATGTCTTAGGAGCATTTGCATGTCTTATCTTATAATTAACAATTATGTAATCAGTAGACTAACTAAATAATTCCTCTATTTTCTATAAAGACTCTTAGTTAGAATATAATAACTCTAGTTGTATCTATCAATTATAAAATGATTGGTATATATAGAAATATGGCATAGGAGATAGGTATAGATTTTTATGTTGAAAGAAAGACTAGAGCTCAGATTTTTGTTGTTTCAAAATTTAAGCATGTATTTTTGGTTCAAATTCTGAAATGAATGAAGGTTTTCATCCATTTCTTGATTGCTAAAGATTAACTGGTCTCTCTCCGGAGGTGGAGCAAGGGCCCACTCCAACCAATGGATAGGGATTGGTATTTCGTAGTTGTTAGTTCCTTTGCTATTTTCTTAATTTGTTAAAGTTTCTTTATTCAAAATAGCAGTAGTTGTTCCAAATCTTTTCTAGATTAGGTTATTGTCAGCAATTGTAATATTTAATTCCACTAGATTAAGTTACTTTAAACAATTGTAATATTTAATTTCATTATATTAAGTTATCTCAGCAAGCCTTGTTTTCAGTAGTAACTAGAATGCATGATTAAAATAAGGATTAAAGTTAGCATAGATTTAACTTAAGATTTTAGGAGGATTGTCAGGAGAACAAATAGTTAGAAGTCTACTACAAATAGCCATGGACACACCCTGAATTTGACAAGCTAGACAAATTAATTTATTTAAATGCAAGGTGTACAACGACCCTTGTCATTTTGCAGGTTAATGAAGTCTCTTTATGGCTTGAAGCAAGCTCCAATGGCCTAGTATGCTAAGTCAATGACTATTTCAAGACTCAAGGCTTCCATAATAATCCTCATTATCCAAACTTGTATATGAAGGAATTTGATAAAGGTGGCATAATTATTATTGTACTTGTTACTAAATTATGTTCACACCTAATTTAGTTAGACCTGATTTGCAGTTGTTACAAAAGGAGTAAGAGAAAAATTTTAAGTTTATTCAATCAGTGAATGTATGATGCCTTGGCAAGAGAAAACAAGGATCAATTGTTAGGATAATCTGACAGTCCAATCAGAACTATCAAACGATCCTGACAAATGAAGATCTAATGACAAGATATCAGACAGTAAATGAATGACAAAGATAGTCTAACTGGTTTTATCTTTCAGTTATAAGATGATTGAATTATTCAAGTGGTCACAATTCAGTGTGAAGGAAAGGTGTTTATAAAACTGTCATTTCATATCATGTTTTGAACATATGTTTCATATCAAATTCAATTATTCTATCCTATGCATTTGATTCAGAAAAGTAAACATACATAATCATTTGCATAAGGTAAAGTGACTAATCATATTTAAAGAAATGTTTAAATGTGTCCCACACAAGCAGTGGGAATGACTAAATTGAGCAATGCAAACATGTGCAAGCTATACATCTGAGGATAAAAGGAAGGAAAAAGAACATATGAGAATAATAAATATCCATCATTGCCTTTTTGGAAGGTCGATATCCTTAGTTGATAGTTGATATTTATGTCCTTATCTTCAACTCCTGGTCATGACAGTGTACCCACAAAAAATTGGGGGAAAGCCCTGTTAGAAGCTCTAGATATTTAAAATTATCACATGTTTTTATCAATAGACATATCAATTTGTAGACATTATGCATCTTATGTGAATGGATCAAATCAGACATGTGCAATAAATCAGATCATCATGAGAAAGATCAATCAACTTCAAGAGGTATGTTTTTATGCTAACTTGTGTGTTCACTATGTAGGTATAGGAAAAGTAATGTTGTTGATTTGAAGACATTTAAAACATGTAGAGAAAATGTGGCTCCCACAAGGGTAGAGCCCAACATGTTTCCTTTTTATTCATTTGAAAAGGATATCAGCTTGCAAAAGATAGAATGCATTATTCAAAGAGATACTATGCATTAGAGCAGTCAACTTGCAAATGGAGTGATGTCATCATGATAAAAGTGAGGAGGAGCAGTGGCTCCTATAAACTATGCCCACTTAAGAAAGAAGTTTGTAAAAATCAGAAGATCATATTCAGAACGCTTCATCACAAGTTACAGGAGAAGCAATGATACAAATCAAGAGTTGTCAATATGCAGAATATAGAGGTGCAGTCATGGAAAGGTATTCTTCTTTATTTCTATCATGTTTGAAGTATCTTTCTGCTATCCATATGTGTGCCATAAGTATGACAGCCACCTAATAGGTCAACATCATGATAAACTAACAGTAGATGTCATGAAGAAAGCATAAAGTGCAATTAGAGCAACTATAAAAGTTCATTATGATATCAACTGAGCCACAGGGGACAGTCATATCATGATCAGAGACAATAACTTATGCCAAGGTTCAGTTCTCATACATCAAGGACATTGCAAGTGCAAGAAGTTGAATACAAATGCAATCACCTTTGATCATGAAAGGAACAACTTTATGTGGGGCAATCACAGTATGAGTAACAGCCAAGAGAGAAGTTCAAAGTAGCATCAAACTGTTTAAAGAAGCATCAAACAATGACACACGGGTATGCACCAACAAAGACAGAAACAATTCATCATTATTCTATGTGCAAGACAAATCAATACAGCTATAGGAGATAAGAATAACAAGCTACAGGTGATAGTTTGAGAAAACAAGTTATCATGTTCATATCATGTAATGAAGTACAGTCATGCCACAGACTAGAGGATCATGCCATCATTGCATACTTATGTTATATTGGATCATTATGAAGTGACATAAGCTACAGAAGAAAGAAAATAAAAGAAAGGAGTTTTGTATTTTCTTCTTCAAATGGACAGATTTAGTTTATATCAGAATATTCACAAAATATCTCAAACCCTTATCATCATTTTGTGTTTTGGAGTCACAGTTGAAAGAAGGATAATAGAATCAAATGCAGAATAACCCATATGGGTTTGTATCAGAAATGCAAGATTATGTTGTACAGGCCAAACCCAGGGGGTTTTTATTCTTAAAATAGGTAAAAACCATATTTCATTCAGAAATCAAAACCCTCATATCTTTCTTATTTACAGTTGAAAAGGAGATTCAGAATGCAATTTATAGTCATGGTCATGACAAGAAAGGCCTCATTCTTCAAGGAAAATGAAAACCATGTTTCAAATCTTCGAACCCTTGTAAGTTGTCTGCAGAAGAGAGTGTGGAAAGAGAACAAGATTCACATGGCTACAGGCCGTAATGTAAAAGGAGAAGATTTTTTCTGCAAATATTAAAAACCATCAAACTTTCTTTAAAACCCTAATGCATTTTTTTCAAGTTGCAGTCAAAGAAATGTGAGAAAAATTAATATATAGGCATGACTATTAGAGAGGAGCTATTTTCTTCAAAAAGGACGAATACCCAGTTCGACTTTCAAACCCTTATCATGAATGTGCATACACAGTTCAAGGAAAGAGATAATGAAGGCTGAATATGAGGTTTACCTTATGTTTTGCAGAAGGAGCTACAGAAGCCGCAAGCTTCATTCTTGGAAGCTTCTCAGGAAAAGATAAGTTACAGTTGTCAAAAGAAGAATGCACAGAGACAAAAAAGAAAAGTAAGAAGATATCTACTTAAAGCTCAACACACAACTTCCTAGCCAACGGCCAGAGTATGAAGAATGAACAAAAATGACAAAGAGATTGCTCGATAAAAGCTCAAAATGATACTCACCTTTCTTCCTGCAACGAGATGTTGTGTTCAAGACTCAAAGAAGCCATTGAAATGAAAGAAAAAATCAGAGGAGAGGCATTTTTTTCCTTAAAACCCTAGCCAATGGCTCAAAAGTTGCAGAGCCAGAATTCAAGAAAAGTGAATGAGAGAAATGATAAAGTTTAGGGTTCGCCAAGTGTTTTGGCTAATGAGTTGTGTGTTTCTTTTTTGACTTAGCAAAAAATCAAATTATTGCCTTATCTGAAGCCGAGGTCAAGACTTATGTCTTGATAGAACCTAATAATTAAGCCACAAGAGGGGCCCGTGGACCAAGCAAATCTTTCTTTTGCATTTGATTTTCCTTAAAGTCAAAGTTAGAAATCATCACAAGGTAAGGCTTAGTGCCTTTTATTTCTCAATGCCTTAATTCTATTATTTCCCTTTGTATCATGATGCAAGACTAAGTCAAAGTTCAAATCCCATTTGCCTTATGCATTTTGAATGCATGTAAAAGACAACAAAGTGATTCATGGTAAATTCAATGGTAAAAAGTGGCATAGGAATATGGATAAGGTAAACATGAACAATACATTATCAAAGACAAGTGTTCATAAGGTGGCAGGTGATATAAAGGTAAGGTGTATGAAGGCAAAGTGATATAAGGATAAGGTGATATGGATGGAGTGATGCAAAATGAAGGCAGATGGTATAGTGGCAATGATTTTTCCTCTCTCTTTATTATTTGCATGGAGTTATAAGGGGATATGATTATGTCTTGTATGCATGTGAATGCAACTTTGGAGCTTTTATTGTTTCATGGAGTAATAAGGTGATCAAAGCATGTAAATAACCTAATTTTTGTATGGAGGCATAAGGGGAGTAATATTTTTTCATTCTTTCATGTATGATGACCTAATTAATTTTTTTGGCGTCATTATCATGTAAAATCATGCAAAATTATGCAAATGTAATGGAGAGATAAGGTGTATTCTTTTTTCTTCCATTTCCTCATGATTTTACAACTATATATCATGTAAACAAATTAATAAAGTAATATTTTATAAATTACTCTATTATTTTGTCACAAGTTGTAAAATTAAAGAAATTAGACAATTTAAAACTCATAATAGAGTAAATCATGCAAATGATTACTTTATTTCTCGTTCACATTATCTACACATGCAAAATCATGCAAAATGGAGGAGTTGAGTTAACTGAAGACTTTGGGGTCTTTTTGCATATTTCGGAGGACAAAATAGAGGATTTTGGTCAACTCATGGGTCAAACACATGGAGACAAGCAGTTTGGAGCTATTTTTGCTCATTTTGAGGCAGTTTTGACCCTTATTTTTAGGGATTTCATTATTTGCTCGTGGATTAAATTGGAGAGCTTATTTTTAGAGGCAGTTGATTGCAATTAATTTTTTCATGCCTCTTGGAGAGAGAAAACTATATATTGTAAGGAAAACTTAGTTTGTCCTAGTTCTTGCATTATTTTCTCTTTTACACATTGATAGACAGAGTTTGTTTGTAACTCATTTTTTCAGTTCTTGTCTTTTTGCTCTTTGCATTTTGAGAGAGAAAGAGGTTTTGTAACTCACTTATTTGCATATTTATAGAGATTACAACAAGTTATAGGTTCTATACTTTGTCTTATGCAATTATTTCCTTTATTTTTCAGTTTGATCAAGTATCTACCTTCCATTAATGCAACTTGTATCAGTGATTTGATGAGATTTTATTGTGTTTAAACATCAAAACCTTTAAAATCATTGTCTCATTAGTACTTGTTTGTGTTAGATAGTTTTGAAAATCACATGTCTTAGGCTATGCGATTGGAAAGCCTTTCTTTTATGTTGTGAAAAACCCCTTTTCCTTCAAAACAAAAATATTTTCCAGCCTTCCTTAGAAACATTTTTGTGATCAATTTGCTGAAAGTGGTTTGTGTGGATAGATTTTCTGAGATCTATTGTGAGTTAGATTACCAAGTTTTCATCATTATTAGGTGCATCACCATACTTTTACAGTTTTATTTTCTTTTAGAAAGATCCTTTTACCCTTTTCCACATCAAAGTCATAGATCCAGTTGAATATTTTAAGGGAACTAGCCCATAATCTAGAGGTTCAAACTCGACATAGGTCACCCACACCCTGAGTTTGATCCCATGTTTCGAAGGATTGCTGAGTATCACAACGTTGCATCACGGGTGCAATCCTAATTGACAACAGTACTCTATGTTGATAGTCTTAGATCATCATAGGAAATGACATGGACAAAATTTGTGACATAAAGTTCAATTTCAAAGATGGATTTGACATAACGCATCTTAGATTTTTGCATTACTTTCTTGGCATCTAGGTGTGGCAGAAAGATAATTGGAAATTATCTCTCAAACCAAGTATGCTACAAACTTGTTGAGCAAGTTTATGATGGAAGATTGTAAGAGTGTTTCTATTCCACTTACTCCAAGGTTGAAGTTAACTAAGGATATGGAAAGTGAGGATGTTGATCCTACCTTATATAAACAACTTGTTGGTAGCCTTGTGTACTCGACTCACACTCGACCAAATATTTCTTTTGTAGCACTATGGGTGTTTATTATTATTCTATTGGAGAGCTAATATCTGTAAGATGTTTTGATTTAGATTAGGCAGGTTGTGTAGATGAGAGAAAATCTACCAGAAGTTATGTTTTCTCTCTTGGTTTTAGCCCAATTTCATGGATTAGTAAGAACTACTCTACTATTGTTTTATCAACTATAGAGGAAAAATATACAACAAGAAATGGGGTAGCTAAAAAAGAAACTTGGGTATGGGCTATTCTTTCAATACTCAAGCAACATCAAGTAAGGCCTTCTTTACTCCATTGTGACATCAAAGTGCCATTTTGTTGTCCAAAAATCCGACATTTCATGCTAGAAAAAAACATATAGAGATCTATCACCATTATATTAGGCATCTCATCTAGTACTAGGTGATTCATCTTCAATATTGTGTGGTAGATGACCAAATAACTGATCTTTTCACCAATGTTTTATGCAAGACTAAGTTTGTTTATTTTATAGGTCTTTTAGGATTGACAGAAGTCATATGAATATTTGATGGCTATCATGAGGATTGTTGTGAATGTCTACCATTGTATGTGGGCATAAGTGTTTTGTATTATGAGTCATTTTATGTAACCCCTAACATTAAGGGGATGTCAACATATTTAATGTTAGTGGTTGATAGGTAAACTAAGATAATTATTGTTAGTGGTTGTGAGGTTAGACAAATAACTAAAAAAAGTAAATATAAATGATTATATAATGCATATAGAAATGCTATATATGTGTATCATTACCATGAATAAAATCAATTCAGCTTGCTTCTCTCATACACATAACGATTCACTTTACGTCAAAATATAGGCTGGGTAGATTCTTTTTCTTTTGCTGCTTCAACTCCTCAAGTTTTATTCCATTAAAAACAATTGCAATTGTTCTTCATAGCATATCAAACACGTCTTCTCGAGGATATTTCATGAGACAGTTGTTTAAGAGACCAGGCTGTAATTAAATGATTCAAGGATAGCTTGAGAGAAACAATGACTTGTGTGAGATTGGTAAGTGTGAATTCCAAAATTTACTTTGGTAGGAACTTAGGTTGTAGGCCGTCGGAAGACCAAAACGATTACTTTGGTAGGAACTTAGGTTGTAGACCGTCGGAAGACCAAAACGATTACTTTGGTAGGAACTTAGGTTGTAGGCCATCGGAACTGAGTATTCTTAAATATCATCCATTTCAATAGTCAAAGGTTAATTTTGGCCAATAAAACTAAGACAAATATTTACCACTTTTTATTATAAATAAGGTGTAAAATTGCTATTGACTGTTTGACAATTGAAATGGATGATATTTAAGTAAAGTGATTGAAACTTAGGTAAGTGATCGTTTAGTCTTCTTCTTTTAAAAAAAAAAAAAAAACTCAGGTTGTAACCTGTAGGCCGATAAACTTAGGTTGTAACTTGTAGGCCATCGGAAGTCCGAAGACGCATATCTTTTTACCTAAAGCAACAAGGGAAAACACATAAAAACACGTTTAACGCGCCTTCCATTAAGTTCTCTGAAACGTGTTAAAGTAGGTGTACTGGTTGGAAAATTTTGGTACTCGAGCTGTAACTGTTCGCCACTCAAAGTGATGGTGCATTTTTCAAAGAAGAAGACTAAAACGTGGAAATTTCGCACTTGCCAGACTAATGGGCGCAGAGTAGTCGGCTTTATTTTTATTCGACCTGGCATCAGCAATCGACGGTCAGGAATTTCGGAGAGGGTGGAAAGACGATTGAAATCGTCTCATCCGTTCATTTTCAAGCAGTAAAAATCCGCCACATACGACAAACTTCATGTGGAAGAGGGCACGTTGGAGAAGGAACATTCCTTATTATTATTATTTATACAGCGAAGGTAATATTGCGGGCTCCAAGGCGGAGGATGTGAAATCTGCCACCAAAATGTGTGGGCAGCATTTGATTTGTCCATCTTTGAAAGGCTAAATAAATATTTGTGCGGAAGTGCCTTTAGATTAGTGTATACACTACCTACTTGGGTATTGATTTCTCTTTTGCTAAAACGCTGGTGCTGCTTTTTTTTTTTTTTTTTTAAAAGAATGCAAAGATTTGAGTTCTCAAGTGGCATTATCGATTCCCTTAAAAGATGATTTGCAATGCCATTTGCTACGAGGAAGCAACTTTTTGTGGTAATTTATTTTAGGGTTTGGAAATTCAGAAATATTCAAGGTTTTGACTTAAAATGTTAATTTTTTAGCAAGGCGTTACATCTAATATGATAGTACACTTATTTTATAGAACACTTGTTTTATAGAGTATCTTTTACTTTCGATCTTTGTTGATAACTTACAATTGACAAATAATCACTTTTATAATTAATCGAAAAATAATTTAACTCTTATTTCAGATTAAAAAAATAATTGTTATTGCCCACATTGAGTTTCTTGTGGGAGAGCTTGATATTCAGAATTGTGGGGCTTATGTCATGTTGTCCTTGGTAATAACTCAATTCTATTTTGTATCGGGGCTTATGCCATGTTGTCCTCTTGCTAATTAAATGTACATACATTTCTGATTTTGGCATGTTCTTACCATTTGTGGCACATGATCATTCCATTCTTGATGAACTCCTGCCTTTTTATCCTATGGAGATCTTGTTACATCATTTATCTGGTTTCGTTCCATTATGAGCTAAATAAAGTGGAGATTATTTCAAATTACATGTTATGGTGGTGTATTAAAGGACTAACCCTAATTCATTTAAATCGTCTAGGAATGGTCTCGAAGAATAAAGAGAACATCAAGGAATAAAATGAATTTAACACATATCTAGCAAAATCTTGTTACATCAACATCCTAAGAACATATTGCATGGTTGCCTACTCTCTTCAAGCCTTGTTTATTACTATTAAATCATCCCACCCATGAGCTGAACCAAAGGAGAATAAACCCTGATCTAGCAAGCTCCTAAACGATGTCTTTAGACACCATTTTCCTAGATACAAATCATAAAAATAGAGATGAACAAGTTGCAAAAGTCCAAATCAAAGAAGTTTAAATCAGTGACCCTAGGTTTAGTTTCACATGCAAGGTTAAGTTCCTTGCTCATAAAGATCAATAATGTACTTGCGAATATTTGTTAAATGTTTGCAAATATTTTTGTTTTCATTTCATTCGCCCTATTCTTGAGGATCAACAACATATATGACTTAATAGAAGAGCAAGACAATCAAATTAATTTGCATCACCAGTTCTTCATTTTTTTGGAATATGTAGATTCTCATCCAGTGCCCCCTGACACACATCAATATTTCACAGCACATGGAGACTCTGTGATTTAGAAAGGGCTATTCGATGACATGGACAAGAGAGTCAATGACATGAACTCTATGTTGAAATCCAAGCTAATGTGTTTCCATGCTTTTGACATTATATCCCTATCCAAGGGTTAGACCTATCGATGTCTATTCATTGATAAGGCTATAAACTGTGAGTTAGGCTTCTCGTGGAAGTAGTTAGCACCCAACATAATGTCCAGGATGGAAGCGATTGGCACACTGTTAAAGTTTTGGGGAAAAGATAGGAAGGGAAGCTAAAACTAAAAGGGTTGAAGCAAGGGCACAAGGGACCCCTGGAAATAGGTGTTGAGATATTTAAAGTGGCACCTCCCTTGTGTGTGGAATAGGTAAAGAATCTGTTTTGAATAGATATTCTAAAAATTGAGGACTAATTTAAATATATATTTGTCATTTTTAACTGATTAAATCTTTTGCATAAAATTTGTGTCAAGAAAATGAGGCTTAACCTTTGGTAGAAAAATAAAGGTTAATCACTTGTTATTTGGGGTTTTATCATGTGTTTTCATAATAGTTTCCTTTTATTTATTTAAATAACAAATATTTATTATAAGAAAATATAATAATAGAGAGAGGGGGAGATAGATATATATATATATATATATATAGAGAGAGAGAGAGAGAGAGAGAGAGAGAGAGAGAGAGAGAGAGAGCTCAGATGGAGAAGAAGAGAAAGAGAGAAAGAGGAAGATAGAGAAATATTATACTAGATTTACAAAGCTCTCAACATCTTGAGATACTCTCTTCCAATGCTACATAATGACATGGGCCATAAGGATATAAGACAATCATCATTCACTCAAAGACATGGCAATTGAACTTCCAAAACTCTCTATTGTTTGTACGGAGCTTTCTTAGAAAACAAGATTATCCTCAAAAGATGGTTGGAAAAAACACATCAAAAGGATAAATTGATTGAGTTGAAAGATGTGCAGAATTTGACAAAAGAAAGATTCTATGAAATGATTAATTCAATTGGAGGTTTTGATCTGATAATAGGTGGAAGCCCGTATAATAATCTATACATCTACCAAGTTTTTTGTTGTACATCATGTACAAGGTTATTTTGGGGAAAATATTATATCTTTGTTGATAATGACATGGGCCATAAGAATACAAGACAATCATCATTCACTTAGAGAAAGAGAGAGAATAATATAGGGAGATTTATATAGAGGGGAAGAGGGGAAGAGAGATAGAGAAGAGAAAGAAAGTTAGAGATAGAGATAAAGAGCTCAATTGGAAAGGAGGAGAAAGAGAGAAAGAGGAAGATAGAGGAACATTATATAAGAATTTAGAGAGCTCCTGAAATCAAAGGGCAAACAAAATATAGAAATAATTTTAATATGTATTTTACTTTCAATCCAATAAAAACAAACCCATGAAGAAAAATAAAAAAAATAAAGAAAAATAGGAAATTTACTTGAATACTAGTCAAAATTGGATTTCATTTGACAAATCCCTACAGTTTTCATTGACACACAATAGAGAGGAAGAGATGACATAAAGAATTTGACAAAAGAAACACTTGATGAAATGATTAATTCAATTCGAGGTTTTGATTTGATAATATTTGGAAGCCCCTATAATAATTTGATAGGGAAGGAAGAGAGAGAGAGAGAGAGAGAGAGAGAGAGAGAGAGAGAGAGAGAGAGAGAGAGAGAGAGAGAGAGAGAGAGAGAGAGAGAGAGAGAGAGAGAGAGAGAGAGAGAATATGATATATAATAAAAACATAATTATAATATTAGATTTTATATAAAATAAATATATAATTAAATAACAAATATATAAATATTAAATATAATATATGTGATATGCAGAGTGGGGGTGATGTAGTATGTAAATAACTACACTTTTAAATACAGATAAGATGGATTAAAAATAAATTAAAGTTGGCCCATAGATATGCATGCATAACCATGGAAGATATCTGCCCACTAAACAAACAAAAGTTAAATAGATGGAGCTAAGGTAAATGACATTAATAAAATCAAGATGCAAGGATATTTGAAGTGAATGTAACATGATCCCACCCATCAACGTTCCTGCGACCTAAGTCATTCTAAGTTGTTAGGTCTGACAAAGATGACGTGGATGAAAGTGAATAGACAAAAGCATAAAATGAATGGTTATATTTCTTTTGATCATCTTGCATCATTCAGACAGAGAGAGACATATAGCAAAAGAGAGAGGTAGACAGAAAACAAGAGGAGGAGAGAAAGAGATAGAGCAAAGGAGAGAGGTAGAGAGAGAGAAACATAGGGAGAGACTATTAAGTTGTCTTTCTAATTTAGTCTTGATGAATGTTTTAGTTCAAATTATTGCTAAGAGTTTATGAGATAAAATTATTACATTATATCAAACTAAGTGTTTTATAAATAAGTTATTTTTGGAAAAAAATTTGTATTCTTTAAAGATGCATGAAGGAGAATTTGTAACCAAACATTTAAATAATTTTCATGTACTAGTTAGTCAATTGTCTTCCATAGATCATGTAAATATGGAAGAAGAGGGAAAATGTATCTTCGATTTGTTCAGTATAGGATACCATATTTCTATTTTGAAGCCTATTTATCTAAAGGGGATCAATATCCTTTCTTTTTTCTCTAGAACTGGAGGTGTAGAAGCTGCTTTGCATGAGTTAGGTATACCACTCAATTATGTTGTATTTGCAAAAAAATTGTAAAGAAAACAAGCTTATCCTCAAAATTTGGGTGGAAAAAACACATCAAAAAGGTAAATTGATTGAGATCTCCCCTTCTTTCTTCCTCTATATCTCCTCTCTCTCTCTCTCTATTTATCTTTATCTCTCTCTTACCATCTCTCTTTATTTCTCTCTCCCTATATATATATATATATATATATATCCCTATCTATCTATCTATCTATCTATCTCCTTGTCTCCCTTTCTATATGTCCATTTCTCTTTATCTCTCTTGGTCTCTATCTCCCTCTCAATCTCTATCCCTTTGTCTCTATCTCTCCTTCTTTCTTCCTCTATCTCTCCTCTTTCTCATTCTCTCTCTTGATCTCTCTTCTTTCTTATTTCTTACCATTTCTCTCTCTCTCTGCCTCTCTATCTCTCTCCCTCTCTATCTCTCTTGCTCTACCACTGTACCATGACATGTTACATTGAGTAAGTGTGGAGATCCCTTAATTAGTACAAACAAAGAGATGAAGAGAGAGAGTGAAAGAGAGGAGAGATAGAGGAAGAAAGGAGAGAGTGAAAGAAAGGGAGATAGAGACATGGACAAATAGAGAGGAAGACATGTTGACCATAGGGGCTAAATCTAATCATAGTACATAATGCTCATTTTTTTTATTACGCACACTATTGGTTAGTATAGGGTAACACATAGTGGTGAAACTAAAAGATTTGGAACAAGGTAAGGATATACATAAAAGCATTAATTGAAGGGGGATTTTTGTCAAATATTATAGTTGCAAAATGTGGAAGAATAGACATGGTAGAAAAATGTCTTCAATATATTTAATTTATATTATATAAAATGTAAAATATAATATATTTTTATATATGAAATAAATATATATTTAATTAATAAATATATTTAAATATATAATTTAATAATAATATATTATATTGGAGGGGACCTTGGCTCAACTAGCTAAAGCATCCCATTGCAGGCAAGAGGTCACGAGGTCCAATCCCCCTGCCCATGTAGTATCGAAGGGCTTCTTGTGCCAGTGCCACCAGTCACATTAAAAAGTTTACTTAGCACACTGCAGGTTATAGGGGCTATGTTGATTACTGCAATCTAAAAAAATAAATTATATTATATTAAAATATATTTAATAATTATTAAATCATTCAATATGTGACTGTAACTTTCTATTTATCTTCATGAATGGCAGATGTGGAGCGGGGAACAGAGGTGCGCAAGAGCATTTGGCACTGGAGATTGTTCGGAGGCTAGTTAAAGATGGGACACTATCAGCAGAGAATTTGGGCAATGGTGACATTAAGCAACTGGTGGCTTCTCTCCGGTAGAAGGTGGAGGTCATCAAGCATCAAAAGGAGCAAGGCACTACTAGGAACGATGGATCTCCTCCCCCAATTTCTTTCTCCACTGTTTCACTCGTTACAATGGCTCACACAATGGGAATCTTCATGCATTGCAAGAATTCCTCGAATCCTTACCATGTTTGTTCTGATTATTGTAAAGAACAAATCCTCTCTCTCGATCCTGGGGTAGACCTAGGGTTTGTCTCAGCTTAGGCATCAATGCCCAATAAGTCTTTAGCTTCAACTTTGGATCCTCCGCCTCCTCCGCAGGTTCCTCCTCGCAATCCATTTACTTCTTTGCATTTGGGTGATTGCAGGGTGGATTTATCCACTGACCCTATTGATTACCATATTTCTGATGAGAGCTCAAGGAAAGTCTCCTTAGATATGGGATCTAGAGCTCTGGTTTTTAGATCTGTGGGGCGCAGACCTTCGGTAATTAATTTCTTGGCCTGGTGCAAGCACTGGTGGGATAAATTATCTCCCCCTTCCATGGATTTGCTGGATTTTGGTTTCTTTCTAGTCATCTTCCAAAATGCTGAGGATTGCAGGTTTGTCCATGACAATGGACCATGGTTTTTTGGCAGAACAGGATTATTTATGACTACATGGACTCCTTTCTTTGAGCCTGCAAATTTCCAAATTCCTTCCATCCCAATTTGGATGCACCTTTACAATTTGATTTTGGTTTTGTGTAACCCTTCTCAAATCGAATCCAATTAGTCAACCATTTCAGCACCTTCAATAAAATTGAGGAAGGGGCGGAGCCTAGAAGGTTTGTCAGAGTTTGTGCCCTGATTGATATCTCTAGGTCTTTGCCTCACATGATCCGTATCAATTCGTCCCTTGGATCCTAGACACAATACATTAATTTTGAAGGGCTTCCTGAGAGATGCTTCAGGTGTTTTCAACTTGGACATAAGATTGTTGGTTTTCATTCCAAAATCAACAATGGCCAGCGGTGCGTTAGTCTAAAGAAATGGGTTCGTAAGGAAGGTACTCCTAACGCAAATTTTGTTTGGAGAAATCATGCTTGTTCATGGTTCAACGCTCTTCGTCAATCCCAGAAGCTGGGGCTGAGGAGCAGTCTAAAAACATTCCCCCCCATCCAGTGGAGCTGAGGTTGCACTTAACCAGCGAGAGGACAGAGATAAGCAGTCATTTTTAGGGGTTGCAGGGAATGTGGAACAAGGGATGCTTCCTTCTAATGATCAAGTGGATTAGATGGTTGTAATGACTGGTTCAAAACTACACCTCATTCCACTCAATGTTGGAAGGGACTCAAATTTGGCTAAGGGTGGCAAGCGTAGGGGTAGGAAAATTAAAGCTGAGAAATTGAGAGTAGAGGCCCAAACTGCATTAGATGAGGCACCCAGTGGAAGATGGAATAACTTCTCATGAGAAGTAAAAGTAAACAAAGGAAAGGCAGTCTTTAAGACTCTCATGGTGGATTTTTTGGTCTTTTTCCGTGGATGCATTTTCCTCTACGTCCTTCCGTCTCTTCTGTCTCTTTTGCTCCTCGTTTTAGGGTCTGAAGCATTCTTATTTTTATGACCTTTTATATTATATGGGAGTGGGCCCAAAACCCACATATTACGCAACCAATTTTTTTTTATTAATTTATATTATATAAAATATAATCTATAATAATATAGGTTTTATATAATGGATTAATATAAAATACCTTTAAACATCTTAAATTTATTAAAAAAATTAGCATTGTGATGTAGTATTGAGTGAGATCCTAGCATTATATGATCACATGGCCAATATGTATAATATACGTATAATTATCCATATATTATATATGAGATGTATTAAGGGTTATACAACTATAGAGGTAAGAAATGATTAATTTAATTGGAGGATCTGATAATAGGTGGAAGCCCCTCTAATAATCTAGCAATTTTTTTGTTGTGCATTAGGTACAAGCTTATTTTGGGGAAATATTATATCTTTGTTGATATTTTCTAAGAAAGATCTATACAAACAATAGATCCCTCTATGTACCTTCACCCATTGTTTACGATAATCTTGTCATGTTACATTGGCTGAAATAGTAAGATGGGAATGTAGGAAAGGAAGGGCCGAAACAAGTTTTGAAGGGCATCATTGGCCAAGTGCATGTGACGTTTGTCTTGGTCAAACCCTATGACACACATTTTTTAAAATTTTATATTCTTTTGTTCACAAATTTGAATGATATATTATTTAAAATAATGGTGTGATTATTTCCATTGGTTTTTTTGTTTCAATTCTTTGATTTTTTTTTATAAAATTAAAACAAAATTATTCAACATTTTTTATGTTTTGACTCTTTGATTAAGAATTATAATTAATGCACACCTAATTTAAACATAAATATGTTCAACAATTAGATAGTAATAATTTTATATTTTATTTCAATATACAAATCATAAATAATCATTTTATATTTATTGATAATAATATCTTTACTTATTAATTTGCTTTATAATTAAAAAAAATCATAAATAACTTTCTAAACTTTTAATATTTCACTTTTATAACTATGACCAAAAATATAATGAATAATTACACTAAATGCACTTCCTCAATGAATTGGATGGATTTCCTTGGGCAATCAATGGTTGAGGATAGCCTACAATAGTGCAAGACAATTGAAACAATTAGCATTGTCAGATCTCCTTGAATTTCACGAGGTTTATTCCATTCACCATTTTCATTTTGGCGTCATCAGGAAAGTGATCTCTTTGTAAATTAAATTCATGCCACAATGTTGTCTCTTCTTGTCCCTCCTCCATTAGCCATCATACAAACCCTCCCAAAAATGCTAGGGCATGATAATCATCACCTGAGAACATTCCCTTCAACAATATATGATTTAAAAATATATTATATTTATATTTTATATTTTATATAATATATAATAGTACATATATTTATAATATAGATTTAAAATATAAAATAAGTATATAGTTACATGACAAATATAATATACCTAATAAATATATTTAAAATAGAGATTTTTTATAATAGAAAGAGAGAGATAGATAGAGAGAGAGAGAGAGATTCTTGACAACATTCCCTTTGAAATAATATATGACACACGACCTCATACTCCAAAGAACTTTAAAATTTAGGGTAATTTATAAATTCTTTACCCTTTACAATAAGAATTAAAAATGAAAGTTAGACTAAATTAAATGTAATAATTAATAGATTTAATGAAAAATGTATTAAGGTTGTGTGGATTTTAAAAATAAATATTTTAAGGTAATTTGAATAAATACAAATTTAATGTGTATTTTTCTATGATAAAAGAATAACTCCAATTTAAGCCCAATTGGGGCACCATTAACATTCACTTCATCATTACACAGAAACAGATGGCTTGCATCCCGAGATGATCTGTCAGTGGGGCCCACTTTCCTTACAAAAAATTGGGCTATCTAGACACTCATCTCTATCCACATTGGCATCTCTATACTAGGTACTTCTTGTGTCTCACTAATCACAATTTCTACTGTCACTATGGCATCTTCGTCCTAGCTACTTCTTATGTCTCGCCAATCATAATTTCTACCATCACTATGGCTTACGTGGAAAAAACAAATTTTAATAGTTTATATGTATATATATTATTATATACAATATTTTATATCATGCAAATTACTATATATAATTCTAATACAAAATTTTATGATAAAATCATATATTTATATTAAAAAATACTACATTTAATATTTATGTTTACTTGTTATTTATTTATATATTTATCTTATATATAAACAAAAATATATTTTAGGGGTTGTCTAATCAGATATTTAGCTATTATGGAGGCCACTGAAGTACCAGAGGTCATGCTTGCATCCAAGTATGAGGACGCAATTGAAGAAGAAACTGATTTTGGAGTTGTAGCTGAAAGTGATCAAATTCAGCTCACTTGCCCAGTCCAGGACAGCAATAGCCCTGATCAAAATCAAGGTGTAAATGAGTCGATTTGCACCTTTCATGAAACATTGTAACAATCTATTGAGTATTTGCACGTGTTTCATGTTCTTTCAGCAATGTATAATCATGTAATGCATCAGTTGTTGATTAGAAAGGGGTGTTATTTTGCAAAGCCGGTTGATGGTTTTGTTTGACTAGCTGCTTTGCTGGTTAGGATAGGTTAGAATAGGTTTCCAGATACAGTTTTCAATTCCCTAAGTGCTATCCAACACAGTTAGATAGGTTGCTTTCTGCATTTTGCTTTTTAGTTAGGTTTCCAAGTGTCTTTCACTGTTGTTCTACTGAGTTACAGAAGTAAAACTATTTGTCTAAAGTGTTTTGAAGTCTTTGACCCTGTGCCCAATGGATAAGGTCTAAGCAGCTAGTCTGATGTTTAGCAGGAAAACATATAGCAGATGTTGCCAGAAATGTTACCTAAATTTCACTGTAGCTCATTCAGGTAGAGCTTTGATTCAAAGTTTAAAAGGTACATTTTATCTGATCCTTATTACTTTACATTCAAGTGCATAAATGGAATAATTCAAAAGATTATGATTATCAAATTACTGCATTTATCCAAGTGCATGTAACATAAGAAAGATTTGTACAAATCTTTTGAAATAAATAAATAATCTTTATTGAATGTAAAATGTACATTATCTCACACAAGCCGTGAGATTAACTTTCTTATTCAATGAAATTGAAGAACAATCTATACATGAATAAGTAAAGGAAAGTAAAAGTGCATGTGAGGATAGAGGCCAATCATTGCCTGAGAATGACTGATTCTGGTTTTGGTGTGTTGTCCTGTTACCCCGAGTTGTCTCTATCCTTCCTAGTTCCATGTCATCTCTAGTTCCAGCATCTGACAAAAGAATGATGTTAGAGCAATGCTCTAAGAAATGAATGGTCCCTAACCTGACATGAATAAGAACCTATGCATGTATAAAATGATCCTCAAATGCATTAAACAAGAAACAGATACCTTGGATGTCCTGGAGAATAATCAAATCATCAAACACATCCAAGATATGCATTTATTTTTCTAACAAGTTTGTTTCATGTGCAGATACAGGTGTAATTATGATTATGTGTGATTCATCAGATTATATTATGAGTGGAGGAAATGTGGCTCCCACAAGGGTTGAGCCCAACTCATAGTCATTACATAATACATCTCAGAAGACTCTCAATAAACATTCCAAAAGAGTCTATACAGGGAATAATCTCACAGTAACATTGAGGATCTGTAACAATAATAAGGATAGTCATGCAAGGAGCATCAAATGAAAAGGGCAGTCATAAACATGCATGATAGTTATCAATAATCATCAGTCAAAACATAGATGTAACAGTCCTCAAGGGACAACATATAGTAAAGCAACGACATAGAATCTTGTTAGAGAACAGTCAATAGACTTGTTAAGAGCAGTCCATCAGCAAAGTGACAGCAGTCTTGCCTACATGAAGCATTTTGTCTCTGAGGAACAATTAGGACTGAGTGAGGGCAGTCATACCTCTGAGGAGCAAGCTCAACTATGATGACTATCACAGTCATAAAAGGAGAGGAAAATAGTCATATGAAGTCATTGTAGTGACAGTTAAGAGGTATTGAGATGATTGTTATGAAAGCCTATAGTTATCAATCATGTGACAACATTCAAAAGGGTTTTCAAAATGTCAAGAAGTCACTGTAGGCAATCATTCACTGATGTTTTCTTGGCTAGATGAGTTTTTCTTACAAAAAGGCCACTTGTTGAATCAATTGAAATAGCATGCCTAAAGCAGGAAAGTTACCATTCTCATGTGCTTGTCCGTATGGATAGTGTGTGCAAGGTAGGTTGTAAGAATGACCACAAAAGGGTAGTGGGATAGAGGTTCAAGATAAAGAATCCTTTATGCTAAGAGATTTCAAGGGAGGTTAAGGCCATTTAAAATGCAAGGGAATCAATATGAGAACCAAGAAGAATAGACAACTGTCTAGAGGGCTTAAGAGTTGGCCAAATCTTTTCAGAGTTCATGATTAATGGGACTGTCATGTTAGGACAAAGCAAAGATACTAGAAACCTAGAGAACACCAATAGAATAATAGATCAGCATGAAGCAATGATGCAAATGATAAGCAGTCACTATGAAGGTCTCTAGGTCATTGAGATAGTTTGTAGGTAAGGTGGGCGTCCTTGCTACTTCAGAGCATGAAGTTTGTAGTTTTAATAGTCTGAGAGCTTATGGTAAACTGGCAGAGCACTGATCACAGGAGTAGGTTTGTCACAGGCATGTGAAAGGACCAAATGACTATCACATGTCCTAAGGAGCATTGTCAGTTATGTCAAGCAACAGTTATTAAGACATTCATAATGCATGATGACTATGAGCAAGGACAGTATACAGACAAAGCAAGACAAAGCATGCATAATATGAAGCTATAGTTGTCCTAAGCACAACAGAAATACATATAAATAGAAAACAAGGCCACTATAGTATCAAGTATGGAGAGATAATGAAGTCTAAGTGCCCAGATCTCATACATTTTATTCATTTTGGAAGCTACAGGAACATCCTTTAGTTACTGCCAGTGCATAGACCAGAAAGAAGCTAACATGCTTAGAATAGATACAGTTTTGTTCATTTTAACTATTAGTGGAAGTTCATATCAATGAAGATGCTACAAGAATTCCTCATAAAAGCTACAACAATTCAGATTTATGTATGAAAGCAATAGTGGATCTAAATGCTCAGGAATGACAGAGATAATAAAGTATTCATGAAGAACTCACTAGTACAGAAAATAGATTTAGAAATCAACATGCTTAGAATATATATAGTGGTGTCCATTTTGAACTAGTTTAGCAGAATAAACTAGAAAATAATGCTAAGCATGTTGAGACAATTACAGGAACATATATCTGTGAATAGTTACAGAGATTATGTCATGTAAAGTCACAATGAGCTCATAATATACAGAAATGTAGAGCTTCAGAGGTAAATATTTAGATACATAGAAATATACAAGAGAAAAGAACATTGATATCTGTTGGTTATGCATGGACTTTCAAACTGCTGTCAGAATCATTTATAGGAATTCTAAGAATACAATTAGGGTTTTTATTTCTTGAAACTCTAGCAAAATGAAACCCTTGTATTTTCATTCAAAATGCTTTCTCCAAACAGTCAAAGATATAGAGAAATCTCCAAGGGAAGCATTCAAGTACAGAAGAAAGTTAAAAATACAGTAAGGGTTTTGTTTCATTCAAACCCTAGTCATGTAAGTGACTCTTGTTTTGTTTCAAAAATGCCTTATTTTTGTAGAGATAAACTAGAACAAGTGTTCTTCATCATAGTCGTGTAAAGGTAGAGAACATCATATGTAGTGAGAAGAGATGGCAGAGAAGTGACAAATTTCATTCATTTGTTGTAGCTTATGCCTTGAAAATACAGTCATTTAGGTATACAGTATATATAGAAGCCACTGTCGCTATAGAAAGTCATGAAATTTGTATTTTTGTTCCAGAAAGATGAAATAATCATGCTTACCTTCAGCATTTGAGTAGAAATGTCAAGAAATGCAGTCAAAATGCCTCGAATCATCTATAAAAACCTTAAGCATGAAACCTCATGTTGGTAGTGGAGAAACAATAGAGCAAGTTTTCAAGAAGTGAAAAATGCAAAATGAACTTCAAAAGTGTCTTTTTGTCATCTAGGGTTTCATAAGTTCCCTAGAAGGCCGATGGGCCTTATTTTCTTCTTGCATTTTATTTTGCATAACTTAAAATTTCCCGTGGTAAAGACTTTATCACATGTAATACCTAGCATGCCATAGGGTGGCCGAACACATTAAGACTTTTCTTAAGTCTTTTGTCCCTTTTTCCTACTTTTTGTATTTATTTTTCCTTGTATGCAAAGTGAAATGTAAAACAAGAAGCCTTTAAATGATGACTTTATGAATCATTTAGGGATTATTGTTACTTTTATTGCAAGGGAGAGTAAGAGAGGCTATCTATGAGACTTTTATTGTCCTTGAGAGAATATAGTTGAGTTGTGAAGATGTGGCATACACATGCCAATGATATAGCATCTTGTTTTGCCTTGGAGGAGAGAAGGTTTGACTAGGTCTTGAGGGTAGTTAGTAGTTGGTTGATTGTTAAAAGGTATCTAGGAGTGTTTTATTGCTCTTAGAGTCCTTTTGGACTTGTTTTCATAACTCTTCATGTTTGACTAAGTCTTGATGGACTTCTTCTTGCATTATGGGCACTTTTGGAGAGGATATAGGCCCTAGATTTTAGGCTTTTTGTGGGCATTCGACCCCAGTCAGTTTTAAACTCCTTGTATTATGGAACCACTTGGATAGTGGTGGATATAGTCACTTTTGTGACTCTTTTGTACTTAGTTCTTACATGCAGATTTCAGAGACTTGTGATTTTTATCCTTGCTCAGATTTTGTGAGTTTGTAATTCATTTGCTTTTTGGATATGTATACCAGTGATTACCTTGGAAACCAATAAAGATAAGTTATTTTACCTTCTCAATTTTTTTCTTCATTGTGTGCATTCAAATTGATTAATGCAATTACTTCTGAGATTAGCTTTTTCCTTGTACTTCTGTCTCAGTTTTAACATCTTTTGTAGAAGAATATGTAATTTATAGGTCATAGGTTGTGTTGAAAATGCAAACATTTTAGTTGTGAAGATATATTTTTCCTGCTAGGAGTAAAGCATATAACCTTCTTATGAAATATTTATGTAAAAGCATATCATTTTGGGCTGTGTATGTCAAGTTACTTTGTTGATCAAACCAAGTGTATACAAACTGTGTTTGTAGGTCCTAGTTAGTTTTGGTGGATCACCTTAGTCATATATTTCATTTTTATGCAATTTCTTCTTCACCCTTTTCCTCGTCAAACCAATAGTTTAGGTGATAACCATAGGAAGCCGGCCTTCTCCAGAGGTTGACCTCTACTTTTAAAGTTACCCATAGCTTTAGAGGTCTTCCCATGTTTGAATAGATTGTTAAACCTTACGTTTAATAGGGTACAAATCTCATTGACAATAATGGTCTGGCAGGTGAAAATTGGTGTGGATACCCTTGAACCCCCAAGAAAAAGAAATGGACTCAGCTAGCAAGTGCGGAAAATGTTGTCGTAAAAGTCGATTGTGTAATTTCTGGCGAGGAGAGTGGGTTGAGCAGTAGAGGCAAGGGTTTCTTAGGCCATATCATCCGCCTCATGATTGGAAGCATTGTGAAGCCACTGCAGGCACTGCAACATCTCATTAGACTGAGAAAAGCCATGTTAGGCCACATTTCTCCATAGTCCCCCAACAAGGTTTAGAAAAAATTCAAGGAAATTTAGCACCTCAGAATCGAGCTCCCTGGCGGCGAGCTTGGCTTTAAGGAAGGAGTTCTTCTCAAATGGAAGGCCAAATTTGGAAACACTCTCAAAAGTTGTAGATGTTGTATATCTGTATTTCTATTTTGAAAATTAATAAAATTAAAAGTCTTTGTGCTGTAAAATATTGTGTTTAGGCAGAGTATGACTTTAAGGTTTTCATGTATTGTGGATTTTTGTGAGTGATTGTGAGGTGTGAGTGATTTGTTGTAAAGGGGATTGTTCTTTCTGTTCCATCAAAATTTAATATAAAAAGTTATATTAATCAAACTATAATTGAAATAATTGTAAAGTTTCCAATTAAAAAGGTGATTGTGTGGATTAAGTTTTCTTAAAATAAAGATGCAAATGAAGTAGTGGCAGTGACTACAATTTTTAATCATTTATTGTTTTTTTAATCAATGACCAGTTAACAACAATCAATGACTAAATTAATGACTAAATATACTACCAAATTGATGACTAAATATACTACCAAATTACCAAATATACTACCAAATTGATGACTAAATATACTACCAAATTAATGATTAAATTAATGACTAAAATTTGTTTAGTCATAAATTTGGTTGCGAGATAAATGACCGGCAATAAACTACCAATGGTCACGTGACCAAACTAATGGTCACATGACCAATTTTTGGTAGTTTATTTAGTCATTTATTTCTATTTTTCTACTAGTGTATGGAGGTTAAAATAATTATATTACACATAATTTCCCCTATGTTGATGTTTAAAGGTTATCAAATAAACCAAGATGTCATCAAATGATAACATCATTGTTAAGGTGGCACGACAACAAAATGCGACCTTGGGGTCAAGTATCACTTCCCCTCTTCACCATGATAACCATAAGTAATATATATAAAAAATGATAATCAAAAAAACCTAATAAGGAAATAGATAAGGAAACAAGGAAATACTCGACAACTCGACAAGATTACTTATCGACTAAAATTGACGTTCTAAGAATATCGTCTAGTTGAATCAACATAGATGATGTCGAGATAACTCAAATTGTCATGCCGACACTGAAATGAAAACAACTAACAAGGGAAAGATGCAAACTCACTCTACCTTGCATGGGTTCTTAAGGACTCATTTTGATATTGTTACATCAGAAAAAGTCCCCTTGGGGGCTTTTCCCTCTTAAGGTTTAGCTCCCGAGTCCTTTAGAATGCATTTAAATAATCTTCCATGTTAATGATGACTCTTGATGACAAACTCCTAAGTTTTATGACAAATGGGACCTAGGGGTTGTGCTTACCATGAATCCTACCTGAAATAGAGGAGAGGACTTGGGTGCCCACGACCGAGTCCTGCCCTATTTTAGGTTAGGGCCTACTTTTGTGTGTCAATTGTATGACCGTTATTACGTCCTATGCCGACATCTCAAGTTTAAATTATGAATTTCTTAGTGGGAATGTTTGTAGTTGCATATATAAGCATGTTTAAGACTTAATTTGTAAACTAGATGGCATTTTTGATCTATGAGCTTATGTTAAAGTGATTCAAGGTTTTCACTGTGTTGCAGAGCAATATTGTGTTGTTATTGAGTTTGTGATTGCAGATTTGATTCCATCCAAACTACAAGGTGACATGTATTGTGTTTCCAATCATTTATCATTTAGATTTTACCTCTATCTCGTAGGGATATGCACTCTTTATCTGGCAATGGTGTTCGAAAGACTTGAATGTCTCTTCGGGGCTTGACTGAGGTAAGCCTCTAAACACCACAACCCCCAACCCACCTTTCTATGATTGTAGGTTATAGGTTTCAGAAGTGAAAGAAGTGGAGTTGCAAGAAGGCATTACAGACTATCAAAATTGTAGATATGAGAAGAAAATTAGGGCTTGGACTAGGGTGCCCACTCATTAGTCCTCCAGATTCTAATGCAGTGAAATCTCTGTGACAACAGAATTGTGTTGTAGACATTCTTTAGAGATACTGACAAAAGCAGGTACACTGGACTAGGGTGCCCACTCATTAGTCCCTAACTTTTCCACACATTGACTTCAAAATCTGGTATGTATTTAGTTGTCATTTGATATCTCTATGTGCAATCAGTTTCCGTAATTTGTCCGTTTGTTTACGATTTCATGAAATTAGGGTTTTGAGCATAATTAGACTTAATTGAACAACAAATTCACACAATTCCAATCTTCCCATATGGTCCAAGTGACAGGAAATCTATAGTAGAGTTCTCTACCTAGTTGAATGTCCTTGAATGTTTAGTGGTGAAAGGAGAATCATGATAAACCCTTAAAATCAAACAAACTCGTCAACCCATTATCAATCCCTCCTTTTTACTATTAAATAGATACTCAGATGGTAATTTGACCTCTTCCAAAAATCTATCTCCTCTTCCCAGATGATACTCTCCTTTCATCCTTGAAGGGAGATTCTTTTCTTGATTACACTCACAACCATATAACCATGATTAGTGCATCATCATTTGATTCACAAACTATTATGATAAAATAATCTTATCAACATGTAATCTCATGTCTAAACTAACATTAGTCAATATTCATGTAATCAATTATTCCATTTGATATTTTCCACAAACATCAAATCATTAAACTATGCTTAATCATCATGTTTACCACACAAAAGTAAGATTAAGCTAAATCATAAATTGGGGATGTAACAGGAATGCCTTAAACTCAAAAATTAGGGGTCTCGATAGTCCCAAAGAATTCA
Organism: Cunninghamia lanceolata; assembly: GCA_027924645.1. NCBI lineage: Eukaryota > Viridiplantae > Streptophyta > Pinopsida > Cupressales > Cupressaceae > Cunninghamia > Cunninghamia lanceolata. Next base: position 1,931,407 of record BSBN01001465.1, on the reverse strand, counting down.
CATCCTTCCACCTCCACTCCATTCTGTTGAATGCACAAGACAACTAAGAGGGGGTGAATCAGTTGTAACTTAAAACTTCAAAACCCTCACACATATTCAAATCCACATTAATTCATTTAATCCCTTAAACTGTTAAGATGATTAGGCATGAAAGAAAAAAATATAATCTGAACCAAATCAACATCATACACAAGAGAAACCAGATTTATGTGGAAAACCTAAGAAGGGAAAAACCACGGTGAGGATTAGCTCACAACATAAAGTAATATCAACACTAAATATAATAGGGCTCACTGTTGGAAGGCTCATTGCCAGAGGGCTCACTACCCAAAGAAAGAAAGGCTTATTGTCAGGATAGAAAAGAAGATAGAGAAGAATGTTAAAAGGAGAAAACCATCTCAATGAAATAGAGAAATCCACCACAACATCACCAACACCTTTGCAGTCTCACTGAGAAATTGTAGACACCTTCTGCTCACTACATCCAGTAATCTAACACATGAAAGCTCGAACTGCACTGCACAAATTCACACTCTACAACTTTGTAATTCGCATCACACACATCATACTCTTCTATCTTACCATCCTTCAACAGCTCAACACTTATTTATACCATCTTCAATCTTAAAAACATTCTCCAAGGTCGGCAAAGTTCCTTAATCATGCAAATTCTATTGAATTTGAAGACATTCAGAATCTATTGTTCAAGCCTAGGGTTGACAAAAAAGAAGAAAATTTATGACTTGTCCTTATTGACAAACCGACCAGAAGCATTTCCATATAAGTTGAGCAAATACAATAAATTATTAATCAAATAGGTCATAAATTTTAAAGACATCTTACAAATCATAAACTAAACATTTATAGGTTGAAATACACATTGCATTTTTTAACTTGTAATTTTCTTCACCAACATTCATTTACATAATATGCATTTTGTCAATGTATGAATCCCAAAATTTCAAATAAAACAAATTCTAAAGCAAATAAATTCATAAATTTGAAAAATAATTTACAAATAATGAACTAAATATGTATAGGTTGAAATACATATTATGTTTTCAAGCTACAATTTTCTTCAACATTCTATTACATAATATTGGGAAGATAAATATATTTTTGTTATTGATAATAGAAACAATGGGAATATAAATCCAATTTGTAAATTAAACTATCACTAACACTTGTAGGTTGAAATATATTATTTCAACTTCCAGATGCACCCATTTCTTACAAATATTAATGACACTTTAAATTGCACATTAATTACATATCTTGTTATAAATAACTCATTTTTAATCATTCAAAAATTTAATATGCAAATAAATTTAGAAATTATTGATGAAAAAATAGTAGGGTGAAAATTTTAGACTTCTTAGGTTTTTGTATTTTTCTCTATCTCAAAAGTTATTTCAACCTTCATATGCACCTATTTTACAAGTGACTATGATAGTTTAAGTTGGAAATTAATTGCATTCCCTTCTATAAACAATTGTTAGTGACACTTTAAATTCCAAATTACTTTTATTCCCTACCATAAATAACTCAATTTTCAAAATAATTCAAAAATTACTTACTTGATTTGTATTTCACTCAAAAAACAAAGATTGTGTATTTGAATGTTTTTTTAAGAAAATTACAAGTTCAAATACTTGATCAAAAATGGACAAAGTCACACATCCAACTTATATGTTACTTTTTATCTATTAAATAATTTGTTTTATTTATATTTATCATAAGAATGTTAAAATAATCATATCACAAACACATTTTCAAATAATAATCATAGGTTAAATATTTTGTTTATATTGAAAAATCTAAAATTTACACTAATTTATTAAATATTTTCTTTGGGTTAAATATTAAAACATTTATTTATTTAAATATATAATAAAATGAATATACTATTATCATAATAATTAATATAATACATAATTTAATATTAAATTTATATATATTACAGTCATCAAAATTTTAAAATATATATTAATACTATGTAAGATTTATTACACTTTTCAGTAAAAACAAAATGAAACAATTGCCAAAATAATGAAAGAGCTTTTCAAAATTAAATTTTAAGTTACGATATTAAACAAATCGTATGTGTTCATGTAGTGAATAAAATAGTTTTAAAGTAAAATAAAATAACTCTTATGTAAATAAAAATATTTGTCTTTTTTATCTATTTAAATAATATTAAATATTTATATAAAAAATCAACTACATATTATTATTTTGTATTCTTGTCATTTATAATTTTTTAGAGGAATAAGATATAAAAGTATTGAAATAATTTATTTCCACAACAAATATCAATAATTATGTAATTAAAATATGGATTAAGTGTTTAAGTAATGGTTTTAAGAAACCTTTTAATTTCTATTATAAAAAATTTGAAAAAAATTTAAGACATTAAAGTAAACTCTTATTGTTTGTACCATTTTTTTAAAGGTCCATATTAAAAACAATATCTTTGCTACACTAATAAAATATTTTAAAATATTGAAACTATTGTTTTGGATTATTATGTACCAAAACTATTGTTTTTAATCCAAAACAATAGTGCAGCAAAACTTCAAAATTATTAAAAGAATAATAAATTTAAAATCATTTAAACTCCGTGTAGCATCCATTAAACATGGCGGTACTTTTTCTCCATCCCATCATGCGGCCCATGTCTGAAACTCATATGGCATGGTGACATGGGAGTAAGGAACGCCAACGGAGGGAAACGGAAAAGACAAAGATAAACGGAAGAAGTGTTTGATTATAGTGTGGGCTCCACTAGCAATGTTAGCCTGGGCTAACAACACACCGGCTGTTTAATCCTTTCCACTTTAACCAGTGTGTTTGGGGTTGTGCACTGTGATGTATATATATATTCATTTTGCTGATCTATATATTCATTCATATATATTTATATATATGTGTAAGCTGTATATATAGCATACACATATATAAGTGTTTAACTATTCAGCATAACAACATGTTCATATACATATAGATTAACTTTACTAATCTATATATTCATTCATATATATTTATATATTCATTCATATACACTTATATATGTGTATGTTGTGTGTATATACAACATACACATATATAAGTATTTAACTATTCAGCATAACAACATGTTCATATACATATAGATTAATTTTACTAATCTATATATTCATTCATATACACTTATATATGTGTATGTTGTGTGTGTGTGTGTGTGCAATATATATAGTATACTTTACAATTGTCAAGGAAATTTTGATTTGATAGGCATGGTTAACTTGAAATTATAAACCAAATATGAACATGCTATTATGCTGAATAGTTACACACACACACATATCTTCCTTTTATGGATTCTTAAAGCACAATGTGCTTGATGTTAATGGATTCAATTGCATAGACAGACCTGTGACCTAAATGTATATGAACATGTTATTATGCTGAATAATTAAACACTTATATATGTGTGTAATATGCTCTATATATACACATCATACACATATATAAATATATATGAATGAATATATAGATTAGTAAAATGAATCTGTATGTATATGAACATATTGTTATGTTGAATAGTTAAACACTTATATATGTGTATGTTGTATATATATATATTCATCTTCCTTTTATAGATTTTTAAAGGATAATATGCTTGATGTTAATGGATTCAATTGCATAGGCAGACCTGTAACCTAAATTTAATAGTTTCTAAATGAACCCAAGTAGCCTTGACAACAATATGTAGAAAGTAATTTTATGTTTTCTTTAGACTATTTTGATTACACTATTCCAAAATATATACATTATTTTAAATCAATCAAAATCATCTTAATAGTATACAAATCAAATCAATCAAAATCAATGAATGATGGGAAATATATAACATGATATAATAGGACCTCCATAGATAAGATTCATTCATATAGTAAAATTGCACATGTAAATTAGGTATAGATGTGTCATAAGATGTGAAGGATACAATTATGTCAAAATTTGGAACAAATGAATGTATCTTAGCCAAGGAACAAACCCTAATAGGTATAATGAATGTACCTGGGAAAATAGGTTGGGAGGGTAGGCTAACATACAAACTTAAACTATAAATAAAAAATATAATCAAATGAAGAATAAACCCTAGACACATCTAAAATAAGTAATAAAGTCAAAATTATATTGGATTTGAAAACCCTATGTTTTATAAATATAAAGTGAACTTGTATGCAAACTAGGTTGTGTGGCATACAATCATGTTCACCAAAAATATGATGGAAAAAGAATAAGTTAGCCTATAGTTAATCTAAGTTAATCCAATGGAATACAAATACATAAAGATGACCGTGAACTTGATCTCTACTAGTGGACTTAACTTTTGCTACTTTTTGACTTATACTTTTTCATTCACTATGTTAATATCTATTTACTCTCACAAATTTAAACTAGTTTTTTTTATTTTCTAGTTTGTACTTAACAGTGAAAGTGAATCCCTTAGGTGAAACTAGGTAATTACATGTTGATTTAATGACTAGACAAATGATCAATGGAAACACTCTTTAGCCATGAAAATGCTCGTAGAATTCTCAAGTAGATGATGCATTCCTTTTAGTGCACCAATTGAAGTGTCAACATGCCAATAATATGTATATAAGATCTCAAATTACAAGCCCTAAAATTACAATACTTTTAAAGGATACATTATGCAAGCCACTAGACAACATGGCTACATGAACAAACCATTAGAATACCTAAAGTTGAACATGAAAAAACCTAAGCTACTATGAGGTGGTAGCATTGGGGAGAATTGGTTACCTAAAGATATTTTGGGTTAAGCTATGTTGTTGTCTACATATCAAACTGATTTGTAGATAACTACAACATAGTTTAACACTAAAAATGCTTTACCATTATCAAGTTTTCGAATAATGTCCAACTTCATATGAGCATTAGTTAAGTCTACAGTGGCTTTGTTAATGTATGCTATTCATGTCATGTGAATTTGAATTGATTATCTTGAGTCAAGTTATATTTTCCTTCTTGAGACTAGTTATTATTTCCACTTTTACACAATGAAATATTAATTAGTGTAACTAGTTCCCTTATGAATTATTGTATTTAAGTCAACCTTTCAGTTGAAATTTCTTGTGACCGAACTACGAAGCCTCTGCATTGCATGTACATAAGCAAGCCCATCATGGATGAGCCCTCGAGGCATTAGGTCTAGCCCTTGGGTTAGGTTTCCTTTCTACATAGTAAATGATACCTTTGTAAAGTTTGATAAGATAAGATAAGATAGGATATGATAGGATAATGCTCATGTAATTGAGGTAATGTGGGATAATGATGCTCAATGCCCTTACCGAGAAGCTAATGATGTGAACATAAGAGAAGATGTAGGTCCAAGGGAAGAATAGATAATTCCCCCCCCCAAGGGGAAGAGTATATATATGAAATAGTAATTAAAGGATCAACTATGAGCATGCAAGAAGAGGTCTTCCTATATTCTAATCTACTGGATAATCTACTAGTTATTGTTTCCACTTTTACATAATGAAATATGAAATAATGTAACTAGTTCCCTTATGAATTATTATATTTAAGTCAACCTTTCAGTTGAAAGTTCTTGTGACCAAACTAGAAAGCCTCTGCACTACGTGTACATAGGCAAGGCCATCACAGATGAGCCCCCAAGGCATTAGGTATGACCCTTAGGTCAGGATTCCTTTCTACATAGTAAATGATACCTTCGTAAAGTTTGATAAGATAAGATAAGATAGGATATGATAAGATAATGCTCATGTAATTGAGGTAATGTGGGATAATGATGCTCAATGCCCCTAGTGAGAAGATAATGATGTGAACATAAGAGAGGATGCCTCCAAGGGAAGAATAGATAATTTTGGACCCCCTAAGGGGAAGAGGATATCTATGAAATAGTAATTAAAGGATCAACTATGAGCATGCAAGAAGAGGTCTTCCTATATTCTAATCTACTGGATAAGACTAGTTATTGTTTCCACTTTTACACAATGAAATATGAATTAGTATAACTAGTTCCCTTATGAATTATTGTATTTAAGTCATCCTTTCAATTAAAAGTTCTTGTGACCAAACTACAAAGCCTTTGTGCTATGCGTATGTAGGCAAAGCCATCATGGATGAGCCTCTAAGGCATTAGGTCAGGTTTCCTTTCTACATAGTAAATGATACCTTTGTAAATTTTGATAAGATAAGATAGGATGTGATAGGATAATGCTCATGTAATTGAGGTAATGTAGGATAATGATGCTCAATGCCCCTAGTGAGAAGCTAATGATGTGAACATAAGAGAAGATGCAGGTCCAAGGGAAGAATAGATAATTCCCCCCCCAAGGGGAAGAGGATAATAATGAAATAGTAATTAAAGGATCAACTATGAGCATGCAAAAAGAGGTCTTCCTATATTCTAATCTACTGGATAAGACTAGTTATTGTTTCCACTTTTACGCTATGAAATATGAATCAGTGTAACTAGTTCCCTTATGGATTATTGTATTTAAGTCAACCTTTTAGTTGAAAGTTCTTGTGACTGAACTATGAAGCTTCTACGTTGCACATACATAGGCAAAGCCATCACAAATGAGCCCCCAAGGCATTAGGTTTGGCCCTTAGGTCAGGTTTTCTTTCTACATAGTAAATGCTACCTTTTGTAATGCCCCACCAAGGAACCCAGAGGATAACACAACCAAGCTTACAAAAAGGACAAATATATATATATATATATATATATATATATATATATATATATATATATATTAAAATGAAAGAAATGACAACAATCATATATTTATTCATAACATTTAAATTAAGCTTTATCCTCTAGGGTTCCACGGCTACATTACTAATGAACTAAAACGATATCTAACCAACATTATGAATTAACTAACAACTACCATTCACTCTAAGTCTAATTGCATCAGATGAATAAACACATACAATTCCATAATATATCATCAGATAAGTAACATCAGGATCCTGCACATAGGATCCCAAGTACAAATACAATCCTTTACAAGAGGGAGTAGAGATTTACATTGTTACAATATCTCCTTTCTGATTACATTGGAGTACAGACATCAAGAATAATAGTACATGATTCTACAAGGCAAGAACATAAATATCCGTCTCCTTGAGCTAGATCAAGATCTAAAATCTACTACAAGTAATACATCCTTCTCGCTCACGATCAATAGCTAGAAAACTAATGGAGATAAAGCACAACCACCCAACCATGTGGAACCCTAAGGTCCACCCCCCATGCTAGGAGATAACATAAGGTCCCATAATATAAAACAATCATAAAGATAGAAGACTAACAGGTGCAAGGACTACACATGACTCCAATACAACATGGGTCAATATGAACAACACAAGTAACTCAAACATCACTTCCAGAGGCAATCACACAATAAAAGGGGAAAACACACTTAGGGAATACTAGGTTGCAGTAGGGAAGAGTGTCATCGCATGGTCCTAATCATGGGTTATACTGGCAGTCTCTCACCAGATGTTAGCCCCCATCCATGGGTTATCCTAGTTGTCTAGACGCCGGCCCGCATCTATGGTTATCCTGGCAGTCTCTCACTAGACACCGGCCCCATAGGGTGACACATGCAGAGCCAACATTCCTTTCGTGAGGACTAGGAAGTTGATCTTGCCAACCACGACCTTCTAATCCCATCCTTAGCCTGAACTAGCACTACACGCATGTGTGACGCATCCAATTGTCTTATTTAGTGTGGAAACTACCCAACCCTCTAAATTTATTATTAAGTTATCACTGGATTAAAAAACTTCCAATGGGTTATCCTGGAAGCCACTTTGGGCACTGGCCCCACATTGAAAGCCACTCCCCTACCTGCATCTAGAAGACCCTATCCATGAAACAAGACAATTACCATCACAATGACAAGTAACATATACAATGCAAGGCATTTACCTTCTTGCATACAAAACATAATCACAGGGACCAATTCTTATATCCTTGTCCCAATACATAAACCAAGCATGAACTATCACATTCTCATCATGATGCATTTACAACACAAAATACACATCATTTCACATCACACAGAGCAAGGCATTATCCATCTTGCATAGTCATCATAGCCACATGAATAGGTACACTGAACAAGGCATTATCCATCTTGCACATGTATCATACCAACATGAATAGGAGACAACATTTCAAGAATGAATTTCATTCAACTCACATGATGCACATAGAGCCAACCCCCACACAATCATACTCTCCTAGGCCTCTGGAAACAACTTCCCCAAATGACACAACACTTGACACCATTAAGACACCATGGTTTAACATCACATTCACTCTCAAAAACATATCATAAACTAATATCCTTCAACAATATTTCAATTACAATATGACAAATGCAACATATAAAATGATGCACTAATATTTCAACATGAGAACATGCTACTTTAAAAAAAATTAAGTCATATATGCATAATTTCACTATAATGATCATGCGAAGGATGCCAACAATATCGTTTGCAAATATCCTTAAGGAACAATAAGGAGGTTATAATCATGAAACATCGGATCTATTTCCAAGTAATCTAACACTCTTCCAAGCAATACAATTTATATCACCAGGATTCCAAAATCTAAAGTCAAAACCAAGGGAGAAGATCTACTAACAACATGCATTGAATTTTATTTTATTTTATTTTATATTATTTAGTTTGGATTTTTGTTACTTGTTAAGCCCTTGCTGTGACTATAGAATGCCTGTCGGCATAATAACAACATAACATCTACACTTCCATATAAGTCATTAATAAAAAAAATTATAATCTTAATTTCTAATCTAAACTCTTACTTATGCTTTAAATTTGATATTGAAAGAACAATGATAGCCCTAACATACTTAGAAACTATTATAAACTAGATTAGTGTTGGCAAGAGACACTGTGTGGCTTCATGAGTGTTGTGATTGATGGCAACAAAGTCCATCCCACACATCCACAGGACATGCTATGTCTCTACCGGAAGTCAGATTGAAGAGTATCTTGGTCCAGTGAGCAAGAACAGAGCATGCAACAAGGTCCAACAATCAGGTCTAGATCACTCAGAGGAAGTATCTCAGTAAAGTGCAGACTTGGGGAAGTCAAGAGGAGTACCATGACTAATATATTCTAGAGTTTTAGCCTTCGGTGATATAAGAGTAAAAAGATATGAACACCTAAGTGTTGGGTTCCTGTTTGGCAGAGTAGATTGAGGAAGAACTGACCAGTAGAGCTTCAGACCTTAATCCGGATGAGATATTGATGTGATCAAGTTTCTTAAGGTATCATTCATAATTGGCCAACATGATTGATGACTTCTATAAGCATCTCTTTGATATGTATCATTTAAGCAAAGATTTAGCCGACAGACCAGAGTTTGGGAAAATGTTGAGTATTCCGGATGTCGACTAGAAAGATGTTGAAATCCTTTGTGCGGATATATATACCAGATGGATTTCAATGAGAAGGTGTGTGTGGTGTATTGTGAAGTGTGAAGAAAAGTAGAGAGCAGTGTGGAAGCATTAATACATGTCCGGTATGTGAAAGGATAGCAACACCAAAGAAGAAGAAGAATGAAGTGTAGTAGATCAATGTATTGAGCCTAACCAGAACTGAACTTCAGCATATGTGGATGCTTCTCATCAGTTCAAGTATCTTGTTACTTTCTTTGTACCTTGTAGGCAGTGAGCCTCTTGTGAGCAGTGTGCTCGGGCAGTGAGCCCTAATTGGCAAGTGCCATTTTGTACTTCTATTCTTTTAACAGAGAATACAATCTTGGGTTAGTCACCCCGTGGTTTTTCCCTTAACAGGGTTTTCCACATCAAAATCATTGTGTTATGGGTATTGATTTTATTTCTTCTTTCATGGTTATGGATGCTTATTCGTTTTGATACTGCACTAGTTAATAAAGAAGATCAGAAAGTCAAATTAATTAAGATAATTGATTCACCCCCCTCTCAATTATCAACAATTAGTGAACTATATTATTTAATTAGAGTCAAATCCAAACTCAATATATTCTAAATATAAGAAACATACATATAATATTATCTATTAAGATAAAAAGAATTTTATTTATATCTACTTTCTAACTAAGAGATTATAATTTATTTCAAATAGAAGTTAATCTAAAACTTCAAAATAGAAAGAAGAATTTCTTATTATAGAAAGGATAAATATTCTAGTTACTAACTTATCTTTTTATTATCCTCTCGAAGTCTTTTCTATTTCTCACAACTACCCAGAAATGCATTATCCCACAATTTCAAATTACAAAAGATTGCTTTCAATTGATAATAAACTAAATTCCTAATGCAAATTTTTTTTTGATTTTATAACTACCTTCTATGTGCTATAATTTAGATTTCACTCCAATAAGGTAGTTTCTAAAACCATATGGCCTTTTTGGGGTTCAACAATAATAAAGCAGATTTTAAAGGTTTAAAAACTCATTTAAGGCATAAAACCAACAATAATAAAGCAGATTTTAAAACTCATTTTTGGGGTGTAGCAATAATAAAGCAGATTATAAGAAGGCCGTTTAATAAGTTCACAAATAAAATTGTTAAAACAACTTATAAAACTTTAGTTATAAGCATCTCTACTACAACTATAAACATCTCTACTACAACTATAAACATCGGGGTATGATATGTAATGGTAGCTAAGAACAAATATTAGATAAAAAAAAACTAAGGATGAGAGCGACTTTGACAATTTTAATAGAAGGTTGGTTAAATGAATGTGCAGCACATGTTTTGCATGATCTTAGTGGTGGTGGTGGTAGTAAATATATGATTTGGGAAGGTAAAACTACTGACATAGCAACATTATTATTTACAAGCGGCTTGAAGTTTGCTACTGTAGCTCTAGTTTTATTCTCAGCATTGTATCAAATCTCAAATTTGTAGAATGAGATGAGTTTGAGAATGGAAATGGTTTCATCCATAAAAAAATAAACTCTCGAACATGTAAAGACCCAAATGGAGTGACGTTTGCTAAAATAAATTCCTATTTTATGTTTTGATATGCACAAAACAGATTTGATGAAATTCTTATTGGGTGCAATGATGCGGAATATTCACAAAATGGTTTTGTAAAAAAGAAAACTTTAGAAACTTTCAAGAAGCCAGCGAAGTGTTAAAATTCTCTGGTAGACATAAATGCATAGTGTGAAAACATAGACAAGGCAATAACAAAGGCGACTTTACCTGAAGAGCTTGAGTAATGCTCAGGCTGACCTGCATGCCAAAGAACATAGATAAGAGATGTGGTCTTTTGATAGAAAGCCTCAAAGAAATAGTACCTCAAGCAAAGATTTAAGAATACGTACAAAATGGATTTATTGAACAAGCTTTATAAATTTTCAAGCAAAAGCAATCAACAAACATAAAGCTAGAATCCATTAACTTTGTTAGCGTCTCCTACAGTAGTAAATGCTCTGGTAGACATGCATGCAAAAAGTGAATGTAAGGGCAAGGCTCACAAGCTGCTTGGGGATACTTCAGAGAGATGTCATCTCATGGAATGTAATTGTCGCAGGATATGCACAATATGGTGTTGGAAAGCAACAAAGATACAAATGCGGCCTCTTGGTAGAAAAAGACCTCTTTAATTTCCTTGCCCGTAGATTAGAGATATATAAAAATTTGACACAGAACTTTGCAACCATACAGGTCAAAAATATATTTTTTTTGTATAGGCATGATAGCATTCAAATTCAAACATTGTAAATCTAGGATTGTTTTCACCAAAGCCATGGATTAAATATTTTTCTAAGGGAGAAGTAATAATGATTCAAGGTTTTGATATAGAAAATCATGCGTATTCACATAGAAACAAAATCTTTTGCATACCCGTTTGCCCTAAACGCCCTTCCTGAGTTTTCCTTTCTATATTGTCTAATTTTTCCTTCCAACTCTTCCCTACTTTCGCCTCCCTTCCAAGCTAATTTTTTTTTTGCTTTTAAAACGATCGCCCTGCCATAACGAAGACTGCAGCCCATAAATGGAGAAAAATGCCTGACAGATAAGAGAAGACTACGACCAGGATTAAGATAACTACACTAATAGACATCCACGCCCAGCATGACTGCCATCGAATTGGTAACTACCACCTGTTACTCTTTAAAACCCTCACGAAAAGATTTAATCTCTAGTTGCCCTCCTCCAGAATGGCCTTCATTTCCGCCTTTATTACTTCTCTAAAAAAAAACAATTCATTTCATTTTCTAGAAAGATTTCTTTCTATTTTTGTCTATTTAGTATTTACTATACAAGACCACTCATAAATATCATTATTTATTGATTTTAGAATATAGTACATTTTATGATAACACACACAAATATAGTAAATTTATTTTTATGGACACTTACAAAATATCACTAGTTATAAATTATTTTCATATTAATATTACCAATTAAATTCCAGTTTTAAGAACACTTTGTTTACATTATTAATATCATTATTTATTTAACAAAGTGCCCTCAAATAATTTTATTTTAATGAGGCAGTTAACCAAAACATTAATCAAGCAATTTATAACCTAATAACCACATGTTGAACAATACTGAACAACAACACATGATCGAACACAGAGACTTAGAATCATACTCAATCGACCTTACTGACAAGATATAAGACTGGATACTCATCCTTTTTAAGGATGGTGACGAGGCTAGGGAACCTTACGTTATCTCCATTCAATAATTTCCATTGGGTTTAAGGCATACTCAGACCTGTCAATTCAGGAGGAGTCGATGCCTAGTACCTATAACCTGTGACAGACAACATAGTCTATGCATGAGTATCATAAACATAAAATAGTCACAGAGTGAAAGAGAATCACAATGTCACCGGATGCTCACAAATGAGTGGTACGACATTGTCTCTTTTCACTCCACACCATAATCATATCAGCCTATAATACATAATTAGTCATATAAAAATTAAATCTAACATATGACAATCAGAGTAATATCAACATCATAATCAACTGAATGTAAAGCAATGTCAGAGGATATGCATTAACAATGTTGCAACAAAGATTATTAATAACACATAATAACTTTACATGAGCATAATCAGGAATGCCATCAACATGAATGTAGCATCTATCAACATAATATAAGGTACAACATCAACTGTCAAACAAACCCTAATTAATTCTATTATTTTACCTTTATTTTCATGCTCCTTCACCTGACCACCTGCACATCCACGGTGAGAATGGAGGGGCACTACACCTTTGTAAAGTTTGATAAGATAAGATAAGATAAGATAAGATAGGATATGATAAGATAATGCTCATGAATTGAGGTAATGTGGGATAATGATGAGATGCCCCTAGTGAGAAGATGTGAACATAAGAGAAGATGCCTACGAGGGAAGAATAGATAACTTCCTCCCCAAGGGGAAGAGGATATATATGAAATAGTAATTAAAGGATCAACTATGAGCATGCAAGAAGATGTTTTCCTATATTCTAATATACTAGATAATCTACTAGTTATTGTTTCCACTTTTACACAATGAAATATGAATTAGTGTAACTAGTTTCCTTATGAATTATTGTATTTAAGTCAACCTTTTAGTTGAAATTTCATATGGGTTATGTCTTGTATTGTCAAATTAAGAAAGGTGATAGAAGTTGGTTCTTGGTAAATTGTCTCCCATATATATATATATTGATCAATAAGGATGCTATGCATCATAATATATTATATTAAGATAAAACGTTTTTACATAAAGAGGGTACAAAGACCAGATATAAAATATAATTCCAGTACAAAAATGCTCATAGATATTCAATATCAGAGCAGAGCCAAAACAGATCCAAAAAACTAGACCAAACATAACCTTATATTTAATTTATGCATTGATCATGTAATTATTTGGACTATTAAAAATTATGATGTTATACATTGTCTTTTATTCCAATTTACTTTTTTGCCTTGAACATGTTCCTCATCCTCAAGTTTGGAGTAGATATATAGATTTTAGTGTACACATTATTTTAATACTTCATTTAAATTTAAGTTAATTTTTACTCATATTCCATTTATATTTATATTTGTTAAATTGGGTTTGGATTCAAACTTAGAAATTAAATTTATTTTAGTTTCAATTTAATTAATTGTTAAAATTTTTAACTTAGATTACATCTTAATTATCATGATGCAGATATTTTGACTCATGGATGATCAAACTTCACATCAGTCTGATCATCCAACTGACACTAGTGATAGTTCTACTTTATATGCTAAGACTATTGAGAGGTTTGAAAATGCTTTAAGTGAACTTGACCGAACAATACCTAACACACCAAACTTGTCAAATAGAGACAAGTTGGTTATGATCCCAAAGGAGATCAAACATGTGACTGGCCAGCATCGTTCAGTCATACAACCCTTATGATCAGATTAGTGTTGACGTTCTATGCATCACTTTCTTAGGGTGTTGGTGGCGATGAGAAATGGTCATTTGTTTCTAGACTGGTTTCAGTAGATAATGTTCTTAGCATGTTCCCATCTTATAGGGGATGAGAGAGAGTGAGAGGCTATTTCCCCACCAAGTGTGGGGATCCAATTGTGGGTCCTTTTATCTATCCTATATTTTTGGCAGCACATCACAAACGGCCTAATAATGACGAGTTTCATTGTATTTTTGCAAACAATTACATGTAGAGTTAAATTTACATTTATCTGTTGATTATACATCTTTCCCTAAACATGTTGGATAGGGGAGATGGAGGTTTGCAGACAAAGTTGAGTATAGACGACCAGAGTTGCCACCTCTTGTGAACAAGAGGTCCTTAGTTAGTCTACACATTTTGGTTCTTCCAAAATGTGTGGAACTAGAAGTAGTTGCACAACCAACATTGACCCCCTCAAGATGCAAGATTTTTGAGAGCCTCATGACTATTACCAATGAGGTTGATCAATTGTCATATGATCGTGTTGGAAGATATTTGTTACGTCTGTAGAATCACATTCTTGCCACTAAGGCCACATTGACCAGTTCTGATCATTACATTCGTGCTAATATACCATCACCACATGATGTGGCATGGATTAGTGGAGAGCATGTTTTGCATAATATGACTAGATGCCTTGCCAATGATTTATTGGATGCATACCAGTTCATCAGCGATGAGTATGGGATCCCACTTGATGGTATATCCACACATGTTAGGCAACATTTTGGTAGATAGAGGAGCTATGGTGAGGCAACTTCATAAGGTTTGGGGGATATCAAGATGTTCTAGTTGGTCCTACATTCTCCATTGCTCAACATGTTCCAAATTAGGTTGAGGTTATTGCACCTGATATTGTAGGAGGTGAGTATAGCAGGCTTCTTTTTGGCATTGAGGAGCCTGCACCATCTACACGTCTCTCAATCTCCCTCCATTCTTTTGAGCTTAGTGGGATTGGGAAGGTCCTCAATGTTGTAGTTGAGGTAATTTATTTAAAAAAATTACAATCTAAATCCATCTATATATATATAGGTCTCATATTATAAGTTAAATTTTAAATTAAATCATGCACATGCTCAAGTTCTGACTCTTGATTGAAAGCATGTGTACATGTATGAATTGAATGTGTATTAGACACATGTTGATGTCTTAGCACCTGAATATGGAGATTCGCAGTATGTTGGTGATCCTAGACATCATCATGAGGTATTTAAAAACCACCTATATCACATACATACTTGATTTTTAAGTACACATATATCTTTAAATTTTTACATACACACATCAAGTACAAGTTTTCTAACTAAATACACATGCATATATACATGTACGTGTCATATAGGTTCCAAGATCAGGTCATGCTTCTTTTCATACCCTTGTGCATGCTCATCCTTTACATGATCTAGACCATGGATGTCAGGTAATTTAGAAATCTATCAAGTATTAATTATTTATTTAAAATTAAAACATTATATACGTATATTTTAAAAATTTTATGGTGTTTCATGTGTAGGGCTTAGGTCAAGGATCAGTCCAGGGCTTGTTTCGGGGATCAGGATAGGGCTCGAGACATAGCGAGGCTCAATCCACTCGCCGAGATCTATCTAGACATTTATGAGTTGTTATTACATGAGTCACATGTTTTATATTTACATACATTTCTAGACATTATGAGTATATTTTAGAGATGTTCTTATGAGTAGTGCATGTTTTATATTTACATTTGGACATTATGAGTATATTTTAGAGACATTCTTATGAGTAGTGCATGTTTTATATTTACATTTGGACATTATGAGTATATTTTAGAGACATTCTTATGAGTCGTGCATGTTTTATATTTACATTTGGACATTATGTATATATATATCTAGAGACGTTCTTAAATTATGAGTCGTGTATGTTTTATATTTTAGTTTTATATCTTGAACGTTTGGATATTATTGATTTATGATGGAATTTATTTAAGATGAAATTTACATAGATTTCTCCTAGAAAGATACTTGTATGCTAGTAGTATTTGTAGTTGCAATATTAATATAATAACATTATAATTAATTATTTATAATTTAATTATTTAATCATTACTTATTTAAATTACTTCATAAGTTCAAAGGTATGTTGGAAGCCACCATCACGAATATTATTTAAGAATTGAGATATAATTTGTTATAATTTCATAACTTTATATTGACATGTGGATGTGCCTGATAGGTCTCTCTGGATAACTATATTCTTGGAAGTAACTAAATATAATTGTCAACTCTGATCAACATAGATGGCCATTTATTGTTTCTAAAGAAATGGATGAAGTAGTACAGATCAACTTTATGGTTGTAAAGAAAATGCTAAGAAGATTTGAACAATTCAATGGTATACATTGGAAGCCACCATCAAGAGTATTATTTAAGAATTGAGATATAATGTTATAATTTTATAACTTTGTACTGGCATGTGGATGTGCCTAATAGGTCTCTCTAGATAACTATCTTCTTCAAAGTAACTTTATAACTATCAACTCTAATCAACAATCATAGCCATTTATCATTTCTAAAGAAATGGACGAAGAAATGTAAAGTTTATATGTACTACTTTGTCCATTTCTTTATAAACAATAAATGGCCATGATTGTTGATCAGAGTTGATAGTTATAAAGTTACTTCCAAGAAGATAGTTATCCAGAGAGACCTATCATGCACATCCACATGTCAGTACAAAGTTATGAAATTATAATTTATATCTCAATTCTTAAATAATATTCTTGATGGTGGCTTCCAATGTATACCTTTGAATTGTTCAAATCTTTGTAACATTTTCTTTACAACCATAAAGTTTATTTGTACTACTACGTCCATTTCTTTAGAAACAATAAATGACCATGATTATTGATCAGAGTTGACAATTATATTTAGTTACTTCCAAGAAGATAGTTATCCAGAGAGACCTATCAAGCACATCCACATATCAGTATAAAGTTATGAAATTATAGAAAATTATATCTCAATTCTTAAATAATATTCTTGATGGTGGATTCCAATGTATACCTTTGAATTTTTCAAATCTAATGAATATATGTAATTATCAAATTTGAAGCAAGTTGTAGGCACCACAGTTAAATGAACATGTACAAATTATGAACATGAACATGTAAATTATGAACTAGATAGATATCTAATGTAGGATTGTTAAGTTTGAGGCTCCTAAATGATAATGATACAAAACAGTTAAAACAGAACTCAATTGATAAATTTACATATAATGATCTACCAAACTCACATGATGAAATAACACAAATTTAAAAGGCCAAGGCCTAAGTAGCTCATTTGAACATGTAAATTATGAACTAGATAGATATCTAATGTAGGCTTGTTAAGTTTGAGGCCCCTAAATGATAATGATCATACAAAAAAGTTAAAAAAGAAGTGAACTCAATTGATAAATTTACATATATAATGATCTACCAAACTCACATGATGAAATAACATAACTTTATAAGGCTATGGCCTAAGTAGCTCATTTGAACATGTAAATTATGAACTCTAGATAGATACAAAAAAAGAGCTCTTCCCTTAGCTTTGATAAATATTTAAATTTTGTACTGACAAGGCCAACCACATGAAGGTGGAAGCTCAGGTGGCCTCACCTAAGACCTAAGACACCTAAGACATGTAAGACCTAAGACACCTAAGACATAAACACCTTTAAAGACCTAAGACACATAAAGACCTAAGACACCTAAGTTCTAAGACCTAAGACACCTAAGACCTAAGACACCTAAGACATATCTAAAACACCTAAGACACCTAAAACCTAAAACCCTAAACCCTAAACCTAATACCTGTTAGTGTAGGTTTTTATTCCCTAGTGGGTTATTTATTTTTTCCCTATATTCCTAGGTTTTTCCTACACTTCTATTAATCTCGCTTAGGTTAATAAAGCATGTCTTATTAGTTGAGTGGTTACGAGGTGTCACCTTCCTACATGTGAGCATCCATTAGCTATCTTGGGAAGATACTTTGCTATCTTTAGTCCGATAGATGTTGCTTCTGATTGGTCGGTGTTGCCACCTCCTCCCTCTCCCTAGTCTATATAAGCATGCTACCTGGATTGTATTTTGTATCTTTTACTTTTGCATCCTCTTAATGTTATTTTTGCTTCTAGCATTTGCATTACTTTCTTGGAGACTAACTCTGTGTTGCTATTTTGATTTCGTATCATTGGCATTCATAATTTAGATATCTATTCTTTGCACTAGTTTTCTGGGTTATTAATCTTTTCATATTCTAACATGGTATCAGAGCTATTCTATGTGCAATAGTAGATTTTAGTTTCCATATTTGAGGGATTTGGGGGGGGCTAATAAATCTTATTACAAGTTTTTCAAAAAACCCAGTATGCTCTTCTCTTGCATCTTCGTATGATCTTGAGAATCAGAAAAGTTTGACAGAAACTTTTTTAATCTTTGGGGTTTACACAAGTGTTTTATGAAATCTAGGTGATTGCAACATTTCTGGTTATACTGGCAGCATTTCCAGCTGTTCCAATGCATCCAGGAGGCTTGAGAAAGTCAGATTTGGCTTTCGTTTCACCGAAATCGGAGATCTTCATTCACAGTTGCAGAACTGGGGTTTCAAGCTCAAATCTGACAACCAACTTGCATATTTGGTGTTTTCAATCAATATTGCAGGTTCCAGTATGCCTTTTCTTGTCTTAGGTAACTGATTCAGCCTTTACATGTCATTTTTTGGTTGCTGGGGTCATTTTTTGTAGTTAAAGGCGTTCTGTTTACACTGGATCAACATCTTCTATACATTAGCAAGAAAAATGCCTTCTGGATTTTGTTCACAGCATAGAAAAACCATCTAGTTATCTTTTTGTTTTTGTATACAGTCTATATATATTACAAAAATGCACTCAGAAAGCTAGAGCAGGACCCCTCTCCGTTGGCAGTCACAGTTTTGAAGGCAGTTTTTAAATGCTCCATTCTTGCTCATACGGACTCCTTTTCCCACGAATTGTTTTTTGATTTTGGCTAATTTTTCATGCTCTATGCACTAGTGTAGACCTTTTTTGATTTTGATGCCACTATTTTTCATAAATTGTGGATTCTCAGTCGTGACATTGCACAGTTCTCGTTTTGGGAACTTCGGAGGATCATAACTTTCACATACGACCTCGTATTGAGGTGATTCTTTTTTTGAATGTGCATGATTTTTTGAGTAGATCGCAGTGGTGCTATTCATTTCTCTGAGTATTGTGCCAAAGTTGTATTTTTGGCATATACTCTTCATGAGGGTTTTGCAATGCATTGAAATCAAGACCACTTAGTATTTCTTGCTAGTGGTAGTTGTAAACGCACTAATATAAAGTGTCAAATCATATTTTCTTGGGGGGTTCTTTGATTGAGTGAAAAAGGGGGGGTTGTCTTGGTTGTGTTCTCTTCTTTTTGACATTTCTTCTCTACATTTCTTCATCATGGATCAAACAAATCTTCCCATCCTAACTCCATACAATTACTTTGAGTGGAAATCACGCATGACAATTCACTTAAGGAAAGCTAAATTAAATAGGATAATTATGGGACTTGAAACTGAACCTTCTAAAGATGAAGATAAGCCTAAGTGGTTTAACAAATGTGATGAGGCATATGGAACATTGTGTTTCTCTATTTCTCCTAATTTGCTTTTCACATTAAGTCTTTGAATATGCCAAATGAAATTTGAACAAAGCTAGAAACACTATTTAGCACACAAGATTCAATGAGGGGTCATATGTTGGAAAATGAACTAATTAGTTTAAGTCCAGGCAATTTCAACACAATCCAGGATTTTTTCACTAAATTGAAATCACTAAGGCTGCAGTTAAAACAATGTGGAATTGAAAAGAAAGATGAACAATTGATTCTTAGTATTCTCTCTAAGCTAAGTTCAAAATATTCTGTGTTTGTTTCTACCTTCTATGCTACTAAGGGTGCACTTGGTACTAAATTCACCATGCCATATTTAGATGATTTTGTTGTTAATCTCACTCAAGAACAGGACAAGCTAATCCAGATGGGCACTCTTAAGTCCTCTAAGTCACATGCCTTGGCTGCCAACCAAGGCACAAAAGAATAGAAAAGGACAAAGTAGTAACAACAATAGTAAGGATAAGAAATAGAAGAATAGCAAGGAGAAGAAGTATTAGATATCGGTTGCTTCAAAAGCAATTAATGAGACCCAATCTTCCAAGGGTGACAAGCCTAAGAAAGAGAGGGTCCAATGTGCCTATTGTAAAAGACTCAGTCATGATGAACATAAATGTCTGAAGAAACAAATTGATCACTTGACACACATTCTTGAGAAGAATAATATCAGTGTTCTTGAGTCTATCAAATAGAGTTCTAATGAGGGGCCTAACAAGGCAAAAGAAAACAGCAAGGGGAAAGGAAAGGGCAAGGCCCTTGTTGCAGTTGCTTCTTCACCATCCACTTGGGTTCTTGATTCAGGTGCTTTGCACCACATGGATTCATCTAAGGAAGAACTTGCATCTTTGGAGCCATGTACTATGCCCTCTATTTTGATGGGTGATGACACTCCTGTTGAGGTGTGTGGGAGAGGGTCTTTTGATGTGGGGGATGGCACATTCCATGGTGTTCTTGTTGCAAGTATGAGGATAACCAGTGTTGTCATTGATGTCAACATACTCATGATCTCTTGCACTCTGTGTTGCAGAACAGAAGAATAAGCATACTCATGATCTCTTGCAATCTGTGTTGCAGAACGGAAGAATAGGTCCTTGAAGGAAATGGCGAACTGCATGATTCACTCTAGATCTCTTGCACCACAGTATTGGGCAGAGACCATTAACTGTGCTTGTTATATCCAGAACTGTGTTCCTCACCGAGCCTTGAAGGGAGTCACTCCTTTTGAATCTTGGAGCGGTCGGAAACCATCAGTTAAGCACTTTCAAGTTTTTGGTTCTCCTGCATGGGCCCACATTCTTGCAGAGAAATGCAAAGCCTTGGATCTGCAGAGCAGACCTTGCATATTTGTAGGTTATCCTAATGGTGTGAAGAGTTATCGGTTGCTCCACCCTACTACACATGAGTTGTTCATTGAGAGGAGTGTTCAGTTTGAGGAGGGCTCTTCGAGCTTACTTTCTATCACTTCTCCAACTCCTTCTACTTTGACATTGGAGTCACTTGGGATACATGACAGATCTTCTGATGAGTCAGATTCACCTGAGCAATCTTCTACCTCCACTTCCGATGCAGAGAGCGATTCAGAGGACTCACCTCCTTCCTCTCCTAGTCATCATTCAGAGGTTGATGATTCTCCTCCAAATTCTCCATCTTCCAGTCCACTTTGGGCTAGACAGACCTTACAGTCTATAGGTGATTGGGTTGGGGATCCATCAGACACCAGGCAGACTCGTTCATAGTTCCAGGATGCTCCATATGTCTTCATTGCTACTACCTCAGATCCATAGTCTTTTCATGAGGCTTCTGGTATTCTGAGTGGGATACAGCTATGCAAGAGGAGTATAGTTCCTTGATGAGGAACCACACTTGGGATCTTGTCCCTCTTCCTAAGGGAAGAAAACTTGTTCGATGTAAGTGGATCTATCAGACAAAATTTACAGCAAATGGGTCGGTTAACAAGCATAAGGCTCGCTTGGTCGCCAAAGGATTCTCCCAGGTTCCTGGGATTGACTACTTTGAGACTTTTGTGCTAGTTGCCCGAATGAATTCCATCTGACTTGTTCTTGCTATTGCTGTAGCTAATCATTAGGAAGTACACCAGATGGATGTGAAGAGTGCTTTTCTTCATGGTGACCTTCAGGAGGAGATCTACATGGAGTAGCCATAGGGGTTCCTTCAGGATTCTTCACTTGTGTGCCATCTTCAGAAGTCTCTCTATGGCCTCAAATAGGCTCCTCGGGCCTGGTATGCCAAGATGGACTCCTTCCTTCTATCAGTTGGGTTCACTCAGTGCCATTCTGATCCCAATGTCTACATTCTACAATAGGATGATTCACTCCTATTTTTGGTTCTGTATGTTGATGACTTGTTGATCACAAGGAGTTCTTCATCCACCATTAGGGATATCAAAACTGCCCTTCATGACAGGTTTTTGATGACTGACTTGGGCTTGTTGCATTACTTTCTTGGGATTGAGATCTACTAGTCTGCTTCCAGGATCACCATCAACCAGTCTAAGTATGCTCTAGATTTGCTCTCGAGGTTTCATATGGCTGACTGTAAGCCTGCTCTGACTCCCTTCCTTTTTGGAGTCAAACTTGAGGCCCAGTGTTCTTCTCCACTTGTTGATGGCACTTTGCACCGATAACTTGTTGGGAGTCTCATTTATCTGATTCATACGAGACCCAACATTTCATATGTTGTAGGCATGGTCTCTCGATTCATGTAGGAGCCTCATTAGCTACATTGGAAAGTAGCCAAGCAAATCCTTCCTACATTCAGGGTACTCACAGTTTTGGGATTCACTATGCAGCGGGTATTGAGCTTGACTTGGTGAGCTACACAAATTTAGATTGGGCGGGTGACTCTCAAGATCACAAGTCTACTTTAGGTTACAGCTTCTCACTTGGTTCAGGTCTTGTTTGTTGGTCGAGCAAGAAGCAGTCTGCTATTGCTCTATCTTCTACTGAGGCTGAGTATCGGGGGGCTGTGAATGCCGCCACTGAGGCCATTTGGCTTCAAAATCTTCTCACCGAGTTTGGTATCCAGATCAGACATCCATCAGTCATATTTTATGACAACTAGAGTGCCATTCAGATCTCACAGAATCTAGTCCATCATCAACGGACCAAACACATTGAGGTCCATATGCACTACATCCGGGAGCTCATCCATGGCCATGTCATCGACCTTCGTTACTGTCTGACTTCCGAGCAGGTTGCTGATATCTTCACCAAACCCTTCACTGAGAGCAAGTTCCTTCATTTGTGAGCTTTTCTAGGGGTACGAGATGCTTCATCTTCTGGGGGGCTTCTTCCTCTCACTCGGAGTCCTAACTCTCTCTACTTTGGGGGGGCCTTTCTCTCTCTTGGGGGGGAATTTTATGTACATGGGTACCTCATCAGGCTTGATTTGCTGGGACCCATTTCTACATCCACCTAAGCTTCGCTTATGGGGGGTGTTAGTGTAGGTTTTTATTTCCTAGTGGGTTATTTATTTTTTCCCTATATTCCTAGGTTTTTCCTACACTTCTATTAATCTCGCTTAGGTTAATAAAGCATGTCTTATTAGGTGAGTGGTTGCGAGGTGTCACCTTCCTACATGTGAGCATCCATTAGCTATCTTGGGAAGATACTTTGGTATCTTTAGTCCGATAGATGGTTGCTCCTGATTGGTTGGTGTTGCCACCTCCTCCCTCTCCCTAGTCTATATAAGCATGCTACTTGGCTTGTATTTTGTATCTTTTGCTTTTGCATCCCCTTAATGCTATTTTTTCTTCTAGCATTTGCATTACTCTCTTGGAGACTAACTCTGTGTTGCTATTTTGATTTCGTATCATTTGCATTCATAGTTTAGATATCTATTCTTTGCACTAGTTTTCTGGGTTATTAATCTTTTTAGATTCTAACAATACCTAAGACTTAATCTACCTAAATTAAGGACTATATATATAGTTTAGAGATCGTGCCTACACAACATGACTTGTTCAATAACTTGAAATCCTTTTGAACAACTACATGATTGCAAAAATAGAAATCTATGTAAATAAAAATAGAGTTTGTAGCTCTCGATCATGTTTGATTCTAAAATTCATTAAGAACCATTGAAATTAAAATTTGAAAGGAAAGAACTATCAAGAATCATAAATTTTAAAATAAAACTAATTTATTTATATATCTATCTAGCATTCATACCTTCATACCATGTATCGATTGGTTCAACTCGCTCTTCAATAATGTAACTTATAACATCCATGTAACTTAAATCTTTTGGTACATATAATCCATATCTTCTCTATCTTTTATTATCTCTAAAATCTTTTCATGATCTTCAATAAACAACCTTTACTTTTGTTGGCCACGTCCCCTTTTTGGTAAATTTTGTAAATTTAATCTTGTTTCTATAACTAAGTGACTATAATGTAGAACCTTTTGTCCTAGCATATAATCAATAAATATAATACCATTTTTATCTATCTTTATTTTTTGATAATATGTACCTTCAACAATGACTGATCCAATGGGATAAGATTGCCCATCACCATCTATCGTTGGTTCTAACAATTTGGATTTTGGTTGTGTGCATCTTAGTAGATAGTAATCTACACCTTCTATATTGTTAGGTTCTGCAACCACAACAAAAATATCTCCTATACACACCACAAGTAAACATGTTTGTACATTGTCTAGTTTCAATGTAAATCATGTTCAAATATTTATAATGACTCTTGACTTAGGTAGAATATAAATCAAAATTAGATGTAAGTTAAAATTTACATTTAAAATTTACCTATAACAACTAAATCTGATACACGTTCGTAATCAACTGAATATAGAGAATCATAGACATCTACAATGACACTATCTTCAAAAGGAGGCACCGATACTCTTTGTTTCATTTCCCAATGTGAAACATATCCATCTCTAATATTCTCGCATTGTAGAATATTTGCATTGTTCTCAATGCAGTCAACACAAAAACATGATTTTTCTTACATTAATAGCAAGAGGCTTGGAATGTCGTGTAGTCATGACTTGATGCACAATTCTAATACCATTAATTGTTTGACAATTATAAGGATTCGAGCAATCAATATCTGTGTATGAACAAATTCAAGCTCATCTAATTTAGACTAAACTTCTAAATTTATTATTGTCATGAAGGATTGCACCCTATCAAGCAATAAGCTCAACAATCCTGTGAAACATTGGATCAGTCTCAGAATGTGGGTTGTCTATGATGAGAGTGAACCTCCAGAAGAGCCATCTCCCTTTAAATGCCCCTTAGATTTGATATACTTTTGTGGAAAAGAGATAGAAGGATGATTAAATAAATTGAAATTGATCTAAAGGGGTGATGCACCAATGATTATATCCTAACTTGCAATATGATTCATAGCTATTTCTCAATACATCTATTCTTACAACTCAAATTGAACAATCTTATCGCATAAATATTTCACAGAAAGGCATGAAATCAATCTACTTCTTGTTGAAGGAAAACCAATGTTCTCACAACTTTAAAAGGTAAAAGAAACACCTGCACAATCTATAACCGGTGATAAAAAATTGCACTGTTGTATACTTGCATTCAATGAATGAGACATAAAACTTAAAGGTTTTGATTTAAAACACAATAAATCTTTATCAAATTATTCATAAGGTAACAAGACACCTGAATTTGAGAAGAACACCTGATTTTATTGAAAAAATAGAAGGAAAACTCTGCAATAACTATTAAATCTGCTGAAAAGTAAACTGTTGTTGTATAAAAACCTATAAAATATGATGAGTTACAATACTCAAAATCTGTCTCTGTAATGTGCAAAGGCAAGAGAAAAAGCAAGAACTGGGAAAAAAATAAGGTTTTTCTCCTATAATACAAAAATCTATCTCAAAAAGCAAAGGGAAGATCAAATATAGTCAAGCTGCACTCCAAGTAATGCATGAATATGCTGGAAAAGTCCACTCCTAGTTGTTTGGCAAGAAAGAGGAAAATACCTAAATAAAGGGGCCCACAACTACTCCAAATTGAACTATTTTATCTCAGAACTCCTCCTCTCAAGGTGTTTGACCAAAAAGATTGCCAAAAATAGGCTTGTTTGGCTCAAACTCAAACAAAGAAACACAATCTCCTCCTGCATGAGTTTGCCACCTCAATTTGTCTCCACTTCACTCCTTTGCATGATTTGAGGGAAAAAATACATTATTTGGACAAGTATTAAGGATAATTATTTTACATGGTTTTATGAAACAAATATTAAGGTAATTTATAAAACATTACCCTTAATAAGTGTTTAAATACAATATTTTTTGTCTTCTACTCACGCCAAAGAAAAGGATTTACATTATTACTTCACTTAATCCATTTTCTTACAAAACCTCTTTACACTATAATAATCCTCTTTTCACCCTTGGCTTATAAAAAAAAACTCTCAAACCTTGTTCTCATGATGCAAAAACCCTAAGTCAAAACAAAACACTCAAAAGTTATCATATATAATATTTTGGTTTCATTAGTAATTATATCAAAAAGGGGTAAAAATCCCTTATTACTTCCTTATTTCTCTTCTCTGCTCATGGGTTCCTCATGCTATTCTCTTCTCTTATACTTGATGAATGTTTTGACCACGGGGTCATTTGATTTTAATGATTTGATTTAACTCAAAAGTCAAAAGTAACCCTCAGGAAATCAGGCTTGCTAGGGCATCTCATTGTGAACAAAACATTTTGAAACCCTAAAAGATTTCATTCTCACTCTTTCTCATTGCCTCGCTGCTCCGTGCTGCCACGGAGGGTATTGAAGAGTTGTTTTGAAGGGATTCTCCATAGACTGCTCTAAATCTCCTTGCTTCACTATTTTTACCACTGGTAAGCACCCCTTTTGTTGTGCTTCTTTTCATTGAACTATGAAAATTGCCTTTTTGTTGTTCCAAATGCATGTTGCTCCTTTCTTGTGGAAGCTCTGCTAGGGTTTTGACTATTCTTTTATCTCTATCATCACAAAATCCTATTTCATTCTTACCTTGTCAACACTTCATTCACTATCTATACTATCTCAACAATTCAATGGCAACCCTTGTAGGTGAAGAATCGACAACAGTTGGGTGATACTCTGCCTTCTTCTATGCATATACTAATTTCTTCATCCTTGTATTAGTGTATGAAACTGTCATAAGTATCTGTGGCCTTTTATCCTTGCTAGCTTTGCACCAGAACCCACTATTAATTCCCACTGTTTCCACTATCATAGATCTTTATGGAGTAGTCTCTTTGCCATAACAGTTGTCCCTGCACATATAGTCAATCTTGGTATGGTGGCAATCACTGTCTTAAATGTCAATTTTTCTAACCCTTTGAGTAAGGTCTATGTTACCTTTTAAGGCTGTGTGACCATTGTCTCAAATAACTCCTTGTCCTTATCTAATGCACCATCTTTTGTCTAGCATTCTTGTGATCTTGATGAGAGGACCGCCTCATAACAATGTCCTCCAACTTGACTATATCCTCAAACCTTTAACACAAGCATTCTATACATGATTGTCACTTTTAACATTGCAACAATTATTTTAGACTGCTCCTCTTGGTGACTACCTCCAAAACTAAAGATGACTGCCAACCTCCTAAAATGGAGATGACTTTCCCTTGCATGTCTGCTGCTCCTTTAGCTAATGATTGTTGTTATATAGTTTGCCTCTTGTTTGCACGTGGTTTCTCTTTTCATGTGTAGTGTAGACCTTGTTGGACAGTTCTTCCTTAACACTAGCAAGGTTTCTTCATTGTTTGTCTTTATACTCTTTATCTATCATCAAAGTATGTATTTGCCTTGTTCTAGGACTACCCCTATTCATGAATTTTATGTCGTCATTGCATTATTTACTGACTGTCATGTTCCTTTGTTGTAACATCCATGATGATGACTACATTTAGGCTATTTGAAAGCACTCTTCTTGCATATCATCCATTTCAATGATCAAATACTTAACTAGCAATTTTACACCTCATTCATAACAAAAGTGGTAAATATTTGTCCTATTTTATTTGCCCAAACTAGTTTTGACTGTTGGAGTGGATGATATTTAAGAATAGTCATCTGAGGCAGTCATCCATATGACTATTTTTTCTAGTTTAATGAATGTTTTGCATGCATTATGACTGTCTTGGACTCTTGATAGATCTTCTCCAGGTGACATTGCTCCACTACATACATGTTCACAGTGATGCTTTTGCTAACCCTACTGTAAGTGCCTTCAAATTCCTCTTTTTTACTATCCCTAGTTTGTTGCTCCTCTCTAAGCTACTAACTGTGTTTGTCACTTGAATGTATTTTTATCTTGACTTTTACCACTATCTTTGTTATGATTTCTTTCCAAAAAAGCATTGTCTATTCCTTGTATTCATTGAAAACCCACTGCCTCGGAGCTTATTGACATGTTCATTGTCACTTATGGCTGTGACTATTTTTGATGAATGCATATTACAACAGTGAGGCTTTGACATTCTGTCTACAGGTCAACAAGCTCTTCTTCAAGCTTATCCACCATCCTTCATCATCATACAAGGTACTTAGGGTCTTCATAACTTAAGATGATGGAACACAACTTCACAAAGTATTAGCAAGGTTTCCTTAAGCATGCACAAGTTTTAGTCTTTTCAAGCTGCTCCACATGATTGCACTACCTTGACTATACCATTGCATTGATGTTTTGTCTTTAACTACTGAGGTTAACTACTCTTATCAAACGCAATTGATGACTGCTCCTAATGTCATGTTTCACTGTCTTGACTATCTGATATATCTTTGTATCCTGATGCTTCATATGGACTATCCTCTTTATTCCATGATGAACTACCATGACAACCTAAAGGCTGCTATGCTATCAACTTGATGTTCTTTTATGACTGTATCACTTATCTTCTTTGTCTCTATTTCATGACAGCATCTTTGATATTCCTATACCTGCACACTCAGCAAACATGTTAGAGAAAAGATGGAGGCTGATAGCCTCTCTTGATGATTATATAACTCTTTCTTTCTTCTTCTTATGATTGTATATCTACATCCTGGAGCTACCGATTTCTTTTATCTTCTTGACTAGATGTTTGTGTAAGATAGCAAGTACATTTTGATATTATTTCATATAGGAGAGAAAATGAATCATGAGCTCTAACATTCCTCTTTTGTCTCTTTTGCAGGTCTTCTTAGAGATACTGATGATGAATCAAAAGATGATGCTGCCAATTGTGGGGTTTGTCATTCAGGCAATGACGGATCCTTTCTCCTTCCTATATGTTTGCTTTTTTCTTCAAATGTACTTGTTTTCTTTCATTGCATCTTGTACAGTCATTCCCACGGCTTATGTGGGAGCATATAACTACTTTCTCCTTTATGAATATGAATAGCTATTTTATGCAATGTTTTTGTATATTGCTTCTTCTTTGTGAATCAATTGCATAAAGATAAATTGAAAATGATTGCATGATACAGATGCTCATACCCATGAATAGATTTAACAAAATTTGCGTACCTTTTTATCATTTGATAATGTATCAGCTATAATGAATGATCAATAACAATAAACTGCAACACATAGATTACCTTTCCTTTCTCTTGCTAGTCCTAGGATATATCCTACTCTATTGGGGTGTCCTTCCCATCTTATTTGACTCATGTAGTAGCTCTCTTACTGAGCTACTACATGATTCTAGTAATGGTGATCACCAAAATAGCCCTCCACCAGGACAATAGGTCTTCTAGGGATGACTGAGAATCTTCAATCTTCTTCTCCTTTCCCTTTGAACTTATCTGCTTCTTCAAAGTAACAAATCTTAGTGTTGTTACAACCTAAACCTGAATGGACTGAAAAGCACAATTAGGTAACATTTACTTCTTTAATATTTATTTAATTTCAAGCATCTAATTAAGACTTGTGTAAACAAATATCTACATGTATTAACAAATTCAATTAATTCATGTACTTGAATTTAAATAAAGTTTTCAAATAACATATTCAATTTACACATGTACCTTTAACTTCCCAAAAATAGTGTTTGTTGTATATTGAGTCACGGGCATCAAAATGACTTTTGCACCATTCAACAATTTCATTTGCATTCTATATGGTGTTACCTGCAAGTTCATGTCAAGGTGAAGTATTTGAAACAATTTTAAATTTACATAAATTTTCTATGGTACAATTTTTCCTGCAAGTTCATATTGGCAAAGTGCACACTTCACACATGCTCTTGCTCCATCATGCTTTCCTTTTCCATGTCCACTCTCAAAAAAATTCCACAAAAAATTTCTGTCATGTATAGCATGTTGTTGCATTAACCAATTAAATGCTTTTGCAGACTTAAATTGTCCTGTATTTAGTTATATAAACAACCATTTGAAAACCAAAAATTAGTTAAAAACTATATGTATATAAGTAATTGATTCAAGCCTTAAAGTTATAAATTTAAATTTAAAATAAAAAATAAAAAATGAAAATAAAATCAACACTTACCAGCACATCCAGTAGACCAAATTGAGTGTTGTAATGCACATATGCCACATAATCTCAAATCTTCAAAAAACATTCCAAAACAATGTGCTACATAGCTTCTATCATGACCCATATCATCACTGATATAAAAGTGAACCTCCTTGATGATAATTTGTTCATCTTCGCTACTTTATTCACCATCTACAAGTAACTCAATATGTTTATAGCAAACTTGTACAAAGATTGCCAATTGCTCTGAATGATAATATTGACTTTGAATCTCAATTTGAGAACTAAATGTATAATTCTTAGAAAAATATACAGTAGAGAGAATACAACCTGGTGGAAAATAATTCTTTGAGTCACCGAATTATTGTCATCAATTCTCTACGTGCAACACTTAAATCAATAGCTCGACTCTTGGTTTTAATAGAACTCAAAGATTCTTGCAAGTTTTTAATTACTATCTAATTTAATACATCTAAAGATTTTTTCTTATTATCGACCCCTAACAACTCCAAAACAAGGGCCATTTCTTTTCACCTAAATAACTTTGCACATAATTGTGCTCTTCCAATTAGAGATCTATATTCAAAAAATTCATCCCAAATTCTTTTAGAGTGAAATTTTATTGTGCTTTCAAGTAACATATGTTCAGGTGAAATCTTATTGAAAAGAGAATCTTCATACATTTCCATATGATTTTTTATTCCATACAAAAAATTTCTATCACTAGTACCAATTTCTTGTACTTGTTCATTAACGTGCTCTTCAACTTGTTCATCAATAATTTCAATGGGTTTTTCATGACTAGATGATCCTAAAGTCAAATTCCCTCTATTTAGTTTTTTCATCTCTTTTTCGGTCATACAACCTTGATCTAGTTCTTTTATTCCCATCACAAATTGCTTGTTTTAATTCACCTACACACGCATACACATGCATGTACATCCCAATAAATAAGCCATGGAGTTCAATTTCTACATGGTTTTAATCTATCATTCAAGACCAATATATATGAACAATAAATAAAGTCATAAACTTTTAAAATTAATCAATGACAACTTGAGAATCATTGCACCTTAAAAATTTGTAGCCTCTCTTGCCAAAAAAACTCCTTTTCCAAAATAATTCTTTTTGTATGCTTTCTCCAAATGCTTGAATTGAAAAAATTAAAAAATAATTTGTAGCCTCTATTGCAAAAAAAACTACTTCTTGTATTTTCTCCTAATGCTTGAATTGAAAAATAAGCAAAAATGAACCTATATTTATAAGAAGTTGTTTTAATTTAAAAAAAATCTGCCCAACCAAATTGGGGCGCTGACATTGGAAAAGTGTAGTTTCGGGCAAATTGAACTCGCTCGAGTTAAACTCGCCCAAGTTCGACTCACCCGAAACCATCTATGTGGCATCCTACTTGGCACCCACCTCCTCCTTTTTCAGAATTTTTTGAAACTCTCAACTTGGACTAAATATTTCTTCAGTCAAAATGGATTATTTCAAAAAATTAAAAATACCCTTTTGTAGAGCTTCGGGTCTACAATCCAAGTATATATTGTTTTTGATATTTTGATTAGTTTTAATATGTTTTTGTTTTAAATTATTGCAAGTAGGTTGTTATAATCAAAGATGGCACTGTTTAGAAAATAAAATAAAACCACATCAATTTTTTTGAAAATTATATGGTGCACTGGATGAAAGAGTCCTCTCCAAAAGGGTATAATTAGTTTTTTGAAAATGATAAAAAAACTTATGCAAAAGTTGACGTGGAATGAAAACTATCAAATTCTGGTAAGTTTGACTTTAAAATGTTAATACGAGGAAAATATGCATTGAAAACTATTTTTTTCCATGCACTAGATATTGAACTAATCTATTTGGGAAAAAATTAGGGAAAAATAAGATTGTTTTGTTTTTTGTTTGTGATGTGGACTCGACATCACTTTTTCCTAAAATTTTTAGCAATTCAAAATTTGCTCTTAAATTTATAAAAAATATCAAAATAAAATTTTAAATTTTTTGAAAAATTACAAGCATAAAATTCATCATGAGTTCTACATTTCATTAGTTTACATCATATTGAAATTCAAAACATAATTGTCACTTTTATGAGGTCGAAGTTGAAATTTTTTGTTTGTGTTGGCCGATTCCTTTATAAAAGTGTGACACAGGTTTGTGTTTTTACCCTATTTTGAGAGTTTGTTTGTGGATCAATAAATCTCTTCCTAATTGAGCTTGGAGTAAATATAAAAAGAAGTGATCATCATGTTGTGGATCACATAAGAGGCCATGTCTCTAACTAAATGATAGTGAAAGTTGGGCATCTTTTCAAAGAAAGTGTAAGGCATCTTTATTCCTTGTAGGTAATCAAGTTGTAGAGAGTTATATGTAAGTCTCTAAAGAGGTGAAATAACTATTACTTGATCTTATAGGAAGGAGAGCATTTAAATACAAATAATCCTTAGAATCTAGACTTAGGAAACAAATTTGACATGCATGATGAATTTGTGGAATGTGGTGACATGTTTGACTTTGAAATAAATAGAAACAATCCTAAATTATACAAAAGGAACCCCCAAGCTAGAAGCTAATTAAAGTATGGTGTACCCTAGAGTTTCAATGATCATGTTCTTAAAGTGAAAATATAAAGTGCAATAGTGACTAGATCTTTGAGGAGAGACTATTGATGCTTAAGCCACATGGATAGTAGATAGGGTTTGTAGATATTATCTTGAATCTCTCTCTCTCTCTCTCTCTCTCTCTCTCTCTCTCTCTCTCTCTCTCTCTTTGAGATATCCATTGCATCTATCAAAAACTATGTGGACGAAGCATTTCCATGTTAATACCTATTAGTTCCAGTAACGATAGGCTTTGGCATACCAATTACAATGGGTCACATGATGTCCATGTCGCATGGATGATTTGAAGCTAAATATGGATACCTAATAGTACTAATTAGAAATTTTCTCATCCTTCTAACCATGTGTATTGAATATTCATTTCCTAGAAAATTACTGTAATAATAATTACTCTTATGCTAAGTGCTACAAGATGATGGGTTGGCGAACCAATATTTTGACATTTAGATTTTTGAATGTCATCAAGACTAGAACTATCTATCATAACATCAACTTCCTTTACCAAGGTAATTTCCTTGAACATGACACCATATGGAATAATAATAATGACAAGGAAATAAATAAATAGAATCTATATCCATGTCTTGAAACTGAAGCTAATTAGATTATTCACCCAAGTTTATTAGCATTGCATATATTTTATTGAATCTAAAGTTTTTTTGGTATCAATTCAAATGGTGGTTTGGTAGAGGGAACCCCTTAACATACATCTAATGATAACATCTCAATATTGTCACCTCTATACATAAGGTGACAAAAGTGTGATCACTTTATAAAAATGGTCCATAGTGTATGCAATAAAAGGATTTTTAATATTCACCTTATTTTTTAAAATTTTATTACTACATACACTTATTCCTAGGATATCCTTTTAAACTAATACCCCTATTTTTATAGGTGCAAAATGTAAAAATTATAAAATAAAATTACCCTATTTATAAATTACATGTGATGTATGCCACTTTACTAGGGTACCTTCCTCTCTACCCAAACCTCCCCCCTACCCTCATGCATGTCACGCCCATTTATCCATATCTTTGGAGATGTGCTTTAAACTATACATTTTATTTTCCCTAGAATTTACCTAAAGTCTATGGGAATTATGAAAGGGTGATAAAAATATCTAGTTGTCTTTGTATTCCTATCTCTAAGTAGGACTTCAAAATGATGTCATCTACAAATAGAAGTTCATAGAAATAAATTCTTTATATAACAAACAACCATTTATTCCTAAGGACCTTGAGATACAATTTTCTCCAACTCATCCATGAATATCCCAAAAAGTGTAGGAAAGAGTGCAAAATCTTCTTTGGCCCCAATAGATCTCTAAACTCTCTCTATTTTAACAACTCTTGTGTGTACTTGGTATTCCATAAAAAATGACTTAATTTTTTATTTAATTCAAAATAGATTTAGTATCCTCTTAAAAACATAAAATTAATTAGCTTCATGATTAATTAACACAAGTTGAACTAGTATATAATTTTGACTACTATCATTAAATAATTTGTTTATGAGGTGAATTAAAAAATATAGACATGTGATTTTAACCCTTCAATACT
Source organism: Cunninghamia lanceolata (assembly GCA_027924645.1). Taxonomy (NCBI): domain Eukaryota; kingdom Viridiplantae; phylum Streptophyta; class Pinopsida; order Cupressales; family Cupressaceae; genus Cunninghamia; species Cunninghamia lanceolata. The sequence goes on along the minus strand of BSBN01001465.1, from coordinate 1,896,492 downwards.
ATGCATCTAGGCATTCGAACAAAGGGGTTTGAAAAAGTTGACCCCTCATTAAATTAATACTAAAGAGAGGAAATTCTCTACTAATTAACATTGACAACAATTATTCATGTCAAAGTACTAACTAAGTTATGATTTTTATAGTCAAAATCTATAAGTAAATATCTAAGGCCAGTATTTCATTTCAATGTTGGATTTGATTACTTATTAGTAAATTAGTTCCTTATTGTAATAGGATACTATACCATCAACCTAGTTCTTAACATGTGATTAATTTTTGCATAGGTAGCTAATCAAAATATCATTTTTTTGTGTAACAAATTGTACTACATTATTCAATATATGCAAACTACCTAAATTTTAAGGATTAATACAAAAAAATATTTTTCTTACACTCTAATTGGCTGAATTTTTTTGGTCTTTCATTTCAAATCACAATAAGACTCAATTTTTTGGCACATGCCCTAGGTGGTTAATAATACCAAAAGTTTTAGGGTGCCATGTTTCAACATAAAAAGAAATATGTGGCAGTTTTGTTGTCAAGCATGCAAGGTGTAGTAGTTTTCAAGAAGATATAGTACTTGAACTTGCTCTTGCTTGCCTTATACAAGATCTCCCTTGATATGTATTATTCTTACTTCTTTTGGTTGTGATGTGGAGGTGGGACTTGTGTTTCTCTTTATTTTTTGATGCATTCATGGGTCGTGAGCTTAATGAAAAGTGATAGAATCATACATCTTCACACAAGACAATTGATAATGAAAACAAGGAGATATAACAATACAAGAATAATAATAATCTTCCATATTTACCCAAATGTCACATTATAGTTATTGATAAGGACAATGCATAACACTAGCAATAAGGAGATTAAAATTGAACTTTCATAGCCACTAGAATTCAAAACTTCTCTTCTACATTTGATTGCCCATGTAGCAACATTATCTACAACTCCTTGGTCTTTCATCATTTACTCTTGTTCCCCCTATCTTCAAGTATCTCTTTTTGTTGTCTTTATGCTCTCTCTCCATCACTACCCCCATAATCACATACCATAAAGGAATTATTTTTTAAAGTATCATTGGTCCATGAAGTCTGATTAAGAATAGTCATGAGGTGGTAATGTTGTTCAGAGTAACTATTATGAAGGACATTGTTGTAGCCAAAGGAGGTCCAACCATGTTGGATAATGGCAATTAAGGAGCCAATAATCATAAAGACTATAGTGAATGATGAATAATGGAGAAAAGGATTGAAGCATATTGTCATTTTTAAGTACCCTACAAAGTAACTATCATGACTCACCAATCAAGATTTAGCAAGGATTTAAATGTTCATGTTGAACAATAATGGATACTATTTGTCACAATTGATATTTACATGACTTACCCTCTAGTATAACATCCAACATAAATGGCTTTGCAACTACCAATATTAGGCTCTAGCATGTTATTTAAGACTCATCCAACAATAAAGGAGGATGAACTAAATGCTCAAGCTAGGTGATTCTCCATGTAGTTCTATGGCACTAGGAGGGATGTAGAACCCAAAAAAGAAATGCCAAGCACAAAAAATTTAAACCTACAACACACACCAAGTCAAAGAAAATAAAATTTAAAATTTAATGATATTTTTAGAAGAGTAGCATCATGTGTGGGCCCTAATGCTCCTACAATAGACATGTTGGGTAAGTAAAAAATGTTCCATGAGCTTGAGGTTCAAGAACATTTTACAAATATTAGAACTAAGATTTTATGCTAATTTCAAATCTAGAGTGTTTCTGTCTAATTTATTCCTCTTCTCTGTTATGCATTCACCATTTGTCTTCTTACCACATTGGGAATCTAGCATCACTATTATCTCATCCTACTCTACATATTCATTCACTTCCATACTTGATCATTCCTTATAGTAAAAACACAAACCTACCTTGTTAAATATTGGGGAGGTATCTATTCCTTCAGGATTCTTCTTCAAATCTGCTCTCACCTCTTGGGCTATTTTTTGCATATGTTCACTAGTTATCTCCTTCAGTCTACACCGCTTTGACAAATCTATGAAAGTGTGTTAAACACATCCCTCTAACAAAATTTCTACCTTCTGTAGAACTACATTCATCTTAATAGCTATTCCATCTCCCTAAATTTTGTCTACATATATTTTTTAAGGACTATTGTCTACCTCTCCATTCTCTTTTAACATACCTGGGTTATACTTCTTTCACAATGGTATAAAGGTTCTTTCTCCCATCATACATGGCCTCCCTATGAAACTATTTGGACCTTTCTAACAAGAAATGGTAGGCATCTATAGACATAACATCACATATAAGCTCATCTTTATATGAACCAATCCATAAATTCACTAAGCATTGTTCATTTACAACTAATTGATGTTCCTTTTATAACCATGAGACCTAGTGTGAACTAGGATGCTCACTTTACTTTAACCTAACTTCTCTACAATTTCACTAGAGACCAAGTCATATGTATTACCACTATCAACAATCGCTTTATAACACTTACCTCTGTATTTTCATATACTCCAAAAAAAACTCCTTTATATTAGCTCATTCTTATCTATGATTGGTTTCATTAGCACTCTTTTCAACATAAGATCTCCTTTCTCTAGTTCCTCTACATATTTAGGTGATGCAACACTTTCTTCATCTGATTGAGCTAGGTGATTTCTAGCCATGCCTCCTCTACTATTTTTTTGTTATACTTGTGGACATTCAAATGCCCCATGACCAACTTCTCCACACTTTTAACAAGCTCTAGGGAAGCTTCCACCTCTTTCTCTACTATTTTTGCTTCATCCTTTTGTTGGATACTCTCTTCCTCTTATGCCTTGACTTGATTCATTATTTCACAAAGTACCCATTTCATATTCAGATGTTTGTTTTCCATTGCTACTATTTTCTTGTTCTTTTCCAACAAAGGACCTTCCTCTCCCTCTTGAATTATTTTGTTGCTTCCTTGACAACTTCTCTTCTTCCTTTAAGTCAAATTGATATGCCTCCTCCACAACATTTATTCTCAACATACTCATTTCATCTTGAATATTTATTCTCAACCCACTTACATATCTTACTACTTTATCTCTATCCATTTCATGGTGTCTTGATTTCATTACCACTTTATAGAACTCTTATGTATATTCCTTTATGCTCTTTTCCTTCTATCTCAAGTTCTAAATCATTTTCAGTAGCTCTAACTCATAATCTCTAGGAAAACAATTTCCTTTTAATCTAACAACTATTTGATTCCTTTAGGTGCCTCTCATTTCTCCATTCATCACTGTTTCTATCGAGAACTCTCTCCACCAAAGGCTTGCGTGTCCCTTAAGCTTTTTATTCCATCTTTACCCCATGAGGGTCATGAACATCTTCATATTTGAAATATTATTCTAACTCACTAAATTAATCTACTAATTCATTTGGATTCAAGGTACTAGAGAAATTTTGAATTTTCATCTTAGTCCTACCAATCCTTGTAAGAGCTCTTAATAAATGGTCTTGTCCTTCATTTTGAGGTTGTTCATCTTCTCTTTCTCTTTCTTCTATTTTAACTTCTTATTCACTACCATATTATTCATCATTTTCTAGAATTCTTCTATTTAATCAATAGCCAAAGTATTTATCTCATCTTAGATCTCAACATCGAGTTGCTTGAACATTTCCTCCATCCTATTTACTCTAGGAACTCTCCTTCTTAGGGGAATCCTACCAATGACAATGCCACTTCCACAACAACTTCTTAAATATTTATCCTCATTATCTTGTATCCACACATTGTGGAAAACAAGAATTCACTTCTTTAAATATTCCAAAATATCCAATTGGGTCTCTCATGGCTCTTTGGAATTGTAATAATTCTCCTCACACTTGCAATAGAAAACTTTAGAGCCTTAAATACACCTAAAAACTAGCTCTGATACCACTTGATGCAATCATAGGTCTTGACCTTGATGAAAAGTGATAGAACCATGCATCTTCACACAAAACAACTAATAATGATAGCAAGAAGGTATATAAATATGAGGCTAACAATAATGTTCTATATATTATCCAAATGTCACATTACAATTATTGATAAGAACAATGCATAATAGAAACAATCATGAGATTAAAACTAAACTTTCATACCCACAAGATTTCATAATCTTCTCTTTTGCATTTGACTAACCATGCACCAAACCAATCACCAAATCCTTGGTCTTTCACTATTTACTCTCCTCTCTATCTTCATGTATGTCTTCTAGTTATGTCTTTATGCCTCCTATCCTTCACTACCCCCATGATCCCATACCATAAAGAAATTCTTTTTTTTAAATTATCACTGGTCCATAAGCTCTAACTAATAACAGTTATGAGGTGGTAATGTTTGTTATGATAAGTGTAATGAAGGATCAACCAAAGGAGGTTTGACGATGTTAAAAATGGAAGTTGAGGAGCTGTTAGTCATAAAGACTACATTGAATGATGAAGAATGGTGAAAAAGCTCAAAGTATATTGCCATTTGTAATTGTTATCACCTGAAATTGCACCCTTTTGTTAAAGCTTTGATAGTCTCAACAATTTCAGAATAACATGGGAATGATCTCAAGGTGTGGGACCTTGCAAAATGAGATCAGACCTCCAGAGAAGGATAGTTCCTCTTTTTGCGATTAAGGCTCAGAGAATGACAACTAAACCTATGCTAATGATCACCAGGGAAAAGGGAGAGAAGGAACACAGAAAGGAAAGCGGTGATACACCAAGATTTAGGGTGTTTGAATGCAACTGTCATAACACAACAATGATCTCAAACACTAAAGGGAAATCACATAGACTCATGGTGATTCAAACAGAGGTTAAGGTAGAGAGATGAAAGTATGAAAGGGATCATTTTATCCACAATACACAACTTACATCTATCAGATAAACACAATGCAAGAACAATGAGAGAAGTAGAATTTAGTTTATATTGATCATAGAGGCTAAATAGCCATTACAAAGGAAGAAAATTCTCATTATAGACATGAAATGGACACAAAATGATAGACTCTTCTTCATTGATGAACTGGTATAGAGACATGAGAGGCTCAACAAAAGAGCACACTCCATCAAATCCACCTAGTTCTAGAGAAATCCACAAGGTTTGAGCCTACAAAGAACTTTCTACCTCTAAAAGTGACCCAGTGCAGCCAACCAACACTAATACATCTTTTACATATGCATATATAGCTTTTACAAGTCATTGTGTAGCTACATGCATTGAATTTTGGTCAAGTGATTTGATTTATAAGCCCATGTTGCATTCAATTTTAGACCATGGCCCTATTAGAAGATCCATGAAATTTGAGGAACACCCATGCCCCAGCATTGATTTATCCTTGGAGGGACTTGCAGAAGCATGGATGCAAAGATAGTTCATCTAATTCATTAATATTCAGGGACCAACACATTGAAACCTCTCACTGTTTCAAATACCTGCAACCTCAACCTACAACAATATCACCCTTCAGTGGAGGCATGTTTTCAGACACTCAAAAAGGTCGCGTCTTTGGCGCCATTTGATTTTTCCATTGTTGTCAAATTTATCTCACTTAACTCCCCAACCCTTCCTTTTGGGCATTTCCTACTTAGTCCCCCTTGGTCGGCACTTCTCCACCTTGGCGAACCAGTAACCTTTATCTTTGCCTTTCCCTTTACTCCCATTTTAGCTAGCGAAATGTGCATTTCATGAACCAACCATCAAGCTCTTTTCTTTTCTCCCTTTTTCACCTTATCAATGAAATATCAATTTCACAAACTTGGTTTCTTTTTGCATCATCTTCTATTTTGCTTTATTGGCAAACCTTCCATTTAGTGAACTTGACCTCTACGTTGCTTTATCGGCAAATTTCCATTTTTATGAACTGGTTGGCAAGTTCGTGCTTTTGCCGATCCACCGAATCACCACCCTATCTCACTTTTTCACCTTATCAGTGAACTTTCCTTTTTTTGAACCGCCCATGCCTTAGCTGATTTTCCTTTAGTCAGCAAAAATCTCTTTTTGTGAACTACTTCCTTGGCCGACTTCTTTATGTTTCTTTCTCTTAACTCCTTTGTCGACAATTTTCTACCTTTGAGAACTTGGCCATCTCCTTCGTTTTCTTCTTTGCCTTGTTAGAAAATTACCCTATCGGTGAACCTTGGAAATCATGAACTTGATGGTGAGTTCCTCTTTTTACTGATTCACTAATGGCGGCCCCTACATCTTTTTCTCTACCTTTCACTTTATCAGTGAAATGTTGATTCCATGAACCACTTTTGGTTCACCTCTTTCTTCCCTTAGTTGACGATCCCTTTGATTAGTGAACCAACTGGTCAGCGAACCGATGGGTTTGCAAACTACACAATTTGCCAATAAAGGCAACCTTGTGTCTTTGCCTTAGTCATTTTTTGAAGAAATCCTTCCCTTTGTTGGCCCATCATGAAAATGATATGTGTCATACCTCCATTTGCTCATTTAGGTTTGCAAAGAAAGTGGGCATTCAGGTCCCGACTAGATCAAGCAGGGAAAAGAGGCTTCACTGGATATGTGGGAGTTTAGGGGCTCACTAGACATGTTTGATGTTGTGAGAAATTAGCACTAAATGAGCTTCGACAGTGCAAAGTGGAAAAGCAAGCAAAGGTAGCATGACTAGACATGTGGGAGAAATGGACTCCATAGGACATGTTCAATACCCTTCAAAAGTAGCGCAATGTCACGTGACAGTTAAGAGGCCCACCAACGGGGTTTATGAGGACTTTAGAATGGGTGTTAAAGGCCTGCTAGTGTAGTGAGAAGCAAAAGACCCACATTAACATAACTTCCCCAATTTTCATCAGATTTTAACCAAATTTGAAATGTAGATACCCATTTGGGCCTTCCTCAAGATCAATTCATCTCCTGGCCAAAACACTTAGAAATTTTGAGACTTTTCTAAGGGGAACTTCCTTCCATTTAGTCTTTCTTAGATTAGACTTATCTGATGGAAGGAGGGATTTTTGGGATATTTGAACTAGGAAAAATATGACAACATTTTGGTGACTATGTAGGGGTGTTGCCTGCTAAACACATGGATCCAACTGCCTTATACAATTCATTAAGCACAGGGTCAAAAAAGGGAACTACAACAACATGACTAGAATGGGCCAGACCAACACAAAATTGAGCATTGCCTCTAGAAAACAAAACAAAACAAAATAAGGAAAACAACCTCTTAATGAGAAGACCGCATGTGCAAAAGCACTTATTGAAAAGAAACCTAAAACATAAATGAAACTAACCTACACCTAAACTAACCAACCAGAAAACTAAATTAAATAAAGCCATTAACTTTTTTTTTCAAAATAACTTCCCTTCCTCAACAATTTACAATGCTTCAAATGCTTGTGGGTAGTTAGCAGGAGGTGGGGAAGGGGTGGGAATACAACAAATTGACAAAATACTTCCCCTAGAATGGGAACAAACTCACTTACCCACTTGAACTAATTGTTAACGTAGCTACTTGGAAGTGGACAAATGGACTAATCCTACTCATTTTGATGCTCAACTTCATGCTAAAAAATAAGCATGACAAGTGGTGACTCCTCATGATATATCTCCAACTGGGCTAGATGCCTAATAGGACATCCCCATGAAATGACATGCAAATCAACGGAGTTGATCTCATGTCTCTGTTCTGATTCCTCATCATTTTGTTACCGGTCTGAATGCTCTGGCTCTTGTGGCTCAACTAGGAATATGGCTACCTCCACCTTGTGATCATGTTGTTCAAGGAGGCCATCAGAAATAGGCTCAGAAAATAAGCCTGGGATTTGCTCAAAAAAGAAATCATCCTTAGGGAATGTCAGTTTGATGCTATATTTTAAGCAGAAAAGATCTATCTCATTCATAAAGAGGTCTTCTAGCTCTTCAAAGCACAAAAGGATGAGAAGATCCACCCTCGATTCATGGTTTTCTAAATTAGGCTCAGAAAATGAGCCTTGCACATGATCAATGGTGCAATCATCTCCACCAAGAAGTTGATATCCTTGTTGGATAATCAAGAACAAATCTTTAATTTTTTCTTTCTTATGCTCAATCTCCACATAATTGTCTTCTATAAAAGATGGGAGCTCCTCAAATAGGTCTGCATCATTAACCTCTGTACTCTCCACCATAGGGCTGCCTATTAGCTCCTCATGATCTAGAACCTCACTACCACAATTGGTCTCACTCCAACAACCTGCCATCATCTTCCATGTCCCTACGCTACTCCAGAACTGATGTTAATATTGACATCCGCATGCCTTCTTCATTCTCAATGTAATTCAGTAATTCACTAAATAGAGTGACATCATCCACTTTTGGAACAATTGGATAAATCTCCTTCACCATACCCTCATCCTTTGACTGCAACTCCACTACATTTTGCTTGAGTTGCCTCAGCAACTGGGCTTCCTTACCATGTTTCCTCTACATTTTGGTTTCATTCATTTTGTTCATAGCATGGGAAAATTCTTTAAATGAGCCAAAATCCAGAGGACTCAACCCAGCACCAAAATTAGCACTATCGTCATGCCTGATGGATTACTGCTCCAACTAATCTAGCTTAACTTCTTCTTGCAACAAGTTTGGATTTTTAGTTTTAATAGTATATGAGGGCTCACAAATAGCTGGCTGCTTCACAACAGCCCCAAATACTTCTTTTCTTGGCTCATACAACCCAGTATCTCGCCAAAAAACTAGCCTCTCCTTACAAAGTGAGCTCATGCTAGGGTATGAGGGATGGCATGGAATTTGTGAGCTAGAAGGACTTCTTGAGAGGGTTGTTCCTAAGGAATAATTGGCTGAATTTGTGTAGGAACAGGCTCCCGTGAAGGCTGAGGGCCTTTGAAACTTGGGATTTCGATACTAGAAAGTGGTTTTAGAGGCCGAGAGGGGTTCTCCTACTTGAAGCTTGGGATCTTGAATTTGGGGGTTATTTCTACTATAGGATAAACTTGTGTAGAAGGGAGGGGCTACCTAAAACTAGGAATAGAGGGAACTACTTGAGCTTCTTACCTCTCTACGTCGGTAAGGGGTAAATGCAAGAAGTTGTGTCCACTTAAGGTGGAAGTTTTGGAGTTAGAAAAAAAAATTCAAAATCGGGTAACTAAAAATAGGGTCAGGATCCCGAGCCTAAAATCTAAAACGGGATCCCGTTCCTTAGCAGGATCCCGAACCTAGAACCAAAAAATGGGATCCCATTTTGAAAAAGTATTAAATTTTTTTTAAAATGGTAGAGACCCCATTTTTCCTAGCAACAGGCAACAGCTGAGAACGGGATCCTGAGTTGACTCACCATCAAAACAGTAGGTAAGTGGATTTTTCCACTTCTACAATTTAGCAATGAATCTTTTGAAGTTTCCCTTATTTTTTTGGTGTAAAATACAATCAAAATTTAAATTGTAAACTGTTATTTAGGGTTTCTGTTTATGAAATCAATAGTTGTTTTTTGACATTTTAGTTGTAAAATACAAGCAAAATTTTGAAAGACTATATCATATAAAATGATAGAATTTGAACAAACTGTCAAAATTTTGTTTAAATTTGATAATTGAATAGCTATATTTAGACATTTTCGCTGTAAAATACAATTGAAAATTTGAAAATATTGTATCATATGAAAGGAGAGATTTTGAACAAACTGTCAAAATTTGATTTCAATTTGAGTGTTGAATAGCTGTATTTAGACATTTTAGCTATAAAATACAATTAAAATTTTGAAACAACTATATCATATGAAAGGAGAGATTTTGAACAAACTGTCAAAAATTATATAGCATTGGGATGATATATATATTTGGTTTTTATAAAATTTACTTATATCAATGTATGTCATTGTATTTTAAAGGCATTATTGAATAGGTAACTGTCATGTAAAAAAATTACAACAAACCATAATAAAACCTTTATCACGTCCTTCATAATCAAACCTTTAGAGACAACCAACTAATCAAGAATTGAGAAGATTTTACAGTTTTTGTGATAGCCAACTAATCAAGAATGAAATCAAGCCAACAAATGTAACTTTAGAGACACTTGTAGCTGTCCTCACTAGGTAGGTTATGCCCCTAGGATGAACATCATGATGTTAATTGTGATACGAGCCTAACCTCATTGGTAATGCTTCCCCTAATCTTAATGACATTGATGTAGGCCCCACTCATGATCCTTACAAAGATCTTGCCACCACTAACCTCTTTCATGATAGGTCACTATCCTCACCATCTCCTTAGACCTATACTACCTTGAGCTTATCGATTGGGACCAACACGACCCTTTATGATTTGATGTTTTCCAAAATGATGAAGCCATCATGAAACTTATGAAGTGTCAAGACCACATCCCCATTGTAATCATAAGAAAGACTTTTCCACCATACTTAACACCTATGCTTATTTTGGAGAGAAAGAAGAACCCTTTAGTCCTAAGGCACCCTAGTAGGCAAAATAGCAACAAGATATAAGAAGAAACTTGTGATCAATTAAAATGATACAATAAAAATGGACACTTCCCAAGAGCTCCTCAATGACAAAATTCACCTTCCATTAGATACCACTCAGATACAAGATGAATCCCCTCTCCTTGTTGAGGATGCTATAGACATCAACCTGTGAATAGAAGAGGACCCTAAACTCTCTAAGATAGTAGCTCTACTGGACCTTGACATCAAAGAAGGCATAACCATCACCCTTAAAGATTACGTTGATTTCTTCATGTGGTCTTATGGTGATATTCCTTGAGACTCCATCTTTAAAGTCATGCATCATCTTGTGGTTCACCTCAATGCCAAACCTATTCAATAAAAGCTACGCAAAATGTACCCCCAAGTAGCCCTCTTGGTCAAAGAAGAATTGTATAAACTCTTGGATGTGGGGTTCATTCAAACTATTACTTATCCTAAATGGGTCTCTAATGTGGTCTTAGTTAGCAAGAAAACTAAGGGAATTCATGTTTGCAGTAACTTTTGAGACATCAAAAAAGGATACCCTAAAGATAACTTTTCTCTACCAAACATTGATATGATCGTGGATCTCATAGCCATATATATATAAAATTATATCATTAATCTGGATATAATATCCATTGAAACATTTGAGTTAGACATGGAGACACCAAGATTATGGAGAGGTCTATGTAAGAAAACACCTCCTGTAGACTCAACACAAACTTATCCCTCAACCCTCTAAATTGTGACTTACATCATTTGATTACCCTGGAACACACTATAGACAACTCTATACAAATTTGGCAAAAGATATTTTCTCCTAACAAAAACTTGTATATGTAGAAGTATCTACTACTACATTAGATTTGATATACTTCTTAAAAGGAAAGAGTTGGGACTAACAACTAAATAGAAAACAATAATTTTGCAAATAGGAAATAGGAAACAAAATTGAGCTAGAACCATCTTGACTAATTTATCTTTTTCTAGATAGATTGAATCCCTACAATCACAAGTTAAAAACAAAGCATCAAATTCTTCATTAAATTTAAATCACAAATCATCAGAATATATGCATCTTCATACTCAGATTAGTTAGGTAGGAAACTAGTAACTTCAATCCTATCTCCATTATCAAATTTGGTTTCCATAGGCAACTTCACCAAATTTAGGTTTTCAGATCATGTGGCATGCACAAGATATCCACCTCAAGGTAGTTCTCCAAGTCTAGTTATAGTCTTGCAGATGTTCATTATGATTCTACCTAGGTGGTATGATAGTCCATTGGTTTCTAAATGACATCATTCAATAACATAGATGCATCTGAACATTCACCCTTCATTGATATATATTGATAGTAAAATAGAGTTTTAAATTGTTCTTAAGGTTTGGGACAATCATAGTGTTAAGATAGTGCAAATTTTAAGACTATTTAGACTAATTAAATGGGCTTAGCCTCAAGCTAAATAACACACATAAGAGTTGGGACTAACAACTAAATAGAAAACAATAATTTTGCAAATACGTATGAATAGGAAACAAAATCAAGCTAGAACCATAAACTAATATCTTTTTCTAGCTAGATTGAATCCCTACAATCACAAGTTAATCAAAGCATCAAATTCTTCATTAAATTTAAATCACAAATCATCATAATATATTCATCTTCATACTCAGATTAGTCCTAGGCAACTAGTAGTCAATCCTAGATCTCTATTATCAAATTTGGTTGCCATAGCCTGCAACTTCACCAAATTTAGGTTTTCAAATCATGTGGCATGCACAAGATATCCACCTCAAGGTAATTTTCCAATTCTAGTTATAGTCTCAAGCAGATGTTCATTATGATTCTACCTAGGTGGTATGATAGTCCACTGGTTTCTATGACATCATTCAATAGCATAGATGCATCTGTTCTAATTCATTTCTTTTGTCCAAAATGGTTGACAATAAAAAAGAATTTTATTGAACTCATAATCAATAGGAAACCCCTGATCATAATAGGAGGTCTTGAATTTGGTACCAATGATTGTGAGTTCCTTGTAGAATATGATGAACCTTTTGAACAAGAGAACCTTGTAGACCATGATGCATATCTTGATTTAAACTTGAACATTATCGTCATGTGAATGATTTTAGCCATCCTACAACCTCCTATCACCCTTCATCCTCTTATAGGGATATGCCACACAACCTCTCCAAGTTGACCATGCCAAACCCAAAGTCACAATCCTAAGAGGTCCCTAATTTCCTCCCAATGATCATGAGAACCTTGTAGATCATGATGCATATATTTTGAACAAGACTATCAAGTTCCTTCGCAACAAGAATGTGCAAGTCCAAGTTACCCTTTTCACCAAGATCAAGTGTCCTTAAGTCCTTATGTTACCTTTGAAAAGGGGAACACCACTCTAGATTATGCATCTTATGGGTATCCTTCATCATCATCCAATCGAATGCCTATCCAAGAGCCTACTAGTCCTATCCCAACACCACCATGTAATCCCAGTCCTAATTCATTGGTCCATCCACCTTCTAATCCATCAACCCCTTCATTACCCTCACCACCATCTAATCCTCCAACTTCACATCCTAAATTTAAATCACCTCTCTTAAATGACCTCTATAGATGTACTATGAACTATATTACAAAGACAAACCTATATGCCATCCCTCTCTATTAAGTTTGGTCACTCCCAATCCTAATCCATTTCAACCTATTATCCATCCACCTAATCCTAGACATTCACCTTTCATTGATATATATTGATAGTAAAATAGAGTTTTAAATTGTTCTTAAGGTTTGGCACAATCATCTAGTGTTAAGATCTAGTGCAAATTAAGACTATTTAGACTTTAAATTAAATGGGCTTAGTTTGAAGCTAAATAACACACATAAGAGTCAAGTGACTAACAACTAAATAGAAAACAACAATTGCAAATAGGAAATAGGAAACAAAATCAAGCTAGTTCACCATCAACTAATATCTTTTTCTAGCTAGATCATCCCTACAATCACAAGTTAAACAAAGCATCCTAACCTTCTTACCTCATTATCTATCTTAAAAGTGGAAGATTTAATCATTACCACATGTATGGTTATATGTCTCTTTGATTATCTAGATAATGCAATTGAATCTCTAGAGGAGTCTTACATCTTAACAACAATTTCATTATCCCTTTGAAGTTCATTGTCCCTCATGACAAGTCTGTTATTGGTTTAAAGCTATCTTAAAGGTCCATATAACAATCTAGGAATTTAATAACAATTAATTTGTTCAGTCCTTAATGGTCATGACAACATTATACAAGACACTAAAGTTCACATTCAATGATTTCCTTTTTCCTATCAAATGGTAAGGATTCACTCAAATTTTCACATACTCTTGAACACATATATCCAATTTATGAATTCATGATTGATCCAATGCTCAAACCAATGCAAGCATGACTATTGTTTGTTGACCAAGCTTATTAGTCATATTTAGTTAGAGAAATTCATCCAAAACCATTACAAACTATTTGTAGCTTTGCCATAGGAAATGTTGGATCTCCTAGAATGAGTACTTAACATCAAACCAATAGCCAACTCCATAGAAAAATTAACAAAATTGAAACCTTGGACCTAACATATGATAACAAACCTTGAGAACAAATTCATTATGGTAGTCCTAATAGGCCTACTATTAAATTGATTTGTATAGTATTAAATTGATCTATCTTGTCTCCCTCACTATAAGAATCAAAATTTAGCTCTCGAATGAAAATCCCTTGATTTCAATTTGAAAATTACATCTAGTTCAAGTTATATAATAGCTCTCTTACATTTTGAAATTTGTACATGCATTTATACCTTATCTATGTGTTTAATTTAAATTTATTTCAAGTGTAATTTCTTGAAACATAAATATATATTCTTGATTTAATTTTAAATTTGTACTCAAGTTTGTATGTTTATATGTATATATATGCAGGTTCCTATCTGTTTATATATATATATATATCATGAACTTGGATGATATTCACTTTGATGTTGAGGACTTCCTCAATGCATAAGATGATTTGGCCCCACCCCCACCCCCTCCCCCACCCCCAACGCCAGATGCCCCACCTCCACCCCCACCTAGAACTAACCAGGCTCACTTGTGAGCTATAATTAATGAAAATGTGGATTCCATACAAGAAAAATTAAATTCCATTCGCAATGAACAATTCATGCCACCTCACGTGGTACGTTTTGCAGCTTTGATGCAAAACATTGTAGATTCTGTGAGGTCTATTGACTCAGACTTTGATGGATTCTAGAAATGGAGAGAGGAGAGGCGCCAATTTTATGCTGATGGCCTCTCCTATAAGAGTATTTTGGATCTTAAAATCACAAAAGCTCATTTAGCGCAATATTTTAGACATCCCATTACAAATGAACCTATTCTTGTAAATAAGAAAAGAATATCAATCAGGTGGTGTAGGCATGAAGGAATGTATACCAATTTTTGGGACAGATGGTGGATGGTGTTTGATTATCCACCTCATGCTAATTGTGAGGTTCCTTTATATTTTTTGAGAAAATTATATGCAGAGTTTGTTCTGAATAAAAAACCCAACTACTTTGATTTTAGATCATTCCAGGGTATTGGTGGTGGCATGCCACAACAAAGGTTGGGGGCATGGGTTGATCCCCAATGACCCATACCTATTCAACCTCTTATTGACCCTCCTATTGCTACCATTCCTTCGCCCTTCTAGCATCGTGCAGTGGTATCCACACTAGGCACATTGAGTGCACTCTCAGGTAGCCTACATGAGCAAACTTCTATGATGGTAGCTCGGGTTAGAGAGCATGGAGGAGTTGATGATGGAAGTGGTCCTAGTACCATTCCACATGTGTCGATGCCTCATACATGTACGAGTTGCAATCAGTTGTGTTATGGACCTTATCAGGCAGTTGCACCCACTTCAGCTACACATGCATCATCTGATAATGTGGGCACTGAATCATTTGTTGATTATCTATTTGCTGAGGATCATCCCACTGATCATTCGACATAGGTATATATAGGTTATGTACACATGTTGAATTTATAACAATTTTTTAAGCATGTGCTTTTAATCAACATATAGATCAATTAAATTGTAATATTTTAACAATCGAATTGTTTGGTGTAGATGATGGCAATAGGGACCATTGATCAAATTAATTTTTCATCGACCCCTGTTCATCTCGGGTACCCATTTGGGGTACATTTTCAATGATTTATATTTTAAATATTAATTTTATTTACTTGATTTTAATTTGTAATTCAGTCTTGAATGTGTGTACATTAAATATTTATGAACTGGTTTAGGGTTCTTCCACATTGAATCCTCCATCTCAAGGTGTCTCGAGTGCTCCTCGATCATTGGGCATCTCACATAACACTCTTACAATATGTATATTGTTTTAAAAAACTATATATACTTAGATTTTTCTATTTTGATATCACTGTATCTGAAAACATGCATGTACTATTTAATATATATTAAAAATATGTCTATGCAGGTTGACACAACAATGAGGATGGGCATTGCAGCACACTTGGATAATCCAAGTTTATATCAGGATTCGATTGCATTTTAGGTTGTTCAAAAATGTATAACATGTACACAAGTCAATTATATATATGTTTTAAAACCTAATTTGTACACACGTGTGCTAACTTATAAATGACCTTGTAGGAGCTTGTTAGTGACACGTTTCATCAACACACAACACATGCAGAGTAGGAGGACAGAGGAGATGGGCAGCCTAATACGGTATAATTTAAAATTTAGATTATATTTAAAGTCAATTAAAATATACATTGTGAACTTAAAGTAAATTTCTTGATAGATATATATGTTGACATGTGTTCAAAATCCTTTTTCTTTTATAGCTTGAGACATGTCATGTAGCTAAGCTTGTAGAGATAGGTCCTGGAATAGAGGATGCACAAGTTCCTCTTATGGTATAATAATTTAAATATGATAAATTATAAATTAAATTGAATTAAATCATAATTTTTAAAATCATCTTACATCTAATTTCAACTTGAACTTTCTTTTGTATTAAATAGATTGATTCAGAGCATGTAGAGACAGGTCCAGGTGCACCAGAGCATGCCTCTCAGCCTCACATGGTAATTTAATTTTATGATAAATTATAAATTTAAAAATTGTCATTAAATCATTTTTAATCATCTTACATTTGATTTCATCTAAATCTTTCTCTTCTATAGAGTGATTCAGGTCATCTGAGTAGTTCACATGGTGTGAAGAGGACTCTTGATTATAGAGATAGTATGTGATAGGTTATTGAACATGGGCTACATAATTTGACTATTTCATGGACTATGTTATATACTATTTGTCATGGACTTTATATATATATATTGTTGAACATGGACTTTATATATTTTTTGAACATGGACCTGGAGTTTATACAACCTGACCTTCCTATATTTGTTCTTGTGTGGGTTATTTGTTCTTCTTGTGGATAAATTATTGTTTTATTTATAGTTTATAATTATGGATTTTGTAAGGTTATATATTTGTAATCTTCCCCTTGTGACTTTATATAAAGGAAGTTGTAAATGAATAATTTATGTACATTTTAAGCAATGGTGAAATTAGCATGTTATTTTCAAAAATATTGTTTTCAAATTTTGAAAATTAAATCTTATTGTTGGTAGAAAACATATGAAAAAGTCTCATCTTTCTTTATAGTTTAGGAGAAATTGTAGAATTATAGTGATATCTTAGATTTTGTGTTAGATTCATGGGTTTTGTGGTGGCATCTACTCCCCTATGGTAGGATCCTCATGTTGACTTTTCTAGAACCCTTTGGGGATCTGGTAGTTTCCTCTGTACTCTTTTGTTTGGTTGAAAAGTATTTCATTTTAACAAATTTATGAGTAGTTCTTTCCAAAACTTGTATATGCAAAAAAAACCACTTGAAAAAACATGTTTTGAAGGTCTTATTTGATTTGACTCCTAGGAGGATTAGAGGATGTCCAAACTTGTAATTTAGTGTGTTATGTTATAGAATTTGTAGAACATCCATAAAAAACTCTAGATTAGTATGCAAATACACATTCAAGATGAGCATAAGACTTTTGTAATATAATTGTATTGAATGAAAGAAGAATTGTATAGTGTTATACATGCCACAATTTAATGGTATGAACTTCTCTATCTATACATTATATAGCACATGTATTTATACAAGTGATTGTCTGCTGGGCCTTCAAGAATATGCTAACATATGTTATGCATATACGTGTGATTCACAAGTAGACATGAGTGTAAGAGGTTTCAAACCTTGAAGGCCAAATTAATGGTGTTAGAGTGGGTAAAAGACTAGATATATCAATGATCCGTGAAAACCCTAATGAAAGAGAAACCCTAAGGGGGAACCTTAAGTCATGTAAGCAATGTTGGGTTCACTAATAAATGTAAATAAATAAATGATTTACATAAAATATCTAGGCTAATTAATCTAATGCAAATAATTAAGCATTATTAAACCAGATAAAATCTAGAGTCAGGTTGATAAATTGATAGTAATAATATGATAATTAAATGAGGAATTAATTACTTAGTTCTAATATCAACAATAGAAGACTAATGTTGATGATGTGCAAAATTGATTCACCACTTGTTGCTGCATATTTTGACACATTAATATATGAAACTAGTTGTTCCCTACTTGAAAGGGAACTTCTTGTTGGCAAGAGACACTATATGGATTCATGGTTGTTGTCATTGATGGCAACAAAGGTCATCCCACATATCCGCAAGTCATAATGTGTCTCTACCGGAAGTCAGAATAAAGAATGTTGTGGTCCGGTGAAGAAGAACAGAGCATGTGGCAAGGTCCGACAGATTGGTCCGGATCTCTCAGAGGAAGTGTCTTGGTGCAGTGCGGATTTGGGAAAGTCAAGATGACTACCCTGAGTGATATATTCCAAGGATTTAGCCTCCGGTGATGAACAAAGAAAAAGATATGAATGGTTGAGTACCGGATTCCTGAGAGACAGTGAAAACAGAGGAAGAACAGACTGGCAGAGTATCAGACTGCTTTCCGGATGGGTTACTGATGATGACAGAAGTTGTGAAGGCATGAATCATGTTTGGCCGACATGATTAATGATATCTACAAGTATATGCTTGATCCGCATTGCTTGGTGAGGAAGGATTCAGCCGACAGAATGAAAGTTTATAAGAAACTAGACTGTTCCGGATGCCGACTAGAAAGGTGATGAAATTACTTGTGCGGATATATATAGAGGATGGATTTAGTTGTGAAAGGGTTGTTGTTGTGGAGAGATATGCGAATAAGTCTAGATAAAGAGCAGAGGTAGCAAAAAGGATCCGGTATGTGAAAGATAGCAGAATAAAGAACAGAGGAAAGATGAAGTGCAGCAGATCAGTGTACTGAGCCTAACCGGAACTGAACTCCAGCATATGCAGATGCTTCCAATCAGTTCAAGACTGTGATTCTCATCACTTTGTAGACAGTGTGTCTTCTTGTAGGCAGTGGGCCTCTTGTGAGCAGTGTGCTCGGGCAGTGAGCCCTAATTGGCAAGTGCCATCTTTGTAATTTCCTATTCTTCTAACAGAGAATAATTCTTGGGTTAATCACCCCGTGGTTTTCTCCCTTAACAGGGTTTCCACGTCAAAATACTGTGTCATGTGTTTCTTATTTCATGGTTAATGTTTTGTGTTTGATTTTATGCTGCTTCAATTAAAAGGAAAGTTTAATAAGGGAAATAATTAGGATAAATGATTCACCCCCCCCCCTCTCAGTTATCAACAATTGGTATCAGAGCTAAGTTCCTCCTAATAGAGCCTAACAGCTTGAGGAAGATCTGGGATTTCAAATGGATGCATATGGTTTAAGGGAGCAACTCAAGACTGCTCTTGAGGATCTTGAACAGTCGAATTCTGAAGTCAGTGAATTAAAGGAAAGACTCAAACAGGCTAATGAATTCATGAGAGAATTAAAAGACAAATTAAGTCTCTCTATGAAAAAGAGAAAGGAGCTGCTTCAACAGTTGGCAAGACAAAGTGAAGAAAGAAATACAAATGAAGAATTGACTGAGCAAACCAAGTTATGTGAAAAGTTATCAAAAGAAGTCATTATGTTAAGACATGAAATGGAATCAGGAACTATAAAGTTTACTCAAGAGATTGAAGAAAAAAAGAAAGGCTGAAGACAATCTAAGACAATCTCTTAAAGAAAAATCAGAAGAATGCCACCAGATGGACAGGATTATCAGACACCTTGAATCTGATCTTGAAGATACCAAAGATAATGAAGGAAAACTTGAGGATCAAATTGCCTCTCTCAAAAGAGACCTTCAAACAGCAAATGAATATAAAGAGAAATTCAAGATAAGTTCTGCTCAACTTGAAGTTCTTCTTGGAAGTCAAAAGAGGACAGATGACAAGTATGGCTTGGGATATGAGAAAGGAGAAAGCTCCGGATCCGGTCAGAAGAATCTTGGATCAGAAAATCCAAGGAGCAGGCCTAGAAGACCTCCGGTAAGACAGCCAAATGCTCAAAGATATCCATCCTTCAATGGATACTGCCACAACTGCAACCACTTTGGTCACAAAGCTAATCAGTGCAGAATGAGAATGAATCAGAATAATTCATCCTTCTCCGGACAGTGCTTCAACTACAAAAGGTATGGACACAAATCCCATGAATGCAGAATTATGCAAGTAAACAAATCATTCAAAGGTAGATGCTTCACATGCAATAGAATAGGTCATATGGCTAATCAATGCAGATCAAGAGGATATCAGTCAAATATGCAAAGAAATGTTATTTGCCAAATCTGCAATAGGTCCGGTCATAATGCTAAAATCTGCAGAAACAAGAATCAGGACATAAGAGGTCCGGTGTATAATCAGAATCAAGACAAGGGTAAACAAAAGATGAATACGGATGAGGTTAGGAATCAGATGAGCAAGATTTGGGTGAAGAAAAGTTCAGAGAATGTAGAGGTCGGATCCGCACCAGACCCTGGTGCTGATATTTCTTCCGGAAATTAAAAGGTGAGCTCAGGCTCAGGGGGAGACAAAAAGAAAATCTTGTTCCCCCAGCCAAACAAGTGGTGCCGGATGTGGCACAAGATGCGGATCAAAGGGTTTGTAGATATGAGTCTTGAGATACTTCAGTCAAGTTTTCAGAGGTCCACATGGAGTTATGAAGAAGCTGTGATCGATCAAATAAGACCTGTTCAGGGAGATGCTCCGGTATGATAGAGGATTACAAAAAGGTCCGGAAAGATCCGGAAATGCACTATCTTGTTCTGCGGATTGGACAGAGTGTTTGGGATGCTCTTGTAATATGTTACCTCGATTTATTCATGATTGAAAGATCCGGATGATATTCTCAGATCAGAACCAATCCGGGATACTCCAAACTATCCAGACAAGGCAAACCGGAATGATGTAGGTGAAGCATTTATTGCAGACAGATATTAGGGTTCGCGGAGCAATTTAAGTGATTTCTCAAAGGTTATTTGCTCATTCTGCACTCGAGAAGAAGCGAAAAGTGGAGCTCTGCAACAAGGTTCATCAAGCACCAAGGATCTCCTGCCGAAGCTATTGCATAAAGAAATCAATCCAACCACTCCGTGCAAACCGAAGGCGCATAAGGTATTCTCCGTTTTTCATTACCTCACTGCAAATCTTTGAAGAATGGCTACTCCAAACATAGTTAAGATCTCTGATAGACCTCGCCCCTCATTCAAGAAACATCCCTACAAATCATTGGAGGTAGACCCACTAGGAGCCTTCTCTAGTGTTCCCCACGGAGTTTTACACACCGAAGACATTAGGGTTTACATACATGCAAACATTGAAGAATTTGGGGAATTCAAATTAAGAGACCTCTATCACAAGCAGCTGATTGACAATGCTTTTGAGCTTAAACCAGAGTATAAGGATATTCAGAAGAAACAATTTGAGCAATTTATTCATTTCCCCTGTTTTGAAGAGGATGAATGGGTCCGGTATGTACTGAGCAGGATGCATGACAACTTTCTATGGCTAGATAGACCCTGCAAGATCACAAAAGAGGCAATTAGAGCAGTAACTGGCCTATACTCTTCCGGAGGAGTACCTATCCTCAAATCTGTCAAGAACAACATTGTAACTGAGGCCACCGGATCAAAATTTGACAAAAGGGCAATGACCATTGAAGACATCTCCGATCCGGATATCAAATATGCATCAATGATAATAGGATACAAGATCTACCACTCCAGCAGGGAGAATTCTGTATCCGAAACTGCAGTATACACTGCCTATGAGATGCTAAGAAAGAATGCAGAGTATGATCTTTGCGAACTACTGCTAAGCCAATTAATGGAAAATATACAGAAAATCAAGAAGGATAAGAAGAATTCCTTTAAGTATGGTACTCTTATTGTATGTCTATTCTTCTATTTCATGAATGAGCTACCCGGAACAAGTGGATGGGTATGGCAGAATGACAAACCTGTTGCAGTCCAGATAAGAGACTATTTGCATGGACTTGGGGATGCAAAAGCAAGAAATACAGCTCTATGGGGATACTTCAAAAACTTTCAGAGCATGATGCAAGCAAGAGAGAGAATTCCCCAACTTCTCATTGAGAAATACAAGGACTCAGTGTGCTTTATGGTTGACACTGATCAGTGCCTAATGGAGGCAGTGGAGCCAAGGACTGTCTGGATCATGCCCATGGGGTATGAAGTTGATGAACAGATAGTGGAGCTGCATGTTCAACACATGCTAAGTCAGCCCAAAGATCCTAAGGCAGAAAGGTTTGGAACCTTTGAGGAGCTGAGTGTAAAAATACATGTAGAACTCAGGGAACCTGAGATTAAAAGAAAGGTAAGAAAAGAAGTAGAGCACATTGCTCAAGGCCTAGGTATCTCAAAGGAGGCACTTGATGCCAGCCGGGAAAAGAGGAGGAAGGCCGAGGAAGAAGAGAAAAGCAAAGAAAGTGCTCCGGTTGAAACTCCCACCCGGACCAGATCATCAAAGAGACCTGCACCTTCCACAACCAAAAGTTCAAAACCGGAAGTTCAGGCATCCGGTAAGAGATCAAAGGCAAAAGCCACAAGGGCTTATGGAAGCCAAAAGGATGAAGAGGAAACAGAATCAGATGAGGGAGTAAGAGAAGTAAAGAAACAGAAAAAGAAAGGATCCGGTAAGCCCTCCACAGGCCAAGACAAGGAGGAAATGGCAGAGGTAACTGTTGAAAAGCCCACTCTGTCACTAGAGAGCATAATCAAGTCGGTCACGGTGGATGGAAACCTTCAACCAATGACTGAATCATATGATGACTTCAGTGAGGCCGACCAAAAGACTCTGCAGGAGGCCACAGTGAAATATCTTAACATATATAATAAGGCTTTCATTGAAATAATATCTCTTATTCCTAAAAGCCTAGAAAAGGAAATGGAAGTGAGAAAGAATAATGCTCATGCTAAAGATCTTGAGATCCGGGAGCAGATAGCTATTCAGCTATATCCTCAAATTGATCCCAAGACCATGAACATTATCTTCAAAGACTGCAAAGATGAGTTTAGAAGCAAAGCCAGGATGAATCAACTCATGCTTGGCGAGACTGACAAAGTGGCCCAAGAAACAGAAGAGATCCTCCGGAAGGCCTTCAAAAGGTTCAATCTTCCGGTTGTAGAGGATTTAGGTACAGAAACAGCTGAGGACTTGGGACCCTCTGCTCCAGAAGAAGTGGCTCATGAACAAACTAGCATCTCTCCTCCGGTTTCCCCTACAGTCTCCGGATCCAAAGAAGAAGAGCAATTACAGGAGAAGGAAGCAGTGGTGAAAGACAAAGAGGTTGACAGTTCTAAGACTGCAGAAGAAAAGAAACATCTGTCTCCGGCAAGAGACACTGCACAAACTGTTCAACAATTTTTGAGCAAAGAAACTCTAGAGATTGATGAACCGGAGCTTCTAAAAGGCCCATTTGATTTTGACTCTCTCTCTCCGGTACAAACAATGAAGATAGCTTCATTTGCAAATGCCAAGGCAAATGAAAAGCTCCTGAAGTCTCATATGGAAGACTGTGAGTTGATAGAGGCTGCTTCCGGAGTACTTGTGAAGATCATGCCATCAATCCAGATAGATCCGACAGCCTCCTCTTCCGGTAATCTAAAAACCTTAGTCAGCAGTGTTGATACACATTTTGATTCTTTAGAAAAATCAGCTGAAGAAAAGGTCCGGAAGGAATTTTTGGATAAGAGATTTTCAGAAATATTAGAATTAATCTCTAAGGATAGGAAGATTGTAAGCATTGGAATAAGGAGCTTAGAGAATGCTCTTAAGGATGGCGGTGACATCTACAAATTTTGTATATCCTGGTCAAAGGCAACAGCAGCATTTGACAAGAAAATAAAAGAGGAACAGGATAAGCTACAAAGCTTATCTCAAAGTTTTGATCCTCTCTCTTCCTCTATAATAAATCAAGAATGTCAGACCATTGCAGTCTTGAATGAAATAAAAAATCTTGAGAAGGAAAGGAAGAACATCACCAACTGGATGGGAGAACTTAGAAGGATTATAATCCCTAAGTTGGAAACCATGCATGAGGCCATCAGTGATGCTCAGACCACCGCCCAAACAAAAGATCCGACAGATCTCAAGCGGGCAGAAGCGTTTGCATTTTTGCTAAGTGGTCACATTTCAATTTTGGATAGAATGAAGCAAAGTTGGGCTACAGAAATGATCCAATTGCAGACATCCTTTGCAGACATTCTTCAATACATGTGAGTATGTAAATATGCGGCTATATAGAGAAAATTTTTGAAAATTTTGGTGTGCGGACCCTACCCTTTGCCATTGATGTCAAAGGGGGAGTGAGGAGCAGTGAAAAATGAGGAATCCAACTAAGGGGGAGTTCCGGAAATTGTATATAAAGACAGAGCATCAGCAAAGGGGGAGCATAGTGAAAACACTTAGTCATTTTTCACTAAGTGTTGCCATCAATGCCAAAGGGGGAGATTGTTGGCAAGAGACACTATATGGATTCATGGTTGTTGTCATTGATGGCAACAAAGGTCATCCCACATATCCGTAAGTCATAATGTGTCTCTATCGGAAGTCAGAATAAAGAATGTTGTGGTCCGGTGAAGAAGAACAGAGCATGTGGCAAGGTCCGACAGATTGGTCCGGATCTCTCAGAGGAAGTGTCTTGGTGCAGTGCGGATTTGGGAAAGTCAAGAGGACTACCCTGAGTGGTATATTCCAAGGATTTAGCCTCCGGTGATGAACAAAGAAAAAGATATGAATGGTTGAGTACCGGATTCCTGAGAGACAGTGAAAACAGAGGAAGAACAGACTGGCAGAGTATCAGACTGCTTTCCGGATGGGTTACTGATGATGACAGAAGTTGTGAAGGCATGAATCATGTTTGGCTGACATGATTAATGATATCTACAAGTATATGCTTGATCCGCATTGCTTGGTGAGGAAGGATTCAGCCGACAGAATGAAAGTTTATAAGAAACTAGACTGTTCCGGATGCCGACTAGAAAGGTGATGAAATTACTTGTGCGGATATATATAGAGGATGGATTTAGTTGTGAAAGGGTTGTTGTTGTGGAGAGATATGCGAATAAGTCTAGATAAAGAGCAGAGGTAGCAAAAAGGATCCGGTATGTGAAAGATAGCAGAATAAAGAACAGAGGAAAGATGAAGTGCAGCAGATCAGTGTACTGAGCCTAACCGGAACTGAACTCCAGCATATGCAGATGCTTCCAATCAGTTCAAGACTGTGATTCTCATCACTTTGTAGACAGTGTGTCTTCTTGTAGGCAGTGGGCCTCTTGTGAGCAGTGTGCTCGGGCAGTGAGCCCTAATTGGCAAGTGCCATCTTTGTAATTTCCTATTCTTCTAACAGAGAATAATTCTTGGGTTAATCACCCCGTGGTTTTCTCCCTTAACAGGGTTTCCACGTCAAAATACTGTGTCATGTGTTTCTTATTTCATGGTTAATGTTTTGTGTTTGATTTTATGCTGCTTCAATTAAAAGGAAAGTTTAATAAGGGAAATAATTAGGATAACTGATTCACCCCCCCCCCCCCCCCCTCTTAGTTATCAACACTTCTTCCCCCATGGTTCTTTATCATAAAATTTGGTTTGTGTGAATAACATAGTGGTAGATGTCAATTGTCCCATATGAGGGGCTCCAATGAAATCAAAGGAATGAAACACAAGGCATTGCTTGCAATTATTCTTGTTACTTAGCAAGAAAGATAAAGAAAACATGTACATGTTTAGTTTTAGACATTCATTAATAATTTCATACATGAATACATACAAGTCCTACCAAGGAATTTTAACAATTTTGAACATGGTAAAAATTTAACATCTTAGACTAGATACTAATCTAGAATACTAAGTTTAATCCCAATCTAATAGATTTTATAAGAAAATTGCAAAATAAAGGTGAGAAGGAGAAGCTACACTCTTCAATTGCTTTGTCTTGGGAAGATTTATTAGTGGAGCTTTGGCTACCCTTGTGCCCCATTTCTTGATATCCTTCACTAGGGATTCTAAGATTTGTCACCTTTTCTTCACTCTAGAAAATATCAACAACTTAACACATCAATTATATTTGAAAATTTTCCCATACAAAAAAAAAAACTAGAGAACTATAAATCATGAGATAAATCACTTGGGTTATTCATCACATGATGTGAAAATAGTGAGGGAAAACAACCACAAATTGTAGTTTATATAAGTGCACATGAATGCTAATAGAAGAGGGTAGAGGATTGTTGGCTATTGATGAGGACCCAAAAATGATGCCATGTGTTGATGTGTACTAGCATGTCTTGCTTTCACATATGGGCTTTACTAGACAAGTTTTATAATTATGGCTAATAATAATAATTTTTGATTGTTAACATTTTCTTAACAATATCTATTTTAATTTTAAAAAAATCTTTTTTTTTAGTCTAGGATTGTGTAGGAAAATAAACATAGCCTATAGTTATTTAGGTCTAATAGAATGCTTTTAAAATTTTATTAATTAGTTAAAATAAAATAAATGAGTTGAGACTCATAAATGCAAATATAAACAAGAGACTTAGAATATATTATCTCTCTTTGTAGATTTTATATGGTTGATGCTAGATTATTTCTTCTAAAATGTGCTTGATAATCAAGATCTAGATTATGCTATTGGATTAGAATTTATTTGACAATCATGGATTTTCTCATTACTTTTTGTTTACATTGGGAAGAGGTCATCACTATAAATCTAAACATCAAAGGCTTTGTCACCACATAGATTATTCCACTACTCCTTTTGACTTATAGAATTTGTTCACCCATGTTTGTACCTATGTATGAAAACTTGATGGTGTTGAAAAGTACTTTTAGAAGTATGTTATAAAAAGATGAAACACCATTTTAACTTCCTTAATAGTAGTCAAGCTTCATGGCCAATGTATATAATTTGAAAACATGCATGTTGATGTAACTATATGTCTAATTGGTGAGAATGATCTTGTTTTATATTGTCCTTCAATTTGAATCTTTGAGTAGACAAATCTAATCAAAGCCACTCTTACTCAGCAATTGAAAGCAATTGAGGACCAATACTAATCAATTACATCATTCTAGATATATGATGTATATTATTAGACTTGATGAAGGTATATTAGGTGATATCCATGTAGTTTTGAGTCCCTCTCTTAGATGTAGTGACATATGTTAATTTCATATCATTGCTAACATAGAGAGGACATATACATGCATGATTCACATCATGGACATATAATAGTTCATCTTCATTATTGAGCATGTCAAATAAAGAAGAAATTTTAAGGATAGAATAAAGATGATAGTGTAATGGTTGGATTGAGAGATATATGGTTATTGAAACATAGAAGTAACATAATTGCATGTAGGATGTACTGTGGTCCATTAACAACTTCAAATTGGCCATGTTAATTAACCTACAAAGATGTTAACTTTTTGGATGTCTTAAGGGGTCCTAATTTACGATGTCTTAAGGGGACATCTTAAGTTATCAAAATTTGGTGAAGTTGCCCAAAGCAACCAAATTTAACAATATAATAAAATCAAATTTAAAGTAAATTCAAAGTAGAAAAACATGCGCATTTAACAAATAAAATATATAGAATAATAATTTTGATATATAAGTGTAGAGTATAAAATTGTGTACATACACATGTATACAAATTTGTGTACAAAATGTGTAATAATGTAATTGTGTATGTACATATATGCCAACTCAAAATAATGTTTACAAAATGTGGTTATGCCATCTCAAGAAAATCCAAAACTTGTGGGGAATGTAGCAGGTCTTCACGCCACCTAATATAAAAATAATACAAGCAATTTATCAATATATCATCAAAACATGTATTTTAATTTATATAAAACTATCTAGCTATACACAATTTGTACCTGTATTTACAAGTGCCTCTCAAGTTTTTGTTTCAAAGTATGTGATGAATTTGTGATGATGGCCTAAGGATATAAAAGGACAATTTAAATCAATTTCAACTAATAACCCACAAGAAATATCAAAACATGTATTTAATGTATTTAAAAGAACAATATAAATCTATTTAACTATATTTACCTGTATTTACTTATTCCATTGTACCATCTCCATCCTCTCTTTTTTCCAACGCATTGATGATTGTCTCATGGTCTTCCATAGAAATTATCTATAGCTCTTTATTTGTAAGTTTTCCATGATACCTCTCCAGTTTTATATTTGTTGCCAACACCAAATGTGAGTAGTGTATAATCTTCTTATGTGTTTCATAATCTTCGAATGCAGGCAAACCATTCTTCCTTATTAGGTATTTCCGTAGCCAAGTGCCAACAACCACCACCGAACCTATTGGATAATGATAGCCATCATCAAAGAAATTCTTAAAATTTGCTTAAGGGGATCAAAAAAGTTCTTAAAATTTGCTTAAGGGGATCAAAGACTTGTTATCAAAATTTGCTTAAGGGGATGTCTTAAGGGGATCACCAAACCTGTTGGATAAGGAAAGCCATCATCATCTTCTCGAGGTGCTATTAACTTATGTTTAGTCTCCACACAACGAGCCAACCAATATTCTGTTTCCTCTTCATTATTCTTTGGTGCAACAACATACACATGTCCTGCAAACAAATTTTGATTCAATAACTTGCACATGTCCATAAAATTTAACCAATCAACATACATGCATTCATATGTACACATATACATAAATAAAAGCACTACAAATTAGTAATGAAGTGAAATAAAATGAAATAATTTGAATTAAATTACCTTCTTGTACAAGGTCTGAAACACGGTCATAATCGTCTGATGCAAATAGTTGATCATTGTCTTCAATTGTTGTTTCACTTTGATCATGTGCTTGTGCAATGGTCTTTGATTCCACTCTTCAACCCATTTTGTATTCTCACATGCTTCCCAATCTCCTAAAATACAAAACTAACAAAAACATGCAAGCTCCCTTGTCCAGATAATCCATGTACTTGCATTCGAACTCCTAAATGAATGCCATTTAGTAGATCCATTGATTGTTTGGCAATCAAGTCTAGGTAGAATGTTTTCTTCTTCAACTAACTAAAACAATCGACAAACTGTAGAGTACTCGCTTGATCCAGGTGTACATAATCTTGTATTGCACCAATCTACAATCCCACGTGCATCTTTAAATTTTACTGCATCCTTAAATTTCAATTGTTGTCTAGCAAGAATTCTTTTAACACACGCAACGACTCCATCATGTTCTCCTTTACCATGTCCAGCTTCAAAAAAATTCCACATATGTTGGACATTATTCTCCTTGTGAACCCTATTTAACCAATAGAACATTCGAGCATTCTTGAACTACCCCGTACAATTATCTGACCATATAAGATGTTCAGTCATCTAGATTCCTCTTTCTCTTAAATTTGTATAAAATATATTGAAACAATATTGAACAAACTCTGATGAGTGTAACCGGTTGTCACTCAAATAGAAATGATACTCCCTCAAAACTTTTCTATCATTCTCTGTGCTATCATCTGCATGTCTATAAACAATATGAACAAACATAGCAACCTGCATTGAATTGTAATATTGTGATTGAATTTCCTCTTGCAAAGCTAAAGTATAGTTTTCCATAAAATCAACCACTAATAGTATAGTACCAACTGGAAATGTGTTTCTACATTCACAAAATTGTCAATCAAGCCATCGAGCTTGTTGAGAGTATTTGACATATTTTGGTACAATTTTACTCTTAAATTTTGATATGAATTCATGTACACTAACCTTTTCTGTAATTAAATCACAACGCTTTCCAAATTTTCCATCTTTTAAAGAATATTCAACATTCTTAAATCTTTTAACATCCACTAATTGTTGTCCAAAATCATTTTCAACACTTTCATGCATACAAACTCTTAACAAAGAAAGATTGCCACAACTAGTGCATTGTCCAGAAATACATGAACTTAAATAAAATAATTTTTCATTAGATCTTTCACAGAACAAACTTGATATAAACTCTTTTATTGCTTTAGTTGGCATATTAATATCACATTCCTGTATAATCATGTTACGATGTAAAGTACAATGTATATATTGAAACACATCATAATAATAACGAAATTAAACATCCATTTTACAACAACAAGATATTCGTTGCTTATTAATCTTTACATACCATGGTGTGCATTTTTCAAAAGATCTTTGACTTATTTTAATATTACCAGGTAACACTAATTCATCACAAAATTTTCTATAAAATTTAGTTTGCGTTGTATCTAACAGTTGTTTTGGATGAGGATCGCGAACTTTGGACCCCACTCTTAATTTTAAAACATCTCTAGCATTAGATGATACCCTAGTATTATCATGCCAATATTTTTCGATCAAAGATCTGATTTCAACATTCAGTTTCATGTTAGATCTCTGGAGTCGACCACTAAAACTCCAACATTGGTTAATTGGATCATTTTCTATACTTTCTCTTCTTTTTGCCGCTCTTACCAATGTTTTAGGATGTATTTTTAGAATTCCACTAATATTGCTTACCATTCTTCTATTCAAAGTTGTTTTATCACTATAATAGTTGTTATAGCTCGTCTTACTGCATTCTTATCTTTAGATCGACTATTACTTCCAATAGACTCAATGGCACTAGCAATAGTAGACAGCATGTTTTAGTGATTGATCTTTTCTTCTTGGTTGAACAAAAATGCCTAACATTTTCATTACTTTTCTCATTTTCCACATTCTCATTAATTGCATCATTAGTTGACATTGAAATGATAGTTTTTTACGATAAAAAAATTCCTTGTATAATCTATTGGCATGTGTTCTTATTTGTCTCCAAGAAATTTTACCAGGAAGATTATCCAAAACATCTCTTTCAATTTTGAAATTTTTTCTCATTTTCAACATCACATCCTAGATTTTCATTTTCATTTTCAACTTCAAAACGATTTTCATTTTCAACAACAAAACAGTTTTCATTTTCAACAAAAGGATTTTCGTTTTCATTTTCAACAACAAAACAGTTTTCATTTTCATTTTCAACAACAAAACGGTTTTCATTTTCAACAAAAGGATTTTCATTTTCATTTTCAACAACAATTTGTTTCAAATTTTGATCTCTACGAATATTATCAATCTCAACATTGTTATATCTAGCTTGTTTTAAATCTCCTATCAACACTATTTCCATTTCATTCAAAGGTGGATTTGAAGACATACTAGGAGTAGTTTGTATAATCGTATTAGTTTCCACATTCACCTCTTGCAAATTTGCATCGTCTACATCCATGGTCTCCTCAATGTTTTTATCTTCAATAGTTGTGGAATTAGATGTTTCAGCATTATTCATTGAGTGAATCTTTATTCTTCTATCTCTTTGTCTTTTTGCCTCCTCTCTCTTTGCTTTAATTTCTTCAGGGGTTAATATCTTCCTATCTTTCCTCTTATTATGACTTTGTAATCCCATGATTAAAAAATTTATGAAGCATGGACAAATGAATGTCAAAAACTTGAAAACCTTTCTTCTTTGTTCAAGTCCTTCAAACAAGTACCAATTCAACAAAATTTCACTCAAACAGTGTCTCAATGATGGCTTCTATCAAAATTCAAACAGTATTCCAAGTTGATGGACCTGCGAAAGAAAAAAAGATGGTAGAGAATGCTACAAGTGACGCTGTCGGCCATACTGTAAAGCAAGTTGCAGGGCTGACAATCATAGTACATTCTTATTAAAAAAATAGACAAATAATAAACAGGATCCCGTTTAATAAACGGGATCCCGTTCTATAAAACAGGATCTCGTTTAGTAAATGGGATCCTGTTTTATTTTGCACCGATGCAGTAAGAAACGGGATCTCGTTATTGAAAATTTGAATTTTAAGCTCGGGTTTTGCTTTGTAATCGGGTTCAGGAAATGCTTTGGGGACCTGACCTTGACCTCTGGACCTGGTTTGACCTACAACTTGAAGGTCCTATCAATGTCACAACAAAATAGTGACTTTGGGCATATATCTGAAGGTCTATTTTGCAGAATATTTTGACGAAATTAAAACCCATTATAGATGAGACAGTGTAGATTCCAAATATGTAATTTTTTTTACAATTGGATTAATTTTTCTATTTTTTAATCAATTTCTGATGAAATAGGTCCATAAACTTGAATTATTAGGGTTTTTTAGTATTTTAATACCTTTTTATTAAAATATTTTTTTGTAAAAAAAATTGTACGAAAACGTACTTTAGACAATTCTTTTCAATTTTAAAAAAAATTCAAAAAATGTTAAGTTTAGGTCATCTTATACGTGACGTACACGATGATTTTTAAGACAAAAAATGGCCAATAAAAAATTAATAAAAAAAATATTAAATAAAAAATTACAAAAAAATATGGAAAACATGCTTTAGTGAGTTACAAATCTTTTCCCAAAAGGATTTTGAAAAATATGATTATTTAGGTCAAAATATGGATGACGTACACGTACATGGTATAGTAAAAAAAAGTGACTTTTAAACAGTGGTTTTTAGAAACGCCTATTCAAAATCAATTTCTATCATCTGGGTATTGAAAAAAAATACATATTTGGAAACTAGACTCCGAGTACTACATTTCATATTTAGTGACTTTTTCTAATATTCCACATTTAAGTGCTTCAAATTTTTAGGTCAAATGTGACAAATTCTGAAAATCAGGGAAAACACTTCCACTTTTTGGCCAATAAGTGGACACAACTTCTTGCACACACCCTAAGCATTTGCCTTAACTGCTCATCAGATAAGGTTGCGAGATGCATTTTAATTTACTCTCGATAAGCTTCCTCCTATGTCTCCATCTTCTATTTTTGAAGATGAGCCTGATAAGCAAGCTCCTCTTGTTGGTTTTACATTTGCTCTCTATCAATGTCATCTAACTCCCTATTAATGTGCAACATGAGGTCTTTGATACTCATGCTATCAAAAATCGTAGTTCACTTGAGGCAGGTTAGGAGGGTAACTATATTGGTTTGGAGCGAAAGGGACCTCTTGAGGATGATAGTAAGCATAAGTAGGGTTGGAAGGGAGCCAAGCATCATGAGGATGTTGATAACCTGTTGTTACAAGGATGTATGGCATAAAATTAGAGGTTTTTTTGGGCCTGATACTGCTGGTACTGGGGCCAATAACTTGCATGTTGGCCAGGACGAGGGGAGTAGCCATAACTCCCATAATAGTTTGACATTTTAAAGCATCAAAATGCTAGATAATCGTAGAAATGTCTGAAATAGAGCAAAACAGGTCTATAACCAGAGAAAATTGGATACATACCTAGAAGAGTCGCAAGTGATTGGAAGCCCTGAAGGCTGGAAAAGACCAAAAGCATCACCGAACTTTGATCTTTGATGAATATTTAAGCACTTAAGCTACTTTCACCAGTGGATGTTCAACAAAGTTGCCATGGTGTTGAAGAAGACTGCCCTAAATGGCAAAATATACTGAAGAACACATCAAATCCTTCAAATGATGATAAAGCTCATCAACTGGTCCAACCGGGTGTGCCAGAAATTGTTATCACCTAAAATTGCACCCTTTTGTTGAAGCTTTGATAATCTCAACAATTTCAGAATAACATGGGAATGATCTCAAGGTGTGGGACCTTGCAAATGAGATCAGACCTCCAAAGAAGGTTAGTTCCTCTTTCTGAGCTTAAGGCTTAGAGAATGACAACTAAACATATGTTAATGATCACCAAGGAAAAGGGAGAGAAGGAATAGAGAAAGGAAATTGGTGATACACCAAGATTTAGGGTGTTTGAATGCACCTGTCATAACATAGTAATGATCTCAAACACTGAAGAGAAATCACACAGACTCATGGGGATTCAAATAAAGGTTAAGGCAGAGAGATGAAAGTATGAAAGGGATCATTTTATCCACAATACACAGCTTACATCTATCAAATAAACATAGTGCAAGAACAATGAGAGAGGCAAAATTCAGTTTATATTGATCATAGAGGCTAAATAGACATTACAAAGGAAGAAAAAATTCATTATAGACATGAAATGGACACAAAATGACATACTCTCCTTCATTGGTGAATTGGTATAGAGACATGAGAGGCTCAACAAAAGAGCATAGTCCATCAAATCCACTTAGTTATGGAGAAAACCACAAGGTTTGAGTCTGCAAAGAACTTTCTACCTTTAAAAGTGACCCAGCACAGCCAACCAACACTAATACATCTTTTACATATGCATATATAGCCTTTACAAATCACTATGTAGCTACAGGCGTTGAATTCTTGTCAACCAATTTGATTTATATGCCCATGTTGCATTCAATTTTGGCCCATGGCCCTGTCAGAAGATCCATAGAATTTGAGGAACACCTATGCCCTGGCGCTGATTTGTCCTTGGAAGGACCTACAAATGCATGGCTGCAAAGACACTTCGTATGATTCATTAATATTTAGGTACCTACGCATTGAAGCCTCTCACTATTTCAGCTACCTGCAACCTTGACTTGCAATAATATTGTACTTCAGCTGAGGCATGTTTTCAGGTGCTCAAAAAGGTTGCGCCTTTGGCGCCATTTGATTTTTCCATTGTCAGTGAATTTGTCTCACACTTTACTCCCTAATCCTACCTTTTGGGCATTTCCTACTTAGTCCCCCTTGGATGGCACTTTTCCACCTTGGCAAACTAATAGCCTTTATATTTACCTTTCCCTTTCCTCCCACTTTAGTTAGTGAAATTTGTACTTCATGAACCAACCATCAGGCTCTTTTCTTTTCTCCCTTTTTTGCTTTATTGGCAAAATATCACTTTTCTGAACTTGGCTTCTTTTTGCATCTTCTATTTTGCCTTATCGACAAACCTTCCATTTGGCAAACTTGACCTCTACGTCGCTTTATCAACAAATTTCCATTTTTATGAACTAGTTGGCAAGTTTGAGCTTTTGCCAATTCGCTAACTCATTTCCCTATCTCACTTTTTTGCCTTATCAGTGAACTTTCCTTTTTTTGAACTACCCATGCCTTAGCCGATTTTCCTTTAGTTGGCAAAAATCTCTTTTCGCAAACTACTTCCTTGGCTGGCTTCTTTATGTTTCTTTCTCTTGACTCCTTTGTCAGTGATTTTCTACCTTTGAGAACTTGGCCATCTCCTTCCTTTTCTTCTTTGCCTTGTCAGGAAATCGCCCTATTGGTGAACCTTGGAAATCATGAACCTGACGATGAGTTCCTCTTTTTACTGATTCACCGATGGTGACCCCTACATCTTTTTCTTTACCTTTTGCTTTATCGGTGAAATGTTGATTCCACGAACCACTTTTGGCTTGCCTCTTTCTTCCCTTAGTCAGTGGTCCCTTGATCAGCGAACTAGCCAGTCGATGAACCGGTAGGTTTGCAAACTACACAATTTGTTGATAAAGGAAACCTTGTGTCTTTGCCTTAGTCATTTTTTGAAGAAAGCCTTCCCTTTGTTGGCCCATCATGAAAATGACACATGTCAAACCTCCATTTGTTCACTCAGGTTTGCAAAGAAAGTGACCATTCAGGTCTCGACTGGATCAAGTGGGGAAAAGAGCCTTCACCAGATATATGGGAGTTTAGGGGTTCATTGGACATGTTCATTGCCATGAGAAATTAGCACCAAAATAACCTTGGTAGTGCAAAGTGGAAAAGTGGACAAAGGTGGCATGACTGGACATGCGGGAGAAATGGACTCCATAGGACATGTCCCATACCCTTCAAAAGTAGCACAATTTCATGTGACAGTTAGGAAGCCCACCAGTGGGGTTTATGAGGACATCTGGATGGGTGTCAAAGGCCCGCTAGTGTAGTGAAGTAAAAGACCTGCATTGGCATAACTTCCCCAATTTTCATCAGATTTTCACCAAATTTGAAATGCAGATACCCATTTGGGCCTTCCTCAAGATCAAGTCATCTCTTGGCCAAAACACTTTAGAAATTTTGGGATTTTCTAAGAGGAACCTCCTTCCATTTAGGCTTTCTCACATTAGATTTCTCTAATGGAAGGAGGGATTTTTGGGATATTTGACCTAGGAAAAATATGACAACAGTAATCACCTTATAAAGTAACTACCATGAGTTGTCAATTAGAATTTAGTAAGGATTTAAATGTTCACACCCTACAATAATGGATACTATTAGTCATAGTTAATATTCACATGAACTCCTCTCTAGTATAGCCTTCAACATAAAGGGATATGCAACCACAAATATAAGGCTCTACCATGTTATTTAAGACTCATCCAACAATAAAGGAGGAGGAACTAAACAATTAGGACACGTGATTCCCCATGAAACACTAAGGAATTAGGAGGGATGCGGAACCCAAAAATGAAAAAATCAATCACAACAAGAATTAAAAATATAATGCACACTAAGTTAGAGCAAATCAAATATTTAAAAAATAACATCTTTGGATGAGTAGGATCATGCATGGGCCCTAGATGCTCCTGCATCACTTTTGTTAGAAGAGCATTGGATTTTCAACATAATCTATATTTTAAACATTTAACTAATATTCACTTACATTTTAACCTCTAAAATCCTCCTTTTACTAGAACTACTAATTAGCTAAATGTTCTAATTTGACACATAATGATGTAGTCATGGACAAAGGATCCAATGAAGGATTATCTAACCATGCAACCAAAAACACTCTACACAACAATGCAATCAAATTTCACAGAACAACAACACAACTATATTGATTTCACAATAATTCCACAATTTGGAATGATTAGAAATACCTCTAGTGGGCTCTTAACATGCTAGGTCATAACCATTTTATTTATTAAATTAAAAATAAACTACTTATAATTTTTTGCAAAGGGCTTCTTGCATGCTAGGATGCAACCATTTAAATTAAACTACAAAGAATAAACCTATTACATCCCTACATGCCACATTACCAATGTATTCATTCTCAATCTTGAACTCCATCTCAAAATCTCATCCTTATACTCAATCTCCTACTCTCAAACCTTTTTCCCTTGATCTTATCTAACCCTTCCCTCAACACCCATATTCTCAAGTTGCCATGTCTTCTTCTCTTCCTCCATGATCCTTTAATCCATCACAAGCCTTATTTATATAGCAATTCCAAATATCAAAGATGATCCCTGTTGGATACAAGGTGGTGCAAAGTTCTATGCCACATGAAACATGTTGCTAGCGAATGTTAACAAAATTCTAAATCCATACAGTGATAATGGTGGAGAATTTCTATGTAGTGCACAACATACATCCTCAGGGTTCTAATAAAAATTCTCATATACTCTTTTGTTTGTACAAACTCTAAAGAATTCAATGCAAGTGAGAAGAGTTACAAATGTGGAAAATGTTAGCCCAATAGTTGTTCACAAATCAAATAACACTCTTCTATCAATATGATTCTCCTCAAATATGGGTAATACATCCAATTTCAAATTGTGGTGAAATGTAGAGGCTTCCATTGCAACTATCTAACAACCAAAAACCAACAAACAAATAAATGAATTGGAAAAAACCAAAATTAATTATTTTTGGGTGATGCAAGATTACCTCAACACTTGGGATGCTTCTACATAAAACACCTAGGGTTGATAAAAAATGAGTGCCTCATTTTCTAGGATAGTTTACCCCTACCTAGCACAACCACCCCATATGACCAGGGGGCTAAGGGATTGGGTGGCACATACCTTGGATGAGTTTAACCAACTCTCCAAATCACCACATAGCCACCTAAGATGGCTTAACGCCAAGTGTAGAATATACATGCATAATTACTTTAATAAGTAATAATAATAATAATCTTATACACTAACATGATGGACTAGCCATAAAGGGGCTAGTAGCTCAGTTGGTAGAGCATTTCAACAACAAATGGAAGGTCATAGGTAGCCCATATGAGCTATAGCTCACCAATTGGTATCAAAGCCAAGCTAGGAGCCCCAAGAACCTATAGTGTGGCTTAAGGGGGGGTGTTGGAAATAAGCCACACCCAAACTGATAATGGACAAGCCACAAAGGGGCCAATAACTTAGTTGGTAGAGCACTCTATCAATAAATGAAATGTCCTAGGTTTGAGTCCTAGCTGGTTCATTGTTGAACACAAGGAATATTGAGAGGGGGGGTGAATCAGTATTCAATAAAACCATTCATTCACATGTTCTTTAATCTATTTACTAAATTCAATAACATGAAAGAAAAATAAACATAAGAAGAGTAGCCACAAAGTCATAACACAGACACTGGGATTTTTACATGGAAAACCCAAAAAGTGAAAAACCACGGTGAGTGTTAGCTTACAATATATTATGATATCAAAACCAGATTACAAGAAGGCTCACTGCCTTAGGGGTCACCGCCCAAGGACTCACTATCCAAAGAAGTGCTCACTGCCATAAAGAAGAGAAGATGGAGAAAGGGTGGCTCACTGCCAAGAAAGAATTGTTACAATTGCATCTACAAAATGCTAGAATATAGTTCCATTGATAGTTCAATATACAGATTCAAAGGTATTCATTATGTCTGCCCTATTTTTCTGCTCTGCTTCACATATACTCTGTTCTTCTGCCCTCTACGCTCTTACTATACTTTTTGCATCACAAAATCAGTGTTAGATTGCACACTCACAACAACAACAATGCATCGCATCAAAACCCATTGGTTATTTATATCTGCAATAAGATCTAACTCAAATTTTGGTCGGCTTGCCAATGATGAAGCATGTACACAAAAAGCTATACTCTGTCAGCTTGAATTCTTTACACGAAGTTATGTGGACCAATGTAAACCTTCAAGAATCTTCATACAGGTGTGGACCTATCTTAGAACCACTTAGAATAATGATTCAAGCAATATATCTTCACAACACAATGATCCAACTGAGTGTCAGCTTCATTCTTAAGTATACTCTTAACCTTGTTATCTGTCATAACACAAATTCTAATGCAGACCACATTGGACTCCAAAATTCACATCAAACATTCATTACACATCACCAATCATATCTTTATAACCGTAGATAATAATATTCTTATGTGGCAAGATGCAGATCTCTGAATTGATGACTCTGTCATTGTGAAACACTGTCCAACTGAATGCCAATACTTAGAAGCTTATAGATGATCTTTTGGTGAACTTTAGAATCTACAAATTTGGAATTAGATACTTATCATATGTGTTTACAACACCTCCAAACTGCACATCAAAATAATTAATATCAGAGGAATGCAGACAAAAATACTCAGGTGTTCTTCACTGTTTATAACTGAACTTTGCTTACCTGGACTTAGGCAATTTGCATTATGACTTCTGGAGATTATTAGGACATGAAACTTGGAATATAATATCATCAAACAATTATAT
Source organism: Cunninghamia lanceolata (assembly GCA_027924645.1). Taxonomy (NCBI): domain Eukaryota; kingdom Viridiplantae; phylum Streptophyta; class Pinopsida; order Cupressales; family Cupressaceae; genus Cunninghamia; species Cunninghamia lanceolata. The sequence continues at coordinate 1,857,083 of BSBN01001465.1, read as the reverse complement.
GCAACATACTAGAACCGCAAACCAAAGTCTTCATCTACGGAGGAGTATCAATTCTCTGTCATTGACTCAATGAGCTGCTAACACAGTCAATTTGACTAAGTTATTCTTACTGGACTAAAAATACTATGCATAACCTATCTCAAGAACTATCTCCAATCATATTTGGTTGTTGCCATCAATGACAACATCAAATCTCCAACATATTAGTAGTGTCTCTTGACCATGTTGCCAACAATCTCCCCCTTTGGCATTGATGGCAACACTTAGTGAAAAATGCTCACACTGCTCCCCCTTACTATGTACACTATGTTTTTCTTCTTCCCTTAAGATATTTGGCCATTTTTCACTAGTTGTTCTTCTCCCCCTTTGACATCAATGCAAAGGTGTATGTACAAGTATCAAAATTGTGTCAAAATTGCAAAAATTATTATACTTGTCTTCATATGTACATGTGCAATCATATAGCTTCTTTACTAAAAGGTGGAGAGCATGTCTATGTATATAGCTTTCAATTGAGCTATCTCTCCATCCCGTTTAGCCTTGGCACTGTTCAAAATTTGAATGTTTCCATTCACTTGAAACACTAATTCCTTTGCTTTATCTATCATGGTGGTACATCATTTACTGCCTTTATTTTTGCTGCCTCTACTAGAAGACCAGTCATAGAATCAATCTTGGATTCTATTATTTCTCTAACTTGGCACATTCTTCACTTAGTGGCCTCTTTCTTATTATACAGATTGCTTATCTTTGCATGAATGCCTTCAATTTCTACCTTTTTATTGCTGACAGAATCAGATGCATGATCAAATGTTTCTGAGATTTTTATCAATTGAAGTTCCAAGTCATCTATTTTCTCCTTTATTTCCTTTGTTGTCTCAGGCCATTTTAGACAAAATTTGTATATCTCACTAGCATCCTTAACAATAGTTTCTATGTTCTTGATGCTATTGTCTAACAAAATTGTATCTTTAGCTAGCTTATCCTTCAACTCAACTAGCCTCTTATCACTTATTTATGCCCTAACCTTAATATCTACAGCTTTTTCAAAAGATTCAAAATGTGAACTTACAAAATTTAATAGTATTTTGAATTGTTGAGTTGGGGCAAGAGATGTGTCCTTCTGCAACCCAGGCATCATTTTTTCTAAAACACTAGATGCCTCACCAATAAGCTCACTGTCCTAAATATGAGACCTTAGAATTTCTTCTTGAGCTTTGGCTTGAACAATTGATACTAGTTTGAATTTCTACAGAGGTGACATTGAGGCTAGGTTTATTGGTCCTTGCAGCAACTTAGGTGAATAAAAAATCTATGCTTCTTGCTGCTTCTCCAAAAATTCTCTTATAGTGTCAACCGGATCATGAATGGTAGCAGTATCTCTTACCACTTCTTCTTCTTTGTTCTGCTCTAGTGGATCTTGCTCCATAGCTTTTTGCTCATCAATTTTGTGTTTCGAAGGACTCTTCTTAGCTTTCTCATCCTCTTGATTCCCTTTATCAACATTTTTAGTTTTATCAGGGGGAATTCAGTCTTCTCAGGAGTCTCATCTCCTTCTTGCTCTTCCTAATCACCAGTTCCATTTTGTTTTGGAGGGGTTTTATTATTTTCAAGAGTTTTATCCTCTTCTTTCTTTTTCATCTCTTCATCCTTCCTTGGGCTTATCGAAGGAGTCTTTGTTTGATTCAAATCTTGCTCAAAGCTGACTTCTGGGAGAGGATTGTCATCACCAACATTCATTTCTTCCTTGTCATAGATTGTTGGGATGTTGAGTTCTTTTAGGACATCAAGAGTTATTTGTTCTATGTCCTTCACTAACTTCTCTATATCTCTAGACATCAAAATGTTGGTCCTTATTTTTATGTCAAGCTTTCTCTCAATTAACTTGTCAACTCTTGTTTTCTCTTCATTTGTTATATTTGGACACAATTATATCAAGGCATGTTCTCTTAATTCCAAGCCTTTGGCCATTACTGCTTCTTTTCTAAAAGACATGATACTATCGAGGCTATCACGCAGATCTATAATTACCTCAAGAAGGGCTTTGTTAAACATTTCCAGAAATTTGATCACTATAGTTTCAATGATGTTCTTGTCTGCATCATTATACTCATCATACAGGTCTGCTATAGGATTTAGATTACCATGTGCTGCCATTGCATTTAGGACATGTTCTAGATTTATTGTAGCTTTTGCTTTCTTAGGCTCTATTTGCCTTGGCTTTTTCTTGTTTTTGCTCTTACCGGAAGGCTTGTCCTATTTTCTCTTTGAGACTTTACTGGCCTTAGTCTTCATTTTCTTTACCTCTTCATCTATCTCAGTCTCCTCATCATCAGCTCCTACACTAACATACATTCTTTTTCCTTTGATTTTTATTCTTTTGTGCTCTTTTTTAGTGGTTTCCTTTGCAGGTGCTTCTACACTCACAGAAGGAGTGGAACCAGAGGACTTGGATGCTGCTTCAGCATAGGTTGAACCTCTTGTTCTTCTTTTTTGTGTCGTAGGCTCTTTTGTTTTCTTCTTTGGCTCTTCTAGAGCCTTTTCAAATTCACCTCGCTTCTTCTGTTTAGCTGCCCTTGTTGCTTCTACTTTAGCTCTAGTTTCTATAATCTATTCTTTAGTGAACCCCTTACTCTGGGCAAATTCCTCCACCATTTTCTTAACCTTCTTTTGAGTTTTAGGTTTTCTCAATTCCACATGTACTTTTACTGATAATTCCTCAAAAGTGTCAAATCTTTCTTCTGTGGGATCTTTTGGTTTGCTCAACATGAGCTTAGCATAGCCATTCAACACATTTTTAGCTACTTCATAACCCATTGGAAGAATCCAAACTATCCTTGGCTCCATGGCTACCATCATGCATTGATCTTTGTTGAAAATGAAACATATATCATTTTTATATTTTTCAACTATTGATTCAAGTATCATTTGCCTAGATTGCATGGCCTTTTGAAAGTTCTTGAAATAGCCCCATAGGGCTGCATTTTGTGCATCATGGCTTCCTATGCTATTTAAATGATTTTTGATTTGTATGGCCACTGGTTGGCTACTAGACCAGATTAACTTCATTCCTGGTAATTCTTGCATGAAATAGAAGAATAGGCAAATAATTAACATACCAAATTTGAATGCATACTTGTGCTCCTTGGTCTTCTTCAAATTTTCCATTAGTTGTTGCTAGAGCAACTCATGGAGATCATAATCAACAGTCTTCTTGATCATCTCATAGGCAGTGTAAATGGTTGTACCAGAGACAGAGTTCTCCCAGTTTGTGAAGTATATCTTGTAACCAACCACCATCGATGTGAACCTTACTACATGGTCTTCATGTCATTAATTGTCAATGCCATTTTGTCGAATTGAGCACCTGTGGCTTCCGTCACAGTGCTATTTTTCACATATTTCAACATAGGCACTATTCTAGTAGAATTCAATCCTGTAACAACCCTTATAACATATTTTGCATGAAGGGTGTGTTAATCCACATAAACTCATCGTAAATTTTGCTCAATACATACTGGACCCATGAGTCCTCTGCAAATGACAAAAAGTCTATGTATTGCATGAATTTCTTCTCCTCCAAGAGTTTGTATTCCTCCTTGAATTCATATCCCTCGCCACATAGATGATTCAGATACAATTCCCCAAGTTTTCTATTATTGTGTTAATCTAGGGCAACATCGATGTAAGCCCTAATGTCTTCCTCATGCATCGCACCATAGGGCACTTCCAAAAATGTACCGTTAGGATTGACTTCCATAGATTTGAATGGATGTTTCTTAAATTTTGGTTGAGGTCTCTTAGTGATATCGATTACTTGTGTTGTAGCCATTTCTGTAATAATTCAAACAAATTCATAGTAGGGTTTCAAATTGTAAATATCTCTTTATGCCGAATTAAGGTTTCCTCTACTTAGAATTGCTAGAAATTGTTGAAGTCGCTTAGGGTTCTACTTTTGATCTCCTTAGACGCTTGAAAACTCGAATGCAAAGTGATTAATCCTTCCCATGAAACTCTTTTTAAACATTTGTTTACCAAAACCTAATCACCATAAATTTTGTTTTTAAAAAAGCTGTCAAACACTTCACTGTTAAGTATAGTTGATCAAGATTTCTTCGCAATGTGCCGCATTAGATCTTTTTCTGTTGGTTTCTTCTTCAAATGATTCATCCAGTACTTCTTTAACTCATACCTTAGTACCGGATCTCAGCACCCACTATCTGGCTAGGGGATCAAGATATTCAATAAAAGATCCCCCTGAGCTAGAGCTCCCAATTTATGTCCCAGAGGAAGTATCTGCACTAGTAGCTAGTGCAGATCCATCCTTGACCTCTTTTACATCCTTCTTAATCCAAATCTTGCTCATTTACTTCTTGGTTTCTACTAGATCAACCTTGTTCTTCCCCTCATCTTCATTCTGCTCTATTTTCTTCTCTCCTGCAGAATAGTTTCTTTTCACATTCTTGCTTCTACAGAATTTTGCAAATGTATAGGTCTTTTACAATTGTAGCAAACAATATTCCTCTGACCTTGATTCCTACCATTGATTGGATTCATTCTTGATCTGCATTGGTTAGCCATATGCCAGCCAAATCTATTGCATGCAAAGCATTTTCCATTGAAAGAGTGAGTACTCCTTACATTGTTAACACCATTCCTTATCAGACTCCTACATTCATTTGCTTTATGTCCAATTCTCTTGCAATTGAAACATTAACCAAAGAATGATGGGACATTTTGATTTATTCTGCTCCTACACTGAGTAGCATTATGACCATACTTATTGCAATTAAAATAATAACCATTGAAAGATGGGTACCTTTGAGCATTTGGTTGCCTGACTGGAGGTCTTCTAGGTATATTTCTTTGATTCCAGACTTGTTTTCCTTTGACTCTCTTCATCTTAGTGTTAACTTGTCCTGATTTAGAGCTTTCTCCTTTTTCAAAACCCAAGCCTTGCTTGTCATCTGGGCTTTTCTGGCTATTAATCAACTCATCAAGCTTATCAGAACTTATTTTGAAATTTTCTTTATAGCTATTAGCTACTTCCAGATCATAATTCAGAAGCACAACATCTTTTGCCATCTTTTCACATTCTTTAGTCTTGCCTTTGAAGACTTGATTTAAATGTTCTTCAGCCTTTTCTTTTTCTTCAATTAGCATTGATAAACTATTTAGAGTTTCATTTGGTGCCTTCAACTGTTCACTTAGCTCTCTGCTCCTATCCTTGGATTTATTGACTTGCTCCCTTAGCTTTAGGATGCATTCATTAGCTTCCTTGACATTTTCCTTCAAATCCCTGATATCAACTTCATACTTATCAAGATCTTCAAGAGCAGTTTTTAGTTCTTCATTTTTGACATATGTGCAACCATCAAATGTGACACTACCTAGAATTGCTTTAGGAGAAGTAATATATCTTTTGGATGCCATGTGTTTACTTTCCCAGATCTTCCTCAAGCTATTAAACTTCTTCCAAGGAACCTTGCTCTAATACCAATTGTTGAACCAAAGGAATACTAAGAGGGGGGGTGAATAAGTATTCTATAAAATAATTCCTTCACATGTGCTTTAATCCATTTACTAAATTCAATAACAAGAAAGCAAAATAAACATAAGAAGAGCAGCCACAAAGTCATAACACATAGACACTAGGATTTTTATATGGAAAACCCAAAAAGGGAAAAACTGCGGTGAGTGTTAGCTCACAATATATTATGATATCAAAACTAGATTACAAGAAGGCTCACTACCCAAGGACTCACCATCCAAAGAAGTGCTCACTGCAATAGGCTCACTACCATAAAGAAGAGAAGATGGAGAAATGGTGGCTCATCGCCAAGAAAGAACTATTACAATTGCATCTATAGAATGCTAGAATACAACTCCATTGATAGATCAATGTACAGATTCAAAGGTCTTCATTATGTCTGCCCTGCTTTTCTGCTCTGCTTCACATATACTCTGTTCTTCTTCCCTCTACGCTCTTACTATACTTTTCACATCACAGAATCAGTGTTAGATTGCACACTCACAACAACAACAATGTATCGCATCAAAATCCATTGGGTATTTATATCCACAATAAGATCTAACTCAAATTTTGGTTGGCTTGCCAATGATGAAGTGTGTACACCAAAAGCTATACTCTGTCATCTTGAATTCATTACATGAAGTTATGTGGACCAATGTAAACCTTCAAGAATCTTCATATAGGTGTGGACCTATTTTAGAACCACTTAGAATAATGGTTCAAGTAATATATCTTCACCACACAATGATCCAACTAAGTGTCGACTTCATTCTTAAGTATACTCTTAACCTTATTGTCTATCATAACAGAACTTCTTATGCAGACCACACTGGACTCCAAAATTCATATCAAACATTCATTAGACATCACCAATCATACATTTATAACCGCAGATCATAATATTCTTATGTGGCAAGATGTGGATCTCTAAACTGATGACTCTATCTTTGTGAAACATGTCCAACTGAATGTTGATACTTAGAAACTTGTAGATGATCTTCTGGTGAACTTTAGAATCTGCAAATATAGAATTAGATACTTCTCATATGTGTTTACAACACCTCCAAACTGCACATAGAAACAATCAATACTGGAGGAATGCGGACCAAAATACTCAGGTGTTCTTCACTGTTTATAATTGAACTCTAGTTACCCGAACTTAGGCAATTCACATTATGACTTCTAGAGATTATTAGGACATGAAACTTGGAATATAATATCATCAAACAATTATATGCAACATACCAAAATCACAAACCAAAGTCTTCATCTGCGGAGGAGTATCAATCAATTCTCTGTCACTGACTCAATGAGCTGCCAACACTTAGTCAATTTGACTAAGTTATTCTTACCGAACCAAAAATACTATGCATAACCTGTCTTAATAACTGTAAACAATCATATCTAGTTGTTTCCATCAATGACAACATCAAATCTCCAACATATCATAAGTGTCTCTTGACCATGTTGCCAACAATATGAGATATAGATCAATAATTTTTTATTGTTCAAGGCATTTGATAGGGTTTCCAACTAGAAAACTACCATTCTACCACTCCATACCTAGTACTTCTAGTTATTTCTGGGTGTTGTCACCATTTAACTCACCACTACTACATAGGATTTTCTTGGGCTCACCTTATTCGCCTTTAGTGCTTTGGATCAATCAATATTTGTTTATTAGCTCATCCTAGGTTGTCGAAACCTTTCACATTCCTTGGTGCTTCAGGATATGGCATGGATAGAGCTTGGGCAGTTTGATTTGGCACTCAAGAGGGGTTGTCATTGAGCCCAGTCACCAAATTTGGGTTTTTTGAAACTTTATTTGTAAACCTTGTAATTTTTTATAATTTGTGAATCATTGTTTATAAACCTTGTCTGTATATAAACATTGGTTGTTGTTGTTGTAACCTATTTTGTATCACCAACTTAAAAACTCAACCACTAGGGTTTTTCAACTACAACACCATTGTCAGATATGCCACTAGGAGACCTCTAGTCTGCTACTACTTGACCTCTTGCATCCACTTCTCTACTCAAAAAATGCCACTAGGAGTTCATCACACCACCCTAAGTGGTCTTTTCATGTGGCACCACTAGTGAACCACTAGGTGGTGCTCCGCCACTGCTCTGTAATTGCACAACTAGGTTGCCACCTCCACTTTTGTGCCACCACCCTAGTAGTGCTCAACTTAACCTTAGCATTTTTGTTACATCTACTATAATTGTAACATTTAGTGTAACTATTAGCATTTTATGGTAACCTCTAGTAGTTAAGGCTACCATAGGCCCTCCTTTAATGCTTGTAAGGGGGTTGTGTTTCCTTTTTACCATAAATTTCACTTGGGAAATCAGATTTTCAACTTCTTATAGGAAAAATAAAGTTAGTTCCATCTATTTTGTCATGGTGTGATTTATTTTTTCCCATTTTTTATAATTTTATATAATTTTCATCCAAAATCCACTTTTCCTCTTTTTTGACATTTTTCAACAAGGCATAACTTTTTCCCATGATGTTGAAATTGAGATTTTTTTTCTTCGAAACTTATCAAAAAATGCAAGGATTCCATTGGTACATGCAATTTTTTTACTTTGAAATGCTTGTTTTCCTAGAAATTTGTAAAATCACCATTAGTTATAAATGGTCCATTTAGGCTTTTAGGTTGCAAAATTGTACTCAAACTTATAAGTTTTCCTAGGGGGTATCTTTTACAAAAATATTTATTTTAGGGGGAGTCAATTGTCAAGTTTTTTTTTCATTTTTGAGGGTTGTAAGGTATATGTCTTCTTGTGGTCCCCTCTTGACATAAACTAAAATCATCCTTTTTGACACTTGTAAGAACTCTAATAGTAGATTTGTTTGTAAACACATTAATATAAAGTGCCAAAACTAATTTGTGTTCCTTTTGGGGAGGATTATTGCACATCATAATGTGCCTTTATTTGTACTCACACTATTTTATAAAGTGGCATGGGGGATTGTGTATGTGTCTTTTTTTTCCATAACAACTTTGTTTGGTGAGTACTCCTCCACGACAATGATCTAGCCTCATGCATGTATGCCTTGTTTTTACACACCCTTTTCTAGTTGCTTGTACATCATATTTGGCCATGATGCTACATCTACATCCATTTGCACGCCTTTATGCGACATTTCAGTTGATTTTCTAATATCTCTTCCTTGTTACCATTATGAGGGTATCGTCACATGGTTAATGCTTCTTGGTTTTTCTTTGGAGTGATCTATGTATCTAACTTTTATTCCTACATACTAGGTGATTGCATTGGCTGCTTACCCATGCATTTTAGTTAGATGGAACTAATACTATATAGACACTTTTGCATTCTAGTTAATGGAGGCAACCTTCTACTTTTTCAGTGGACCAATATTCATGAGATTATAGTACTTTGTAGAGCACCACTTGTACATTTTAGTAGTGTCTATGGGGGCACTCATATAGTGTTTCATTTTGCCTCTTTGATCATATTACCATTTACATTCTCAACTTCACAAATTGTGTTTCCTTTGTGCCATCTATGGATATATGCTTGAGTTTTCCCCTCCACACATTGTGTTGCCATCATTCCATCTATGCATATATGGTTGAGTAGTTTCATTTGGGTCACTTGTGCAGAGTTTTGTGCCTCTCTTATCTTGATCCACATTCATTGGAGGGTCATTTGATTTTATCAGACCCCAATTCTTCTCTGGTAGAGTTTACCAACTTCAACATGCTTCAAGAGTTCTTCACGTTACTATCTTGTAGGGATAGCTTTGAGGAGGCTTATTTTCATCTTGTTATCTCTTTTCAAGAGGGGTTTTATTTCCTATAGGATTTTTGCTTTTCTCCATTTTTAAGAGATCTTTTGTACATGGGTACCTCATCAGGCCTTGTTGCTGGGACCCATCCATGCATCTTTGTATTTTTTAGTGTTTATCTTTCTCCCTAAGTATCACTTAAGGGGGTGTTAGTGTGAAAAGTGCTTTTACCTATCTAGCTTGACTAGTTCCTATTCACACTACACTTAAGCTCACTTAGAGAGACTTTTCTACTTTTGTATCACCTCATGTGCACACAACATGTGTCCTCACACTTGTCTCAAGTGAGCCTACATGTGTCACACCCTTGGAAGGGTAGTCAAACTTTCAATCCTATCTTCTCATCTCCTCATCCTTGCCTTTATATGCAAGGCTTCTATTGTGCTTTTGTAAGCTTCATATTTGATTCATTGTATAATATTTGGCTTTTTATTAAGCAATTCAACTTTTGTGGAAGGTTGTTTTCTATCTTGTAAGTGATCTTGGCTACTCCAACAAACAAAAGATCCATGCAGTTAGAGTCATTTGAGTACCTATAAGTTGAGAAAGGGAGAAAGGGGTGGCTATTAAGGAGCTTGCTATTAGGTCAAGCCCATATTTTGGTCTTTTGGCTTCCATGTACAACTGATGATATAGAGGAAAATAGAGAGTGTGTATGTGTTTAGCCTATGTGTGTCTAGGACTAAGAATGTAACAAAAAAGTAAATCTATAAGCATTAAATCATAGGTATACAAGGATTAATACCCTAGTGTGTGTAGGAGGATGAAAATGGAGTTGGAAAATCTATTAGTGCAAACAAGGAAGTGACGACACAAGAGAGATTACAATAACAATAAAGAAAATGGAAACAAGTTAAGAGCTTTGAACAATATCACCTACAAAATTTTAAATGGAGATGATAGCTACTAAAATCACAAGCACAAGTCCTTGACCATGAAGAATAAAAAAGACCAATTCTAGAAGAATATAGTTGCTGCTCAAAAAGCTCAAGAATGTTGGAATGCTTCATAAGATCATTAGAGTGCAAGAGATAGATTGATGGAGATTGTAGATTGTTTAGATGATTCAAAATATTAATTTGAGAGGGTAAATGAAGGGTCATGGAATGTTAACTACTTGCTAAGATTTGCCGAATGAATCTCTGGGCAGTTACATTTGCATGTGCTAGCTGTTGGCAAGAGACACTGCTCTGATGAAGGATTGCATGTTGTCATTGATGGAAACAAGGCAAAGGGATTACAATGACATGAAAAAGAGACATTACTCCAGAAGATCAACTTGGTTTGGGAACAAGGCATAAAAGTATTCTGGTTCAGAAGGCTAAAATGACTAAGTATGGGCAATATTCAGAGCAAGTGACAGAAAGTAGGTCAATACGCCTCTGCAGTTGAAGATCAGTATATGCGGTTTAGATATGTTTTTCATAGCTATTTGATGATGATATGTTCCATTTCTCAAGTCTTGACTTCCTCCAAAAGTCATACTACAAAATATCTAAGTCTAAGTGAACGGGGCTAAGATAGGAACAATGCACAGTGCCAAAGAAAAAGGGTCTGCATTCCTCCACAATTGCATATTTTGTCTTGTGGTTATGAAGGTATTCTAATATGTCAAGAATGAATTTTGGTTATGAATCTTTGAGTCTCTTGTGGTCCACAGTAAGATTTTTGATATGACAGATGAATTGGCCAAGCATGTTCTTAAGAAACAGGCTGACAAGCATGTAAAATCATTATGCGAAGAAGATATATTGTTTGAATAATAAATCTAAGTGGTTGTATAATTGGTGCCAACCTATATGAAGATCATTATATGTTTGGTTAGGTCCACATTACTATTTTTACACATGATCAACCCGACAAGGTAAAATACATTCTATACACACTTCATGTCAGCTTGTCAACCTGATTATGAAATGAATCTTGTTGCAAATATAAATACTTGATGGATTACAATTTTGAGGTGTGTGTGAGGTGTGCAATGTGTGAATTCAAAGAGTGAAGGATTATGAGCAGAGTGCGGAGCAGAAAAAGAAAACAAGGGTAGAAAATAGAGTATATGTAGTAGAGTTGAGAAGCAAGGTAGAATAAATGAAAACCTTTGAATCTGTGTATTGAGCCTTTAATAGAACTGTGATCCAGCATATGGTAGATGCATTTATAGCAGTTCATCACTGGCAGTGAGCCAATTTCCTCTATCTTCTATCTTTCCTTCTCAGTGGACAGTGAGTCCACCTGCAGTGAGCATTTCTTTGGGTGGTGAGCCCCATGCAGTGAGCCTTATGTAATCTGGTATTGTTATCATAATATATTGTGAGCTAACACTTACCGTGGCTTTTCCCTTTTTGGGTTTTCCACATAAAAATCCCGGCGTCCATGTGTTATGTCTTTATGGTTGTTGTTCTTATGCTTATTCTGCTTTCATGTTATTGATTTTAGAAATTGGATTAATGAACATGTTAAGAAGTGGTTTTGCGGAATACTAATTCACCCCCCCTCTCAATATTCCTTTATATTCAACAATTGGTATTAGAGAAAGGTTCCTTGGAAGAAGCCTAACAACTTGAGGAAGATCTTGGAGAATTCACTCATGGTAGCCAGGAGATTTGGAAACTTCTCAAACAATGTTGAACTGGAAACAACTCTTATTGATTTGGAAAAATTTGAAGTAGAAATCAGGCATCTGAAGGATAACATACAAGAAGCTGATGAATGCATTCTAAAGCTAAAAGAACAAGTCAATAAATTCAAATAAAAATACAAAGAGGTTGGTGAACAATTGATTTCAACAAATGAAACCCTGGATGATTTGAAAGTGGAAGTTATAGAAAGAGCTAAAGCAGAAGAAGATCTAAATCTGATGGTAAAAAGCAAGTCAGAAGAATGTTCCAAACTTGAAAAAGAAGTTGTGAGCCTGAAATCAGACTTGGAAAAAGCTAAGAGCTATGAAGAAAAGTTCAAGATAAGTTCTACAAAACTTGATGAGATGATTGCCAGTCAAAAGAATTCCGATGACAAGCAAGGCTTGGGATTTGAGAAAGGAGAAAGTTCAAAATCAAGTCAAGCAAACACTGAGTTGAAGAAAAATAAAGGCAACCAGTTCAGGAATCAAAGAAGAAGACCTAGAAGACCTTCAGTTAGACAGCCAAATGCTCAAAGGACCCCATCTTTCAATGGCCATTATTTTAATTACAATAAGTTTGGTCATAAAGCTACTTAGTGTAGGAGTAGAATAAATTAAAATGTTCCATCATTCTCTGGTCAATGTTTCAATTGCAAGAAAATTGGTCATAGATCAAATGAATGCAGAAGTCTGGTAAGGAATGGATTTTACAATGCAAGGAATACTCAATCATTCAATGGAAAGTGTTTTTCTTGCAATAGATTTGGGCACATGGCTAATCAAATGAGATTAGCCATGTATTCATTTAGAGGATGGAATCAAAGACAAGGAAGTATAGTGTGCTATAATTGCAACAAACTTGGTCATATGGCAAAATTTTGTAGAAGCAAGAATGTGAAAAGAAACTACTATGCTAAAGAAAGGAAAATAGAGCAGAGAAATGATAAGGGAAAGGAAAAAGTTGATCCGGTTGAAACTAAGAAAGAAATGGGCAAGATCTGGATCAAGAAAGATGTGATTAAAGTCAAGGATGGATCTGCACCAGCATCTGGTGCAGATACTTCCTCCGGGAAGTGAATTTGTGAGCTCTGGCTCAAGGGGAACTACAATGAAAATCTTAATCCCCTAGCCAAATTGTCAGTGCTAGAATCCAGCATGAAGATATGTTGAAAAGATGCATATGATTGATCCTTTGAAAGAAATTCTGGTGAAAAAGGTTCAAGTGCGGAGCATTGTAGAGCAATCCTAATAGATTGTATTTTCTACAAAGGTGTGTTTGATAACTTTTTCATTAGAGGCATTTATGATGACTAGGTCATCCTTGCAAAGGATAAAAAGGAGCTCATTTGACAACTAACTCACTTTTCATTCAAGCTACCAAGTATTCAAGAGAGACTGAAGCAAAATTCTAAGCAACATCAACAAAGAACTCAGAGTGATTCAAGAAAAGAAAACCCTAATTCAACATAGAAAGGTATTTATAGTTGAGACCTTATTGTGAATCTATTTGAATCTTTGTAAAAATGGCAACTCCACAAGTTGTTGATATCATTGAGCGAGCTCGGCCAAAGTTCAAGAAACATCCTTTCAAAGCAACATAAGTTGATCCAATGGGTGCATTTTCAGATATACCATATGGAGTTATGTATGTGTTGGGTGAATATTTTATCTTCATCTAACTAAAGGCAAAATGGTTATATCAACCACAGTGTAATGAGATAAATCTCTCCTCTCAGCAAGGGGAGGTTCCCTATCAACTATTATGAACTTATTTATACTAAAAACTAATTTTGGGGTGAAACCATGTCATCCATTTCTCTACTTTCAGAAATGATGTTTACAATATAAAATATCACTTTCACAATACAAATTGAAATAACCAAGAAACCCACGAGAGCACAAAGTCTACCGTTGCTTTTTTTACTGATTTACAATTTAGAAACAAGTAGGATGAGATGCAGCTCAAAGTCTTCACCGAATACTACAACAAAACATACGATCACAAAAGATAATAGGAGCTCAAAGTCTTTCCAATATCTTTTACTTCAAAACATAAAATCACAAGCTAAAGATAATTGTTGTAGCACAAAGTCTCCAAAATCAGCTTTAGAACATCTCCCAGATTATTCACACTCACACTACAATTTGATCAAGTAGAAAAGATAGCATAAGGAAAAGGACATAAGAACAATTTCCACTACACCACAAGTTATTCCAATGCAAAGATTGAAAGATCGCTCGCTTTTCTATTCACTTGATAAAATATGATTTACAATTTGAACACAAAGTCTCAAAATGCTCTTCAATTTGGTAGAGTTTCACTTCAATAACTAAAAGATCATAATTACAATGGGGGTCCTCTTTATTTATAAGAGAAACCGAGAGCAAAAATAGGAAAAATCTAACTACTTTGACTTATTCAACAAAAGAGTCCTATTTGACTTGGGACTTCCTTTGTCTCACATGTAATTACATTTTGGAAAAATACATGTGAAAATGTCCAAAACTAAAAATAAAGTACATGTGAAAATACAAAAATAAACTAAGGCATGATCACTTTCATCAACTCTCATTCCCATCCTTCTTTAGAAAATCCTCAAAGATTGTCCACATTGTTTGCATCTCAAGGTTATCTGGTCCAGAAGTATTCTCAAAAATGACACAAGTCCTTGTTACTGAATCTTTCACAGAGGTAGCAGCCTTCTCATGATTATCCAAAACTACCTTGAGAATGTCCAGGGTCAACTGTATATCTGACAACTTATCCATAGAAGCCACTGAGAAAGCTTGATCTTCAAACTCTTTTGGATCATGTTATTGAATTCCTGTATCTTTTCATCTGTGGAAAGAAAATTTTGATCTCTTTGACTGGAAATTATAGTAGCGAGGGAGAATTGAGCATTTTCATGGGCTTTGAAGGGCTAAAGTACGATTAGAGCAAAAAACTGAGTGAAAGTAGGCTAAAGTTAACAACTTGAAAATTTTCCCAGAGTTAGAAAATTTTCAGGGAGTGAGTGCACGGGTGGCAAAAATTGCCACCCTTGCATGTGGAGGAAATTGCTTTTGTACACGAGCGGCAAAAATCACCACCCTTGCATGTGACAAAAAGACTAACATGCACGAGCGACAAAAATCGCTGCTAATGCATGTAAAGATGCAATGGAGGAAAAAATCCCCACCATTGCATGTGAAGATGCAATGGAGGCAAAAATTACTGCCAGTGCATATGAAGATGCAATGGAGGCAAAAATCGCCGCCAGTGCATGTGAAGATGCAATGGAGGCAAAAATTGCTGCCAGTGCATATGAAGATGCAATGGAGGCAAAAATCCATGTCATTGCATGTGAAGATGCAATGGAGGCAAAAATCCCTGCCAATGCATATGAAGATGCAATGGAGGCAAAAATGCCCGCCAGTGCATATGAAGATGCAATGGAGGCAAAAATCCCCGCCATTGCATATAAAGGTGCAATGGAGGCAAAAATCCCCACCATTGCATATGAAGATGCAATGGAGGCAAAAATCCCCGCCATTGCATATAACAAAATTTACTAACTCCTAAAAAGTGAAATTTTCAATTAGACTTGTTTTTCAAAATTCAAGAAACTGACACAAGTTGACACGCGAAAGGATGTTCCAAGGCTAGGAGACCATGCACAAGGATAAATGTGATTCACCTCATTTTGTGTGTTTAGAGTTGTAGGCTACAAAACGGACAAGTTTTGTAGGGGTCATCCTACAAATTAAGTGCAACTAAATTTGAGGATAACTGGCTCTAATTGGGGAACTTCCTTTGATCATCCTTTGAAATGATTGAAGGGAGAAGAACTCCAGTCTCTAAGTGCCTTCATCCATCCATTGGGCTATAGAGTCAGGCGACACAACAAAAAGACATGAAAACACAAAAATGACTAAAACAACAAAAAAAAGACACAAAAACTGTACAAAAATTCATGAACTTATCTATCACTTCACTTTGAGAATAGCTTTAGATGTTGTCTGCTGTGAGGTAGAAGAAAAGATGTTCCACTTATTTTTCTTTTACTATTGAATGAGTAACATTTCCCAGTGCTTGACATTCTGGGATCTTCTTCTGCATCTAGATTGAATTGTCCCACTCTTGCTGATGAATTTAGTCCCAATTGTCGTCGTCGTTTGACAAAGCGATCATGCTCATCAAAAGGTTTCTCCAAAAAAACTAGTCTTTTGGAAATCCTATTTCCTTTCAGCTACAAAGTCTCTTTGCTCGAAGAGGATGATCCATCTGTTTCTAGACCTTCAATTGAAGCACTATCTGATGACTCAGGATCTTCATTAGTGGTCAAGAAATAAGTACACATATCAGAAAAGTCAAAGAGAATCTGATCTTTTGGATCCTCATATTTCATTACTGTGTACTTGGTCTCCCTTTTAGGATGAACCTCCTGCATAATACCCTTAACAGGTATTCTTGCCTCAAGCATTTGAATATGTGTCTCCTCAGCATGATCTGTGATACCAACAAGTTGATATGGACTTGCTACAGAAGATGAAAAACTCTCATCTTGAGGTTTTACATTGGGGGTACTGGTCTTAGGAACATAGGATGAAGTGAGAGTTTTTGGTGTACTTACTTGTTTGTCACCAACCACATCTTTATGGTTTGTTGTATTTTGTGACCATGTGAGAACATAATAAGATTCACCAAAAGTAATTTCTTCTTGTCCCATCTCATATTCCAAGTTCAGGAACCCGATGGTAGAGTCGCCAGCTAATTGCTCCTCACCTTCTGTGAAAAGATTAGCATCATCTTCTCCTTGATCATATTCTAATTGAAGAAGATCGTCTTGCTTTGATTCATAATGGAAGATTGTTGCATCTACAGGTGGTGCCTCTAAAGCAAGTCTTCCTTGTTGTGGAGGAAACATGTTTTGATTCTGATCCACTGAAGCATTGCCCTGGTAATTCAGAGCAGTTGGGAATGTCTTCCTCGGAATGTCCTTGTAGAGGGGAATGGAAAAACTCTGTGACAACTATTTTTTCAGAGCTAACAGCTCATCAGCCAACTTTTGCACCATAGGATCCATGGTGCTGGTAGAAGGTAAAGCCAAAAAGGGCTGCTCATTAGGCCCAATAGAATCCTTCTTCAACTTTCCTACCAAGATCAAATCATCCTCCACTTCAACTGCTAAACTTTGAGCAATTGTAAGATCAGCTGGTGCTACTCTTCGTACAAGAAAACTTACTTCTGGCAATTATGAATTGATGAAGAAGCATTTTAGGTTCTCAGTTGTGGGTTGAGCAATAGTTG
The DNA here is from genome assembly GCA_027924645.1 of Cunninghamia lanceolata. Taxonomy (NCBI): domain Eukaryota; kingdom Viridiplantae; phylum Streptophyta; class Pinopsida; order Cupressales; family Cupressaceae; genus Cunninghamia; species Cunninghamia lanceolata. Next base: position 1,839,817 of record BSBN01001465.1, on the reverse strand, counting down.
GGATCCTATTCTTTAGCTTATTGAACTTTTCTACAAACTCATGCATGGGCTCATGTGATTCCTTTTTCATTTGAGTAAGTTGGGCCAACAAGGCATAAGCATCTTCTGCTGGCTTGAATCTAGCTTCGAACTGGGTTCTAAGTGTATTCCATCTAGTGATAGTTCCAGGTGCAAGGTGATAGAACCAATCAGCTGCAACACCTTGGAGTGTTTCTACAAACAATCTTACAGAAACATCTTCATATTCAACTCTGAGAACACCACATGCAATGTAGAAAGCTGCAATGTGCTCATCCGGATGTTGTTTACCATCCCCGTAGAAATTGGGAAAGTTCTTATGCAAACCCTGAGGTAGTTCATGTAGAGGCTGAGTCAATTTCAATGGCCCAAAGGCATTTCCCCATGGACCTGGGATAGCCATACTCTTAACAAACAAAAGAGTAGATATAACAAAAATATATTACACAAAGTTGAGGCTTGTATGCTTCAACCAAAGGCGAGAGGCTCTTGGTTGCGCGTTCATTCCCCAACATAGTCACCAAAAACTGATATAACCATTTTTCCTTCAGTTAGTTGAAGACAAAATATTCACCCAACAGTAGGCAGAGGATGTTAGGGATTACATTCATGTTTCCCTAGAAGAGCATGGTGATAGAAAACTCCTAGACTTATATCTAAATGATCTAAGTAGTGATCAATTTGAGTTGAAGGAAGAATACAAAGCGTTGGAAGAGAAGAAGTTTATTTAGTACGACTTCCCAACATTTGCAGTAGATGACTGAATCTGGTATGTGTTGAGCAAGATCCACGATGAGTTCATGTGGCTCGAAAATCCCTTGAAAATTACCAAGGATGCAATTAGGGCAGTAACTGGATTAAATTCCACCGGAAGCGTGCCTGTGTTGAAAGTTGTAAAGAATCAAATTATGATAGAAGCTACTGGAGCCCAGTTTGATAAAAGGGCACTAAAGTTAATGATATTATAGACCATGCAGTGAGATTTGCATCAATGATAATTGGATATAAGGTCTATTTCTCTAACCGAGAAAACTCCATCTCAGGAACTGCCATATACACAACCTACCAAATGATCAAGGAGAATGCAGATTTTGATCTATGTGACTATTGCGACAACAGTTAATGGAGAACCTGAAGAAAACAAAAGAGAGCAAATATCAATTCAAATTTGGTATTCTAATCCTCTACCTATTTTTCTATTTTATGAAAGAACTACCAACTATGAAAAACTTGCTCTAGATCAATAACAAACTAGTTGCAGTTCAAATTAGAGATCTTATAAGAGGCATAGGAAGCCATGATGAGCAAAATGCAACCCTATGGGGCTACTTCAAAAATTTTCAAAGGCAAATGCAATCCCTGGAAAGGATTCCAAAATCAATAGTTGAAAAGTATAAGAATACAATATGCTTTATTGTGACAAAAGGCCAATGCTTGATGGAGTCTGTTGACCCTAGAGCATTATGGGTTATGCCAATGGGCTATGAAGTAGATGGAGAAATACTGGAAAATTATGCCCAACATATGCTAAGCAAACCAAGAGATCCCAAAGAAGAAAGTTTTGGGACATATGAGGAACTGTCTACAAAAATACATGTTGAAGTGAGAAAATTTGAAATTTCAAAGAAGGCCCGAAAGATTGCAGAAGATTATGCCCTGAAAAAAGGTTTCACCAAAGCACAAATCAAAGAGACAAGAGAAAAGGCACAAGCATAGATAGAATCAAAAGAGAGGAAGGAAAGTGAACATGTTAAGGCTCTGGAAGAGCCTAAGAGGCAACTAGAGAACCCAACAGGAACAAAAAGAAGAACTAGAGGTTCTACCTCCGTAGATACTGTTGATAACTGAGAGGGGGGGTGAATCAGTTATCCTAATTATTTCTTCTTTTGAACTTTCTTATTAATCAAAGCAGCATTGAATCAAACAAACAAACATTACCATGAAATGAGAAACACATGACATGGTATTTTTGACGTGGAAACCCGGTTAAGGGAGAAAACCACGGGGTGATTAACCCAAAGATTATTCTCTGTTAGAAGAATAAGGAATTACAAAATGGCACTTGCCAATTAGGGCTTACTGCCCAAGCACACTGCTCACAAAGAGGCACACTGCCTACAAGGAGACACACTGTCTACAAAAGAATGTTATACAATACTTGAACTGATTGGAAGCATCTACATATGCTGGAGTTCAGTTTCGGTTAGGCTCAGTATACTGATCTGCTGCACTTCATCTTTCCTCTACTCTTTATTCTACTTTTCTTTCACATACCGGATCTTTCTTACTGCTTCTGCACTGCTCTACACTTATTCGCATACACCATACCACGACTTCACTTCTCACAACAAAATCCATCCTCTATTTATATCCGCACTAGTGATTTCATTATCTTTCTAGTCGGCACCCGGAATAATCTATCTTCTCACAAACTCTGTTCTGTCGGCTGAATCCTTGCATATCAAGTAATGCGGATCAAGCATATACTTGTAGATGTCATTCATCATGTCGGCCAAACATGATTCATGCCTTCACAACCTTTACCATCAACAGTAACACATCCGGAAAATAGTCTGATACTCTGTCAGTCAGTTCTTCATCTGTTCTCACTGTCTCTCAGGAATCCAGTACTCAACTATTCATATCTTTTTCTTTGTTCATCACCAGAGGCTAAATCCTTGGAATATACTACTCAAGGTAGTCCTCTTGACTTCCCCAAATCTGCATTGCACCAAGACACTTCCTCTGAGAGATCCGGACCAATCTGTCGGACCTTGCCACATGCTCTGTTCTTGTTCACTGGACCACAACAATCTTCATTCTGACTTCCGGTAGAGACACACCATGACTTGCGGATATGTGGAATGACCTTTGTTTCCATCAATGACAACAACCATGAATCCATATAGTGTCTCTTGCCAACAATCTCCCCCTTTGGCATTGATGGCAACACTTAGTGAAAAATGACTAAGCGTTTACACTATGCTCCCCCTTGGCTGATGCTCTATCTTTATATACAATTTCTGGAACTCCCCCTTAGTTGGATTCCTCATTTTTCACTGCTCCTCACTCCCCCTTTGACATCAATGGCAAAGGGTAGGGTCCACACACCAAAATTTTCAAAGATTTACTATACATAGCCGCATATTTACATACTCACATAAACTGAAGAATGTCTGCAAAGGATGTCTTCAATTGGACCAGTTCTGTAGCCCAACTTTGCTTCATTCTGTCCAAAATGGAAATGTGACCACTTAACAAAAATGCAAAGGCTTCTGCCCTTTTGAGATCTGTCGGATCATTTGTTTGGGCGGTAGTCTGAGCATCACTGATGGCCTCATGCATAGTTTCTAACTTAGGGATTATAATCCTTCTAAGTTCTCCCATCCGGTTAGTTATATTCTTCCTTTCCTTCTCAAAGTTCTTTATTGCATTTGTGATTGCAATAGTTTGACATTCTTGATTTACTATGGAGGAAGAAAGAGGATCAAAACTTTGAGACAAACTTTGTAGTTTGTCCTGTTCCGCTTTTATTTTCTTATCAATTTCTACTGTTGCCTTTGACCAGGAGATACAAAATTTGTAAATGTCACCGCCATCCTTAAGAGCATTTTCTAAGCTCTTTATTCCAATACTCATATTTCTCCTATCATTAGAGATTAATCCTAGTACTTCTGAAAATCTTTTGTCCAAAAATTCCTTCCGGACCTTTTCTTCAGCTGATTTTTCTAGAGAATCAAAATGTGTATCAACACTGCTGACTAAGGTTTTGAGATTACCGAAAGAGGAGGCTGTCGGATCTATCTGGACTAATGGCATAATCTTTACAAGCACTCCGGAAGCAGCCTCTATCAACTCACAGTCTTCCATATGAGACTTTAGGAGTTTTTCATTTGCCTTAGCATTTGCAAATGTAGCTATCTTCATTGTCTGTACCGGAGAGAGGGAGTCAAAGTTGAATGGACCTTTTAGAAGCTCCGGTTCATCAATCTCTATTGTTTCTTGGCTCAGAAACTTTTGAACAGTTTGTACAGTGTCTCTTTCCGGAGACAGATGTTTCTTTTCTTCTGCAGTTTTGTCCTTTGGAGTCTTTACATTCTTCCCACTTTCAGTTGTGGTTTTCTCTGTTGGAATCTTCTCTTTCTCTGCATCCTTGGTGCTATCAACCTCTTTTTCTTTTACTGCTGCTTCTTTCTCCTGTAATTTCTCTTCTTCTTGGGATTCGGAGACTGTAGGAGAAGCCGGAGAAGAGATGTTAGTCTGTTCAAGGGGCACTTCTTCCGGAGCAGACGATTCCAAGTCCACAGCTGTTTCTGCACCTAAGTCCTCTACAACAGGAAGATTAAACCTTTTGAAGGCCTTCCGGAGGATCTCTTCTGTCTCTATGGCCACCTTGTCAGTCTCACCAAGCATGAGTTGATTCATTCTTGCTTTACTCCTGAACTCATCTTTGCAGTCTTTGAATATTATGTTCATTGTCTTGGGATCAATTTGAGGATAGAGCTAAATAGCTATCTGCTCCCGGATCTCAAGATCTTTTGCCTGAGCATTATTCTTTCTTATTTCTAATTCCTTCTCTAGACTCTTAGGAATTTCAGAGATGATCTCAATAAAGGCTTTATTGTAAATGTTGAGGTACCTGATTGTAGCTTCTTGTAGGATCTTTTGATCTGCCTCATTGTAGTCATCATAAAATTCGGCCATTGGTTGAAGATTCCCATCCACAGTGACTCACTTGATTACACTCTCTAGAGACAGAGTGGGCTTTTCAACAAATTCCTCTACCATTTCTTCCTTGTCTTGACCTGTGGAGGGTTTACCGGATCCTTTCTTCTTCTGCTTCTTTATTTCTTTTACTCCCTCATCTGACTCAGTTTCCTCTTCATCCTTTTGGCTTTCATAAGCCCTTGTGGCTTTTGTCTTAGATCTTTTACCAGATGCCTGGACTTCCGGTTTTGAGCTTTTGGTTCTGACAGGTGTAGATCCTTTTGATGATCTGGTCCGGGTTGAGGTTTCCACCGGAGCACTTTTCTTACTTTTCTTTTCTGCCTCTTTCTTTTCTTCCTCAGCCTTTCTTCTCTTTTCCCGGTTGGCATCAAGTGCCTCCTTTGGGATGCCTAGGCCTTGAGCAATATGCTCTACTTCTTTTCTCACCTTCCTCTTTATCTCAGGTTCCCTGAGTTCTACATGGATCTTCACACTCAGCTCCTCAAAGGTTCCAAATCTTTCTGCCTTTGGATCTTTGGGCTGACTAAGCATGTGTTGAACATGCAGTTCCACAATCTGTTCATCAACCTCATACCCCATGGGCATGATCCAGACAGTCCTTGGCTCCACTGCCTCCATTAGGCACTGATCAGTATCCACCATAAAGAAAACTGAGTCTTTGTATTTTTCAACAAGAGACTGGGGAATTCTTTCTCTTGCTTGCATCGTGCTCTGGAAGTTTTTGAAGTATCCCGATAGGGCTGTATTTCTTGCTTTGGCATCCCCAAGCCCATGTAAATAATCTCTTATCTGGACTGCAACAGGTTTGTTATTCTGCCATGCCCATCCACTTGATCCGGGTAGCTCATTCATGAAGTAGAAAAATAGACATAATATAAGAGTACCATACTTAAAAGAATTCTTTTTGTCCTTCTTGATCTTTTGTATATTTTCCATTAATTGGCTTAAGAGAAGTTCACAGAGATCATAATTTGCATTCTTCCTCAGCATTTCATAGGCAGTATATACTGCAGTTCCGGATACAGAATTCTCCCTACTGGAGTGATAGATCTTGTATCCTATTATCATGGATGCATACTTGATATCCGGATCAGAAATATCTTCAATGGTCATTGCCCTCTTATCAAATTTTGATCCGGTGGCCTTAGTTACAATGTTATTTTTGACATATTTGAGGATAGGTATCCCTTCGGAAGAGTATAGACCAGTTACTGCCCTAATTGCCTCTTTTGTGATCTTGCAGGGTCTATCCAGCCATAGGAAGTTGTCATGCATCCTGCTCAGTACATACCAGACCCATTCATCTTCTTCAAAGTAGGGGAAATGAATGAATTGATCAAATTGTTTCTTCTGGATACCCTTATACTCTGGTTTAAGCTCAAAAGCATTGTCTATCAGTTGTTTGTGATAGAGATCTCTCAATTTGAATTCCTCAAATTCCTCAATGCTTGCATGTATGTAAACCCTAACGTCTTCTGTGTGTAAAACGCCATGAGGAACACTAGAGAATGCTCCTAAGGGATCTACCTCCAATGACTTGTATGGATGTTTCTTAAATTCAGGTCGGGGCCTATCTGAGATCTTTACTATATTTGGAGTAGCCATTTCTCAAAAGATTTGTAGCAAGATATCGAAAACAGAAAATACCTTATGCGTCTTCAATTACACGGAGTGGTTGGATTGATTTCTGTATGTAATGACTTCGGCAGGAGATCTTTGGTGAGCTTCATGAATCTTGTTGCAGAGCTCCACTTTTTGCTTCTTCTTGAGTGCAGAATGAGCAAGTGATTTTATGAGAAATCCCTTATATTGCTCCGCAAACCCTAATATCTGATGACAATAAATGCTCGACCTACATTATTCCAGTTTGCCTTATTCGGATAGCTTGGAGTACCGGATCAGTCCTGATCTAAGAACATCATGCGGATCTTCTAATCATGAACAAATCAAGATGACACATTACAAGAACATCCCAAACACTCTGTCCAATCAGCAGAATAAGACAATGCACTTCCGGATCTCTCCAGACCCTTTTGTAATCCTCTGTTATTCCGGAGCATCTCCTGGAATAGGTCTTACTTGATCGATCACAACTTCTTTACATCTTCATGCGGACCTCTGAAATCTTTTCTGGATCATCTCAAGACTTATATCTTCAAACCCTTTACTCTGCATCTTGTGCCACATCTGACACCACTTGATTGGCTGGGGGAACAGGATTTTCTTTGAGTCTCCCCCTGAGCCAGAGCTCACTTTTTAATTTCTGGAAGGAATATCAGCACCAGAGTCTGGTGCGGATCCAACTTCTATGTTCTCTGAACTTTTCTTCACCCAAATCTTGTTCATCTGATTCCTAACTTCATCCGTATTCATCTTTTGTTTACCCTTGTCTTGATTCTGATTATACACCGGACCTCTTTTGTCCTGATTCTTGCTTCTGCAGACTTTTGCATTATGACCGGACCTATTACAGATTTGGAAAATAATATTTCTTTGCATATTTGACTGATAACCTCTTGATCTGCATTGATTAGCCATATGACCTACTCTATTGCATGCAAAGCATCTACCATTGAATGATTTGTTTATTTGCATATTTCTGCATTCATGAGACTTGTGTCCATACCTTTTGCAGTTAAAGCACTGTCTGGAGAAGAATGAATTAGTCTGATTCATTCTCTTTCTGCACTGATTAGCTTTGTGACCAAAGTGATTGCAGCTGTGGCAGTATCCATTGAAGGATGGATATCTTTGAGCATTGGGCTGTCTTACCAGAGGTCTTCTGGGCCTATTCCTTGGATTTTCTAATCCAAAATTCTTTTGACCAGATCCAGAGCTTTCTCCTTTCTCATATCCCAAACCATACTTGTCATCTGTCCTCTTTTGACTTCCAAGAAGTACTTCAAGTTGGGCAGAACTTATCTTGAATTTTTCTTTATATTCATTTGCTGTTTGAAGATCTCTTTTGAGAGAGACAATTTGATCCTCAAGTTTTTCTTCATTATCTTTGGCATCTTCAAGATGTCTGATAATCCTGTCCATCTGGTGGCATTCTTCTGATTTCTCTTTAAGAGATTGTCTTAGATTGTCTTCAGCTTTTCTTTTTTCTTCAATCTCTTGAGTAAACTTTATAGTTCCTGATTCCATTTCATGTCTTAACATGATGACTTCTTTTGATAACTTTTCACATAACTTGGTTTTCTCAGTCAATTCTTCATTTGTATTGCTTTCTTCACTTTGTCTCGCCAATTGTTGGAGCAGCTCCTTTCTCTTTTTCATAGAGAGACTTAATTTGTCCTTTAGTTCTCTCATGAATTCATCAGCCTGTTTGAGTCTTTCCTTTAATTCATTGACTTCAGAGTTTGATTGTTCAAGATCCTCAAGGGCAGTCTTGAGTTGCTGCCTTAAACCATATGCATCCATTTGAACTCCCAGATCTTCCTCAAGCTGTTAGGCTCTATTAGGAGGAACTTAGCTCTGATACCAATTGTTGATAACTAAGAGGGGGGGTGAATCAGTTATCCTAATTATTTCTTCTTTTGAACTTTCTTATTAATCAAAGCAGCATTGAATCAAACAAACAAACATTACCATGAAATGAGAAACACATGACACAGTATTTTTGACGTGGAAATCCGGTTACGGGAGAAAACCACGGGGTGATTAACCCAAAGATTATTCTCTATTAGAAGAATAAGGAATTACAAAATGGCACTTGCCAATTAGGGCTCACTGCCCGAGCACACTGCTCACAAAGAGGCACACTACCTACAAGGAGACACACTGTCTACAAAAGAATGTTATACAATACTTGAACTGATTGGAAGCATCTACATATGCTGGAGTTCAGTTCCGGTTAGGCTCAGTATACTGATCTACTGCACTTCATCTTTCCTCTACTCTTTATTCTACTTTTCTTTCACATACCGGATCTTTCTTACTGCTTCTGCACTGCTCTACACTTATTCGCATACACCATACCACGACTTCACTTCTCACAACAAAATCCATCCTCTATTTATATCCGCACTAGTGATTTCATTATCTTTCTAGTCGGCACCCGGAATAATCTATCTTCTCACAAACTCTGTTTTGTCGGCTGAATCCTTGCATATCAAGTAATGCGGATCAAGCATATACTTGTAGATGTCATTCATCATGCGGCCAAACATGATTCATGCCTTCACAACCTTTACCATCAACAGTAACACATCCGGAAAATAGTCTGATACTCTGTCAGTCAGTTCTTCCTCTGTTCTCACTGTCTCTCAGGAATCCGGTACTCAACTATTCATATCTTTTTCTTTGTTCATCACCGGAGGCTAAATCCTTGGAATATACTACTCAAGGTAGTCCTCTTGACTTCCCCAAATTTGCACTGCACCAAGACACTTCCTCTGAGAGATTCGGACCAATCTGTCGGACCTTGCCACATGCTCTGTTCTTGTTCACCAGACCACAACAATCTTCATTCTGACTTCCGGTAGAGACACACCATGACTTGCGGATATGTGGAATGACCTTTGTTTCCATCAATGACAACAACCATGAATCCATATAGTGTCTCTTGCCAACAAATACTGCATCTATGCTCTTTGGTCCCACACCCTCTACTAGTGTGAAAGCTCTTGCATAAAGGCACAAAAGATAGAAAACCAAAGGACGTAGAATGTATGTCAATTTAGGAGCAAATGAAGAAGAGACAGAGTCATATGAAGTAAAAAAAATGAAAATTGAGGCCACTAAAGCTTCCAGGGGCAGCAAGAAGAAACCTTCTGGTAAGGGTAAAACTAAGAAAAGATCAAGTCAAGATAAGTCTTAGACAGGAGAAACGACTATAAGTCTTGAAGATATCCTAAAAGCCATAACAGTGGATGGAAACTTGAAACCCATAGCTCAACTATATGATGAGTATGATGATCTAGACAAGAGGATCATTGAGATTGATGTCATCAAATACCTAGACATCTACAACAAAGCCCTTATTGAGATCATTATTGATCTTCTAGATAGTTTGGGTAGTATAATGTCTACTAGAAAGGAAGTTGCTATGGCTAAGGATGTTGAGCTCAGAGAGTATACACTGATAAAGTTATGTCTGGAGATCACACCGGAAGAAAAAGCAAAAGTCTCCAAAGTGCTGCATAAAGAATTCAGAACAAAGGAAACAATGAACACTCTCATGTTAGATGACATTGAGAAAGTAGTGAAGGATATTGAGGAAATCACTTTGAGAGTGTTAAGGGATCATCATTTTCTAACTATATATGATCATGCAAAAACAAATGTTGAGGTTAGTACATCTATTAGTGAGGAAAACTTGGATCAAGGATTGGATAGAAGTGATGAAGAGCTGAAAGAGAAAGATGATCCTGTTCCTGCTACTGATACTACAGTTAAGGATCAATCCAAAACAAGTATTCCTCCGGAACAATAGACTGATGATCAAATAGACAAACAAAAGTGTGAGAAACAAAACAAAGATGATGATCTAAAAGAGGAACAAGCTGAAGAAAACTCTTCTCTGGAAAAAAAGAATGATGCTATTGAGGTCATGGATTTAGATCCTCCAAAACAAAACCAAGAAGAAGAAGTCTCTGATATAGCAAGAGACACTGTAGAGTCTATCAAGGAATTCTTGAAGAGAGAAAAACAAATCTTGGATGAGCCTAGGTTTTTGTAGGGACCAATAAACCTGGACTCAATGTCTCCAATACAAAAATTTAAATTGGTATCAGTTGTGTAAGCAAAGGCATAGAAAGAAATTTTGAAGTCTCACATGCAAGGTAATGAACTGATTGGTGAGGCATCCAACATTTTGGAGAAGTTGATGCCATCATATCAAAAGGACACTTCTATGTCTTCATTAAATCAGCTAAAAGGACTCATAAATTATGTGAGTGAGCATTTTGAATCTTTTGAGAAATCTACTGAAACAAAAGTAAGACAAGAGTTTGATGAGAAAATATTAAGTGAGTTGAAGACTATGATAATAAATGACAAAGCTTTGCTAGACAATGGAATGAAAGGCATACAAAGTGCTATCAATGAAGCGTGTGACCTATACAAATTTTATTTATCTTGGCCGGAAGCCACATAAGAGCTAGAAGAAAAGAGAAAGGATTTGAAACTGTAGCTGATAAATATTTCTAAATCAGTTGACCTAGCAGTTGAATCCGTGAGTAGGAACGAGATACAAGTAATTAATATTCATGATGGGTAAAGTAATTTGATGAATAAAAGGGATCAAATGAAAAATAGAATGTGTTAGTTGAGAGGACTAATTAGTTCCAAGTTAGATTCAATGATTATTCTTGTAGCAGAAGCACAGGTAGCTTCACAAATTGACACATGTTCTGATGTGCAAAAGGCAGAAAAATCAATCTTTTTGATAAATGGTCACATTCAAATTTTGGAAAGAGCTAAGAAACAATGGGACGAAGAGATTACACAATTAAAGATTGTGTATAAGGATATTCTTTCACCTACAACTAATTGAGTTGAAGATTGTATGTGTACATATGAGAGAGAGTATGAAAATTTTGTAGTTTTGACACAACTTTGACCCTTGTACATATGCCTTTACCATTGATGTGAAAGGGGGAGAAGAAGACCAGTGAAAAAAGGGAAAACACCTGAGGAGGAGTGAAAGAACATAGTGTATATAGAAAGGGGGAGTAGATACACATTTTTCATTAAGTGTTACCATCAATGCCAAAGGGGGAGATTGTTGGCAAGAGACACTGCTCTGATGAAGGATTGCATATTGTCATTGATGGAAACAAGGCAAAGGGATTCCACTGACATGACAAAGAGACATTACTCTGGAAGATCAACTTGGTTTGGCAACAAAGTATAAAAGTATTCTGGTTTGGAAGGCTAAAATGACTAAGTATGGGCAGTATTCAGAGCAAGTGACAGAAAGTGGATCAATATGCCTCCGCAGTTGAAGATCAGTATATGCGGTTCAGATATGTTGTTCATAGCTATTTGATGATGATATGTTCCAGTGCTCAAGTCTTACTTCCTTCAGAAGTCATACTGTAAAATATCTAAGTCTAGGTGAATGGAGCTAAGACAGGAATAATGCACAGTGCTAGAGAAAAAGGGTCCGCATTCCTCCGCAATTGCATATTTTGTCTTGTGGTTTTGAAGGTATGCTAAGAGGTCAAGAATGAATGTTGGTTATGAATCTTTGAGTCTCTTGTGTTCTGGAGTAAGAGTTTTAATGTGACAGATGAATTGGCCAAGCATGTTCTTAAGAAATAGGCCGACAAGCATGTAAAATCCATATGTGGAGAAGATATATTGTTTAAATAATAAATCTAAGTGGTTGTATAATTGGTGCTGACCTATATGAAGATCATTATATGTTTGGGTAGGTTCGCATTACTGTTTGTACACATGATCAATCTGACAAGGTAAAATACATTGTATACACGCTTCATGTCTAGCTTGTCGACCTGATTATGAAATGAATCTTGTTGTGGATATAAATACTTGATGGATTACGATGTTGAGGTGTGTGATGTGCGAATTCAAAGTGTGAAGGATTATTAGCAGAGTGCATAGCAGAAAAAGAAAACAAGGGAAGAAAACAGAGTATATGTAGTAGAGTTGAGAAGCAGGGAAGAATAAATGAAGACCTTTGAATCTGTGTATTGAGCCTTCAATGGAATTGTGATCCAGCATATGGTAGATGCATTTACAATAGTTCATCACTAGCAGTGAGCCAATTTCCTCTATCTTCTATCTTTCCTTCTCAATGTACAGTGAGTCCACTTGGACAGTGAGTCCACCTGCAATGAGCATTTCTTTGGGCAGTGAACCTTATGTAATCTGGTATTGTTATCATAATATATTGTGAGCTAACACTCACTGTGGTTTTTTCCTTTTGGGTTTTCCACATAAAAATCTAGGTGTCCATGTGTTATGTCTTTATGGTTGTTGTTCTTATGCTTATTCTGCTTTCATGTTATTAATTTTGGAAATTGGATTAATGAACATGTTAAGAAGTGGTTTTGCAGAATACTGATTCACACCCCCCCCCTCTCAGTATTCCTTATATTCAACACTAGAACAACAAGGTCAAAAAATTTAAAGAAAATGACCATTGTATGACTACAAAGTCAGTGGATGCTATAGTGGCATGTAGATGTTTGTGCATTGTGTTGGCATCGAAGTACAATAGGGCTATAAAGAGGTCATAATTATAAAAGAACATTGGCTTTATATAAGGCAAAAAAGATATTAACATATAGAAACACAAAGCTCATGTTGGCACTAAGAGCAAGATAAAGGCTAAGATAGGGCCAAATAAACCTAAAAGCATGTTAGGTGCTATAGACACTAAATTAAGGTTAATTTGTAGTGCCAAAATTGTAGGGTATGCAATTTTTGATCTTATAGAGGGTTTGGATAGACTAAAGAGAAAATTTTAACAAATCAAAACAAATGCAAGAAAAAATAATTTAATCTTAACTAAAATTATCACAAAATTGATATAAATTACTTCTTGCACATTGAAGAATTGTTGATGAGGTGGACATGGCCTGGATTCAACTTAGAAATAGAGATGTGCTATTCCATGCTTGTGTTTCTCTACCAATAGAGAAAATTAAATAATATAAAAGGTAGTTTTTGGTTATTATTTATTTGTTTGTTTTATGATAGTTATAATGCACTTGCATTGTTTAGGTTTAGTTTATAATGCAACTGAGCCTTAACACACTCACATTATAACACAAATGTATTAGGATTTTATAATGCGAGCGCGTTATCTTTTATTTTACCTCTAGAATATTTTTTGACCACTTATTGGTGCCCATCTATGTGTACATACCTTGATATACTCTAGAAAAATCCTTTCAGAGAAAAACCCAACCTCAAAAGCATTGAAACTAATATACTTTCAATAATAAAAATAGTCATACCACAATATCAAACTTTGACCCTTGGCATGAAAATCAACACTCTCAACCAAGGAAGAAACCATGCAAGATGCAACATTTTTCTGCACTAGTGAAGAACCATTGTTGCTATTTTCATGAAACCAATCCAAGAACAAATGAAAGCCACACATTCCACTCCATGTTCCTCAAGATCTCCTTAACAAGAAGCCTAAGCTAAGCTCCAAGCTCCACTCACAATGAGGAAGTACAAGATGATTAAGTGATGAATGACTCCATCCCAAGCCTCCTATTTATAGGCAAGAGGCAATAGAGCAACAAATAAGAGGAAACTCACTAGAAGCTTTCTAACCACCTTTGTCACCATTATTTAATGCCCCAAGCTAAAATAATCAATGTACCCATTGCACAAATGGTTAATGCTCAAGCATTCCATAGTGGTCCCTTTGCTCCCTCAAACCAAGTTGGCTTGAAACATATGCCCGGAACATTAAATACTTATATAATATTGAATGCATTTTACAATTAATCAAAAATATGAAACATGTTCCTCTAATGAACCTGATTGACTATGTGCTTATTAAACCATGACTCCCTCAATCTACCACCCACATTAAACACATTTTCAATATCAAATACAGCCTCCCTTAAAGAAAATATTTGCCCAATTACAAAATATAAAATATTTTAATATTCAATATGTACAACACCACCTTCCCAAAAATAGGCTATGCTTTTTCCTCTTCATCTCCCTCCCAACTTGCTTTAGCTTTGGGTCCACTAGGTCCCTTCTCACCAGAAAGTTCTTCAGGCATGTCCTTATTGAAAAAATCTTCTACAGAGTGTCTCAGTTTAGAGGGCAGGATCTTCAGTACTCTCTCTAGCTCAGCTCTTGTATCATAAGCAACAGTAGGTCCCCAGTTTCTCATATATTGCAGCCATGGAGGCTCTTGTAGAGGTTGAGGCTGCATATAATCTGCTGATATGATTTGGAATTTCGTACTTGTATCTAAAAAATATTTGCTTCTCTCCGTATCATTCCTTAGACCAATTTGAAGCTTTGCATTCCCTTGAAGGAAGTCACCTGCTTTAGGATAACTCGCATGGCCATCCTTGCTAGAATAGATGACTGCTCTATCTCTACTCCCTTCACTGTATTCCAACTCTGAGGTGTGCAACCATTGCCCACTGCTGTGCTGTGACAGATAAATTCTCCATAACTTGCCTGTGAGATTATTGATTCTAAGAGTAAAATGTTCCCAATCACCCACATGCCTCCCTATTCTACCCAGACTTACATTATTAAACACCTGCACCTTGAGGCTCCTAGGACCATTGAAAGGATAAAATAACCACATTGCTAAATCACTACATGTCCCTCCCAATATGGGTTTTATGTGCACATAGGCTTCAGCACTCTGTAGATCTCCTTGTTTGACCCTTGAGGCAGCTGCACCATCCTTAGGCAAATCCAGCCAGTAGCTCCCATCATCTGGATCACCTCCCTGGGGAAGATTTGAGCCACTGGGCTCTATGGGTTGTGCTCCTATTGCAGAGTCCTTGCTGTACAAGAGTGCCCCATTCTGAAAAAACCACTCCACTGATGAAGGCATGTACTTTTCATCTGGATGGAAGAAGACACTAGGTCCATATTTGTGCAACAATTCATTGATTTCATCTACATTTGGCATGGCACTAAATTTGTGAAGATTAGAATTCTTGAGGCATGCAATAGGTAGAGGGTCATCAGGGGTCAATCCACCAGTTTGGCAGTAGAATGCACCCACATAGGCTCCTGCAGCTTTTGTCCCTCTAACTTTAGGCCTGATATTCCAAGCGGTGAATGAGTTGTTGCTCCAAATGGCTCCATCTGTTTGACAGGTATCTGTAAGGTCAGAACGAACACACATCACCAATTCCTCAGAGGAGGGCTTTGCAGGGGTATTTGTGACAACACAACCAAGAGCTTTGTATCCCTCTGGGGCTTGAGGAACCCAAAAATAAGCTTGCCCTTCATTGCTACTCCAAACCAAAATATAGTCTGAAGGCTCTTCCAATGGTGGAACTGGTGATATACTTTCCCTACACATAGAGCTTCTATCATGTGTAACACTAACTAGAAGGAATGGTGATTCAAGGGTTTGCTGAGAATTAGGACATCCATAATGGCCAAGGACGAAAAAGCCCTGTGGAATTTGCAGGGGCTTGTAGAAGGTGGCTCCTTTGTTATCAGGGGAGCTCCATACTTTCTCCATGGCAGACACTTGGACTGCTTCAATTTCTCCAAACAAGATCTTTCCTTTCCCAAAACCTTCCATTTTTCCTTTAAGAAGAAAAACATTTTATGACTACGAGTAATGGTGTATAAATATGGCTCCTCATTGAAAGTTTTGACATGAAGTTTCTTCAACGAATATCCTGGATTTTCTTCCATGAAAAAGCATGCATTGGCGTGCACATAACTCTTCACTTTACGTCAAGATTTAGGCTTGGTAGATTCTTTTTCTTTTGCTGAGTCAACTCGTCAAGTTTTCTTCCATTAAAAACAATTTCAATTGCTCTTCATAGCATATCAAACACGTCTTCTGGAGAATATTTCATGAAACAGTTGTTTCAGAGACTTGGGTGATGAGGCTGTAATTAAATGATTCAAGGATAGCTTGAGAGGAATGATGACTTGTGTGAGATTGGTAAGTGTGAATTCCAATTCCTTTTCATTCCATAAACAAGCAACCGTTTAAACCTTTAACTGAAAGACTTGTTTTGTTTTCTTTGGTTTTATATTTGAATGCTGGTGGGGATTCGTTGTTTAGTTTTGGATTTGGGAAAGCAATTGGTAAGCAATCTTGCCAATCACTTTAAATGTTGTAATCCATAAAAGTGATATTATGTTAAGGTCTATTTTTATTTCAGTCATTTTAATTGTTTTTTATTACAATATTTAGATTTCTATTTGTTTATCACTTTAAATGTTGTAATCCATAAAAGTGATATTATGTTAAGGTCTATTTTTATTTCAGTCATTTTAATTGTTTTTTATTACAATATTTAGATTTCTATTTGTTTATCATTTTGGCCTCTTTTAAAAAAATTAGTGTTTAATACATTTAAGGTTTTATCTTTAGATTCTTTTAAGTAGGGTTTACTTTATTTTCTTATAATAGTATTATTAACATCTTTAGAAGATAAAAATTGGTTTATGGAATTTTAGGAAGTATAATATAAAGTAAAATATAAGATAAGGAGTGTTAATACATCTTTAAAAATGAGAAAGGAAAACCTAAAAATCATAAATACAAAATATATTAAAAAAAACTAGATCATTTCACCCATAATGTCTCACAAGTATCTTTTGAGAGTTTGAGTATAGATGCAGAGATCTCTTCCTACCTGACCTTGTAGTAGAATATAAAAATAAGTGATCATCATGTTGTGGCTCGCCTTGTTTCTAACTAAACAATAGCTAATGTTGAGTATCTTTACAAAGAAAGTGCAAGGCATATGTGGTCCTTGTAGGTCAAGAAGTTGTAGGGAGTTATATGTGAGTCTCTAAAGAGGTGAAATAACTAGTGCTTGATCTCATGGTAATGAGAACATCTAAATACAAAATGATCCTTAAAAACTAGACTTAGGAAACAAATTTCAATGTGGAATGTGGTGACATGTTTGACTTCAAAATCAATGGGAATAGTCCTAAACTATACAAAAGGAACCCCAAAAGCTAGAAGTTAACTATTTAAGTGTGGTGTACCTTAGAGTTAGAATGACCATGTCCTTAAAGTCAAAGTATGAAGTGCAATAGTGACTGGATATTTGAGGAGAGAGACTATTGAGGGTTAAGCCACATTGATTGTAGATAGGCTTTGTAGATAAAATCTTGTATATCCTCTGTGTGTATGTGTGAGAGAGAGAGAGAGAGATCCATTGCATCTATCAAAAGCTATGTGGAGGAATCATTTCCATGTTAATATCTTTTAGTTCTTGTAATGAATAGGATTTGACATGCCAATTATAGTGGGTCACATGATGTGCATGTTGCATGGAGGATTTGAATGTTAAATATGGATACCTAATATTACTAATTAGAAAACTTCCCATCCTTTTAAGCATGTGTATTGCATATTCATTGCCTTGAAAAACTCTATTGTAATAATAAGTGGTCTCATGTCAAACTCTACAAGATGATGGGTTGGGGAACCAATATTTTGACATGTAGATTTTTGGACATCATCAAGACTAGAACTCTTTCTATCTATTATCAACTTTCTTTACCAAGGTAATGTCCTTGAACATCAACCCCATATAGAAGAATAATCATGACAAAAGAATGAAGAGATTGAATCTATACCCTTGTCTTGAAAATGAAGCTAAAATCTCTATTTATCCAAGTTGGTTAGCCTTGCATATCTTTTATTGAATCCATGATTTTTTGGTATCACTTTCAGTGGTGGTTGGTAGAAGGAAACCCTTAATATACATCTAATGATACCAACTCAATACTGTGACCTTTATACATAAGATGACAAAAGTGTAACCACTTTGTAAAAAAGGTACATAGCATGTGTTTGATAAAAGGATTATGATAATGCACCTTATTTATTAAAAAATATCACTACATACACTTATTCCTAAGACATCTGTTAAAATAATACCCCTGTTTTTATAGGTGCACAAGTGTAAATGTTGTGAAATAAAATTAACCCCTTTATAAACACATGTGATGTATCCTACTTTACTAGTGTACCTTCCTCTCTCCCAAACCTTCCCACCCTCATGCATGTCACACTTAGATTATCCATATCTTTGGAAGTATGTTTAAACCTATACCTTTTCTTTTCCCTAGATTTACCTAACGTCTATGTTCCTCTCTCCCAAACCTTCCCACCCTCATGCATGTCACACTTGATTATCCATATCTTTGGAAGTATGTTTAAACCTATACCTTTTCTTTTCCCTAGATTTACCTAAAGTCTATGGGAACTACAAAGGAATGATCATAAAAATATCTAGTTGTCTTTAGATTCCTATGTCTAAGTGGGACTTCAAATTGACGCCGTCTACAAATAGAATAATAGAAATAAATTCTCTATATAACAAACAACCATCCATTCCTAAGAACCTCAAGATATAATTTTCTCCAACTCATCCTCATCCATTTAAATCCCAAAAAGTACATGAAAGAGTGGGAAAACTTCTTTTGGCCTGCTAGCTCTCTAAACTCCCTCTATTTTAACAATTCTTGTTTGTACTTAATATTCCCCCAAAAAGATGATTCTAATATGATTCAAAAGAAATTAATATCCTCCTAAAAATTTACAATTACTTAGGTTGATGATCAATTATAAGTTAAATTAGTGCATTGTTATTTACTATTGTAATTAAATAATTTGTTTGTGAGGTGAATTAAAAATATAGACATGTGATTTTAACCTTTTAATACTATTCATCAAAGGGTTTCAACAAAGTTAACCCCTCATTAAATTAATACTAAAGAGAAGCAATTCTCTACTAATTAAGATTATTGACAATGACAATTCATGTGAAAGTACTAACTAAGTTGTAATTTTAACATTTTTCCTTTTGTCTTTTTATATAAAAATATATATTTGATTTTCTATGAGCTCTATAAGGAAATCTCTAAGGCCATTATTTTGTTTTAATGTTAGCTTTGATTTCTTCTTATTATTAGTTATTGCTTGTAGTAAGATATTATAGCATTGGTCTAGTTCTTAACACATGATTAATTTTTGCATAGGCAACCAATCAAAATGTTTTTTTTTGGTAATAAATTGTACTACATTATTCAGCAAATGCAAACTATCCAAATTTTAAGGATTAATATAAAAACTTGATTTTCTTACATTTTCATTGGCTGAAATTTTTTAGGTCTTACATTTCATAGCACAATAAGATTTAGTTATTGGACACATGTCCTAGGTCACTAATAGTACCAAAAGTTTGAGGGTGCCACATTTTAATATAGGAGAGTTGCATGGCATTTTTATTATCAAACATACATGGATTAGTAGTTTTTAAAAATATCTTGTACTTGCACTTGCTCTTGCTTGCCTTATACAAGATCTCCCTAGATTTGTATTCTTATTACTTTTTTTGGTTGTGTTATAGAGGAGGGGCTTGTATTTCTCTGGATGTGATATGACATGTCTTGATCTATAGCATTAGTAACTAGGTCTTGATCTTGTACTAGAATTAGAATGGGTGTGTTATACAATGAGGCAAATGTGAACTATAGTTATAGTTATACCACATCGTATATCATTCGGGACTACTGTTGAGTCAACCATTGTTGCTTAATCTACTAAGTCAACTATACCATAGTTGTGAAACAAATGAAACTACTGCTACTACTAGTGCCACTTCTACTACTTACGGGTCTCAATATGGATTATGAAGGTATGAATTACAAATAAGTAGTGCACTAAAGATAGTCTTTCCAACAAAGCTTTGTGCATGAATGAAACTCTAAGAAATCTCCCCTTAAGTGATCCATAAAGTTGATCAAGTCAACATATGGAACAACTTTCTTCTATACATTCTCAGTTGATTGCTCTTGCATTAATCCGTTGGGTCAATTTATGGGATATGTATTTGTTACTAGTTCAATTACATTATCCACTATTTAATTGACTAAACCAATTGATGAATAAACTAACTAATTAGTAACCTTCAGCTAGCCTACAAAGGCGTCATGCTTGTTTTTACACATGGACAATACACAAAGACACAACTTTTTTTGTTGTTTAAATGCAACTTATTTTTCTTTTGATTGTCTACACCTGGTAGCACACTCATGTGCACTCAGTGTCATTGCATGTGCAACATAATAGAGAGCATGCCACATCATGTGAGGGAAGGAGAACATAATAGGCAAGTGATGGAGCTCATTCCACACACCCTACGAATGTGAAGGAAATCTAATTAGGGTTTGACACCACCTATTGTGATTCCTCAAGGGGAAACCTCCATGAGGTGTCTCATCTCTAGGTTCCTAGGTGGAGTTGAATGATCATGCCACAAAGGCACAACCCAACACCTACATTTGGGATAAATTTCTAAAAAGCAAATGTTAATTAAATGCATATGTGTAATAGACTAACTATGTATTTTAACCATATAAATACATTGAATTCCAACTATAGAACACTTTACTACACAATACTTTTTTGATTTAAACAAAATTATAACTTACTACAATTTAAAGCTATGGAGTTAGAAGGGATATCACCACACTAATTAACTATGATTAAATAAATTCTTACTTAATGATTTAATAAATTTAAAAAATCGCTCACTTTTTGCCCAATCCACAACACAATGGCAATTTAATTCTAGTAGTTAATTTGATCATTTTATCCATTTATTCATTTCTCCAACAATGCTATAAAATTTGAAATATGTAGTTTGAAATGCATATATTATATCAACAAGTATTTCCAACACATCAAGAGTATAAAAAGATATGTGCATATACATACATGTGTGCAACTCTCTAAATCAACTTTTCATAATTAGCTTAAGAAAATTAGTTTATATCTATATATTATGTGTGTGTGTGTGTGTATAAATATATATGTATATGTATATATGTATACATATACATATTACATGGGTAAGTGTACTAAGATATATGTATGTATGTATGTATGTATGTATGATGTGTGTGTGTATAAATATATATGTATATGTATATATGTATACATATACATATTACATGGGTAAGTGCACAAAGATATATATATATATATATATATATATATATATATATATATATATATATATATATATATATATATATATATATACATACTACATATATATATACATACTACATACATACATATATATATACATATATATATATACATATACATATTACATGGGTAAGTGCACAAAGATGAGGGACCAAAATGGGGTCTTAATTTGCCACTTTTTTTTTTGAAATTAGGAAACATTGATGTTGGATGAGAAATTGAAGATAGCTACACTCAAAATTTGAAGATGGAACGAAAACAAGAGTTGTAGTGCTCCGAATTTAGTTTCTAAACTACTAAGTTTTTCAAAAAATGGTTGAGGTTAAGGGGTTCAAAAAGGGGAGCACACAAATTGGTCTTGTTTTTCTCAAAAAAACATAACATAGCATCTAGTGTGCTCCCCCTAAAATGTTAACTTTTTTTTAGTATTTCAATAATCGCTCTGGTAAGAAATTAGGTAACACCATGTAGTTTATCCCTAATTTTTTTGATAATTGTTTAATGAATAATTTATTTTTTAGTAATTTTTAAAGTGGACACATCCTGAAAAATAGAAATTTGAGCGTAATCCCCCCTAAAATGTTTGAAAACTAATCGAAAATCAAATTTTTTTTTGAATTCATGTAGAATAGAGTCTAGTTTCTAAAAATATAACTTATTTCAATTTTTGATGAACGGTTAAAACAAAGTCAAAAATACTAAACACTAGTTTTTGACAAAAACTAGACACACTAACAAAAGAAATTCAAGATGAAACACTAAATGTACTCAAAATGTGAAAAAAATTATATGGTTAGATAGCTAACAAAGAGCTTAAGATTATGGTGGTATTTTTTTTAGTTTTAATTGAAAAAAGTGCCATCTTGATGGGGAGCATGCTCTAGATTATCTCCAGATTTTGCTAAAAATTGATAAAAACACGTCAAACAAAGCTGAACATAATTCGAGTGCGTTATAATGCACTCGCGTTATGTGAAATAAATAACGCGATCGCGTTATAATGCACTTGCGTTATGATGAGCATAACTGGCTGCAATACACATGCCAATTGCATTTGCTTGAAAGTTTCTAAAGCCTTTTCAACAAATTCATTTTTTGCATATCTTGCAATCATTGCATTCCATTATAGAACATCTCTTTGAGGTGTTACATCATACAATTGACATGCCTTGTCTATGCTTCCACACTTTACATACATGTCTACAAGGGCAACTGCACTTCCTATCATCTCTCTCACTCTATTTCTCTCCCCTCTCTACATCCTACCCTTTCTCTCAGTCTTTGGTTCCCTCCCCTCTCTACCTCCCACCTTCTCTCTCACTCTCTTCTTCCCTCCCCTATCTACCTTCTACCCTCTCTCTCAATCTCTACTTCCCTCCCCTATCTTCCTCCTACCCTATTTCTGAGTCTTTGCTTCCCTCGCCTCTCCACTCCTACCTTCTCTCTCACTCTCTTCTTCCCCCTCCCTCTCTACCTCTTACCCTCTCTCTCACTTTCTACTTCCATCCCCTGTCTACCTCCTACCCTCTCTCTCAGTCTCTGCTTCCCTCCCTTGTCTACCTCCTACCCTCTCTCTCTTATTCCTTCCCATGTCTACCTCCTACGGTCCTCTCCCACTCTCTACTTCCCTCTTGTCTCTACCTCCTATCCTCTCTCTCACTCTCTACTTCCCTCCCCTCTCTACCTCTCCTCCTCATTCTTCCCATCCAATGAAATTTCATAAATTATCTTGTTTCCATTTCATCATCCCAATTTATATCCTCATCCATCTTTACATATCCTATTTTTCTTGTTTCCATGTTCTTTGTTGACAAGGGAGAGCGAGAGGGAGAAAAAGGGAGGGAGGATTGAGATGGAGAGGAGAAAAGGGGAGAGATACTTGGTGATAGGAGAGAGAGAGAGAGAGAGAGAGAGAGAGAGAGAGAGAGAGAGAGAGAGAGAGAGAGAGAGAGAGAGAGGGTGGGTCAGGTTTATGAGTTTAAGGTTTCTTAAGTTTAGGGTTTAGGGGTTTTGGGAGAGAGAGAGAGGTTTAGAGTTGCTCAGGTTTAGGGTCATTATTTAGGGTTTATGAGCTTAGGGTTGCTTAGACCTTTAGGGGCATTATTTATGGTTTATGAGTTTAGGGTTGCTCAAGTTTAGGTTTTAGGGTTTTGGGTTAGGGTTTAGGGGAATTATTTAGGGTTTAGGGGTTTACGGTTGCTTAGGTTTATGGTTTAGGGTTTAGGGGTTAGGGTTTAGAGAGAGAGTGTGTGTGTGAGGGGATCAATATATAGTGGGAGAGATAGGGAGATAGAGGTTTAGAGTTTCTTCCAAGGTTTATGGTTTAGAGGTTTGGGGTTTAGGGTTGCTCAATTTTAGAGTTTAGGGGTTAGGGGCATTATTTAGGGTAACTTAAGGTTTATGTTTTAGGGGTTAAGGTTTAGAGGTTTAGGTTAGGGTTTAGAGAGAGAGGACTAATAGGGAGATATAGAGGAGACCAAGGGAAGACATAGGGAGATAGAGGGTGAGGGACATGGCCAGAGACATAGGCAGAGAGATTGAGAGGTAGAGGGATGATAAAGATAAGGAGATAGGGTTTAGGGTTGATCAGGTTTAGGGTTTAGGGGTTAGGAGTTTAGAGAGGGAGAGATATGGAGATAGAGGGTGAGGGACATGACCAAAGACATAGCCAAAGAGATTGAGAGGTAGAGAGATGATAGAGACAAGGAGATAGGGGTTTAGGGTTGATCGGGTTTAGAGTTTAGGGGTTAGGAGTTTAGAGAGGGAGAGATAGGGAGATAGAGAGTGATGGACATGGCCAAAGACATAGGCAGAGAGATTGAGAGGTAGAGGGATGATAGAGACAAGGAGATAAGGGTTTAGGGTTGATCAGGTTTAGGATTGATCAGGTTTAGTGTTTATGGTTTGTATATATGATGTATAGAATGGTGTAAATGACTAACATATTGGCGCATATGTTGTTCTGA
Source organism: Cunninghamia lanceolata (assembly GCA_027924645.1). Taxonomy (NCBI): domain Eukaryota; kingdom Viridiplantae; phylum Streptophyta; class Pinopsida; order Cupressales; family Cupressaceae; genus Cunninghamia; species Cunninghamia lanceolata. The sequence continues at coordinate 1,815,424 of BSBN01001465.1, read as the reverse complement.
TGGCTCTTGTGGCTGGCAGAGGGTAGAATGACACCTGTGATTGGCTAGGTGTAGAATGATGTTTGTGATTGATAGGTAGGTGCTACTAAGGAGCATATTGGCACATATGATATACAAAATGGTGCAAATGACTAACAGATTGGCACTATGATCTTCTAATGGCTCCTGGTGAGGTATTTGTTTTATTTTGATTATTTTTGGGATTGTTTGAGATGGAGCTTAGATTGATTTGGGATGGAGTTGGGATGAAATGGATTGGTTTAGGGATGATGAGAGGTGAAAAGGACTAGATTAGGAATGATTTGGGAATGATAAGAATGGTTTTAGGGATGGTTTGAAGTGGTTTAGTTTTGATTACAGAATGATTAGAATGATTTAGGAATAGTTTAGGAATGGTATTTGAGATGAAATCCAGGTTGATTTGAAAATGATTAGGGATGAAGTTAAATTGATTTGGATGTGATTTGGGATGGTGTGAAGTGGTTTAGGGCTGATTAGAAGTGGTTTAGGGATGATTAGAGATGAAATTGAATGGATTAGGGATGATTTACGATTGATTAGGAATGAATTTGGTTGGAATGAAAGCTTAATGTTTTCATGTTTTCACGTTATAGAGATTGGGAGAGATAGGGAGATAGAGGTTTAGGGTTGCTTCCAGGTTTTATGGTTTAGGGGTTAGGGGTTTAGGGGTTTAGGGTTGCTTGTTTTTAGGGTTTAGGGGTTAGGGGTTAGGGTTTAGAGGCATTATTTATGGTTTAGGTAGAGAGGCGAATAGGAAGATACAGAGGAGACTGAGCCTGGGAGAGATATCTCTGTCTCCTCTATCCCTCTCTCTAACTATACCTACCTCTCTATCTCTCTCTCTCCCTATCTCTATCTTGCTAGATCTCTTTTGATCCCCTCTATATAACTCTACCTTTCCATCTCTCCCTCCCTCACTATTTGAGGTTTACATGAGTTTAGGGTTGCTCAAGTAAATAGGGTTTAGGGTTTTGGGTAAGGGTTTAGGGGAATTATTTAGGCTTTAGGGGTTTAGGGATGCTTGATTTTAGGGTTTAGGGTCTAGGGGTTAGGGTTTAGGGTTTACAGGTTAGGGGTTTAGGGTTGCTTCCAGATTTTATGGTTTAGGGGTTAGGGGTTTAGGGGTTTAGGGTTGCTTGTTTTTAAGGTTTAGGGGTTAAGGGTTAGGGTTTAGGGGCATTATTTATGGTTTAGGATTTATGGTTTAGGGGTTAGGGGTTAAGGTTTAGAGGTTTAGGTAGAGAGGCGAATAGGGAGATACAGAGGAGACCGAGCTTGGGAGAGACATCTCTATCTCCTCTATTCCTCTCTCTAACTATAGCTCTCTCTCTCTTGCTAGATCTCTTTCGATGCTCTCTCTCTAAATCTACCTTTCTATCTCTCCCTCCCTCACTATTTGAGGTTTACATGATTTTAGGGTTGCTCAAGTAAATAGGGTTTAGGGTTTTGGGTAAGGGTTTAGGGGAATTATTTATACTTTAGGGGTTTAGAGATGCTCAAGTTTAGGGTTTAGGGTCTAGGGGTTAGGGTTTAGGGTTTACAGGTTAGGGGTTTAGGGTTGCTTGAGTTTAGGGTTTAGGGGTTTAGGGTTTCTTGATTTTAGGGTTTAAAGGTTAGGGGTTAGGGTTTAGGGGCATTATTTAGGGTTTAGGGTTTAGAGGTTTAGGTTTATGGTTTAGGTAGAGGGGAGAATAGGGATCCTTATCTCTATCTCTCTAGACATATGGATCCCTATCTCTTAATCTATCCCTCGCTACCTCTCTCTCCTCTTTATCTCTCTCCCCATCACTCTACCTCTTGAAATCTCTCTCCCTATGTCTCTAGACATCTCTTGATCTCTTTCCCTATCAAGCTATCTATCCTCATAACCCCATCTCTTAATATACCCCTCTCTACCTCTCTCTATATTTCCCTATCTATCTCTCCATTTCTAGATCTATCTCCCTATATCTCCCCTCTCTCTATATATGTATCTCTATCTTTCTCCCTTTATAGACCCCTTTCTCTATCTCAATCCCCATCTCTCCCTCTCCCCGTCTCTATCTTACCTATCCTCTCTATATCCATGTCCCTCTCTATCTCTCCATGTCTCTCAATCCCTCTCTATATATAGGATAGAGAAATGAAGAGAGAGAGAGAGAGATACTCTCCCATGTAGATACAAGGTTACCTTTATGTTATCATGCTTCCCATAACACGCTCGCGTTATAACGTGATCGCATTTTGGGAAGCATGGAAAATGGTAAAAAAGCATGTGGGATCTGTGTTTCAGACCCCACATGACTGTTATTCTTGCTTTTCAAGAGTATATTGGACAAAAAAACATTTTTCATGTTGTTTGACTAATTGACAATCATTTTATATCAATCCACCACCTTTTTTTGTTTTTTCAACGTAGAAGAAGTGATTTTTCATGTTTTTGGAGAAATTTTGATTATTTAAACTGAAAGTTTCATGTTTCATGTGTGATTTTGTTTCAAAGCTAATTACCATTGATATATAGATTGAATTTGATGATATATGTTTGTTTTTTCCATAAATCTTAGTAATCCTATTATAGAATTATATAGAATTCATAATCAAACTTGTGAAAAACAAGAATTTGAGGATTTTGAAGCCATCTTTTGGAGAATTAGTCAACTGCAATATCAAATTCTAAGGTATGTTCAATTTATGTCCATTTTAATTCACATATATATGTTCTTATGTTCTTTATTTCTTTAAATGTCTTTATGTCTTTATGTTTTTTATGTTCTTTATGTTCTAAGATATATATGTGTCTAGGTATATCAGTTAGTTCAGTCAAAGAGACTCCAAATTCCTCATGTTTCCACCTTGTTTCGGCCCTTCATGCCGTTATTTCACCTATTTTCAGCTATACAAGAGAAAAACATTATCAAATACTTCATAAAATAATTTTAGTGAACAATTGTTTGTCATACTCATATTCGTGTGTATACATGGAGCCAAAATTGATTTTGGAAGACTCTTAATTTTTGCCCTAGGATGATATAGAAGGATTTATTCCTTAATACATGCATAATTCAATTCATTTAATAGAACTATGCATGAAATGATAGTTTTCTTACAAAAATGGAGGAAATGAGCACCACAACCTATTTGACAAATTGTTACAACTCACTTTGATACCACTCAATTCATAAAAAACATGATGGAGATTATGTATTTACTTCATCAACATAACAAAATTTTAGAGAAGAGAGTTATATACAAATATATGGACATACAAGCATTATGACACAAGATGATACAAAGGGAGTTACAAGGAGATAAAACACTAAAAAGGAGGTTTTCATGAGTGTAGGACATTCACAAATCTATATAACAGTCCAATATCATAGTCATGACCATCATGAAGTTATTTTTAATTTATGCATTACTTAAGATGTCTTTGATCTTTTGTCACGTGTATCCAGAAGGTTATCTTCAATGGTTAATGTTCTTTTGACTATCACAAAGTTTTTGGACTAGTTTAAGACTATTAGGATAGTCAATTTATGTTGATTGCAATCCCCTTTGATGGCATTCATTTTGTCATCCTTCAAAATCACCTCCATACAACTCATACATGTAAAAAATTAACCATACAATTCATGATTTCCAAACCTAAAATAATGATTTAATACTCATATAAGAGTCCAAACAATGGCCTTCAAGGGGCAAGACAGTCAAGAGTAGTCAAGGTGATGTTCTTAAGAGTTGATAGGGTCAAAGGGAGGCTTAGTATTAGAGATATACCTTTACGTAGTGATCTCTCAACACCTTATGGTTTCAAATAGTTTTGAAGTCTCTTGGCAGCCCTATTTTCCTTCATGGAAATACTCATGATAGTCTTGAAGGAACAAAACTATTTATGTACATTAGTCCACTATGACTATCATAGTATTAGAGTCTTTTGGAAACCTTCCCAACTTTCGCCTTCATAAGATTCATAGTCCATAATTCAACTGTATTAAATTTCTACCCTAAATGTCATCTTTCCATTCAAGTGTATACTTCATGATTTGTTATTCAAGTATATACTAGATATGACTTTGTATTTGTATTTGAGTGTATACTCTATGACTTGTATTCAAGTGTATATCATGACTATGTATTCGAGTGTATACTCCATGACTTTGTGTATTCCATTGTATACTTGGTGCGTTTTGTGATTGGGAAAAAGGTGTGAAGAATCTATATGAAGGTGTTTTAGACCTGCTCAAGGAGTTTTGAAGCTTGCTTGGCCATTATTTGACAAAGTGTGATGACTGTCCTAAATGATTGTGCATGATAGTGTTGGGACAACAATTGGAAGTTCATCAAGTCTAAGTCTAAATGTGTTGGTCGTGCATATTCCTTGTTGGGAAGGGGTCTTAGAAGGTCCTACAGACCTAAACAAAGGATTTTAGAGCATTCTTCAAAGGTTAGACAAGCTTTATTATGACTGTCCCAAGAGGACTAGTTTTACAATCATTGAGTAAGTGTTGGAACCCAAACAAGTTAGGGTTTGATTTTGAGTCTAGGTGTTTAATACCTATTTGAATCACCTTTAGAATGTTTGAAATAGGCTCCCAAATTTGTATTGAGGTTTTTGAAAGCATCCCAAACAATGGAGAACATGCAAGAACAATTTGTCAATTTGTTAATTTAAGTTTGTCTAGGTCTTGTAAATATGTGTCAATTTTTTTTTGAAGTGTCAAGGCATGTTTTGATGTTATAATAAGGTCTAAGAGATCATTTTGAACATGTTTTAGGTCCTAGGAGGTTATTTGAGGTTCATTTTTCAAGTATTGTAAAAGTTGTTAAAATATTGCAATGTGGTTTAAATGCAAGAAAGTGGTTTGTGACTCTTTTCCAGCAATGTGAACACTTGACAATTTGTGGATTGGATTTAGAAAGGATGTATTTCTTGTTTACAAGTTTGTAGAATGTAGGGGTGTGAATTTGTTGTATGTGTGATGATACCCTAGGCTGGCAGAGCTATTGTTTTGAGCAAATTGGAGGTACGGAGATAGGGTTTGATGGAAAAATAGTTAGAGGATCATTCCAAGTGATTAATTAAGCATGTCCATACATAATTGAATGTGTTTGAGGCATCAGCAAAGAAAAATAATCTTGGAAACATAGACTTTCTATAAACCCTTATGATACAAGCATGGAATTGGCATTAACAAGGGTTTTGTAGTTTAGGGGTTTTGTAGTGTTTCCCATTGACAAAAGTGGTGGATTTGGACCATTTGAGGTCTATATTGAACATTGCAATTTAGTTTGGAAGTTTCGTAGAAGGATTTTGTGGAGTTGCTTTGGAAAACAGGGCTAATTGCCCCTTTCTAAGAAATGGAACAGTCAGTTTTTGGAGCTTGTGTTACAAAATGACCTATACCTATTTTAGGATATGTTTTAGATGAGCTTAAGGGTATCCAAAAGTGTCAATAGTTTTGAGTTTTAGTGCCTACCCTCAGAGAAGTTCTGACAGTCCATTTTGGAGGGCTACTAGCATTAGGACAGTCAAAGAAAGAAGGACCTATGGTAGAAGCATTTAAGTTGCATGATAGGTGTTGATACATTGAATTAGTCTACATTAACTTGGAAAGGTATGCCAAGTGATAAACAAATCAATAAGTTGTTGGTTCTTCATTTGATGGTATGTTTGCCATGTTGCCATTGAGTCATGGAGCCAGTCATGAGCCCATTGTTGTGAAATATGCCTCCTTTGAATTATGTTGAACCCCTACATTGTATCACTTTTGGATCTATTTTCATGAACTCCACCCTTCCTCTGCATCATTTATGACTTCACACATATTTGAGTGTATATTCCACGACTTTGTATGTTCAAGTGTATACTCCATGACTTTGTGTATTCCATTGTATACTTGGTACGTTTTATGATTGGGAAAAAGGTGTGAAGAACCTATATGAAGGTCTTTCAGACCTACTCAAGGAGTTTTGAAGCTTTCTTAGCCATTATTTGACAAAGTGTGATGACTGTCCTAAATGATTGTGCATGACAGTGTTGGGGCAACAATTGGAAGTTCATCAAATCTAAGACTAAAAGTGTCGTAACTTGTGCATCATTTATGACTTTGTATGTTCAAGTGTATACTACATGAATTATATGTGTGTTCAAATGTATACTCCATGACTTATGTATGTTCAATTTATCTTGATATGAGGTGTCTTATTCAGAAGTTTGTAAAACCTTGTTATTCATTTTGATTGTGCTATTCATTGTCATTATAAAATTTTTAATTATCATTGTCTTATTCTTCATGCTTGTAGAAATCATCATCATGCCAAGGAAACGAGAAAAGACTCTAACACCAGAAGAGCGTGAAGCTGAGAATGAGAGGAAAAGAGAAAGAATGAGGCAAATTTAGGAAAGTAGGAAATTGTCAACCATACAAGAAGACATTCCACCATTGCCAATTGAAGAGGAGCATGACACATCTAATGAAGCTAAGAGAGATAGAATTGGTGGCACAAAGGGAACGAATGCAAAACCTCTGTACAATGAGGAAAGTGAATCTCCAAGTTGGAGGCACTCCATCATCCACAGGTCAAGTTGAATTAACACCATCATTATCTTCTCAAATTGGAGACACTCCATCTTTCATAGGTGAAGTAGAAGGCACATCTGCATTTTCTTCTCAAGTTGGTGACACGCCATCATTCACACCTCAACTTGAAGGTACGTCATTTTCAACCTTTTCACCTCCAATCGAAGGTACGTCATCTATCCCATCTCAAGTAAATAGTGAAGAAATTCCTAATGTTTAGTCTACTTTACCAAATAGAATGCCTCCTAGAATTTTGCATAGGAGGCCTAAGTTTCTAATTGATATTGATGAGAATGTATTGGAGCCCATGCAGGATAAGATTCCCATGCGCACTTGCCAAAGATATGTGAATAAGATATGAAAATTATTCTTTGAGAATTTAAATGAAACCGGAAGATGTCAACTCTTTGTTGAACTGATGAGAAATCTGAAATTTAGGCCCACTATGAAGATTCTTGGCCTAAGAACATCGAATGCCTCAAGTGAAAAATCAATTGTCAAGAATCTAATGAGTGTGTATGAGAGTGTGGGTTCCACCTCACACACCAAGGATAGTAATGTCACATGACATGTCATTACATCGACAATTGTAAGCCAACAAACAAAAAAAGCTTGCCTCATTAGAAAGACAAGTCAAGCATTGAAAATAAATAGAAAAACTCTAATGAGAGTTGTTGGAAGATGTCAAAGAGTTGAGGATCCAAACACTAATGAATTGTGGGCATTCTCTGGGAGACTCCCACAGAAAGACAAAGTTGTTGTCAAAGCTTTGAGATCACTAATTGAAGACTTTTGGAAGAATTACACAAGGGTATCTCCGAATCAAAGGGATGTGGTAAGGAGGAGAATTGGTAGTTGAAACCGTGAGCCACATCTAAAGCATTTTTTGGATATGACTCAAACACAGTTTTTTGGTAAATTTCTAGAGAAGTATCCTCAAATTAAAATTTCTCAAGGATATTTTGAAATGCTAAAACCTTTCTTTGTCAAAATAAATCACACATGCACTACTTGTTGTAGATTACATATTGAATTTTCTAACCATTTTTATGTTTATCAGTCTATATGTTTAGATTTGCATACTAACAATGTTTTGCAGGATTGTGTCATACGTGCCCCACCAACTACCTCAAGAGGCTTCATATCAATAATTTTATGTGATAGAGAGGAAGGTAAAATATTCTACAGGAAATTATGCTTGGATGACACATGTCAGCATTGTGGTGGCTTTCAACGTATCCCAATATGTGAACATATGGAAAGAACACATGCAGTTGGAAACGAACTAGTAGAGTTCGACAAGTATAAAATAGTGGCATACAATACAAGAGATGGTAAAGAAGCAAAGAGGTGTGAATATGTTATTAAGAAGATTCTAGTGTATTAGTTTATGCCTATATTTCGTGACAACATAGTGTATGAGTATGTAAGACATGCCCATAGAGATTGATGGTTGGACTTGAAATTCAAGTTATGCAAAGACACATTTCCAGTTGGTAGCATTGTTTCAGTCATCGAATTTGTAGAGAACTATAGTCTACAGTCACAGTGTGAGGTGCAATCCCAATATTATAACTCGACATAGGTTTCTATATTTGTGCACATCACATTAATTCATGCGAATGATAGTATAGAGGATGACAGAAAGATCATAAGGGAGTATCATTTTTATATAAGCGATGATCACATGCATTCCACAAAGTTCGTGAAAGGTTGTTTTCAAGTGTTCTACAATGATCTGGCTAGAAGAGGCATATCATTCAGTCAGCATATCATATGGTCGGATAATTGTGCATCACAATTCAAGAACTCATAGAATTTATATTGGGTGAGTAGGAGGCATAATGTTACAGGTGTTTAGCATATGTGGAACTTTTGTGAGGCTAGGCATGGAAAGGGGGAGCATGATGGTGCATGAGTGTGTATCAAAAGACCCATAGCACGAGAAGAGTTAAAGTATAAAGACAATCAAAGTTGACAGATGCAAAATCAATCATCAAGTCGTGTAATGCTTTGATGGGTCCAGGTAATGAAGGTATGTCTTTAATTTGTAGATTTTTTTTGTTGATAGATGATACTAACATTGCACCATATGAGGACTGTTGTACACTGACAGGATCAAGTGAGCTACACTCTATCATAAGCTCAATTGTAGGTTCATGGAGTATACATATGTAGAAGATGGCGTGCTTTTGTTCTCCATGTACAATTCAAGCCTAGAATGAGTGCGAGTCAAAGGAGTGGGTTAACGAATGATAGTTTAGTTATCTTAGCCCACTTGACACGTATCGACCCCCGATGACATTGGAATTGATAGAGATGGAATCGTCAGTTGACTTTGACCACATATCAGATCTAGTTTAACCAGGTAATATATCTACTTGCATAGTTAAATTTGAAATTCCTAATGTTATCTTAAACTTTGTAGTATTTTTGTAATGTTGACTAATTTCATCTAATTTGCTGCACATATCATTATAGGGCATATTTATGCAGTTATTACAGATGAAGATAACGAAGAGGAAACATTATTGCTTGTGTCATTGTGTTGAGACCAAAAATAAATTGGAGGCCTCAATTACAGATGGAGAAAACATCGAATACCCTATAGGCTTAGTGGTTGTTAGTGGAACATGGCTTAGAAGGTACCCACATAAGAGTGGTAATGTTTGGCTATTTGAGGACTTTGACATGCATCGAAAGATTCTTCATTACTCTAACCTTGTCATGGCAACCAATGTTCATTTGATACAATATCGAGGTAGACCTTTGAACAAGACCTTGTGGAAGGTGTGTGACTCTGACCATGAGGCAATACTTGACACAATAAAGAGTAGAGAAGACCCAGATGGTTCATTGGATTAATTTGTAAGTATGCATAAAACTTTCCTAGATGGTTACTTGTACTTTGTTTTGTATATAAATAGTCGTATGCATTGCTTCCCTCCAGTATATTTATGTTTAGTCAATTTTGCTTTTTGATGCTTCTCATAGGAGGTCACAACTCTAGTTTGTCCAACTATGGACAAAGAAGCTCAAGAAAAGATGATGGAGAGTGATCATCAGATGGCAGGAAGTGATCGATTACATAGGTGATGTTATATATTTCATGTACATTTTGTTATAGTAATGTGCATGTTGTTTGATTGTATTAACAGGTGGAGCTGCATGAGCTTGAACTGTCTGTTAGTGCCTGAATTGACTGACAGTTTTTGAGCAATTTTCATGCAGGCACCTTCCTTAAAAATGTTCTAAGTGTTGGACTTCCTCAGCATTTTTCAATTGCAGCATCATATTTTCTTCGATGGTGGTCAGCATCATCATGTTTTCTGTCAACCGGTTTTTCATCAGGATCATCATGTTTCAATATCGGGTGATGTTTGGATATCATCCCGATCCTGCTGATGAGCTACAGTGTGCCCTGATTTTCTTGCGGGGGGTGATTTTTCAAATATCACCTTGCCCTTTTATGATGATGATGTCACCCTGATCTTCTGAAGGGGTTATTTTCTGAGTTGTTCGACCCGACTTGTTTTTTCTTAAGGGTCGTCATCATCATCATCATATTTCCAGTTATCACCGTGTTGCTTGCGAGGGTCATCATATTTCTGCTTGCATGATCTTTCGCGGGGTGATATTTTAACATCGGGTGATCTTTGTTAAGATCATCCTGATGATGTTGCTGTAAAGTTCTAAGTGCGACCCAATATTCATCGTGGTCATCATATTTTGAACGTTAGGATGATCTTAGTCAATATCATCCTGATGTTGTTGTATCACTTCATGTTCGTTGTTTTATCATCCTGATGATGCTGACGTCATTCTTATGTCAGGGTGATATCTATTTCTCTGCCTATCTGCATCATGATATTTCTGAAGGAGGGGGTGATATTTTCATATTTGAATATCACCCGGATGTATGTTTGTTCTAGCATCATGATGATGCTGATATCAGGGAGATATCTGCCTGTCGGCTTCATGCATTATCCAGTGGGGGGTGATCATTTCAAATATCTGTCATATTCATATATCACCCCGATCTTATAGCGGAGCTATAGTGCAGCATGATATTTGTGCATCAGGATGATATTTCCAAATATCCGGTTATCTTCCGAATATCATCCTGATGCCGACATGTGGTGGTGACGTCATCAAGGTCCGGGGGGTCATATTTCTAACATTACTCATCTTATGAAGATCCCCCAATGTTGCGAATATGACGATGACGTCATCCAGATATGAGGAGGTGAGTAGTAGGCAGATATGCTGATGACGTCAGCAGGATATGACGGTGACGTCATCAGGATGTTCATCGGCCAGACATTTGGTATTGACTAGCAGGAGGATCTTCCTCTGATGGATCAGGTTGTGTCGATGAAGGCGATTATCATGCAGGTTATATTGCGATATGATGCTGACGTCAGGGTGATATTTCAAGCGACAGGATATCATGCTGCTGAAGGATAATGATGATGAAGTCTTATACTAGTGTCGTCAGGAGCAAAAGCACCGACATTATATATGCTCGTGACCTAGTATATAAAGTGTTAAAATGGTTGCTGCGGGGTGCATGTGGGATAATTCGACCCTGCATATTTTGAAATATCATGACGATGAATCTTGGCGGGAAATGGTTGCGATGCACAGTTGATGTTTTTCCCAAGGCCGCGGGTTGGTGCGCCATTAATGGCGAAGGTTGCAGAGGTATGGACGGATCTGGTACCCGATTGAAGGTGTACATCAACGGACAGTGGCGCAGGGCTCGAGGTTTCTTCCTGTTTCCTCCCCTACCTACTGCATTCATGTTTGGGCGCCAATCTGGTAATGCGTTGAGCGCCATTTTTCTGATACTGTGTATCTGGCGGGATTTTTGGTCAACCATGTAATTAATGCTAGAGGTACACTTTCTGGCCAATATAGGCAGACTGTGTTACCATTGTTTAGGTTGTTGAAAACTGGACATTTTGGCTCTGTAATAAGATACAACTGGTTTTGGTTGCTCTGTGCAGCAAAACTTGTGAGTTTATGTATCTCCTGTTGTACGATTTGGCATGAATCCACTGATTTCATGGTTAATCTTATATGAATAATGCTGTGTTTGCATGTGTTATGCTGATTCTGTCTCCAGTTTTGCATGTATCTTTCTTACTGCAATAGGGATGCCATAAGTATAGACAGCTTAACACTCTTTATTGGGAGATATCTGTAAGGCAGATATCATGTGTATCCCCCTGAAATCCAGTTTTAGCTATTCATGCTGATCATTCACAGGTGTATGTCTACCGACTCCAAGCCCTGGATAGGCACCAATCTAGCTCTGTGTTGAGGTTATACACCATGTCCAGCTTTGCATCCAAAATTCAAACTAAACCATCTCTTCCTTCCATCTGTTAGTTGTAGGATTAGGAGTAGGAAACCCTTGCATGCTCTCATCCCTAACCAGACATATATGTCCAAGAACGTTGCCCACCTTGTGATCTATCATACAGATCTTGGTCCATACATGAGAGTATTCTGCCTGTTGTTGTCAAGTTAGATCTTTCTATCTTTGAGCTAGTCAAGGTTACATCTTGAGTTATAGGGATACCCCCCTTGGTGCGGCAGAACCAGAAGTGAAGGGGAGGAGCTCACGCAACCTCCTGTATTAGTTGGCTGAATCTGCCTGTGCATTAGAAGTGGCAAACCCTAATGCTGATTCAGAGGAAAAAGTCAACACTGTCGAAGAGGTCTACTCGACGATAGAGAGAGGATGAATCATGGATATTTTTGTATATATGCCTGTATGGCTTTGTTTGGACATGCCTATATGGCTTTGTATGTAAACTAGATGTTATGTTCATGACATTATGTATACGACAGTTTATATTAAATATTTAATATGATGATAAATTATCCTTGAGTAGTGGTATGAACTGTGGGCAGTGAAGGCCTCATGTTTTGTTTGATTTATTTTCTATGGTATACATTTGATGTTTGCATCATCATCATGTTATGCTTCATGGGGTTGGATCAAAGTAATGGATGAAGTTGATCATAATTGGTCTTAATCCTGTTCACTAATGTTTCACTCATGTCATATCAAGATTGATGTCACAAGGTTTGGATGTTAGGTCATAACATTCATGTTTATCATGTTAAAATAGTAGGACATAGTTTCTTATGTCATTGGTTCATGCCATTGGATCATTGGATTTGGTTGTGGTTCTTCATCATAACATGTCATGCTTTCAGGAGTTGGATTGGGTTGTGGTTCTTCCTCATGACAAGAGTTTTTTCATGTCTTCATGCTTCTTTGTCCTCCATTTCTTCAGTGTTCTCAGTGTCTTCATGTGTCAAGGATTTCTTCAGTGTTCTCAATGTCTTCATGTGTCAAGGATTTATTCAGTGTCCTCATGATGTTGATGTTGATCACAAAATATGGTGTATTAGTAAGAGGAAACCATGGAAAGGCCTTGAAAATATTTGAGTGATGCAATAAATAGAAGCTATGATGTAGAATAATGGATGTACAAATCTCTCCCAACTCAAGATCAACCTTGTTACAACACCATATTATTGTTTTATACATGAGGAAGGATAAAATGGGTGTAGCCCTTAAGATCCCTAAGATAGAAAAACTACCAAACTTTGACAGAGGTTTTCTCAAAATTTGTGGCAGCTAGGAACATTTTGTTTGGACTTACAGGTGCACATGGGATCTGTCCACAATAACCTCTCTCAGTTTCGTTCAACTCCAATCCATTTGACTGTGCCGGAATCAAACACATTCTTACAAAATGCTTCAGTTTCATGCAGTGGAAAGGTGCTAGGAGTGACATTTTGCATTTCATAGCTCGTGGGGCCGAACGAACTTTGCTAACACGTCAGGATGGGGGGTTAAATGTTAGGGGAAGTCTTGTTTCATGTGCCAAGCGTTGCAGTCATTCGGGGCAACAAGTTACTAGCAAAGTCCCTAAAGATCCTTAAGATGAAAAAAATGCCAAACTTTGATAGAGAAGTTCTTGGAATTCGTGGTAGTTGGGAACATTCTATTTGGACCTGCAGGTACATGTGGGGTCTGTCCACAATAACCTCTCTCAGTTTCGTTCAACTCTACTATATTTGACTGTGTCGGAATCAAACACATTCTTGCAAAATGCTTCAATTTCATGCAGTGGAAAGGTGCTAGGAGTGACATTTTGCATTCCATAGCTCGTGGGGCTGAACGGACTTTGCCAACATGTCGGGGTGGGTGGGTAAATGCTAAGGGAGGTCTTGATTCATGTGCCAAGCACCCCAGTCATTCAGGGCAACAAGCTACCAGTAAAGTCCCTTAAGATTCCTAAGATGAAAAAACTACCAAACTTTGACGGAGCAGTTCTTAGAATTTGTGGCATTTGTGAATGTTTCATTTAGACCTACAGGTGCATGTGGGGTCCCTCCACAATAACCTCTCTCAGTTTTGGTCAACTCCAGTCTATTTGACCATGTCGGAATCAAACGCATTCTTGCAAAATGCTTTAGTTTCATGCAGTGGAAAGGTGCTAGGAGTGACATTTTGCATTCCATAGCTTGTGGGGCCGAATGGACTTTGTGAATGCGTCAGGATGGGTGGGTAAATGCCAAGGAAGGTCTCATTTCATGTGCCAAGTGCCTCAGTCATTCGGGGCAACAGGCTACCGATAAAGTCCCTTAAGATCCCTAAGATGAAAAAATAGCCAAACTTTGACGGAGCTGTTCTCAGAATTTGTGGCAGTTGAGAACGTTTCATTTTTACCTATAGGTGCATGTGGAGTCTGTCTACAATAACCTCTCTCTGTTTCAGTCAACTCCAGTTTGTTTGATTGTGCCAGAATCAAACGCACTCTTGCAAAATGCTTCAGTTTCACGCAATGGAAAGGTTGCCAGGTGCCATATTTTTTGTTCTACTCATCGTGGGGCTGAACGGACTATATCAACACATCAAGGTGGGTGGGTAAATGGTAGGGAAGGTCTCATTTAGTGTGCCAAGCATCCCATTCATTCTGGCCTGCAAGCTACCGACACCTAGCACCTTTCGAGTTTGTCGGTAGCTCGTAGCCCAGAACGACTGAGACACTTGGCACATGAAACGAGACCTCCCTTAGCATTTACCCACCCACCGCAATGTGTTGACGCAGTCAGTTCATCCCCACAATGAGTAGATAAAAAAATATGGCACCTGGCAACATTTCCACTGCATTAAACTGAAGCATTTTGCAAGAATACGTTAGATTCTGGCATGGTCAAATGGATAGGATTTGAACAAAACTGAGAGTTTATTGTAGATAGATCCACATGCACCTGTAGGTCCAAACAGAATGTTCCCATCTGCCACAAATTTTAAGAACTCCCTCGTCAAAGTTTGGCAATTTTTTCGTCTTAGGGATCTTAAGGGACTTTACTGGTAGCCTACTGCCCCGAATGACTGTGTCACTTGGGACATGAAACGAGACCTCTCTTGGCATTTACCCACCCACCCCAACATGTTGGCAAATTTTGTTCGGCCCCATGAGCTATGGAATGCAAAATGTCACTCCTAGCACCTTTCGAGTTTGCCAATAGCTTGCAGCCTAGAACGACTGACACACTTGGCGCATGAAATGAGACCTCTCCTAGCATTTACCCACCCACCTAGACATGTTGGTATAGTCATTTTATCCCCAAGACCTATGGAATGAAAAATTTTAGTGTTAGCAACTTTCTACTTTGTTGGTAGCTTACAACGCCAAACGACTGGGACACTTGGCACATGAAACAAGACCTTCCCTACCATTTACCCACCCACCCCGACATGTTGGCATAGTCTATTTAGCCCCACGATGAGCATAACAAAAAATATGGCACCTAGAAACCTTTCTATTGCATGAAATTGAAGCATTTTGCAAGAATGGGTTTGATTCTGGGACGATCAAACGGATTGGAGTTGACCGAAATGGAGAGAGGTTATTGTAGACGGACCCCACATGCACCTGTAGGTCCAAACAAAACATTCCCAAGTACCATGAATTCTAAGAATAGCTCTGTCAAAGTTTGGCAGTTTTTTTCATGTTAGGGATCTTAAGGGACTTTACCGGTAGCCTGCTGCCCTGAATGACTGGGGCGCTTGGCACATGAAACGAGACCTCCCTTGGCATTTACCCACCCACCCCGACGCATTGGCGAAGTTCATTCAGCCCCACGAGCTATGGAATGCAAAATGTCACTCCTAGCACCTTTCCACTGCATCAAACTAAAGCATATTGCAAGAATGCGTTTGATTCTAACATGGTCAAATATACTAGAGTTGAATGAAACTATGAGAGTTTATTGTGGATGGACCCCATGTGAACTTGTAGGTCCAAACAGAATGTTCCCAGCTGCCACGAATTTCAAGAACTGCTCTGTCAAAGTTTGGCAGTTTTTTTCATCGTAGGGATCTTAGGGGACTTTGCCAATAGCTTGCTGCCCCGAACGACTGTGATGCTTGGCACAAGAAATGAGACCTCCCCTAGCATTTACCTGCCCACTCCAATGCGTTGGTGAAGTCCGTTCAGCCCCACGAGCATGGAATGCAAAATGTCACTCCTAACACCTTTCCACTGCATGAAACTAAAGCATTTTGCAAGAATGCGTTTGATTTCGGTACAGTCAAATGGATTAGAGTTGAACAAAAATGAGAGAGAGTATTGTGGATGAACCCCACGTGCACCTGCAGGTCTAAATAGAATGTTCCCAGCTGCCACAAATTCTGAGAAAACCTCTGTCAAAGTTTGGCAGTTTTTCTATCTTAGGGATCTTAAGGGCTACACCCATTTTATCCTTCCTCATGCATAAAATAATATTATGATGTTGTAACAAGGTTGATCTTGAGTTGGGATAGATTTGTACATGTTGACAACTTTTGTAAAATGAACTCAAAATGATTCTATTGACCTTGCACATGGTCTATTATGACCTTATTAGACCAAATAAACTAAAAACACCCAAAAAAAACTATCATTAGACCTCATTTGACCAAACTTGCAAAAAAAATGAATTTGGTGCCCCTGCACCAAATTAGCAGGTGTAAAACCAAATTCCAAAACCTTCGAAATGGTATCTTTGGAACACAGTATAGACATCCATCAAAGCATAAAGCATATAGGAATTTGTCAAATGTTGTAGTTGTAAGTACCCTACAAGACATGTATGCGAAGTGTGGAAGCATATATTTGATGAACATGAACTGTTTGACATGATTCCTCAAAGAAATGTTGTCTCATGGAATGCAATGATTGCAAGATATGCACGAAATGGATTTGTTGAAAAGACTTTAGAAACTTTCAAGTAAATGCAGTTGGCACGTGTAAAGCCAAATTCCACAACCTTTGCCAACATCCTCCCTATCTGTAAACCAATATAGAATGTTTGGAATGACTTATCGACATCCATCAAAGCATAAAGGATATAGGAAATTTGTCACATGTTGTAATTGTAGCTGCCCTTTAGTGCAAGGGCACCTAGCCTATTTCATGAACATGATGAAATGATTAATTTTTATGTGTTGAGTAATTTTGGCATTGTAATGAGGTCATACTAGACCATTCCTGATGTAATAAGGGTCATTGGAGTTTAGGAGGTCATAGGCTGCAAATGTTGTCAAGTTGCAAGAAAAGTTGTCAAGCAACTTTTTTGCAACCAAATGGCTAATAGTTATCATAGTTGTTTAAATTAGTGTTTGTGCATCCATTTTGATGTAATAAGGCCTTGTAGGAGTGACCAAGGTTGTTTTCAATTAAATTAATGATGCCCTAGGCAGGCAGCCTGTGTGTTTTTGGCCTATTTGACAGTGCAATGATGAGGGTTTTGAAAAATGGTTAAAGAAAGGTCTTGAATAATTATGCTAATGAGTGATTCAGTCTGTATAGGACCTAACTCAACCTCTGGAGTGCAATTTTTAGTTTAGGGGTCAAGAATAGTAGTTGATGCTTTTTAAAAGTAGGTTAATTGGGCCTCATATACAAATTGCCAGTCCATTTTTGAAGGGAATGTTCCAAAACAACACATGGTGCATTTGAGATATGTTGTAAAACATCTAAATGGGTATCCTAATCAATCCTCCTTTGTGTTAGAGGTCATGGATCGGTAAGTTATGTTCCAAAAATCAATTTTTTGGAGGGCTACTAGCTTGTAAGGGCAATTTATGAGGAAGAATAACCTATATGCAAAGTTTATGTTCTTGGTGACCATGAATGGTATTTTTATGTCACATTCATCATTTCAAGGGTGTTTCATGAGTTGGTTTGCAGAGATTGAGGTTTTGAACCAAGTGTTGGGTTTGTAGTCTTGATTGAGTTCATCTTTAGTTGAAAAAGGATTTGGGGTCTTAGCCCATTGTTGTGAAATATGTTTCCATGGTGTTGAGTAGTCCTCCTTACCTACTGCATCACCCTTGTAGACATGTATGCAAGGTGTGGAATCATAGACAAGGCATGTGAATTGTTTGGCATGATGCCCCAAAGAAATGTGACCTCATTGAATGCAATGATTACAAGATATGAACAAAATGGATTTTTTGATAAGGCATTAGAAACTTTCAAGCAAATGTGATTGGCGGGTGTAAAGAAAAATTCCACAACTTTAGCCAGTATCCTCCTTGCCTATGCCAAAATGGACATCCATTAAAAGGATAAAACATATGGGAATTTTGTTAGATGTTGTAGTTGCAATTGCCCTTAGAGACATGTATGCAAAGTGTGGAAGCATAGACAAGGCACATGAACTGTTTGGCAAGATGCCTCAAAGAAATGTCGCCTCATGGACTACAATGATTGTAAGATATGAACAAAATGGATTTACTGATAAGCCTTTAGAAAGTTCCAAGAAAATGCAATTGGCAAGTGTAAAGCCAAATTCCAAAACCTTAGAAATGGTATGTTTGGAGCACGGTATAGACATCCATCAAAGCATAAAGGATATAGGAATTTTGTCAAATGTCATAGTTGTAAGTACCCTACAAGACATGTATGCAACTTGTGTGGAAGCATAAATAACGAACATGAACTATTTGACATGATGCCTCAAAGAAATGTTGTCTCATGGAATGCAATGATTGCACAATATGCATGAAATAGATTTTTCATAAGGCTTTAAAAACTCTCAAGCAAATGCACAAAAATAAATTTCAACCATTTACACAAATTTTGGCACATCTAAAACCAAATTGCACAACCTTAACCAACTTCCTCCTTGCCTATGCTATAATGGGATCTAGAGAACATGGTGTGGACAACCATCAAAGCATAAATGATATAGGAATTTTGTCACATGTATTGTATTTGCAAAGTTTCCCTTGTAGACATGTATGGAAAGTATGGAAGCATAGACAAGGCACGTGAACTATTTGAAATGATGCCTCAAAGAAATGCACAGTCCCATAGAATTCAATGATTGCAAGATATGCACAAAATGGATTATTTGAAAATGATTTATAAACTTTCAAGAAAATGCAATTGGCACTTGTAAAACCAAATTCCTGTAACAATAATTGATTATTATATTAAATATTTAATATAAATTGTCATATACATAATGTCATGAACATAACATCTAGTTTATATAAAAAGCCATATAGGCATGTCCAAACAAAGCCATATAGGCAAATATACAAAAATATACATCGGATTAACATACAAAAGTATGTATACAAAGCCATCTAGGCATACAAAAAAGTTCCCAAAAACTAGTTTCCTATGGACTTTTAGGAAATAATCGGCGGCCCTTCTTTGGCTGTGAAGATGGAGAGCCAATCAGTGACACATCCTCTCTCTGTCGTCGAGTAGACCTCTTTGAATAAAGTTCATCTAGCTGCACCTATTAATACAAACAAACAATATGCACATTAGTATAGAAAATGTATGAAATATATAACATCACATATGTAATTGATCACTTACTACCAACCGATGATCACTCTCCATCATCTTGTCTCTCTCTTCATCCATAGTTGGACGGACTGGAGTTGTGACCTCCTGTGAGAAGCATCAAGAAGAAAAATTGACTAAACATAAATATCATTTTTGTACATCAAATGACATGAGATAAAAAAAGAAATACAAAATTATGATATTTTCATGTTATTGGCTCATACCTCAGTCAAAGGATTTGTAAAAATCATGGCTACATCAATGCCTATCTGCACTAACTCATGCAAATGAGGAGGAGTCTCCACTGTATTCAACATCTAAAAATCAAGTTCAAAATTATTCAAACAAAATAAATACATAACATTATTTTAAAAATGCATAATGATTAGAAATGGTTAAATTTACCTCCGTAAAAGTGGTGGTTTGGCATCCAGGGGACCAAGGAAATCGTGGAGGTGCTGGTGACTGTTGAAATCATCAAATTGTCACAAAATAATATTACCATTGACATATCTACAATAATTACGATTATGTGATAAATTACATACCTATTGACTTGACCTCCTCTCATAACCCACCAATGGATAGCTAACGGAGGCAGGATGAAGACTCTGACCTTAGAATTTCATTGTGCAAACAATTACATACATTATTTTTGACTTATAATATAGATAATCATATAAAATTAATTACAAATTTCAAATAACAATATACTAAATCAAGATGAAACTTGTAACAAATTACCTGAGAGTCAATACCAAATGTATGCTGTAAGAGATCGTCACTGAGAACAAGATCATCCAATATGTCTTGTCCCTGTGTCATAACATGTTGCCTCTGTGTCACAGAGTCCTGCCGTGCCTCCTACATCCCATAATCACATAGGTTCCCACATGTATTGCACAAATGTGGGGACACATGACACCTACTACTCTCACCCTCATCGGCCTAGCTAAAATCATCGGCATGCTATGATAGAGTTTGGGTGAGAGTAGTCAATGAATGTAAAGTCTCCAGCTCAACACTCTCCTTCAAATCCAAAGGGACTAACCTACGTTCTAGCCTTAGTCAGGGTATAGGCACATGGTCTTCATCTCACTGAGCCCTGGGTCTATCTTGGGCAGAGCCACCACCTCTACCCTAGAACTCACGAATGTCAAAATAATTCAGAATCTTGTTGAGGATGAACTCACAATAGAGTTTCCTCAATAAATATTGTGGTACCTCATCATTGTTGCATGGCCACTCATCAAAGACCATGTACCATCTATCCCAAAAGTTTCAAGATATGTCTTCATTCCTACACCAATGTATAGGAAACTGTCTGCAACTTTCTTCTAATCTTTGGCCAGTTTTGGGATTAATAAATTCTGCACATAATTGAGATTTTGTAATTTTTTCCTTCTTGACTTCTTCATATGACAACTTGTTGGCATAATATTGCCGACTCCTCTCCCTATAGTCTTGGAATTCAGTGATTTGTTTTGTCACCAAATCTATGTGGGAAACAATCTCCTGTAGTGATTTTGCAAGTGCCCTCCTACGATCAATGGTTCCACTTGGATTGTTTAGGGTTTGAATAATACTTTTAAGATGTTTCTTGTTTTCTTCTATTATCCCTAGGTAGTGTTCTTGATCATCCCTTACATGAAAAGGAGGTGAATGTGGGTTTTGAGGGTTTGGAGGGTTTTGGGGGTTGTTTTCACCCTCTTCAACTACATTTAGGTTTTCATCTTCTCCAATAACTATAAATGCAATATAAAAACAAATCAAACATTGCAAAACTAAAAAATTGTTCTCAAACTAACAAAATCAAACAAACCCTACCTTCTTCCTATACTGGAGCCTCCAAATTTACATGACGATGTCCTTGGCGGTGAGGTGGCATTGTGAATTCCTTGTTTTCTCAGATGCACTTCATTCAATGGCCTCTTCTTCAATTTGATCGCATTTTTGCTTGTTTTCTTTACTGCTGTGAGGAGAGAAGTCATAGCGTGAATGAGCAGAAATGCTTTTTTTTTCTTTTATTGAAAGCAAAACATGAGCGCGTTATAACGCACATGCGTTTTAAAACGCGTGCACGTTATAACACGCTCGCATTTTTTTAATTTTGGAGATGGTGGCGACTTTTTGGTCCCCCATCTCCTTGCATTTACCCACATATACCTATATACATATACATACATATGTGTGTGTATATATACATATGTATATATATGTATACATATACATATATATGTATACTATGTATATGTATGTATGTATATGTATATGTATATATATATATATATGTGTGTGTGTGTGTGTGTCTACATTTATATATGTATATATACATAATACATACATACATACTATAATGACAAAATTTGGATAGGGTTGATTAGATGGTTTGTTCAGTTTGTGCCTATCCTCCTTTCACCATTAACATTCAAGGACCTTGGATCGAGTGGAAATGCACTATTAAGCCCTTGATCACTATAGAATGTTGGTAAAATTGGATTTGTGTGATTTGAGTGTTTGATTATGTCCAATTATGCTTAAAACCCTAATTATGTAAATACGGAAGAAAACAAACAAATTACTCAAAATGCTACTATAGGAAGATGTAAAATGACAGATAAATGTGTTCTAGATTTTGAAGTTTGGGAAGCAGAACAGTTGGGGACTAATGAGCGGGCACCCTAATCTAGTGCCCTAATTTTGTCAAGATCTGGGAAGTCAATCTGTAACATGTTCATGTTGTCTCAGAGATTTCTCCATTGTGCAATTCAGAGGACTAATGAGCAGGCGCTCGAGTCCAGGGCCCTATTTTTAACTCTGATCTACAAATCTGACACTCTGCAACACTCTCCTACAACTCCACTTTTCCTACTTCTTCAACCTATAACCTGCAATTATAGAAAATGGGGATGGGGTTGTGGTGTTTAGAGGCTTGCCTCAGTCAAGCCCTGGAGAGACATTCAAGTCTTTCAAACACCGTTGTCAGAGAGAGAGTGTGCCCTTGTGAGGTAGAGGCAAAAACCAAATGATAAATGCTTGAAAACACAAATGATATCACCTTGTAGTGAAGATCTCATGAAAGGAAGAAGCTCTTCATGCCCTAAGGAGATGATTGCTCAAATATGCAAATACAAACACATAAACAACACAAAATATGCTCTTGCTACACAATGAATGCCTTGAAATCACTTCTAAAATGCCAATGCTCATCTAATTATAATCTAGTAATCATCTAGTTATCCTCTAGTTTACAAATGAATGCCTAAACATGCTTATATATGCAACTACAAACACTCCCGCCAAGAATTTTGAAATTCAAACTTACTATGTCAGCATAGGACCTAAATAACGGTCACAAGCCGACACTTAAAATTTGGGCCCAAAATAGGGCAGGACTAGGGCTTAGGCGCCCAAGTCCTCCCTCCCTATTTTGGTTAGGGATTAGTTCAAGGGATCCCCCTAGGTCCCATTTACCATGAAACTTAGGGTTTATTTCATTAGGATGTCAAAATATGATGCAAGATGTCCTAAATGCAGATTAAAGACCCATGAGCTAAACCTTATGAGGAAAAAGCCCCCAAGGGGACATTTTCCAATGTTACATTTAGCCCCCACTTTAATGTATATATAAATGCGAGGTCAATACATGCATTAAAGTACGGTCAACAAGCACAACAAACACGCCAAGCACATAGAAGACATGCCAAACACATTGAAGACAATAACAGGCACACAAAACACGGAGAAGATAGAAGATGCATAGAAGATAGTAAATGCATGGAAGACATGAATGATTTCTTTTCATTTTTTTTCTCATATATATATGAAATGCAGATGCAAGTACAAGGAAAGTAAACACACCTCCCAAAATGTAGGAAGCACTCATCACATTGGTCTTTAAATTGCATATGGGGCAACACACATGCAAGACATGCCAAACCTCCCATAATGCAGGAAGCACTCATCGCGCTGGTCTTTAAACTACACATGGGGCAACAGACACCCCAAACAAAGGAAGCACGCTAAACACACACACTTTGAAGACACGGATAAAACACAGAAGACAAGCGATGGAGTGTTCCTATTTCTAGGCTCATCACCATCTCAGGCACATTATAGGCACACATCGATGATTGCACTTCGCCACAACAATCACCGAAGACACGCTTAAGGGTTGAGTTAGTCATAGAACTGCTCCCCGCCTCCGTAGAGGACTTTTTGAAAATGACAAGATGGGAACTCTCTGCAAGAGATACACCATTCCCTTCTCCACAGAGGGCTTAAGATGATTGATTGATTGATTGATTGCAAACAGACTCAGAGTGCAGGAAGTACTCATCGCACTAGTCTTTAAACTGCACCTGAGGACAAGCACATTGCTACCATCTACAATGGACAACTTACCTTATATATGCCCCCACCTTAAGGTGGTTGATATCATGCATTGATATCAAGCACGTTAAGGTAGGAAGAAAACACACAAGGGAACACAGATTTCCACAAAGCCCATGCCCCTCGGAGGTGGCATGTACTTTACGAAAACCATGCTTTATCTGGCAACTCGGATCACGGCCCTAGTAGCTGGGAAGCAGCTTGCCAGGGTGTGACAAACTCCCCCACTTGAATTAGGCGACGTCCTCGACGCCTTGAAGACCCGCCACACAAGTGAAGAGGGGTTTTTCCCTCATCAAGTTCAATCTTGAACCAAGGAACCATGGATCTCGTTCCTCACAAGGAACTCCGCGATCATGCCTTTGTAATTCCACAGGGACTCTTCTTGTTCCTAGCTAATTGTGTCATCTCTGACCCAACGCATGAGAATGACCTGATACCTTCTGTTACCCAAACCAACTGTCTTCACCTCAAGTACCTGCTCCACCTGCTGATTTGGCTTATCCATCACGTTCGCTGGTGGCCGATTAGGCTAACTCCAATCTAGTTCAGCTTCGTCGATGACGAAAGGTTTCAACTGACTGGCATGAAAAACATCATGCACCTTCAGGTGAGATGGTAACTTTAACTTGTAGGCAACCTTGCCCACCCGAGCCAATATAGTGAATGGCCCATCGAACCTGCGGACCAAGGAACTTGCTGTACCAGAGGGAATCTTGAAATTCCTGGGCTCCATCTTCAGCATTACCTTATGTCTAACTTCAAACTCTGCAGGTTGTCGAGACTGATCTGCATACTTCTTCATGTGGTCACCTGCCTTCAACAGGTGTAGTCTAGCAAGATCTACTCATTCTTGCCAACCCTTTAAATATTTTGTGGCTGTTGGACAATGTCCAAAGTATCCAGCGATCACTGTATGAGGCAACAAAGGTTGCTGGCTTGTCACTAACTCAAACGGTGAATGCAAACTTGAGCCACTCTTCTAGCAATTGTAAGAGAACTGAGCAATGTCAAGGAGCTCGAGCCAATTCGTTTGGTCACTTCGCACATAGTGCCTTAGATAAACCTCTAGAATAGCATTGACGCGCTCCATCTGCCCATCTGTTTCTGGATGAAACTTGCTTGACATTAACAACTTAGTTCCCACCAATCTGAACAACTCCTACCAGAATTTACTTGTAAACTTGACATCGTGATCAGACACGATGCTCAACGGTATGCCCCAGTATTTCACCAAATTTTTAAAGAACAACTCTGCAACATCTTCTGCAGTCAATGTAAGCTTGCATGGGGTGAAAGTGGCATACTTCAAAAATCTATCCACCACTACCATGATGGATGTGAAACCCTGCACATTCGGCAATCCTACAATAAAGTCCATACTGACATGTTCCCACAAACACATCCCTGCAAGAAACATGTTAGTGTCTACATAATCATGATAAATAACAACATCAATGCATATGATTAATCACACAAAGAGCCAAGGTTATACTACAAATTAGGATTTTGAGTATAACCGTGAGGCTATACTATGAAAATCTCAAAACCGAGTGTCACCAAGGTGAGATTCAAAGACAAACAAAGTGCACGGAGCAGCAGTATTGTTATGTTTTGTAAGTGAGATAAAAACATCATCAAAATCACTATGTAGAAAGTACAAAGTGCTTCTACTAGCCAAGTGTCAGATAATATATTACAACCCCATCGTCATATTAGGAGCTAAGTCCAATTTTTGATTTCTCACTAAAGGGACACTAGGTCCGCATCAATATAAATATTTTTTGTCATCCACCTACTAGATAGAAACACTAGAGGAAGGGAAATAATAAATAAGAGAGGAGAAACAAGTGTCCTAGGGATAGTCACATAGGAGGGTACCCCTAATTCACTAACCGCAATGCTATATCCGTAAGACACAACACACAATAATGAAAACAGAGAGAGAGGCAATATAGAAGAATGATGATACAAATAGAAGGTCACAATAGAGGCTATCTCTTGGTATCTCAGGCCTTACAAGAGAATCTGGGGTCATCTCAGGAGGCCTAAACAACACATAACACATCATGGGGGAAGCACATCGCAAGAGATAAAGGGTTAGAAATACTTACCTGTAGGGACCACTGGGCTAGCATTTGTCATGAATATTGACCTTTATCTTAATGGTTAATGTTTTATCACTTCTTGTCTCTTCTATATGTTCATGAGTTTGTGAGGACCATGTAGGAAAGGTACCCATTAATGATGGTTGAGAGGGGATGTTGCCATTTTCTGCGTCAGTTATAGGAGCTCTTGAAATTCCATTTGAATGAGATTATGGAGGCACCCAAAAAAATGCCTATTTCAGTCCCTATGTAGGGTGTTGGAATAGCTTGAGTTAGAGGGATAGTTTGTTCTTCAATATCATGTAGAGTTTAATTTTTTTCCAAGGTATGTGCAGGTTTAAGTAAAGGTGCATGATCCGTTTCTTTGTTTAAAATGTAATCAAGAAGTTCTTGAACATCAGGTGGTAAATCTTCATTCGGTTGGAGTAAATGATCACAAAGAGAATCTGCATCATCCAAAGCTTCTTCCTGATTAGAGAGAGCGGGAAGGGATGGCAGAGTAGTATGGAGAAATGTATCAATTATATCTTCTTCTTGTGCCAAGATATCCTCGGCAAGTGGGGTTATGTTGGGACAAGTCTCTTTATTTGATAAATCACCCATTGCTATATCGTTCTCATAGGTCTCATAAAGGATTTGCATTATGTCGTCATGAAAAAAAGGGAGAGAGGGAACAATGTTCTCACCACTACTTTCCCTATGATTGTTTTCAGCCATAAAATTAGTGAGATTCTCCACGATTGAAGGAAAAACATCCACAGTCGTAAGAAAGCTATCAAAATAGGCTATTGCTTGAAGAATATCATAGGTAGTGCTTTTGTTCATGTCAATGCCATAGATGTATGCTATTTGATGTAAAACTTTAGGATGCTTATTAGTGAATTTTCAAAAGTTATCATAATTCATAATGTACTCAAATAGATCTTCCAAAGATGAGCCCTTAGGAGAATCCATGAATGCAAACTATGTGTAAAAATGCTTGATTTTTTGTATTTTTTGAATGCAAATATATGAAAGAAAAGGTTTTGTAAAGATTTTGATCAGGGTCAGAAAATAATATGTCTATTTTCAGTCTAATAAAGCAATAAAACCATTTACAACACACTTTTGATGCAAATCTACAATGACGACAAGTTAAAACCTAGTGAAAATATCTTAAAATATGCAATTTTTCACAATTTTTCAATCCCAAGACCTAATAAAAGAGGTGTTGTAAGAAATTTTAGGAGGTACAAAAAATAATAGCAATTATATCAATCACCTACAATCATCAAATCTTTTACAACACACTTGGAGTGCAATCTAAGTCAAACCCTAGGGCGAATATAGCAAAAATGTGCAATTGTTCGCCAAATTTTCAATACAAGAGCTGAATAAAAAGGTGTTGTAAATAATTTGAGGAGGGGAAGAAGATAATAAAACTTATAACAGCCAATTAATGAAAAAATATTCTTTACAACACACATATAGTGCAAATCTAGAGAGACGATAAGGTCAAATCTAGTGAAAATCAAGGTTTTTCAAGCCCTAGGTTCGAGATCTTGATGCAAAATGCTATATGAATGTCTTGAAATATGATTTATGATTAAAATTAGTTCTCCTCAGATCTGAAAATTAATTTCAAACCCTACAATGAAAAATGCAAGTGCAAATCTAATGAAAAATCAATGAAAATGCTAGTTTTTGTTGAAATTTTCTATGTTAAAATGCAAATTTTTTATATCTAAATGCAAATTTACACTAAAATGCAACACTACAGCCAAATGAAAATTTGAATGAGTGCCTAATATGAGTAGAAAAATCTAAAACAAAATTTTGCCTACAAACCCTAGTTTTTGGAATTACTAGGTTATATGAAAAATTCAAAATTTCGAACAAAACCCTAGCAATTTTATGATGAAGATGCAACGCAAGATATTGAATTTTTGTAATTTTCTATAATTTAACTCAAATCTAATGCAAAAATCATAAATTTGATGAAATGAAAATGCAACGCAAGATATTGAATCTTTGTAATTTTCTATAATTTAACTCAGATCTAATGCAAAAATCATAAATTTGATGAAATTGAAATTAAGTGATGCAACATGCAAACCCTAGAATGTAATTTTTTTTTGTATTTTTTCCAATGTAATTAGATGAATGATGATATGAATGAAATGAAATCAATGTAAATATGAATAAAAACAATCAGCAAGGTGCAAACAAGTCCAACAACACGGGTTCACCAAAATGTAATGGTGAAATTTGAATTTGGATAGGGTTGATTAGATGGTTTGTTCAGTTTGTGCCTATCCTCCTTTCACCATTAACATTCAAGGACCTTGGGTCGAGTGGCAATGCACTATCAGGCCCTTGATCACTGTAGAATGTTGGGAAAATTGGATTTGTGTGATTTGAGTGTTTGATTATGTCCAATTATGCTTAAAACCCTAATTATGCAAATATGGAAGTAAACAGATTACTCAAAATGCTGCTACAGGGAGATGTAAAATGATAGATAAATGTGTACCAAATTTTGAATTTTGGGAAGTGGAATAGTTGAGGACTAATGAGAGGGCACCCTAGTCCAGTGCCCTGATTTTTTTTAGGATCTGGGAAGTCAATCTGCAACCTAAACTCCTACAGAGATATCTCTGTTGTGGAATCTGGAGGACTAATGAGTGGGCGCCCGAGTCTAGGGCCCTATTTTAAACTCTGATCTACAAATCTGACACTCTGTAACACTCTCTTACAACTCCACTTTCCTGCTTCTTCAACCTATAACCTACAATTACAAAAAAAGGGGAGGGGGTTGTGGTGTTTAGAGGCTTGCCTCAATCAATCCCCAGAGAGACATTCAAGTCTTCCGAACATCATTGTTAGAGAGAGAGAGAGCATGCCCTTGTGAGGCAAAGGCAAAAACCAAATGATAAATTCTTGAAAACACAAATGATATCACCTTGTAGTGAAGATCTCATGGAAGGAAGAAGCTCTTCATGCCCTAAGGAGATGATTGCTCAAATTTGCAAATACAAACACAAAAATGACACAAAATCTACTCTTGCTACACAATGAATGCCTTGAAATCACTTCTAGAATGCCAATGCTCATCTAATTGTAATCTAGTAATCATCTAGTTATCCTCTAGTTTACAAATGAATGCCTAAACATGCTTATATGTGCAACTACAAACACTCCCGCCAAGAATTTTGTAATTCAAACTTACCGTGTCGGCATAGGACCTAAATAACGGTCACAAGTTGACACTTAAAATTTGGGCCTGATCCAAAATAGGGAAGGACTAGGGCGTGGGCGCCCAAGTCTTCCTTCCCTATTTTGGTCAAGGATTAGTTCAAGGGATCCCCCTAGGTCCCATTTACCATGAAACTTAGGGTTCATTTCATCGGGATGTCATAAATGCAGATTAAAGACTCGGGAGCTAAACCTTATGAGGAAAAAACCCCCAAGGGGAAATTTTCTGACGTTACACATACATACATGCATACATACATACATACATACATACATGCATGCATGCATGCATACATACATACATACATACATACATACATACATACATACATACATACATACATAGCAATGGAGGGAGATATATACAATAAAATAACAAAAAAAACTAACATTTAATTACATCTTCATAACACGACTTTTTCTTCATCAAATCTAAAGCAAGATAGATGTAGATAGAGAAATGCACAAATAATGTGGTTAAGGTATTTTGTTATTAACTAGCTTTAAGACAAATTATACATGAATAAGCAATCTCTTCTATTACTATTTCCTTTTACTCCATTTTTATTTCCTTTTTCAATGAACAACAAAAAAATATGATTTGTTAAGGTTATAAGGAAATTAAATCCATTCAAGACACCCCCATCACCACCTTTTTTTACTTTTACAACAAGTATGGTCATATACTAAACAATATTACAATTAACCTCTTCTACAATGGGAAATATTTTCCACAACAAACATAATTCTACTTCAACAATGGAAGATTTTACAAATGAATAACTCAAGTATGAGAAAATAAGCAAGCCACTCCAATGAGAGATAACACTCTTTTCTTCAATCAAAACTTGTAATACAAACTTCCACAACTAAGGCCAATGGAGGTTTCTCACCTCTCAACTGTTGGGTTTTCTCTAAAGCCTTATGAAAAATTCATTTTGTGCATATCTTGCAATCATTGCATTCCATGAGACAACATTTCTTTGAGGCATCATGTCAAACAGTTCATGTTCCTTGTATATGCTTCCACACTTTGCATACATGTCTCACAGGGTAGTTGCAACTACAACATTTGACAAAATTCCCATATCCTTTATGCTTTGATGGATGTCTATACCATGTTCCAAAGATACCATTTCCAAGGTTTTGGAATTTCACTTTACACCCGCCAATTACATTTGCTTGAAAGTTTCTAAAGCCTTATCAAAAACTCCATTTTGTTCATAGCTTGCAATCATTGCATTCCATGAGGTGATATTTCTTTGAGGCATCATGCCAAACAGTTCACATGCCTTGTCTATGCTTCCACACTTTGCATACATGTCTCCGAGGGCAGTTGCAACTACAACATCTAACTAAATTCCCATATCTTTTATCCTTTGATGGATGTCCATTTTGGTATAGGCAAGGAGGATACTGGCTAAGGTTGTGGAATTTGGCTTTACACCCACCAATTGTATTTTCTTGAAAGTTTATAAAGCCTTATCAAAAAAATCCATTTTTTGCATATCTTGCAATCATTGCATTCCATGAAATGGCATTTCATTTTAAGGCATCATGTCAAACAGTTCATGTACCTTGTCTATGCTTCCACACTTTGCATACATGTCTACTAGGGTAGTTACAACTACAAGATCTGACAAAATTCCCATAACTTTTATGCTTTGATGGATGTCCATACCATGTTCCAAAGATCCTATTTTGCCATATGAAGGGAGGATGTTGGCCAAGGTTGTGGAATTTGTCTTTACACCTGCCAATTGCATTTTCTTGAAAGTTTCTAAAGACTTATTAAAAAATCCATTTTTTCATATCTTGCAATCATTGCATTCCATGTGACAACATTTCTTTGAGGCATCATGCCAAACAATTCACGTGCGTTGTCTATGCTTCCACACTTTGCATACATGTCTTTGAGGGCAGTTGCAACTACAACATCTAACAAAATTTCCAAATCATTTATGCTTTGATGGATGTCCATACTGTGTTCCAAAGATCCTATTTTGGCATAGGCAAGGACGATATTGGCTAAGGTTGTTGAATTTGGATTTACACCCACCAATTGTATTTTCTTGAAAGTTTATAAAGAGTTATCAAAAAATCCATTTTTTGCATATCTTGCAATCATTGCATTCCATGAGATGTCATTTCATTGAGGCATCATGTCAAATAGTTCACGTATCTTGTCTATGCTTCCAAACTTTGCATACATGTCTACTAGGACAGTTGCTACTACAAGATCTGACAAAATTTCCATATCCTTTATGCTTTGATGGATGTCCATGCCATGTTCCAAAGATCGCATTTTGGCTTTACACATCTCAATTTATTTGCTTGAAAGTTTCTAAAGCCTTATTAACAAATCCATTTTGTCAATATCTTGCAATTATTGCATTCCATGAGATGGTACTCTTTGAGGTGTTCTGTCAAACAATTCACGTGCCTTGTTTATGCTTCCACACTTTGCATACATGTCTACTAGGGTAGTTGCAACTACAACAGATTTGACAAAATTCTCATATCCTTTATGCTTTGATGGAAGCCCATACCGTGTTCCAAAGATCCCATTTTGGCATAGGTAGGGAGGATGTTGGTTAAGGTTGTGGAATTTGGATTTACACCTGCCAATTGCATTTGCTTGAAAGTTTATAAATCCTTATCAACAAATCCATTTTGTGCATATCTTACAATTATTGTAACATTTATACTTTGATCTTAATTATTGCAAAAATATACACAATAACAATTCCATAAATAAGGGTTTCCTTAAAAATCATTTTAGAGTTACAATAAAGCCATAGGTCTATCCTATAGCCCTTGAAATATATTTCAAATTCTTTTAAGGTAACGTTTTTCTCATATGCACATACATAATTGTTATCCACATATTCAATCAAAGTAAATCATTTTCACTTTGTTCTTAAGGGATAATAAAAATACATCTTATCAATGAGACTATACACATGAAACTAACAACCACAACAATATTCAAGAGAAAACTAGTTGTTTTAGAAGGCACTCTACTTTTTTCTTTACCATCATCTACGAATTCATTCTGAGCACATTAATAAATCCTTTAGGATTTGTCACTATGACTAACACAATGCCATTGACCTTCACCATTTAATGCTCATAAGATAAAGTCCAAATATATAATACTTCTTGAGAAACCAAACCCTTTTCCACCATTCAAAATAAAACTTACATAATATTCATCACAGTCAACTTCACAAACACCTTCACAAACCCTTACCACTATTGTAAAACATAATCAACCCAAAGAAGTGACACTTGAGAAGCCACTTGAATCCAACCATGTCATAGAGTCATAGTACCCAAAGAGAAGAAACAACTAGAAGACTCAATATTACACAAAATTCACCACAACCAAACCTTCACCATGAAGAATACAAGCCCTCAAACATATTCATGATAACTTCAAGTGAATTACACACCAAGAATGAGTAGTAAGATAAACCATAATGAAAGCCAAAAATCATGTGTTCTATCAAACAGTCCACGTGCCTTGTCTATCCTTCCACACTTTGCATACATGTCTACAAGGGTAGCTGCAATTACAACATGTGAGAAAATTCCTATATCCTTTATGCTTTGATGGTTGTCCATACATTGTTCCAAAGATCCTATTTTGGTATAGATAGGGAGGATGCTAGCAAAGGTTGTGGAATTTGTCTTTACACGTGTCAATTGTATGTGCTTCACAAAAAAGAATAGACACAATTAATGAATTAAACTCTTTTGTATCATGCTACAACAGTGTTAGGAGATGGATGCCTCAAGATAACTACATTTTTGCATTCAAGACTGTTGTAACATTCTCCCTTTGATATAACTATATAATTGCCAATAATGACTCTAGATATGTGAATCATGTGTGATGAACTTGTATACAACCTTGTAGACAATTCCTTGAATGCAATAAGACCTTGATCTCCATATCCCTGCATCCCAAATAGGATCAAAATATCAGCCCTATTACATAAGTACAATGATCAAACTAGATTGTACTCATACAAATGAATCAAATCAAATCCCTAGCCATTAGTTTATGCAATTAGATCTAACTCCCAATTGAAATTCTTCATTTAAATCATACAAGATCTGGAAAATATGAACATCCAATACCATGAGGGCCTCCAAACTCTTTCCACTACTATAAACTATCAAGCCCTAGGCTGAAAATGCTAATTTAGGAAAGGAATTTCTGATTTTTCTCTATAAGAATGCCTTCAATATGCAAAACAACTACATTTTGATCAAAGAAGAAAATGTTAAGACTTTTCCAAAAATCTTATGACATTCAAAAACTCCATGCACAAGATTCTGAAGGGTAAGTTGGCTATCATTTATCAAGCAAATGGATGAAATATGTGTCCTCAACACCTTGTCCATACATGTGTATTGAAGTTTCATTACATGTGTATTGCAATGGAAAGGTGTTAGGAGTGACATTTTGCATTCCATAGCTCATGTGGCCAAACTAATTGTGCCAATCATTGGGGTGGGCGGGTAAATGCTAGGAAAGGTCTCATTTCATGTGCCAAGCGTCCCAGTCATTCGAGGCAATAGGCTACCGGTAAAGTCCCTTAAGATCTCTAAGACCAAAAAAGTGCCAAACTATGACAGAGTAGTTCTCATAATTCATGGTAGTTGGGAGCATTATGTTTGGACCTACACATGCAAGTGGGGTCCATCCACAATAAACTCTCTCAGTTTTGGTCAACTCTAGTCTGTTTGACCATGCTGAAATCAAATGCATTCTTGCAAAATGCTTCAATCTCCTGCAGTGGAAAGGTGCTAGGAGTGAGATTTTGCATTCCATATCTTGTGGGGCTAAACTGATTGTGCCAATGTGTCAGGGTGGGTGGGTAAATGCTAGGGAAGGTCTTGTTTCATGTGCCAAGGGTCCCAGTTGTTCGAGGCAGTAGGCTACCGACAGTCACTTAAGATCCTAAGAGCAAAAACTACCAAACTATGACGGAGCAGTTCTTAGAATTTGTGGCAACTGGGAATGTTCCATTTAGACCTATAGGTGTACATGGGGTCTATCTACAATAACCTCTCTCAGTTTTGGTCAACTCAAATCCATTTGACCGTGCTGAAAACAAATGCATTCTTGCAAAATGCTTCAAATTCATGTAGCACAACCTTGCCAGGTGCCATATTTTTTGTTCTGCTCATCGTGGGGCTGAACTCATTGTACCAACGCATCAGGGTGGGTGGGTTAATTCTAGGGGAGGTCTCATTTCATGTGCCAAGCATCCCAATCATTCGGGGCTGCAAGTTACTGGCAAAGTACCTTAAGATCCCTAAGATCAAAAAACTACCAAACTATGACGGAGCAGTTCTCAGAATTCGTGATAGATGGGAACATTCCATTTGGACCTACATGTACACGTGGATTCCTTCCACAATAACCTCTCTTAGTTTTCTTCAACTCCGGTCCATTTGATCGTGCCGAAATCAAATGCATTCTTGCAAAATGCTTCAATTTCATGTAGTGGAAAGGTGCTAGGAGTGACATTTTGCATTCAATAGCTTGTGGGGCCAAAATGAATACACCAACGCATTAGGTGGACAGTTAAATGCTAGGGGAGGTCTCATTTTGTATGCCAAGTGTCTCAGTCATTTGAGGCAGCAGGCTATCGGCAAAGTCACTTAAGATCCTAAGAGCAAAAACTGCCAAACTATGATAGAGTAGTTCTCAAAATTCATGACAGCTGGGAACATTCTGTTTGGACCTATAGGTGTATGTGGGGTCTATCTACAATAACCTCTCTTGGTTTTGGTCAACTCAAATATGTTTGACCATGTCAAAATCAAATGCATTCTTGCAAAATGCTTCAGTTCCATGCAGCACAACCTTGTCAGTGTCATATTTTTTGTTCTGCTCATCATGGGGCCGAATCAACTATGCCAACACATCAAGGTGGGTAAGTAAATGCTAAGGGAGATCTTGATTCCTTCACTAATCATCCCAGTCATTCGGGGCAGCAGGCTACCGGCAAAGTCCCTTAAGATCCCTAAGACCAAAAAACTGCCATACTATGATGGAGTAGTTCTTGGAATTCTGGCAGCTGGGAATGTTGCATTTGGACCTACAAGTGCACATGGGGTTTCTCCATAATAATCTCTCTTGGTTTTGGTCAACTCCAGTCTATTTGACATGCTGAAATCAAATGCATTCTTGCAAAATGCTTCAGTTTCATGCAATGGAAAGGTGCTAGGAGTGACATTTTGCATTCCATAGCTCGTGGGGTTGAAATGACTATGCCAATGCATCAGGGTGGGTGGGTAAATGCTAGGGTAGGTTTCATTTCATGTGCCAAGTGTCCCAATCGTTCGAGGCAGTAGGTTATCGGTAAAGTCACTTAAGTTCCTAAGAGCAAAAATTGCCAAACTTTGATGGAGTAGTTCTCAAAATTCATGGCAAATGGGAACACTCTATTTTGACCTACAGATGCATGTGGGGTTCGTCCACAATAAACTCTCTCAGTTTTGGTCAACTCAAATCTGTTTGACCGTGCCGAAATCAAATACATTCTTGCAAAATGCTTCAGTTTCATGCAGCACAACCTTGCCAAGTGCCATATTTTTTGTTCTTCTCATAATGGGGTCAAACCAACTATGCCAACATGTCAGGATGGGTGGCTAAATGCTAGGAGAGGTCTCGTTTCATGTGCCAAGCATCCCATTCATTCCAGGTTGTAAGCTACTAACAAAGTTGAAAGGTGCTAGGACTAAAATTTTGCATTCCACAAGTTGTGGGGTCAAACCAACTGCACCAACACATCCAGGTGGGTGGGTAAATTCTAGGGGAGGTCTTGTTTCATGCGCCAAGTGTCTCAACCATTCTGGGATGCAAGCTACATGCAAAGTCGAAAGGTGCTAGGAGTGAGATTTTGCATTCCACAGGTTGTGGGGCTGAACTGATTGTGCCAATGCATCGAGGTGGGTGGATAAATGCTAGGGGAGAGAGAAACAACTCATAACAATTCCCAATAATGAAAATGGTAAACATTTTTTTTAATAGAGGAGGAAGAGACTATAGTAGTAGAGTTTGTAGATGTTCTACAAATAAAAGGCATATTTAATGCCATCATTGTAAAAAGAAATTGGGCATTTTGAAAAGGAGTGTAGGCTCAAACAAAGTCACATGTGAAATAAGAAAGAAATTTTCACTTGAAATGAAGGAGAGCATCTCAATTCCAATTTTTTTTTCTTTTGTCATGCAGAAGAGAAATCTTAAGATAATGTTTCATTTCTTGATTTTGGTTGTTTGAATCATATGATAGTCAATGAAGACTTATTTATGCCAGTTGATAAAGTTGTAAAGAGTTTATTAAAATTTGGAGACAATAAAGTAGTGTAAGTTGTTGGAAAAGACACCTTGGTTGTTCACAGCAACCAAGGCGAGGTAAAAAAAATATCAAGATACTTTATTAGTTGATGACTTTAAGCATAATTTATTGAGTGCAGGTTAGCTTATTGAAAATAATTATAGAGTTTCGTTTCATGATGGCACTTGTAAATGTTTTGATAAAAAACATGGTGGAAAAAGTTGTAGTAGAAGTTCTCATGACAACAAATAGAATATTTCCATTGCAAATGTGTTTATTAAAAATAGATGCTCTAAAAGAAACTCTTGAGGATACCAGTTGGTTATGTCATGATCAGTATGGTTAGTTGACCTTTAAGGAGTTGAACTTGTTACATACTAAGATTTGTGGATTGTTCAAGATCTTGTTGAAGAGTTTGATCATAAATTGATAAGATAGTGATAGAAGCCTATGTGGTAACCATGCATTGAGATTTGGACATTGTGCCATGGCATGAAGATTTATTACAACCAAGTGTTGCTATGGTAGCAATTGCAAGATGTTTGGTGAAGAACTCACTATTGTATCATGAGCTAAGTGAGTTGCTAAAGCATGTATGGTAGTGCAAGTGCACATGTGGTAGTGTTGGAGTGCATGTAGTGACAATTGAGAACATGTATATGTTCTAGAGAATGTTTTGAGGTATAACAAGTGATAAGAAGCAATTAAGAGTTTCTCTTTGTTATCGTAAGTCATAGTTTGATTTTGGTTGCAGTGTAGGAAGACATGTACACAGTTCATGTGTTTTGGTCAACAACTTTTGACTAAGTATGAAGACAAGTATGACAAACAAGCTAAGTATGGTGTACCCTTGTAAGCATTGAAAGTGTTGAATTATCACAATCAATCAATACAAATCAATCAATTGGCAGTAAAGAAGACATTGAGTATGATGGCACACCTAGTCCCAATGATGAGCATGAGTTGAATGGTTTATATGTCACTATTGAGAGTGGAAATGAAGAGGGATTTTATGATTATGTTTTTCTAATAAATGACTCCAAACTTGTTGATTTTGACATGATTAGATTAGAAGTGAAATGTGTAATGACAATCTAGGCCTAGATGCTCTTGATGACATAGATGAGCACATGTTGATTGTTGATCTTATATTCTACCATGATAAAACTCTTAAAGTTTCAGCTCTTTTGTGTAATCCTAACTATGGTGCAATCTTAAAAAGTAACAAGAATGTCCTTGGTTAGACTAGCAACGATGTGACAATTGGTCTAAGTGGTAAGACACTAATCAAGACTCCTTGCCTTCAATAGATATGTTTGAAATGTTAAGAGACAAAATACTAACTAATATTAGAAACTAGCTTCATAATGCAAGACTTGAAGAAAATCATGGTGAACATAAAGTGAAGTAAACGAATACATAAAGAACATACCATAGAATTTGATATTCGAGTTGACCAATCCTCCAAAATTTGGCTTCAAAATTCTCAAATTGATCTTTTTGGCAAGTTCCTTCGTATTCAATATTGAATTCTATATAACTCTAGATTAGGATTAGTGAAATTTATGAAAAAATAAACATATATCATCAAATTCAATCTAAATACATGAAAATTAGCTTTGAAACAATATGAAACATGAAACTTTCAATTTAAATAATCAAATTTTGTCCAAAAATATGCAAAACCAGTTCTTCTATGTTGAAAAAGCAAAAAAGGTGGTGGATTGATCAAATAATGATACTTAAAATGTCAACACCATGAAAAAGCATTTTCTTGTCTGATAAACACATTAAAAGCAAGGAATAACAGACATGTGAGGTTTGAATCATGGATCCCACATGTTTTTTTCCCGTTTTTCATGCTTCCCAAAACGTGCTCACGTTTTGGGAAGCATGAAACCTTTACATGATTTCATGCATGCAAACAACTATTTTCTCTCTATGAATAAGTATATATTTGAAACAAACCTTTATGTATAAGTATATATCTATCTCTATATCTCCCTCTCTCTCTAAACCCTTAAACCCTAAATAATGCCCCTAAACCCTAAACCTTTATCTCCTTATCTCTCCCTCTCTAAACTCCTAACCCCTAAAGCCTAAACCTGATCAACCCTAAACCCCTATCTCCCTATCTCTATTATCCCTCCACCTCTCAATATCTCTACCTATGTCTTTGGTCATGTCCCTCACCCTCTATCTCCATATCTCTCCCTCAATCTCCTCTATATCTCCCTATTGGTCCTCTCTCTCTAAACCCTAACCTAAACCTCTAAACCTTAACCCCTAACCCCTAAACCCTAAAACTAAGCAACCCTAAAACTGAGAAACCCCAAACCCCTAAACCATAAACCTTGGAAGCAACCCTAAACCTCTATCTCCCTGTCTCTCCCAATCTCTATAGGTCCCCTCTCTATCTCTCTCTAACCCCTAAACCCTAAACCTGAGCAACCCTAAATAATTCTCCTAAACCCTAAACTTGAGTAACCCTAAACTCATAAACCTCAAATAATGCCCCTGACCCCTAAACCCTAAACTTGAGCAACCATGCTAAACCCCTAAACCATAAAAAATTCCCCTTTAACCCTAACCCCTAAACCCTAAACTTGAGCAACCCTAAATGCATAAACCCTAAATAATGCCCCTAAAGGTCTGAGAAACCCTGAACTCATAAACCCTAAATAATGCATCTCTCTCTCTCTCCCAAAACCCCTAAACCATAACCCCTAACCCCTAAACCCAAGCAACTCTAAACCTCTATCTCCCTATCTCTCCCTATATCTCTATCATCCCTCTACCTCTCAATCTCTCTCCCTCTATCTAGACATCTCATTCACTCTCTATCTCCCTATCTCTCCCCTCTATCTCTCCCTCACTAGGTTACCGATGAAGGAAATGAAAACAAGAAAACTAGGACTCTCTCTCTCTCTCTCCCTATCACCCTATCTCCCTTCTCTCTCCCCTCCATCTCCACCCTCTCTCCCTCTTCCTCCCTCTCCCTCTCCCTTATCGACAAAGAACATGGAAACAAGAAAACTAGGACATGTAAAGAGGGACGAGGATATAAATTGGGAGGATGAAATGGAAACAAGATAGTTTACAAAAGTTCATTGGATGGGAAGAATGATGAGGAGAGGTAGATAGGGAAGGGAAGAAGAGAGTGAGAGAAAGGGGGGGAGGTAAAGAGGGGAGGGAAGTAGAGAGTGAGAGAGAGGGTAGGAGGTAGAGAGGGGAGGGAAGTAGAGAGTGAGAGAGGGTAGGAGGTAGAGAGGGGAGGGAAGAAGAGAGTGAGAGAGAGGGTAGGAGGTAGAGAGGGGAGGGAAGTAGAGAGTGAGAGAGGGTAGGAGGTAGAGAGGGGAGGGAAGTAGAAAGTGAGAGAGCGTAGGAGGTAGAGAGGGGAGGGAAGAAGAGAGTGAGAGCAAAGGTAGGAGGTAGAGAGGGGAGGGAAGAAGAGAGTTAGAGAGAGGGTAGGAGGTAGAGGGGAGGGAAGTAGAGAGTGGAAGAGAGGGTAGGAGGTAGAGAGGGGAGGGAAGTAGAGAGTGAGAGAGGGTAGGAGGTAGAGATGGGAGAGAAGTAGAGAGTGAGAGAGAGGGGAGAAGGTAGAGAGGGGAGGGAAGAAGAGAGTGAGAGTGAAGGTATGAGGTAGAGAGGGGAGGGAAGAAGAGAGTCAGAGAGAGGGTAGGAGGTAGAGAGGAGAGGGAAGTAGAGAGTGGGAGAGAGGGTAGGAGGTAGAGAGGGGAGGGAAGTAGAGAGTGAGAGAGGGTAGGAGGTAGAGAGGGGAGTGAAGAAGAGAGTGAGAGAGAGGGTAGGAGGTAGAGAGGGGAGGGAAGTAGAGAGTGAGAGAGGGTAGGAGGTAGAGAGTGAGAGAGGGTAGGAGGTAGAGAGGGGAGTGAAGAAGAGAGTGAGAGAGAGGGTAGGAGGTAGAGAGGGGAGGGAAGTAGAGAGTGAGAGAGGGTAGGAGGTAGAGAGGGGAGAGAAGTAGAGAGTGAGAGAGAGGGTAGGAGGTAGAGAGGGGAGGGAAGAAGAGAGGGAGAGAGAGGGTAGGAGGTAGAGAGGGGAGGGAAGTAGAGAGTGAGAGACAGGTAGGAGGTAGAGAGGGGAGGGAAGTAGAGACTGAGAAAGGGTATGAGGTAGAGAGGGGAGGAAGAAGAGAGTGAGAGATAGGGTAGGAGGTAGAGAGGGAAGGGAAGTAGAGAGTGAGAGAGAGGGTAGGAGGTAGAAAGGGGAGGGAAGAAGAAAGCGAGAGAGAGAGGGTAGGAGGTATAGAGGGGAGGGAAGTATAGAGTGCAAGAGAGGGTAGGAGGTGGAGAGGGGAGGGATGAAGAGAGTGAGAGAGAGGGTAGGAGGTAGAGAGGGGAGGTAAGTAGAGAGTGAGAGAGGGTAATAGGTAGAGAGGGGAGAGAAGTAGAGAGAGAGAGAGGGTAGGAGGTAGAGCGGGGAGGGAAGAAGAGAGTGAGAGAGAAGGTATGAGGTAGAGAGGGGAGGTGTCATGCCCATATCTCCCGTGCGGACACGACACACAAATGCCCTTGTCACGACCACAATTCGATGTGGTCATGACACGGGCCACGAAAAATTTTCTCCCTAACCCTAAGGACCACCTCGCACACGCATGCGTGCTTGGTGGCAATACGCCTGAGGTGTAAACATGACAACAAAAATTGATGAAGGTGGAGGCTGACAAAGGAGTATGCGACAAGTATGGTGTCACTTCTAGGGTTGGGCTAAAATAAACCCCTACCTTAATTACACTTGAATTGTCAAGTGGTCTATACTGTTGACCAGAAGCACGTAATTAAATTGAAAGATGGATGGGATGCAATCAAAGTGGAATGTTGGTTAGAGAGTTGTAAAAACAAGTCATACATTAATCTCTAGGGATCCAACAAGAATACGATAGCAAAACGCATCAACGACGGGGTAGCATAATTGCATTTTACTAACATTTAACTTGGTGACGTGGATACTCTATTTTGATTTAACTCTCATTTTACTTGGTAAACTTGATCGCTTATGCAGGATCATCTATCGATGCTTGGAGACGTTCGCTGGTTTTAAGATCGGAATTGATCCCAGGAATAAAGAATAATTTGTCTCCTTAAAACTCGATTGGTCTCTTCTCTTCCTATAGGTTAAGTTAGTCGGCCACTTATAAAGAGGCAAGGGAGGTCATAGTTTAATTATCAAAAAGTAAATAGACTTCATTAGGAATAATACTCTTGGTTGAAATTATATTTTTATTTTATTATTTTTTTTTAATTATTATATATATATATATTTTATATATCCCTTTTTGTAAATGATTCATCTTAGAATCATCATTTTATTCCTCGAGTTCGAATATACATTTAAATACATATTCCCCCTTATAATTTTATTTGTTGTTACAAGATGTTGAAAGGAATTTCTACCCCTATTTAAATTTTCTCAAAAATGGCTTCCTTTCTATATAATTATCGACAAATTAAATATATACAATTATCCAAATTATAACAATAAGAATTTATCAAATATGTGTATTTATTATTCAAGTGAAACTAGACAATTTATAAGCAACAACATTATTTATTTACCTATATATATATATATATATATTATCGTATAAATTTATATATATTTCATATATTTATATATCTAGTGTTTATCCACAAATTAGGAGACAACCTTATATATAAGTCTATGTGTTTCTGTCCTTCATTGATTAAATATAAATATATGTATTTCATTTATATATAAATAGCAATTCATTTGTTTGATTATTCTATATACAAATATATATATAAAATGGATCATTAGTTTAAGCAAGACAAGACGTATTTCTCTTTATATAAATTTGGTGGAAATAAAATTCAAACACAAGAATGCCCTAAAAGAAGAAAACCTAATTTTAACTTCTTGTTTAGGTTCAAGCAGATGGGGTCGGGCGACGGTAGCCATGGAGGAAGTCTTTGAAGGGCGGAGCTAATGGCAGTGGTGAGGCAGAGTTAATGGCAGTGGTGATGGTGGAGGGTTCGTGGCACGGTGGAGGAGTCGAGGTGGAGGCCGCGCTCGGCGGCGATGGTTGGGAGAAGAGGGAACGCAGGCGGCAGAGACATTGAAGTCGAGGGCAAAGGGGACACAGGTGCTGGCCGTTTTAAGGAGGGTAAGGGGTGTGGGGAGGGGACCGAGCCCCCACCCACACCCAAGGGTGTGGGTGGAGGCTCGGCCCCCTCCCCACACCCCCTGTAACATACTGCGTGGGAGGTATGGAGGGCGGCGGCTATCATGACCGCCGACCCCCATGCCTCTTTTCTTTTCTTTTTTTTTTATTTTTATTTTTTTTAAAATTAACTCTAATATGTATGCCAAACCCTGCACAGTGGATGGTTAAGTGAATACAATATATTTTTTGTTACATTATATATATAAGGAAGAAAATACAGTTTATAAATCAACAATCCTATCTCTTTATTTTTGTTTAATAATATTTTTTTTTTTTAAAAAGCAAAGACATTATACATATATATATATTTGTTTGCAGACACACCACAGTAAGAACAAGAGGTCATAAATGAATCTTTTTTTTTCTTGAGGTGAAACAGTCAAGTAGATTTTATGGGATGATGAGGAAGTGCAACTGTGTAATTTTCACCTTGTCTCCATTTTCACAAAACATTGAACCTAATCTGAAAACAAACATTTCCATTTGATTCCCAATTTTTTTGAATAAACAGTAATAATGATCAGATTTAACTATTTAAAATTACTATAAAACTATGTTCATTCCAGCATAACAAATGGTATTCATAATATCTATTTTTTTTAGAAAAAACAAAAAAAAAACTCTTTACGATAAATTTTCCAATAATGTTTTAAAACAGGATACAAGATTGTGTATTATACCATAGGTAATCTAGTAGTTTCCTTTCCTTCTTCTTTTCTCTAAATCAGATATATGAAAATAAATTGTGTCATATTCTTCTGTTGATCAAGTATAAATAGAAAAACAACTGATCTTATAAATATTTTTCTTTTTCTGTATATTTATTTCCCATGCATTTTCTCCACACAAGCTAACTTATAAGTAAGGAATGAAACTATTTTTAACCTTATTGACACAAGGTTGCATAGGATAAATCATTTACAGCCAACTATATGACAAATAACTTGACAATTTCCTTCCACAATTCTCATTACAACAAGGCCATAATGGCCATGACTGCATCAGCCATAATAACACAACAGGCCACACAAGAGGAGCTCCCATCCATTTATCTT
The DNA here is from genome assembly GCA_027924645.1 of Cunninghamia lanceolata. Taxonomy (NCBI): domain Eukaryota; kingdom Viridiplantae; phylum Streptophyta; class Pinopsida; order Cupressales; family Cupressaceae; genus Cunninghamia; species Cunninghamia lanceolata. The sequence continues at coordinate 1,771,604 of BSBN01001465.1, read as the reverse complement.
CTTCACTTGTAAATCTGCACTTGAACACAATAGCAAGACACAAAAACCAGCCACTAAGAAAAGGAAAGCTCTCCTCCCTACCGTAGACCCGCAAGTGGGTCACCCCCGAGCTAGGGAGGTAGAGATTTCACACGGGTATATCAATCCACAGCAGTAAACAAACACATTCACTCAAAACAACCCAAGGGCTTAACACAATACTCAACTCATGCAACTGAGTTTGGTGAGGGTAGGGAATAGACCTCTCAACTTAAAGGGGCTCACAATGATAAAGAAGATCTCCACACATGGCCTCAAGCCAAAATCCCTGTACACCACAATCCTCAAGAATCTCACACCAAATACTAGGCACTCTTGCCATAAAGATAACTCCTCAAATGATAATAGGCCCTCAAAGCATAATCACATAAACACAAACTGTGGGAGAGCCCCCAAGGATTGTTCCTCTCCCCTACCCATACTAGTTGAGCATTTCCTCCATTGGAGGTGCTCTCACCATGACACCCAACCCAACATCAAATGCAAAAGAAAGCATCATAAAATAGACAACTTACAATCAAGATTCAAACCATGGAACATCATAAAGCAAAGCAAAAACAAGTTCAGGGCCTACCTTCAAGACCTTGGCAATGGAAGTGGAATTGGTGAAGAGCTCCCAGCCTTCCCAAGCTTTCCAACCTTTCAGATTTTTTTCCAACCTTCTCTAACTCCCCAAACTTAGTAAGGAAATCCAAATTTGCAAGAAGTCCCTATAATGCAAGCAAAAAGAATGGAATTGAAGAACCCCCACTCCTCTACAAGAGGAGCTATTATAGGCCCTCTATTTGGCCTTGAGAGAGTGAGGTGGTGACATTTGTCACCATCTCTTCCCTCCACCAAAGCCACTTGGAATAGAGAGAAGGTAAGAGGATGACAAGTGTCCTCTTCTCCCTTCACCCCCATCTCCACCTCATCCACTTGTGCTTCCACACAAGTGGGAGGGGGACAAATGGTGAGTTGGATTCCCACTCACCCTTCATCAAGACAATGGCCTTGAGTGGTGCTCCCACTCACTTGGGAGCTTGGGAGGACCCTTGGAGACCTCCCAAGTCCCCCTTGGAAATGTTTCCCAAAACTTAGGGATGGGAGAGGTGCTCTTCCCAAGGCAAGGCCCATCCCCATCTCCCCTCTTCCCAATTTCGTCACTCTTACTCCACCATGGTTTAGGGTGACCTAGGGTGAGTCAAAACTAGGGATAGGTGGTCCAAGTTGACCCTAGACTCATGGTTGACCACCTAGGGTAACTTTTGGGACCCTAGGGGTCATGAAAGGGGTCAAAATCCACATAAAAATGGCCCAAATAAAATAATAAAAATGCCAATTGACATAAATCAATTAAAATTTTACAACACTTAACATAAATCAAAATAAGAAAGAGAGGGGGTACTAAGGCTAGAATAATAATTAAAATTTAAACCAAACACAATAAATCATCAAGCAATTTCACACGTGATCCTCATCCCTCTTGGGAATGGATCGGATTAATCGGGAATAACATGGTGTGAATCCTACCTCTGATTTCCCATGGCTAGGGAACGTAAACCTGCACATCTCGATCAAGTGTCAGTTCTATCATGAAAGTGATAGCCGAAGCAACTAGAAATTAAATTCACGTAGACAATACATCAATATCCATCAATACATAATTCCAAACTACTGCATTTCCATCACATGTCAATTAATTCCAATCACATAATCAACTAGAATCTCATAACAAAATAACATCTAATATAAAACCATATATCGAACCAAAGCATATCATCAATATGACCAAATCAAATCACATATATCAAATCAGTGAGATAAAACATCAAGTTTGCAATATGAAACATAGTCACTACTGAATAGCACAATGATCAAAATATAGGAGGTAAATTAGTCGGCCTCATAGGAGGGAAGTAGAGACTCAGAGAGAGAGAGAGAGAGAGAGAGAGAGAGAGAGAGAGAGAGAGAGAGAGGATGGAATTAGAGAGTGCAAGAGAGGGTAGGAGGTAGAGAGGGGAGGGAACAATCAGTGATAAAAAATTAGGAGATGCTATATAGTATGATTATAGTTATTTTATCTCTTAACTCAATCTCACAACATCATCAAATTTAAATGATAAATTTCCTTCTAGTTAGTACACAGTCATACAACAGTCCATTATAACAATAATACCCTACCCTTAGTTTGCACCTATCTCACGATCGTTCTTACCAACTATGTGAAATATACTCCTACTTGCAGAATAATGCCATACCATAGCAAAGATTTAGTGATCAATTATTGTAATTACAATATGTTATGATATCATTAAGGGAATGTCAAGTAATATCATGAATGGAGAACCCAAGTTGATAAGTTATGAACAAGTTCTACTATGATAACATCATGTCAGGGTATTGAACTCCAACACATTTATTTTCATTTTCAAGATGTTAGTAGTATCATGAATGGAGAACCCATTTGATAAGTTATGAATATGCAAGATTTCTTTTTCCCTGATTTGATCAATTTGGAACAATTTTATAAGATCTTAGTAGTATGCATATCAACAATATACTCTTGAATATGCATTTTCACTTAGTGTTATCCTCTATTTTTTAATTCTTGCGTTGATTTTTGTAAGATAAAGTCAATATTTATGCTATTGAGTATACGTATCTACTTGTTAATCCTTGCAATGTACCAAAGTACCATGCATAAAATACCACTCTTTACAATCCAATACATCTCATATATTTGAATTAATTTCATCAACTTGCACTTAAGTCCCTATTTTGCGATCACGTCACTCACTATGTGGGTTTTATCATATATCACTAGTGTTCTATTAAACCAATATTAGCAAAATTTTCACTTCAAATTAGTATAATTAGTCATTCAAGAATACAAACACGAGTCTCTATGCTCTTTCCAGTTATTATCCACATGGCTTCGTAGCATGTGCAAGCTCATTTTGCAAAGTGATAGCATGCTAGATTACCAATGCCTTGTATATTATAGTACATATCAATATTCACCTACCTATTATTCCTTTGGGATACATTACTTGCATAAAGGTATTTTAATAGAACACATTCATAACATCTCAATATGATTTTTATCTTAGCTTTGACCTTGCTCGATATGGCAAAGTTGTACAACGGTTAAACCATTTCAATAAATGGCTACATTAACATATACTACAATAAGGACAAACCTATCCCATAAGAGTGTATCATTAATTGGGAGTCCTTCAAACATACTGACACATTCAACCATACATCCTCAATTTCTTCATATAATTTAATTGTTTATCCATTCATGCACATGACATGAGGAGGATTCTTAATACTCTTAAATATGAAATGGAACTCATCACATAACAAGGAGCAAATTCAAATCCAACAATTGGGTCATGGGTAACAGTAATCTTGTGTACCACAACCTTCCACTACACACTCTAATTTTCCTCTGCAATTCATATATCCAAATTCCATTTCACACCCATTTAGGTATTCTTGGTTAGGATTGTCCAATCATTTTTCTAGGCTTAAAAGTATATTTAAGAAATTCAAGGTTAACATATCCATACTGAGTAACAATTTAGTTATAGTGAGCTAGTAGTACAAGACCCTCTACTTTTTTCCTAGAGCTTAGTGAGCTCTATAAGTCTAGTGTTTGAACCATACTTTGACACCAATGTTAACCACCATAGTTACTACTAATTTTTTTTACACATCAAGTACTAACTTATTTGACCAAACATCTTCTATCTAATTTAGAAGTGCCAACTTCATAAACTTACCAATCGTAGTCATGGCCACAACTCATATATTCACACTAAAGTATGGTAAGCTCCCAAGGTCAGGGTTATCCCTAGACCTAGAACTAAACCTTGAGGGTTCATTCATAATGGACCTGCCTACCTATTTCCTCATGGGAATCAGAGGCTCCATAGTTCGTACACCAACAATACAGAGGCTTCATCCTCTCCTTTGATATGAGATTTCTGATCTCACTTTTAAATCATAGATTTTGAGTAAATCCTATGATTCCAATTCAATTCATATGCAATAGTATGATAGAAAATGCAAACCAATCAATTGTTAGTTCAATACCAACAACAATGTATGAAGACACACAAAACCACATAGTGACTTGCTCAAACATACATCACATGTACATAATGTGACTAACTCTCACACATGTCATGCATACACAGTGTGACTATCTGAGGGGTACAACCCATTTACTCAATGTGAATAACTCATGCATGTGTCACATATAGAGAATGTGACTAGCTCATGCATACCACATATACATAGAGTGAATAACTCATGTATGCATCACATACATCTAAAGTTACTATCTCATGCATACAACACATATACATAGGGATAATAATTCATGCATGCATCACATACACATAGAGTGACTAGCTCATGCATATAACACATATACACAGTGTGATTAGTTCACACCTATATCACATATACACAATGTGATTAGATCATATGCACATCATAGGTGCACATAGTGACCAGGTAGGAAAAGGAATGGTTGCGACAATATTGTAAACATCTTCCCCTTTTCTTGATTTACTAGCCCATAAGTCCTCAAATATATCCCAAACAGAAAAGGAATTTTGGTATATCTAATAGTACACCTTGGGTTCTACCATCTTTTTCCAATTCACAGCCAACAATGATGATAAGCAACCTTCCCATACTACTTGCAGTCATCACTAGCAAGGACTCAAGTGCAATAACACACAATGCCTAAGGTCCATAATACAAATGCGCATAGTGATTGACTCACACATACATATTTATCAACTAGTAATAGCAAGTGGATGCAAATTGCTACATGCATATTCCCATTACCTAGTTCACTAACACATAAGCTCATAAATGCCCCCTATGAGAAAAGGGTCCCATGTTACACCATGAATTCCATCCTTTCTCCTGATTCATAGCTGATTGTGATGACAAAAAAGAATTCCATACTAGTTGTTGTCATCACTAGCTGAGTAAGAGAAACAACATACATCACATGTGGCCATTAATAAGATTTCCACAGCTCGCTGAACCATTTGAGTTAGTGTATCTTGACATCTATTACCTCCATGCCACTAGAGAAAGTTGGTCCAACCTGGTATGGGTTAGCTCCTAGCATCTATCACCTACATAGTACTGGTGAAAGTCAGCTAAGCCCTATCATATCACTGAGTAGCTCCTGGCATCCATCACCTCCATGCTACTGGAAATAGTCAACTAACACTAAGATACAATGGATAGCACCTAACATCCATCACCTGCACGGTACTGGTGACAACTGGCTAAACTACACCTATATCATAACCTAGATGGCTCATGGTATTTGTCACCTTCATGCTACTGGAGATAACTAACTCATCCTAAAATATGACAGATAGCACTTGGCATCCCTCAGCTGCATGGTACTGGTGATAGTCAATTATTCGCACCTATATCATATTTAGTTCTGACATGTGGGGTCATCTTATAGCCAGGTACACACAATTAGGAAATCACTAGGATTCACAAATACTAGTCAAATTGACTTGGTTACATGCCACATAGAGGTCTATAAACCAATTGATACATAGGGTCTTATTGTCCAGGGGTCTAAATTATAGGTCAACACTCAATAAACCTATTGACCTTGTTATCCTCAAATTTAGCTACGCTCAATTTATAGGATGACCCCTACGAAACTTGTCTGTTTTGTAGCCTACAACTCTAAACACACAAAATAAGGTGAATCACATTTGCCCTTGTGTGTGGTCTCCTAACCTAGGAATGTCCTTTCGAGAATCAACTTGCATGGGTTTCCTTTTGAGCGTCAACTTGCATGGGTTTCTTGAATTTTGCAAAACAAGTCTAAATTGCAAATTTCACTTTTTGGGTGTTAGTGAATTTTTTGTATATGCAGTGGCGGGGATTTTTGCCGCCCGTGCATATTTACATGCAGTGGCAGGGATTTTTTCTGCCCGTGCATATTTACATGCAGTGGCAGGGATTTTTGCCGCTTGTGCATGTTAATCTCTTTGTTACATGTAGTGGCAGGGATTTTTACCGCTCGTGCATGTTGATCCCTTTGTAACATGCAAGGGTGGTGATTTTTGCTACCTGTGCATGTTGGTCCCTTTGTCACATGCAAGGGTGACATTTTTTGCCACCCGTGCATGGGTTTCTTGAATTTTGCAAAACAAGTCTAAATTGCAAATTTCACTTTTTGGGAGTTAGTAAATTTTTTCTATATGCAATGGCGGGGAATTTTGCTACCCGTGCATATTTACATGCAGTGGCAGGGATTTTTTCCGCCTGTGCATGTTGGTCCCTTTGTAACATGCAAGGGCGGCAATTTTTACCTCTCGTGCACAAATGCAATTCCCTTTACATGCAAGGGCAGTGATTTTTGCTGCCTGTGCATTATCCTCCAAAAATTCTCTAACTTTGGGGAATTTTTCACATGTGTTAACCATTGCCCGCTTTCGCTCCATTTCTCACTTTCATCGCAGTTTAGCCCCTCAAAGCCCATGCAATTGCTCAAGTCTCCCTCGCTAGTGTAATTTCCAGTCAAAGAGACCAAAAGTTTCTTTCCACAGATGAAATGATATAGGCATTCAATAACATGATCCAAAGGAGTTCGAAGATCAAGCTTTCTCAGTGGCTTCTATGGATAAGTTGTCGAATATACAGTTGACCTTGGACATTCTCAAGGTAGTTTTGGTTAAGCATGAGAAGGCTGCTACCTCCGTGAAAGATTCAGTAGCAAGGACTCATGTCATTTCCAAGAACACTTCTAGACTGGATAACCTTGAGACGCAAACAGTGTTGACAATGTTTGAGGATTTTCTGAAGAAGGATGGGAACAAGAGTTGATGAAAGTGATCATGCCTTAGTTTATTTTTCATAGTTTTTGCATATGTAATTTGTAATCAGTTCCGAACATATCCATATGTATTTTTCCAAAATGTAATTACATGTGGAACAAAGGAAGTCCTAAGTCAAAAAGGGCTCTTTTTGTGGAATAAGTCAAAGTAGTTGTAGATTTCCTATTTTTGCTCCAGGCCTCTCCCTATAAATAAAGAGGGCCTCTATTGTAATTTCTATCTTTTATCTATTGCAAGGAAACTTTGCCGAATTGAAAACATATCAAGACTTTGTGCTTTTCATGTTTATGAAATTTTCAAGCAAATATTAATATAAGCAAGCAGTTTGAGTATCAAACTTTGAGTTGAATCATATTGTTTTATGATATCAGTGTTCTTATGTCATTGGTATTATGTTATATTGAATCATTTCTAGAATCGTGGAGTTTTATTGAAAATTAAGAGAAGTGTTTTTGTTCTGGTTAAATAGACTTTGTGCTATTTTCTCATTATGGAAGTTTGTGTTTACATTTGTGAGAATAGAATTGTTTAAAGACTTTGTGCTGTAAATTGTTGTGTTCAATCTAGTTATATCGTGTTGGATGAGAGTGGAGACTTTGAGCTACATTTGAATTCAATTAAGTTTATTTGTGGGAAATAAGTCAAGCAATAGAAGACTTTGTGTTTCTATGGTTTGTCTCAGTTCAGAAGTTATTAAATATCAATTCTATTGAAGTTATCATTTCGAAAAGCAAGAACATCTATTCTGAAAAAAGAGAATAGGATGAAATGGAATCACCACGAAAATAGTGTTTAGTGTAAATAAGATTTGTAAACTGTTGTTTGTAATAGTTAAAGAAACTAGAGGGAACCTCCCCTTACTGAGAGGAGAGACTCTGCCTCATCATAGCTATGGTGATATAACCATTTTGTCATTAGTTAGTTAATGACAAAATATTCACCTAACATACCCACATGAGTTGGATTATATATGGCCAGATAGGCATAAACATATACAGAATCATAAAGTATTATCAATGGCCATTCCATACATTCTATTGTCACTTGGAAACATAATATGCATTATACAGAAGTCAAACCTACAATAGTAATAGTAGACAAAATTCTATTTCTAAGTGCCCAACATTTGCATAACACCAATCACACATCTTAGCATACCGTTTTCCACCAACAAGTGTAAAGGAAAAACACCATATATAGTTGGTAGTCCTCTCCATTAATTTATCAAAGTGTTCAACACACAAAATTTTGATTATTTAAGTCTAGACAAGTTCCAAGGCACCTTTTTCTTGCATTCAATCATGAAGACGATGATTCTAAAAGTTCATCCAAGATTGGATTAGATTCAGAGAGTCTAACCCAACAACCTCAGAGTAGATGAGCTTAGTGTTGATAAAGTGTCTTTTACTAGCTTAGGCCTATATAGTGGGGACTTACTAATTGGAAGGTGAGATCATAGCCATGTAATGTAGTTTCATCCTTTAGCTAAAAAATACTAAAGTGGAAAAGTTGATCAATTTCAGGAACACCCCATATCTTGGAGTCATTCCCTAAACCCCTCCCCTACAGATTTGAGGTCCAAGAGCATCCTTCGCTCAAGAACTGCCTGCATACCCACTTCCAAATGGGATTGAAGTCACATGTAGTTCTCCTCACTTAAACTCTCAAGGGTTATAAACATAGGTTCCTACCCCTAGGGTTTCATTCCTACAAAACTAGCTTTCCTCCTAGAAGAGAAATAGAAAGAATACAAAAGGAGGATAACCATAAAAGAATTTAAGACCAAATAGTATAATACATCTCTAGTTATCAATACCCATTCCAAAACAAACCATGACACCAAGTTCAATGATTAATATCAAAATTCCCAATTCTTGGATTACTACTCCATATCTCAACAAGGTTCCTCTAAATTATCCCCAACAATTAAATAATACTAAATAGTATGCAGGGAAACCCAACCATGTTCTTAGTTTAGCAAACTTGCTTTAACATGGAAGATACTTGATTCATACCCAAAACAATAATTCCATAATAAATACATATCCAGGATATCCTTCCACGTTCAATATCCTGATGATTTCACCCTACAAATATCTCATCTGCCTCGTAGATCAATAAGACAATACCCTATGATTAGGTACTTGAAATATAATGTTAATTATAAGCTAGTCATTATCGTATCATCTCATTCTATTCTGAGTGACCTCACAAATATCACTAGAAGAGAGCTACATAATTGTATGTCATAATTCAATGTATTGTTTTCATCACAAGGAAAGGAAATCAGGGTGTTTAGCTATCCAAAACAGTTATCCATTTTTAAGCATTGCACTACTCATAGAATTTACAAAATGGTAGCATGCTCCTGATCAATCACTATATATGTTATAATATGAAGAACATTAAATTACATAATCTAAAATATTGAGACTAGAGTCACCTATAATTGTAACATTTTGAAGGAGAAATGGCTTATACACTTATGTCATTTTATCTATTAGAATTTATGCTTGACATGCACATACATCCACAACACTTCAAACATTCCCATAATCATAACCATACATAAAAATATGCATAACATTAAGGCTAATTATATATATAGAAATGGAAAGCAGATATGAGGATCCTCCTAAGCCTTCCCTCTAGATTGACATTGCAGAAGAGAGTGCAAAGGAATCTGAAGTCCTCTCGAAGATAGCCTTAATATGCTATTTTATTGGTCTGAAGCTTAGCAGAAAGAAAATTAGGGATTGGGTTGAAGAAATTTGGCAGATTCAATGCATCCTAAAATTCCTCCCCAAGGGTTTTTTCTTGGCCGCCTTCCTATCGAGCTCTGATTGTGATATGATCCTACGAGGAAGGAATTGGTCGAGGTTAGGTGCACCATTATACATGTAGAAATGGTCAACAAACTTTGATCCAATGAAATACAACCCATATGGAGAACCCAAATGGATCAGGTTATATAACCTCCCATCGGAGTTTTGGATAGAGGATTTCCTCTTAAAAATTGCTCACTCCCTAGGAACGACAACAAACATCGATGCTAATCTCTTTGATAGTAATTATTACCTATTTGCTAGAATTCAAGTGGTGACCATCTACAAGTTTCCAGAAGAAATCATCTTACAAACTAAGGAATATCAAAGGAATTAGAAACTAGAGATTGAAGAAAGTCAATTCTTTTATCTAAATTGCCGAAGTCGTAGCCATTCTCAAGATTCTTGCCCAGAAATAGGGAAATCTCTTGACGTGACAAAAATGATAGCAGAGGGCAAGGCCAACTCATTCCCCTGTACACCTTTGGACAAGGACAATCACAACATCCATGTTCAAGGTCCTAATCCATGTCTGGAGACAAATTTGGTGAGTGGTCCTTGTGCAAAGAATTTAGTAGCCGATAAATACGAAACGATTCACCCTGGACAAGAGATGAAGTGATAGTTTACATCCTTACAAACTCAAATTCCCAGGCTCACAACATCAATACAAACTTGAAAAGAAGTCAGATCATGATGAAGGATGCCAAGGGAATCGGTGGCAGAGGCAAGCAATCCTAGACAAACACCAACAGTGGAGACTTCACCAAGATTGGGAAATTGCATCACAAACATTAAATTATTAGAATTTTTATGGGGCACCTCCGGAGGATAGCTGAAACCTTCTTCGAAACAAAACCATTAAGGGGCAGCTAGCCACATTTTAGGCGGCTCAACACGCCAAAGGCTTTGGTTGGTTTCTTGGGAGGAACTCCGAGCCTTGCCAAGTATAGACAAAGTGTTGGCAAGAGACACTGTGTAGCTTCATGAGTGTTGTCATTGATGGCAACAAAGTCTATCCCACACATCCGCAACACATAGTATGTCTATACCGGAAGACAAATTGAAGATTGTTTTGGTGTGGTGAGCAAGAACAAACCATGCAGCAAGGTCCGACAATCAGGTCCGAATCTCTTAGATGGTGTAACTCAGCAAGTTGTAGACGTGCACAAGTCAATAGGAGTATCATGACTACTATATTCCAGATATTGAGCCTCTGGTGAGAAAACACAGAAAAGATATGAGCATTTGAGTGTTGGGTTCTAGACAGGCAGAGCAGACTAAGGAAGAACTAACCGGCAAAGTATCAAACTTTAATCCGGATGAGAAATTGATGGTGATCAAGCTATTGGAGGGATCATACAATATTGGCCAACATGATTGATGACTTCAATGTCCATGATTTTGATACACATCACATATCAAGCATGGATTCAGCTGACAGATCGGTATTTTGTAAATATCTTGAGTATTCTAGTTGCTAACTAGAAAGTAGTTGAAATCCTTTGTGCGGATATATATACCAGATGGATTTCGGTATGAAGATATATATGAAGTACAGATATGATAAAATAAGGTGCAAAGAAAGGTAAAGATAAGTGTGGTAGCAGCAATACAAGTCTGATATGTGACAGAGAAGTAGCACTAGAGTAGAGGAAGAATGAAGTGCATTAGATCAGTATATTGAGCCTAACTGGAACTGAACTTCAACATTTGTGGATGCCTCTCATCAGTTCAAATACCTAGTTACCTTCTATAAACATTGTAGATAGTGAGTCTCTTGTAGGTAGTGTGCCTCTTGTGAGCAGTGTGCTCGGGCAGTGAGCCCTAATTGGCAAGTGCCATTGTGTACTTCTTATTCTTGTAACAGAGAGTACAATCTTGGGTTAGTCACCCCGTGATTTTTCCCTTAACAGGGTTTTCCACATAAAAATCCTTGTGTTATGTGTGTTGATTTTATTTCTCTCATGATTATGTATGCTTATATGTTTTGATGCTGTACTAATTGTTAAAGAAGAGAAGAAAGTTAAGATATTTAAGATAATTGATTCACCCCCCTCTTAGTTATCTGCCTTGTTTCCTACAATTGGTATCAGAGCCAATTTCCTCTAAACAGAGCCTAACAGCTTGAGGAAGATCTGGGAATCTCAATGGATATGTATGGTATGAAGGAACAACTTCATTCTGCCTTAGATGATCTTGAGCAATCTCACTCTGAAGTCAACAACTTGAGAGAGAGATTCAAACAAGCTAATGATTTCATAAATGAGCTAAAAGAAAAATTAAGTATCTTTGTGAAAAAGAGAAAGGAACTACTTCAAAAATTAGCAAGTTAGAGTGAAGCCAATGATACTAATGAAGATCTAAATGAGAAAAATAAGCTATGTGAGAAGCTATAAAAGGAGGTCATCAAGGTAAGACATGAGATGGGATCAGGGGTTATGAGATTCACCTAAGAAATTGAAGAGAAAAGGAAAAATGAAGACAATCTAAAACAAACTCTCAAGGAGAAGACAGAGGAATGTCACAAAATGGACAGAATAATCAGGCATCTTGAATATGATCTTGAAGAAGCTAGAGATAATGAAGAACAACTTGAGAATCAGATATACACTCTCAAACAAGATCTTCAAACAACAAATGAATACAAAGAGAAATTCAAGATAAGCTCATCTCAACTTGAATTCTTCTTGAAAGCCAAAAGAGGGTAGATGACAAGCGTGGCTTGGGATATGAGAAAGGTGAAAGCTTTGGATCCGGTCAGAAGAACTCTAGATCAGGAAATCAAAGAAACAGGCCTAGAAGACCTCCGGTAAGGCAACCAAATGCTCAAAGATATCCATCCTTGGTCATAAAGCAACTCAGTGCAGAAGAAGAATGAATCAGACTAATTCATCCTTCTTCGGACATTGTTTCGACTACAAAAGGTATGGTCACAAATCTCATGAATGCAGAAATATGCAAATTAACAATTCATTCAATGGTAGATGCTTTGCATGCAATAGAATGGGACATATGGCTAATCAATGCAGATCAAAAGGATATAAGTTAAATATGCAAAGAAATGTTGTTTGTTACAATTGCAATAGATCCGGTCATTTTGCCAAATTCTGCAGAAGTAAAAATTAGGATAAAAGGGGTTCGGTGCATCATAATCAAAATCAAGACAAGGGAAAAGGCAAAGTAAATGCGGATGAAGTTCAAAGGGAGATGAACAAGATTTGGGTGAAGAAGAGTACATAAAATGATGGGGATGGATCTGCACTAGAATCTGGTGCTGATATTCCTTCCAGAAACTAAATAGATGAGGTCTGGCTTAGGGGGAGTCACAAAGAAAAATAAATTCCCCCAGCCTATCAATTGGTGCCTAAATTTGGCACTTGGAATGATTGCGGATTAAAGGGTTATCAGAAAATTATCAAAATAACCCCTGGTAAAAATGTGAAAGATCCGCATGGAATTTTGCAAGAGTTTAATCATCCAAGATTGATCTGGTTTGACAGCCATCTGGTAAAAGTAGGATTTTCACAGACAGATCCGATATGATTCAAAATTGAGATATCTTGATCTATGGATTCATGACATGATTGGAGGAAAGAAAAGACATTATCTTCTATCACAAAAATGATTCTAAGTGCATCTCAGTAATTTGAAAAGATATCTCTCAGAACAAGACAACCGGATAACTTAAGTTGTACATTTATTGCAATAGGAAATTAGGGTTTGTGCAGAGATAAAAGGGTTCTTTTACTCATCATTTGCACATTTGCATTCGAGAAGAAGAAAGGAAGAGCTCTGCATCAAGTTTTTACAACTTTCTCAAAGATCTACAGCAGAATCTAATTCAACCAACGACCTATTCTGGCTCTTATTGTGAACCCTAAAAGTGTAAAAAGGTATTTCGATTTCTGCATATCTCTCTCTGAATCTTTTGCAAAGATGGCTACTCCAATGGTTGTTAAGATCACTGATAGGCCGCACCTAAAGTTCAAGAAACACCCCTACAAATCCCTAGAAGTTGATCCCTTAGGCGCTCTTTCTAGCATTTCGCATGGGGTTCTGCACGTAGAAGATGTTAGGGTGTACATCCATGCCAATATTGAGGAATTCAGAGAATCTAAGCTGATGGATATCTACCATAAACAATTAATAGATGAAACTTTTGAACTCAAACCTCAATACAAGGCCCTCCGGGATAAGCATTTTGGACATTACATCCACTTTCCTATTTTGCAGAAGATGAATGGGTCCGGTATGTTCTTAGCAGAATACATGACAATTTCATGTGGTTGATGAAGCCCTTCAAATAACAAAAGATGCCATTAGGGAAGTAACTGGATTGCACTCATCTGGTGGGTTGCCTACACTCAAATCTGTCAAGAACTAGACAGTAAGTGAAGCTACCAGATCTAAGTTTGACAAAAGAGCAATGACAATAGAAGATATTACAGATCCAGATATCAAATTTGCCTTTATGATAATTGGTTATAAAATCTATCATTCCAGTAGGGAGAATTCTGTGTTCGGAATTGCAATTTATACAGTATATCAGATGCTAAGGGAAAATGTTGATTATGACCTATGTGATCTTCTAAACCAACTGTTAGAAAACTTGCAGAAGATCAAGAAGGATAAGAAGAACTCATTCAAGTATGGCGGCTAAATACTGTGTTTGCTCTTTTACTATATGAATGAGCTACCCAGATCAAGTGGTTGGGTATGGAAAAATGATAGACCAGTTGCCATACAAATCAGAGACTATATATATGGACTTGGTGATGCTAAGGCTCAAAGCACAACACTCTGGGGATACTTTAAGAACTTCCAAAGTATGATGCAAGCCAGAGAAAGAATTCCTCAAACAATAGTTGAAAAATATAAGGATACAGTATGCTTCATGGTAGACACCAATCAATGCCTAATGGAGGCAGTTGAGCCCAAAACAGTTTGGATTATGCCAATGGGATATGAGGTTGATGAAAAAATCTTGGAGCTGCATATCCAACACTTGCTGAGTCAGCCTAAGGACCCTGAGGCAGAAAGGTTTGGAACCTTTGAAGAATTAAGTGTAAAGATTCATGTTGAACTAAGGCAACCGGAAATAAAAAGGAAAGTTAGAAAGGAAGTAGAGGAAATCGCCAAGAGATATGGCATATCAAAAGAGGCGGTTGATGCAAACATAGAGAAAATAGAAAGAGATGAAAAAGAGAAACAAGAAGTAGAAAAAGAAAGTGTTCCAGTGCAAGCCTCTTCCCAGACTAGATCCTCCAAGAGCTCTGCACCTGCCACCTCTAAGAGCTCAAGAGCCTCAAAACCGGAAGCCAAGTCATTCGGAAAGGGAGAAAAGAGAACGAAAGCAAAAGCCACAAGGGCTTACTTAAGCCAAAAGGATGATGAAGAAACAGAGTCTGATGAGGAAGTTAAGAAAATGAAGAAGAAGAAGAAAACATCTGGGCAATCCTCTACCAGTAAAAACAAAGAAGAAGAGGCAGAAGAATTTGTTGAAAGGCCCACTCTTTCTATTAATGATGTCATCAAGGTAGTCACTGTGGATGGGAATCTACAACCAGTAACAGAATTTTATGATGAGTATAGTGACATAGAGAAAAGGATCTTGGAAGAAGCTATAGTCAAGTACCTAAATATTTATAATAAAGCCTTTATTGAAATCATTTCATTAATTCCCAAAAGTCTAGAGAAGGTACTTGAACTGAGAAAGGAGAATGCTAAGGCAAAGGACTTAGAGATCTAAGAACAGATTGCTATTTAGCTCTATCTTTCCATTACTCCAAAGCAAATGAACATGATCTTTAAGGATTGCAAGGATGAGTTCTGGAGCAAAGCAAGAATGAACAAACTTATGCTTGGAGAGACTGATCAGGTAGCAAAAGAAATAGAAGACATCCTCCAGAATGCCTTCAAAAGATTCAATCTTCCTTTTATAGAGGAAATAGATGAAGAACCTTCTACCATGGATGTCGAAGGATTAAATGCATCAAAAGAAGAATCTACTGGGAAAAATATAGAAGGGTCAAAATAGATGGATGAGGAGAAATCTAAGGACTTGGATTCCTCTGTTCCAGAAGAGGAAGCTCATGAAGAAGTCAACATCTCTCCTCCGGATCCCACTGCAGATTCAAGAACTGAAGGAGAAGGAAGAAAAGAGGAGAAAGTGAGTCAAGAAGAGGAGGTCAAGGGAAGAGAAGAAGAACAAACAGAGAAAATCTCTGATGACATCTCTGAGATTCCAAAGGAAAAGAAGATGTAGTCTCCGACAAGAGACATTGCAGAGGCAGTGAAGAATTTCTTGACCAAAGAGATGATGGAGATAGATGAACTGAAACTATTCCAAGGACCACTAAACTTTGATTCCCTCTCTCTGGTCCAGACAATGAAGATAGCATCTTTTGCCCAAGCTAAAGCAAAAGAAAAGCTTCTAAAATCGCACATGGAAGATTGTGAGCTGATAGAGATTGCATCTGGGATGCTGGAGAAGATCATGCCATCCTTCCAAAAGGATCCTTCACCCTCTCCATCCAGTAATTTGAAATCTCTAGTTAACTCTGTTAGCACCCATTTTGATTCTTTAGAAAAATCAGTAGAAGAGAAAGTCCGGAAATAGTTTTTGGGAAAGAGATTCACTGAAGTACAGGGACTCATAGCTAATGATAGGAGGACCCTAGATATTGGGATAAAGAGCCTAGAAAATGCTCTTAGAGATGGTGGGGACTTGTACAAATTTTGTCTATCCTAGTCTAAAGTGACAGAGGATATTGAAAAGAAGATGAAAGAACAAGAAGGTAAACTGTCAAGTTTATCTCAGAATTTTGATCCCCTCACCACATCCATAATGAATCAAGAGTGCCAAGCTATTGCAGTTATAAATGAAATAAAGAGGTTTGAAAAGGAGAAGAATATAATAAGCAAGATGAGTGAACTTAGAGGGATAATTATCCCTAAGTTAGAGGCAATGCATGAGGCCTTAACTGATGCTCAGACCACGGCCCGGACCAGCGATCCGGCAGACTTAAGAAGGGCAAAAGCTTATGCATTTTTGTTGAGTGGTCACATCTCAATTTTGGATAGGATGAAGCAGAGCTAGGCAACATAATTTGTATAGTTGAAGACCACTTTTGTAGATATACTCAAGTATATGTAAGTATAACATGTATATATACTTATGCGGCTATATATATAGGTTGATTTTTGCAAATTTTGGTGTGCGGATTCTGCCCTTTGCCTATGATGTCAAAGGGGGAGTGAGGAGTAGCGAAAAATGTGAAATCCAGCTAAGGGGGAGCTCCGGTAAAACAATGCACAATACAGAGCATCAACCAAGGGGGAGTTTGCTGCGACACTTAGTCATTTTTCACTAAGTGTTGCCATCAATGCCAAAGGGGGAGATTATTGGCAAGAGACACTATGTAGCTTCATGAGTGTTTTCATTGATGGCAACAAAGTCTATCCCACACATCCACAACACATAGCATGTCTATACCGGAAGACAGATTGAAGATTGTTTTGGTGCGGTGAGCAAGAATAGAGCATGCAGCAAGGTCCGACAATCAGGTCCGGATCTCTCAGATGGTGTAACTCAGCAAGTTGCAGACTTGGACAAGTCAAGAGGAGTATCATGACTACTATATTCCAGAGATTGAGCCTCCGGTGAGAAAACATGGAAAATATATGAGCATCTGAGTGTTGGGTTCCAGACAAGCAAAGCAGACTAAGGAAGAACTAATCGGCAGAGTATCAGACTTCAATCCGGATGAGAAATTGATGGTGATCAAGCTATTGGAGGGATCATACAATATTGGCCAACATGATCGATGACTTCAATGTCCATGATTTTGATACGCATCACATATCAAGCATGGATTCAGCCAACAGATTAGTATTTTGTAAATATCTTGAGTATTCTAGTTGCCGACTAGAAAGTAGTTGAAATCCTTTGTGCGGATATATATACTAGATGGATTTCGGTATGAAGATAGATATGAAGTACAGATATGATAAAATAAGGTGCGAAGAAAGGCAAAGATAAGTGTGGTAGCATCAATACAAGTCCAGTATGTGACAGAGAAGCAGCACTAGAGCAGAGGAAGAATGAAGTGCATTAGATAAGTATATTGAGCCTAACTGAAACTAAACTTTAGCATTTGTGGATGCCTCTCATCAGTTCAAATACCTGGTTACTTTCTATAAACTTTGTAGACAGTGAGTCTCTTGTAGGTAGTGTGCCTCTTGTGAGCAGTGTGCTCGGGCAGTGAGCCCTAATTGGCAAGTGCCATTTTGTACTTCTTATTCTTTTAACAGAGAATACAATCTTGGGTTAGTCACCCTGTGGTTTTTCCCTTAACAAGGTTTTCCATGTAAAAATCCTTGTGTTGTGTGTTGATATTATTTCTCTCATGATTATGTATGCTTATATGTTTTGATGCTGCACTAATTGTTAAAGAAGAGAAGAAAGTTAAGATATTTAAGATAACTGATTCACCCCCCCTCTCAGCTATCTGCCTTGTTTCCTACACAAAGAACATCCAAATCCTAGAACTATAACGCTGACCTGGAAGGAACGAAAGGTTGAAGGAGTGATTTAGCATTTCCCTTAAATTAAGAAGGTGCAAACCAAAAATTTACCCCCAATGAAAAATCAAATTTTGATGGATGGATCAAATCCTTAGAGATATGAGATGCTGAAGTTCACATGCATTAGTCACAACTTGGAATTTTTTGGGAAACTTCACATACCTACCTACAAAGAGTGAGCTGATAGTGGAGCTTCCCATGTAGAAGAAATGCTGAATAGGATGTCCATCAACTGTGTTTGCCTTTGTCAGGCCAAGGAGTTGGAGGGTGAAGAGGAAGGAAGTGGGGAAGAGGAGGAAGAAGAGGAAGAGGATAGGGAGGAAGATGATGAGGATGAAGTGGCTAAGGACCAAGAGGAAAACATAGTAGAAGACCCAAAAGAATAAATCAGACGACTCTTCAACGCGGGCTCTACGGAGGTGGTGGATGCGATGTTTAAAGTGATAGTTGTGCATGCCTTCAATGAAGGCCATATCCATGATGACTTCCTATATGAAGAGTTCCTGATGAACTCTATCCTGATTTTAGGAAGGAAAAGTAGTAGCAAGCTTATGGCAACCAGTTTTGTCAAAGGCAACATGGTGAACACAGTGAAGGCAGCTATATCCAACTTCAACAAAAGGCCAAAATTTGGCAAGATTGTCAGGGTCTTCGATGCTGTTGCAGTTAACAAAAACTAAGTTCTAGGTCAAGCTTTGGTGCCCTATAGGCAAGGTATTCGAAGGAACAATATGGAAACTTTTGCCTATTTTGTCAGCCAGTACGGGGATCTTCTATCCCTGGCTCAAGCGGAAAGAGCTATTGAACTGGCAGAAGGGATTAGGTTCCTCTAGTATTATGTCCAATAGTCTAGGACCTCTTCTTTTGGTTTCTCCTGCTTATCTCCATCCGCACTTAAGCTATGTACTTGGTTTTTTCATTTTAATATATTTGTTGTCATATAGGCAGCAACTTATCCATAAAAAAATATACATAACATTATTAATATAAAATAAATCCAGTCATAATAGAGAACATGACTTCAATGGACTTGATATCTTTACAATGCAACATATATGTGAAGAGTTGGTGTGGCTCCATATGATGTCCTACTATATTATGGTTCAAGGATATCCAACGTTATAATCATATTATAGTATGACATCCTTTGTAATTGGAACACATCATGTTAGGATATCAGCCATATCACCCATGGTTAATTAATATATAATTGCCAAACACAGGGGTCTTGCATTCGAGAACTCATTTATTGATCCTATGCTTATACTTTGACTTACGAAATTGAACTTTTTATCATATGTAATTGTCCTATAACTATTGCTAGTAACTATTATTTCCAATAGGTCATCATGTTATCAATAATCATATCCTAAATCTTTTGTTTTCATTTACCCTAAGGTGCAACCCCTTATTTTTATAATAGTCCAATTCATGGACAAGATGTTATTCACACTTGCTACTTAAAATACATATGATCTTAATGATCAATCATAAAACAATTAGGAGATGCTATATAGTATGATTATAGTTATTTTATCTCTTAACTCAATCTCAACAACATCATAGAATTTTAATAACAAATTGCCTTCTGGTTAGTACACAGTGATACAATAGTCCGTTACAACAATAGTACCCTATCCTTAGTTCACACCTATCTCACAATTATTCTTACCAACCATGTGAAATATACTCCTACTTGCATAATAATGCCATACCATAAAAAGATTTAGTGATATCAATTATCACACTTGCAATATGTTATGATATCATTCAAGGAATGCCAATTAATATCGTGAATGGAGAACCCAAGTTGATAAGTTATGAACAAGTTCTACTATGAAAATATCATGCAAGGGCAATTACCTCCAACACATATTTACGTTTACAAACTAGCTATACCTTGCTTATAGTTAGAAAACCCTTCCACCTTAGAGTAGGGGTAGAAGGATAAAATCCTTGGTTTCTAAAAGTAGAATCATTATCGTACTTGTCATTTGTTGAGGTAGTTTACTCTCTAAGACAATACATGTTATTGACATATACGAGGATAGCACAATCTTGGTTAATTTAACCAAGTCCCCATATTCTCAAATGGCCAAACTCATCAACCTATACCCACTACAAACAGGTGGTGAGTACACCCAAATATTTAATAAAATAACATATTCCACATACAAATAGGTTAATAGAGATGAAGAAAAACACAGTTGTATATGACTAGATAAAAAATATTTAATATTTGTAGCAACCCGAAATCATAAGGATGAACAATAGAATCAACCATCTATTACCATATTTCACAAAGGTTGATAAAAATTCTATATACACATGTAGGATGAAAGACTTGAATGCAACACCAAATTCAACATCGTAAAAGAATTATAGTAGCAATTATTATGGGCATTATTTGACACCTCCCACTCACGATACTACAATGCCTCTATAACTCAACAACAACAACTATAAAGGACAAAATCCCACTTAGCAAAGACACACCCAAGTCAACTTTATAGGAAATTGAATTAAAAAGATCTTCATAGATCTATCATGAAAGTAGGCTGCCCTGTTCAGTAAAATAAACAATGATAACACGAAATTCTAAGATATAACATTTAATGATGAAGATGATGAGTTCCATGGTTTTAGCAGACAACGATGCAGTTAAGACTAACTGAAAAAGAATCATTGTGACTTCCATATATAGCGGCATCCACATAGAAGCTATTGTGTATACAATTTTTAGCATAGATACAGGTTCCACCTCCAAAATTGCCATAAGCGCCATACCCACATCTAGAACTACCATAGCTACCTCCAATATTGTCATATCCACCTTTAGATCCATTGTATTGACTCCCTTCTGAACTACTAATTGTTGGATGTGAAGTTCGATTGTTCATTTATATACTGTTTATTTGCCTAATTGCTCAACACTAATTGACTCCCTCCAAAACCACTACAATGTCCCACAAAACAATGTACCACAAAACTATCATCTTCTTGTGGTCTTTCAGGTAGGGTGTCTTGATGAGGAGAAGAGGGTTGGATGCTATAAGTTAGTAGCTTTAGACTGCACAAAGGATCCCACATGATTTCACCCAGAAAAAGGAGAACTTTAGGTGCTTCCATTGATCTCTTTGAGGAATTCTGTCAAACAGGTCGCGTGCCTTGTCTTCAGGGCATTTGATGAGATCAAATTTCTTAAATTGCGCTTTGTTGATGCTTCCACATTTTGTAAACTATAATTCGCCTCTATCATGCTTTGATGGGCGTCAATACCCAAGCCAAAAGTTTTAAATCCATTTCGATAATATCCTGCCATCATGGAAATCATAAGACAACATTTCTTTGAGGCATTTGGTTGAGAAATTCATGTTCAATGTCTGCACGGGCATTTACAACTATAATGTTTGGGAAAAACCCTCCAACTATAAATGACACAAATAAAGATAGCAGTCCCAGATCATGAAGAGTATGGGCAGGCTAATCTCTCTCTTGTCCCCTAAAAAAATACTCACTATCCTTAATGCCTTCATAGATGTCCATACCCTAACTCTGCACTTGTCCTTCCAATAGAGTCGATGGCAAATGGACACCATTCCCTCCTTTACTTGAGTGCAGGCCACACCCTCCTTCCCCCACCAACTTCTTTCAATGGACATCTCTTTAGCCTATAGCGCTCCCACCAAATTTTTGTGGAGTCCTCATTAGTATTTCATGCCGACCATGCCTTCCTTTTTCCCTCATCTACTAACTCAAGCCCATCCTTCTTAAATAATATACTCTTTGTTCCTTTAACATGACTCTCTGCACTATACATGGGATATTTGTCTTATCCACAATATACATTTTTTTTTCTTTTATTTGACTCCTTACAGTCTAGGTGATGTCCAGCATATACACTACCACAATGTGGGATGTGACAGTTCCATTAGAAAATTTCATCCCGAGTCTAGATGTGCTTGCCATCTTGATTGAAACAAAGATATTCTCTATAGACACTCCCACTCAAACTAATATTAGTCTAAAAAACTTGTTCCTACAATCTAGGACTTGAGTTGATTAGGCTCTAATACTAAATGAAATAAATATAAGATGTAGAAATGCTTGCTACACTAATCTATGAGAGAAGAATGTATAAAAAATACAATCTAAACAATTTGCAAGAAAGAAATAACCATAAAGCATACAACCATAACATTATGTTATATGTGGGGAAAGTCCTTTTGGGAGAAAAACCCCACACTCTAAAGCATAAAACAATTGTATTATCAACAACAATAGTAACATACAATGTCTAGGCACATGTCCTTATAAGAGAATCACCAACATACAAATTTGGAGTGATTCCAATAGCATAACTATACATGCAAACTCACTATGAAACCTCCATTTATAGCATCTAATAAATAGAGAATTCAAACCATGAAACCATGAGTGGTAAACCACAAACCATGAGCCAACACCGTGACCTAAACATGTGATGCAGGGGCATCACTTTGGTGATGTTTTTATGACTCATTCTGATGTTAAGAGCCCTATTTGAGTGTTTAGAGGTCTTAGGGGGTCCATTGGGATCATTTCCAATGGCCTAGGTTATGTAAATAGGCCTAGAAATTCAAATTTTGATTTTCTCGCCAAAACCAAATTTGAATTTTCTAGAGGTTTTTGGCTTGTTGGAGAGTTGGGGGTTGGTCCTCAACCATAGGATTATGTTTGTGAATGCAAATAAGGTATTAGAAGACCATGTAAGACCATGTAGGGTCTTTTTGCAATGTTTTCTAGACTAGGTTGTGAAGTAGGGGCAAAAATTTCAAGTTTTAAGACAATGTGGGTTAGGTTTTGAAGGAAAAATATATATTTTTGATATTGTAACTAATTTTCATGGAGTATTCACGAAGGAGAATGGAAAATGTATGCTCCAAGAAGATGAGGAGACAATTTTTCATGAAAAATACTCTGTTTTCTTCACATTTTTTGATAGTTTTTTGCAAAAATAGTTAAAAACCACCTCTCTATGGACATGTACATAACTATACTAGTCTGGGAGTGCGTGAGAAAGTGAGGGTATCATGTTGCAGTACTAATGCATTTATTATTTTGTGATTTCATGGTGTTTGGTGCAAGAAAACCAATCTAATCTCTTCACTGCCTTGTTCCTGGCCTAGGGTTTGCAGTGGCTTAGAAAAATCCATAACTTGGGTTTCCACCATTGAAAATTCACAAAACTGGGTGAGCACCTTCATTGGGTTGTGTGCTAACTGATCACGAAAGGAGAGCTCTTGAAACCCTCACACGTTTGAAATATAAAGGTCTGAGTGTGTTCTCTGTTAAACATATTGTTAAAACCCTAAGAGTAGTGAGGGTTTAAGGAAAAGGCCATCTTCTTGAGTTCACCATAGCAAGTTAGCATTTGGTAAGACCCTACAAGGTGTGTGGAAGGTAACAAGAATCCAAGGAAGCACAAAGAATGCATTTTTCCATACTAAGTACCAATTAGGTCTTGTTGAGGGTTTAAGCCTAGAAAGATAGGCTTGTAGAATAGTTTACAAGGTATAGGTTGAAATCTCCATTGAAGGGTTAGTGGAATCTTGTGAAGATTGTTGAGTACTCTACATTGCTCTTGTTCTTGTTTATCGATTGTTCTTGTTATTGTTTTCCCTTTGCATCAACATGGTACCCAAATCTAGGTCCCAAATTCCAATGCCCTCATTGCTCTTGGTCCTCTAGGCTAAAAATAGAATATGTTTTTACACCTATCATACCATGTCATAAGCTATCATATGCAACTGTGGAAGTTGGGCATTTCCATTTTGGCTCCATTATCTCCACTCAAATATGCCTTATGACATGTCATAATATGCACCATAAGTTGTTCAAATTGGTCGATCCAACTACGGAAATCCCTCTTACATGCTCTTATGTGCATCATAGATTCTCTTAAACTAGTTACATTGTCATAGATGCTCTTACACATCTTACATGACAAGATATTCTTTTATAGACATCATAGAAAAGCATGCACATGTCAATACTAACCAAGTCATAGTGGGACACCATTTTCTATGAGGACTCACAATTAATTAACAAATAATAAATAAATATGAATATTAGGATGCAAGGTTTATGACACCTTTCCCAATAGATACCAACAAAATCTTTGAATGATGTTACCCCTAAAGAAGCTTGATAAAGACGGATAAAAAAAATGAAGCATCTCAAGATTTTTGAGAGCACAATTTTCTTACATGTTCCAAAACAAAAGAAAATTTGATAAAAAGTATAAGTGTATCTTTCTTGGGTATTGTGGTAAATATAAAACATTTATGCTAGTTGATCCTATAACCCAAAAGATCTACATAACTAGAGATGTGATTTTGAAGATCTTAAAAATAATAACATACAACTATCTTGTTGGAGGAAAATGATGTCAAGAAAAAATAATACCTCAATAAATAAGGATTCAAGGAAGAAGATGAAGAAGTTATTGATCTTGATATTCAAGAAATTCTAGATCTAGTGATATAAAAATCAAAAGGAGGAGGAATTGTTTCAAATAAAACAAAAACTATTTATACTCTTAGATCCCGTCACTCAACAAGACTTCATAGGGAAACCTATAAGTTGCAAGAAAATATGGAGCAATCCAAAAACATATCTCAAGAAGAGGTAAATTTATCTCTAATGGGTATGGTGGTTTAATATTTAGAACCAAACTTTGATAGTGAGGCATTAGAATTAAAAGAATGGACAACTACAATCAATAGAGTAAAATGCTCTCATGAAAATTATACCTATGAGTTTATTGATATGCCAATAAGCAAAGCCCATCGGTTGCAAGTGAGTACTTCTAATGTAAAGTACAAGGAAATTGAACTATCAACTAATACAAAGTTTAGTTGGTAGCAAAAGGATATGCACAAAAGGAAGAGATTAATTATGAAAAAATATTTACTCCCATAATGAAATTGAAAACAAGGTAGCTTATTTTTCCATTAGATACATAGCTTAGTTGGTGCATTCATCAAATGAATGTCAAAATTGCATTTCTAAATGGAGATCTACAAGAGGAAGTCTACACGCAACAACCTAAAGGATTTGTAGTTAAAGGAAAAGAAAACTAGGTATGTAGATTAACCAAATCCTTATGTGGTTTAAATCAATGCTCACCTTGTGCATTACACTTCAATATTGATGAACATATATAAGCACACGAGTTTTCTCATAGCCTTTCATTTTACAACTTGTATATCTCAAAAGAACATGGAGAAATTGTAATCTTGAGTGTATTTGTTTATGATCTTGTCATCAATCAAAGTAGGGAAAAGTATTTTTTTCTTAATGGAAGAAATTGATCTTGGAATATTATTGCCTTGGATTGGAGATATGGAAAGCACAAGGTTTTTGTCTCTCAAATGAAGTATGCAAATAAGATCCTTGAAAAAATTGAGTTGCTTTAATGCAATTCAATGGAAATACCCATGGAAGTACACCTCAAGATTTTTATATTTGATGTATCAAAAAAGGTAAATGACATGCTCTCTGTAGGAAATTGGTAGGAAGTCTCATTTATCTTACCAACACTAGACCAAATCTAGGTTTTTAGTGAACTATCTCTCAATGTTTGTCACAAAACCTAGAGTTTCACATTGGAATGTCACTAAGAGGGTGTGTAGATGTGTACATGATACTTTGAATTATGGCACCAAGTATGTGCTTAATGATAATTTATTTTTGATGGGATCATAGATATAGATAGGCAAGAACTAGATTGGTGATCACAAGTCAACATCTAGATGTATATTCCACATGATATTGGGAGCTATATATTGGGTTAGCCAAAAATGTTGACTATCATATTTCTTCTATAGTTCAATAGAGCACAAAGCACTACATAGAGTTATATGCAAAGCTTGTTCAAGGGTCATCCCACAATAATGGGTTACACTTTTTGGCCAAACTTGACATTGAAATCAACATTTTGAACTAAATCTTCACTTTCTGACACCTATAGCCGCAAAACCATTAGGAATTTGAAGATGATGCGAACTAGTGATTTGTGAGATTTTGTTTGTAGATTTTAAATATATATTTTTTAAAAAATTTGAAGTTAAATTGTAAATTTTTTTGCGTCTCCTTTGATAACTAGTTTTTAATACTAAACAATATTTTTTTAAAATGATGTGTATTCTGTAGCACATAATTTTTTTTCTACAAAGGATAAAATTCTGATTCTTTTGAATTTAGATTGGTAACACCGATATATAGGGCATGCATTTGGTTTCATAATGTTTTGTTGAATAGTTTTTTTAAAATTAAGTTTTGAAGTCAAACCAATTATAATTTAGACATAGGTGTATTCCATAAAACATAACTTTTTTTTTATGTAGCGAAATTTAAATTTTTTTTGTTGAAACAAGGACATCAATACCTAAGACAGATATTTTTCAGAAATTTTTTTCACTAATTTACTAATTTTCCATGTGTGTAGAATAGAGAACTTGATGTTCGGTGAAAAACCTACATTCACAAGAAATAAAAAATAAATATAATAATCAAATTAAATATATTTAAAATTATACTTTTTGGGAAGCTTATAATAAGGACTACATACTTACAAAACATAAATTTTAAATGAATTCATTTGATCTCCCAAAAGGTAAATCAAAAGTGGTTTTTTATCAGCATTTTGATAGGTGTAGAGGAGACTCCATTATAGGTATGGTTTAAAACTAGCAGGGTTCTATCCAAGGGGGTTTGAATCTAAGGGGGTCTGATCAAACCCTCTTTAATTAAAATCTTTTAAATGGAACCTTTCAATGCTTAAATCATTATATTTTCTAAAAATATGCGATTTCACCAAAAATCGGGATCTCCTAGAAAGTGTAACCCATTACTGTGGCAGCACTGGCTTCATAAAATCCTAAGTGATATGGATATACCATTAATCAACCAATCAATTTAGTTTTTGATAATTAAAATGTTTTAAAGATGGTAAAGAACTTAATTATGCATCAATGTTGACATAGAAGTCCATTGCCACTTTATCAAAGAAAATATCCAAAATGAAGATATGTACCTTCAATATTATTACTCCCCACTAGGAATAAACTTTAAGATCAAGTAACAGTAGTTCTGTCACTTGCTAAATTTGAAAAATCTAGAGAAGGCTTGAATCTAGTGAACAACGTTTGCAAGTTTGATATATATGGGGTGTTATAAACTAAATATCAAATTTACGTAATAATTTGTTATTTAGTTAGATTTACTATAGAGTTTGTTGGCTGGTTACATTTGTTTCACTTGTATCTCCAAAATGCATGTTGGTGCTCTACCATTGAGCTACTGGCCCTCTTTGTGACTAGGGAATTTTCTGAGGCTCTTGTTATGGTTTGTGTATAACTCATTTCTCCATCATCCCCTCCTTCTCATTGAGCCACCTTTGGTGCTCAAGGCTCCTATATTGGTTCTAATACTATGTTAATTTTAATGGACCAATTAAGACTCGAACTAAGGACCTCCTATGTGCATGCTAGGGTGCCTTACTATTGAATGGTATACCAGGTGCAACTCATTTCTCCAACATATGGACTCTAATGCTTTTTTTTTTAAATGAAAATTGTTCCCAATTTTTTATTGTTATTTTCAAGATCAGTTTAGAAGGGTAAACACATCTACAATCTAGGGGAGAGGACCCAGTAGTTGAGCACCCTAACTTCACGCCTCTCAAAATCATACGTGGCAATTTTGAATCACTCCAAAAATTTTATAGTAGCTTACTTGGCAAGGCCCCTACTTATAACTAAGGTTTCAGGGCCACATGACCATGCTTTTTGTTGAGGTGTCAAATAGTTCCTCTCCCCCCCCCCCCCTTTAAAGTGTGGACCAATAGATGTGCATTAAGTCATGTTTTGTTGGTGGGCTGATGTGGCATCACATGATTGGTTGCTTTTTAGATCTAAATGGCACATTTCATACAATTATTAGTACTTATAGTCAACACTAACAACCTTAAAGTCACAACTACTATTGCTATACTTTTAAAAATATTGGGCCTTAAATGCACAAATACTATCTCAGCCATTGGAACTATCTCAGAGATTGGGTTTTTTCCCTATACTATTTTTTAACAAAATCGTATATAAATTATAATGGAGGTCAAATAATTGTTTCAAAATTCAAATCTGCTAGCCATTCTAGAATCTAAAACCTATATCAAATACAGTTCGACATGCAGTGCAGAATTAATGAGAAAAACATCTTGACTATTGAATACAATCACCATTTATGCTTTAGGGTTGCCCTGTTTCACAATATCATTAAATCAAGTTGAATTTATGTTAAACCTAAGTCCTCCCTTGCAAGGGGAAGAGCTAAGTCTTACAGAAAAAATGGTAGGTAGTTGACTGGACAACTGCTCCCTTTTTCTAACCAGCACCAGTTAACCGAGCAGCTGCCTGTCATTTTCTTTTCCGAATATTTGCAAATGAATAAGTAGTTACAGCTCTAGAATCACTATTCTGACTTCTATTAATTAGTGCTCTCTTCAACAGCAAGTATTTTCTTTTGAAGAGAGATAAAAATGGTTTATTAATGTTCTGAACAGCAAAAAAGTAGGAGCAATCTCAAACATGCGAGAAGCCCATGATTTCAAACCATATCCGGAATCTCTGGGAGCTCACAAATACCATTTTGGTGACTCTCTGCAAGCTTATTATTGCCATTTTGTTCCACTTTTGCTGAGATTTTGGGCTCCTTTCTATATATGTAAAACACAATAATTTGAATGATTCCAAGAAACACACCGAATCCGTTTGGAATCTGCACGAACAAAAGATAACAAGAAAACCATATATATCAATTTGATCGAGATGAAAGCAAAATCTCAATTGAATTCAAGAAACAAGGCAAACTATAGAAAAAATTCGTAGATACAACAATACAAATTTTCGTCTCTAATAAATAGTAAGTAATGCTTCATAGATATTAAGGAACTAGAGGAGATCGGTTGATTTAAAATAAGTCTCTTTTGAACATGTACAAGAAGTAGTACAGCAATGAGTTTAATCAGCATCATATATATAAAAAATAAAAGTATTTATACTTAAATAAAGTTAAATGATATATTTGAAGCTTACAATGATATAGATATCAATCTTGAGTATACCATAAGCCAGCCAGATTGTTGAATTTACAAGAGTGAACAAAGATACAAGAAAAGGCATGCTACTTGCACTCTTGTTTTGTATAACTTGTTTCTGCATATCAAAATCAAAATGCTGATCAATATTTCATTATAAGTTATGTTATGAAGTTCAATAATTGTCCCTTAGGAAAAATTTATGGGAAAAAAGCTAAAGAAATTAGCCTTACCAGTACAGACAAGGGAGCTGCATACATTAAAATGTTCAAAGCAACACAAAAAACTCCTAGTGTGAGGGGTCTTCTGCTTTTGGGTACCACTGTTACAAGACATGCAGCTAATACAAAGAAAGATGTAAGAGATGCCGCCTCCATTACCCCAACTCGAACCTATAATCAAGAAAACTTTTTAAGTATTATTCAACTATGAATGAATATATCCGTAACTTGTTTATCAATGTCCTGGAAGCTCTATAGGTCTAATGTGTTAATGTGTTAATCTTCAGGGTTACACATTTATAAATTATGTAATCTATTTTTCAATTAGATAGTTATGTGGCAGTTAAACTATTATTCTGTCTATATACACAAGAATGTAATCTTCTATTTTATGTCAAATATATTTATTATCCTGCCCTTCTTTACAATCTGAGCCTAACAGTGGTTACAAATTTGCGACCTCTCAAAGCAACAAGCTCAGTCTCAATTTAAGCCCTGTCTCAGTAGCAAGGGCTTTTTTCAAGAAGCTTCAGATCAGCCAGCAGATATTCTGGCCAAAGTGCTTGGCTGAGAGAAGTTTGAGCAGTTCAATATACTGCTTGGTTTCATGCTAACTCCATATTAAGGGGGGATGTTAATGTGTTAATCATGAGAGTTACACATTTGTAAATTATGTAATCTATTTTTCAGTTAGATAGTTATGTGGCAGTTAAACTGTTCTTCTGCTTATATAAACACAAATGTAATATTCTATTATATCAATTATATTTATCATTTTGTCCTCCTTTACAATCTAGGCCTAACACAATGTGAACAACTTTTTTCTTCTATTATATCAATTATATTTATCATTCTGTCCTCCTTTACAATCTGGCCTAACACAATGTGAGCAACTTTTTTTTTTCCCTTACCACCCCCCACCAAAAAGAAAGCAATTAGGAGTAGATTTTTGCTCCTAACAATAGGTTTCAAAGAAAGACTAAATCTCAAAATTTTTTTCCCCCATTGAAACATAAATCAAAGTTAATACCTTCTCAGCATGTGGGGCATATTTGAGATAGATGAGCACGTAAGCCATCTCAAAACCTATTCCAATGCTATTCATGGTCACAATTGGAATGTTGTTGTCTGTAATGATGGGCAGACCATACAATGTCCAAAGCAAACACTTGAACAAACTGCATACATAGGTGAAAGCAGAAAACTGTCCCGTGTCTTTCTCCTTGATTATCCTTCTAAAAGTCGGTCTGAAATTCAGCAAAATGTAAAATAAATGTCATCACCAACCTGGCTAAATCCTCACAAAAGTATATGTAAATAACATGTGATTATTGGACTCACATGGGTGATAAATAAAGTGCTATAGAGGTTATATTTCCTGCAATTCAACAACCACATTCTAATTCAAATTAGATATTCTAAACACATTGATTTTCTCAATTTCAAATTCAATAACTAATTCATAGATTGTGTACCTATTATTCCAAGGACAAGAAGAACAGCCTTAATCATTGCCATTTTCTCTAAAGATTGGATAGTAGAAATTTGCATATAAACAAAGATCCAACTGCATTTTATAGCATTCTGAATCTCCTACAAGTCTTTGAAAATGTAATTCTGAAACAAGTGGGAAACCCTAAACCACACTTGGGTGTTTGTATTGTCCAGACATTGTTGACTTTATTCTCTCTGTGGATAGTTTGCTGCTTATTCCCGAACACTATAATTCAAGCTGCTTTTCTGCAACGTGCAAAGCATGCAGTATTAATATTCTGTATAGTTTTTAAATCTAGTGGCTTTCAATTTTGAACTTTTATGTGAGCACTATCCAACTTTGTTAATAGCATAATACGTTGTGTGATTCTGTTTTGCCAACTTAAAATCTGGGGCGATGCATAGCTTGGATTAATTTTCTCTGAGTAAATTATTATTTGACGACTTATAATGAGAATCCTTTTACAATTTACAAGTTAGGAACCGTCTTGAAATTTTTAAATTGTTTTAATATATTTTTAGGAAAATTAGTGGGATTGTCATGGTTCCACTATCATCACTTTATAAAAATCGTAAGGAATGACGATATTCCAAAAATGACTAAGGTGGGATGATACTCCAAAATTGACCTTAAAAAGATTATATCGATTTTACATTTTTGTTTTAGTAGTATGTATTGCTTTAAATATAAATAATTTACTAAAGGAATGATGATACTCCAAAATTGATCAAGGTGGAATGATGATACTCCAAAATTGACTAAGGTGGAATGACAATACTCCAAAATTGGAGATACTTCAAATGTAATGTAGTTAAAAAGATTATATGGTTTTTACATTTTTGTTTTAGTAGTATGTATTGCTTTATATACAAATAACTTATTAACTAGTATACATATCTTAAATACATCTATCTAAAAGATTGGGGAGGTATAGTCTTGAGTTATTTTATTTAGTTAAGAATTATTTTATTTTTATTTACTTAAGAGTCATTTTATAGTTTTAGGTTTTTCTAAATATATATCCATTGTGTTTTAATTTTAATGGACATGGTCCTTGTTGTCACTATAGAATGCCTCTCGAGGCAATTAAAACTCAAAAGTTGGGATGGATTACATTTAGAAATACGTATTAAAATTAATGAAGAGGGTATTTAGTTCTAAAATTTAATTTGTAGAATATTTAGTGATGGATAGCTTTGGTGATTCATTCTTGTAATTTATGTTCATAACTATTCAAGTCAAATTATACCTATCAAACTAGAAAATTCACTATGCCTTGCTCTAGGTCATTTCTACACCATGGAATTGATCTTTGTGCCTATAAATTTTACCTCTATCTATGGATTTAACTTTTGTTTGCAAAAATGACATGCACACTTTTAAATGCATAGAATTTGTTCACTTGATGATGCCTGTTGACCTATTTTTCCTCTTCCCAGAGTCAAATAGCCCAACTTGAAAATGTTGAAAATCTTGTTGAATTGCTTAAGTGCATAATGTTCTTCAGGTCTAAGGGTGTTTTCCTTATAAAAATACCCAAAAATCTCTAAGGTTGAACCCTTGAAAAAATCCAAAAATTTCTAAGCTTTGCCTTAGTTTTTTCATCCTTAACAAAAAATTGAGTTCGCGAACCCATTGGTTCGCCGACTAAGGGAAGATTCAAAAGAAACAAAAAGAGACAAGTAAAAGAGAAAACTTTATTGGCAGAAATTGGCTAGTTCGTGAACCCACTGGTTCATCAATCAAAGGGATCGCCGACTAAGGAAGACAAAGGCGAAGCAAAGGCAAGGTGGAAATCGACTAAGGCAAGATTTGGTTCGTGAAGGAGAGAAATCGCCGAAATAAAGGAAGGCTAAAGGAAGACTTGAAAAATGACTAAAGCAAACTGATGTAGGAGCATCCCTAATTCAAGAGTAATCTTGCATCAACCAAAAATATTTGCATTTCGGTTTTGTTTGCATTTCAGTTCTTTCATTTTCTTATTCAATTCGGGTAGTTCAGTCAGAAGCAATTCAGCTTGTGGTCCTGTTTTGGCATTTCACATCTTGTGGATCTGGACTTAGCATCTACATTCATTCATATACATCATATAAAGAATTCAGAGCATTTAGATCAGTCACTGGAAAGATATCGCTATCAAAAGTTGATTGTTTTCTCAGAGCAGAGCAATCTAACAGTTCCTGATAATTAGCTGAAGGAGAAGGCTTACGGATCATTCCTTGACTTGAGGATCTCATTGACACATCATTCAATGTCCTGTCGTTCATGGCTGACATTCCCTAAGGGTCTGCACGTTGTTCCATTCATTTGAGGAAGTGTTCTATGCATTTAGGTCCGACCTATCTGTGAACACATTACAACTCTTCATTTGAGTTTGTGACCTTCCTTGGCTGACGCGGAGGAATCTATTGGTCTGGAGATAATATATAAAGATGTAATAGATCCTTAGGAAAGTAGTTGATGATTGTTAGATTGATCATAGTTTAGATCTTGTGCGAAGGAGCTTCAAAGCCTTATCTTGCGCATGTATGTAATTAGGCCTATGAGCCCTAATTGTAAGCCTGCATGTTGCTGACCAAATTATATTTGGATTCTTTGATATATTGAATGACTGAATCTGTATTTGTTCCATTTCTTGAGTTGTTTCCGTTGTGTTTACTCTTGCTGCATGGTCTGAATAGTTCATTCTGTGAACCCTCCTACCATGACTACACCAAGTGGTATTAGAGAGAAAGTTTGAATCGTGGAGAGCGAAAGCTCGATTCTTTGGAGAGAATTGGTGAAGGGGACTCCATAAGATCTTGTTGTAAGAAGATTGCCGATCCGAGGCAGGTTACTTGTGTGCAACTGATTGCCGATTGAGAGGCAGTTGTCGCTTGTAACCTGATCGCCGAACCTGAGGCAGTTTGCACTTGATCCTAGGAAGATGCCGCCGTGAAGAGTTCCTCCTATTAATAGAATGGGTAATAGAATGGATGAGATGATGGAATTGATGAGAACAATGCAAATTTCATTGGATGCTGTGGAAGAAGATAGGCGAAGAGGACTGACACCGAGACCTAATGTTGAAAGTGATGATGAAGAAGAATTTCAATTTGCTGAACAAACTAGCGGAACCCTAGAAGGTAATGAAGAAGAAGAATCATATCAAATAAAGATGTTGCGAGCTATTTCAAAGATTGGAGAAAGACCTAGAGTTGATGTGCCGAACTACACTGGTAATTTGAATCTGAAAGAGTTGATTGATTGGATGAATGATATGGAAGAATACTTTGAATATGAGGAGATTGAAGATCCGGAGAAGGTGAAATTTGCAAAGACAAATTTGAAAGGACATGCTGCTATATGGTGGAAAGAAGTTCAGTTGGAAAGAAATAGAAGAGGAAAATAAAAGATTACAAAGTGGGACCAGATGGTGACAAAGTTAAAGAATCAGTTTATACCTTCTGACTATGAGTTGGAACTATTGAAGAGATTGCAAAACCTAAGGCAAAAGGAGAAATCTGTGAAGGAGTACATTGAAGAATTTCATAAGATGATCATAAGGACAAGACATAGTGAAGCAAGCAAGGAGAAAGTGGCAAGATATATCAATGGATTGATTAAACATTCAAGAAGAACTAAGCTTGGTAAGGATGACATCTTTGGAAGAAGCATATCAATTTGCCTTGAAAGTTGAAGAGAAGATGAATAAGAGACATGATCAGAGACAGTGAGGTAGAGGAGGTAAATTTCAGAGAGGAAGATCATTTTCTGGATATGATAAATCATTTGTGGAGCAGAACAAATTTGACAGCCCAGTTAAAAAGGATGACAGAGATAACAATGCTTACCGGAGAGATGAAAAAAATTTTTACCAAAGAGGAAACCCTAGTGCATACCAGAATGAAGGATACAGAAGAGAAGGAAGATGATTTGATAAGAGGACATTCAGAGGTACTTGTTTAAAATGTGGAGTTGAAGGACATAGAGCATTTGAATGTAATCAGGGTAGTACAAGTAAGAGGATAGAAAATAGTGGGAGAGCAGCCTATGTTGAAGAGAAACCTGTTGAATCACCTAGTTCTATTGGTAAACCTGAGAAAGGAGAATCCTTGGTGATGAGGAGAGCACTATTTCAAGCAGAGACAAATGAGGAACCATCACAGAGGAAAAGTCTGTTTAGAACCAGATGCAAATTAGGAGGTAAGTGTTGTAAAGTTGTAATTGATAGTGGTAGTTTAGATAACCTAGTTTCAGAGGAGATGGTGACTAAGCTAAAATTAGAAAGATTGAAACACCCTAAGCCTTATCAAATATCATGGATTCAGGATGATCATAAGGTACTGGTGAGTGAACAATGTTTGGTGAAATTTCATATTGGATCTTATCATGATGAAGTCTTATGTGATGTTATGCCTATGGATGTTTGTTATATCTTGTTGGGTAGACCTTGGAAGTATGATAGAAAAGCTATACATGATGGGAGAAAGAATACATATACTATAACAACAAATGGGAAAAGAATTACTTTGATTCCTTTGGAGGATGACCCTAAGAGTGAAGTATGTGGAAATGCTAGAATCTGTTTGGTAGATGGAAAGAAAATTTTGGATGGTTTGAAATAGGAAAGTATGTGTTATGCCTTGATTCCTAAGAAGCTTGAAGTGGTGAAGAAGGAAACTAAACCGGATGACATAAGAGAGTTGCTGATAGAGTATGAAGACATCATATCAGATAACGTACCTAAAGGATTACCACCTATAAGGAGTATCAATCATCACATGGATCTTATACCAGGAGCAAGTTTGCCTAACAAAGCAGCACATAGAATGACACTGGCAGAGAATGAAGAATTGAATAGACAGATACAAGAGTTGTTGAGGAAAGGTTTGATCAGAGAAAGTTTGAGTCCTTGTGTAGTACCTACAGTGCTA
The DNA here is from genome assembly GCA_027924645.1 of Cunninghamia lanceolata. Classification (NCBI taxonomy): domain Eukaryota; kingdom Viridiplantae; phylum Streptophyta; class Pinopsida; order Cupressales; family Cupressaceae; genus Cunninghamia; species Cunninghamia lanceolata. Next base: position 1,735,498 of record BSBN01001465.1, on the reverse strand, counting down.
GCACTGAAGAAGGATGGAGAGTGGAGAATGTGTACTGACTCTAGAGCAATAAACAAGATCACAGTTAAGTATAGATTTCCTTTACCTAGGATGGATGATATCATGGATTGTTTGAGTGGAGCAAGATATTTCACAAAGATAGACTTGAAGAGTGGATACCATCAGATTAGAATCAGAGAAGGTGATGAATGGAAGACTGCTTTTAAAACAAATGAAGGATTGTATGAGTGGTTAGTGATGCCTTTTGGATTGACAAATGCACTGAGTACTTTCACGAGGTTGATGAATGAAGTTCTAAAGAAATTCTTGGGTAAGTTTTTAATTGTGTACCTGGATGATATTTTGATTTTCAGTAAGACAAAATAAGAACATTTGTGGCATATTAGACAAGTTTTGCAGAGATTGAGAGAAGAGAAATTGTTGATAAACATCAAGAAGTGTAGTTTCATGAAGGAAGAATTGGTATATTTGGGATTTGTGATTTCTACGGAACAATTGAAGATGGACCCTGAGAAAGTGAAAGCAATTGTTGAATGGCCTACACCAGAGAGCATTGAAGAAGTTAGATCATTTCATGGATTGGCTAGTTTTTACCAGAAGTTCATCAGAAATTTCAGTTCAGTTTGTAATCCTATGACAGAGACAATGAGAGGTGACAGAAAAGATTTTAGGTGGACATCTGGAGTGGATAAAAGTTTTGAGTTGTTGAAGCAGAAAGTAACTCTAGCAACCTGTTTTGGCATTACCGGATTTCAATAAGGTATTTCAAATTGATTGTGATGCAAGTGGAAGTGCAATTGGAGCAGTGTTAAGTCAAGAAGGTAGACCTGCAACCTATTTCAGTGAGAAGTTGAATGATGCAAGGAGAAGATATTCAATTTATGATCAAGAGTTCTATGCCATAATTCAAGCCTTGAAGAAGTGGAGACATTACTTGTTTCCTAAGGAGTTTGTGTTGTTTACAGATCATCAAGCTTTGCAGTATTTGAATAGTCAAGGTAAGTTGAATCAAAGACATATGAGATGGGTAGAGTTCTTGCAGAGTTATACCTTTGTGTTGAAGCATAGGAGTGGTAAATCAAACAAAGTTGTTGATGCATTGAGTAGAAGAAGAAACTTGTTGACATAAATGAGAGTTGAAGTGTTGGGTTTTGATGAATTGAAGAACATGTATGAGGGAGACACTGATTTTGCAGAACCTTTGAAAGCATGCAAGGAACCTATTGTGATAGACAAGAGTAAGTGGTTAGACTATTTCATTCAAGAAGATATGTTGTTCAAAGGAAGTCAGTTATGCATACCTAGAAGTTCAATGAGGGATAATTTGATCAAAGAGAAGCATAGTGGTGGATTGGCATGACACTTTGGCATTGACAAGACAGTGGCTTTGGTAAGTGAAAATTACTTTTGGCCTCAGATACATAAGGATGTTCGGAGATTTGTGCAGAGTTGTAGAGTTTGTCAAGTTGCAAAAGGGAGTAGTTAGAACACTAGATTGTATAAACCTTTGACAATACCAGAGAGACCTTGGAAAGACATAAGCATGGATTTTGTAATGGGATTACCTAAGACACAGAGAGGACATGATTCAATATTTGTAGTGGTTGACAGATTTTCAAAGATGGCTCATTTCATACCTTGCAAGAAGACAACTGGTGCAGTGCATGTAACTGACCTATTTTTCAAAGAGATTGTGAGATTGCATGGATTACCTAAGAGTATAGTTTCAGACAGAGATTCAAAGTTTGTTGGATACTTTTGGAAGACACTTTGGAAGAAGATGAAGACATATTTGAAGTTCAGTTCTACTTTTCACCCACAGATAGATGGACAGACAGAGGTAGTGAATAGGAGTTTGGGAAATTTGTTGAAATGTTTGGTTGGAGACAAAGCCAGAAGTTGGGATTTGATTCTTTCACAAGAAGAATTTGCATACAATAATTTTAATAAATAGGAGTATCGGAAGAACACATTTTGAGATTGTGACTGGAGTGAATCCTAGAGGAGTTACAGAACTGTGAGATATTAGTACAAAGGAAAAGAGGAGTGCATAAGCAGAATAATTTGCAGATCATATGAAGACAGTGCATAATCAGGTGAAGAAGCATTTGGAAGATATGAATAGTAAGTACAAAGAGAAGGCTGATGAGAAGAGAAGACATAAAGAATTTGAAGTGGGAGATGAAGTAATGGTGTACTTGAGAAAAGGATGATCTCCAGTTGGGACTTATAACAAGTTGAAGATGAAGAAGTTTGGACCTTGCAGGATACTCAGGAAATTTGATTCAAGAAATACATATGAAGTGGAATTATTGAAGACATTGGGTATTTTACCTATTTTCAACATTGTAGATCTTTATCAGTATCACGAAGCAGAGTTCAGTGACAGCATGGAAGAAGACTTGAAGAAGTAGTTACCACACAAAGCATCGGAATAGATTGAAGACATTTTGGACAGCAGAGTTGGACGCAGCACTAGAGGAAGACAATACAAAGAATATCTTGTGAAGTGGAAAGGCAAACCAGAAGAAGATTCATCATGGATTTCTTAGGCTGAGGTGGACCGTCTTGGTTCTCCCCTAGCCCTAGCAAAGTGAGCGACTCACTTTTTTTCAATAACCCTGGATGTCTAATGCAGGAGCATCCCTGGTTCAAGAGTAATCTTGCATCAACCAAAAATATTTGCATTTTAGTTTTGTTTGCATTTCAATTCTTTCATTTTCCTGTTCAGTTCAGGCAGTTCAGTCAGAAGCAGTTTAGCTTGTGGTCTGGTTTTGGCATTTCACATCTTGCGAATCTAGACTTAGCATCTACATTCATTCATCTACATCATATAAAGAATTCAGTGTATTTGGATCAGTCACCAGAAAGATATTGCTATTAGAAGTTGACTATTTTCTCAGAGTAGAGCATTCTAACAATTCCTGATAATCAGCTGAAGGAGAAGGCTTGCGGATCTCATTGACACATCATTCAATGTCCAGTGGTTCATGGCTGACCTTCCCCAAGGGTCCGCACATTGTTCTATTCATTTGAGGAAGTGTTTTATGCATTTAGGTCTGACCTATCTGTGAACACGTTACAACTCTTCATTTGAGTTTGTGACCTTCCTTGGCTGACGCGAAGGAATCTATTGGTCCAGAGATGATATAAAGATGTAATAGATCCTTAGGAAAGCAGTTGATGATTGTTATATTGACCATAGTTTATATCTTGTGCAAAGGACCTTCAAAGCCTTATCTTGCGCATGTATGTAATCAGGCCTGTGAGCCCTAATTGTAAGCCCGCATGTTGCCGGCTAAATTGTATTTGGATTCTTTGATATATTGAATGACTAAATCTGCATTTGTTCCATTTCTTGAGTTGTTTCCATTGTGTTTACTCTTACTGCATGGTCTGAATAGTTCATTCTGTGAACCCTCCTACTGTGACTGCACCACAAAGGAAAGAAAAGGCTTTGTCATGAAATCGGAAGAAACTCAAACTCGCCAAAGATTTATTATTTTCCAAGGTTTGCCAATAAGGCAATTTGTCGACAAGGTGAAGGTGAAGAGAAAAATAAAGATGAGAACAAGGAAAAGTTTGATAAATGAAGAGATTGCCGATAAAGAAGAAAAGTAACAAAGAGGAGGCAAGGTTCGTGAAAGTGAAACTTTGCCGACAAAGGAAGATGAAGGAAAGAAGAAGACTGAGATAGTTTGCGAAAGTGGAATTTCATCGACTAAAGGGTAGAAAAGGATGAAACAAGCATAGTTCACGAAAAGGTGATTTTCCAATTAAAGGAGAAAGTGAGAAGACAGAGAGAAGTCAAGTTCATGAAAAAGAGATTTTGTCAATAAGGTAAAATAAAAGCCAAAAGTAAAGTAAAATGAAATAAAATGAAAATAAAGCTTGTAATATAATGTAAAGCTTTAAAATATTTTTAAGTTTAAAATATCTTAAAGTGTTGTAAAAGATTTATAAATGGATTTTGGTGGGAATATATATTTGAAGTATCTATCTTCTCCAGCTACCATTATTGCAGAATCAAATCAACCCAGCTGGAAGTAGTTTTTGTACATTTAATTGTTGTAGGTATATGAATCAGCTATTTGCATTCAAGGCAACAAATATTTCCCAACTACTTCATCCTTAGGATATTTTCTACATTCATGTTTTGTATAACAGATGTACACAGACATTCCTTTTGTAGAAATATATTTTGACAGGTCCATGGGGTGAATTTATTGTAGTAGGCGACTTAGGTCAAATGAAGAATGGTATAAATAGATGAAAAATCAATGTAATGAGGGTTGGATATAGAGATTTATATTTTATGTTCCAAATAGAAACCTCTTCTGCTGTAACCATGCCTTTCTGATTAATACATGTTGATTGTTTTTACCTTTTCATGCTTCTTTTTAGCTCTACATAGATCTAGAAATAGTTATTGTTTGTGAATGTTTAATTCCTTGCAATCTTTTTCTTATCTTTTACCTCTGTTAGGATCTGTAGGATTTGTGTGAGTTTATCAGTTGTATTCAATTATTCTGTGCATTTTAGTGTGGTGGGTGCTCTTTATTCAAACCCGGTGTATCACATTCCCTTTTTAGTTTCTCCTTCTTTCCCTTTCCCCAGTGGTGATTAGATTAGGTTTAGTCTTAGTCTACTCTAAATTTCATGTTCAGAGAAAGGAACCAACCTTCTCTAGAGGTTCGATTTCCTTTATAGGGTCCCACACCTAGAAATCACTCTAATGTTTCACTGGATTGTTGCAGCAAAATTGCTTCAATGCAAGGTGCAAATCCAAGTGACAACAATTTTTGACATGTCCGGTGGGACCCTACTTTACTCTGAATGAAGAGTTAAGCTGACAAATTAGTGTTGTTCTCAGTATTCTATAGTTTGTCAGACAATTTTCATGCACCTGGCGAATCTATAGGCTCCTAGTTTCAGATCAGTCCAACATTATATGCCTAGAGTGCAGACGAGAGCTTCTTTAAGAGTTAATAACTATCAATTTGTTGAACTACCTTTTAATACTTCAAGGAGAAGAACTAGGTTATCTAGGTCTCCTACAAGAAGGAATAACAGTGTTGTTCCTCCTCATCCAAGTGCTCAATATACAACTCCTCCTGTTAGGTTTCAATACTCAAGAAAAGACTTACACATACCTAGAATAAATCTGAATATTCCCAATATGGCAAGAAATTTTCCCTTTATAACCTTCAATGGAGGTATCCCTTTAGCCTTGGCTACACATAATGATATACCTAGCTCAGCCTTAAAGAGCATTTCAATCTTTATGGGCAATGGTTCTACTACACCTACTGAACATATCAAAGACATATCAAACATATGCTCAGTTCAATAAAGTCAACATGAAGATGTGGTTGTTAGGCTCATGGTTTCATCCTTCAAGGGGAGAGCTCTTCAATGGTTTAGGAGTTTAACCCCTACTTCAATACATGATTGGGATGATCTAGGAGAAGCACTCTACAAGAAGTTTGGAGAAAGAGCAGACAATGTTTCTCAGCTGGAACAATTGACAACCATAAAGAGGGCTCCCAACGAGCTGATGGTTGATTTCAACTTCAAATTTCAAAGGACGTGGGAAAGGATTCCAACTCTCCTTAGACAATCTCCACAAGGTGCTTTCTTATATTTTCTAAGAGATTTAAATTCTAATATAGCTATTATGATGCAATCTATGGGTGCTCAAACTTTACCAGATGCATATGAGACAACTTTGAGAGCTATAAATTGTTTAATACAGGCTGGGAAAATTGCTCCCAAACCCCTGTACCTATTTTCCCACATCTGCCTTCATAGGCTCAATAACCTACTATTGCTCCCATCCCAGAGCCTAAAGCCTCTACATCTACTCTTCCACATGAAGAAAATGACTTTAAAACCCTAGTGACCAGTCTGACTAACAAAGTCAATACCATAGCCATCCAAACTGCCCCTAAACCCCATCAAAATTATAACCAGGGGTATTCTTCAAATTAGGACCGGAATCATGGTTATAATTCCAATAGAAATCAAAACTAGAACCAAGGTTACCAGACAAATAGATACCAAAATAATAACCCTGCTTAGCCCTTGCAAATAGTTAGACCCATCCAACAAATACAGGCTGTCAATCTAGTTAGGGCCTTGGTTCCTACTCAAAACAATTTGGCCCAAGAGGCAGATTGGTGTTATCCTTGTAACCAACCTCACAATCAATCTACTTGTGCGTTTGGAGCATAAGAACAAGCCCTAATGGTGCAAAATTTCACACCCAACAAGCATCATTGGTGGAAGCAGCTAACAACAACCTTGAGGTACCAAATGGGGCTACTTCTGATTCCAATTTAATGCTTTGAACTCTTGAGTATTTCTATACTGTTAATCAACCTATGGATAGTGTGATCATGCCTATAAGTAGTGTTGTAGACAACACAAGATTAAAAAAGAGACAACTGGAGGATAACCCCATGCTTGTTGTAGTATAAAAGGAACCTATCCCAAAGGCAAAAGGTGCTAGTGCTACAAGTTCAACTTAGAGCCATAGGGTTGCTACTGCAAAGGAGGTTCCATCATCTCCAAGAGTACCTAAACAAGCCACTGAGAAGTCAAAGAGGGGAACATGGATTCCTTCCGTGTATAAAACAACAACATTTCCCTTGAATATTGTAGAACAAATGAAAAAGACAAGCCTGAACATGTCCATGTGGGACACATTATTAAACCCCTCTCAAAGGGATTTGTTGCAAGAGGCCTTAAAGAAATTCCTAGCAACTAACTCAGCAGTCTAGAGGGAAAAAGACCCTGTCAATCTTGTTCAACCAAGTGAAGAATAGGTAAGTCCAGCAAAGGAAGTTCCTGGTACACAACTACATGATAGACTTAGGGGCTAGTATCTTCATTATGTCAAAGAAGATAGTAGATGCATTAGGCATCAAATATACCTTTGTTTCATCAAGTGTATTGTAGTTGGATGGTACTTCTGTTAGCACTGTTGGAGTGATCAAAGGCCTGGATTTGACCTTAGATGCATGTCCAAACTTGACTATTAGTCAAGATATTTCATTCATTGATCTTCCTCCTTTCTTTGCTATCTGTTTGTCAAGAGACTTCATAGCTAAGGTAGGTAGCTACCTCTCCTTTGATTGGACTCACATGTTGATGAGGACAAGATATGGTACAAGGTTCACCATTAAGGCTAAACCAGTTTCAAATTATCATGTGGAAAATTATGATCATAGCCTGGTGAACCCTCATTGTATGATTCAAGGTGAGGAAGTGCAGGATTCAAGGTCTCTTGATACAATATCTTCACCCCTTCCAACCCCATATCTTTTCCTTGATGAGTGGACAGAGGAATAATTTGATTTTGATCCCTATGACACCACTAAGATAACTGGGTTGGGCACCTACATGATACATGAGGGGATTTCTTCTATTCCTTCTATAGTAAAACCAGATGGTGATTCTAATGGTGCATGGAAAATGTTCTTTAATAGTGCAAAGAGCATAAATGGAGTTGGTATAGGAGTCTTACTGACCTATCTGATTGGTAAGAAACTCCATTTTGCTCACAGGCTGCATTTTTCCTACACAAATAATGTTGCAGAGTATGAAGCATTGGTACATGGCCTATTGATTGCTAAAAATTAGAAAATTAGACATCTGAATATCCTTGGAGATACGGAGTTGGTGGTCAACCAGATCAGGGAAAGATGTGCAACAAAAAATAGCTCCTAAGAGCTTATAGACACAGAGTTTGGAGTTTGTTTGAGAGTTTTGATGCTCTCACATAGGTGATCCCAAGAAAATTAAATGTTGAGGAAAACCAATTAGAAACAGTTGGTGCTTAGTTTTCTCCCCCTACAGACCTCTTTCAAGGCCCTGATCAACATGTCAAAATAGAATTTAGGCCCTTAGTCCCTGAAAAATGATGTGAACTAGTAGATTTTTGATAGCAAAAAATAGATTATAAACTTCATCCAAAATGAAGTTGAGTTCTCATCAAGCGCACAACCTACACTGCAAGAAGAATATGGCGATCAGATTATGTGACTAAAAATGAACAAGCTACCCAAGGGTTTGGTCACTCTTGAGGATATTTTCAGCCATGATGATGAATTTAAGGGCAAGAAGAAGAACATCACTTTCAAAAAGGAGGACTATAAGAATGTTTCTATCACCTAAGACAAGGAGTTATTGCTAGAAAAGGTATGTTGTGATGATGAACAACAAAATTTTATTCACCTTTCTTACAAAAATAGAGATATTTTTGTATGGAACTATGAGGATCTAAAGGGGTTTGACCTAATGTTTACCAACATGCCATAGACCTTGATCCAAATGCCAAACCCATCCACCAAAGACAGTGGCCTGTGAATCCCAAAATCAAGCCCTTAATGAGGAAGGAGCTCTCAAAGCTCATTTAGGCCAGAATCATCTTCCCCATCAAGTATTCCACCTGGGTAGCTAACTTAGTGCTAATGAGGAAGAAAAATGGTGAGATAAGGCCGTGCATGGATTTTTGTGATCTAAATCGAGCTTCCCTGAAATATCAGTACCCTCTATTGTCCATAGACTAAATCTTGTAGACTGTTGCAGGGGCAGAGAGGTTCTCATTGCTTGATGATTTTTTTGGTTATTTAACTAAATTTTTGTGAGGGAAGAGGACAGGTTCAAGATGACTTTCACCACTAAGTGGGGAACCATGGCATATGCAAAAATGCCATTTGGGCTTTCCAATGTCGGTGCCACATTTCAGAGGGCAATGGACATTGCATTTAAGGGATTCATCAACAAGTTCATCCTAATTTATTTGGATGATATCACAGTCTTCTCCAAGAGAGGACAAAATCACATGGAGCATCTTGAGAAGGTTTTCAAAAGATGCAAGGAGTTTCAGGTGTCTTTGAACCCCCAAAAATGTATTTTTGCTATCTCTCAGGGCAAGCTTCTAGGCCATTTAGTGTCCAAAGATGGGATCTCCATATATCTAGAAAGAAGTTCAACTCTTCTTTCTCTTCCTCTACCTGCTCATAAAAAAACTTTGTAATCATTTTTGGGGCATATCAATTTTGCTAGGATATTTATTCCTAACTATGCCGGTTTGATCAAACCATTGACCCTAATGCTTAAAAAGGATGTTGTTTTAGGTGGACCAAGGAGGGGAAGGATGACTTTGAGAAGATAAAAGAGGAGATTGCTCAGGCTCGTACCCTCATGAACCCTAATAATGAGAAGGACTTTGTCCTTTATGCCCATGGAGGAGAGAGCATCATTGCAGCTATTCTGATGCAGCAAAATGACCAAGGTATGGAGCAACCACTAGCCATTTTTAGTCAAACATTGAAGGACTATGAGGTCAAGTATAGTCCCATGGACAAACAGGGTTTTTCCATTATAAGAGCATTGAAAAAATTTAGATATATGCTGGCAAAAAACCATATCAAAGTATTAGTTTCTCATCCTAGTGTGAGAGACTATATAATGAGAACTGAAATAAGTGAGAAGAGAGAAAGATGGCTCACTAAGATCCTAGAATATGATGTTATTATCAAAGAAACTAAGCTGATTGGAGGCAAAGGATTATGTGAATAGTTAGCTTAAACTACTACACGGATGAAGTGAACTCATTCTATCACTTGAATGAAATAGAACCTACAGCTGAACCAATAGCTATAAGTTCTTCGACAACAGACATGGCCAGATTCCTATCCACTAGTGAATATCCTTATGGATTGGACAAAATTAAGAGAAGACACTTCAGGTTGCATTCCATTCCTTATGGTTTGGTGGATGGGGTTCTCTTTAATAGAAATATGGATGGATTCTTGCTGAGATGCATTGAAGAAGATCAGATGGATAGATTGCTTAGTGAGTTTCATGTTGGTCTAGCTGGAGGCCACTTCTCTATAAGAGCTACAATAATGAAGATAATGAGGGAAGGTTACTTTTGGCCCATATTGTTTAATGATGCCTATGTATGGGTAAGAAAATGCAAAGAGTGTGCTCTCTTTGCTGGGAAGAAAAGATTGGTATCCCTTCCACTTCATCCTATTTAGGTAGACCAGCCTTTCTCACAGTGGGGCCTGGATTTCACTGGCATGCTCAACCCTACATCTAGTGCTAGTCACAAATGGGTTATGACTGCAAAAGACTACTTTACCAGGTGGGTTGAAGTAGTCCCACTCAAAGAGGCTACAAAATTAGCAATCATGGATTTCTTGGAAGAAATCATGACAACGTTTGGAGCTCCTCACACTATCATCTATGATAATGCAAGATCTTTTACTAGTTTTAGGATAGTTGATTAGGCTTTGAAGTATAATGTGTTTTTGAAGACTTCATCTAACTATTACCCCCAAGGTAATGGTCTAGTTGAATCTACTAACAAGAACCTGATCAGAATCCTGAAGAGGACCATGGAAACAAATAAGAGACAATGGCATAATAAGATCAGACTAGCTCTTTGGGCTGATAGGATCACTTATAAAAGAGCCATTAGGAATTCTCCTTTTGTTCTTGTGTATGGAAAAGTGGCTAGATTGCCCTTATCTTTGGAGCTTCATTCATTAGAATTGGCCCAACAACTAGAATTAGAAGGTGAAGATACTAGGTCTGTGAGGATGGCTAAATTAACTGAGTTAGAAGAGCATAGACAGTTAGCCATGACTACATTGAAAGAACACCAGAGATAGACCAAGAAATACTTTGACAAGAAGACTAAAGATCAAATTTTCAAGGAAGGTGATCTTGTTTTGAAATGGGATGCTGATAGAGCCAAGCCTAGAGGCCACACTAAGTTTGATGCAATATGGAGTGGACCATATATCATCACCAGATGTAAAAAAGCCAATGCTTTTAATCTTTCAAAGCTAGATGGTGAAGTTCTACCAATCTCACTCAATGGGATCCATCTCAAAACTTACTTCTAAGGTTGGTCTGAGATTTTGTATATATTGTTTTGTTTTGTTCCTGCTTTAGTTCTTCCTTTTCCCTAAGTGTTGTTGCACAGGTTGCACTCTCATTAGGAGAATGCAAGCCTTGTTTTCTATTTTTGGTGTTGGTTTGTTAAGGTAGGGTTTCAATTGTTTTCGGCCTACTATAGTCCCTTTTGACTCTATGCCCAATGGATGCTTAAGGCCATTGGTTATTTTATTTAGCAAGCAAACATCCCTAAGAGGTCACCAAAATGTTGACCTATTTTCCCCCTTCCTAGAGTTAAATAGCCTTACTTAAAAATGTTGAAAATCTTGTTGAATTTCTTAAGTGCCTAATGTTGTTTAGGTCTAAGGGTCTTTTCCTTGTAAAAATCCCCAAAAATCCCTAAGTTTGAACCCCCGAAAAAACCCAGAAATTTCCAAGATTTGCCTTAGTTTTTTCAGCCTTAGTCACCAAAAAGTTGAGTTCATGAACCTGTCAGTTCACCAACTAAGGGAAGGTTTGAAAGAAGCAAAAAGAGACAAGTAAAAGAAAAACCTTTATCAGAAAAATTGGCTAGTTCGCCGACTGGATGGTTCATCGATCAAAGGGATCACCGACTAAGGAAGATAAAGGTGAAGCAAAGGCAAGATGGAGATTAGCTAAGGTAAGACTTGGTTCGTGAAGGAGAGAAATCACCGACTAAAGGAAGGCCAAAGGAAGACTTGAAAAATTACTAAAGAAAAGGAAAGGAAAGTCTTTGTCGTGAAATCGGAAGAAACTCAAACTCACCAAATAGTTCTTGTTTTCCAAGGTTCGCTGATAAGGCAATTTGCTGACAAGGTGAAGGTGAAGAGAAAACTAAAGATGAGAACAAGGCAAAGTTTGATAAATAAAGAGATCATTGATAAAGAAGAAAAGTAACAAACAGGAGGCAAGGTTCACAAAAGTGAAACTTTGCTAACAAAGGAAGATGAAGGAAAGAAGAAGACAAAGATAGTTCACGAAAGTGGAATTTCACCAACTAAAGGGCAAAAAAGGATGAAACAAGCATAGTTCGCGAAAAGGTGATTTTGCTAATTAAAGGAGAAAGTGAGAAGACAAAGACAAGCCAAGTTCGTGAAAAAGAGATTTTACCGATAAAGCAAAATAAAATCTAGAAGTAAAGTAAAGTGAAATAAAATGAAAATAAAGCTTGTAATATAGTGTAAAGCTTTAAATTATTTTTAAGTTTAAAATATCTTAAAGTGTTCTAAAAGCTTTATAAAGGGATTTTGGCAGGAATATATATTTGAAGTATATATCTTCTCTAGTCGCCGTTATTACAGAATCAGATCAGCCCAACTAGAAGTAGTTGTGCATTTAATTTTTGCAGGTAGATGAATCAACTTCTTGCATTTAAGGTAGCAGATATTTCCTAGCTACTTCATCCTCAAGATATTTTCTACATTTATGTTTTGCAGAACAGATGTACATAGACATTCCTTTTTCATAAATATCTTCTGACAGGCCCATGGGGAAAATTTATTGTAGTAGGTGACTTAGGTCAAATGAAGAATGGTATAAATAGATGAAAAATCAATGAAATGAGGGTTGGATACAAAGACTTATTTTTTGTGTTCCAAATAGAACCCTCTTCTACTATAACCATGTGATGCAGGAGCATCCCTAGTTCAAGAGCAATCTTGTATCAACCAAAAACATTTGCATTTCAGTTGTTTGCAGTTCAGTTTGTTTCTTTTCAATTTCCAATTCAATCAGAAGCAGTTTCATCTTTTGGTCCGGTATTCTACTGTAGTTGTATTTCACATCTTATGGATCTAGACTTAGCATCTACATTCATTCATCTACATCATATCCAGAATTCAAAGCATTTGGATTAGTTACCGAAAAGTTATCGCTATCAGAAGATCAACTGTTTTCTCAGAGCAGAGCATCCTGACAGTCTCTAATAATAAGCTAAATGAGAAGACTTGCGGAACCTAATGACACGTCATTCAATGATCTTTGGTTCATGGCCGACCTTCCCCAGAGATTCATGCATTATTCCATTCATTTGAGGAAGTGTTCTATGCATTTAGTTCTGACCTATCTATGTACACGTTACAACTCTTCATTGGAGTTTGTGACCTTCCTTGGCTGACATGGAGGAATCTATTAGTTCAGAGATTATATATATTGATGTAATACATCCTTAAGAAAGTAGTTCTCATGATTTAGAAGATCAATTGTTTAGATTTTTCTGAAGGAGCTTTACAACTTTATCTTGCTCATGTATGTAATCAGGCCTGTGAGCCCTAACTGTAAGCCCGCATGTTGCCGGCCAAATTGTATTTGAATTCTATGATATACTGAATGACTGAATCTGCACTTGCTTCATTTCTTTGAGTTGTTTCCATTGTATTTACTCTTGTTGCATGCTACAGACACTTCATTCTATGAACCCTCCTACCGTGACTACACTAAGTGGTATCAGAACGAAAGTTTAAATCTTTGGGAGTGAATTGAGTGAATTAAGTGAAGTTGGCGAGGGAATTCCATAAGATCTTGCTATGGAGAGATCATCGAATTGAGGCAGGTTACTTGTGTTGCAACTGATCACCGATTGTGAGGAAGTTGTCACCTTGTAGCCCGATCGCTGAACTTAAGGCAGTTTACAATTGATCCTAGGAAGAATCCCGCCGAGGAGAATTCCTACTGTTGGAACAATAGCTGGTAGAATGGATGAGATGATGGAGATGATGAAAACAATGTGAATTCATTTGGATGTTGTTGAAGAAGATAAGCGAAGAGGATTGACACCGAGACCTAATGTTGAAAGCGATGAGGAAGAAGAATTTTAATCTGTTGAACAAATTGGCGAAACCCTAGGAGGTGATGAAGAAGAAGAATTAGATCAAGTAAAGATGCTGCAATCTATTTTGAAGATTGGAAAGAGACCTAGAGTTGATGTGCCGAACTATACAGGTAATTTTAATCCTGAAGAATTGATTGACTGGATAAATGACATGGAAGAATACTTTGAGTATGAAGAGATTGAAGATCAAGAGAAGGTGAAATTTGCAAAGACAAAGTTGAAAGGACATGTTGCTATATGTTGGAATAAGTTCAGTTGGAAAGAAATAGAAGAGGGAAAAAAAGATTACAAAGTGGGACCGGATGGTGACAAAGTTGAAGAATTAGTTTATACCTACTAATTATGAGTTGGAGCTATTGAAAAGATTGCAAAACCTGAGATAGAAGGAGAAATTTGTGAAGGAGTATAATGAAGAATTTCATAAGATGATCATAAGGACATGACATAGTGAAGCAAACAAGGAGAAAGTGGCTAGATACATCAATGGACTGAGATTGAACATTCAAGAGGAACTAAGCTTGGTAAGGATGACATCTTTAGAGGAAGCATATCAGTTTTCCCTGAAAGTTGAAGAGAAGCAAAATAAAAGACATGATCAGAGACAGAGAGGTAGAACATTTTCTGGAGGAGACAGGTCATATTTGGAGCAGAACAAGTTTGACAACCCATTTAAGAAGGAGGAAAGAGATAACATTGCTTGCAAAGAGATGACAAAAATTTTTATTGGAGAGGAAACCCTAGTGCATACCAGAATGAAGGATATAGAAGAGAAGGAAGAGGATTTGATAAGAGAACATTTAGAGGTACTTGTTTCAAGTGTGGAGGTGAAGGACATAGATCATTAGAGTGTAATCAAGGTAGTACAAGTAAGAGGACATAATATAGTGGAAGAGTAGCCTATGTTGAAGAACCTGTTGGATCCCTAGTTCAGTTGGCAAACCTGAGAAAGGAGAATCACTTGTGATGAGGAGAGAACTATTTCAAATAGAGACAAATGAGGAACCACCATAGAGGAAAAGCTTGTTTAGAACTAGATGCAAATCAGGAAGTAAGTGTTGTAAAGTTGTAATTGGTAGTGGTAGTTCAGATAACCTAGTTTCAGACGAGATGGTGACTAAGTTGAAGTTGGAAAGATTGAAACACCCTAAGCCCTATCAGATAGCATGGATTTAGGATGATCATAAGGTACTGGTGAGTGAACAATGTTTGGTGAAATTTCATATTGGATCTTATCATGATGAAGTCTTGTGTGATATTATGCCTATGGATGTTTGTCATATCTTGTTGGTAGACCTTGGCAGTATGATAGAAAAGCTATACATGATGGGAGAAAGAATACATACACTATAATAGCAAATGGAAAGAGAATTACCCTGATTCCTTTAGAGGATGATGCTAAGAGTGAAGTATGTGGGAATGCTAGAATCTGTTTGGTAGATGGAAGAAAATTTCAGGATGGTTTGAGACATGAGAATATGTGTTATGCCTTGATTCCTAAGAAACCTGAAACATTGAAGAAGGAGACTAAAGGGACACAACCGGAGGAGATAAGAGAATTGCTGACAGAGTATGAAGACATCATATCAGATAATGTACCTAAAGGATTGCCACCTATAAGGAGTATCAGTCATCACATGGATCTTATACCAGGAGCAAGTTTGCCTAATAAAGCAGCACATAGAATGACACTGACAGAGAATGAAGAATTGAATACACAGATACAAGAGTTGTTGAGGAAAGGTTTGATCAAAGAAAGCTTGAGTCCTTGTGTAGTACCTGCAGTTTTGGCACCGAAGAAGGATGGAGAATGGAGAATGTGTACTGACTCTAGAGCAATAAACAAGATCATAGTTAAGTACAGATTTCCTTTACCTAGGATGGATGATATAGTGGATTTTTTGAGTGGAGCAAGATATTTCACAAAGATAGACTTGAAGAGTGGATACCATCAGATCAGATTCAGAGAAGGAGATGAATGGAAGACTTCTTTTAAGACAAATGAAGGATAGTATGAGTGGTTAGTGATGCCCTTTGGACTGACGAATGCACCTAGTACTTTCATGAGATTGATGAATGAAGTTCTAAAGAAATTCTTGGGTAAGTTTGTGATTGTATACTTGGATGATATTCTAATTTTTAGTAAAACAAAAGAGGAACATTTGTGAGATATTAGAGAAGTTTTGCAAAGATTGAGAGAAGAGCAATTGCTAATAAACATCAAGAAGTGTAGTTTTGTAAAGGAAGAGTTGGTATATTTGGGATTTGTGATTTTTGCGGAAGGATTGAAGATGGACCCTAAGAATGTAAGAGAAATTGTTGAATGGCCTACACCAGAGAGCATTGGAGAGGTTAGATCATTTCATGGATTGGCTAGTTTCTACCGGAAGTTCATCAGAAATTTTAGTTCAGTTTATAACCCTATGACAAATACAATGAGAGGTGATAGAAAATATTTTAAGTGGACATCTGAAGCAGCTATAAGTTTTGATTTGTTGAGGCAAAAAGTGATAGAGCAACCTATTTTGGCTTTATCAGATTTTAATAAGGTATTTCAAGTTGATTGTGATGCTAGTGGGAATGCAATTGGAGCAGTATTAAGTCAACAAGGTAGACCAACAACATATTTTAGTGAGAATTTGAATGATGCGAGGAGATATTCAGTTTATGATCAAGAGTTCTATGCCATAATTCAAGCCTTGAAGAAGTGGAGACATTATTTGTTGCCTAAGGAGTTTGTGTTGTATATAGATCATCAAACTTTGCAATATTTGAACAGTGAAGGTAAATTGAATTAGAGACATATGAGATGGGTAGAGTTCATGCAGAGTTATACATTTGTGTTGAAGCATAGGAGTGGAAAATCAAATAAAGTTGTTGATGCATTGATTAGGAGAAGAAACTTGTTCACAGAGATGAGAGTTGAAGTGTTGGGTTTTGATGAATTGAAGAACATGTATGAGGGAGAAACTAATTTTTCAGAACCTTAGAAAGCATGTAAGGAACTTGTTGTGATAGATAGGAGTAAGTGGTTAGACTATTTCATTCAAGAATATATGTTGTTCAAAGGAAGTCAGTTGTGCATACCTAGAAGTTCAATGAGAGATAATTTGATCAAGGAGAGGCATCGTGGTGGATTGGCAAGACATTTTTCCATTGATAAGACAGTGGCTTAGGTGAGTGAAAACTAATTTTGGCCTCAGATACATAAGGATGTTAGGAGATTTGTGCAGAGTTGTAGAGTTTGTCAAGTTACAAAAGGGAGTAGTCAGAATACTAGATTGTATAAACCCTTGACAATACAGGAGAGACCTTGGGAATACATAAGCATGGATTTTGTAATTGGATTGCCTAAGACATAGAGGACATGATTCAATATTTGTAGTAGTTGACAGATTTTCAAAAATGGCTCATTTCATACCTTGTAAGAAGACAATGGATGCAGTGCATGTAGCTAACCTATTTTTTAAGGAGATTGTGAGATTGCATGGATTACCTAAGAGTATAGTTTCAGACAAAGATACAAAGTTTGTTGGATACTTTTGGAAGACAATTTGGAAGAAGATGAAGATAGATTTGAAGGTCAGTTCAACTTTTCATCCACAGACTGATGGATAGACAGAGGTAGTGAATAACAGTTTGGGAAACTTGTTGAGATGTTTGGTTGGAGAGAAGACTAGAAGTTGGGATTTGATTCTTTCACAACTAGAGTTTGCATACAATAATTCAGTAAACTGGAGTACCAAAAGAACACCTTTTGAGATTGTTACCGGAGTGCATCCTAGAGGAGTTGCAGAATTAAGAGATATCAAAATGGAAGACGAGAAGTGCAGAAGTAGAAGAATTTGTAGATCATAGGAAGATAGTGCATAATCAGGTGAAGGAGCATTTGGAGGATATGAACAATAAGTATAAGGAAAAGGAAGATGAAAAGAGAAGACATAAGGAATTTGAAGTTGGAGATGAAGTGATGGTGTACTTGAGAAAAGAAAGATTTTCAGTTGGGAGATATAACAAGTTGAAGATGAAGAAGTTTGGACCTTGTAAGATACTTAGAAAATTTGATTCAGGAAATGCATACGAAGTGGAGTTACCGGAGACATTAGGTATTTCACCTATTTTCAACATTGTAGACTTATATCAGTATCATGAAGTAGAGTTCAATGATAGCATGGAAGAAGACTTGAAGAAGCAGTTACCACACAAAGCACCAGAGCAGATTGAAGACATTTTGGACAACATAGTTGGACGCAACACTAGAGGATGATAATACAAAGAATATCTTGTGAAGTGGAAAGGCAGATCGGAAGAAGTTTCATCTTGGATTTCTCAGGTTGAGGTGGACCGTCTTGGTTCTCCCCTAGCCCCAACAAAGTGAGGGACTCACTTTTTCAATAACCCAAATGTCTAATGCAGGAGCATCCCCAGTTCAAGAGAAATCTTGCATCAACCAAAAACATTTGCATTTCAATTGTTGGCAGTTCAGTTTGTTTCTTTTCATTTTCTAGTTCAATTCAGGCAGTTCAGTTAGAAGTAGTTTTAGCTTTTAGTCCAGTATCCTACTGCAATTGCACTTCACAATTTGCGGATCTAGACTTAGCATCTACATTCATTCATCTATGTCATATCCAGAATTCAGAGCATTTGGATCAGTTACCAGAAAGTTATCACAATTAGAAGATCAATTGGTTTCTTAGAGCAAAGAATCCTGACAGTCTCTGATAATCAGCTAAAGGAGAATACTTGTGGAGCATTCCTTGACTTGTATAACCTAATAACACATCATTCAATGATCTTTGGTTTATGGCCGACCTTCCTCAGAGATCCGCACATTATTTCATTCATTTGAGGAAGTGTTCTATGCATTTAGGTCTGACCTATCTGTGTACACGGTACAACTCTTCATTGGAGTTTGTGACCTTCCTTGGACGACGTGGAGCAACCTATTGGTCTAGAGATGATATATATTGATGTAATAGATCCTTAGGAAAGTAGTTCTCATGATTTAGAAGATCGATAGTTTAGATTCTTTACGAAGGAGCTTCAAAGCTTTATCTTGCGCATGTATGTAATCAGGTCTGTGAGCCCTAATTGTAAGCCCACATGTTGCTAGCTAGATTGTATTTGAATTGTATGATATACTGAATGACTAAATCTGCATTTGCATCATTTCTTTGAGTTGTTTCCATTGTGTTTACTCTTGTTGCATGGTTTAGACAATTCATTCAGTGAACCCTCCTAGCGTGAATGCACCAAGTGGTATCAGAGTGAAATTTTGAATCTTTGGGAGCGAATTGAGAGAATTAAGTGAAGTTGGTGAGGGAATTCCATAAGATCTCGCTGTGGACAGATCGCCGAATTGAGGCAAGTTACTTGTGTTGCAACTAATCGCCGATTGTGAGGCAGTTGTCACCTTATAGCCTGATCGCCAAACTTGAGGCAGTTTACACTTGATCCTAGGAAGAATGCCACTGACGAGAGTTATTGTTGTTGGAACAATGGCTAGTAGAATGGATGAGATGATGGAGATGATGAAAATAATGCAAATTCATTTGGATTCTATTGAAGAAGATAGGCGAAGAGGATTGACACCGAGACCTAATGTTGAAAGCGATGAGGAAGAGGAATTTCAATCTATTGAACAAACTGGTGAAACCCTAGCAGGTGATGAAGAAGAAGAATCGGATCAAGTAAATATGTTGTGAGCTATTTTGAAGATTGGAAAGAGACCTAGAGTTGATGTGCCGAACTATACTGGTAATTTGAATCCTGAAGAATTGATTGACTGGATAAATGACATGGAAGAATACTTTGAGTATGAAGAGCTTGAAGATTTGGAGAAGGTGAAATTTGCAAAGACAAAGTTGAAAGGACATGCTGCTATATGGTGGAAAGAAGTTCAGTTGGAAAGAAATAGAAGAGGGAAAGAAAAGATTACAAAGTGGGACTGGATGGTGACAAAGTTGAAGAATTAGTTTATACCTACTGACAATGAGTTGGAGTTGTTGAAAAGATTGCAAAACCTGAGACAAAAGGAGAAATCTGTGAAGGAGTATACTGAAGAATTTTATAAGATGATCATAAGGACATGACATAGTGAAGAAAACAAGGAGAAAGTGGCTAGATATGTATCAATGGATTGAGATTGAACATTCAAAAGGAACTAAGCTTGGTAAGGATGACATCTTTAGAGGAAGCATATCAGTTTGCAGTGAAAGTTGAAGATAATCTGAATAAGAGACATGATCAGAGATAAAGAGGTAGAGGAGGTAAATTTTAGAGAGGTAGAACATTTTCTAGAGGAGACAGGTCATATCTGGAGCAGAACAAGTTTGACAGCCCATTTAAGGAGGATAGAGATAACATTGCTTGCCAGAGAGATGACAAAATTTTTTACCAGAGAGGAAACCCTAGTGCATACCGGAATGAAGGATACATAAGAGAAGGAAGAGGAATTGATAAGAGAACATTCAGAGGTACTTGTTTCAGTTGTGGAGGTGAAGGACATAGAGCATTAGAGTGTAATCAGGGTAGAACAAGTAAGAGGACAGAAAATAGTGGAAGAGTAGCCTATGTTGAAGAAGAACCTATTGGATCCCCTAGTTCAGTTGGAAAACCTAAGAAAGGAGAATCACTTGTGATGAGGAGAGCACTATTTCAAGTAGAGACAAATGAGGAACCACCGCAGAGGAAAAGCTTATTCAGAACTAGATTCAAATTGGGAGGTAAGTGTCGTAAAGTTGTAATTGATAATGGTAGTTCAGATAATCTAGTTTCAGAGGAGATGGTGACTAAGTTGAAGTTGGAAAGATTGAAACACCCTAAGCCCTCTCAGATAGTATCGATTCAGGATGATCATAAGGTACTGGTGAGTGAACAATGTTTGGTGAAATTTCATATTGGATCTTATCATGATGAAGTCTTGTGTAATATTATGCCTATGGATGTTTGTCATATCTTGTTGGGTAGACCTTGGCAGTATGATAGAAAAGCTATACATGATCGGAGAAAGAAAACATACACTATAACAGAAAATAGAAAGAGAATTACTTTGATTTCTTTAGAGGTTGATCCTAAAATTGAAGTATGTGGGAATGCTAGAATCTATTTGGTAGATGGAAGAAAATTTCTGGATGGTTTGATACATGAGAATATGTGTTATGCCTTCATTCCTAAGAAGCCTGAAACATTGAAGGAGACTAAAGGGACACAACCAGAGGAGATAAGAGAATTGCTGACAAAGTATGAAGACATCATATCAAATAATGTACCTGAAGGATTGCCACCTATAAGGAGTATCATTTATCACATGGATCATATATCAGGAGCAAGTTTGCTTAACAAAGTAGCACATAGAATGACACCAGCAAAGAATGAAGAATTAAATACATAGATACAAGAGTTGTTGAGGAAAGGTTTGATCATAGAAAGCTTGAGTCCTTGTGCAGTACCTGCAGTTTTTGCACCGAGGAAGGATGGAGAATGGAGAATGTGTATTGACTCTAGAGCAATAAACAAGATCACAGTTAAGTATAGATTTCCTTTACTTAGGATGGATGATATCATGGATTGTTTGACTAGAACAAGATATTTCACAAAGATAGACTTGAAGAGTGGATACCACTAGATCATAATCAAAGAAGGAGATGAATGGAAGACTTCTTTTAAGACAAATGAAGGATTGTATGAGTGGTTAGTGATGCCCTTTGGACTGATGAATGCACCTAGTACTTTTATGAGATTGATGAATGAAGTTCTGAAGAAATTCTTGGGTAAGTTTGTGATTGTATACTTGGATGATATTATGATTTTCAGTAAGACAAAAGAGGAACATTTGTGGCATATTAGACAAGTTTTGCAGAGATGAAGAGAAGACAAATTGTTGATAAACATCAAGAAGTGTAGTTTTATGAAGGAAGAGTTGGTATATTTGGGTTTTGTGATTTCTGCGGAAGGATTGAAGATGGACCCAAAGAAAGTAAGAGCAATTATTGAATGGCCTACACCGAAGAGCATTGGAGAGGTTAGATCATTTCATGGATTGGCTAGTTTCTACCAGAAGTTCATCAGAAATTTTAGTTCAGTTTGTTACCCTATGACAAAGACAATGAGAGGTGATAGAAAAGATTTTAAGTGGACATCTGGAGTAGCTAAAAGGTTTTAGTTGTTCACGTAGAAAGTGATAGAGCAACCTATTTTGGCTTTATCAGATTTCAATAAGGTATTTCAAGTTGATTGTGATGCTAGTGGGACTGCAATTGGAGCAGTATTAAGTCAAGAAGGTAGACAAGTAGCATATTTTAGTGAGAAGTTGAATGATACAAGCAGGAGATATTCAATTTCTGATCAAGAGTTCTATGCCATAATTCAAACCTTGAAGAAGTGGAGACATTATTTGTTGCCTAAGGAGTTTGTGTTGTATACAGATCGTCAAGCTTTACAATATCTGAACAGTCAAGGTAAGTTGAAGCAGAGACATATGAGATGGGTAGAGTTCATGCAGAGTTATACATTTGTGTTGAAGCATAGGAGTGGAAAATCAAATAAAGTTGTTGATGCATTGAGTAGGAGAAGAAACTTGTTCACATTGATGAGAGTTGAAGTGTTGGGTTTTGATGAATTGAAGAACATGTATGAGGGAGACACTAATTTTTTAAAACCTTGGAAAGCATGTAAGGAACCTATTGTGATAGATAGGAGTAAGTGGTTAGACTATTTCATTCAAGAAGATATGTTGTTCAAAGTTAGTTATGCATACCTATAAGTTCAATGAGAGATAATTTGATCAAGGAGAAGCATAGTGGTGGATTGGTAGGACATTTTGGCATTGATAACACAGTGGCTTTGGTGAGTGAAAACTACTTTTGGCCTCATATACATAAGGATGTTAGGATATTTGTGCAAAGTTGTAGAGTTTGTCAAGTTGCAAAAGGGAGTAGTCAGAATACTGGATTTTATAAACCCTTGACAATACCAGAGAGACCTTGGGAAGATATAAGCATGGATTTTGTAATGGGATTGCCTAAGACACAGAGAGGACATGATTCAATATTTGTAGTAGTTGATAGATTTTCAAAAATGGCTCATTTCATAGCTTGTAAGAAGACAAATGATGCAGTGCACATAGCTAACCTGTTTTTCAAGGAGATTGTGAGATTGCATGGATTACCTAAGAGTATAATTTCAGACAGAGATACAAAGTTTGTTGGATACTTTTGGAAAACACTTTGGAAGAAGATGAAGACAGATTTGAAGTTCAGTTCAACTTTCCATCAATAGACTAATGGACAGACAGAGATAGTGAATAGGAGTTTGGGAAACTTGTTGAGATGTTTGGTTGGAGAGAAGACCGGAAGTTGGGATTTGATTCTTTCACAAGTAGAGTTTGCATACAATAATTCAGTAAACAGGAGTACTGGAAGAACACCTTTTGAGATTGTTACCAGAGTGCATCCTAGAGGAGTTTTAGAATTGAGAGATATCAGCATGGAAGACAAGAGAAGTGCAGAAGCAAAAGAATTTGCAGATCATTTGAAGACAGTGCATAGTTAGGTGAAGAAGCATTTGGAGGATATGAACATTAAGTATAAGGAAAAGGCAAATGAAAAGAGAAGACATAAGGAAATTGAAGTTGCAGATGAAGTGATAGTGTACTTGATAAAAGAAAGATTTCCAGTTAGGACATATAACAATTTGAAGATGAAGAAGTTTGGACCTTGTAAGATACTTTGAAAATTTGATTCAGGAAATGTATACAAAGTGGAGTTACCAGAGACATTGGGTATTTCACCTATTTTCAACATTACAGACTTAGATCAATATCATGAAGCAAAGTTCAGTGACAGCATGGAAGAAGACTTGAAGAAGTAGTTACCACACAAAGCACCAGAGCAGATTGAAGACATTTTGGACAACAGAGTTGGACGCAACACTAGAGGAAGACAATACAAAGAATATCTTGTGAAGTGGAAAGGCAGATCGAAAAAAGATTCATCTTGGATTTCTCAGGCTAAGGTGGACTGTCTTGGTTCTCCCTTAGCTTTAGCAAAGTGATGGACTCACTTTTTCAATAACCCCAAATGTCTGATGTAGGAGCATCCCTAGTTCAAGAGAAATCTTACATCAACCAAAAACATTTGCATTTTAGTTGTTTGCAGTTCAGTTTGTTTCTTTTCATTTTCTAGTTCAGTTCAGGTAGTTCAGTCAGAAACGGTTTCAACTTTTGGTTCGGTATTCTACCACAATTACATTTTACATCTTGAAGATCTAGACTTAGCATTGACATTCATTCATCTACATCATATCTAGAATTCAAAGCATTTGGATTAGTTACCAGAAAGTTATTGCTATCAGAAGATCAATTATTTTCTCAGAGAAGAGCATCCTGACAGTCTTTGATAATCAGCTAAAGGAGAATACTTGTGGAGCATTACTTGACTTGTGGAACCTAATGACACATCATGCGATGATATTTGTGGCTGACCTTCCTTGGAGATCTGTGCGTTATTCCATTCATTTGAGGAAGTGTTCTATGCATTTGGGTCTGACCTATCTGTGTACAAGTTACACCTCTTCATTGGAGTTTCTGACCTTCCTTGGCCGATGCAGAGGAATCTATTGGTCTAGAGATGATATATATTGATGTAATAGATCCTTAGGAAAGTAGTTCTCATGACTTAGAAGATCAATAGTTTAGATTCTTTGCGAAAGAGCTTCAAAGCTTTATCTTGCGCATGTATGTAATCAGTCCTGTGAGCCCTAATTGTAAGCCCGCATGTTGTCATCCAGATTGTATTTGAATTCTATGATATACTAAATGACTAAATCTACATTTGCTTCATTTCTTTGAGTTGTTTCCATTGTGTTTACTCTTGTTGCACAGTCCAAACAGTTCATTTTGTGAACCCTCCTACCGTGAATGTACCAAGTGGTATTAGAGTGAAACCTCGAGTCTTTTGGAGTGAATTGAGAGAATTAAGTGAAGTTGGCACAGGAATTCCATAAGATCTTGTTGTGGATAGATCGCCAAATTGAGGCAGGTTACTTGTGTTGCAACCGATCACCGATTGTGAGGCAGTTGTCACCTTGTAGCCTGATCACCGAACTTGAGGCAGTTTACACTTGATCCTAGGAAGAATGCCACCGAGGAGAGTTGTTGCTATTGGAACAATGACTAGTAGAATCGATGAGATGATGAAAATAATGTGAATTCATTTGGATGCTATTGAAGAAGATAGGCAAACAGGATTGACACCGAGACCTAATGTTGAAAGTGATGAAGAAGAAGAATTTCAATCTATTGAACAAACTGGCGAAACCCTTGGAGGTGATGAAAAAGAAGAATTTGATCAATTAAAGATGCTGCAAGCTATTTCAAAGATTAGAAAGAGACCTAGAGTCGATATGCCAAACTATACTGGTAATTTGAATCTTGAAGAATTGATTGTCTAGATAAATGACATGGAAGAATACATTGAGTATGAAGAGATTGAAGATCTAGAGAAGGTGAAATTTATAAAGACAAAGTTGAAAGGACATGTTGCTATATGATGGAAAGAAGTTCAGTTGGAAATAAATAGAAGAGGGAAATAAAAGATTACAAAGTGGGACCGGATGGTGACAAAGTTGAACAATCAATTTATACTTGCTGACTATGAGTTGGAGTTGTTGAAAAGATTTCAAAACCTGAGACAAAAAGAGAAATCTGTGAAGGAGTACACTGAAGAATTTCATAAGATGATCATAAGGATAGGACATAGTGAAGCAAACAAGGAGAAAGTGGCTAGATACATCAATGGACTGAGATTGAACATTCAAGAGGAACTAAGCTTCGTAAGGATGACATCTTTAGAGGAAACATATCAGTTTGCCCTGAAAGTTGAAGAGAAGCTGAATAAGAGACATGATCATAGATAGAGAGGCAGAGGAGATAAATTTCAGAGAGGTAGAATGTTTTCTGGAGGAGACAGGTCATATCCGGTGCAAAACAAGTTTGACAACCCATTTAAGAAGGAGGACAGAGATAACATTGCTTGCCAGAGAGATGACAAAAATTTTTACCTGAGAGGAAACCCTAGTGCATACCGGAATTAAGGATACCAAAGAGAAGGAAGAGGATTTGATAAGAGAACATTTAGAGGTACTTGTTTCAATTGTGGAGGTGAAGGACATAGAGCATTAGAGTGTAATCAAGGTAGTACAAGTAAGAGGACAGAAAATAGTGGAAGAGTAGCCTATGTTGAAGAAGAACCTGTTGGATCCCCTAGTTCAGTTGGCAAACCTCATAAAGGAGAATCACTTGTTATGAGGAGAGAACTATTTCAAGTAGAGACAAATGAGGAACCATCGCAGAGGAAAAGCTTGTTCAGAACTAGATGCAAATCAGGAGGTAAGTGTTGTAAAGTTGTAATTGATAGTGGTAGTTCAGATAACCTAGTTTTAGAGGAGATGGTGACTAAGCTAAAGTTGGAAAGATTGAAACACTCTAAGCCCTATCAGATAGCATGGATTCAGGATGATCATAAGGTACTAGTGTGTGAACAATGTTTGGTGAAATTTCATATTGGATCTTATCATGATGAAGTCTTGTGTGATATTATGCCTATGGATGTTTGTCATATCTTGTTGGGTAGGCCTTGGCAGTATGATAGAAAACCTATACATGATGGGAGAAAGAATACATACACTATAACAACAAATGGAAAGAGAGTTACCTTGATTCCTTTAGAGGATGATCCTAAGAGTGAAATATGTGGGTATTTAGGAGAAAATTGGATTTGTTAATATTCTAATGCTTAGATGTTTAAATCTACCTCTCCACTATACATTAAAGGATCTAGGGTCAAATGGTGAGCACTATCATACACTAGGTCACTTGCAGATGTAGGAAAACTTGGATTAGGGAATTTAATCATTAATTTTCCTTTCCTTATGCCTAATTAACCATTAAAACCCTAATTATGCAAATATGACAACAAATTGATGAAAAATAAAAAAATGCTATTGCAGACAGGAATAAAATACCAAATCGCAGAATACCTACTTTTAGGGTTCTGAAGTGGAACAGCTAGGGACACTAGAGCGGGCGCCCAAGTCCAAGGTGCCAGTCTCTTTGTAGAATCTAGACCTCCTTTCGACACTGATCAGCCTTGTAACTTTTGTTTTCAGAGATCTATCTACGGAGGACACTAGAGAAAGCACCCAAGTCCTGGAAGTGCTCCTTTGTCCTGCTTTTCTTGAGATCCTAAATCCTTGATGTTTGACAATCCTTCCTACAACTCCACTTTTCCCAAATGTGACACCTGTAACCTACAATCACAAGACTTGGTTTGGGGGTTGTGGTGTTTAGAGGCTTGCCTCAGTCAAGCCCCGGAGGACACTTAAGTCTTCGAACACTGTTGTCAGACAAAGAGTGAGTACCCTTTTGAGGCAGAGGTAAAAACCAAAGGAATTAATGATTAAAACACAATATTATATCACCTTGTAGTGAAGTTCTCATGGAGGAAGATGCTCTTCATGCCATGAGGAAATTGATGCAAAAATATGTAAATATCAACACACAAAACATACAAGTCTGCTCTTGCAACACAATAGAAAGCCTTGAATCACCTTGAAAACACAATAGCTGGCTAGTAATCATCTAGTTTACAAATGAATGCCTAAGAAGGCTTATATATGTACCTACAAGCATTCCCACCAAGATTTTAAAAATTAAACTTTACTGTGTCGGCAAAAGGACCAAATAACAGTCACAAACTGATACCTAGAAATTAAGGCTGCCCCAAAATAGGGCAGGACTAGGGCACGGGTGGCCAAGTCCTTCCCCCCTATTTTGGACAGGGTATAGCTCAAGGGGTCCACCTAAGTCCAATTTGCCATGGAACCTAGGTCTCATTCCATCGGGATGCTAAAATATGAACTAAAATGTCCTAAATGCATATTAAAGACCTGGGAGCTAAACCTTATGAGGGAAAAGCCCCCAAGGGGACATTTTCTGACGTTAGATTTAGCCCCCACTTCAATGTATGTATAAACGCAATGCCAATACATGCATTAAAGTAAGGTCACAAACACAACAAACATGTCAAGCACGGAGAAGACACGCCAATCACATAGAAGATAGTAACAAGCACACAAAACATGGAGAAGACAATTACAGTCACGCAGAACATGGAGAATATAGTCAATGCATAGAAGACACATTAATGCATGGAAGATAGAAATGGTATCTTTTCTTTTCTTTTTCTCATATATATGAAATGCAAATGCAAGTACTAGAAAGTAAACAAACCTCCCATAAATACAGGATGCACTACCCTAGGGCGCAAGTCTCTGTATATATAGGGAAACACACATGCAAGACATGCAAAACCTCCCAAAAATGTAGGAAGCACTACCTGAGGGTGCTGGTCTCTGCATATGGGGAAACAAACATGCCACACAAAACAAGCACACCAAAACACACACACTTGAAGACATGGAGAAAACATGACAGACAAGCAATGGAGTCTACCTATTTCTAGGTCCAACACCATCTTAGGCACATTACAAGCACACACTGATGATTGGGCTTCGCCACAACAATCACTGAAGACATGCTTAAGGGTTGAGTTAGTCACAGAACTGCTCCTTGCCTCCACAAAGGACTTTTGAAAATGATAGGATGATGCAATCTACTCTTAGAAATACACCATCCTCTCTTCTATAGAGGGCTTAAGATAAAAATGATATACACGATATCCTGCCTCCACATAGGGCTTACATGATTGATTGATTGATTGCAAACAAACTCAGGATGCACGATGCACTACCTTGGGGCACAAGTCTCTACATTTGAGGTCAAACACATTGCTAACATCTATAACAGACATCTTACCTTATATATGCCCCCACCTTAAGATGGTTGATATCAGTTATCAATATCAAGCACGTTAAGGTAGGAAGAAAACACACAAGGGAACACCGACTTTCGCAAAGCCCATGCCCCTCGAAGGTGACATGTACTTTACAATCACCAAATGTCCCCACAAACACATCCCTGCAAGAAACATGTTAGTGTTTACAAGAGCATGATAAATAACAACATCAATGCATATGATCAACCACACAAGAAGCCAAAGTTATACAACAAATTCAGATTTTGAGGATAACCATGAGGCTGTATCACGAAGCTCTCCGAATCGAGTACTACCAAGGCTAGATTTAAAGGCAAACAAAGGTGCATAGAGCAACAGTACTATTAAGGTTTGTAAATGCAATAGAAACATCATTAAATTCACTATGCAGAAAGCACGAGTGCTTCCACTAGCCAAGCATCGGATAAGATATACAACCCCATCATCATATTAGGAACTAAGTCCAATTTTTGATTGCTCTCGAAAGGGACACTAGGTCCGCATTAGTATAAATGTTTGTCGTCATCTGCCCACTAGATGGAAACACTAGAGGAAGGGAAACAATAAATAAGAGAGAAGAAAACAAGTGTCTTAGGGATAGTCACGTAGGAGGGTGCCCCCAAGTCACCAACCAAAATGCTATGTCCATAACACAATACACAATAACGAAATCAAAGAGAGAGGCAATATAGAAGAATGATGATACAAATGAAAGGTCACAACAAAGATGGTCTCTTGGTATCTCGAACCTTATGAGAATCCAAGGTCATCTCAGGAGCCCTAAACAACACATAACACATCACGGGGGAAGCACATCACGAGATAGATAAAGGGTTAGAGATACGTACCTGTAGGGTCTTCATCTTATATCTTGGAGCTCTTGAACCTCTTGGAGAGGTACTCGATCATGTTTAATGCAAAATTTGAGTGGTTCTTATGAAAGTCTTGTCTGTTATCATATGATGCTTGTTCACTAAATCCTTGTTTAAATGATACTTTTTGTTGCTTGTGAGGGGGAGAACCACTATTATTTCTGACTATTGATTGTCGTCTTGCTCTTTTCCAATTTTTAGTGAGTTTTCGTTGTTGAATCTTTCTAGAACAATAACATGAGTCATCCTGTACCATCTTACTCATCTGTATCGGTCATTAATCTTGCTTTTCAGATGCATTTTGATTATCTCCCGATCCATATAAGGATAACAGAGGAGGAACCTCAACATAAATTCTGTTTCTTCATGGACGAGGTGGATTATCCATTTATTTCTTGTCGACTTCAATCATAACCATGATACTATCATAGTCCAAGTAATCATCCTCGTCTAGCTCCACTAAATATTGTTCCACCATATTATTTTTGGTATGCTTAGGAAAAGGATTAGTGAGGATTTGTAAATTCTGATTCGGCGGAGCAACTGACTTATTTCCATTATCATTCACACCTAATACCTAGATGACATTTGAATCAATAAGGTCATGTATCTCGTGTTTAAGACGCATACATCATTCAGTGTCATGTCCTTGCATCTAATGATAATGACAAAAGGCATTAGCATCGAAGTAAGGTCCTTGTTTACTAGGATCAATAGGCTTGATTGGGGGAAGCTTCAGAATGTTATTACTCATAGCTTGATTCATTATGGAATGATAGGACTTAGATATCGGAGTAAACTTTCTCGGTTGATATGATGTTTTCTTTGGATTATTTATAGCAAACACATTCATATTTGGTCCATTGATCTTGATGAAACTTCTATTATTGTTTCTCTTAAAATTGTTTTGTGATGATCCCCCCATGGATTGACCACCTTGAGCCGATGAGTTTTGGTTTTCATACTGACTAGATGAAAGTTGATAATCACGAAGGGCGGTGCATAAATGTTGAAAGGAGTTATACTTCATCAAGAGGATCTTATCACGAATATTAGGTTGTAGATTTGTAATAAATATCTTCTAAACATCCTCATCTTTCATCTGATACTAAATTTGTGCATACAATCCTTGATATTGACTAATGAATTCAGTCAACTTTTCTTTGGGACCTTGTTTGCATTGAACCAAGTCAATAAGAGTGACTTGGGGTCCGATATTTGCTTGAAAATGTTGTAAAAATTGATCAATCAACTGCGAAAAGGAGTGTATTGAATTTGGAGGCAATGAGCAAAACCATTCTAAAGCAGTATCTTTGAGAGATCGCGGGAAAAGTTTTGCTAACAAATCCTCTTCAAAATAAAAATTGCTACACATAGCTGTGAATGCTGCCACATGGATATTAGGATCTCCTTTTCCACCATATTTTTCAAAGTGAGGAGTCTCAAAACTCTTAGGCATAGGGGTTCTCAAGATTGCATAGGATAACGGGTTATGGACATGATATGTTGGTAGACTAGGCTGTGAAGCTTTTGTCAAATTTGTTACCTTTTGTTGCAAAGCAGTCATGCCTTGTAAAAGTTGGTTTAGGATGGCATCATTGGGAGATGCGGTTTGTTGTGAGGAATTAGAACCAAGGTGAGGAGGTGATTGAGCTTGAGATACGATAGGTGGAGGTTGAGAATATGTTAACGATGGTTGGCCATAATGATAGGTGGAAGATGGTTGTATGTAATAGGAAGCTGGAAATGAGTGGAATAGATAGGTGGTGGAGAACAATTATGCATAGAGGAGGTCCCTTTAGGAACCAAATTTTGATAATTAAATCCTACAACTTTGTAATTAGTGCCATTAGATGCTCCAATACTAGTGGTAGCATTACTACAAGAGTTCGCATTAGTTGTTAAGATCATTGACGTAAAAGTAGATATTCCCGTAGTTGGTATAGGTGTTGAAACTTGAGTATGAGATGGTGATAGAGTATTATTTATCATTTGCACACATTCGGTCACTAGCATGATATTGGTTTGTACAATGTGTGCTAGACCACGAATTGCATTAACACCATCTTGTCCTTCTTTTATTAATTCCCTTATGTTATGAATTGTAGGGACAACTTCTTCAGCTATTCTCTCATTTTCTATGAATGATTGATATTCAGCTAGCTCCTTATTCAATTTTTCTATTTGGTAATCAGATATGTATCCTGTGCCTCAATAGTGTTATCAACATCATGAAAAGTTTGTTCTTCCATTGAGGTTGGAGGATGTATAATATCTTGCACAATTTGAGTTTCTCCCTTTGTAAAGAAGGTGTCCAAAGTACCAACTTCTTTAAGAGCACTAGATCCCATTAATCTTTTACTTATTCTCAAAGGGATATTGTTTTTAGGATAGCGTGTCATAAAGGTTATACAAAAGCATACAACACCCAGTGCACAAACTAAGAGAACAAATCCTAGGAGAAGGATATGATTGACGGCCAAAATGCTTGGTTTTTTGTACTCTTTTCAATGACAATGAATGAAACAAAGGATGATGTAAGGATTTAAGTCAAGGGAAGAAAGTTATATGTCTAATATCAGTCCAAAATATCAAAAGTATCCTTCTCAACACACTCTTGATGCGATTTCAAGTTAATGCCAAGTCAAAATATAGTGAAAATATGTCAAAATAGGCACTTTTTTTCAGCAAAATTCAATGCAAAAGAGCATAACAAAGGGTGTTGTGAGGAAAATGATGATGGATAGAAAATAATATCAGTAATAACAGCCACTTGGTGCCAAGATATCCAACACAACACGCTTTTAGTGCCACTTAAGGTCAAACCCTAGTGAAAATATAGAAAAAATAACCCATTTTTCACGATTTTTCAATTCCAAGACCTAGCAAAAGGAGTGTTGTAAATAATTTTAGGAGGTTCAGAAAATAATATAAATAATATAAGTCACCTCAATCCATAAAATTAATCACAACACGCTTGGAATGCAAACTAGGTCAAACCCTAGGGTAAAAATAGCCAAAATGTGTAGTTTTTCACCAAATTTTCACTACAAGAGCCCGATAAAAGGGTGTTGTGAAGAATTTTATGGGGGAAATAAAATGATTACCCTGATAATAGAAAACTAATGCAAAAATATCTTTCACAACACACCTATGGTGCAAGTTTATAAAGTTGATAAGGCCAAATTTAGTGAAAATCGTTGTTTTTGAAGCCCTAGGTTTGCAATTTTGAGACAAAATTCTATGTGAATGCTTTTAAGTCTAATTTATGATGAAAATTAAATACTCTCATATCTGAAAATGATTTTAAATCTTGAACATGCAAAATATTCATGCAAATTTAATGAAAATGCATCAAAATTGCTAGTTTTTGTTGGAATTGTCTATGTAAAATTGCAAATATTTTAAATCTAAATGCAAATTTACACTAAAATTCAAGACTACAGAAAAATGTTAATTTGAATGAGCCTCTAAAATTAGTAGAAAAATCTAAGAAAATATTTTGCCTACTAACCCTAGATTTTGGAATTACTAGGTTATATAAAATTGTCAAAATTTCCACAAAACTCTAGCAATTAAATGATGAAAATGCAATGCAAGATTTTGAATTTTTGTATTTTTCTGTAGTTTATATTAGATCTGATGCAAAAATCATGAAATAGGAAAATTTAGAAAGAATTGATGTAATTTAGTAAGCCCAACAATGCAATTTTTTTGTATTTTCCCAATCTTTCAATTTTTTTTATTTTTTCTCAATGCAATAAAATGAATGAATGAAATCAATCCAAATCTGAAGACAAACACTCAGTAAGTTGCAATTTAAGTCCAAAAATAGGGGTTCACCAAAATGTTTAGGGGAAAATTGGATTTGTTAATATTCTAATGCTTAGATGCTTAAATCTGTCTCTCCACTATACATTGAAGGATCTAGGGTCGAGTGGCGAGCACTATCATACCCTAGGTCACTTGCAGATGTAGGGAAACTTGGATTAGGGAATTTAATTATTAATCTTCCTTTCCTTATGCCTAATTAACCATTAAAACACTAATTATGCAAATACAACAACAAATTGACAAAAGATGGAAAAAGCTCTTGCAAACAGGAGTAAAATACCAAATCACAGAATACCTGTTTTCAAGGTTTTGAAGCGGAACAGTCGGGGACAATGGAGCGGGTGCCCAAATCCAAGGTGCTAGTTTCTTTGTGGAATCTGGACCTCCTTCCGACACTGATTAGCCCTGTAACTTCTATTTTTAGAGATCTGTCTACTAAGGACACTTGAGTGAGTGCCCAAGTTCTGGAAATGCTCCTTTGTCTTGCTTTTCTTCAGATCTTGAATCCCTGATGTCTGCCAATCCTTCCTGCAACTCCACTTTTTCCAAATGTGACACCTGTAACCTACAATCACAAGACTTGGTTTGGGGGTTGTGGTGTTTAGAGTCTTGCCTCAGCCAAGCCTCGGAGGACACTTAAGTCTCTGAACACTGTTGTTAGACAAAGAGTGCATGCCCTTGTGAGGCTGAGGCAAAAACCAAAGGAATCAATGATGAAAACACAATATTATGTCATCTTGTAGTGAAGCTCTCATGGAGGAAGATTCTCTTCATACCATGAGGAAATTGATGCTCAAATCTACAAATATCAATACACAAAACATACAAGTTTGCTCTTGCAACACAACAGAAAGCCTTGAATCACCTTGAGAACACAATAGCTTGCTAGTAATCATCTAGTTTACAAATGAATGCCTAAGCATTCTTATATATGCACCTACAAGCATTCCCACCAAGATTTTAAAAATCAAACTTTACCATGTCGGCAAAAGGATGAAATAACGGTCACAAACTGACACCTAGAAATTAGGGCTGCCCCAAAATAGGGCAGGACTAGGGTGCGGGTGCCCAAGTCCTCCCCCCTATTTTGGGTAGGGCACAGCTCAAGTGGTCCACCTAAGTCCAATTTTCCATGGAACCCAGGTCTCATTCCATTGGGATGCCAAAATATGAACTAAGATGTCCTAAATGCATTCTAAAGACCCGGGAGCTAAACCTTATGAGTGAAAAGCCCCCAAAGGGACATTTTCTGACATTACAGTGGGAATGCTAGAATCTATTTGGTAGATGGAAGAAAAATTTTAGATGGTTTGAGACATGAGAATATGTGTTATGCCTTGATTCCTAAGAAGATTGAAACATTGAAGAAGGAGACTAAAGGGACACAACCAGAGGAGATAAGAGAATTATTGACAGAGTATGAAGACATCATATCAGATAATGTAACTGAAGGATTGCCACCTATAAGGAGTATCAGTCATCACATGGATCTTATACCGAGAGCAAGTTTGCCTAACAAAGAAGCACATAGAATGATACTGGCAAAGAATGAAGAATTGAATAGACAGATACAAGAGTTGTTGAGGAAAGGTTTGATCAGAGAAAGCTTGAGTCCTTGTGTAGTACCTGCAGTTTTGGCACTGAAGAAGGATAGGAATGGAGAATGTGTACTGACTCTAGAGTAATAAACAAGATCACAGTTAAGTATAGATTTCCTTTACCTAGGATGGATGATATCATGGATTGTTTGAGTGGAGCAAGATATTTCACAAAGATAGACTTCAAGAGTAGATTCCATCATATCAGAATCAGAGAAGGAGATGAATGGAAGACTACTTTTAAGACAAATGAAGCATTGTATGAGTGGTTAGCGATGCCCTTTGGACTGACAAATGCACCTAGTACTTTCATGAGATTAATGAATGAAGTTCTGAAGAAATTCTTGGGTAAGTTTGCGATTGTATACTTGGATGATATTCTAATTTTTAGTAAGACAAAAGAGGAAGATTTGTGGCATATTAGACAAGTTTTGAAGAGACTAAGAGAAGAGAATATGTTGATAAACATCAGGAAGTGTAGTTTTATGAAGGAAGAGTTAGTATATTTGGGATTTGTGATTTCTGCGGAAGGATTGAAGATGGACCCTGAGAAAGTAAGAGTAATTGTTGAATGGCCTACACTAGAGAGCATTGGAGAGGTTAGATCATTTCATGGATTGGCTAGCTTCTACCGGAAGTTCATCAGAAATTTTAGTTCAATTTGTCACCCTATGACAGAGACAATGAGAGGTGATAGAAAAGATTTTGAGTGGACATCTGGAGCAGCTAAAAGTTTTGAGTTGTTGAAGCAGAAAGTGACAGAGCAACCTGTTTTGGCTTTATCATATTTCAATAATGTATTTCAAGTTGATTGTGATGCTAGTGGGAATGCAATTGGAGCAGTCTAGAATTCAAGCTTTGAAGAAGTGGAGACATTATTTGTTGCCTAAGGAGTTTGTGTTGTATATAGATCATCAAGCTTTTCAATATCTGAATAGTCAAGGTAAGTTGAATCAGAGACATGAGATGGGTAGAGTTCATGTAGAGTTATACATTTGTGTTGAAGCATAGGAGTGGAAAATCAAATAAAGTTGCTAATGCATTGAGTAGGAGAAGAAACTTGTTGATAGAGATGAGAGTTGAAGTGTTGGGTTTTGATGAATTGAAGAACATGTATGAGGGAGACACTAATTTTTCAGAACCTTGGAAAGCATGTAAGGAACTTGTTGTGATAGATAGGAGTAAGTGGTTAGACTATTTCATTCAAGAAGATATGTTGTTCAAAGGAAGTTAGTTGTGCATACCTAGAAGTTCAATGAGAGATAATTTGATCAAGGAGAAGCATAGTGGTGGATTGGTAGGAGATTTTGGCATTGATAAGACAGTGGCTTTAGTGAGTAAAAACTACTTTTGGCCTCAGATACATAAGGATGTTAGAAGATTTGTGCAGAGTTGTATAGTTTTTCAAGTTGCAAAAGGGACTAGTCAAAATACTGGATTATATAAACCATTGATAATATCGAAGAGACCTTGGGAAGACATAGTGATGGATTTTGTAATGGGATTGCCTAAGACAAAAAAAGGACATGATTCAATATTTGTAGTAGTTGACAGATTTTCAAAAATGGCTCATTTCATACCTTGTAAGAAGACAATTGATGCAGTGCACATAGCTTACCTATTTTTCAAGGAGATTGTGAGATTGCATGGATTACCTAAGAGTATAGTTTCGGATAGAGATACAAAGTTTGTTGGATACTTTTGGAAGACACTTTGGAAGAAGATGAAGATAGATTTGAAGTTCAGTTCAACTTTTCATCCATAGACTGATGGACGGACAGAGGTAGTGAATAGGAGTTTGGGAAACTTGTTGAGATGTTTGGTTGGAGAGAAGACCGGAAGTTGGGATTTGATTCTTTCACAAGTAGAGTTTGCATACAATAATTCAGTAAACAAGAGTACTAGAAGAACACCTTTTGAGATTTTTACCGGAGTGCATCCTAGAGGATTTGTAGAATTGAGAGATATCAGCATGGAAGACAAGAGAAGTGCAGAAGCAGAAGAATTTGCAAATCATATGAATACAATGCATAATCAAGTGAAGAAGCATTTGGAGGATATGAACAGTAAGTATAAGGAAAAGGCAGATGAAAAGAGAAGACATAAGGAATTTGAAGTTGGAGATGAAGTGATGGTGTACTTGAAAAAAGAAAGATTTCCAGTTGGGACATATAACAAGTTGAAGATGAAGAAGTTTGGACCTTTTAAGATACTTAGAAAATTTGATTTAGAAAATGCATGCGAAGTGGAGTTACCAGAGACATTGGGTATTTCACCTATTCTGAACATTGCAGACTTATATTAATATCATGAAGCAGAGTTCAGTGACAGCATGGAAGAAGACTTGAAGAAGTAGTTACCACACAAAGCATTGGAGCAGATTGAAAACATTTTGGATAGTAGAGTTGGATGCAGCACTAGAGGAAGACAATACAAGGAATATCTAGTGGAAAGGCAAACCAGAAGAAGATTCATCTTGGATTTCTCAGGTTGAGGTGGACCATCTTGGTTCTCCCCTAGCCCCAGCAAAGTGAGGGACTCACTTTTTCAATAACCCCGGATGTATGATGCAGGAGCATCCCTAGTTCAAGAGCAATCTTGTATCAACCAAAAACATTTGCATTTCAGTTGTTTGCATTTCAGTTTGTTTCTTTTCATTTTTCAGTTCAGTTTAGGTAGTTCAGTTAGAAGCAGTTTTAGCTTTTGGTCCGATATTCTACTGCAGTTGCATTTCACATCTTGCGAATATGGACTTAGCATCTACATTCATTCATCTACATCACATCTAGAATTTAGAGCATTTGGATCAGTTATCAAAAAGTTATCGCTATCAAAAGATCAAATGTTTTCTCACAGCAAAGCATCCTGACAGTCTCTGATAATCAGCTAAAGGAGAAGACTTGCGGAGCATTCCTTGACTTGCAGAACCTAATGACACATCATTCAATTATATTTGGTTTATTGCCAACCTTCCCTAGAGATCTGCACATTATTCCATTCATTTGAGGAAGTGTTCTATGCATTTAGGTCTGACCTATATGTGTACACATTACAGCTCTTCATTGGAGTTTGTGACCTTCCTTGGCCGATGCGAAGGAATCTATTGGTTTGGAGATGATATATATTGATGTAATAGATCCTTAAGAAAGTAGTTCTCATGATTTAGAAGGTCGATAGTTTAGATTCTTTACAAAGGAGTTTCAAAGCTTTATCTTGCACATGTATGTAATCAGGCCTATGAGCCCTAATTGTAAGCCTGCGTGTTGCCAACCAAATTGTATTTGAATTCTATGATATACTGAATGACTAAATCTGCATTTGCTTCATTTCTTTGAGTTGTTTCCACTGTGTTTACTCTTGTTACATGGTCCAAACAGTTCATTCTGTGAACCCTCCTACCGTGACTGTACCAAGTGGTATCAGAGTGAAAGTTTGAATCTTTGGGAGTAAATTGAGCAAATTAAGTGAAGTTGGCAAGGGAATTCCATAAGATCTTTCTATGGATAGATCACCAAATTAAGGAAGGTTACCTGTGTTGCAACTGGTCACCGATTGTGAGGTAGTTGTCACCTTGTAGCCTGATCGCTGAACTTGAGGCAGTTTACACTTGATCCTAGGAAGAATGCCACTGAGGAGAGTTGCTTCTTCTGGAATAATGGTTGGTAGAATGGATGAGATGATGGAGATGATGAAAACAATGTGAATTTGTTTGGATGCTGTTGAAGAAGATAGGCGAAGAGGATTGACACCGAGACCTAATGTTTAAAGCGTGAGGAAGAAGAATTTCAATCTATTGAACAAATTGGTGAAACCCTAAGAGGTTATGAAGAAGAAGAATCAGATCAAGTAAAGATGCTACAAGCTATTTTAAAGATTAGAAAGAGACCTAGAGTTGATGTGCCAAACTATACTAGTAATTTGAATCGTGGAGAATTGATTGACTGGATAAATGACATGGAAGAATACATTGAGTATGAAGAGATTAGAGATCCGAAGGTGAAATTTGCAAAGACAAAGTTGAAAGGACATGCTGCTATATGGTGGAAAGAAGTTTAGTTGGAAAGAAATAGAAGAGGGAAAGAAAAGATTACAAAGTGGGACCGGATGGTGACAAAGTTGAAGAATCAATTTATACCTACTAACTATGAGTTGGAGCTATTGAAAATATTGCAAAACCTGAGACAAAAGGAGAAATCTGTGAAGGACTACATTGAAGAATTTCATAAGATGATCATAAGGGCAAGACATAGTGAAGCAAACAAGGAGAAAGTGGCTAGATACATCAATGGACTAAGATTGAACATTCAAGAGGAAGTTAGCTTGGTAAGGATGACATCTTTAGAGGAAGCATATTAGTTTGCCATGAAAGTTAAAGAGAAGATGAATAAGAGACATGATTAGAGACAGAGAGGTAGAGAAGGTAAATTTTAGAGAGGTAGAAGATTTTCTAGAGGAGACAGGTCATATCTGGAGTAGAACAAGTTTGGCAGCCCATTTAAGAATGAGGACAGAGATAACATTGCTTACCGGAGAGATGATAGAAATTTTTACCGGAGAGGAAACCCTATTGCATACCAAAATGAAGGTTATAGAAGAGAAGGAAGAGGATTTGATAAGAGAACATTTAGAGGTACTTGTTTCTAGTGTGAAGGTGAAGGACATAGATCATTAGAGTGTAATCAGTGTAGTACAAGTAAGAGGATAGAAAATAGTGAAAGAGCAACCTATGTTGAAGAAGAACCTGTTGGATCCCCTAGTTCAGTTGGCAAACCTGAAAAAGGAGAATAACTTGTGATGAGGAGAGCACTATTTCAAGTAGAGACAAATGAGGAACCACCATAGAGGAAAAGTTTGTTCAGAACTAGATGCAAATCAAGAGGTAAGTGTTGTAAAGTTGTAATTGATAGTGGTAGTTCAAATAACCTAGTTTTAGAGGAGATGGTAACTAAGATGAAGTTGGAAAGATTGAAACACCCTAAGCCCTATCAGATAGCATGGATTTAGGATGATCATAAGGTACTGGTGAGTGAACAATGTTTGGTGAAATTTCATATTAGATCTTATCATGATGAAGTCTTGTGTGATATTATGCCTATGGATGTTTGTCATTTCTTGTTGGGTAGACCTTGGCAGTATGATAGAAAATCTATACATGATGGGAGAAAGAATACATACACTATAAAAAAAAAATGGAAAGAGAATTACCTTGATTCCTTTGGAGGATGATCCTAAGAGTGAAGTATGTGGGAATGATAGTATCTGTATTTTAGATGGAAGAAAATTTTTGGATGGTTTAAGACATGAGAATATGTGTTATGCCTTGATTCCTAAGAAGCCTAAAACATTAAAGAAGGAGATTGAAGGGACACAACTGGAGGAGATTAGAGAATTGCTAACAAAGTATGAAGACATCATATCAGATAATGTGCCTGAAGGATTGCCACCTATAAGGAGTATCAGTCATCACATGGATCTTATACTGGGAGCAAGTTTGCCTAATAAAGCAGCACATAGAAAGACACTGGTAGAGAAAGAATAATTGAATAGATAGATACAAGAGTTGTTGAGGAAAGGTTTGATCAGAGAAAGCTTGAGTCCTTGTGTAGTACATACAATTTTGGCACCGAAGAAGGATGGAGAATGGAGAATGTGTACTGACTCTAGAGTAATAAACAAGATCACAGTTAAGTATAGATTTCCTTTACCTAGGATGGATAATATCATGGATTGTTTGAGTGGAGCAAGATATTTAAAAAAGATAGACTTGAAGAGTGGATACCATCATATCAAAATCAGAGAAGAAGATGAATGGAAGACTTCTTTTAAGACAAATGAAGGATTGTATGATTGGTTAGTGATGCCCTTTGGACTGACGAATGCACCTAGTACTTTCATGAGATTGATGAATGAAGTTCTAAAGAAATTCTTGGGTAAGTTTGTGATTGTATACTTGGATGATATTCTAATTTTTAGTAAGACAAAAGAGGAACATTTGTGGCATATTAGACAAGTTTTGTAGAGATGGAGAGAAGAGAAATTGTTGATAAACATCAAGAAGTGTAGTTTTATGAAGACTTGGTATATTTGGGATTTGTGATTTCTACGGAAGGATTGAAGATGGACCCTGAAAAAGTAAGAGAAATTGTTGAATGGCCTACACCATAGAGCATTGTAGATGTTAGATCATTTCATGGATTGGCTAGTTTCTACCAGAAGTTCATCAAAATTTTTATTTTGGTTTGTAACCCTATGACAGAGACAATGAGAGGTGATAGAAAAGATTTTAAGTGGACATCTAGAGCGGCTAAAAGTTTTGATTTGTTGAAGTAGAAAGTGATAGAGCAACCTGTTTTGGCTTTACTAGATTTCTATAAGGTATTTCAAGTTGATTGTAATGCTAGTGGGAATGCAATTGGAGCAGTATTCAGTCAAGAAGGTAGACTAGTAGCATATTTTAGTGAGAAGTTGAATGATGAAAGGAGATATTCAATTTATGATCAAGAGTTCCTTGCCATAATTCAAGCCTTGAAGAAGTGGAGACATTATTTGTTGCCTAAGGAGTTTATGTTGTATACAGATCATCAAGCTTTGCACTAGCTGGATAGTCAAGGTAAGTTAAATCAGAGACATATGAGATGGGTAGAGTTCATGCAAAGTTATACATTTGTGTTGAAGCATAGGAGTGGAAAATCAAATAAAGTTGTTGATGCATTGAGTAGGAAAAGAAACTTGTTGACATAGATGAGAGTTAAAGTGTTGGGTTTTGATGAATTGAAAACATGTATGAGGGAGACACTAATTTTTTAGAACCGTGGAAAGCATGTAAGGAACCTGTTGTGACATATAGCATTAAAAGTGGTTAGACTATTTCATTCAAGAAGATATGTTGTTCAAAGGAAGTCAGTTGTGCATACCTAGAAGTTCAATGAGAGATAATTTGATCAAGGAGAAGCATAGTGGTGGATTGGAAAGACATTTTGGCATTGATAAGACAATGGATTTGGTGAGTGAAAAGTACTTTTGGCCTCATATACATAAGGATGTTAAGAGATTTGTGCAAAACTGTAGAGTTTGTCAAGTTGCAAAAGGGAGTAGTCAGAATACTGGATTGTATAAACCCTTGAAAATACTGAAGAGACCTTTGGAAGACACAAGCATGGATTTTGTAATGGAATTGCCTAAGACACAGAGAGGACATGATTCAATATTTGTGGTAGTTGAGAGATTTTCAAAAATGGCTCATTTCATACCTTGTAAGAAGACAACTGATGCAGTGCATGTAGCTGACCTATTTTTCAAGGAGACTGCGAGATTGCATGGATTACCTAAGAGTATAGTTTTAGATAGAGATACAAATTTTGTTGGATACTTTTGGAAGATACTTTGGAAGAAGATGAAGACAAATTTGAAGTTCAGTTCAACTTTTCATCCACAAACTAATGGATAGACAGAGGCAGTGAATAGGAGTTTGGGAAACTTGTTGAGATGTTTGGTTGGAGAGAAGACCGGAAGTTGGGATTTGATTCTTTCACAAGCAGAGTTTGCATACAATAATTTAGTAAACAGGAGTACCAGAAGAACACCTTTTGATATTATTACCGGAGTGCATCCTAGAGGAGTTGCAGAATTGAGAGATATCAATATGGAAGATAAGAGAAGTGCAGAAGCAAAAGAATTTGTAGATCATATGAATATAGTGCATAATCAGGTGAAGAAGTATTTGGAGGATATGAACATTAAGTATAAGGAAAAGGTAGATAAAAAGAGAAGACATAAGGAATTTGAAGTTGCAGATGAAGTGATGATATACTTGAGAAAAGAAAGATTTCCAGTTCGGACATATAACAAGTTGAAGACAAAGAAGTTTAGACCTTGTAAGATACTCAAAAAATTTGATTCAGGAAATGCATGTGAAGTGGAGTTACCGGAGACATTGGGTATTTCACATATTTTCAACATTACAGACTTATATCAGTAACATGAAGCAGATTTTAGTGATAGCATGGAAGAAGACTTGAAGAAGTAGTTACCACACAAAGCACCGGAGTAGATTAAAGACATTTTGGACAGCAGAGTTGGACGCAACGCTAGAGGAAGACAGTACAAAGAATATCTTGTGAAGTGGAAAGGCAGACTAAAAGAAGATTCATCTTGGATTTCTCAGGTTGAGGTGGACCGTCTTGGTTCTCCACTAGCCCCAGTAAAGTGAGGGACTCACTTTTTCAATAACCCAGATGTCTAATGCAGGAGCATCCCTAGTTCAAGAGCAATCTTGCATCAACCAAAATCATTTGCATTTCATTTGTTTGCAGTTCAGTTTATTTCTTTTCATTTTCTAGTTTAGTTAGAAGAAGTTTCAGCTTTTGGTCCAGTATTCTACTGTAGTTACATTTCACATCTTGCAGATCTGGACTTAGCATCTACATTCATTCATCTACATCATATCCAGAATTTAGAGCATTTGGATCAGTTATCAGAAAGTTATCACTATCAGAAGATCAACTATTTTCTCAGAGCAGAGCATCCTGACAATCTATGAAAATCAGCTAAAGGAGCAGACTTATAGAGCATTCCTTGACTTGCAGAACCTAATGACACATCATTCAATGATCTTTAGTTCGTGGCTGACCTTCCCCATAGATCCGCGTGTTATTTCATTCATTTGAGGAAGTGTTATATGCATTTAGGTCCAACCTATCTGTGTACACGTTACAACTCTTCATTGGAGTTGGTGACCTTCCTTGGCTGATGCGGAGGAATCTATTGGTCCAGAGATGATATATATTGATGTAATAGATCCTTAGGAAAGTAGTTCTCACAATTTAGAAGATCAATAGTTTAGATTCTTTGCGAAGGAGCCTCAAAGCTTTATCTAGCGCATGTATGTAATCAGGCCTATGAGCCCTAATTGTAAGCCTGCATGTTGCCAACCAGATTGTATTTGAATTCTATGATATACTGAATGACTGAATCTGCATTTGCTTCATTTCTTTGAGTTGTTTCCATTGTGTTTACTCTTGCTGCACTGTTTGGATAGTTCATTCTGTATGAACCCTCCTACTATGACTGCACCACCGTGCCTTTCTAATTAATACATGTGCTGATTGTTTTTACCTTTTCATGTTGCTTTTTAGCTCTATGTAGATCTAGAACTAGTTATTGTTTGTGAATGTTTAATTC
The DNA here is from genome assembly GCA_027924645.1 of Cunninghamia lanceolata. Classification (NCBI taxonomy): domain Eukaryota; kingdom Viridiplantae; phylum Streptophyta; class Pinopsida; order Cupressales; family Cupressaceae; genus Cunninghamia; species Cunninghamia lanceolata. Next base: position 1,691,355 of record BSBN01001465.1, on the reverse strand, counting down.
CTTGCAATCCTTTTCTTATATTTTGCCTCTGTTAAGATCTGTAGGATTTGTGTGTGTTTATGAGTTTTATTCAATTATTCTATTTATAAATTAGCATGGTGGGTGCTCTTTATTCAAACCGAGTGTATCACCTTCCCCTTTCAGTTTCTCCTTCTTCCCCTTTTCCCAGTGGTGATTAGATTAGGTTTAGTCTTTGTTTGCTCTGAATTTCATGTTCAGAGAAAGGAACCAACCTTCTCTAGAGGTTTGATTTCCATTGCAGAGTCCCACACCTAGAAATCACTCCAATGTTTCACTGGATTGTTGCAGCAAAAGTGCTTCAACACAGGGTGCAAATCCAAGTGACAACAATGTCATTAACCTATTTTTAAAAAAATGATGGTGCAAAAGAACACTTTTAGGATCTTGTTATGTGACAATATTCTTCTTAGGCAAACTCCTAGATCTAAATTAATATTTTTGGATAATGATCAAAGATATAAGTCAAACAATCATGTAATATGCCAAGCCATTATAAATGTTGATTTCATGTTGATGCAATACTCTTCTAATGATTATGACATTGTGTAATGAAGCTATTTCTTTGATGATCATAATGAATTAGGGTTTTTTCCTTTTATACAACACCCTAACATGCAATTGGAAGATGGTTTTCTTGCTCCTAAGATAAAATTTGAATTAGGAAATCAAAGGGTCATTTTGGACAATGGATTCAATCCAAGGTTGGTTGTATGCTACTATTTGATCTAAGTAAAATAACGGATAATTTATAGATGGATACTAGTCCCTACTCCCAAGGGATGTGTGCAAGTAGGATCATATTAGGTTCAAGTCATTTGCCCTTTTATGCAAAAATGTGCCACTTGTACACTATTCACTCCATTAGGGACAACCTACTCAAAGTGCAAGGTATAAAAATGGATGGGGAAAGTGTAAGGTATGCAACTTTCACCCTTACAATTTACCACCATTTTGACTTGCATATGAACTACTATGAAAATACATGTCAAAGTAAACAAGTTATCAACATGAAAGTAAGTATTTAGACACTCATAAAAAAGACACAAATAAGGATGACTATTCCATGCATACTCCTACTAATGAGTGCTCCATCTAGATACTTACAAACACAAAAGTTACAATGAGTAGCATCTAGCATTCATTTAAAATAGGCATAAACAACTAATCAATATTATCTACAAAAAGTACATAAAAAAGTAAAAACAAATGTTTGTTGGGCATGGTGGGAGCTATAAAAAGAAATTGAATATGAATTAGGGATTATAGGAACCATGTCTATTAGGCACAAGAGGAGGTATAAAAAAGAAACTAATTTTCATTAGTCATGGTGGGATCCATAGCCATTAAGAATGTGGTGGTAGACATATCCATAGGCATTGTTACACTTGTATTTGTTGGGCACAATAGGAGACATGTTGGTATGGTGGAAGCCATATCTCTTATCAATAATAGGAGACATGTTGGACACTATGGGAACCATAATATCTAAGAGTCAATCACTACAATAATAGTCATCAAAGAGTATTTCTAATATTATATGCCCCCTATAATTAGTTGCATACATAGGATGCAAGGAATCAAAGGATCTAAGAGAAAAGGATGTTGGTGTGAATGGACTACTTTACCTATCTAATTCTCTATTTAGGTTATTTTCACACATAGTTAGGTTTACTTAGGGATTTTTTCACTTTATCCCATATTGGTTGTATTTTTAGTCTCTTGGTTGGAACATCCTATAAATACCCACCTCTTACTCTCATATGAACATTTCATTTGTAATCAAGATTTTATATTCCTATTGAATAGAATACAGTTTTATTCTATAATTTGGTGTCTATTTTTCTTTCCTTTCACTCATTTGCATTCTAGGGTGGGTTCACAACTAAATCTTGCATGGTATCAAAGAGGTTGCAAGTTGTGGGTTAGCATTTTTTAGAAAATTTGGGAGTGTAGAGTTTCTATTTTCTAAAGCACATGAGTATGCTCTTCTCTTGTATCCTCAGATGATCTAGAAAAACATAAAAGTGTGGAATAAATACCAATTTTTAGGGGTTTCTTTTTATAACTTGTTAGTTGTAGGTTTATTCAAACCTTTTTGGAGATATTTTTGGCTTGCCATCAAGTCCAAGGTAGTTGTGATAGCTAGATTTTCTTTTCATTTCATCCTAATTGAACACTAGAGGCCAAATTTGTAAGGGTTTCAAGCAAGAGGGTTTTTGCCAAATCTAATAGAAAGCCATCAATTCAGAGTAGTTTGTGTATCCAACCCTACCATTGATCTTAGAAGGCCCCAAAACCCTAAAATCATTTGTCAATCTGTCAAATCCAGACTCAAGAGCTTCAAAGGATTTTTTTTGGTTCCAGGAACCATATGGCCCTTTGAACAGTGATAGTACATTTTCAAAAAAAAATTCTATGATATTGAAATTTCAAATATATATTCTTTTTTTATTCACAAATTTTTAAAAGTTTTTGGTTTCAAATAAAAACTAAATAAAAATAAAAAAATTAAAGGCTTGGGTACCTAAAAGCCCTGTCAAGCCCTATACCCCTTAGTACCTGTGTGGTATCGAGACCCATAAGGCTTGGGCCCCGTGCTTCTATGCATAGGCCATGGACCCCTCTTCAGGCCATAAACCCCTTTTGCATGACTTGGGGCATGGTCTTCATGCGACAATGGACCCTTTGGGTAGCCCACATGGACCCTTCTTAGACAAATGTTGACCCATCTCCTTTGGCATGTTTTTGAGTGACTCCACCAAATCTAGAAACAACTTTAGCAACCACCTTAAACTCTATGCTCCACATATAGCAAAGGTTTTAATGGATCCTCTAGACTTAGCAATTTCTCTAAACTTGGTGAGCCTTTAAATTTATCTGGCAACCTCCACATTTAGTAGTTCCACTAAACTTGGTGGTAGTTCCACTAAATTTAACAACAAGAGATTTTCCAATGTAGGCCCCCTTCACCATTACAATTTTTTATTTTTGCAATTTAACTTTAGAGGCCAATAACTTGGGCTCATGACCTCCTTTTTTGAGCAATTTTTTATTTGAGCTATTTTTTGCACTCTTCTTGGTGGTGTAAGTATTTTTTGATTTTGATGCATGTATTTTCTAAAAATTACAATTTTTCATAGGTGTTGCTACACAGTTCTTTTTTTGGGAACTTCACAGACTTCGTTCAAGCTCATACGAGTTCCTTTTAAAAAGTAGTTTTTTTAAATGCATATTTTTTTTTGTGTACTTCACACTAGTTCTATCAAATTGTACTCATTATGATTAAAAATTATACTTCTAGAATAAGGAATTCTTGTGGTAATTTTAAAGCATTGAAATCAAGTCCACTTTACATTTTTTGCTAGTGGCAATTGTAACCACATTAAGTATAAAGAGTCAAATCATATTTTCTTGGGGGTTATTTGATTGAGTGAATTCGAGGGGTCTCTTGGTGTATTTTGTGCTTGTGCATCTATTTCTACTTGTACTCTACTTTTCCTTCATGAATGGGTCATTTTAAGTTTCCAATGCTAACTCTATACAACTATACATCATGGCATCAAAATACATGGAATGTCTTAATGCAACAAGAGTATACTCCGTATATTGAAAAAAAGTTGGTGAACCTAATGATGATAAGAAAAATATACAATGGATGCTTGGGCATACTCAAGCACTTGGATATCTTCATATTTATATTTACCTTGATCTTATGTTTTAGATTGGAACATGTACAAATCCACATGATGCCTGAGAAAAACTTAAAACTCTTTTTGGTAAAACTACTGAAGTTAGGGGTTATCAGATTGACACTGATTTGATGAGTCTTGATCCAAAATTCTTTGACAACATCCATGATTATATCACAAAATTCAATGACCCTAGAGCATATTATAAACCATTTGGCATTGAGGAAAAGGACATTTAGCTAGTATTTAGTGCCCTCAACAAGCTTGGCCCTAAATATGTAGCTTTTGTTTCTAGCTTTCACACTCATTATAGGTTAACTATGGGATCTACATATGTTATGCCTTTATTCACATCCTTCTCTAAAATGTTGATGCATGAACAGGGGAAGCTACTTTCCATGGGTATCCTAAAACCATCTTAGTCTTAGACTTTGTTGGTTAGTCAACCAAATGGATAAAAAGAGTTAGGTCAATCTGATAAGAAAAAGAAGAGGTCTAAGAAGAAGCCACCAAAATAACAAGAACAATCCTCATCTACCTAAAAAGTAGACTCTAAATTATCATCTTCATCAAAGGGAGTTTCTCAGAAGAAGGAAAGGCCAACTTGTAGCTACTATAAGAAGGTTGATCATGAGGAACATTCATGTGATGAAAGTCGAATGATGAGTTGAAGCATCTTCTAAAAAAGAACAAAATTAATATTCCATCCTCTAATGCACAATAATCCTCTACTTCTTTAAAATCAAGTAAAGAGAAAGAAACCACACTTGTTGCTTCAGAAGATTCTTCCAATTAGTGGACTCTTGACTTAGGTTCTTTGCACCATATGGGTTTTAATAAAGAACAATTTTCTCTGTTAGATCCTTGTTCCATGACCCACATTATCATCAAGGATGATTCTCTAGTGGATGTCATTGGAAACTGATGTAGCCATGGTTAGGAGGGTCCACAAAGGGAACTATCCAGGTTGTACAACTAGAGTAAACACAACGGAAACAACTCAAAGATATAAAGACAATGAAGATTAAGTCATTTAGTATATCATAGAATTCAAATACAAATTGGCCGGAAACATGTGGGCTTACAATTAGGGCTCACAGGCCTGATTATAGAATATGCTCAAGATATGGCTTTAAAGCTTCTTCGCACAAAATTTAAACTATTAGCTATAAATTGATGATCAACTATCAAAGTTTGCTTTCCTAGGCATCTAGTACATTAATATATATCATCTCTAGAACATGAGATTCCTCCACATTGGCCAAGGAAGATCACAAACTCAGACCTAAATGAATAGAATTCCTCCACAAATGAATGGAATGATGTGTGTATCTCAAGGAAGGTCGACCACAAACCAAACAACATTGAATGATGTGTCTTTTAACTTTGCAAGTCATGAAATGTTCTGTAGGTCTTCTCCTTTAGCTAATTATCTGAGACTGTCAAGATGCTCTATTCTAAGAAAAATAGTTGATCTTCTGATAGTGATATCTCATTGGTACCTAATCCAAATGCTCTAAATTTTAGATATGATGTGCATGAATGTGTATAGATGCTAAGTCTAGCTCTATAGGGTCTGAAATGCAACTGCGATATAATACGGACCAAAGTATAGAAACTACTATTACCTGAACTAACTGTACTAAATTGTAAACTAAAAAGAAACAAACTGAAATGCAAATGTTTTTGGTTGATGCAAGATTGCTCTTGAACTAGGGATGCTCTTGCATCAGACATCATCCGGGGTTATTGAAAAAGTAAGTCCCTCACTTTGTTGGGGCTGTAGGAAAACCAAGATGGTCTACCTAAGCCTGAGAAATCCATGATGAATCTTCTTTCGATCTTTCTTTCCACTTCACAAGATTTTCTTTGTATTATTTGCCTCTAGTGCTGCGTCCAACTCTGCTATCCAAAATGTCCTCAGTCTACTCTAGTGCTTGTTGTGGTAACTGCTTCTTCAAGTCTTCTTCAATGCTGTCACTAAACTCTGCTTCATGATACTGATATAGGTCTACAATGTTGAAAATAGGTGATATACCCAATGTCTCCAATAACTCTACTTCATATGCATTTCCTAAATCAAACTTTCTGAGTATCCTGCATTGTCCAAACTGCTTCATCTTAAACTTGTTATATGTCCCAACTGGAAATCTTTCTTTTCTCAAGTATATCATCACTTCATCTCCAACTACAAATTCCTTATATTTCTTTTTCTCATCTGCCATCTCCTTATACTTGTTGTTCATCTCCTCCAAATGCTTCTTCACTTGATTATGCATTGTCTCCATGTGTTCTACAAATTCTTCTACTTTTGCACTTCTCTTATCTTCCATACTAATATCTCTCAACTCTATTACTCCTCTAGGGTTTACTCCAGTAACAATCTCAAAAGGTGTTCTTTCGGTACTCCTATTTACTGACTTATTGTATGCAAACTCTGCTTGTGAAAGAATCAAATCCCAACTTCCTGCCTTCTCTCCAACCAAACATCTCAACAAGTTTCCCAAACTCCTATTCACTACCTCTGTCTGTCCGTCCATCTGTGGATGAAATGCTAAACTAAACTTCAAATCTATCTTCATCTTCTTCCAAAGTGTCTTCCAAAAGTATCCAAGAAATCTTGTATCTCTGTTTGAAATTATGCTCTTAGGTAATCCATGCAATCTCACAATCTCCTTGAAAAATAGGTCAGCTACATGCACTACATCAGTTATCTTCTTACAAGGTATGAAATGTGCCATCTTTGGAAATCTGTCCACAACTACAAATATTGAATCATGTCCTCTTTGTGACTTCGGAAATCCCATTACAAAATCCATACTTATGTCTTCCCAAGGTCTCTTTGGTACTATCAAAGGTTTATACAATCTAGTATTCTGACTACTTCCTTTTGCACCTTGACAAACTTTACAACTCTACACAAATTTCCTAACATACTTATGTATCTGAGGCCAAAAGTAATTTTCACTTACAAAAGCCACTGTCTTATCAATGCTAAAATGTCTTGCTAATCCACCACTGTGTTTCTCCTTGATCAAATTATCTCTCATGGAACTCCTGGGTATGCATAAATGATTTCCTCTAAACAACATATCTTCCTAAATGAAATAGTCTAGCCACTTACTCCTATCCATCACAATAGGTTCCTTACATGCTTTCCAAGGTTCTACAAAATCAAGATCTTCCTCATACAAGTTCTTCAATTCATCAAACCCTAACACTTCAACTCTCATCTCCGTCAACAAGTTTCTTCTCTTACTCAATGCATTTGCAACTTTGTTTGATTTTCCACTCCGATGCTTCAACGTAAAAGTGTAACTCTGCATGAACTCTACCCATCTCATATGTCTCTGATTCAACTTACCTTGACTATTTAAATATTGCAAGGCTTGATGATCTGTATACAACACAAACTCCTTAGGCAACAAATAATGTCTCCACTTCTTCAAAGATTAAATTATAGCATAAAACTCCTGATCATAAATTGAATATCTTCTCCTTGCATCATTCAACTTCTCACTAAAATATGCTACAAGTCTACCTTCTTGACTTAACACTACTCCAATTGCATTCCCACTTGCATCAGTATCCACTTGAAATACCTTATTGAAATCTAGTAATGCTAACATAGGTTGCTCTGTTACTTTTTGCTTGAATAATTCAAAACTTTTATCTGCTTCTGATGTCCACTTGATATCTTTTCTATCACCTCTCATTGTCTCTGTCATAGGGTTACATATTGAACTAAATTTTTTTATGAACTTCCGGTAGAAATTGGCCAATCCATGAAATGATCTGACTTCTCCAACGCTCTCCAATGTAGGCCATTCAATAATTGCTCTCACTTTCTTAGGGTCCATCTTTAATCCTTCTGTAGAAATCACAAATCCTAAGTATACCAATTCTTCCTTCATGAAACTACACTTCTTGATGTTTATCAACAATTTCTCTTCTCTCAGTCTTTGCAATACCTATCTCAGGTGCCACAAATGTTCTTCTTTTGTCTTACTAAAAATTAGAATATCATCCATATATACAATAACAAACTTACCCAAGAATTTCTTCAAAACTTCATTCATCAATCTCATGAAAGTACTCGGTGCATTTGTCAATCCAAAAGGCATCACTAACCACTCATACAATCCTTCATTTACCTTGAAAGCAGTCTTCCATTCATCTCCTTCTCTAATTCTGATCTGATGGTATCCACTCTTCAAATCTATCTTTGTGAAATATTTTTCTCCATTCAAACAATCCATGATATCATCCTTCCTAGGTAAAGGAAATCTATACTTAATTGTGATCTTGTTTATTGCTTTAGAGTCTGTACACATTCTCCATTCTCCATCTTTCTTTGGTGCTAACACTGTAGGTACTACACAAGGACTCAAACTTTCTCTGATCAAACCCTTCCTCAATAACTCTTGTATCTGTCTATTCAATTCTTCATTCTCTACCAGTGTCATTTTGTGTGCTGCTTTGTTAGGCAAACTAGTTCTAGGTATAAGATCCATGTGATGACTGATACTCCTAATTGGTGGCAATCCTTCAGGTACATTATTTGATATGATGTCTTCATACTCTATCAGCAATTCAATTATCTCCTCTGGTTGTGATTCTTCAGTCTTCAGGGTTTCAAGCTTCTTGGGGATCAAAGTATAAAACATATTCTAATGTCTCAATCCATTCAGAAATTTTCTTCCATCTACCAAACAGATTCTAGCATTCCCGCATAGTTCACTCTTAGGATCATTTTCCAAATAAATCAAAGTAATTCTCTTTTCGTTTGATGTTATAGTGAATGTGTTCTTTCTCCCATGATGTATAGCTTTTTCTATCATACTACCATGGTCTACCCAACAAGATATGGCATACATCCATAGGCATAATATCACACAATACTTCATCATGATAAGATCCAATATGAAATTTTACCAAACATTATTCACTCACCAGTACCTTATGTTCTTCCTGAATCCATGCTATCTGATAGGGCTTAGGGTGTTTCAATCTTTCCAACTTCATCTTAGTCACCATCTCCTCTAAAACTAGGTTATTAGAACTACCACTATCAATTACAACTTTACAACATTTACCTCTTGATTTGCATCTAGTTCTAAACAAACTTTTCCTCTACAGTGGTTCCTCATTTGTCTCTACTTGAAATGTGCTCTCCTCATGACATGTGATTCTCCTTCCTTAGTTTTACCAATTGAACTGGGTGATCCAACAGGTACTTCTTCCACATAGGCTGCTCTTTCGTTGTTCTTTGTTCTCTTGCTTGTACTCCCTTGATTACAATCAAATGCTCTATGTCCTTCACCTCCACACTTAAAAAAGGTTCCTCTGAATGTTTTCCTATCAGGTCCTCTTACTTCTCTTCTGTATCCTTTATTCCAGTATGGACTAGGGTTTCCTCTGTGATAGAAATTTCTATCATCTCTCTGGTATGCATTGTTATCTCTATCCTCCTTGAATGTATTTTCTTGTTTGTTCTACTCTGAATAGAATCTCTCTCCTCTAGAAAATGTTCTACCTCTCTAAAATTTACCTCCTCTACCTTTCTTTCTTTGATCATGCCTTTTATTCAACTTTTATTCAATCTTTAGGGCAAATTGATATGCTTCTTCCAGTGTTGTCATTCTCACCAAACTCGGTTCTTCTTGAATGTTCAATCTCAGTCCATTGATGTATCTAGCCACTTTCTCCTTGCTTTCTTTACTATGTCCTATCCTTATGATCATCTTATGAAATTCCTTTATGTACTCCTTCACAGATTTCTCCTTTTGTCTTAGGTTCTGCAATCTCTTCAACAGTTCTAACTCATAGTTAGTAGGTATAAACTGATTCTTCAATTTTGTCACCATCATGTCCCATTTTGTAATATTTTCTTTTCCTCTTCTATTTCTATCCAACTGAACTTCTTTCCACCATATAGTAACATGTCCTTTCAACTTTGTCTTTGCAAATTTCACCTTCTCCAGATCTTCAATTTCTTCATACTCAAAGTTTTCTTCCATGTCATTTATCCAGTCAAACAATTCTTTAGGATTCAAATTGCTAGTATAATTAGGTACAACCATTTTGATCAGCAGATTGAAATTCTTCATCATCATCACTTTCGACATTAGGTCAAGGTGTCAAGCCTCTTCTTCAATCTTCTTCAACAACATCCAAGCAAACTCACATTTTTTTCATCATTCCATCATCTCATCCATTCTACTAGCCATTGTTCCATTAGTAGGGATTCTCCTTGGTGGCATTCTTCCTAGGATCAAGTACAAACTACCTCAAATTCAATGATCAGTTGCAACACAAGTAACCTACCTCAGATTTGACAATCTGTTCACAACAAGATCTTATAGAATTCCTTCACCAACTTCTCTCAATTCGCTCCCAAAGATTTGAAACTTTCACTCTGATACCACTTGGTGCAGTCACGATTAGGAGGGTCCACAAAGTGAACTATCCAGGTCGTGCAGCTAGAGTAAACTCAATGGAAACAACTCAAAGATATAAAACAAATGCAGATTCATTCATTTAGTATATCATAGAATTCAAATACAAATTGGCTGGCAACATGCGGGCCTACAATTAGGGCTCACAGGCCTGATTATATAATATGCACAAGATATGGCTTTGAAGCTCCTTCACACAAAATTCAAACTATCAAATATAAACTAATGATCAACTATTGAATTCTACTTTCCTAGACATTTGTTATATCAATATATATCATCTTCAAAACATGAGATTCCTCTACGTCGGCCAAGGAAGATCACAAACTCCAATGAAGAGCTTTAACGTGTGTACACGAATAGGTTAGACCTAAATGAATAGAATTCCTCCGCAAATGAATGGAATGATGTACAGATCTTAAGGAAGGTCAGGCCACAAACTAAAAAACATTGAATGATGTGTATTTTAACTTCACAAGTCATGAAATGCTCCGCAGGTCTTCTCCTTTAGCTGATTATCTGAGACTGTTAGGATGCTCTATTCTAAGAAAAATAGTTGATCTTTTGATAGCGATATCTCACTGGTACCTTATCCAAATGCTCTAAATTTTGGATATGATGTGCATGAATGTATATAGATGCTAAGTCTAGCTCCGCAGGGTCTAAAATGCAACTGCGAAAGAATATGGACCAAAATACAGAAACTGCTACTGACTGAACTAACTGTATTAAACTAGAAATTAAAAAGAAACAAACTAAAATGCAAATGTTTTTGGTTGATGCAAGATTTCTCTTGAACTAGGGACGCTCTTGCATTAGAAATGGTTTAATCAATGATGGCATTGGTAGATTTGAGGATATTCTTTGTGTGCCTATTAATGAACACCAATGAGACAAATCAAGGCACTATTATCTTTCACAATGACATTCCATGTGAAATGATGTGTAAAATAATGAACACCAATGAGACAAACCAAGGCACTATCATCTTTCACAATGGCATTCCACTTACAAGCTAGGCACAATACAAAAGAGAAGGCACCACAACAGAGGTTATCAATTAAAATAATTAGACCTAAAAATCAACAACTTTATGATGTAAAATATGATTTGAGGACATTCACAAAAGTATATGGAAATAGATTTGGCATAAAAGCTATTATTATAGTCACCCAAGTAAACTTCCATGCAAAATATGAATGCAAGTAAAGTTTTTGACAAAATTTCTCATGAAATGTGCACCTACAACAAAGACATGCAATTTATTTGACCAAATGTTTCAAAGAATTTCAAGTGTAAAGAGGCATAGAAATTGTTGGATGATACACCTCCAAGAATAGTGGTCATATGGAATGCCATGAAACTGGGATAAATATCAAATGAATTTTTTGAAATGACTTTAGAAACCTTCAAATAAAAAAATCAAACAACATCAAATATTTTCAAGACATTTCCAATGGTGTAAATGAGTTAATCTCATCATGCAAAATGAGGTTGTAATCACACAATTACATTGTAGAGTAAAATTACCATAACTTGATCAAAAAATAACATTTTTCTAACTTCTAATATGGCATAGAAAGAATACTTAAATTACTACAAAACCCAAAAAGTTTTTTGTAAAATTCACATCAATTTATGAATAACAAAAGGTCCAAGGGTCTACATGATAGTCTACTACAAAACTGTTGTAAAACAATCCACTAAATTTATTCATAGAGAGTGACTAACATTTTATTGAGAGGTAAAATTTAAAGGGTTTTTCTAATACTTAGTTCAAAACAACATATCTAAAAATTAGGCCAACCCAATTGACCAATTAAAAATTATGGTCAAAACACTATTGTCCTTTATCTCAAATAGTAAACTGTTGTAAAACAGTCATATAGATTTAATCATAGAGAATGATAGACATATAATTGGGATATAAAATTTAAATGTTTTTCTATCACTTAGTTTAGAACAATGTATTCAATAATGGGCCAACCCAATTGACCAATTAAAAGTTATGGTTAAAATATTTTTGTCCTCTATCTCAAAACAACAAATTTTTCAAGTAAGAAAAAGTGCATATGCTTTTCAAATCTTCAAAGAGGTTTCATCCATTTATTAATTGGAATATATAACACAAATATCTACAAAGCCTCTCATGACCAAGGCTATCTCTCCACCCAACTATAGGACTTGCATGCAAGTCCTCTGAGCTAGGAGACTACTAAGAAATCAACTACACAACACAATGACATAAACACATTGAGAAAAAATGAAACATGTATCTACCCATAAGGTTAAATCACACAATGGATCTTCACAAGATCTATGAATAGGAGGAGACAAGGGGACACACCAACCTCTTAGGGAGGAAGCAAATACAACCATCTCCACAAAATCCAAATCCACAACTCTCCAAGAGACCATCGCAACCAAATAGCCAAACCCCACACAACTCATGGCCATAATCATATACAAATCTCTCCATCTATAGAAAACCCAACAACCATAACATTCCAAGAAATCTCTACAACCAAATAATCAAACCCCATACAACTCATCTCCATGATCATATAGAAATTTCTCCATCTCTACAAAACCCAACAACCATAACTCTCCAACAAAATCTCCACAACCCATCCACCACAATTCACAAATCACAAGGGCACTCATGCCCAACAAATCACAAGAATCATTCCCCAAGGGAGAGTCCATACCTCTCTCAACTCCAATACATGGGTGGCTCTTAACCCCAACATGGAAGATCCACACCCAATAGAACCCAAACCCCCAACAAATATACACAAGTACAAATAAAAAATGTTTCCACATATAGAGAAATTTTCATACAAGATTCATCAATCAAATAGTAGATTACAACTTTTACAATATTTTCAAGAAAGAACAAGGAATACTCGACACCCTACCTCACACTTCTACCAAGTTAGGAGAAGCCCCGATTCTAGTATCCTCTATGTCTCCCTCCAATCTCCAATGCTAATCCACCCTTCTCTTTTCCCAAAATCCCAACTCTTTTCACAATAACTCCTCAAAATCAAGAAAACTAATTTCCTTTCAAAAACCAAAAAAAAAAAGAAGAGATCCCTCAACATGTAAACATGATAGCATAAAGTAGCTCAAGAGAGTGGAGGTGAGGAGAGAGAAATTATAACTCTAGAATCTTCTCTAAATAGAATATCATAACTACAAATCTTGTCACCCTTCAATAATATCTCATTTCCACCTTCTAGATGCTTCCAAAGCATCTTTTAAACATTAAAATATAGGCTCAACTGATAGACTACCACTATATGGGTTTGATTTTACACTATTAATAATAGAAAATGACACTTTATGACCCCTAAAACTTCCTCTTAAATTCAAATATGAGATTTGACATTTAAGAGATTTTTCTCACACTTCAACATAAAATGACAAAGTCAAATAAAAAATCTAATAACATATTCACACTCACAACACTTAACACATAAAGACCTTAATCCTCTCTTAGGATAAGGCCTAGTTATACTAGGGAATACATAACAATAGTTTCTTGGAAGCCTCCATGATTTTTTCATTTGTCATGGAATTAAACCTACACACTTATAAACAAACATTAATATATCTGAGATAATAGCGGAAGCAATATTCATAATTGAATTAATATATGCATCGTCAATATTTCATACTTTAACAATGTTATCATAATTAAATGAAAATCAAATAATAAGTTTAATTCATCATAATAATACAAAATCACATAAACAAATAACATTTAACCAAATACAATCTAGATTTATGATACACAATTATGTTACTGTTACCTTTTGAGTCGCCCTTGTTTATTTATGTATTGGTAATATTTCTTGAACAAAAGCCGGTTTATCGTGCTATATTCCCGGCCATACCCTTTTTCCGTAAATCGGCTCTTGATCCTTCAATTTTTACCCGTGCGTCGCCTTTGTAAACAAAGTTACTTAAGGTTTGAACCTTTGAACCCTAACCATTCTCAAAGTCTAAAGTTCAATGGTTCAATGTGTCTGAAGTGTCATATAAAGCAAGTTGTTTTGTGTTTGCCTCAAGCGTCTTGGAACTTTCGGGTTGAACTTGAACTTCCCGCTTGAACTCTTCCGCAAGGTTCAGGGTTCAAGGTTCAAGGTTCAATAGTTCAAAGTTCAAAGAGTTCACTATTTCATAATTCGGAACCTTATACTAGAAGCCGCGTAACTTTCTGTTGGTCTATATAACCCATGTGTCGTTGAACCTTCATATTGAACCATGTCTTCCCAAGTTCAACGGTTCATGAGTCAAGTCCTTGTTTCCCTAAGATAGTTTTTCGGCCCAATCCATAAGGTCCAGTTAGCATATTTTGAACCTTCATATTGAACCATCGCGTTGAACCATGTTTCAAAGGTTCAATGGTTCGAAGATTTGATAAGCTTGGTCCCATTTGCTCCCGCGGTTTTCCAAGCCAAATTTAGCGGGAAAGTTGGAGGAGATTTTGTCAGAAACTCATCATAAAAGCGAGAGCTCTAATTTAACGGAGGCTACGGATAATTATTGTACCTCATGATGGCGCGTCAACATTACTTGCTATTAATGAAGAAATCAGAGTTCACGTCCCTTCAAATATTTTTGGCACGTATTGATCCGAGCGATAAACATTCATTCTGGTAAGTGCCATTATTAGCCAAGAACAACCCAATTTTAGCAAGTAATCACACTGTGCGACGCGGAGGAGAATAGCGCTGGAAGTGTAAGGCTCTCGTTTTTCAAGTTTTCACAGTGATTTCAAATTTCCTGAAGGTGAGTTCTGTTTCCCCCTGTACTATTCCGAGTTCTTATACTGGAAAGAAGAACCCCTAGAATTTCTGTTATTTTCGAAATTCGAATCGCTATATCATAGTCTTCCAAATATGTCTTTGAAGTCTACATGTTTGGGGGATGAACATGGCCCCAGTCTTATTTATTCCCACTCAGAGTTTGGAGACACCGCATTAGTTCAATATGACTTGGAGGAATTCATAGAAAGAACAAAGAACCCTGTCCAAACCCCCACAATGAAGAAGATTGTAGACAGTGGTTTAGTGGAAGCTGCAGCCTTTCCTCAGGCCATTCTATGCCCTGAATTGGTTCAAGAATGTATAAACAGATATGACCCCCAGAACAGATGTGTCAAAAATGCCAACGGGGATGTGCTGTTTTGTGTCAACAGACAAACCCTTATGTCTGTGATGAAGATACCGCATAAGGGGGCATATTCCAACCTCGACATTACCTCCTCCAATGGATATTTCTCAGAAAAGAAACCAACTTACAAAAGTGTGATAGCACGGAATTGGCTGCTAAAATTTCAGAAAGGTGGTTCAAGGCTGCCCAGACCCCTCACTAGAGATCATTTAATACAGGAAGTAAGGGATATTGTGGTGTTATTGAACAGATTGAGAGGCAATCAACATGCCTATTACTGGGAAGACTGGATGTATTTTTTTATACAAGTCGTCCTTCAGGGTGAACAATACTTGGATTGGGCCGAGATAATAGCTGACTGTCTGCATCAGAGCTTAAATAATCGTCTGGGCAACAGGGATTTCTTTATGTCTTCTTATCTATTTTACTGTTTAGCCTCCACAAGAGATTGGTTTGACCTGCCTCATGAGCCTTTAGATGAGAGCAGCAAAATTTATCAATATTACTCACAGTTGCAAAGAAAAAATTGTTATGAAAATTACAAGAGGATCAATGATGTCTTCACTGGGAGGATGACCTATGAATTGACAGGCAACCCAGGTAAGAGAATGACTAGTGAAGCAATACAGCTAATCAGTATCTACGGTAGCTTTTTCATCCAATTCTCTGAGTTCACCTATATCAGAGTTGGGGGATTCGATGGTGAACCAATGAAGTTGCCCAGATATGTATTTGATCGTTTTGTACTAATAGAGGTATGTCGGCAATTGGCACATGTTGATAAAAAATTCCCATCAAAAAGGGGTTGTAGTATTTCTTTCCCTGTTGAACTTGGGCATTATTCATGCCTGTCAACTTCTGATGCTTTAAATCTGGGGGTGAACCTCAAGAGGTTCAATTTTCAATGTTTCACTGCTAGAGCCAAATTCGACGGTAAAAGTTTTGTTAAAGACAACTTAAATTCTGGAACAGGGCACTCGCACCTTCCTAAGCTGGAGGATTATTGGATGGATTGTCCAGATGAATTTGAAGTTAGGAGAAGGTTATGGTGCAGATTTTCTTTAAGGCAAATAATTACCTTTAATTTAGACATGGACATTTCTGGAATTCTTGTTGATGATGAAGAAGTGGTTGATCCACAATTTGAGAAGGTGGAGCACTTACCCATTCCAGAGGTGGACTGGAGCAAGAGGGAGGAGGACAGGATTGAAATTAAGACCCTCCCGGTGATAAGGAGGACTGAAAAATGGTTGAGAGAAAAGAGGCAACAGGGGTCTCAAAATAAAAATGTTCAACAATTATCTTCAGTGGTTGCATCACCACTTCCCCTGGATCCTTCTAATCAACCTCTTGCTATCTGTGGTGCAGGTGCTTCTGAGCCATCACCTGAGAAGAGCCCTGTCACCAAGAAATCCAGAAGGGTCCTCACGGATATTTTGCCTTCTCGTGTCACCAGGCTGAGAACCAAAGGTAAAAGGAAGAAGCTAGTTTCTGAGACAATAATTGTCAACTTAAATTCAGAGGAAGAAGCAGAAAACCCCATGGGGGACAAAGAAGCAAGCCCAACCAGAACAGAAGCAGTTGATACTGGTTCACAGTCAGAGGATGTTTTGGGTACTCCGGAGATGTTGATGATTTCAGATAAACCCTCTGATGGAGAAAAACTCAGGGAGACAACCCCGGCACCGAAGTGGCTAGAGAGCTCTATATCTGACAAAAAGAAGGTGGTTCCTTTCGTTCTCCCTCTGGAAGATATGGTGAGTAAATGTCTGGGGAAGACCCCCAAGTCCAAGAGACTTAAAACAGTGTCCAGGATAGATATTGACCCAAGCACTGGTAACTGGAGTGCAGAAATAGCCAAGCCAGTGACCGAAGGAGAGGTTCAAGATCCTACAATGCATGATTTCACTGTGGAAAAGATAGACCTCGGTACTGCCTCCAGAGCTGCAGATGTACACCATCTCGAAGCTTCAACTAAAAGAATGGTCAATCGAACGATGAAAGATGCAAGGGACAAAAGAGAATTAAAACAAGCTCTGCGTGCAATGGCAGAATATATTGAAGCCATTAACAATCCTAACCCATAGCCAATCTCACAAGTTCCCTTGTCTTTCGACCCAAAGTCACCCGTCAACCAGAAAATGTTAGATCAAGTTCATAGGAGCAAAATGGTCTCAAAAACATTTGATGGCTGGTTAGACAGCATTGAGCAAAGGGGAACTAAGTATATTCATGAACTCAAAGGCATATATGACTTGACTGCTACTACCATTGAAGATCTTAAAGCACAGGTTGCTGTCTGGGCTAAGGACGAAGGCAAGTGGACCAGTGTGACGAACCAAATAGAGGAAGTTCGGAAATATGGGCTGGAGAAGTTCTTGGCAGAGATGAAACTGACTGGTGTGGATGAGGATTTATTGTATGTAAACAAAAAGAATATCGAATGGGGGAACTCCATATCTCGACAAGGACGCTTTGAAGTCTCAAAGCTAATTAAGGAGATAACGGACTTCACTCAGTCATTGCAACGTGATTTACAATGTATCGATGTAAAATACATGAAGGATGATGGAAAGCCTGAAGAAGATGTTGAAGCAGTAGCCCAATCCTTTAGAGATAAGATCCGTTTTGTTAAAGAGAATGATAATATTCTGATTGAGGATTTCTCCAGAGTTTCTAAAGTCGAATCCCTGCTCTACCTCTGCATCGACGCACTCCCTGAACACAAGGAAAAATTTGGGAAAATGCGAAGGGAAAAGGAGGTCTGGAAATTGAGGATGAAGCATATAGGCATACCAAACTTTCCTAAAATTCAGGAGTTCGTGGCTGCCTTTCAGGAGTGGAGAACCCAGCATGCTTCCCAGGCTCTCGACAGCAAATCAGGGGATGCTGATTCATCGCCCCAGTCATAACCGCATCAGCTCTTTCTTGTTCAAGTCTTTTAATTTACGTTATTTCTGGCAACTTTAATCTTTTACAATCAGTTGTTAAAACTAAATCTCGTATGGGTCAGAGTGATGTTAACTCTGGGTTTAATTTTCTCGAGGACATGGTTAAGACTTTGATATATATATGTTTTTTAGAATTTTTAAAGGAGAGAGAGAGAAGTGAGGGAAAGAAAGAAGAAAGGGGAATTTCAGAAAAACTGTGTTTATTTTTACATATATGATGATTGTTTGAAAAATTTTCATCTGTGAATGAAAAGAGGAACGATTGCTGCTTATTTGGATCTGTGCGTCTAAATGTGTGAAATTTGATTTTCTGTGAGAAATCTTCTTTTACCTGGTAATTGCTCTTTGTTTGAACAACCCATCGTATGTATTATCTTTCCTTACGAGTTCAGCAAGTTTGTATAAATATATTCATGTATTCGAATGTACTAAAGTAGAATCTGTGCATTCTATCCTGCTGCTGTATGAAGTAATCGCATTCATGACATGGCTATGTATGGATGTTAGTCAGCCTTAGGCGTTTTCTGGTTAAAAATGCAATTTAGTTAGCTGAATAGGCTAAAATTCATTGAAAATCATAAAGGGAGCTGTACCTAAATTCAGAGGGTAACTAATTCAAAAGGTTCACCCATTTGTTGTTTAACTCATTTGTTCTTGAAAGAAGGGTATAGGGTCAGAGCAAGTAATTTTCAGAATAAGAGCAAATCTGTTAACCAACAGTTACATTCTAAAATCAATCCATAGTGATAAATTAATTATAATTCGTAAACTCTAATCTAGAAAATATGAACAAGTCCATAATTAATCAACCAATTCATATTCGCAACCAGTAATCAACTACTATTCCAAATATAATATCAAATGTTACACCATCCATGATCAAAACAAGGTAAAATTACCCATCCACAAGTGTTTTACACAAACAAGTCCACTAAAATAAGATAAGAACAAGAAGGAAAGGAGTGGGCCTCACACAAGTGCCAAAGGAGAGATGACCATCTAAGTTAGATTTCAAGGAAAAAGGTGTATTTTTATTGGTTATGTTGAGAATGTTAAAGGTTCCTTTGAAATCTAGAAATTTTGAAGGTTATGTACTCAAGGGATATTTTTGATTAGATAATTTGGGGAACAACCTAGTCCCATTACATAGAAGAGTTCAGATCAGCAATAACAAGACATAACATATAAGATACTATAGACCATAGCTAGCATAAACAAAACCAAGCTAGGTAACCAAATCAATCAAAAATAGCACAAAAACAACAAAAATGAAGCAAAAAAATAGCACCAAAAAGTTTAGTAATTCAAGTTCTTAGCAAAGGAACTCCAGTCCTTGGTCAAAATTTCTAGCTTATTCTCCCAAGTTGCAGTAGTCAGATCCATCCTGTCCTCTTTGTACTTCAACTTCTTCTTGGGGGTGTCAGCTTCCTTTTCCATTTGGTGTATGCAATTCATGATCTCGTTTTGCAGAGAAGAGATGCTTGACATAGTCCTCCTTATCATATCATTGGTTACATTGACCAATTTTTTCATAACTTTATCCACCTTAGTGACTCTATTTTGATACAGCTTAACAGTGTCATACATGTTATTCCATCTATTACTGCAATCACCATACATTTTCTCCCTCCCATGCAATTCCTCCAAGTGATTGACTATGTCAGTAAGTTCTTCAATAATGTAGTGAATCTCATTATTATCAACCTAATTAGCCTTATCCTTACAATCACCTTCAACTTCATCTTCATCAAAAACCTCAAAACCAATCTCTAGATTAACACCACCTCTTTCTTCATTACATTCAGAAGCAAACACATCCTCCAAAAATTCCAAGGTATTCTCATCTCTCATCTCCTCCTTGTTGCTAGACTCAATTTCCTGACAAATCTTCCTTACCCTTACTTTTCTCCTCTTCCCCAATCATGCTAGCCAACTGAGGTGACCTCCTATTCCCTCTAGCTATACAAACATACACATTCTCCATAGTAATAGGTTTTTCATTTTTATCAAGCACATAATTCTTGTTAATAGAAAGATTAGCAAAAGAAAATTTTATGTTAACTTTTTTCTTTGGGGTTTTTCTAGAGGTTCCCTCCTTGTCCTTGTGGTTCTTGAGGGACATGAAAATATGTTTCGAGGCTAAAGGGTTACTCTATTTTTCTTTCCCAGTCCAATTAGGAGCAACAACGCCAGCACTCCCAACATCAACTTTCTCTTTATCCTTTCCTTGTTTATTTTTAGTACTCTTCTTGGCCAAGATGACAATTTTATCCTCCTCCATGTTTGGACTTTTCTTATTTTTACCTTTAGCATTAACAGACCTGACCAGGATAGAAGGGGACAGAACTTTCTGGGAGGGGGTATTAGATTTCCTATTGTTCTCATTATTTTCCTAACTCTTATCAATCTCTTCTATCTCAACCTGATAGTTAGGGTTGGACTCTTCAAAAACAATAGATTTGCACTTCTTCCCCTTAACATTGGGGGGATGGGGGATAAGATGTGGTTTACTAGTGGACTTTAACTTCTCAGCGAGGGTCTCATCTAACACCGTTTGGACCCTACCCTTACTACCTTTACCAATGGACTTGGGGTTTTATTTATTTTCATGGGTTCTAGCTTCCAAGGAGTGGGGGTCAGCAATAATGGAAGGGGTAGATGCTAGATTAAACTTATACAATGTATACATCAACCTATGATGCAACTGCGGAGAAGCACCATTTTCAATGTTCTTTTCCATCAAAGATTAAAAAAATAGAAAACTTATGCAATTCCCATGCCTTAAATGGTCTAACAGGGGGAAATGATACCCATACATGGTGGTATAGCACCCCTTAAGTGTGAAATATTTCATTATGTTGAAACTAACCAGATCCCAATGGGGGAAGAGCTAACCTGTCATACCGTACTCAAGGGATGTTACATTTAGGGAACTTAGAGTTTTTTTCTAAGGAAGAATAGTCAAAGGAATATGAGAGGGAGAAGGTGCATTTTGAATCAAAGTTGGAGCCACAAAATGCATCTAAAACTAAATATTAAAGTGGACATGATAGTTTGGAGGAAGATGAGGCAAGAACATTTGACACAAAATCAAAGGAAGAATAGGGTACAGATGTGATAGGAAATTCTTCACCAATAACTATGAGAATTTCTACAAGTCAATGAACATCACATGACAAGTATAATCCACTAGATTTTTGTCATGTTTTTTCTTTTACTTGTACTGATAGTGAACCAAGTTTTGTGGAAGAGGCTCTAACTTCTAAGGAAAATAAGTATTGGAAGAATGCCATGGATGAGGACATGCTGGCATTAAAGTAGTTTAAGAATTAGGATTTGGTTGATCTACCTGAGGATAGGAAACCCATTGGCTACAAGTGGGTACTCAAGAAGAAGTTTAGAGTAGATGGATCACTTGAAAGGTCTAATACATGGTTGGTGGCAAAGGGATATTCCTAGGTTGAGGGAATTGAATTCAATGAGATTTTTCTCTTGTTGCTAAGTTGAGTTCTATTAGGATGTTGTTATTCATTATTGTGGCATATGATCTTAAAATAGTGTGTATGGATGTTAAGACAAGATTCTTGCATGGAGACTTAGAGGAGGAAATATTCATGGAACATCTTGAAGGATTTAAGGTGAAAGGTAAAGAAAATCTAGTTTGCAAGCTTAAAAGGTCATTGTATGGGTTAAGGCAATCCCCAAATATGTGGAACCAAAAGTTTGAGTCATATGTGCTAGAATTGGCTTTTGTAATAAGTTACATTGATTATTGTGTATGCTTCAAATAGGTAAATGGCCACATTTAGATTATTGTTTTATATGATGATATGCTAATCATTGTAAATAATAAAACATTAACTTAGGAACTTAAATCTCCATTATCTAGTAAGTTTGACATGAAAGGCTTAGGTACTTATAGATACATACTTGTTATGGAGATATAAATGGATAGGACCATAAAGAAACTATGGATAAACTAGAGAAAGTATCTTGAAACTATTTTGTAGAGGTTTGGAATGTAGGATAGTAAACTGGTAAGTGTACTCCTACTAGTTGGCACAAAATTAGGATTAGAACAATGTCCTAAATCTATGAAGGATTTGGAGGACGTGAAGAATTTTCCATATGCTAGTGTGGTAGGAAGTCTCATGTATGTGATGCTCTACACCAAACCCAAACATTGCCCAAGTAGTGGGAGTTCTAAGTAAGTTTGTGAAAAATCTAGGTAAAGAACATCTAACACATGTGAAGAGTATTGGCAAGAGACACTGCTATGATAAATGACTAAATGTTGTCATTGATGACAATAAGGAAAAGGGATTCTACCAATAAGACAAAGAGACCTTACTCCACTAGATCAACTTGGGTTGACAACAAGCCATAAAAGGATTTAGGTCTGGAAGCCTAAAATGACTAAGTATGGGCAATATGCAGAGTAAGTGTTAGAGATTGGGTTAGTATGCCTTTGCAGTTGAAGATCATTACATGCAGTTTAGATATATTAATCATAGCTATTTGGTGATGATCTGTTCCATTGTTCAAGTCCTAACCTCCTCCAAAAGTCATATGGTGAAATAGCTAAGTCCGAGTAAATAGACTTAAGTCAGAAATAGTGCACAATACTTAAGAAAAAGGATCCGCATTCCTCTATTGTGGCATAGTTTGTCTTGTGATTATGAGGCAATGAATATATGTACCATGACTAACTAAGTCCAGATTTATAGCTTTTAAAGCTCAACAAATTATTTTCTACAAGTTCTCCAATATCGGCTTCTAGTCTAACAGTTTTCCACTATGACAGAGTGACAGTTCCAAGATCCGCATTTTGCTATGAAGGTCTATGATGTCCTATGGTTTTGAAGGTATGCTAAGAGGTCAATTATGGATTTTGGATATGATCTCTAGAGTCTCATGTGGTCCGCAATGGAAGTTATGATATGACAGTTGAATTGGTCAAGTGATTTCTTAAGGGATAAAGCCGACAGGCTTGATAGATCTTTATGCAGAGAAGATATATTGTTTGTACAATCAATCTAAGTGGTTGAATGATTTGTCCTAACCTATATGAAGACTATTAAATGATTGTTTGGTTCCACATTGCAGATTGTACACAAGTTCAAGCCGACAAGATATAACTTTCGTATACATGGTTCATGATTGGCTTGCCGACCTAATTATGAGATAAATCTTGTAGTGGATATATATACTCAATGGATTTTAGTGTTGAAGGTGTGAGAGATGAGGTGATGTGTGTGAATTCAATGTATGTGCGATCTATAGTAGAGTTGGGACTAGAAAAAGATAGTTAGGGAAGAAGAACAGAGTTCATGTAAAACAAAGCTGACATTATGAAGACATTTGAGTCTGTATACTGAGCTGTAAATGAAACTGCATCCCAGCATTATGTAGATGCATTTGTAGCAGTCATCTCCTGGCAATGAGCTAACTCTTCTTTTATCCTCTTTTCATTTTCTTGGTAGTGAGCCTATTTTAGTGAGGATTTCTTGGACAGTGAGTCCCAGGGCAGTGAGTCTTCATGTAATTCAGTATTGTTATCATAATATATTGTGAGATAACACTCAGCATGGTTTTTCCCTTTCTGGGTTTTCCACATAAAATCCTGGTGTCTATGTGTTATGAATTTGTGGTTACTCTTTTCATGTTTACTTTACTTTCATGTATTGATTTTGGTAAATGGATAAGTGAATGTGTAAATGAAAAGGTTTTAAGAATACTAATTCACCCCCCTGTCAGTATTCTTTGCACTCAACAATTGGTATCAAAGCAAGGCTCCTTGGAAGAAGCCTAATAGCTTGAGGAAGATTTGGGATAGTATACTCATGACAACTAGAAGATTTGGAAATTTCTCATATGAGAACAATGTTGAATTGGAAGAAACTCTTATTGATCTTGAAAAATTTGAAGCAGAAATCAAGGATCTAAAGGACAATATTCAAGAAGGTGATGAATGCATTTTAAAGCTAAGAGAACAAGTCAAGAAGTTCAAAGAAAAATACAAAGAGATTAGTGAACAATTGATATCAGCAAATGAAACCCTGGATGATTTGAAAGTGGAAGGTGTAGAGAGATATTTAGCAGAAGAAGATCTAAAAATGTTGGTAAAAAGCAAATTAGATGAATGTGATAAACTTGAAAAAGAAGTTGTAATCCTGAAATCAAATTTGGAGAAAGCTAAGAGCTATGAAGAAAAGTTCAAGATAAGTTCTGCAAAACTTGATGAGATGATTGCTAGTCAAAAGAGTTCCGATGACAAGCAAGGCTTGGGATTTGAGAAAGGAGAGAGTTCAAAATCAGGTCAAGAAAACACTATGTTGAAACAAAACAAAAGCAACCAGTTTAGGAATCAAAGAAGAAGACCTAGAAGACCTTCGGTCAAGCAGCCAAATGCTCAAAGGTACCCATCTTTCAATGGCCATTGTTTTAATTGCAATAAGTTTGGCCATAAGGCTACTCAGTGTAGAAGTAGAACAAATCAGAATGTTCCATCATTCTCTAGTCAATGTTTCAATTGCAAGAAAATTGGTCATAAATCAAATGAATGCAGAAGTCTGGAAAGGAATGGCTTTTACAATGCAAGGAATACTTAATCATTCAATGGAAAGTGTTTTACATGCAATAGATTTGGACATATGGCTAATCAATGCAGATCAAATTCAATCAATAGAAGGAATCAAGGACAAAGGAATGTGGTATGCTACAATTGCAATAAGTTTGGACATGTTGCAAGATTCTGCAAAAGCAAAAATATGAAAAGGAACAACTTTCCAAGAAGGAAAAATACAAGATAGAGGAATGATAAGGGAAAAGAAAAGATTGATCAGGTTGAAACCAAGAAAGAGATGGGAAAAATATGGATAAAGAAGATGTGATTAATGTCAAGAATGAATCCGCACCAATTTTTGGTGTAGATACTTCCTTAGGGAAGTAGATGGTGAGCTCTGGCTCAAGGGGAGATGCAATGAAAATCTTAATCCCCTAGCCAGATAGTTAGTGTTGGGATCTGGCACAAAGATATGTTGAAAAGATGCATATGACAAATCATTTGAAAGAAATTATGGCGAAAAAGGTTCTAGTGTAGAGCATTGCGGAGAAATTCTAATAGACTACATTTTGTAGAGATGTGTTTGACAACTTTTTCAATAGGGGCATTTATGACAATTAGGTCAAGATAGATAAAGGATTAAAAAGGGGCTCAACCGATGGAAAATTCATTCTGCATTTAAACTTCCAAGTGTCTAAGGTGAACTAAAGAAAAATTCCAAGTGACTACAGTGATTTTCAAAGAAAATCAAGACAAGATCAAGCAAAACCCTAATTTGGTGAAAAGAGGTATTTCCATATTCGAAACCCTACTATGAATTCATTTGAATCTTTGCAAAAATGGCAACACCACATGTGATTGATATAACTAAAAGAGCACAACCAAAATTCAAGAAGCATCCATTCAAATCAACAGAGGTTGATCCAAATGGTGCATTCTCAGAAATTCCATTGAGTGTGATACATGTAGAAGATGTTAGGGCTTATATCCATGTAGAGGAACACAGAGGTAGTCAACTCACAAACCTATATCTAAAACATCTAAGTGGCAATACATTTGACTAAAAGAAGAACACAAGGCATTGGAGGAGAAGAAACTCATTCAATATATAGATTTTCTAGTTTTTGCAGAAGATGAATGGGTTTGGTATGTCTTAAGCCAAATTCATGATGAGTTTATGTGGCTCAACTATACATTCAAGATCACCAAAGATACCATAAGGATCGTCACAGGACTAAAATCTAGTGGTACAATGCCTATATTGAAGGCAGTGAAAAATGATACAGTGATGAAAGCCATCAGAGAATTTTTTTATAAAATGGCATTAACAATCAATGACATTGAAGATCATGCAGTTAGATTTGCATCCATGGTAATCATCTATAAGGTCTACTTCACAAATTGGGAAAACTCTATCTCTAGTACTGCCATATACACTACTT
Source organism: Cunninghamia lanceolata (assembly GCA_027924645.1). Classification (NCBI taxonomy): domain Eukaryota; kingdom Viridiplantae; phylum Streptophyta; class Pinopsida; order Cupressales; family Cupressaceae; genus Cunninghamia; species Cunninghamia lanceolata. The sequence goes on along the minus strand of BSBN01001465.1, from coordinate 1,665,048 downwards.
ATCAAATGGTCAAGGAAAATACAGAGTATGACCTATGTGAACTACTCCGTCAATAGTTAAAGGAGAACTTGAAGAAAACAAATACCCTTTCAAATATGGTACATTGATTTTGTGCTTATTTTTCTATTTTATGTAAGATTTACCAGGCATGAAGAATCATTTTTGGACTGGAGACAAACCAATTGCAGTACAAATTAGGAACCAATTGAGTAACATAGGAAATATTGATGCACAAAACTCAGCCCTATGGGTCTATTTCAAAAACTTCCAAAAGTTAATGCAATCCAAGGAAAGGATCCCTAGATCAATTGTTGATAAATATAAGGGCACTATATGCTTTATTGTGACAAAAGACCAATGCTTGATGGAGGTCATTGAGCCTAGAACAATATGGGTTATGCCAATGGGCTATGAAGTAGATGAAGAAATACTAGAAAATTATGCCCAACATATGCTAAGAAAACCAAGAGATCCCAAAGAAGAAAGATTTGGGACATATGAGAAACTGTCTACAAAAATACATGTTGAGGTGAGAAAACTTGAAATTTCAAAGAAGGCCCAGAAGATAATAGAATATTATGCCCTAAAGAAGGGTTTCACCAAAATAAAATCAAATAGACAAGAGAAAAAGCACAAGCAAAGAGAGAAGTAAAAGAGAGGAAGGAAAGTGAACCAGTTAAGGCTCCGGAAGAGCCTAAGAGGCAACCAGAGAACCCAACAGTAAAAAAAAGAAGAACTAGAGGTTCAACCTCTGCAGAAAGTGCATCTATGTCCTCTGGTCCCACACCCTCTGCAAGTGTGGTATCCCCTGCAACAAGTCACAAGAGACAGAAAACCAAAGTTCGCAGTATGTATGTTAGTATAGGAGCAGATGAGGAAGAGACAGCGTCAGATGAAGAAGTGAATAAAATGAAAACTGAGGCCACTAAAGCTTCTGGGAGTAGCAAGAAGAAACCTTCTAGTAAGGGTAAAACTAAGAAAAGGCTAAGGCAAGATAAGTCTTAGACAAGAGAAGCCACTATAAGTCTTGAAGATGTCCTAAAAGCTATATCAATTGATGGAAACTTGAAACCCATAGCTCAATTGTATGAAGAGTATGATGATCCAGACAAAAGGATCATTGAGATTGATGTCGATAGATACTTAGACATCTACAACAAAGCCCTTATTGAGATCATTACTGATCTCCCAGACAGTTTGGGTAGTATAATGTCTACAAGAAAGGAAGCTGCTATGGCTAAGGATGTTGAGCTTAGAGAGTATACACTAATAAAGTTATGTCCAGAAATCACACTGAAAGAAAAAGCAAAAGTATCCAAAGTGTTCCATAAAGAATTCAGAACAAAGGAAAGGATGAACACTCTCATGTCAGATGACATTAAGAAAGTAGTGAAGGATACTAAGGACATCACTTTGAGAGTGTTAAGGGAATAGAATTTTCTAACTACATATGATAAAGCATAAACAAATGTTGAAGTTGATAAATTTATTCCTGAGGAGAACATGGAACAAGGATTGGACAAAAGTGATGAAGAGTCAAAGGAGAAATATGATCCATTCCCTGCTACTGGTTCGTATACTATGGTTAAAGATCAATCCAAAACAAGTATTCCTCCAGAACAACAAACTGATGATCAAACAGACAAAGAAAAGATTGAGGAACAAAATAAAGATGATGATCAAAAAGAGGAACAAGCTAAAGAAAACTTTTCTCCAAAACAAAAGAATGATGCAAATGATGTCATGGATTTAGATCTTCTAGAACAAAACCAAGAAGAAGTCTCTGGTATAGCAAGAGACACTGCAGAATCTGTCAAGAAATTCTTGGAAAGAGAAAAACAAGTCTTGGATGAACCTAAATTTTTACAGGGTCCAATAAACTTAGACTCTATGTCTCCTGTGTAGAAATTCAAACTAGTGTCAGTTGTTCAAGCAAAGGCACGTGAAGAGTTGATGAAAACACATATACAAGATAATGACCTCATTGGTGCAACATATGATGTGTTGGAAAAGTTGATGTCTGAATACCAGAAAGATACATCAATGTCATCAATTGATCAACTTAAAGGTATGATAAAATCAATCAACAATCATTTTGAATCCTTTGAAAAATCTATAGAAACAAAAGTCAAAAAGGAGTTTGATGAGAAAAGATTAGCTGAATTAAAGACCATGCTAGCAAATAATAAAACTTTGTTAGACCATGGAATACGAGGTATACATAGTACTATTAAAGAGGCTTGAGATTTATACAAATTTTGTTTATCATGGCCAAAATCCATAGAGGAATTAGAAGAAAAGATCAAGGATCTGAAACTGCAGCTGACAAACTTTTCTAAGTCATTTGATCCGGCAGTTGAGTCAGTAAGAAAAAAAGAAATACAAGTAATCAATATACATAATGAGTTAAGCAATCTGGTGGATAAAAGAGATCAAATGAAAAACATAATGTGTCAATTGAGAGGATTAATAAGTCCCAAATTAGACTCAATGTCAAATCTTGCAGCATAAGCAATACAGGTAAGTGCACTAATTGACACACCTTCTGATATACAAAAAGCAGAAAAAATAGTCTTCCTAATAAGTGGGCATATTCAAATTTTGGACAATGCTAAGAAGAGTTGGGACAAAGAATTAGTTCAAATCAAGAACATTTTCAAATATATTCTACAACCCACAACAAATTAAGTTGAAGATTGTATCTATACATATGCGGCAAAGTATGACAATGTTTGCAGTATTTGCAAGTTTTGACACATTTTTGAACTTTGTACACACACCTTTGCCATTGATGTCAAGGGGGGAGAAGAATACTAGTGAAAAATGGGCAAACATCTAAAGGGGAAAAGAAAAATAGAGTATATTTAGTAAGGGGGAGAAGACAAGCATTTTTCACTAAGTGTTGCCATTAATACCAAAGGGGGAGATTGGTGGTAAGAGACACTGCTATGATAAATGAATGAATGTTGTCATTGAGGGCAATAAGGCAAATGGATTCTACCAATAAGACAAAGAGACCTTACTCTGGTAGATCAACTTGGGTTGACAACAAGCCATAAAAGGATTTAGGTCTGGAAGCCTAAAATGACTAAGTATGGGCAGTATGCAGAGTAAGTGTCAAAGATTCAGTATACCTCCGCAGTTGAAGATCATTACATGTGGCTTATATATGTTAATCATAGATGTTTGGTGATGATATGTTCCAGTGTTCAAGTCCTGACCTCCTCTAGAAGTCATATGGTGAAATAGCTAAGTCCAGGTAAACAGACTTAAGTCAGAAACAGTGCATAGTACCTGAGAAAAAGGGGCTGCATTCCTCCGCTATGGTATAGTTTGTCTTGTGGTTATGAGGTAGATAATATACATACCATGACTACCTAAATCCATATTTATAGCTTCTAAAGCTCAAAAAAATCATTTTCTACAAGTTCTCTAGTATCGACTTCCAGTCTAATAGTTTTCCACTATGATAGAGTGATAGTTCCAAGATCCACATTTTACTATGAAGCTTTATGATGTCCTGTGGTTCTAAGGTATGCTAAGAGGTCAATGATGGATGTTGGATATGATTTTTAGAGTCTCATGTGGTCCACAGTGGAAATTATGATATGACAGTTGAATTGGTCAAGTGAGTTCTTAAGGGATAAAGCTCATAGGCTTGATAGATCTTTATGCGGAGAAGATATATTGTTTGTACAATCAATCTAAATGGTTGAATTATTTGTGCTAACCTCTATGAATACTATTGAATGATTTTTTGGGTCCGCATTGCAAATTGTACACAAGTTCAAGCTGATAAGATATAATTTTTGTATACATGGTTCATGATTGGCTTGTTGACCTAATTATGAGATAAATCTTGTAGTGGATATATATACTCAATGGATTTCAGTGTTGAAGGTGTGAGAGATGAGGTGATGTGTGTGAATTCAATGTATGTGTGATCTATAGTAGAGTTGTGACCAGAAAAAGATAGTAAGGGCAGAAGAGTAGAGTTCATGTAAAGTAGAGCAGAAAAAGTAGAGCTACATTATGAAGACATTTGAGTCTGTATACTGAGCTGTAAATGAAATTGCATCCCAACATTCTGTAGATGCATTTGTAGCAGTCATTTCCTGGCAGTGAGCCAACCCTTCTTCTATCCTCTTTTTATTTTCTTGGCAATCAGCCTATTACAGTGAGCATTTCTTGGATAGTGAGTCCTAGGGCAATGAGTCTTCATGTAATTCAGTATTGTTATCATAATATATTGTGAGCTAACACTTAGCATGGTTTTTCCCTTTTTGGGTTTTCCACGTAAAATCTTGGTGTCTATGTGTTATGAATTTGTGGTTTCTCTTTTCATGTTTACTTTATTTTCATGTTATTGATTTTGGTAAATGGATAAGTGAATGTGTAAATGAAAAGGTTTTAAGAATATTGATTCACCCCCCCCCCCCTCTCAGTATTCTTTGCACTCAATAAAGAGAGTGTTTAGGTACTTGAAAGGAATGGGTTAAGTTATTACTTAACTTATCATGGTACTAATGATGTGGGAAAAGTGTTGAGTGTATGGGAATTTAAAGATTTGGATTGGGCTAGAGATCTAGATAACTGGAGGTCAACAAGTGGTTATGTTTTATTCTATTTGGTTGAGTAGTGAGTTGGATGAGAAAAATTCAATGAGGTCCACTACTGAAGAAAAATATATGGCCACAACACATGAATATAAAGTAGTGTGGTTGAAGAGATTAAGTGACAATATTGGTTTTAAGAGTCATAGAATAGTCAAATGTGACTCACAAAGTGCAATTTGTTTGGCTAGGAATCTTGTTTACCATGCTAGAATGAAGCTTATTAATGTTCGATATCACTTTTTGAGGGAGATGGTTAAGATAAGGAAAGTTAAAATGGAGAAAATTGATGCTCAAGTAAACAATATTGATTCTTTGACAAAAGCTATAAGTACTACCAAATTCATGTGATATAGGGATGAAATAGATTTGTCTAATTCCCAAGCATGAGGTTAATCTCTTGCATTAAATATTTCACTCTCTCCCATGGTAAATATCAAGTGGAAGAATATTGGGACTTGGATGATATTCACCTATAGGGATTAATTGTAGGAAGAGTTTGTCTACATACTTCATGCAGTAATATACAGTGAGGTTCAAAGTGTTGTTGTATAGAAAACAAGGTGATTTACATGTGGTAATGTTATGGCAAATTCAATGTGGTATAGCATACATGTTGATTCACATGTAGTGGTGTTGTGACAACAATCACAAGGAACTTGGCGAAGAACTCATAACCACATATGGAAAATAATGTTTGTTGGAAGCATGAATAATGATGTAGGAGCACTTGTGGTAGATTTGAAGTTCATATAGTACAATCTAAGAATAGGATAATGTCCTTGAAGATGGAAAAAGGTACAAGTAGTCAAAAGTGATGTCATGTTTGTATGTGCTACCAAAAGTGTGGAGTTGATAGTGGTGTCTCTATAAGAAAGACAATAACTTATTGATAGTGTTAAAAATACAATTTTATTGATTTATAGTGTGTCAAAGCAACTACATATACAAGGTGATTATCCATGTGAAGATATCATATTTTGTTATATGTGCACTATACTAACATCATAATATGGTCAAAATATAGCTACATGACTATTGATATTCCAAATGTTGGTTAGATAATTAGATGGTTGGTATTCTCATGTGCATGTCTCTATGTATTATCTTGTGTGAATGTGCCAATGTTAGAAGGTTGGATGGTTGTATAGATATTGAATTAAACATTGTTGGTGTGAGACATTAGAGTGATTTTAGAAGAAGTATATTGTAGATTAAGACTCTATTAATACATTGTTGTATTGAATTTTTAATTCTACATAATATAATTGTGAAAGTCTTTTGGTAGTGGGTTTTCACTTGTAAGGGTTTCCCACATAAATATTTGAGTCGTGTGTGAGGCCCACCCTTGTCTTGCAATTTTACTCACACCTGATAGACTTAGTTTGGATATTGATACTCATGGATCTACACATTTATGTTTTATATTGTGATTATGATGATGCATCAGTATGGATATTGATACTATGCTTAGAATAGTTAATTTTAATAAGTTTATTGTGGCAATCTAGGTAGTTGATGATTACAATTTATTTCTATTATTCATGTGGTGGATTTAGGGTTGCACATTCCCTCCCAAATATTGTGATTTGATTATGTGAACAAATTTCAATTATGTTGCAATGAATATTTATTTAATCTGATTTCAATTTGGAAGTGACAATCTGAACATGGATGTTTCAGTATGGTGAAATTTGGAAAGAAATCTATGAAATAATATTATGTGATAAATGTAAAATGTGTGTATGTGTGTTATTGTGATAGTTGAATTTAAAATTATAATTAATGTTAACTAGTGGTAATTGTGTAAATTATAGATTTCCTATAGCATATGATGTTTTCAAATATTATTTATAATTTCTATGAGTATTTTATGGGATATATATTGATGCTTATTGCAAGTGTGCAGGTGTTTTCCATGGCCAATGGATAAACTTATGTAGGTCCTCTAGAAACCCTTATGTTGATTCCCTATTGACACCTTGACTTGAGCCCATGAGGGGACTAAGGCCTTTATTTATGAAAAATATGTTTTAATGTGAAAATTGTAAAGTTAATTTTAGATTTTTATTTTTCTATAAGGTTGTGTGCATTGGGATCTTTGGTTGTGAGCCATCCTTGTGAAAAATCTTGGATTTGAACTTAGAGGGGTCTTTCAAAGGTCTTAAAGTGTTTTTCTTCATTAATTAACTGAAAATAAGTCCCTAGCGTGAATACCTATAGGATGAGTACATTTTGAGACATAAATTTTAGGATATGGACAAGATTTGATCCTTCCTATGTCCCTTGGAAAAAGTGTGACGAGATTTTTCTTGGGGACGAAGGAAAATTGACTTGATATTACTAAGTTTTATATGGGGAGTTGTACTAGGGATATCATTCCTTATTTATAACTCTCTTGGAGAGTTTAGAGGGGTTCTTTTGGCATGATTATTTTTTATTATAAGAGAGTGTGGGTCTTGAGAGCTTGGTTCTTGGAAAAGAGAAAACTTGGAGAAGAGTCTCTTTGAAGGATCTTCAACATAGAGCATCTCTATAATATTTGGAATCCATTAGAGGTAGGCTTCATAGCTTTCTTTGTAGATTATACAAGATGAATGTGTTATTGTTGTTGAGTGTTTTCATATATTAGAATTGAGCTTGATTGTGGATTCCTTTTATTATGTTTGGGTTGTGTTTGTATATGTGTTTTGGGATGGGAGTGTTGTGTTGGGTTAAGCTCTCCCAATTAGATGAGAATATCCCATGTGTGGGGTTGAGAGAGGCATGAAACCTCTCTTGGGAAAAATATGCATTCTCTGTGAAGGAATTTTGATATTAGTTATCTTATGTGTTTTTTATGAGATAGAAAATATGTATTCCTTGTGAAGGAATTTTCACATTGGTTGTCTTATGAATTTTTAATTAGATGGAAAACATGCATTCCTTGTGAAGGAATTTTTGCATTGACTACCCTATGTGTTTTCACGTGATATTATGTTGAAGGTGTTGTGTTGAGTTGTGGTTTTGGATATGCAAGGGAAATTTTGCCATGGTGTGGATATGGGAGGAGAATGGGTGATGTTGTGGAGGATGATGGTTGTGGATGAAGAATTTTGTTATGGTGTTGATTATGGGAGGATGATGAATAATATTTTTGGAGGATGTTTTATATTGATACTTGGTTGAGTTGTTATATTGATATCTTTTTCCTTAAGTTTGGAGAATGTCCCCTCATCTCCTCCTTATTTCTATGAATCTTATCAAGATTCACATGTGATTTTTAAGCCATAAGGTGTTGTTGTGTTTTGGGTATATATTTACTTTGTTATGTATGTAAAACCTAGTTTCTATGAGTAATTCCTAGCTCAAGGGTGGGATTGTAAGAAAACCTTATGGTTGGCAGGTGATTAGACCTCCATTGGCTTGGAACTATAAAGATATATTTTTATAGATTTTTTGGAGACTAAAGGGAAGGCATTTTTGTGTTGAAGGACGTCATTAATGTTTTCGGAACCCTCTCTTCAAGCCAAAGGGCTATTGCTAAACCTTATTTGGGAGGATTTGGTTGTATCCTCTTTTTGTGCATTTGGGCTCTAGATTTGTTTAAAAAGGGAGTTTATTGTATGTTGAGAATTAAATGGTTTATTTGTTGTAGATTTAATTCCTTGTTATACAAAATTCTTGTTAATTATTCATATTTGAAAAAAAAAATTATGCTTGGTAAAGAAAACCCTTTTATATTCTTATAATATCATTGTCTCTTGTCCCTTAAGCCTCATTGAAATGGTAATCTTAGAACAGGAGTAGAGGACAAATATGTATTTTCATTTTTCCCTCATCACAATTATATATATATATATATATGAGGGATTAATTTTAGAAAATATATATATTTATAACCATAAACAGGCAAAATAAAATATATAAAAAAGGAGGAATTAAAATATTGTTGTTGTGTGTTTTTTTTGCCGTAGCTATAGGCAATGGGGAAGGGGATAGCCCACCCTCCCAAATCTATAGCTTAATGTTATGGATGAGGAGGAGCATGGGGCCCCACCCCATGGGAGTCATAGCCACTTTAAGGGGACACAATCCCCCATGAGGAGCTAGTCATGGGGAAAGCCATTCACCCCCTTGGATTTCCCATTAATTTTTTTATTTTATTTTTAATGTCTCATGACCAATTTGGTTTTCCTTTAGCTCAAATCCTTACATAAAAGTGAGGATCACTTTTCAATTATGCATGGTGTTTGATGTAAGAATATATAAGGTGTATGAGTAATATTGAGTCAACCAAAAATATTTTATTTTGATGTTTGCTTGTTTTGTAGGTACTTTATTAGTTTTCTAGATGATTTTCAATTATGTGTGTTAATTTTGTGGCACCACAACTCACTAAGAGGAAGTGTCTTGGGTAAGATGGGGAGGGGAAGATGTACCATTTAAAAAAATAGAAGAGGTAATATTGGCATCAATGTATTGAAGCACCTCTAAACCAAATGGCTTAATAATCAACAAATCATGAAGGGCCTCACCCAAATGTGTATGACTATGAACATCAACTAAACTAGAAAGCTTGTGCACATAATCCTAATGATCTAAATGTTCCTCAGGATAAAACTTTTGAACCTAAACCTAAATAATAGTGTTAACAATAGTATAATCCATGTTAACACCATCAAAGATATCATTATCAACAAACTGAGTCATGTGAGAATTTAAATGAGAACTTCTCACTAAGAAAAAGTGAGGCTATGGATGACAGCTTGGCATGCAAAAAATTCACAAAACCTTTAAGGAGAAAGGAAGGAAGATCTAATATAAATTTTAAAAATAAAGAATTTATTGGAACTATAAATAACTTAGCAAATAAATCCTTGGAGACTAAAATAAGGCTGAGTAGGGTGGGTTGAAAACAATGACCATGCAATGGAAAGGAAAACCCTAAAGAAGGTATATAAATGAAGCAAAAACAAAGGATGATCTAAACCTTAATGATATCTGATAAAACAAAATATGCAATCTAATTTAAGGTATCTATCTAAAACCCTAATAAAGAAGGAATAAGTCCTTAGACAAAAAAACTAAGTCATGTAGGAATGTGAGGTTCACTACAAAATGTAAGGAAAATAAAATCTTACTTAAATAAAGTATCCCAAGTAAATTAATTAAATTACAGTGATTTAAACAAATCTAACCTAAGATAAAGAGTTGGGACTGATACAATAAATGTAAAATTAAATTTATAGAATTTAAATAAATCAAATGTGATACTTAGCTCAAAATCTAGATGAAGCAATATGTTGGTGTAATATTTTCTTCAACTTAGATATATTCTATCTTAAGTGTGATATTGCACCTATTTAATAAGTTTACTTAGAATATTAGGAATATTAATCACTCTCAACTAAAGTAGCTAATAATGACATGTGTACATCTTGACTTGAGGTACACAAGTTCCATGACTACCTCATCAACTCTTGATTGATGGTAGTTAGGTGTCACCTCTAGTCAAGGTCACCTTTGTTGTAGTTAGATTGAGTGAACCAATCCACTAATTGGTAATTCAACTCTTGACTTCATAGTTAGACTAAGTTAATATATCCACTAATTGGTAGTTAAACTCAGGACCACTAGACATGTCATCTCCTTGAGTCATGAATCCAAGTGGCCTATTTATATGTACTTCATCTATTCATTTGATGGTCAATTTAGTATATATTTTATTTTGATTATTGATTTCAATTATTGTGGAATAGCTTTTGTTCTTGCATATTGCATCATTTGTTTTATGCATGTAGCAACTATAACTTTCTTCATGCACCTAGATCCAAGCTCATGTTCAATTAGATTCCCACCAAATCTTACATAATACACTATTGATGATGTCAAGAATTAATTCACCTATGTGTAGAAAACAAGGCTTTGTTAGGTGAATACAGAAAATTTGTAAACTAATTATATCTTGTTCTAGTTTAGATCTAGGCTCGCAAAATAGAACTTCATGCCTATTGAAGTGAACCTAGTATATAGAAATGAACCTAACTCATGGAAGTGAATCAGTTGAAATTTGATGAATGTTGTAATTATGTCTCAACTTGTTGTACCTATGTCTAAAGTTGGTGCCAAGAGACAATATTTGGGAACTTGTTAGGCAAGGATTTGTTCTTGTTTGGTCAAGCTCCTAGGTGGGCCAATTAAATTGCAAGAAAAAATATCAAAGACAATAGAAAAACATGTAGGATCCCAGACTGACGTAAGAAGCTAATGTAATGCTGATGCTCTAGTTATGCTCTCTATGGTTGTATCATGAATGCTCCTCCTTCTAGATTCTTTTGACAATGATGAATTAGGGCATGTCCTTAAATATAACAACAAATCATACAAATTTACACAAACATACACTAGGTTGGCTCATAATGAGTGGTAGGAAAAAGGTCAACAAGATTTAATTTGAATTTGATCTTTAAAATTATGAAGTTCAAATCCATCCACATAGAAGTGATTTGGGTTAATTTTTGCAACCATGAATTTGAACTAGAGTTGTGAATGGGAGACCCAAGGATCATATCTATTTCACAAGGATGAGTGACAATGGGGACATGCCAGGATGAGATCATGAGCCAAATTCAACATAAGAACATACCATGCTTATAGACTTGTTATTGCATAAAGAACAATCTAATCAAAGTGGGCCCAAAATATAACAGAAAAATATATGGGTATGCAATTTTCACTCAATTAGATTTGATATGATATAGATATTTTATCAAAATAAATTGACTTTCTATATTAATTTGTTTCATTAAAATAATATTTTATTCATAACATTTGAATTACCAAAAATTAAAGTGGAACTTGTCACGACATATAATAAGCAACTTATAATAAAAATAATAATAATAATATAATCAGAATATCTTGTAAAAATAAAAGGATATTTAAGAGAAAAAAATAAGATTAAAAATCCAACAAAACAAAGATGATATGACAAGTGTATTAAATGATTCCACAAACAAGGTCAAGGTCAAGATTGAAGCACCATTAAAATTAAATTCTAATGTTTAGGGCCAAACTATTTAAAGTTGCCCCTCTTTTCCCACTCACAAGGAAATGAAATGCATATTTCAACTTTCTTCTAGCAACATAGTCTTTGCATTCTATGGTGATTGTTTGAGTGCTTTTATAATGTAAATCCTTCTTGGCCCAACTAATCTTGATCTAACAAGAAGATTTGTTTTCCCTCCTATTATAGGATTTGCAGTGGTGCATCTAATCTTCATTTTACAAGAAGACTCCCATATCTAACCTATTTAGGAGTTAAGTATCCAAGAACTTTCCAAACAAAAAACAAAATACGAAGTGAAAGCATAATTACAATGATGTATCCATCTAAGAGGCCACTTGGCAATACATAGAGATTAATGGAAGTTGACTTGAGGGGCACAACCATAAGTCAATCACTACCCTTTGACAATAATGTTCGCATCTGTCTTGAGATGAACTTCCAAACGTGAAAGATGCAGATTCATTCCATAGACATCGGAGTGCATGTACACCGTCCCGTACAACATTTCTGACAGGAAAATTGCGCAACTTTAGGCTATTCTAGATGGAAATTTTAACTGCGTTGATTAAGCTCGCATATGGCAGTGTACGGTTTATTGGTGCACTGTGAGATCTACCAGCCAGATGGAGAAAGCTACGATATACTACAGTATAGATAGAAGCTTCCATGGAAATTAGAACACGGTTAGTAATAGTATATAACTATAAAGCATAAATCCTACTGTCCAGGGCTGAGATAGAATAAGGATGGGTGATGGAAGGTTAGTAGCAGCTCCCTTCCTGGTTAAAACCTACCGTTTAGTGGATGATCCATCTTCTGATAACATCATCTCATGGGGAGAGCAGAACAAGACGTTTGTAGTATGGAGACCCAAAGACTTGTCCACATTTCTCCTCCCACACTACTTCAACCACAACAATTTCTCCAGCTTTGTTAGACAGCTCAATACTTATGTAAGTCTCTCTCTCATATGCACTTATAATTTCCTTCAACTTATAATCTAAAATTTCCTGCAACTTATAATCTTGGTGTCTTTTTTAAAGATGTTATGTCCCATATAGCAAGTATGGAGAGCCTTGTACTTCTCACTAGCTTAGGAAAGGAAAGACAGATTTCCTGCAACTTATAATCTTGGTGTCATTTTTTCTAACATGTTATGTCACATACAGCGAGTATCAAGAGCCTTATGATTTCTCTGTGCTATTTATTTAAACTAATTTTAGAATAGAAAAATAAAAAATCTATTTTTTTTAATCATGGGAGATGGTTGGATTTGTATGCTTCTGGATTTGAATGCTTCTAGATTTGTCTGCATAATGTTTATTTCCATCAAAATCTGGAAATTTAATGTCTTTAATTGATACCCTTCATAGAAGGGAGTTATGCTACAAACGGGAGATGTTTTTTTTTTTTTAATTTTGTATCATTCATATGAAATATAAGTTCATAAAGATTGACTGTAAATTATATGAAATATAAGTTCATAAAGATTGACTGTAAATTATACAGTTGAATCTGAATAATCACATAATAGTGTACGTTTTTTTTCTTAAAGACTTTCTTTTAAAGCTTTTGATCTAAAAACATATATATGAGATCCTTAGCCATTGATTTTAATAGAGCAGAATGGATGAGTATCTTTACTAATATTATTCAAGGTTTTTCTCTTTCTAAAAATATTTATTCAACTTATATAAATATCCAGAAATTAAACTCAGATATTCTTCTCTGTCTAAGAACTTTCTTTTAAAGCTTTATTCTCTGTCTAAGAACTTTTTTTTAAAGTTTTATATCTATATATATATATATATATATAATCTTTTATCTAAGAATATTTATTCAAACTTATATAAATATCCAGAAATTCAACTCGGATATTCTTCTCTGTCTAAGAAATTCCTTTTAAAGCTTTTGATCTAAAAACCTATATATGAGATGTTTTGCCATTGATTTTAATATAGCAGAATGGATGTGACTATCTTCACTAATATTCAAGGTTTTTCTCCAGGTCTAAGAATATTTATTCAACTTATATAAATATCCAGAAATTCAACTCAGATATATTCTTCACTGTCTAAGATCTCTCTTAGTTTTATAATGTAAATATCAAATAGTTTTAGTACTGAAATAGATAATGATAATTTTACATCCCATCTATATAATACAATTTATTATTTCTTTTTATCAGGACAAAACTTTGTTAAAATAACTTGTTGGTATTGCAGGGATTTCGAAAAATAGCAAGAGGGAGATATGAATTTGGAAATGAGTTATTCAAGAAGGGGCATCAACATCTTCTTTGCCATATTCAAAGAAGAAAGCTGCCCATTCGAAGTCAAGGGATGAGCATGAGCATGAGCATTCAGCAAGTGTCATCAGAACCCCCAGTGGAATCACTTTCTGAGGAGAATGAGAGGTTAAGAGAAAAGAACATGGTGCTCTCATCAGAGATAGTCCGCCTGAGAAGCATATGCAAAGGGATGCTTTCTTTTGTTCGCCACAACAATTCTTCCAATACCAACACAGATCTTGTCTTACAGACTATGAGGCAGCAAAACAGCCCACAGCACGACAGCAGCCCTCCAAAATTGTTTGGAGTGCCCCTCTCTCGGCAAATTCCGCCACTCTACAATATGGCTAATTTATAGCACTCACCATCTCTAAACGCTTTTAAGTCAAAACTGTCTGTAGGATGACATATTTGCCCTAACTATGTTGAGACTATAATATATGGAATGACAATTATAATTTGTTGACAATTATAATTTGTTTTGAGTTAGATGTAGGTGTGGCAATGCCCTTGCTTGATATCATAGAAATAATAAGGAGATATAAAAATGTAACCAAAAAAGGTACATAGGATATCTCATAAAAATATGGAGGTATTTTAGTTATACTAGTGTGTACAAAGCAGGTACCAACAACATAAATTGGAAGGTTAGAATCAAAAGTACAGGTGTTTATTAGTTCTCTATGAACACACATGCTATGCCATTAGTTTATTAAGTGAATCCCTTAGGTCATACCCCTATGTCATCTATACCAGTTATGTAGTCATTAGACACCTAACATTGTATGTATTGATTTTCAAGAACTAATGTTCAATGTCACTCTACTCCTTGGGAATACAACTTGGAGTCATCTATTAATGTGGTCTAGATCACAAGTTTTAACGAAAAACAACATAATCTAGCAACTCACAAATTAATTAACACGTGTTCATATGCAAGATAGAAGTAACCACATCAAATGATAGTAAATTTATCAATTCTCTATAACCCAATACAAACTGCAAACAAAATTATATAATGCTATAGAAGTTGTAAATGCTTCTTGTAACCTATCCTATTATCTAACACTATGGTTCTGTAAGCAAAACACTCTCATAGAATTTTTTTAACAAGTTGATTTCTTTTATTCCCTTTTCTATTCTTCTTCTTGCAATAGCTAGCCAGAACCCTTCGATTCACTTAGAAGTCCCTCTTTTCATTAATTTCCAAAGGCTAGATTAAAACCCATACACCCAACTAGTAACTATAGCTGGCCAAGATAACCCTTCTTTTAATAGATCGTGTCACCCATAAAGGTTGCACATGACCTATAAAATGAATGCACCCATCATTGTTTTCGAATGGTCAAGTAAATCTCAAAACAACACTACCATGGGAAACACCAAGAAAATGTCCAACTACATAAAAATTACTTTTTAGAAGAGGTAAATTAGTTGCCACAATAAAAGACAAAAGAACTAAAAGGTCTCACTATGAATCACCAAAAACTAACATGAATTTCCTAGCTATCACTAGGGGAAGGTCAAAAATAAATCAGAAAGAGTCACAACGTGTTGAAACCATTGTTAAAAGAAATAAATAATGCCCAATTTAGTTCATTTTGATGCTGCCAAGGATAGAAAAATTTAAAAACTATAGGCTATTTTTATTGAAAATTTGTTAGCTAGAAAAAATCAAAAGACAAATCATTGGAGATTTACATGAGAACACGACCTTCCATAAGTAAGTGACTACACTGCATAAAAACAATTTCAATCAAGATGCCCAATTAGCCCATATATAACTTAGAACTAAAAACCTTTATATTTCCTATCATAGCCTTGAGACACTAGAAGTTTAACCAAAGTAGTACAATATAACACACATGATGTCATCTTGTAGCATATATTACACAATCTCTATTGTAGAGTCCCTGTTGCATTTTCTATAGTAGACCAAATACACCAAAGACTATATCATGTAGTATCTTGGTTCATGATTGTAATAACATGAAGATGGCCTATAGTATAGCTACAAAAGGTTTGCAACATAAAAATAACTTGCATCCTTCCCATAGTACTCAGTAAGAAGGCAAGTTGACAAGAAACAACCAACAACAAACACTCAAAACTAAAGCAAAGAAATTGAAAATAAAAGAACTACTATTTTTGGTAATGTAGTATAGCTTCTAGACCCAGATGCTTTTGCATCAAACATGTCAGGTAACTGCAATGTTGATGTAGTCATGGATGAAGGATACAATGAAGGATTATCCAACCATGTAGTGAAATCCAAGCACACAACCAACATAGTAACAATTCAATGAAATAGAAATGTGATCTTTATTGATTTCATAGTTTGAAAGGATTACAATCTACCAAAAATGGGCTTCCTACATGCTAGGTTGTAGTTGTTTAATTACTAAACATGAAATTACAACTTTCAACTTTAAAACTCAATACATTCCCACATACCATGTTATCATCATGTCTCCATTATCATTATTAATATCAATCTCCATTACAAACTCTCACCTAGGCTATGCTCACACTATCTCCTCTGACTTCCTCCTTAATGTCCTTGTTTTTCTTCAAATGATTATAAGTGGTGTATATATAGTAGTCACAAGCCTTAGAATGGTTTTGCATTAGCCACAAGGTGGCACAAAGCTCAATTAAATGTGTAGTTGGCCAAGTGTGAAAATGGACCTCTCCAATCAAGTGCAATGATATTAGAATAAAGGGTCCTCATGTGGTTCTCACCATAAACTCTAATAGGTCCCATTTATCTCTATATATATTCCTTTGATGGTGCACAATTCTTGAAAGCTAGTGCAAGTTGTGACTATTTAATTGTGTAAGCCTACCAACTCGGTAAAGGTTTAGAAACTAAGTTATGCATGTGTAGTACTCCAAATCATCTAAAAAATGAATATGGCATAGATGTATCCTATTAGAACATATTTTCTAAACAACAAGGCCCAATATGCAAATATGGTGGTATGTGGTGACATATTCTACATGACTAATTAATAATTGGAAACCTATAAATAAATAAACAAGTGAAAGCACAATATTTTTGGTTGATGTAGGATTTCGCTTACACCTTGAGATGCCCCTACATCAAATGCATAGGGTAGATTATTTGTGATCATAGTACTCACAAATAAGACTTCTAGGATCAACTTGATGTAGTTTCTTCCCAAATATTCCTTCATCTTCCACTTCACTCTTCTGGAACTAAATCTCTCCCACCAATCTAATCTCCTTTTGTATCTTTCAAACTCTTTCTCTCCCAATTCAAACCATCTCATGCCTTCCTTTATTCTATTCTGGTCTTTACCTTCTTCTATCATCTTCTCCATCTATGATATCTAATCGTCAAATTCCTATTCACTTTCATGTTGTGTACTCCTCCAAGATTCACATGTGGTTGTTATTTCCATGCTTATGCTTTGCAATTCCCTACCACAAACTCCCAATTTGTACTATTTTCTAACCCTATATTGCCTACTATTATCCCAATCACAATTGATTCTAATTGTCTACTACCATCCTTTTAAATATCACAACCATAGTGTCCTCTAGCTTCATACATCCTTCATATCCATCTTCCCTAATACTTTGATACAATTCAACACATGTTTTTCTTACCCAGTCTCTTTTGATTCTCCTTCAGTTAACCTATTTGAGAAATTCTTCTCTTGCAACATTTTCTTGATTACTGCATATCTTCCAATTACCTCTTCAACTCTCACATCTTCCTCTACTTTGTTCTTGCCTTCAACTCTACTTCCTATTGCATCCTTCCATTCATATTCTTCATTCACTTCAAGAAACTATGTTAGCCACTTCCTTATTTTATCTTCTATCAACTCTTGACTACTATTATCACCTCCACCATAAAAAATCTTCACATTTCCAATCTTGCTTACATCCTTGTATAATTTGTTCTCTCCAATTTCCTCTTCTACTCATGTCTACTATCACAAGTCCCTATATTGAGTATACCAACCTCATATCTGACTTAAACTTCATTTTTCCTTTATTACCTCTATACTTCCATTATTTTCTTCTATGATACAAACTATTATCTACCACTTCATCCATTCCTTTTCCATGGTCATTCCTTCCCAATTCAGAGTAAAATTTCTTATCCTCCCACTGGAACCTGAAATCTTCATCATTCCAAATGTTTGACATCCTTAGTATATCTGATTTTTCTATTCCATCTTTCTATCCATTCTTCAAGGATTCATTTCTCTTCATTATCTATCCACAATCCTTTTTTATCATCTTAAAACATGCTTCACTTGCTCTACACCTTCCACACACTAACTCCACTATACCATAGACTATTACATTTGACCAAATTCCATCGCACCACCTCTAATTCTCTTGTATCTCTCTATCTCTTAGCAACTCTACATAATGTCCCTTGACTAGCATCTAACTCACTTTCTTCCACTATAAACTTCATTATTTCTCCCTCTGTATTCCCTATCTATATTATTTCTTTCATAGTGTCTTCAATTTCATCTCTAGATTCCGCATACCCTAACACAACTTTGTATTTCTCCTCTATGTGATCTCATTTTCTTTTTCTTTAACTACCATCACTCGTGCATCCATGATCTTGTCTTCCACATCACTACATTTACTTGTTTCCTCTTCTATCTTTCCATAGTTTTCTTCAATCTCACTTAGCATCATTCCTGTATTCTATTTTGGTCTTATAACTCCATTTTTTAATCTCGTCCAATCTTATCACCACTTCCAATGTCATTGCATTCTTTGTTTATGTCACTTGTCACTAACTTTTGTTAGAAATTAGGATCTTAAGATACTAGTCATTACAAATAAAATATAAAATAAATAAAATGAGAATTATAGAAGCATAGGTTTAACACATTACACAACATATACATGGAGAAAACCCTTCTGGGTTAAAAATCCCATAAAGCATCATTTTATTATAAAGTTCACTTACAAACTTGTCTATAAAATTATAAACAGAACTTGGGGATACACACCTCCTCACTTCCACATGGTCAATTATATCTTATGTACATAGTGATAAAAGTCACTATAAATCTCCAAAATCACTTACCTCTCAATGAGAGAAGCTCCTTAAATATAGTAGAAGGGGTGGAAAAATACCTAAAGGGGTATTAGTCAAAGGTCTATTCAAAATAACCATTTGTAAATAATTAATAATCTAATAGTTATTAGATTATCAATTATTAAATTGTATATACTTTATAAAGCATATAATAAACAGTAAGGTTTTATAACTTTACATTAGAACAATATAGAAATGTTATAAGGTATGACTCCTAATAACATTATGTTCTAACACTCCCCCCTTAATGTTAATAGGGGGCATTGCCTATCAATTTCTATAAAATAAAAGGTAAAGTACCCTAATAACATAGTTCTTTGATAGTGATAAATAGGGACACAAATATATGTCAAAATGAAGATCATGTATTATAGACTACTTGAAATTCATCATGTCATAATTTATAATCCCATTGTTTTATAAAATGATTCTTAAACAAGGTCTTATAATTTTTTTATTGGGATTTGGGGCTCCTCAAACGAGCCTCCCCTAGGTTCATTACATAGTGCTCATAGGTCTTATATAATACAATACTTTTACAAGTGGAAGATTTATAAAGAGAAGAATTTGCAATATGCCCAAAGGACTTATACATATAATGCCTAGATGTCTTATGTTATACCTATTAGGTCTTGCATCTAATATTTAGCCATATATAATGCCTATATGTCTTATTTTATGCCTTTTAGGTCTTACATCCTAAGGTTTCATTGTCATGCACACTCCCCCTCAATGGCAACTCCTTATATCCAAGCATTGATTTGAATTTAGAGAATATGGTACTACATAGAGGTTTGGTGCTATACTAGATATAGGATTTCTTTTGTGATTACTCGAACCCTAGCCTGGGTCTTCTTGATCATAGTATATTTTCCATTTGATAATCAATCTAGCTGAACTAGAGAGTAATTTTATGATGGAAATATTTTCTCTTGAATGAAGAGCCCATGAACTTTAAATGTGGTTTATTTCTAGAAATAGGAGTCTTTGGTAAGAGTAAATCGCTTTAGTTATTGTTGAGTTGTTGCTCATATGAATGGATACATCATCAATGAAGGTTACAAAATAATGAGAATATAATTTATATGGTGACAAAATATAAGCTACCACAAGCAAAAGGTTCCTTTTATTAATGTATGGAAATTAGAAGCATGACACACTTCCTAGGTTTACTAACACATAACTCACTTGTTAAAGATAGAGGTGAGAAAAATAGTATAAAAGGAAGAAGAGAGAGAAGGTTGGAGAGAGGGAGAGGGATATGGAGAGTTAGAGAGGGAGAGAGATATCTAGGGAGGCCCCAGTGAGGGAGAGGTAGAGGTAAAGAGAGTGGGCAACTTGAGAGAGAGAGAGAGGTAGTTATCTCTAGGTAGAGGGGTGGGGATTATAACCAAGAATGAAGAATGACTTAAACTAAATGACATCCTAGCTACATGAAATCAATGTGTATATATTTAAGCATAAATCAAGTGACCTAGATTAAATGACATCATACTACATGATTCATCAATACATGTATATATTTAAGCATAAATAAAATGACCTAGATTAAAAATAGAAAAGAAAATATATTCATACCTTGTTTTTGTTTATGATATTTTTGCAATCTTTCTTCATTCAATCTTTCTATAGTTTCTACGAAATACGTTCATGTAGTCTTATTTTGTCTTGTCTTTTTGTTTCCCATCTCCTTCTTTGTAAAATATGACTTGAAAATTGTTCTCTCAAAGATTTCCTCCTCCCTTGTAGAACAAAAATACGAATTTATCTTGTTACATTGATTTGTAAAAATGAAAAAAAAACATCTTATTTATATGCAATACGAAAAATTAAAACATTAAAAAAAAACAAGTTGGCATGCCTTCAAACAAAGGCCGACCATTAAAAAAAAGATAATATTTTTTAATACAAGGCACCTTCGAATGAAGGTGGTCATTACGGGGATTTACACGCCATGTTTGGACCTTTATTTGAAGGAATCTATACTTCGAATGAAGGACGTCACACACCTTCGTTCGCAGGGGTCTTTGAGCAAAGACCCCCACTAGACACCTTCCCTCCTTCCCTTCCCCTTTCTTCTACAAAATTTTGGCTTCTGAATCCTAGTTGAAGGTCCAAATGGATTCACCTTTGCCAAACCAAATTGGAGGATCGCATTCCTTAGAACGAGCTTTCCAACGAGTATAGTTTTGATATATTTTGATTTTATTATGATTGTTTTTTTTAGTTTTACTAAACATAGGTTTTTCACCGAACATCAAGTTCTCTGTTCTACACACATGGAAAATTAGTAAATTAGTGAAAAAAAATTCTAAAAAATATGTATTCCTTAGGTATTGATGTCCTTGTTTTAACAAAAAAAATTGAATTTTGATACATACAGAAAAAGTTATGTTTTATGGAATACACCTATGTCTAAATTATAATTGGTTTGACTTCAAAACTTAATTTAAAAAAATATTCAACAAAACATTATGAAACCAAATGCATGCCCTAGATATCGATGTTACCAATCTAAATTCAAAAGAATCATAATTTTATCCTTTGTAGAAAAAAAGTTGTGTTATGGAATACACATCACTTTAAAAAAATGTTGTTTACTATTAAAAACTAGTTATCAAAGGAGACGCAAAAAATTTTACAATTTAACTCTAATTTTTTTAAAAAAATATTTTTAGAATCTACAAACAAAATCTCACAAATTACTAGTTCGAATCATCTTCAAATTCCTAATGGTTTAGCGGCTATAGGTGTCAGAAAGTGAAGATTTAGTTCAAAATGTTGATTTCAATGTCAAGTTTGGCAAAAAGTGTAACCCATTATTTTGGGATGACCTTGAACCAGCTAGGACTAGAACCTAGGATCTTCCATTTGCTATTGAAGTGCTCTACCAACTAAGCTACTAGACCCTTGTGGCTAGTCCATTGTCAGTCTAGGTGTGGATTACTTCCAACAGTTATCATATAATAAGGTGGGACTTGTACTAGTACCTAGATGAAAAACTCTTCCAATAATCTCCTAAGCTACATTGATTCTTCTGTAGCTACTTTTGTAGTCAATCTTTGATTAAAGGGTTATAGAAGGTGGTTGTTTAAATATTACTCCATCCATGTGAGAACACCTCCATCATTATTTGAAGACATAACTTGACGTATATGTGCTATTAATAGTATCACCAACATAGTCGGTAGCACAATAATCAATCAATTTTTATTTTTGATGTAGGAATAATAAATCCCATAATTAATTTAATAAGAAGTAAGTCAACTACATATAACATGATGTGACAATACTTAAAAAATGATTTGGTGATCTTATAAGGATATCATATGGGATTTTCATAAACGTATGTATAATTTCCATGTTTCTACAAGGAAAAAATAGTCATCCTACTAAACATATAGTAATAATCCATTAAAAAAAATTAAAGCAATGGGTGAGCTATTTTTTCCAAGCTTGTTCCCCAAATGGTTTATTAGGCCAATAGTCACCCATTACAAGTAGATGCTTTATACCCAAGAAATATAGAGTTTTTAGAAAATATATGAAACTCATAAAAATGCAAGTTAAAATAACACTCAGGAGAGGAAAGAAAATATATTAGCCAGAGATTCCTTGAAAATTTATGCAATTCCACCTTGTCTATGGATGTGTAATAGTTTGATATCTTTTTCCCGTAGCTTTTGATTTATCTTGTCATTATTATGTTTTTGCAAAAGGGAATGGAATATTTTGTCCATTTTATTCTAATGAGAATGAGAAGTCTTAGAGAGCAATACTAACCTCCTTAGATAGTTGTAAAAAACACCTAACATAATCAAAAATGACGTCCTCTTGAATGTCTTTACCCATTTGGTCATACCTTTTTAGCTTGTAGTATTAGACCTCTCTTCTTTATGACATATAGAATAAAATTGTTTCTTCATTATGTTAGTTGTAATATAACAATCTTCAAGTAACTAATATCAAATGTTATCAATCCCCTAGACATGCAAAACTCATCCAGGGTTGACATCAATTTTTTTGACATAAAAGACCTGTAATCATCTAAACCTAGAGTCTGGATACATGGCATGATCTTACATGTACAATAATGCAAATATGAGTTTACTTTTGTAAAACAATTTTCAACAAGAAATATGAAGTTCCTTTATCTCCTACTTCACCTCCAACAAGTATTGCATATAAAATGTCAACTCCAATAATAAAAAATTTATCCTCCTTATGATGCTAATGTGAACATGCCATAATGCATACCAAAGGAAACTTTGTACCATATGACATATGTGGGGATAAACGTAGGAATAAAACTATGAATACCTTCCAAAGTTGTTAGAGAAATTTATTGCCAACATTAGATTCAAAGATTTGAATAAAAAAACAATTGACTAGAGATATGAGTACCAATACCTCAATCTTATATATATATTTCTCAAAAGAAGCATGGGGGGTGTGCATAAAGATGGGGGACCAAAAAGTGGCCAAAATCACTTTTTGGTCCATTGTGCATATAATGTGAGTGTGTTATAACGCACTCATGTTATGGCTCGGTAGTGGTTCAATCACTACTGAGCCACAATATGTGTGCGTTATAATGCACTTGCATTATAAAAAGATAAAAAATAGTAGCCCGCACGGGTAGCATGGTTGGTTAGGGCTTTGGGTTCATCCCATATAGGTCCTGAGGTTGACTCACGCTGCTTGGATTTAACTAGAGAAGTGTGGTTGCGGGCTCTGCACTTCTTCCTAAGAGGACTAATCTCGCCTCCACTCACCCCACCATCGCCCCAAAAGTCAGCATAAAAGTAAGCCCAAGGCAAGGCATGGTGGAATTTGTTGGGATGGGTCACGGAGATACCTCCTGGTATTTAAAAAAAAAAGATAAAAAATAGTGTATTTTTTATGTTTTCATAACGCAAGATTATGTTTTTCATAACGTGCTCGCATTATGAAAAACATAAAAAGTACATTATTTTTTATTTTTTATAATGCACATAAAAATAATGTATTTTTTATGTTTTCATGACATGCTTGCATTATGAAAAACATAAAAAATGCAATATTTTTATGTCTTTCATAACTCACTCGCATTATAACTTGCCTTGGAAACTACCAACCTTTAGGGTTGGATTTTCCTTATGCATCCAACCTAAAGGGTTGGACTTGCATGTCAATTCCCAAAGACGTGTTTTTTGCAAAATATAGAAAAGAAACTAAATGTCAAGCATGCTCTCCATTAGGTTTGTACATTTTTCAATGTTGATCTAAAAAATGCCACAATAACGTCAAGATCTCTCTTACCTTTCTAACCATGTATTTTTTCTACATTTGGATAGGTTAAGATTTTGACCTTCAATTTCCTTTGCTAGTGTCTTCTTTTATTGAAAACCTATGTATAGTATTTTTAGTGTCATTTTTTATCCGTTCATCCAATTTTGAAGTTCAAATTATATTTTACATTTTAGACTCTATTCTATACACATTAAAAAAACTAATTTTTGATTAGTTTTCAAAAAAAATAGGGGGGAGCACACTCAACTTTTCATTTTTCAAGATGTGTCCACTTTGAAAATTAGTAAAAAAATCATATATTCATTAAAAAATTAGTAGAAAAATTAGGCATAAACTACATGATGTTAGCTAATTTTTTACTAAAGTGATATTTGAAATACTTTAAAAAATCAACATTTTAGGGGGAGCATGTAAAAGTCAATGTGACTCAGCAAGCTAGGATTACCTACAATCAAGACAACCTTCCACACAAAGATAACAGAGAAGATGCTAAAACAATGGAGCAATAAATCTATAAGATCATATATCTGTATGAAATACAATGAGTGAGCCTTGCTTATAAAATCAAGGTGAGAGCTAGAAAGGTGGAGTGGAAAGTGGAGATATTCCTACAACATGTGTCAATTAGAGGATGATAACTAATTGCACATGTGGAGGATAAGACAATTCACCCCAACTATCAACAACTCAACACCCAACTAGACTCAACTAGAAACACCTAGAAGACTCACTAAGTCAACTTAACATGTGTGAATTATGTGTTCACACCAACACCCCCCCTTAAGTGCAACTTAGGGAGTAGTTGACTAAAACAAAGATGCAATGATGGATGGGTCCCAGCTACTAGGCCATGTTAGGTACCCATGTACAAAGTCTCAAGTGGAGAAAAGGAGAAAGCCTCATGGGATAAAACTCCTCTCCAAAAGTGAGAATGCAGAAAACAAATGAAAGATGTGATGGAAGGAGGACTCAAGACCCCCCAAGAACTTCATCCAACACATATGTACAATCAATTACCCCCCCATAGGAGAGAAATTGTGAGACTATAAGTCCCCCCCAAAATAAAGTAGATCCTATGCCGATGGTGAATGCCTGAAGAAGAATGCTGAAGAGAATCCAAAGCGTGCAAACAACATTCTTCCCCTTAGGAAGAAACAAGTCCAAAGGCTAATGTCGAAGAAACTCCATCTCAAGGTACAAGGGAAAAAGCCTCATGATGTATGATGTCTCTGAAAACTGCTTAAGTCTCCACATGTCACAACCAAAAGATGTCACATGATCAGGTGCTGCATGCCTAATCAAAGAATGTGACAGTCCAAGAAAAGATGAAAACTCAAGATCATCAATCTCCAAAGATAAAGAATCCTCCGAATGATGCTCAAGATTCTCCAACTCAGTGCCAAACTGTGACAAGTAAAGAGGAGAAGAAGGTGTCCGCACATCTGAAGTAGAAGAATCATCTCCTTCAAAGAGGAGATGAATGTCATCAATGATGTCCTCCAAGTCATCAAGATAGGACTCACAAAACAAGTCTGAAATACTTGTCAAGTACTCATCCCATAAACCTATATCTGGAAGACAAAGAATATCCTGCTCAACTGAAGTGGATGAAGCTATGTCAATGCCAATCTCTGAAGAAGTAGGAGAATGAGGAAGCTCAAAACTAGTCCCAAGAACTAAAGTAGATGCAAGAACACCAAGGTTCAAGTGACCAAACTTCTCCTTAGAAACATGATTCACACTTGATGAATGAGTGTGAATATCAATCAATGGATCTACATCATCATCAAAAGAAAAATGGGAGAAAGTATACAAGCAAGATGCATGATCAGCCATCCCAACAGCGATGATACCTCTACTCTCCAAGTGCCATATGATCACAGAATTAGGAGTGAACTCAACTGTCTTCCCTGCACCACAATGAGTAATCTGATAGATGGAAAGGAGATTAGTTGTCAAGGAAGGTACACACAACACATTGTTGAATGTATTCTGACCAACATCAATAATTCCTCTTCCAGTTGCATGCATGTATGTGTTGTTACCCATCAAAATAGGTGGTGAAGTACATGAATTAAATGAAGAGAAAATCCCTTGTGACGATGCCATATGATGAGAAGCTCCGGAATCAAGAAGCCATCTCTCTGACTGTAGACTTGTTGAAGCAAAGAGTGCTTGTCCTTTTCCTTTGTATGACCCATGAGCAATGTCTGTTGTCCCTGTAGATGTAGATGATGATGGTGGCGAAGAAGACTTGGGTAAAACTGTTATTGATGAAGAATACTCAATGTTATATTTTTGAAGAAGTTGTGACATCTCCTCAATTTTTTTCTCATAACATTTAGTCTCATCATGACCCAATTTCTTACAATAAGAACACTTTGGCTTCTTCTTCTTATTTGAGTCCTCTTTAAAAGAAGAGTTGGGGGTTTTCTTTGATTCTTTCTCTTTCTCTTTAGACTTTGAATCCTTTTGTTTCTTTCCCTTATTATGTGAAGCCTTAGGATCTTTTGTGCTTTGTGTTGCAACTAGAGGTTGTTTTCCAGGAGACTTCAATGTGCCCATGTGTAGTAGCTTGGCTTGTTCTCTAGTGAGTTGTGTAGAAAACTCCTCAAGTGAAGGCATTTTAAATTTACTACCAAAGGCATCCATTGTAGCATAAAAGGTAGAAACATAAACTGAATATGCAGGACCCAATTTTGCAAGAATAGATAGAATCAATTGTTCATCTTCTTTCTCAAGACCACTCTATTTGAGTTGTAACCTGAGAGACTTAAACTTGGTGAAGAAATCTTTGATTTGATCAAAATCTTGAGGATTAAGTGCAATCAGCTCATTCTCCAATTTGAACCTTCTTATTTTATCTTGCTTGCCAAAGAGATTGTCTAGTGTTGTCCATATCTCATTTGGTGTTGTACAAAACTCAACATGAAATCTCAGATCTGGAGAAACAGCAAGACAAAGTGTGCCATAAGCCTCATCTCTTCTATCTAACCATTTTCTTCTCTCAGTAGCACCTGTGGGTTCAGGATCTGTGCCTAAAGTTATTCTATGTAACTTTTGTTTATACAATACAAACTCCATGTTTTTCTTCCATTCAAGATAATTATATGGAGTTAAAAGTGGAAATTGAGGCACATCCATGATGAAAAAGAAAGACAACAACACAACAACACCCCTTTACTACGTGAGAGAGCCCCCCCAATTTGTTTGTGGCACTTTATACTTAGTGCATTTTACAATTGTCTTCAAGGGACGAAAATTGGGAAAAAACAACAAAATCTCTTAAAAAAGAGATCCGAGTGGGATTACAATCACTCACAATGATGTATTATAGCAAACAAATTCTCTCAAAACAAATTTCACCCTCTCAAGTATCAAAATGCCCAAGTAATCACTCAACTGCGAAAAAATCAACAAATTGAATAAAATGCACCTAGAGTAGAATCAGAGAAAAGTGCATGGATGGCTTTGAAGAACTCTTGAATACCTTTATGATGCCGCTTGAATCACAAAAATTGGAGATCGTGGTAAAAACTTATGAGCTCGAAAGCCAAAAATAGTGATCTATCTTCAACCTACAATAAATGCTATCAAACAAAAAAATCTATGAAAATGACTGATACCACTGCGAAGTGATCTCTGTCAGGTTTCCAATGATATCTTGTTTGCCTGATTTCGACACCGTGGGCAAAATTGTGCAAAAAAGAAAAAAAGCCCTACTTTAGGATTTTGAGGGGCACAAACAGTCCCCCTGTCGACGGAATATTATTTCTCTGGGACGGAATATGCTCCAGTCGCCAAAAAACAACTAGTGTGTTGCTGAAAACCACCGTCTTTTTAATAGCAAAACCACCATGAATTTTAGGCCAAAAATAGTTTAACCAAGGGGCCGAGCCAGGCTCCTGCCTAAATCATCGATATGATGGTTTATGCTTATCACAACCACCGTAAGGAACAACCAACGCCAAAATACTATTTGGCCAATGGAGATTAGGGTGCAGACCATCAGATTTTTACTAAAATCATCGACCTTGATATCAAACGCCGATTTGCAAAGGACTACAGGTGGTGTGAAGTTCGCGCAGCCGGGGATTGACTGATGGTCTCTACTAACTGCCAAAGCAATGAACGCTGCCAATGGTTTTTGTAAGACTGTCGACTACTTATGTATTGTCGATTGGTTATAATAGTGTTGAACTCACCACCAATATTGTTGACCGCTGGTGAGGATAGTCGTCGGATCTGCAAATGAAGCCACTGAAGGTTGAAATGAAGATGACAAGCTTTGACCATGGAAAACAAAAACTTAAACCACCGAAGAGATTACTACTCAGGATAATAACAGACCACCAAACAAATGACTGTCGGTAACTACGACCACCAGTAAGTATGAAGACGACAAAACAATACAAAGGACCGTCGAGAGAGAGTATGTCAACTAGTTTAGATCAACCACCGTCGATTAATTTAGATCTCCCCGTAGGGAGCTCAGTAGTTGGGCCGGCCAGAGAAATGATATGTCGACTATGTGAGTATTTAGACCATCAAATTTAGAACATTTTCCAGAATGATTTTGTTGACCACCAAGTGCGGATCAAAAGACCACCCAGTGCAGATCAAAAGACCGCCTGGTAAAGGGATTGACCGCAGGGTGCTAGTATTTTTGTTGACCTGTGAAGATTTCAAAGATCTGCAAATATATTTTATAAACTGCGGACAGGGCCTAAATTTGATGGCCATATAACTGTATTTAGGCATTTTTGCCGTAAAATATAATTAAAATTTTAAAGAGATTGTATCACATGAAAGAAGACATTTTGAAGAAACTGTCAAAATTTATATGGTATTATGATGATATATGTATTTGGTTTTTATATAATTTTACTTATACTAAGGTATGTCATAGTATTTTAAGGGCACTATTGAATGGATAACCGTCATATAAAATTTGCTTGACAGGTAGGGTCGACCATCAAATTTAAGCCCTGACTGCGGATGACAAAATAAAAGAGGCCGAAGCCTTATGGTTGCAGGGGGCCAAATGAACCCGCTGCGGTACCCCGACATAGGGTACAGGGGTTAGGTCTGCGGACCTATACCCTCGGCCCTTAAAAAAAATTTTGCTTTTCAAAAGCAATTCGCAGAAAAATTTATAAACCCGCAAATAAACAAATAAACTAGAGAATGTACCTTTGACCCAGCAAATCGAAGATTCTGCAAATGACGCTAGCGATGCCTGTGCAGAGAGGTATGACCATACGACCGTATGGATTTTGTTGCAAGGCTAACCAGGGGCAAAAAAAATTTGCCAAAATTTTTGATGACAAAATTCAACATTTGGACAGTCGATCTATACATAATTGGGCCTCCTGATCGCAACGGTGATGTTCGTTTCACTCCAGGATGCTCCTAACACACTGCTCCTAGCAAAACCTCTCCAATGAGTGAAGGAAATTGCAGTCAAGGCTCTGATACCATGTAAGAGTCAATGTGACTCAGCAAACTAGGATCACCTGCAATCAAGACAACCTTCCACACAAAGATAACAGAGAAGATGCTAAAACAATGGAGCAATGAATCTATAAGATCATATATCTATATGAAATACAATGAGTGAGCCTTGCTTATAAAGGTAAGGTGAGAGCTAGAAAGGTGGAGTGGAAAGTGGAGATACTCCTACAACATGTGTCAATTAGAGGATGATAACTAATTGCACATGTGGAGGATAAGACAACTCACCCCAACTATCAACAACTCAACACACAACTAGACTCAACTAGAAAAACCTAGAAGACTCACTAAGTCAACTTAACATGTGTGAATTATGTGTTCACACCAACAGAGCACACCATATGCTATGTTATATTTTTCTAACAAAAACAGGAGCACTTTGTGTGCTCCCCCTATTTGAACCTCTTAATCTCCACCATTTTTTAAAAAAATTAGTAATTTAAAAATTAGATTCTGAACAGTGTACAAATTTTATTCTTGTCACATCTTCAAATTTTGAGCATGGCTATCTTCAATTTCTCATCCAAGATCAATTTTTACTATATTACAAAAAAAAGTGGTCACTTTTGACCCCCTTTTGGTCCCCTAATTTCCATGCACATACCCCATGATTATATCAATATCATAAGTTATTTGGGATATGAGAACTTAGTGTTCCAACACTACCCATCTCTAATCAAGTTATAACTTTTGAACTATATGAAGTGCAAACAAGTGTATATGGATACCTTGCACTTCTACATAAATCACAAATGTGATTCATGACTGGTGCCATTAATAAATATGAAACAATTGCAAAGGCTTTGATGTAAAAAATGTGCAACAAATATTTTGAGAATTATTCACTTACAAGAGATGGTTTGAGAAATTACAAGTCTACACATTTTATTAAAAACACTCTTAGATCAATAAGCTTAATTCTATATCTTTTTTTATTAATGGTGAGTTTAATGGATCTTACAATTACATCAAGAAGTTTTAATGCATAATAAAATTAGTTTTGTTTGCTAGATGGTTGAGTCAATTTACTTGGCCTTCAAAAAAGATCAAAAAATCTCATGCTTTGACTTAAGTTCTCAGATAGCTTCTACTAAAAACCACCTATATCAAAGAATTTTGGTTAATAATTAGATTCCCCATAATTCATAAGTCTCAAATTTTTATTTACAAATTTGATTGTTGTTTGTTTCTTAATTATTTGTCCATCTTCTATCTATCTTTTGTCAATATGAAACCATCAGATTGAAAAGTGTACATGGTGTGCATTATGGTTGGTCATTACAAAATATAAGGTTCATAAGATCTTTTTATGGAAAATTTATTTTTGTATGGTCAAGTGAAAAATAAGCTATGAGTTCAACATCATAGCTAAATGTAGAATAAATTTTAGCCCACATTTCTGCACTTGACAATTGACATGGATATACAAATTTCACCATAGCAATTATCTTTATTTAATTATTTTTTAATAACATCCCTCTTTAAAAAAAATTGAAGCCTAGCTAACACAACTATCAAATCATTCCTTTAAACAAATTAGATTATGCATATACTATATAAATTCCACAAACCCCAAAAAAAAATTGTAACAAATCCTAAAATTTAATGCACTCCTAGAAATTTATAATTTCCTTTCCCTTATTGTTGTCAACTTTTTTGTGTTTGCAATGAAGTGCAAAACAAAACAAATAGAAAAAAGGATAAGAAGTATGCAAAATTCCAAATCTCTTTTTGGTTATAGATATGAAAAATAAAATCCATTAAAATGATCATGGTTCTAAAAAAAATCTCGTGTCTATTTATAAATACAACTCTATAAAAGGAGTCATCCAAAATTGAAATGTCAACATCAAAATTCATAAGTATATTATCTTTCATTATTTTGAGTATTATGTTCCAGAAATGGGGGATATGCCAGTATATGGATGTCTATATAGAAATGTTAAACTAATTAAAGAATTCAAATCTTTGTATCAAGGCTCAACTCTCAATGACCCACATAATCACACATTTATTTTGAAGCCTTTAAGATGCATTCTATTATGTCTCATTAAGAGCTACACCAGTTTGCTTTGATATACACCTTACAACTCTGCACAAATCTCTGAATGTCCTTATGTATCTGAGGCCAAAAGTAATTTTCACTTACCAAAGCCACTGTCTTGACAATGCCAAAGTGTCCTGCCAATCCACCACTATGCTTCTCCTTGATCAAATTATCCCTCATTAAACTTTTAGGTATGCACAACTGACTTCCTTTGAATAACATATCTTCTTGAATGAAATAGTCCAACCACTTACTTCTATCTATCACAATAGGTTCTTTACATGCTTTCCAAGGTTCTGTAAAGTCAGTGTCTCCCTCATACATGTTCTTCAATTCATCAAAACCCAACACTTCAACTCTCATCTCTATCAACAAGTTTCTTCTTCTACTCAAGGCATCAGCAACTTTGTTTGATTTTCCACTCCTATGCTTCAACACAAAAGTATAACTCTACATGAACTCTACCCATTGCATGTGTCTCTAATTTAACTTACCCTGACTGTTTAAATATTGCAAAGCTTGATGATCTGTATACAACACAAACTCCTTAGGCAACAAATAATGTCTCCACTTCTTCAAGGCTTGAATTATGGCATAGAACTCTTGATCATAAACTAAATATCTTTTCCTCGCATCATTCAACTTCTCACTAAAATAAGCTACAGGCCTACCTTCTTGACTCAACACTGCTCCAATTGCATTTCCACTAGCATCACAATCAACTTAAAATACCTTATTGAAATCTGGTAATGCCAAAATTGGTTGCTCTGTCACTTTCTACTTTAACAACTCAAAACTTTTATCTACTCCAAATGTCCACTTGAAATCCTTTCTATCACCTCTCATTATCTCTATCATAGGGTTAAAAACTGAACTGAAATTTCTAATGAACTTCTGGTAGAAACAAGCCAATCCATTAAATGATCTAACCTCTCCAATGCTCTCCGATGTAGGCCATTCAACAATTGCTCACTTTCTTAAGGTCCATCTTTAATCTTTCCGCAGAAATCACAAATCCCAAATATACCAACTCTTCCTTCATGAAACTACACTTCTTGATGTTTATCAGCAATTTCTCTTCTTTTAGTCTCTACAAAACTTGTCTAATATGCCACAAATGTTCCTCTTTTGTTTTACTAAAAATCAGAATATCATCCAAGTATACAATCAAAAACTTACCCAAGAATTTCTTTAGAACTTCATTCATCAACCTCGTCAAAGTACTCTGTGCATTTGTCAATCCAAAAGGCATCACTTACCACTCATACAATCCTTTATTAGTCTTAAAAGTAGTCTTCCATTCATCTCCTTCTTTAATTCTAATCTAATGGTATCCACTCTTCAAGTCTATCTTTGTGAAATACTTTTCTCCACTCAAACAATCCATAATATAATCCATCCTAAGTAAAGGAAATTTATACTTAACTGTGATCTTGTTTATTGCTCTAGAGTTAGTACACATTCTCCATTCTCCAGCCTTCTTCGGTGCAAGCACTATAGGTACTACACAAGGACTCAAGCTTTCTCTGATCAAACCTTTTCTCAACAACTCTTGTATCTATCTATTTAGTTCTTCATTCTCTATCGGTGTCATCCAGTGTGCTGCTTTGTTAGACAAACTTGCTCCCGGTATAAGATCCATGTGATGACTTATACTCCTTATATGTGGTAATCCTTCAGGTACATTATCTAATATGATGTCTTCATACTCTGTCAACAACTCTCTTATCTCCTCTGGTTCAATATCTCTCTTCAATATTTCAGGCTTCTTAGGAATCAAGGCATAACACATACTTTCCTGTTTCAAACCTTCCAAAAATTTCCTTCCATCTACCAAACAAATTCTAGCATTCCCACATACCACATCTTTAGGATCATCCTCCAAAGGAATCAAAGTAATTCTTTTCCCATTTGGTATTATAGTATATGTATTCTTTCTCCCATCATGTATAGCTTTTCTATCATATTGCCAAGGTCTACCCAACAAGATATGACAAACATCCATAGGCATAATAGCACATAAGACTTCATCATGATAAGTTCCAATATGAAATTTCACCAAACATTGTTCACTTACCAGTACCTTGTGATCATCCCAAATCCATGCTATCTGAAATGGCTTAGGGTGTTTCAATCTTTCCAACTTCAGCTTAGTCACCATCTCCTCTGAAACTAGGTTATCTGAATTACCACTATCAATTACAAGTTTACAACACTTACCTCTGGATTTGCATCTAGTTCTGAACAAACTTTTCCTCTGTGATGGTTCCTCATTTGTTTATGTTTGAAATTGATGCAGAGGCATCCACACTAAAACCTTGACATACAGCATGTATGTCTAAAACCCATCATCATCATCATATTTTCCTTAACACTGTCAGCATCATCATATTTTCTCTGCCGACCGATATCCTCCTGCAGACAAACCTTCAACCTTTCGTCTATCAGTAGCAT
This sequence comes from Cunninghamia lanceolata, assembly GCA_027924645.1. Taxonomy (NCBI): domain Eukaryota; kingdom Viridiplantae; phylum Streptophyta; class Pinopsida; order Cupressales; family Cupressaceae; genus Cunninghamia; species Cunninghamia lanceolata. The sequence goes on along the minus strand of BSBN01001465.1, from coordinate 1,630,686 downwards.
CATCATATCCGGCTATCGGCAGCATCATCACATTCGGCAAGCGCAAACATCCTCCTGATGTTCACTGTTCATCTTACCGCCAACCTCTTTCTTCATCATCATGATGTTCAACATCATGTTCATCAGCAGGATAAAGAACATCCGGTTCCTCCCATATATCCTGATGATGACAACCTCATGCACCTTTCCTTCGATGCTTACGTCACCCCGATATCCTGATGACGATTATCCTGATGACGATGACGTCACATGCAGTTTCTTCAATATCCTGCTGTCGGCCAAACTTAACATTATCGGCCCGCGATGGTTTTATCAACCCGATCTTCTACCTTATGCTGATACGCTCCTCCTCGGCAACACCTGATGATGATCACCCCAAAACACATTCACTTAATGCAAACTACTGCATCATGCTCACCTCCATCTACTCGGATGAAGCCCGAAGCAACTGCAGGATATACACAGAAATATCCTGATGATGCCGTTGTGACGAATTTCCAACCTTAGCGAATTTCGATCCGCCGAACCTCCTGGGATGACCCGATCTGCTTCCTGGACAACTTTCCAGACTCTAACAACCAGCACGACCTAGCACATACCCATGCTAGGGTCCTCAACACCTTTCGACGACGATCCTGCACACCTGCATGCAAACGAACACAAAATGCAGACTAAACCCTAAACTACTGTACATAGCCATTCCACCGATTCGACGAATCAACCGGTGGAATGGATCAGTGAATCCATGAGACCACCAAAACAGCAAATCGATCACACAATGGAATCCAAAACAGAGAATGGACACAACAGGATCTCTTTATTGATTTCAAAAGATGCAAATACAATATTCAGTCTCTCCCTCTGTCTCACTCTCTCCAACCTAGCTTCTCAACATCTATGTCTAAAACTAACCGATCCTCATGCATAAATAGGATCTCTTGCGAGTACTACTGACCTGACTCCAAGCGGCTGGGAAATCTCTCCAGGCGGCTGGGAGATCCAACCGGACATACAGCATAACAGTTGTCTTAACAAACTAGCTAAAAATAGTAAAGTATGGTCAACATGACCTTATTACATGCATTGGTCTTATCAGACCTTCTTGGAAACATTAACCAGACTCAAAACAAACTAACTGCCTCATGGAGGCCAGCTATCAGGTAGGTGCTCCTGCACCAGAAATAGTGCTCTCCTCATCACCAATGATTCTCCTTTTTTAGGTTTACCAACAGAACTGGGTGATTCAATAGGTTCTTCTTCAAGATAGGTTGTTCTTCCACTATTCTTTGTCCTCTTGCTTATACTACCCTAATTACATTCAAATGCTCTATGTCCTTCACCTCCACACTTGAAACAAGTACCTTTGAACATCCTCTTATCAAATCCTCTTCCTTCTCTTTTGTATCCTTCATTCTGGTATGCACTAGGGTTTCCTCTCCAGTAAAAATTATGTCATCTCTCTGGTAAGCATTTTTATCTTTATCATCCTTCCTAACTGGGCTATCAAACTTGTTCTGCTCCACAAATGATCTATCATATCCAGAAAACATTCTTCCTCTCTGAAATTTACCTCCTCTGCCTCTCTGTCTCTGATCATGTCTCTTATTTAGCTTCTCTTCAACTTTCAGGGCAAACTGATATGCTTCCTCCAAAGATGTCATCCTTACCAAACTTAGTTCCTCTTTAATGTTCAATCTCAGTCCATTGATGTATCTAACCACTTTCTCTTTGCTTTCTTCACTATGTCCTATCCTTATGATCATCTTATGAAATTCTTCAGTGTACTCCTTCACAATTTTCTCCTTTTGTCTCAGGTTTTGCAATCTTTTCAATAGCTCCAACTCATAGTCAGCAGGTATAAAATGATTTTTCAACTTTGTCACCATCCGGTCCCACTTTGTAATCTTTTCTTTTCCTCTTTTGTTTTTTTCCAACTGAACTTCTTTCCACCATATAGCAGCATGTGCTTTCAACTTTGTCTTTGCAAATTTCACCTTCTCTGGATCTTCAATTTCTTCATATTCAAAGTATTCTTCCATGTCATTTATCTAGTCAATCAATTCTTCAAGGTTCAAATTATCAGTAGAGTTCGGCACATCAACTCTAGGTCTTTTTCCAATATTTTAAATAGCTCGCAACATCATTATCTGATCTAGTTCTTTTTCTTCATTGCCTTCTAGGGTTTCACCAGTTTGTTCAGTAGATTGAAATTCTTCCTCATCATCACTTTCAACATTAGGTCTCGACATCAATCTCCTTCGCCTATCTTCTTCAACAACATCCAAACGAATTCACATTATTCTCATCAATTCCATCATCTCATCCATTCTATTAGGCATTGTACTAACAGAAGGAACTCTTCATGGTGGCAACTTCCTAGAATCAAGTGCAAACTGCCTCAAGTTCGGTGATCGGGCTACAAGCGACAACTACCTCTCAATCAGCAATCGGTTACACACAAGTAACCTGCCTCAGATCAACGATCTACTTATAACAAGATCTTACGGAATCCCCTTCGCCTAATTCACTCCAAAGAATCAAACTTTCTCTCTGATACCACTTGGTGTAGTCACAGTAGGAGGGTTCACATAATGAACAATTCAGACCATGTAGCAAGAGTAAACACAACAGAAACAACTCAAGGAAATAAAGCAAATGTAGATTTAGTCATTCAGTATATCAAAGAATTCAAATACAATCTGGCCCACTTGGTGCAGTCACGATAGGAGGGTTCACAGAATGAATAATCTGACCATGTAGCAAGAGTAAACACAATGGAAACAACTCAAGGAAATAAAGCAAATGTAGATTCAGTCATTTAGTATATCAATGAATTCAAATACAATCTGGCCGGCAACATGTGGGCTTACAATTTGGGCTCACAGGCCTGATTACATACATGTGCAAGATAAGGCTTTGAAGCTCCCTTCGCACAAGATCTAAACTAAGAACTATGAATCAATTTCCAATTCTTAACTGCTTTCCTAAGGGTCTATTACATCAATATATATCATCTCCGGACCAATAGATTCCTCCACGTCGGCCAAGGAAGGTCACAAACTCCAATGAAGAGATGTAACGTGTTCATAGATAGGTCAGACCTAAATGCATAGAACACTTCCTCAAATGAATGAAACAACATACGGACCCTTGGGGAAGATCGATCACGAGCCAAAGGACATTGAATGATGTGTCATTGAGATCTATAAGTTAAGGAATGATCTGCAAGCCTTCTCCTTCAACTAATTATTAGGAACTGTTAGAATGCTCTACTCTAAGAAAATAGTCAACTTCTGGTAGCGATATCTTTTTGCTGACTAATCCAAATGCTCTGAATTCTTGATATGATGTAGGTGAATGAATGTAGATGCTAAGTCCAGATCCACAAGATGTGAAATGCCAAAACCAAACCACAAGCTGAAAACTGCTACTGACTGAATTGCCTGAACTGAACTGGAAAAAGAACTGAAATGCAAATGTTTTTTTGGTTGATGCAAGATTACTCTTGAACCAGGGATACTCCTGCATCAGTTAATATCAAAACTATTTCTCCTTATTTTAACAAAATATTGGTTAAGTAGATTGTTCTTAATCAATGTACTGAGGTCTGAAAGATCCTATTTCAGAGTAGCTAAATCCTCAATATGTATTCATTTTAGAACTCTTGAGAACATGGAACAACTTGAACACATTATACAAAACAAAACAAAAAAGGTTTTATCTTCTTAATTTTATGGTTTATGTGCTTAGACTTGAGAGATATCCTCAAAATAGTACCTTTTCAGGGTAATAGAGTCAAAACCCTACATGCAAGTGTTCCTTCATAACAACTCAACTTCATATTCAGAGGGTAAATAGAACCACTAAATCCTTATAGTAATGAACCCAAGAAAGAGTATCATATGTGATTCTACTTCACTAATCCCTTGATATAACACACTTTCCCTTATGTCTGATTTAGTGCAATTTAATCTATTCCTTGAATAGATGCAACAAATTAGACATACAATATAGCAAATGTATACTGATGAATTTAGAAACCCTTAGCAACTTCATTCAAAAGAAAAGCATTCATACCCAAGAAGACAATGACAATAACACACACATATATTTTTTCTTATATAATTCGATCTGAATAGAAAATTGCCATGTAAGAATAAATAATCTCACATACAAAATATATAACCTGCAACCCAAAAGTACTCATTTCATATTGGAATCAATCAAAGTCTCAATTCATTTACAATATCATTTAGAGAATTCCAATCTCTTTGATGATACTTTTAACAATCACTACTACTTTCATAATACAAAAATTTTCCCCTTATATTGGAGAGATACAAAGTATGTCGACTAAGCTTCTAGAAATAACTATTTTTAGCAAAGTTTGACCATTATTACACAAAATATTTTTTGAGCTCATGCTCATTACAACATTTGATATTAAAAATCAACTACAATCACATGTGTGCCAACATAGTCCTCCAATATTGATGCTTGATTGATTTGAATTGGCTAGTAGAAGTAGCACTGCTAAGAAACTACCAAAGTAAGGTCATCCTTGAAAACTAATGACCAATTGCAAGCTAACTCAAATATCATTCAGCTTCATATCTTTCCTCCCAAGCTCCATAGTCCTTTCCTGACATATGGTTGTATCTTCACACCAGGAACTCTTTCCACTTCAAAAGGCCTCTCCTCTTCAGGAATCATGAACCTCTTTGCATTCTCCAACATTTTCATGATCCTAACAACCATGTTCTTTTCCTTAGCACAAAATCCAAGAAACTTTGGATCTTTTTTCTTTCTTTCACTCTCTGCATGTATAATTCTTTTCCATTTTTCAATTTTCTCTTCAACTTCTGCAAATGACAAAGAATTCCTCACAACATCTTTAGCAAGGTTCATTTTATGCAGGAAAGAAAACTTTTTCCCACTTAATCTAATTAACTTTATGAATCCCCTTGATTAAATTGTTCTCTAACAATAGCATATTTCAACCTATAACTGCTCAACAATGGGTATATTTGATCCAGGCGCTCTTTGTTCATCACCTGAAAATCTGACCGCTTCAAGGCAATAGGGAATAGTGAACCCTTATTATGACCTCTAAGATGTAATTTATCCACTTCATTCAACTGCCAGACAATCTCCAAATAGGCCAGTCTTGTAGGTACATATACATGCAACAAATGTGGCTTCATAGAAAAGCCATAAACTCTGATATATGTAGAGTATTGGCTTAGAAACCAATCTCCCCAATTATGCTTTATCCCTAGTCTAGGAGTTTCCTTACAAGGTCTAAGGAAATCCTTTATCATCGGTGGTACTTTGTCTACATATTCACCCATATATTGCATCAATTTCCTCACAAAGAACTCCTCAAAAAGGATAAAGTCTAAATTTTCACAATCCCTATCCCACAAATAGGTCCAACATTATGTTGGTTAGATTTGTCCTTTATCATCAAATTGTTGTACCCTTAGGGTCTGATTCCATTGTCTCCTTCCAGCATATAAAAACATGTGGCACATGTGGGAGTACCATTTGAATTCATGCTTTTGATTATTTTTTAGGTCTACCATTTGTTTATGCATCTCATCTGCTAAGAAAGAGGCAAAATCAAACTCCACATTTACAATATTATCCTGGATATCAATGGCCATAAACAATAGATGTGCATAGGAATCTTTTCTCCTACATCCTCACCCACAATTTGACACAGTGAATAATAGGTCTTTATGAAATAGTCTTCGAAGGCCTTTATACTAAGGGGTTCCTTCTCAGAAACTTACAATCCTCTACCACCAGACATCCTAAGTCTATATCTAGGGATTTTGACAGACATGTCCAAGGCCCTATGTGTCTCATACATCTTTCAAAATTTGCAAAAATCAATGGCCTTATTTGTAGCCATGTTGAGATCCAACAAAGTTTCAGCAATGTAAGACTTGGTGAAGGAAATAATTGTATTTCCATTGTTTGCCAATACTCTTCTCACATTGGAATCATATCTACTTGCAACAAGTCGAACCAGATCTACATCTACAAAAATATTCGGGACCATGACTTTGCTCATGTTCAAGTTCCATCCATTATTCAATGGAGACCTGGCACCCCTCTTTCTATGCCAGTGCTTAAACAAAGACCATCCAGTCATAGGGGTAATTGCATCTCTGATTTCCCCAAAGTCATCAACAAACCTCACATCTTTTTTTCTTCTAGCAAGGCTTAGAGCTCTCCTCGATGAGCCCAAACCATGAGTGAGAAAATATTGTTCAAAGTTTCTCCTTTCTGATGTACCAGCCATTTCTTGCTTGTGGAGGGTTTAACTACAGGCTAAGGTTTCTTCGAAATGAAACAAACTCAACAATTCACCCTAATTTACTTATGAATTCAACTTCTTTGATCAAATTTAAAGGATATCGATAAGATTTGCAAGCAAATGGATTGAAATACTAGTAAATTCATACTTACGTGCTTATCACAACCAGAAACCCTACTTCTTTAGTTGTCACCGCAAGTTTCTTGACTCTCACAAGAATTCTGACTACTAATGATTATACTCATTGTAATAATCTATTTTATATATTTATTTCATCATTCAAGCAAGATTCTAGCTGATTTTCCATCAAATCACCATTATTGTGATCGTGCACCAACCTACAGGCTAAGACTATTGTTCTTCATGTTTGAATATCCACCATCGATCTGATCAGTCCGCAGGAGAATCTATGGCCCTGATTTGAAGCTTTCATCACTAAAGGACAGTTTATACACCTGAAATGGTGTGGACCAATTGGGATTAGCCAACCCAAAAAGAACTTTCCATTTGGGATCCATATGGCAGCTCATTGCAGCAACACAGACCCAAGAGGGACCCACACCACCGCCCTAATGCTAGCACGCTGAGTGCTAACTTCATCCTGTTTGGACCAAACGGGACCCACATGACATCTATCATTCTATTGCAACATCGCAAGGTACATTCTTCAGCATCTTTTCTATTGCGCGCTCATGTGATCCAACGCAGAGCAAGCATGACTTAAGCAGTCAGCTAATAAGACTTGGGGCCCACCATCTTTTAGAGATCTACAACCAGTGCATCAGTGTGGCTCTAATAGATATGACAAATCTGGAGCCCGCAATACTGCAATAACTGTTGATCTACCTTAAAGGCTTCAAAACTCAGACTTAGGGAGCATTTGGGTGCACTAGGGAAGCTAGTAACTAGACTCAAGGAGCTAGTTTTAGACGGGAAACATGATATGAAGTTGTAACTTAAACCTGGGTGACCACCTATCACAAGTAAACACAAAATTAGACACATACCTAAGGGAAAAGGGCTAAGGGTTTAGGTTTTATGCCTTTTAGACTTAGACTTAGCCAATTTCAAAGGTTTAAGAATAGGGAACAAGAAAATTGCAAGGGGGGTTCCACCAGTGGCTCTGGTTGGGGATGCATGGCTCTTGCAAGCATGGTGAGGATCTAGAACTCTGGGGTGTAGACCAGGTAGAATACAAAACCCTAAAACTAAAACAAAAGTGGGATAGAAAATAAGAAACAACCAACCTAACTAACTATGTACAGTGTGCATGGAATAAATCCTTCTTTAAGAAAAGAAGGGTTTCAAAAATTATCCATGCACTGGGAATTCTTGAAATTCACCATCAAGAGTTTGTAGAAAGTATGAATCCTCTCCATGTGTATTACTGACCAAATATAGGCATGTCCAAAGGGGATCAAACTTTCCATGTTTAACCTTATCTTGATATCTAGCATTCCACATGAGAACTAGATCATCAATTTGAAACTTCCTTTCTGAAGCTTTCTTATCAAACAAATACTTCACCTTCTATTGCTTTTTCAAATTGGTATTTTGTGCTTTTCTTCTAGTCTCATCCAATGCAATCAGTTGATTGACCCTTTTTGCCATGGTGTCTTGTATATCATCATAATGTTCTTGTATGAATTGATATACTGGTAAGAGATTGTTCATAGGCATCCTTTCTTCTACTCCATACACCAATTCAAAAGGAGACTTTCTTGTGGCCTTCTTAGTAGTAACTCTATCATCCCATACTACCAATTTGATCTTGGAATCCCACACCTTTTGTCCTTTCCAATTGTCCTTTTGATTATCTTCATCAAGCTCTTGTTACTGGACCCAGACTGGCCATTACCTTATGGGTGATATGGTGATAAGTATGATAGTAATATTATAATTATTGCATAAATCTACAAATTCATCAGACCTGAAGCACATTGCATTGTCTATCACCAATTTTACAAGCACTCCAAATTTGATTATTATGTGCTCCAAAACAAAATCTGCAACAATCTTACTTGTAGCTTTTCTAGTTGGAATTGCTTCAATCCACTTTGTAAAATAATCAGTGGCAACCAATATCCAACTGTGTCCACCACTTTAATTTTCTGACATTTCTCCAATGAAGTCAATCCCCCATTGTTGGAAAGGAGATTCAACTATAATAGTCCTGAGTGGCAACACAGCTGAATATTTCATCTTTCCTAAGAATCTTTGTCAAGCTTCACATTTCCTTACCATCTTGTATACAATAGAAAATAATGTAGGCCACCAATAACGTGATCTCAAAATCTTATGTGCAATTATTTTTTCCATATAGTGTCCTCCACAAACTCCACTATGCATTTCAGTCAAAATTTGGTAGCTTGATCTTCATCTACACATTTAAGCAAAACGCCATTAGGGTTCTTCCAGTAAAAATCTCCCTACAGTATTACATATTTATTGCTTGCAAGTTTAGTGTTCTTTTTAGATTATCATTCAAATGAGCTAGACACATCAAGTCTTGCAAGTATTGGATGATATCCGTGTACCATTATGAGCTTTGCACACTACACACTTCATGTTGCACATCATTCTCAATCATATTTACTTGACAAGCTTCCAAGTTTTATTTAGTCATCAACTTTGCTAAGACTTGTCCCCTTACCAATTTAGTGATTTGAATATCAATATTGAATTCTTGTATTTTGTTTATCCACCTGTAGCATCTTCCTATCACTTCTTGTTGTGTGAAAATATCTTTTACTGCAGCATGAGGGACATAAGTTGTGATCTGTGCACCCACCAAATAGGGCCTAAAATTCTTCACCGCTCTTACCAAAGCATAATCATCATTCTTCATTATGTCATATTTTAGTTTTGTAGCTTGTAATGACCTACTGAAAAATGTAATTGGTTGTTCATACCCTTCATCATTCTTTTGTAATAAGAATACAACAATTGTGTGGAAAGAAGCAAAGGAGAATAATTGGAAAGGCTTGGAAAAGTCAAGAGATTTCAAGACAGGGGTCATCTTAATAGATTCCTTAATGTTCTAGAATGCCTGAACTGCCTCATCACCCCATGTTATTGTTGCACCTTTCTTCATCATTTTGGATATGGCCTTAGTTTTTCTACAAATTTTGTGACAAACCTTCTTACAAAGTTGATCTGCCCAAAGAATGACTAAATTCCCTTAACTGTCTTGGGCATTAGAATTATGTCAATAGCTGTAACTCTATCAGGATCAATTCTCACTCCATCTTTAGATATAATGTGCCCCAACAACTTTTGTTCTGTCACTCCAAAAGCACATTTCTTGGGGTTGAGTGATATCCCATACTCTAATGCTCTAATGAAAATCCATTCTAGATGCATGCAATGATCTAGTTTCTTAGAGTGAGCAGTCAAGTGATCATAATAGACTACTAGTATAAAGTCTATAAGCCCTGCAAATGCAACATTCATTACTCTCTAAAATGTTGCTCTTGCATTTGTCAGTCCAAATGGCATCCTCACATATACATATGTTCCCCAAGGTATAGTGAAAGTAGTCTTGAATTGCTCAGATTCTTTAACTTTTACCTAATTGTAGCCTGAGAATCCATCCATCATGGATAAGAGCTCACAACCTGTAATCTTCTACAGCACGGCTTCCATATTAGGCAATGGGTAATTCTCTTTCAAAGATGATACATTCAGGTTCCTAAAATCAACAAACAATCTAATATCTCCATTCTTCTTTCTGACTGGAACCAAATTAGAAACCCAAGTAGAATGCCTAATAGGTTTGATAATTCCCCCATCCCTCAGCTTAATCAGTTCTTCCTACATTTTTGGGGCTAAGGTTGGGTTAATAGGCCTTTGCTTCTACCTGAATGGCTTAGCATTTGGTTTAAGTGGAATCTCATGTTGAAATAGGTCTTCTCTATAAGCCTTCAAATCATCATAGAACCATGCAAAAACATGCTTATACTTTCTGAGCAAAGAAATCAAGATTATTCTGATGTGTGGCTTGAGTTGCCTACCAATATACACTTTTTTTGGAGCATTATCTGTTCCCAGATTTATCTATTCTAAATCTTATTTATTGGTTGAAATAGTCTTGGCAAAAAATTGATCATTATTATCAAATGCCCTTTCTAAAGAAACTAAACCTTTTGGGGTCTTGTTTGATTTAAGTTGTATAACCTCATTACCAAACAATGTTTCCTTTCCATCAATAGTTTCCACAAAATTTTGGAAATCTATTTCTTGATTCTCATATTCATCAATACAGTGTAGAAATATGATCAAATCCTTATCATCATTAAATACCTACCAACTAGAAATATTATCAGGAACTGCGGGTCTTACCTTAATTTCCACACATGCAATGTCAGCTAAGGTGATGTCATCTGGTCTAATTGCAACATTTTCCAAAAAACTTTCCATGACATTCCTTGATCTCTCAACCCAATTAATAGAAAATACATCAAATAATTCTATAACATCCCACACTACATGTTTATATTATTTGATCCTTTTATTCTTTGATGCATATTTACCTCTAACATGTGAAACAATGAGCTCTGAATCACCCAAAACCTTAAGTGTTTTGATTCCATGTTTCACAGCTATGTTCAACCCAAGCAAGGGTGCCTCATATTCTACAATATTATTGGTGCGCTCAAACTTCAAAAGGAATGGAAACTTAAAATTCTTACCACTAGGAGCAACAAAAACTACTCATGCACCTAATCCTTCTTTTGAAAAAGCACCATCAAAATACATGGACCATATTTCATGCTCACCTTGTGACTTTTCTACCTCATAGTCAATGGGACTTTTAACACCAATGTCAAGATTAGATGATGCTACTTGAAAATTTTCACAGTCAACATAAACAAAGCATACTTGATCAGTAGGCTCATCTTCTTCAACTAGGTGTGGCACCCTTTTTTCCCTTTCCATTTTGACCTCCCTGTCATTCATGGGTATCATGGCATAAGATAGATCTAATTGCATGCTACCTCCAATTAGTATTGCCCACCTTCTAGAAAATAACATCCCATACTAAGGTTCGATGTCCACCACTGTGATATTCATTGTATACTTCTTTTCAAGATAGGTTACAAGCATAAAATCAACATTTTTCATAATTCCAATGACATGTACTTCTTAATTATCCATAGCAAAACACTTACCACATGCCTTATCTATTTTCAATCCTATATCTTCCATAATGGCCAAAGGCATGATATTGGTAGATGCACCTGAATCAAAAATATAGTTTTTAACGTTTTTACCATTTATGATCAAAGAAACATAAAAGGGTTCTATCTAAGAGGGACACTTTGTGAGAGTGGCTCCCAAATATACTTCTAGATTTTCCTCTTCTCCCGCATCATTCACCTGGCCCACTTCCTGATGTTTATCACCTTGATCTGTCTGATTAGTAATACCAGATATTAAAGCCAGTGCTTTACTCCTATGCTCTTCAATCTCCATCATTTCAAGCAATAGAATAGAGACTTTAATTTGGGATAATGCTTGAGTCATATTAAATGAGATGATATTATGCATATGAGTTGCATTTTGATTCATACCTGATGTGTTATGACTCTTACCTTTATCATCAGTCAGAGTATCCTTTGCACCTCCTAATCTCTTAATGTTATTAGTCTGTCTATCATTGGATTCCTTATTTTCATTATTTTGTTGCCTTTTTGGAATCTCTAAAGTTGAACCTTTCGCATTATTTTGGAACTACTTCATAAACAAACTTCCTAGTTTCCTAAAATCACCAGTTTGAACCTTACTCCTAATATTGTAATTACTCTTTACCTGGGAAACTATAGTAGTTGTGAGAGCCCTGATTTCCTCATCAGAAGGTCTCCTCAAATGAATGTCAAGAAATCATGAGTCAAGTCCATAAACATAATGATCTTAATTTTCATCATCTGAGAAGGCTTGTTAATAAACCTATTCCTTCTGATATCTTCTTTCAGTCACATCTAATTCAGTATCATGTTCATCTAAAGAAGAATAGTCTCCACTGGTAAACAACATATTGATACTATCATCCTCATTATAATGTGGCTCACTACATTCATCACAATTGTTGTTGAAATGCACAGGACAACTGAGAGGGGGGTGAATCAGTTGTCACAAAACTTTAACCACTTATGAATATCAGCACATCAAATTCTTAATCAATGTTATTAAGATTAACCATGAAAGCATGAAACAAGAAGCTCAACACATTAACACATGAGACACCACAATTTTTACGTGGAAAACCCTATAAGGGAAAAACCATGGGGGGTGTTAGCCCACAGAAATAAATAAGTTATAGCAATACCAAAAATCAAAGGCTCACTAACTTAGGGCTCATTGCCAAGATTTTCTCACTGCCAAGGGGTGGCTCACTGCCAAGGATTGGTGAACTTATTTGATAGCATCTACTCCATGCCTAGGTTCAATTCCATTGAAGCACAGTATAACTCCTCTGCTCTGCTCTTCTTACACCTTCACACTTATCTTTCATTTTTACACAAGGATATCTTTTTCGCAACTACATTACATGCTTTTATACAATTCATCAACCTTGAAATGTACTTCAAGGTTAGTATTACATTCATCAACCATTGGAACAATCTCCAAGGTCGGCATTACAAACATACATAGAAATAGGTCTAGACCTAAACTAAATTTTCTAAGGTAAAGATGTATGTGGATCATGTTATGCCTTGACTGGGATTCAAATGCAATCTTCCACATCACGACAAACTTCCACAATCTTCAATGTATCTCCACGAGTAATGAAAACAACCAAGTTAACCAAGATTGTGTTAACATTAAGTCTTTTAAGAATAGTCTTCATCCACGATCCAAATTTCTCTTTGCAAACCAATCCAAAGGTAGGAACATGATCAGGAGACATCCACAAGCACATTGTAATCACCAGGAACAACCACACAATCTCTAACCACTCTGTCAAGAAGATTCTTCAAACCGGAGCACATAAACAACATTATCAACTACTATCATAGAGAAAAGATAGCTTGCGGACCACCAAATCATGAACCATTGGAGTTAAAGGCACTTATAATCGTTACAAACTTGAATCTAGAACCATAGACTGAAATACTTAATTGCGGAGGAATGCGGAGCATAATTCATTCTCCATGTCATCAGTGGATACTCAGAGAAAGCAATTTTCACTCTGGTGATCATAACTCACTCAAATCTTCATACCGGAGGCTCAAACTTGGAACATGGCACCTTCAGACATATCTCTAAACAACTTCCAATCCATAGACAAAGATATTCATTCTACAAGAAATGCGGAGCAATCTTATCGATTGTTCTGTTGTAAACAAAGATACTCTTCTATACACTGTTTCCACCGGAGGAGCAAATTTTCTCAAAAGCACTTGGAAACTCAATATCAGGATCACTTACTCATTATCTCCAACACTTATATAATCCAATGCAAAGCATCTAAATCATTACAAGCAATCATCAAAACAAGAGCACAGTTGACACCAATGACAACACAGATATGTTGACATCAATGACAACATTGGTTAGGCACATACTTGCAACAATTGTTACTATCACCTTGGAAAGATTTAGCAACCATACACTGCATTGGTGAATGAGGCATCTGACAAACCATACACCATGGAGTATCTTCCAATATATTGATGTTTATCTTTAATGGATCGAGTGTGTCTCTATTATGATGACCTATCTAGTTGTTATTAATATTCAAGACAGGTTTTCCATTATGCCAGTTTGTATTACATGGCATGTCATGCAATTATGGTATTTTCTCTCTCTTCTAATAGTTTTGCCTATCATCTCCTAGTCCCTTTTTTGTCCTAGTTACCTTGTAACTAAGATCCTTCAAGGCACTCATCACTTGATCTAACTTATCTTTATATGTGGAGGTTGTATTCTGTTGGATTTTATTATTTGGGTTTTGTAAGATTTTCACTTTATCTCTCCTACCCCAATTTTTGGATGCTTTCTTGTTATTTTCAATATTAGTTGCAATCCTAAAAGCATCTCTTAAAAATCATTAGTGTACAAAACCCTACACATAGGTTCATTTGTTCTCATGTGAGGTGGGACCTTATTAAAATTTCTGGTGAATCTTGCACTAAAATTAGAAATTGATTCATTTGATCCTCTGGTTATACTAGTGAATTCATTTATAATGAACCTAGGATCAGTCTTGTCTCCATACTGTTCTCTAAAAACCCTTATGAATTCATCCCATGATCCAATACTCTGATCAGGCAAGTTTCTATACCATTCTTTGGCTTCATCATCCAGAGACTGCATAAACAGTTTCATAACTACATCTTCATGTTCAATCTCAAAATCATCCATCAAATTTAGAAAAGTTTTTAAATTTTCCTCACCAAAAATTGCATTATTACTTAAGAATTTTGCTAACGCCTTCCTAACATCATTATCAATTGGGTTAGGGTAACCAGGAATACCAGTAAAATCTAGTTGCCTATATCTGTCTACTTGCATTGGCCAAATATATTTTGATTCACATTACCCTACTTATTGACATTCAGATTTCTTGGGGGATTTTGATTTGCCCTATGTTGATGCAGATTTTGTTATTGATTAGTCAACACACTCTGGTTCTAATTTTGATTTGCTTGCAAATTCTAGTTTGCATTTTGATTAACCCCTACTTGTGAGTTACCTATTGCATTATGATTGTTATGGTTCACCATATTTTAATTATTCTGATTATTCTAGTTATTGGCATTTTAATTAACAAGGAGTGCATTATGATAAGCAGTCCTTAATGCTTTAACCGTTTCTCTCATTTCATCTCTTATCCTGAGTGCTTCTAAAAATTCAATTTCAGCTCTAAGGTTTTTGACTTCATCTAGCAAATCATTTTCATTGGGCCTTGATGAAGATGGGTTATTTGGATTCTCATCATTTGTACTCTTTGGAGACTCACCATCAAACAGTTGCTACTTAGACTCCTATGAGACATGTCAATCCTCAATCTTTGTTCGTTGGCTTCTTTCTTCTGATAGACTTCATGGATACAAGCCTCTGCATTTGTCAAATGTTGCTCATGAAACCTAACTTCAGGATTTCTTTCTTGACTATTAGCATTATTCTAGGGTGACAAAGGACCATTCTGGCCATTTTAAGGATTAGGAGAATTATTATTTCCCTTTTTGACCAATACATTCTTCCTGATAGCTCTGGAACTAAGGGATTGTTTTGAGACCTTCTTCCGTGCATAGAATAATGATTCACCGGTTAGGAGATAGATTCAGAGTCACCACCCAGTAAAATGGGATTCAGTATGTTAAACTCTAGGATAAGGTCTGGATTCTTTTGTTGAAAACTCCCCAATAGAGTCACCAATCTGTTGGTGTTCCCAACTAATTTTCTGATTATCCCTATAAGGTAGTTATCCTTAATGCTCAAGACTCTCAAGTGAGTGGCCAATGAACAGGAGACAACTGCTTGTTCTCCTCTACACTTTAGGCTCTACTAGACCTAGGGGGTATTTCCTTAAGACAATATCAAAGTATTTCTCCTTATTTTAACAAGATATTGGTTAAGTAGATTGTTCTCAATCAATGTACTGAGGTCTGAAAGATCCTATTTCAGATTCGCTAAATCCTCAGTATGTATTCATTTTAGAACTCTTGAGAACATGGAACAACTTGAACACATTATACAAAACAAAACAAAAAAGGTTTTATCTTCTTGATTTTGTAGTTTATGTGCTTGGACTTGAGAGATATCCTCAGATTGGTGCCTATTTAGAGTAACGGAGTCAAAACCCTACATGCAAGTGTTCCTTCATAACAACTCAACTTCATATTCAGAGGGTAAATAGAACCACTACTGCCTTACAATAATGAACCCAAGAAAGAGTATCATTTGTGATTCTACTTCACTACTACAACAAATCCCTGTGATTAGCTCCTTTTTTTGCTCCATTTTTTGCTTCCACCCACTGTTTTAATGTATTTTTCTCTATTTTTTTGAAAAAGTCGGCACTATTTATCAAGTTGGCACTTTTTTTGGCATTTTTTGCACCGATCAGAACAAGTAGGCTCTAAATTAGGTACCAAATTGCACCTAAATTAGAGTCAACTTTAGCACCCAAATTAGTGCAGACATTAGCGTCAGCTTTAGCACCGACGTTAGCGCCAGCTTTAGCGCCAACTTTAATGTCTAAATGAGCGTCGACTTTAGCTCCGTACCTCTAAGCCTCTATGGATTGTGTTGGATCAAAATTTTAGACTTTAAAATTTTGCCATTCCCACCATAATCCCTAATAAGATGTTCTACTTGATGAAATTCCCTTATTAGCCCTAAATTCTATACCTCAACCGTAAAATATTTGATGAAAAAATCACTATAGCTAACATCGGAAAGATGATACTACATCGGGGAGACTCAATATACAGTCTCTTCAATGACCTGAAGGCATAAGCAGACAAAAGGAAAATCACACGAAAACCCAAAGTAATGAGAAAAACCCCACCTACACCAGAGTTTTCTGGATATTGATGATCCTATCGAAAGACTAGACACTATGATTACACATGGACCAGAACTGATCAAGAATGTTCCCCTTCATGTATTTAACAAAAAAGGAAATAGCTTAAAGATGCACAGGTTGAGTATAAAGTACCCCTGGGTCACTTGTCACCTCAACCCACACCAGATATAAGTTTCTCTACAGACACAAACATTGCAGAAGGAGAGGGAGAGTTTGAAGAAGGGGTGCAAAGTTATGACCCAGCATTTGAGGTGTATGAACTGCCTAAAGATAGAGAAGCTATCACTGTGGAAGCACCAAATGATCTATCATAAGACATAAGGCACCTGGCCAACAGTAAATTCATATCAGATGATGATTTCATCAAAACACCTAAGTTTAAAGCCTTCTTATATGAATACAAGGGCAAACAAGCTAGGAAGAGAATGAAAAATATCACTCCTGACATATAGGATGAGGTGTTATTTGAGCTTCAGAAGGGGATCAACAATGAATTGGAGATAATGACTCTAGAAAGGGGAAGGACCTTCTGACAAGAAGCAAGTGTGATTTTGATTCCTGGATGGAACATGGCTTCGGCCATTGTATTTGATACTTTCAATAGAAATCAAGATAAGAAGTTGAAACTCAGCATAGAGGTAATGGATGATATCAAAAGAGGATCAGGGTATGACCCTGATAAAAGAGCATTGCTTATATGGGTGTTGTATCCTCCAAATAATAGACCACATATCATTGATGATCCTAATAAAGATTTTGGTCACATGTTGATACAAAGGATTGAGGATACATATCCTATGGACACTGTTGATTTAAATGTTAATGTTGCAAGGTTTACTAAAGCATAAATTGAGAAATTAATCAAAGATAATAATATATATAAGAAAGAAAATGCTATGCTGAGACAAGAGATTGGTTTCCATAGAGACAAGTTGCCTTCATTTAGCAGCTACTCACCATACCTAGAAGGTGATCAAAGGGTAATAGAGGCCTTGGCAGATGTGAGTTATTGGAAGTATAAGGCAGAAAAGAATCAAAAGAAAAGTGAGCAACTAGAAACTGAATTAAAAACTATCAAATATAGTATGTGTTGGATCTAGGGCATACAACTGAGAGGGGGGGGTGAATCAGTTGTATAAAACTTCTTCTTCTTTCAAACACTTGATTCTTGTTGTTAGTTAGCAGCATATCAATTAATCATCCATGAAAGCATGATACATAAACACAAGAGCAGATAAGCATCAACACATTGAACACCAAGATTTTGACGTGGAAAACCCGGTTAAGGGAAAAACCACGGGGTGATTAACCCAAGAATTATTCTCTGTTAGAAGAATAAAGAAAAATGAATGGCACATGCCAATTAGGGCTCACTGCCTGAGCACACTGCTCACAAAGAGGCCCACTGCCTACAAGGAGACACACTGTCTACAAAGTGATAAAAATCACAGTCTTGAACTGGAGAATGACATCTCTACCATGTCCGGATCAGTTCCAATTAAGCCCAAAAACTTATGCTCTGCCTTTCGCACTTCCCTTCACTATGCCACACTCATCCACAAAAACCACACTTTGAAATGAACTCACAAACCGTTATTTATACAAGACATCGACTTAGGAACAAACATCTAAGTCGGCAAACAACCATAAGAGTATCCGCAAGATGAATAACACATCCGGTCGGCCACCACAAGAACATTCGCAGGATGAACAACTCATCCGGTCGGCTAAACAGAGCAAGAACTTCATCCGGAAGAATAACTTCAATTCTGGGCTCTACCATCAATGCGGACCAACAACACAACCTAAACATGATCCAAGAACCTTCACAAGCCTGTCTAAATGACCGGATACATCCGCACTTCCTCTACTTACTGGAATCTCTTGTCTTCCTCATCTGGAACTTCAAGAACACAGTCTGTCGCCACTGTCATAATGCAAGAGGTACTTCCGGACCTCCAAATCATACACAAATCAGGATGACACATCACAAGGACATCCCAAACACTCCTTCCAATCCGCAGATTAGGATAATACAATTCCAGACCTCACCGGACCTTTTTGTGATCCTCTGTCACCTCTGGATACTTGCCGGAACGGGTTGTATACCGACAGCCAAAACTCCTTCAGATCTTCATGCGGACCTCTAAAATCTTAACTGAAGCATCTCAAGACTCATATCTACTAACCCTTTAATCCGCATCCTCCGGTTCTCATCCTATACAGTACATTTGCCTCCTTCTCATCACTATTCTTCACTGTTCCTGACTGAGGCTAATTTTCTCAATATCCTCAGCACACAGCTCATCAAATCCTTCTTGTCAATGCAATATGAGTATGTTGACATCAATGACAACACTGGCTCACCTCATACTTGCAACAATCTCCCCCTTTGTCATTGATGGCAACATATGATGTGAAAAACCATTAAGACAAGAACTTCAACTTTTCACATGTCTTCTCTTCCTTTACTGCTCCCCCTTTGATCATCAACCACTTGTTTTTCACATGTCTTCTCTCCCCCTTTGACATCAATGGCAAAGGGCTCATACTTGCAATTCTCATACATCAGAATCATACCAGTTGCTTCCCCTTAGTTGCAGCTCCCCATCAGTCCGGATCACAAGATATGACTGTGATAGCCACCGGACTGATGCACATCAGTGCATCTTAGTTCATCACCGGAGGGGCCATGACCCCTAACTTCTTCCGGAGATATTCAAAAGAGTCCTTGGGAAGAGGTTTTGTAAAGATATCTGCAATCTGATCCTTGGAGGGAACATACTCCAATCTGACTTCTTCCTTGTTTACTTGTTCTCTCAAAAAGTGAAATTTGATAGATATGTGCTTAGTCTTAGAATGCAATACCGGATTCTTGGAAATATTAATTGCACTTGAATTATCACAGAAAATTGTGATAGGCTCCTCATATTCAACTTTGATGTCTCTTAGCATCTGCTTCATCCATAAGATTTGAGTGCAACTACCTGCTGCTGCAATGTATTCTGCTTCAGTTGTAGACAGAGATATTGCATCTTGTTTCTTGCTTAGCCAAGAAACCAATCTCTTCCCCAAAAAGAATGCTCCACCACTAGTGCTTTTCCGGTCATCCACATCTCCTGCCCAATCTGCATCTGTGTAAGCATGAAGAGAGAAATCCGGATCTCTAGGGTACCATAGACCATACTCAACTGTTCCTTTCAAGTACCTAAAAATTCTTTTGATTGCCATAACATGAGATTCTCTAGGATCAGCCTGGAATCTTGCCACAAGACCAACAGCCTGCATTATATCTGGTCTAGTTTGAGTGAGATACAACAATCCACCAATCATTGATCTATACTTTGTCTGATCTGCCTTTGGAGAATCATCATCTTTGCTTAACTTACATCCGGTTGCCATAGGAGTGTTCATTGGCTTTGAGTCTTCCATACCAAATTTCCTTAACAATTCTTTCACATATTTGGTCTGAGAAATGAAGATCCCTTCTTTTGTTTGAGCAATTTACAGACCCAAGAAGAAATTCATTTCACCAAGCATAGACATTTCAAACTCACTTTTCATCTGATTTGCAAAAGTTTTGCACATACTATCTCTTCCTCCAAAAATGATATCATCCACAAACACTTCAACAATCAAAATGTTTTCATGATCAATTTTGAAATATAAGTTACTGTCAGCAGTACCTTTGTTGAATCCAATCTGCACAAGATGCTTATCCAACCTTTCATACCATGCTCTTGGGGCTTGCTTCAATCCATACAAAGCTTTCTTCAACTTGCAGACCATATCATCATTATCAGACAATTGAAATCCATCCGGTTGTTCAATGTAGACTTCTTCTTCCAGATCACCATTTAGGAAGGCAGACTTGACATCCATCTGATATACCTTGAAGTCTTTGAAGGCAGCAAATGCAAGAAGTAATCTGACTGCTTCAATTCTTGCCACCGGAGCAAAAGTCTCTTCAAAGTCAATTCCTTCTATTTGAGAGTAGCCTTTGCAGACCAATCTAGCTTTGTTTCTGATTACTTCACCAGCTTCATTTAGTTTGTTCCGGAAGACCCACTTGGTTCCAATTACATTCCTGTCTCTAGGTCTGGGAACAAGATCCCAAGTATGATTTTTCTCAATTTGCATCAATTCATCTTCCATTGCTTTGGTCCAGTTTTCATCATTGCAGGCTTCATTTATTGTTTTAGGTTCAATCTTTGAAATTAGACAGCATTCATCCTGATTTTGAGCAATATTCCTTCTAGTTTGTACACCTTTGCTTCTGTCACCTATGATCTGATCTTCAGAGTGGTTCAGTCTTACATACCTTGGAATTTTGGGAGTATCCAGCACTGTTGTTTCTTGATCAGGCTCATTCAAACCTATCTCTTCTTCCTGATTTACCGGATCAGGCTGACTCTGTCTCACCGGAGAGGATTGAGTTCCTTGAACACTGTCTTGGTCATCTTCATCAAGCTCATAAAATCTTGAAGGTTTCTCAATTCCTTCATCAACTTTCACATTGGTGCTTTCTATCATCTTCCTCAATCTCTTATTGTAACACCGGTATGCTTTGCTTTGAGTGGAGTAGCCCAAGAAAATTCCCTCATCACTTCTAGCATCAAACTTTCCTAGATCTTCATCTCTTTTAATATAACACTTGCTACCAAATACTCTAAAATATTTCACAGTAGGAGTGATGCCAAACCAAAGTTCATAGGGGGTCTTACCGGTGTTGTTTCTGATTTGAACTCGATTTAGAGTGTAGACTGCGGTGCTGATAGCTTCTTTCCAAAACATTTGAGGAACATTTGCTTCCAACATCATTGTCCTAGCAGCTTCCTGGATGGTCCGGTTCTTTCTCTCAACTACTCCATTCTGCTGTGGAGTCTTAGGAGCAGACAACTGTCTCCTTATACCCTGTTTCTCACAAAAGTCAATGAATTCACCAGATGTAAATTCACCACCTCTATCAGACCTTAGACACTTTAGTTTCAATCCGGTTTGATTCTCCACCATAGCTTTGAAGATTTTGAACTTCTCAAAAGCTTCTGATTTTTCTTTTAGAAAGGTAACCCACATCATCCGGGAATGATCATCAATTAACAACATGAAATATCTGTCACCTTGCAGACTCTTGATTCTTGTTGGACCACATAGATCAGTATGTACTAATTCCAACAATCCGGTAGAAGACTGATCTTTGCTTTTGAAAGAGACTCTGCTTTGTTTACCTAACTGACATTCTTTACACACACTATTTGTAGGTTTCATCAATTTTGGAAGATCTCTCACAGCCTGAGTATTGCTTATCTTGATGATGTTATCAAAATTTACATGACACATTCTTCTATGCCATAACCAACTCTGATCAATTTGAACAAACAAACAACTTTTATTTGAACCAACCAGATGAAAGATATTACCTTTTGTCTGAGTACCGGATGCAATTTCAGTTCCGGAGCTTGTAAAGATTCTGCATTTTCCATTCTTGAACCGGAGATCATAGCCTTTGTCCACTAACTGACCAACACTGAGAAGATTGTGCTTCAATCCTTCAACATACAGTACATTACCTATTTTGCTCTTACCATCAAAGGAAATAGTTCCCCTACCTCTGATTCTGCCAGCAGAATTGTCACCAAACTTTACCATTCCTCCTTCATATCTTTCCAAATCTAAGAACTTATTCTTGTCACCAGTCATATGGTGAGAACATCCACTGTCAATAACCCAATCATCCTTTTCTTCCACTTGAGCAGCCAAAGCTTTTTCAACAACTTTGTGATTGACAGATTCAGAGAGTATTGAATCTTCTTCCTTGATGGCAATAAACACCCACTCATTTCCGGATTTGCTTCCTAGTTCTGATTCATCATCTGTTACTCCTTCATTGTCATCTTCTTCATGAACATAATAGCAATTCTTTTGAAACCTTTGTCTGTTATTATTAGACCTTGCAGATCTTTCCGGACATCTTGAAGCAAAATGACCAATCTTATTGCAGTTGAAACACTTAAAGGGTAGTTTTCCTTCATACTTACCGGATCCTCTTGGCAGTCTCTTTGCAATGAGGGCTTCAAGTTGAGCTGTTTTTGCTTCTTCTTCTTCCATGTCTCTTCTTGCTTGATCATACCATGACATCTTCCTTGATGAGTTTTCTCCCAGATCAAATCTCTGCTTGCCTTTCACATAGGCACTGGCTTTGAAGGCAGATTCAGTCTTGGGAGGATCATCTCCAAACTCGGTCATTTCAAATGCAGCTAGTTTGCTAGCCAGTTGTTCTCTTGTGACAGTTGTGTGGGCTCTGAATTCATCAATGGCAGCAACCTTGATTTTGTAGGCAGCAGGAAGGGACCTTAGGATTTTGCAGACAATCTCATTTTCATCTAAAGTTCCACCAGCATTTCTGATTCCACATACCAGCTCATTCACTCTTGGCATAAAGGTAGTGATGTTTTCATCATCTCTCATTTTCAATCTTTCAAATTTCCCTTTCAGACTTTGCAACCTTGCACTTTTGACAAACTCATCTCCTTCATACAGAAGTTCCAGTTTAGTCAGGATCTCATATGCAGTTGGTAGGTCAATAACATTCGAGAGATCTGAGTCATTCAATGCGCTTAGAAGAGCTTCCTTGGTCCGCAGATTGTTTTCAGCTTCTGTGATTTCATTCAGAGTTGTCGGACCACCTTGTGGAGGTACATATGGTTTTGAAACCATAGCCAAGTATGCTTTTCCCATACATTCCAAGTGACACTTCATGCGACCTTTCCAGAGAGTGAAGTTGGTTCCATCGAACTTCGGACTATCCTTCTTGTATGACGACATCCTGGATCTCCTCAAGCGGTTAAGCTCCTATCAGAGGAACTTAGCTCTGATACCAATTGTTGGATCTAGGGCATACAACTGAGAGAGGGGGGGTGAATCAGTTGTATAAAACTTCTTCTTTCAAACACTTGATTCTTGTTGTTAGTTAGCAGCATATCAATTAATCATCCATGAAAGCATGATACATAAACACAAGAGCAGATAAGCATCAACACATTGAACACCAAGATTTTGACGTGGAAAACCCGGTTAAGGGAAAAACCACGGGGTGATTAACCCAAGAATTATTCTCTGTTAGAAGAATAAAGAAAAATGAATGGCACATGCCAATTAGGGCTCACTGCCTGAGCACACTGCTCACAAAGAGGCCCACTGCCTACAAGGAGACACACTGTCTACAAAGTGATAAAAATCACAGTCTTGAACTGGAGAATGACATCTCTACCATGTCCGGATCAGTTCCAATTAAGCCCAAAAACTTCTGCTCTGCCTTTCGCACTTCCCTTCACTATGCCACACTCATCCACAAAAACCACACTTTGAAATGAACTCACAAACCGTTATTTATACAAGACATCGACTTAGGAACAAACATCTAAGTCGGCAAACAACCATAAGAGTATCCGCAAGATGAATAACACATCCGGTCGGCCACCACAAGAACATTCGCAGGATGAACAACTCATCCGGTCGGCTAAACAGAGCAAGAACTTCATCCGGAAGAATAACTTCAATTCCGGGCTCTACCATCAATGCGGACCAACAACACAACCTAAACATGATCCAAGAACCTTCACAAGCCTGTCTAAATGACCGGATACATCCGCACTTCCTCTACTTACTGGAATCTCTTGTCTTCCTCATCTGGAACTTCAAGAACACAGTCTGTCGCCACTGTCATAATGCAAGAGGTACTTCCGGACCTCCAAATCATACACAAATCAAGATGACACATCACAAGGACATCCCAAACACTCCTTCCAATCCGCAGATTAGGATAATACAATTCCGGACCTCACCGGACCTTTTTGTGATCCTCTGTCACCTCTGGATACTTGCCGGAACCGGTTCTATACCGACAGCCACAACTCCTTCAGATCTTCATGCGGACCTCTGAAATCTTAACTGAAGCATCTCAAGACTCATATCTACTAACCCTTTAATCCGCATCCTCTGGTTCTCATCCTATACAGTACATTTGCCTCCTTCTCATCACTGTTCTTCACTGTTCCTGACTGAGGCTAATTTTCTCAATATCCTCAGCACACAGCTCATCAAATCCTTCTTGTCAATGCAATATGAGTATGTTGACATCAATGACAACACTGGCTCACCTCATACTTGCAACAGTATGGTCTCTGAATTGATTCAAAGAAGGTTTGGCCACATGATGAAAAATAGCAACAAGGTTTGGGATTTGCACAATAGAACACATCAATTATACCAAGAGCATAAAAGACTACACCTCAAAATGTTGGAAACAAAGGAAGGGTTGAATGCTAAAGCTAGCACTGAGGAACAAGTGCTCAAAGGATATAATGAATTGATGAAAGAACATGAGAGATTTAATGGTATATTGATAGCAGATTTGAAAGATTTTGATCAACATATTGATTTGGCATTTCCCAACTTCTTCAATGATGAGGGCAACCTAAAAGACAAGGACACTTGGAGGAATGAACTGGGTCAGTTACTGCCACCACTACTTGAAAATGTAAATAATGAGGAAAGGGCGATAGAGAATACTTATACATGTCTGGGAAAGATATTTACTCTGGAATCAATGATGAGCAGTTTACTTGAGACTGATCCATGTGATGATCAAGGGTACATCAACCATATTGGTCAGATAAATCTATTTGTATCTAGAGCACTGTGATGAAGCAAAAGCAATACAATTTTGTCAAGCAATACAGGTGTATTAATCTGTGTTATGGAGATGAGGATGACCTTGCCAGGCCTTTGATTCATAGGTCACTCTATGGAGATTAATGGAGCCAGAATCATATCGCCGCATATGCTTTTATCTTCATTTATGTTTCTTAATTATGCATTAGTTACCAAAAGATGTTATTATGAAAAGGTACAATGTTTCGGGCCTGAAGCTTGTTTGCATCCTATAAAATAGGATACCAAGGCCACTATGAAGGAGATCATCCAATCTATTTCAGAGACATATATTTAATATAAAAGCAGTATTCAAAGAATCCATTTCCATCTATCTATGTTTTCAAACCAGTATGAATTGCTAAATTAATAAAAAGAATCAAAGTTAGTTGGTGGATCCAAAATTGATGTTCAATTGTTGTGTTGATGTTAATATTTATGCGTTGCATGATTGTCTCCAAAGTGGTTTGTCAAGTTGTTTAAGTTAATTTATCAAGGATATCATTAATTTTTCAATATACATTTGTTGTTACTATATGATCTGTGTGATTGGTTTCTGTGGAAGTTGATTTAAATCTGGCTGAGCAGTCAGTGTTTATTGGTCTTTGCCCAAGATTAAAATCCTTTGAACAATCTATTCTAGTTGGTTTCCTTCCTGTTAGAATTAAAATCCTTTTTCTAGGTCATAGCAATTTGAGGAAATATCATTAGTATTTATAAGAAGAATCTTGTACCTCAACATTCTTGCACATCTGCACAAGATACAGATTTACATAAGTGCCTAACAATCTGAGTTAATTTATTGAGCCTCAATACTTCTTATATTTGAATGAATATCAGTTATTGAGCCTCAATATTGTGCTTATGTGAATGAATATGCTGATACAGTAAAGCATTTACTGTTGATGTTTTCAGTTACATGTTCAAAATTATGTTCAACGTAAAAATGAAAACTATTTAAAAATAATAAAGTTAACAAAGTTGCTTATTTAAATAATTGTGAGTTACGTGCATTAATATTTTATTAACTTTTCTGTCTTCACAAACATATGTTGATACAAAATGAATGGAAGAAGCATCCAAGTAATCCTAATTTTTTCTTCCAACAATTCATACCAAAGATTGAACAATTTAAGGATATGGCAATAGATAATTTGTATCGACACAAATAATATTATTGAAGAACTACAAAGTTTAGGCCATAAGAATCATCCTTTTTTAAACATGGATTGCAAATAATTCTAAAAATTTAGAAGTCTTGGTCATTAACATTATTGTCTGCTACAATGTCATCAAGTGTATCATTGTCAATGTTCCTATGTTCTTTCAAGTATTTAATATTACCATCATCATCATCTTAACCTGCATCATCTTCATCATCATTGAAATTTGACTGTAGACCATCTATATTGTTACCAGATGTATTTGGATCATCATTTTCTATACCATCCATATTGTTGTCTTTCATAACATCATCTAACTCTGGATTGTTGTCTTCTTGTGCCTGAACATAACCATTTTCAACATAATTGTGAGTTATGTGCATTAATATTTTATTAACTTTTTTGTCTTCACAAACATATGTTGATACAAAATGAATGGAAGAAGCATCCAAGTAATCCTAATTTTTTCTTCTAACAATTCATACCAAAGATTGAACAATTTAAGGATATTGCAATAGATAATTTGTATCGACACAAATAATATTATTGAAGAATTACAAAGTTTAGGCCATAAGAATCATCCTTTTTTAAACATGGATTGCAAATAATTCTGAAAATTAGAAGTCTTGGTCATTAACATTATTGTCTGCTACAATGTCATCAAGTGTATCATTGTCAATGTTCATATGTTCTTTCAAGTATTTAATATTATCATCATCCTCATCTTGACCTGCATCATCTTCATCATCATTAAAATTTGACTGTAGACCATCTATATTGTTACCAGATGTATTTGGATCATCATTTTCTATACCATCCATATTGTTGTCTTATATAACATCATCTAACTCTGGATTGTTGTCTTCTTGTGCCTGAACATAACCATCTTCAACATCATCATGCATGTCAATTTCTTCGATGTTCTCTAATCCCTCTCTCTCATTTTGTTAGCCATCATTCTTTTTCTTAGTATCCACTAATGCATCGTCAAATATATGCCTTAATCTTGGATCATAATGTATGACAAATATCCATTTCGGGTCCAAAATATCTTCATAGAAAAATACCTGCACATGAACGACATACATATATTAGACGTATGGTATAACAATTTTATTGATTAATAAACACATGTATATATTCACAATAAACTATGAATTAATAGATTAATGATCACTACCACTTCTTGTTTGAGTTAAATAAATACCTGCTCACAATGAATTGGTAGAACATAAGGCTCCTTATCCTCCGGTAGGAAACATGAGGAATCTATAGAAAACAATCCACTATGGGTATCATGTCTTCGTGTCCTCTCAAATGCTTCATACCATCTACACATAAAAACACAACATTTAAAAGAGCAGAAATCCAACTCAATAATTTCTTGTATTTTCCCAACATATTGTAGATTCCCTTCAATTATATTCTTATCTTTTGAGCTTGATTGACTGGATTGCTTGAAGTCAACCATGATGCCACAATCAAAGGATCGTCTCTTTATATCTACACTTTCTACATGATAATGTCAACCATATGACCACATTGTTGGATATTTCCTCGCCTGTGAAAGACCATTTATTTCAGTGAAAACAAATATAATGACGAATATTAACAAAGTTAATAGTGTCAAAACTGTAAGGAAACAACATTTTGTAAAATTCCAATTGTACCTTTCTTTCACATCCTCTAGACATGTTGATTTCATCTTCTGTTATGTTTGAATCTATACCTGCATCTTCTATTTGATTTTGAATTTGTTCAATAACCCATTCTAGTGTGCAATCTTTGCCCCATTCCCCAAGCAAATCAGTGGGAAGTGGAGTATTCCTTGGGTTCGATCTCTTAAAATGTCTCCTTACTTCTAACACTTCTCTCTTTTTATCATACAAATCGATCCATTTGTTCATAAAGTCCATGTGGTACAGAATGAACTTGTCCAGTATAGCACTTTCGTCTACACCTATTACATGTCAACATGTTTATTTCAAACTCCAAATGTCATGCTATTAATTTGACAAATAAATTACAGAGTCAATTAATGATTGCAAGAAAAATAACCACACTGATCATGAATTTACTTACTAATTTCTACTTGAACACCATTAGATTGTGGTTTTTCTCCATCAATAATATCTGATGCTCGTTCTTCATCTCAAAAGTGTGGCCCATCTTCAAAATCCTTACCAAGGAATTCACACAGGAAGAAAAATGCAAAAACATCCACCTCGTTGATACGACACCCACCAATTCAATGTCATTGACTAGGTGTATAAGTATATGGACTTGTAGGTCCATGAAACTTGTAGGGAGATCCTTCTCAAATACACATACAATTTCTGCAATTTCCTTCTTCCATTTTGGCACTTCACATTCGTGGATCTCCTTGGAGGTCACCCACCTAATATAAGAATCACAAATTAGTATGAACCTTTAGTCAAAAATTAAAATGCAATATAATATCTCTATGTCTCTCACACATGAACATTTCATATAACCACATACCTTGTAAATGCTAACAATCAATTTATGGCATTCCTTAAGTCAATTGTAAGACAGGAATCCCCCCTAATTGCCAATGGCATGATATGCTATCAAACACATTTATGAAAAGGTGATTAGTAATTTTTCCTCACACAACAAAATATCAAAATATATTTAATACTTAATCAATGTTAGTAGTAAATGTTAAATGATGATATATAATACCTTCATAAAATTATGAAAATCATGTGATATGTCCATCAACTGTAAAAGCTTTAGCCAATGACGACCCATAGCCAGTAGGTGTCCTTATTGAACGGATGACATTTTTTAGTTGGTCTAGCTCTTTTTTTTTTAAATCCATGGAGCTTCTGCATATGTTTCATTTTCCCTGTTTGGCCACAAATGTTTTCTATCAATTTTGGTACGTAAAAGAGCAATATCTCTCGTCGAAGATGAGGTGTCCTTCTCTTTGCCTAATATATGTCAAAATATAGAATCTGGGACATTTTTGAAGCTATGCATAGGATCTAATAGGTGAGATATTAATAGATCCTTCCAGTAAGGGAGCTCATAAAATATGGATTTCCTTTTCATTCCTTTTGGCATATTAACTACAACTTGTTTTGGTTCTTCAATTAAATCACCCTGATCAAAAAAATCCTCCCAAGCTTTCAATTCAGCATCTTCATACTTCTTAAGCCAATCACCTAGACCTATAATCATGGGAGGGCCTCTATTTTCAACTTTTCCATCAAATTGATTCTTCAAGCGATTTCTAAACTTATGATCTAGTGGTAGAAAAACCCTGTTGTTTGCGTAAATAAATTTATGTAGATCTTTAGAATATCACCCTTGAAATTGTTCTGCACATCTTGGATATGCAAATATCCCCTTTGTTTGAAGCCCTGCAATTCAATAAGTAATGTTAATAATATCAAAAAAATAGTATAAAACTAAGTATGAAAGTTGGGATGGAAATAAATTATGAGTTAAATACGTAAATATTTTATCTTACCAGAACAAACACCAAGTCCTAGGAAATCATGAATAGTCCAACATAGCACACCATACAACATGAAGGACCTATTTGATGGGGGACGTGATATGTCATACATTCATATGCCTTTCCATAGCAGTTACATCTCATCAATAAAAGGCACAAGATAAACATCCATGTTTTTAACTTGATGTTTTCCTAGAACAATGAGAGTCAGCATAAGGTGCTCCTTTCTAACACTCATCCATGGGGGAATATTGTATACTATCAATCCGACTAGCCAAACACTATAATTTGAGCTTAGGAAAGAGAATGGACACACTCCATCAATAGCAAGACCAAACCTGATACTACGGGGTTCATCTTTGAATTTTCTTGGCCATTTTTCCTCTATGTGTTTCATTGCTTTGAAGTCAGCCAAAATTCACATGAATCCATCTTTACTCCTATTTTTTGCATGCCAATCCATCAATTGTGCAAGTGACTTGCAACAAAACATTCGTTGAAGTCTAGGTATAATCAGCATGTGACGTAAAACCTTCTTTGGAATTGTAGGACCTTGTACATCTGTACGATATCTCTTCTCTTTGCATACAGGGCATTCTACCTTGTTTTCATATTCATCTCTGTATAAAATGCAATCATTTTTACATGAATGAATTTGCTTATATTCAATCCCCAACTCAACCAACAACAAACGCGCCTCTCTACAAGTTGATGGAAACACATTCTCTTCGGGGAATATTTTAGTTTTTAGTGCCCTATAAGATTGCCAGAGATTAAATCAATTGAATGTTTGACTTATGATGAACATGTTTCATATGTCAATCTATATTAGGACTATTTATATACAATATATGGTTTTAAATTCCCCTTAAAGAAATAAAAATGAAGTTGATGAATGTTTACAAATTATGTACACCAATTGACAATGCAAAGTAAGAAATGGATTTCATCTCACTTTAGTAGGGTAGTGAATCCTTTATCTAACCAACCAAATAGTGACTTGATTTCTAATAATATTAATGTGCATGCCAATTTTGAAGTTATACTTGCACCCGATTTGAACACGGGTGTCTTCACTGCTTTCTTGATGGAGTCTTTTAGGTTGTTATCATCAACATTACGTTGGTGGTAATTACCCCTGCTATCATCATTACTGTCAACCATATGATCATTATTGTCATCATTGTTTCTATCCCCAAATAAACCTGTAAGAATTTCATTCAATCCTTCTTCATGCACTGCATTTTCACTATCATGATCATCATCATTAAGGCTAGCTGGCATGTCATTAGTGTATGCGGATCTCATCAGCAGTTCAAATTTCTTAGCTACTAGTATTCTCTTTAATGTTGCTCTTTTCTACCTGGTATGGTTTAAAGGATGGTTTGGATCATCTCGTCCAAACCTTAATAACCCAGTTGGATCTTGGGTATTAGTATGTGTTTCATCAACATCTTCTACCTATCAACAAACACAAGCATTATTTAATGTTTGGCAACAATTGCACTAAATTCAAAATGTATCAATTTCAAAGAAATATAATCAAATATGGCTTAAAAAATAAAAATATAAATTGTATGAACATATATACGTCAATTGAATAATGGAACATTATTTTATAGACTACCTTTTTATACAATAATTTAAAGAAAACACAATTTTGACAACATAGTTTATAAAACATCAGTCCATACTCATTTATTATTCTTTGGTTTTCTGCCCTTAAGAACATCCTTAGGGAGACCTTGTTCTTCCCTTTTCTTTCGCATAGGAGTGTGTTTTAAGAAGGGGTAATCAATCAATAACTCATCCCCAATGGTAAGGTCCATAATAGCCTCAACCATTATGAACCTATCAACCTCTCTTTCCATATCTCCATCTTTATCATTTATAACCTCAACAAATTGGCAATTCGGTCTTACATTAGGGTCCCTTCCCTTACTACTATTTATAAATCCTGCAATATTTTTCTGTGTATGCACGTCCATCTATATACATAAGATGACCTCTATTCATTTATTTTCCACTTTCCAATTGGAAATGATGTGTATACATATTTGAATTTAGACCATATGCTGACATGCTAGGCTTATATTCTGCTAGCCTTCTCCATTCACCACTGTAATATGATGGACCATAATATGGCATTAATCTCCTAGTGGTTTGTTTTGAATTGTTTTTATGTTTAGATCCCACATGTACATTTTGGATGACAAAGAGGCCTAGATTCGCTCCATGAATATTGGAGGGTTGTGTCATATAGATGTATCCCCAAAATTGAAACACCTCATACACTCTAGGTAGTTGTTGATCACTAGGCCAAGCGCAATATAGTCAGTGATCAAATGTCTCTTTGTAAATTAATCTCAAACTCAGGGGTAAGTCATCATCTCCATCACATTCATTCTCATAGAGTATGTAGTCCACCTTCCCCTTGTCTTTAAGCAAATTATGCATCTTTAAACTGGTTCTTGTTATGTTACTTGTTTTCATCAATTCTTTGTCTTTGGTGCTGGAATATTGGCACATATTTTTGTTAGATGTATCATCTGATGAATGATCATTGCCCTCTAGGTTGGAAGTCGGTGATCCAGGAAACTTTAAACCAAGAACTTTATCCTACAAGTATCCATTAAGAAAAAAATTAGTTATTTAAATACTATAAAACAATGTTTAAATGAAGTATACATGTTATTTATATCAAATTTGAAAATTCCTTACCACAATTCCTATTGGATTTGAATCGATTGTAGGAGGCATACTACCGACTGGAAGCTCATCATATATGTAATGTCTTTGTACAATCACTCATTTGAATTATTTCTTTCCACGACATACAGAACATCCACAAACAATAATTTTCTCAAAGTATTCATCCCATGTACTATAATCCTGACCAACCTCTTGTTCAATGCAATCATTTGTTGTGTCTGCAAGATCCATTGTCATATCCTCTTCCACCCACTGTCATCTATGTGATGTAACAGTTTTAGGTCCACATCCACATACATATCTTTTTCTTTTGCTAGTTGAACGCTCAAGCTCTGCATTTGCTCCAATCTCCATCTAAAATAATCAACAACATGCATTAATTTATGTCAAGATTGGATAATACATTATAAATTTCAATAATACTATGAAAAAAGATGGGCGTATCACAAAATGCCATCAGATCATTTTTTACTAAGTTAAGTCAAAATTTGAGTACCTAATGTCCCACTTCATCCGTTGTGTCCTCATTTGATATGACATGATCTGTTGTCATGGCCTCGTCTAGCCCCTTTAATACACAACATAGTAAATAATGTTTAGTACACCAATTATATCATTTCAATGAATATGCTATCCAACACAAAACTTCACTTTAGTCATATATGTGACATATTCATATCATGTTTTGGCCATCCTAATTTTCAAACTTTTCCCTTGATCATAGAATCACATTTAATCACCATTCCTGTGCATTTTCAACCAATAAGTTTGACCTCAGAGGCCTCATGGAAAAAAAAATGACGTTATCTCCTCTATGTTGTAGCATTTGTAAATTCATAAACACCTTCCTCCTTTGGTTGAGGTTGTTTTCTCTTCTTACCTCTATTGTATATGCAAATTCCATTGTCATATCTATTTCCACCCACTTTCCTCTCTGTGATTTAGTAGTTCTACGCCATCCACGTCCTCTCTCCATGGCCTCCTCTAGATCCTGTAATACACAACAATGACAATAGTCACATATCAGTTGTGCACCAAGAGGTTAAAAGGAACCAATCAAGATAACCACACATGAACAGCAAATGTGTCCTGACAGATTATATAAATTTCCTATATGTTTGCATTTATCCTCTAACCTTTCTACATCAGCCCTCAATTATGCAGACCTCCTAGTTCTTATATGCAAATGATTTGTATCCTTGCATTCCTATTGCCAAATACAGTGAACTGATTTGAATCCTTGTATAACCAATTTGTAGGTACAGTGAATTGATTTGAGTTTTTGCATTCACAATTAAAAAATCACAGCAAGATGGTTTGAATCCTTGAGTTTTAAGTAAAATGAAATGGGTGAGACCAGTGCCTTGTTGGGTAAATGGAGTCAAATGAAAATCTGAGATAAGTGTCTTATATTTGGTAGTAATTCTAATTGTTTGGCACACTAATATTGGTTAATAACTTCTATAACCGTGCAAGGAAATAATTGACACTCTTCTTAATAATCCAACTGACACAACCAGGTTACTTGTAATTTATCAAAAGGATCTTTAATCCCTACTTGAAGGAACCAATTGAATAAATCAAACAAGAATAGTAGATGATATCAAGTTGGAAACAGAATGCCAACCCTAATTATGTGGTTCTTCTTACTAATCCAATTAATACTCCCAGATTACTGTGATCTGAAAACAATGTTGGTAAGATTTTTGGGATATCTTCAATGGGGCTCTCGGTATCACTAAAAGTAACATAGGGGAGAGGACCCAATTGCTGAGCATGTTCCAATAGCTATGATAGTGTTTGTGGACTTAACAATATTTTTAAAACTTTAGCACTAGTAGTTGTAACTTTAAGGTTGTTAGTGTTGACTATAAGTACCTATAATTGAATGAAATGTGCCCTTTAGATTTAAAAATAACCAATTATTGATCCACCTTAACAAAAAGCATGCTGAGAAACTATTGGTCCACCTTTGGTCAAGAGCATTGCCCTTAGACCTCACTCTAGTTTTCAAAATAAAAAAATAAAAAATATTTTGAACCATGCTAGATGAAAAAACAACATTTTTTTTTAATTTTTGACTTTTTTCCAATTAAATCCCAAATATTTGAATTACATTTATTCTTCTAGTTTGCTAAGTCAATCTTTATCCTAAGTAATGCTCCTATGGCCCTAGCAGTGATACAAACACATGGCTCCACAAAGAGATAGCAATTTTGGACTAAATGATACAAACTTCTTTCTACCATAATTTTGGACTAAATGATGCCATGGTTGAGGGATTAGGGTTTAAGGTATAGTGTTGAGGGTTGAGGATTTAGGGTTTGTTAGGTCTCAAAAATGCAAGTTGCAAATCCTAAGAGGATGCCAAGCTCTATGCTCAGGTTTGCAATGTTTTTGAACTAACGCAACGGAGTTAACCTGTAGGGTTGATGACTCCCTGCACTTTAGGTTTTGCTAGACCTAGGCGGGTACACCTCACTAATGAAGCAGATTGAATGGATGTGTGATCTTGGCTGAGTGATGGATCTACCCACAGTGGCAAATGGTGTGGAATAGATAATTACTTGATGCATACTTTTACTTCTAATGTCTGAACAGTAATTGAAAATGGTATGGTTCTAATTTGGTATAAATTGTATAAGCAATATCAAGGCAAAACTAATGAATATGTTCAACTAATGAAATGAGTAAGACCAGTACCTCATTGGGTAAATGGAGTCACGTGAGAACTTAAGATTAGTGGTGTATATCTGGCAATAATTCTAACTGTTTGGCACAATATTCTAGTTTATAACTCGTATAAACATGCAAGGATGTGGCTGACAGACTCTTCTTATTGATCCAATCAATATCTATTAAATTACTATGATCTATCTAAGAGGATTTTAATCCTTCCTTGAAGGAACCAGTTAAAAGGGATCACACAGTGACAGCAAATGTGCATTGACAAAATGAAACTAGTATGACAGCCTTCAATTATAAACTCTTCTTATCTATCCAATTGATATTTCCCAATTATTGTAATCTATTTAAAAGGATTTTAATTCTTACTTGAAGAAACCAATTAAGAAAATTACACAAGAACAACAAATGTGTTTGATGAATTTAATATTCTTCTTGGAATAAATTCAAATAATAAGGAACACCAACTTGGAGACAGTCAAATAATTACTTAACTTAACAAATAGTTGATACCAATATAGAACCACCGAATCATAGATTTTCAATTGATTTCTTCAAAATATTGTTTGCAACATGGTCTTTAAATGAAATTTCTTCTGCTATCTACTTATATCTCCTATTCTAATATCTGATCTCCTCATGATAATAAAATGGCCTCTGGTTCCCTTATATATATGGGAAGCAAACAAGCTTCAGGCCAGTTACAATGGGTCATGTCTTTTCGTAATTAACAATATTAAGAAAACAAACAAATTTCTGATTTTAGAAAACACCAATCTATTAATCTGTGAATAGAAATCCGTGACCATTCAAGTCTTGAGGAAGGCTTTCTATTTTTCCATAAGGTGCTTCATTTGTCTGCTAGCTAATTTACTCCCTCTGAAGATTTCATGGTGGCGTCAGTCGTATCAATTGCTCTGCACAGGAACAGATTAATTTCAGATAAATGTTCAATATGCTCCTATTTTGCATATGTGTCAACATTAAGGGCTATCCCTTTCATGTCATGCTCCATGTTCATCATTTTCTCAAGATACTTGTGAATATTCTGCATGATCATATCTTCATTATTAATTTCTTGTAAAGCAGTATTTAGAACTATGGATACATCTTCCTTCCACTCTTCATATTTTCGTGGTTCTTC
This sequence comes from Cunninghamia lanceolata, assembly GCA_027924645.1. NCBI lineage: Eukaryota > Viridiplantae > Streptophyta > Pinopsida > Cupressales > Cupressaceae > Cunninghamia > Cunninghamia lanceolata. The sequence goes on along the minus strand of BSBN01001465.1, from coordinate 1,593,921 downwards.
AGTATCATCATGAATTAAGGGAGCAATATCAAAAAAATTCAACTCCTTATTTAATTTATTATGATACTTTTCATGCATCTTGACCAACTTATCATACATTTGCAATCCTTGTTCTATTAAAAGTTTTTTGTCTGAAAGTACCTCTTTCCTTTCCATCATCCTCTCCTGCAATCTTTTGTTTTCTATAATGGCTGAATATGTTTGTTGGAATGATTTCCAACAGGTATCTGCACATTCTCACGTCTTTTTGAACCTTTCTTTTATTATTTCAGAAGCCATGGTGTATTTGAGGGTCTTTACTTCCCTTTCTAGCTTCTCACATTTTTTCTGGGATTTAGCATGGCATTCTTTCCAATAGATTACATCTGTTAATGCCTTTATCATTTCTTTGTCTTTCTAGATCCATGGGGAATGTACCTTAGATGCAAAAGAAGAAGCTCTTTCCTTGTGGTATATTAATTCTTTCTTCAGCTTGTCATTTTCCTTGATTAATTTCTCAATCTGGGCCTTAGTGAACTTTGCTACATTAACATTTAGTTCAACAGTTTCCAAGGGATTTGTGTCTCCTATCCTTTTGACCAAGAGGTGACCAAACGTTTTATTTGGGTCACTAGTTATTATTGGTCTCTTATCTTGGGGATAAAAAGACTAAATCAATAAAGTGGCTTCATCTACATTATACCCCAACCCTGAGTATACTTTGTCACTTGCTTCCTCTGTCAAACTCAGTGTTTTATCTTCCCTACTCTTGAATGTGTCAAATACAATGGCAGAGCTCATATCCCAACCTGGCACAAGCAATACCTTGGCCTCTTGGAGTAGTTGTCTTCCTCTTTCTAGAGTAATAGACTCCATTTCTCTGTCAATCTCTTTTTTCAATTCCTCCAAGGCGGCAGTTTCTTGCTCAGGGGTAGTATCTTTCATTTTTTGCCTCATTTTATTTCCTTGATATTCATATACAAAAGATTTAAATTCAAGAGTCTTAATAAATTCATCATCAGAGACAAACTTCTGAGCAACCATAACTCTGATGTCATCAGACAGATCCTCAGAAGTCTCAAATTTTACATGGTTCAATTCTGCAAGAGGCTCATAATGTGGAACAACATGAGCACTTATTGGTTGCATTTGTTCAATCTCATCATCACTCACTTCTTCATCTATATCTATATCTACAGAAAATGATACTTCAGGGGTTGGCTGTGAAGGTATGTGAGTCAAAGTTTGCACCTCTTGAGATTGTATCCTAGAGTATTGTATGTAAGTTGTATCAAAAGCAATCAAAGGCACACCCTCAATTATCTCATCTACATGAGCAATAAGCTGCTCAACTCTTGATAATGGGTCTTCAATTTTAGAAAAGGCTCTTGAGTATGAAGGAACATTATTGCATTTCCAATCCTCTGCAAATAGAATTTTATTAAATATAGCCATTCTATCTTCAGTAGAGGCTTCGTCTCGATTTATAATTATATCTATTTCTGAAAAAAGATGTTCATAACTAGATAGACCCTGTGAGACCCTAGCTCTATGAATAAAACCCTCTATATCAAAACCTATTCTTTCATCTCCTATTGGGAGACCATACTGTGCTAGTTTGGCATTGACTTCTTCATAACCCTCATTTATGACTATTGTGAATTCCCCAAAGTAGAAAGTGTTGGGCATGAATGATTGTTTTTGTTCCTCTTTAGATGAATAGGATCAGATTTAGCTAATTGTCTCACAATTTCTAAGTATGCAATTCTGTCTGGGACAACCCTAGGCAATAGATAAGGGGAACCCTCAAATCCATAGACTCGTATCATGGTGCAGTCTGAAAAGGCATACCAATCTCCCCAGTTATGACCCACCTTAGTCTTTGGATCATTTTCCTTTGGCCTAAGAAACATTTGTATCCTAGGAGAGAGGCTATAGTCATGAGAATGTCCCAATAGTTGCATTAGAGGCTTCACAAAATATTCTTCAAAGCAAAAATAATGAGATCTATCAAAATGACAATCCCACAGTGAAGTCCACATTTGCATTGGTTTTGGGTCCCCATTGTCAAACAAGTCCCAAATTTTCATCTCTGAACTCCACCATCCTCTACCATGCCCTTCATACAAAAGCAAATGCATTAACAAAGAGTAGTGTTTGAAATTAATCTTATCACTATTATGTTTGATTTTCTCCAATCCATGGTTTAGAGTATTAGCTATGTAACTTGCATAATCAAAAGGCCTTGCTCCCTTTGTTTGAATATCTGCAGGTAACACCATAGGTGCAATTGACATTTGTGGGGGAACCTCGAGACCTAAGACTTGACTAGCAGCATAATAAGTGTAACGAAAGTACTCCTCAAATAATTCTTCAGAAAATGGAGGGTTCTCAGCATTGGAAAATTTCCTCATCTAACCCTTGTCATCTTTTAGCCTATGTAAAGCTAACTTGCCTCTCTTATAACTGGTGTCCATATGCCTATACTCCAGCAATAGGTCTTTGACTATAATGGGCATGTCAAAGCCACATTCCAATTGAAAAACATTCGCAATTAAATCCTTAGAAAGCACCAGTATATTGTCACCAGTGTGTGATCTAATAGTTCTTGTTTTTGGGTCATATTTGCTAGCTAAGGTTTTAATCAAATCCACATTGATAAAGACATTAGACACTATTAGCCTTGCTAAATTTAACCTCCAAGGGTTGCAGACAGGATAATACCAATATTGTTTCTTGAAATGATACAGAAACAATTGATACCCTCGAAGAGGGGTCTAAACATCTCCTAACTCCTTATAGTCATCTATCAATTTATCTATGGAGGGATTAGTTTGGGCATTCTTTTTGGTCTCGGCCCAAACCCTGGGCATTGGTCAATTAAATCTTGATTCAGTGATCTTTTCTCAACCTTCTGATTTTTAGCTTTATGTTGCTCTGGATTATTTTCCATAATGCAGACTCCAAAGCTTCTACATAGTATAAATTTATACTCAGGACTGATATACTTGAAATATATTTCTGGTCCTTGCTTTGCGAGATGTCAAAATTCCTTTCTCCTTCTTTCCTCAACCAAATCTTACAGGGGTGGAATAACTTATTTCAATCTCAACTCATAAATGCACCTTGAGATGTGTATCTTGCCATCGAGCCAATTTATTAATTGTAAATATTCAACCGATGTCTTGGAATGTCACATCAATCTTGTCTAACAATCATCATTGTATCGCTAAGACTTTGTTTTATATTCCACCGAAGTCCATCCCTTCCATCAATAAATTTCCTTTTCTCGGTCCATCGATGAGGTTCCATATGAAGTTACCCCGATGTGCCCTAGTCCAACCGATGTTCTTCATATCCTCAATGTTTTATAGTTATTTCGGGCTATCGGTGGAACTTCATCCTTAGTTCCACCGATCCTTACATACTACAATGATGCTTTTGTCTTTGTTGGTTTTATCGGCATGTCAGAGGAACTCGTACATAAGTTCTGCCGAAGTTGATATGTTCCGGCGATATAACCTTCTTCAACCAAATCTTACAGGAGTGGAATAACTTATTTCAATCTCAGCTCATAAATGCACCATCGATGTGTATCTTCCTAGTTTATTAATTGCAAATATTCGAGTGATGTCTTGGAATGTCACATCAATCTTGTCTAACAATCATCGCCATATTGTTGAGGCTTTGTTTTATATTCCACCAAAGTCCATCCCTTCCATTGATAAATTTCCCTTTCTCGGTCCATCAGCGAGGTTTCATATGAAGTTGCCCCGATGTGCCCTAGTTTGGCTAATGTTCTTCATATCCTCAATGTTTTATAGTTATTTCGAGCTATCGGTGGAACTTCATCCTTAGTTCCACTAATCCTTACATGCTACAATGATGCTTTTGTCTTTGTTGGTTTTATCGGCATGTTGGGGGAACTCGTATATAAGTTCTGCCGAAGTTGACATGTTCTGACGATAAGCTAACTCCAGTCAAGTTCATTGGCTCATCGGTGAGGGTGTGATATGTATTCCACTAATATTCACATGTTACGGTGATATAACCTTCTTCTACCAACTTTATCAGCTTGTCAGTGGAACCATGATGTGGTTTCCACCGATGTCTGCATGTTATCCCGATAAGCTCATTTTATTCCATTTTGTCAGTCTATCGGTGGGATGACCTCAAAGGTTACCCCGATAGATCTTTGTTTTGCTGATCTAGTGATACTATATCTTTATCGGGCCATCGGTATAGCAAAGTGAAAGGTTCCAACGATGGGGTCACATTGGGCCGATATGTTCTTAGGAAAGGCAAAGGGTACAATTCGTGGAATGGATATGCAAGACTTAGGTTAATTATGGATTTTGTAGCACAATTGATCACTATTATGAGATTAAGGGTATAATGTTCTGATATTGGTTGAAAAGGGGATTAGGGTTTAAGGTATAGTTTTTAAGGTTGAGGGTTGAAGGTTGCGTTATGCTACAATGAAAGGTTATAGTCCCATTAGAGAATGATGTCCTCGCACATGGACCATGTCGAGTGCCCTCATGATGTTGGTAAGGGATACATGGAAGGCAAATGGATTAGGAAGATAGTGGATTATGACATGGATTCTAGAGGGGAGAAAGGTGGATTATGTAGGGAAAATAGTGGATTATGATGTGGATTATGTCAGACTTATGCCAAAGCATGGACCATAGGGATGGTATGTGGAGGGTATATAGGATAGTGGATGAATGATGGTAGATTTATTGTGGAATGGAAGGGAACCATAACCAATGGTTACACACATCCCCATAAATGTTGAAGCTTGTGATGCGGAGGTGGTGTAGGGTGCAATGGAGATGTTTTCTTAGGAGATGGATGATGAAGGGATTTAGGAACCCACATAGACTTAGGCGTTTTATTACTTTTGTTTTGCTTGTGGGATGGAATGTTTTTACACTTTTGAGCTGAATGGGAATTTGAGATGGGAGTAGATGGTTGGGATTTTTTAGAGGTAGATGCCTCATTTAACTTGATTTCTTGTTGCTTAGGTACCCATACCATTTTGGTTTTGGACTTTGCTTGTGGAGGTATGGGCTTGGATAACTTTTTGGATTGATTTTTCTTTGACTCTTTGTTTTTATGTCCTGAGGCATGAGGACCCTTAGGATGTTTCACTTTATCAGTAGAGGCATCTAATTTTGCATTTTTAGATCCCTTGATGATGGTGGAATGAGTGGAAGCTTTAATTTTAGCTTTAAGATTAGGATTGAGGGTTGAGGGTTGAGGGTTGAGGGATTAGGGTTTAAAGTATAGTGTTGAGGGTTTAGGGTTTAGGGTTTAGGGATTACGGTTTAGAGTTGAGGGATTAGGGTTTAAGGCATAGTCCTGTTTAGGGTTGAGGGTTTAGGGATAGGGTTTAGGATTTAAGGTTCAAGTGTTGAGGGTTGAGGCTTTAGGAATAGGGTTTAAGGTTTAGTGATAAGGGATTAGGGTTTAGGGTTGAGGGATTAGGGTTTAGTGTTGAGGGATTAGAGTTTAAGGTATAGTGTTTAGGGTTTAGGGTTCAGGGTTTAGTGTTGAGGGATTAGAGTTTAAGGTATAGTGTTTAGGGTTGAGGGTTTAGGGATAGGGTTTGGGGTTTAAGGTTTAAGGATTGATGCTTCAGGCTTTAGGGATAGCGTTTACGGTTGAGGGATTAGGGTTTAGGGTGGAGGGATTAGGGTTTAAGGTATAGTTTTTAGGGTTGAGGGTTGAAGGTTGCGTTACACTACAATGAAAGGTTATAGTCCCATTAGAGAACGATGTCCTCACGCATGGACCATGTCGAGTGCCCTCATCGATGTTGGTAAGGGATACATGGAAGGCAAATGGATTAGATAGATAGTGGATTATGACATGGATTCTAGAGGGGAGAAAAGTGGATTATGACGTGGATTATGTAGGGAAAATAGTGGATTATGATGTGGATTATGTCGGACTTATGCCAAAGCATGGACCATAGGGATGGTATGTGGAGGGTATGTAGGATAGTGGATGAATGATGTTAGATTTATTGTGGAATGGAAGGGAACTATAACCAATGGTTGCATACATCCCCATAAACATTGAAGCTTGTGATGCGGTGGTGGTGTCGGGTGCAATGGAGATGTTTTCTTAGGAGATGGATGATGAAGGGATTTAGGAACCCACATAGACTTAGGCATTTTATTACTTTTTTTTTGCTTGTGGGATGGAATGTTTTGACACTTTTGAGCCGAATGGGAATTTGAGATGGAAGTAGATGGTTGGGATTTTTTAGATGTAGATGCCTCATTTAGCTTGATTTCTTATTTCTTAGGTACCCATACCATTTTGGTTTTAGACTTTGCTTGTGGAGGTATGGGCTTGGATAAATTTTTGGATTGATTTTTCTTTTGACTCTTTATTTTTATGTCCTGAGGCATGAGGACCCTAGGATGTTTCACTTTATCAATTTCTAGATCCCTTGAGGATGGTGGAATGAGTGGAAGCTTTAAGTCTAGCTTTAAGATTAGGGTTGAGGGTTGAGGGATTAGGGTTTAAGGTATAGTGTTGAGGGTTGAGGGTTTAGGGTTTAGGGTTTAGGGTTTAGGGTTTAGGGATTAGGTTTAGAGTTGAGGGATTAGGGTTTAAGGCATAGTATTGTTTAGGGTTGAGGGTTTAGTGATAGGGTTTAGGATTTAAGGTTCAAGTGTTGAGGGTTGAGGCTTTAGGGATAGGGTTTAAGGTTTAGCGATAAGTGATTAGGGTATAGGGTTGAGGGATTAGGGTTTAGTGTTGAGGGATTAGAGTTTAAGGTATAGTGTTTAGGGTTCAGGGTTTAGGGTTTAGTGTTGAGGGATTAGAGTTTAAGGTATAGTGTTTAGGGTTGAGGGTTTAGGGATAGGGTTTAGGGTTTAAGGTTTAAGGGTTGAGGCTTCAGGCTTTAGGGATAGCGTTTATGGTTGAGGGATTAGGGTTTAGGGTGGAGGGATTAGGGTTTAAGGTATAGTTTTAAGGGTTGAGGGTTGAAGGATGCATTATGCTGTAATGAAAGGTTATAGTCCCATTACAGAATGATGTCCTTGTGCATGGACCATGTCAAGTGCCCTCATCAATTTTGGTAAGGGATACATGGAAGGCAAATGCATTAGGCAGATAGTGGATTATGACATGGATTCTAGAGGGGAGAAAAGTGGATTATGATGTGGATTATGTAGGGAAAATAGTGGATTATGTCAGACTTATGCCAAAGCATGGACCATAGGGATGGTATGTGGAGGGTATGTAGGATAGTGGATGAATGATGGTAGATTTATTACGAAATGGAAGGGAACCATAACCAATGGTTGCACACATCCCCATAAACATTGAAGCTTGTGATGCGGAGGTGGTGTAGGGTGCAATGAAGATGTTTGCTTAGGAGTTGGATGATGATGGCGCTAAATTAGGCACACTTTGCACCAGTTTTGGCGTCCCAAAGAGATTACATTTAGGGCTGAAAGTTGGTGCAAAAGTTGGTGTTAGAGACACCGACTTCAGCACCAACTAATGAATCCAAAAAAAATTAAAATTCACGCCAACGTTAAAACATACCACACAAAAAAAACACAAATAAGTTAATACATTTAATCCCACAACACAGTGTACTCTGCCTCTATTTTAGGTTTCCTCTTAAGAATTGTAGGCTGTGAAGCGACAACTTTATTAGGTCAAAAATGAAAGTTACTAAAAAGTTTCTACAACGGATCCGTGAATTTGTATTTTATTTATTTTTGTTTCTAGACATCTAGAAGATAAAAAATTGCTTTAGCTAGCTGCTAAATTTGGGGTTTCTAGCTACCTCAGCCATTCAATCAAGCTTGTTCGTCTGCGTTTTAGCAAGTAAGTTCCAATTGTTGAGCAATTAACTCTTGACCTAGGTTTTTATCGATTTTGATATAATTTTGAGCTCAAAGAAAGTTTTTCTAAGATGTTGTACTCACGCTTTAGGGTAAATTTGAGTAGTAATGTTGTTAATTATCCTTGCTTGCAATATAACTTGCATTTACCATTTTAGGAAGGCCTGTCGAGTAACGTCTCTTTGTACATCATTCCCAAAATACAAGCTGTTAAGATTTGTTTTTGGCTACATATTTGTTTTTGGCTACGACTGGTCAAGCACGCTGTTAAATCATACCTAGCTACGATTGCCTCCACACATTGGATGAAAATAATTTGCCCTAGGTCACCTCAAAATGTCAAGCAATGGATGGAAGGGAGCAAACTCTAGCCACAATCAGGTAATTCACTATCAATTTATAGATTTGTAAATGTTTCCATTGTTTCTTTGATTTTTAGTATTTAGTTTTCTATTTCTAAATTTAAAAGAAGAATTTTATTTTATATATATATATATAGGGACATGATACTGACAAAGATAAAGAGGCATTGGCTTCCATATTGGGGGTAGAGGCAGTAAACAAATTGGATGGTGTTGACTTGACAATGCTTGCCAGATACATAGAAAAGTGATCTAGTAAAGCCCCTGAAACATTGCAACCAAATCAACAGTGTCAAAGGGAATCAATTGATTCCCCAACCAATCATGGATCAGGCAAAAGATCTAGGAGGAAATCAATAACAGTAACCTCTAAGAATGTGGAACAGGGAGTAGAGGCTTCCAATGTCCAAGCCACTCCTAGGATACAGACTTCTTTGACCACCACGCCATGTTTTGCATCTTGCATTGGTAGCTACGATACCAAGATAGAATATGATGTCATTTCAGGGGAAGTCCAAATGACAGATACTGGAAAAATGTTTGTGAATAGGTTGAAGGAATCATGCCTTCAACGGTTCAAAGACCATCTACACTTGCCATTCTCAAAGATACCCATGCACCTGCAAAAAGCAATTATCCAAGACATGGAGACTGAATTTGGCACAGGTTGGTCTATAAAGAAAATAAAGCTACGAATGTCTCAAAATTGCAAGAGATTTCGGTGCAACCAAACAAAAAAGATTAAAAAAATCCCTCCCAAGCAAAGGCTCAAAAAAAGGCCAATTGATGTAAGTCTCAAAGTATGGAAAGAGCTTGTAAAAGCATATGAGAAGTCCGATGCATGGAGGAAGTCCGGTGAGGAGAGTACGCAGGTATTTGAATTTGCTCAGAAGATTATATCAAATTTATTAAATGATTTTTAAATTTTATTTGTGCATAATGAAATTGAATTAGTATATGTTTCAGGACGAGGCCTCCAAGGCTAGGCTTGACAAACTTCGTGCCACTCGTCACAATGGCCAAAAAGGTTTACAGGCCTTGATCTGTACATTTGTAAGTATATTTAATATGTTAAATGATATTTTTTTTATTTCCTAGGAAAAAGTAAATGATTGCATATTAATTAGTTTAACTAGTCCATGTGCCATGTTTTGACAGGAGGAGAAATATGGTCGGCAACCAACGCAATTTGAAAAGGAAATGTTACAAAGAAAAAAGTGGACCGATTTTGTAATCTAGATGGAGAATGACATATCAATAGTTGATTTTCAATAACTTATTTGGATATTGTTGTGTTGAGTTTCAATAATCTTTGAAGACGTTATAGAGTGATACTTGAGACAAACAGTTACAGTTGTCCTTTATTTGTTGTGTTTGGTTTCTATTGGTCTTCTTATCTTTTTAACTCAAGTGGATTGTTATTCATAGGTTGCTTGTCATTCTTGTTGATCATGTGGATGTAGTTATCATTGAGTTTTCAGGTGGTCTCCTAAGTGAATAGACCAAAGGGTTTATCTCAAGTCTTTGTTTCCTAACCTTTTTATTATAAAACTTAAAGGGGGGCATGCATTACAGTTACATTGTTGGTTATATTTCAAACCTTTGAAATATAATAATGGACATTTAAATTTTAATATGCACATTTTTTTTGTTGAGAAGGAGCCATCATTGGCAGTAGGCATTAACTCTCCTCTGCCATAACAGCTTTGGGAAGTACTAGTCTTTAATGTGCTTGGTTTTGGGGTATGTGAGGGAGAAAAGGAAGGAGTGGGGAACCATTTTGGGGGGGAATTCTTATTTTTGCCTTGGGATCGAGGAAGGAAGGTTGATGGTTGGACTATAAGTGATTTAGAGGAAGGGAGACTTTGGGTGTGCTCATCATGTTGGCTGAGTGTCTTTCTGTTTGGGTTGGAGACTAAGATTCAAATTGCCAACTGGTCTTCTTCAACTAAGCTAACCTTTCTTTGAAGTAAAGCTCCTTGTCATCCATTCTTGTAAAATTACACTAACCATTTTGGTGAAACATTTCCTTTAACTTGTGTAACTGTATGTGGTCTTGTGAAAGCCTATGCTAAAGGGTTTGGGTGAGGAAAATATTGTTAATTGTGAGAGTTCAGACTTAAGATCATGGGACTTACGAACTATGGCAAACTGTTGGTTATTGTGTTTTGGATTTCTATCATGAAGGAAGCTATATTAATTTGGTCACAGTTTGAGGTGGAGTTTCAAACACTGGCTAGAATTGCTAGAATGCTATCATTGCAACATACCATGAGTCTTAAGGAAACTTGGCCTGGTTCATGGTTATCTTTTTTGACATGGTTGTAAACCCTAATGGTGTTGGTATTTCACCTATAAATGTCCACTCTCTCAATTGTGGATGCGAGGTCTTCTTGGGATTAATAATGCCACTCCTAGGTGGGCTTTTGGGATGGTTTTGGATCTTTGGTTCAGGTCAACTTGCCCCCCAACACTCCCTCCAAGGTTATGAGGTTTACATTACTGAAGCCACAATCAAATACAATGTTGAAGCAACACTACATGATTGTATTTGATTACCAGTTGACTCTTGGAAAGAATGGGTTTTGTCAATTGCATACAGTTGTGTAACATTGCAATAGTTGTATTATACTTGTAACTAGAACAGTCTATTGTGAAGGCATTTGTTTGATGAGAATGACCTTTGAGTTAATTGTAATCACTTGCACTAACTTAGAAATGTGATTTCAAACTAGTATTTATTAAATTGGAGACTGTTTGTGAACAAATTTATCTTAGTATGGACTTCCCTGTGTTTGAATGTCTGAGCACTACCCACGGAATAGTAGATATTATGTACTTGTGATCACTGCATCATTTGGATACAGGACTCATAAATGGAATATAGGACCTTTTGTTTCATTGTCCATAAAATCCTAAGGGTTGATTAAGTTATTGTGCATGGATGTAAATGGAAACTTTAAGCTCTCTGAAGGCTTGCTTATTGTTTGCAAAGTAGCATTAATTTCTTATTTTAATTGTGGAAACATCTTGTGGACACTAGTATGGTGTTGACTAAGGAATTATCTTATAAACACTAGAAAGGTCTATGCATGTTAATCATAGATTGTAACCCTACATTTGGAAGGAAATTGTTACTGTAGATGTGATATATACTGTACAGTGGTATCTAGTCTATGGCATGACATCTTTAGTAGGAGGTACCTTTAGATTTCTATAGCATCATGTCTGGGCTAAGGTATCGTAAAGTTAAGTGTGCATTGTATGGTGTTATTGTATTGGAGGTTGTTGTATGCAAATCTACAATGATATAAGGAGACTCGACTCTCGTCATTTCATTGCACAAAGTGAGTGACAAAACAACTACCTAGTTTAAAATTGGCCCTTCTTTAAGCAACATATGTAGCAATGAGACTTAGGATTCTTGAAAATGAGAAGCATCCTTCTCCCCATACAACCTGGTAACTAGGGGCTCTCTGTTTACGTGCATGGTTGACCTCCTTGCCGTTGCTGGCTATCTTGAAGACACCCTAAACTTTATTATTGAGATACTTGTTAAATATGTGCTGGTTGTATGCATGTGTTTTCTTGGTGCCTGTAGATCACATTTGAATATAGGCTTAGGAGTATTTACAGCAACACTGCTTTTTGATTTGGATCCTAAAATGTTGCACAACTTATTTTCTTCTCTCAAACATCTATCCACAAGTGGGTAGGTGTGGTGAGGTAAGGAGATTCATGAAAGATAGAGGAATTAAAAAAATGCTCAAATGCAGTTGGATTGAAGGGCATAAAATGGTACATGCTTTTTTGTGTAGGAGACAGATCACATCGATAGACAAAGGAGACCTATGCAAAGTTGGAGAAATTGGCTTGGAAGATGAAGGCGGTAATGTATTTTCCAGATTCAAGAATTTACTTAATGTTGTGGAAGGATGGGAAAAAGAATTATTTCTCTGCCACCATGGTGAAAAGTTGGCAATTGCATTTGGTTTGTTAAACATGCCCCATGGAACAACTAGTAGACCTTTATCTTAAGGTTGCTCATGAACCTTAAGATAAATAATTATTGAAAAAAAACTGTGCATTCATTAATGACATGCAAGAGAATTTAATCAACTACTACTTAAAAACTCTTTAATGTTTTTGTCTAATGCAGGTTATTAGATTAATAGTGAAAAAGAACATACATTAACCATGCAATTTGTGGCACTTAAGGTTATGTAATAGAATTTATAGTTGATAGTTAAATTGTATAATAATTTTTTTTATGATCTTTAGTAACGTTTATTAGAATTGTTGCATGTTTTACATCATTGGAATGAGATATTAGTTGTAACTTTTTTAAAATTTTATTATGGTATGTGCACTTTGATATGATGTAATATGATTATGGTTTCGTTTCATATGTTGGAATATTAGATATATAACAGAAAAATAAATTATTACATAAAATAAATAATAACTTTTCATTTTAAATGTTTTTTTTTGCAGAACACGGGTCTTCTAGAAGATGAAGATGATCCTAATGATATAGATCCAGATTAAATTAGTTCTGGTACAGATCACATGGCAGAGGATGATTATGATGTAGAGACAAAAGACAACGAGGCCAATGATGATGATGATGATGATGACGATGATGATGATCACATGGTGATGATGATAAGGCAGTTGCTGGTAGTAGCCAGTGACATTCATGATCATATAGGTTGCATCATGGATCATTGCTGATATATCCTTATAATGCCTATTTTCATGGTTACTATCATAAGTATCATTTTCACAGCCTGCAGTACCATATTATTGAGTTGTATCATTTTCACATGTATCAATTTGACTTATATCATTTGGACATGTATCATCTTGGCTTGTATCATTTTGAGTTACATAATTTATCATTTTTACTTATATCATTTGTACATGTATCATTTTGACTTATGTCAATTGTTGGACATGTATCATTTTGACATGTTATTGATCTACTGGCATATTTGACTTTCACTTGTTTTAGTTATATATGATGATGATCTTATCAGTATTGACTTGTCAATTTATATATATTGAAAGTGGTCAATGATTTTTGGATGGATATTTATTACATATGGTGATTTTAATTTACTGCAGGATGGATGTTGTAAAATTCAATTAAATTATAGATATTTGACTCACTTGTTTTAATTATAGATGATGATCATGTTATAATAATTATCTTGTTATTTTATAATAATTATCTTGTTTTTTATATAATTATCTTGTTAAATTGGAAGCAAAACCCAAAGTAGCAAAGGAGGTCATAATGGAAGCAAAACTTGGTGTCAATTAGGAAGCCAAAAAAAAGCTATTTTAAATTCCATACAAGAAGCAAAATATGAAGCACGAGTAAGAGCAAAACTAGAAGCAAAAATGGGAGCAAACATGGAAGCAAAATTGGAAGCAAAATTGGGTGCCAAATCCGGTGCTAAATTGGAAGCAAAATTGGAAGCAAACTTGGAGGCAAAAATGGAAGCAAATCTAGAAGCAAAACCCGAAGCAACATTGGAAGAAAACTTTGAAGCCAAATCAGAAACAAAACTAGAAGCAACACAAGAAGCCAAACCAGAAGAAAAATTGGAAGCCAAATTCAGTGCTAAATTGGAAGCAAATCTGAAGGAAAATGGGAAGCAAAAATTGAAGCAAAACCAGAAGCAAAACTGGAAGCAAACTTGGAAGCAACACAAGAAGCAAAATTGGAAGCCAAACTGGAAGCCAAACTGGGTGCCGAATCCAGCGCTAAATTAGAAGCAAATCTAGAAGCAAAATGGGAAGCAAAATTGGAAGCAAAACTAGAAACAAACCTGGAAGCAAAACCTGAAGCAAAATTGGAAGCAAACCAGAAACAAAACCAGAAGCAAAATCGGAAGCCAAATTGGAAGCCAAATTGGGTGCCAAATCCAGCACTAAATTGGAAGCAAAATCGAAAGCAACACTGGAAGCAAAAATGGAAGCAAAATAAGAAGCAAACCTAGAAGCCAAACCAGAAGCAAAATCGGAAGCCAAATTGGGTGTCAAATCCAGCACTAAATCTGGCGCCAAATCTGGTTATTACTTTCTAGCGCTAAATCTGGTGCAAAAGTCGGCGCTAAATCTGGCACTGAAGTAAGAATGCAAAGTTGCGTCGAGTTTTACACCGAGAAAAGTGTCCAATTTCTGAGCTTAATTACACTAAAATCCGGCACTATTTTAGGCGCTAATGGCTTGTTCTATTGTAGTGCATTAATCCCATGATACAACACACTTTCCCTTACATTTGATTCAGATCAATTTAATATATTCCTTAAATAAATGTAACAAACTAGACATACAATATAGAAAATGTATACTGATCAATTCAAAAACCCTTAGCAACTTCATTCAAATGAAAAGCATTCATACCCAAGAAGACAATCGCAAATAATACACATAAAGTGTTTCTCATATAATTCAATCTAAACAAAAAATTGTCATGTAAGAACAAATAATCTCACATACAAAATATATAACCTGCAACCCAAAAGTACTCCTTTCTTATTGGAATGAATCAGAGTCTCAAGTATTTTACAATATTGTTCAGAGAATTCCAATCTCCTTGATGATACTTTCAACAATCACTACTACTTTCATAATACAAAAATTTTCCCATTATATTGGTTAGATACAAAGTATGTCGGCTAAGCTCCTAGAAATAACTATTTTTAGAAAATTTAGACCATTATTACACAAAATAGTTTTGGAGCTCATGCTCATTACAACATTTGATATTAACAATCAACTACAATCACATGTGTGCTAACACAGTCCTCCAATGTCAATGCTTGATTGATTTGAATTGGCTAGGAGAAGTAGCACCGCTGAAAACCTGTGAAAGTAAGGTCATCCTTGAAAACTAATGACTGATTGAAAGCTAACTCAAATATCATTCAGCTTCATATCTCTCCTCCCAAGATGCATACTCCTCTACCTAACATATGGTTGTATCTTCACACCAAGAACTCTTTCCACTTCAAGAGGCCTCTCCTCTTCAGGAATCATGAACCTCTTTGCATTCTCCAACATTTTCATGATCCTAACAACCATGTACTTTTCCTTATCACAAAAGCTAGGAAACTTTGTATCTTTTTTTTTTCTTTCACTCTCTGCATGTACAGTTCTTTTCCATTTTTCAGTTTTCTCTTCAACTTCTATAAATGATAAAGAATTCCTCACAACATCTTTAGAAAGGTTCATTTTATGCAGGAAAGCAGACCTTTTCACACTTAATCTAATTGAATTTATGAATCCTTCCAGATCAAATTGTTCTCTGATAGTAGCATAGTTCAACCTATAACTGCTCAACAATGGGTATATTTGATCCATGTCCTTTTTGTTCATCACCTAAAAATCTGACCACTTCAAGGTAGTAGGGAATAGTAAACCCTTCTTCTGATCTCTAAGATGTGATTTATCCACTTCATTCAACTGCCAGATAATCTCCAAATAACCCAGTCTTGTAGATACATATACAGGCAACAAATGTGGCTTCATAGTAAATCCATAAACTCTAATATATGTATAGTATTGCCTTAGAAACCAATATCCCCAATTATGCTTTATCCCTTGTCTAGGAGTTTCCTCACAATGTCTAAGGAAATCCTTTATCATCGGTGGTACTCTGTCTACATATTCACCCATATATTGCATCAATTTCCTCACAAAGAACTCCTTAAAATGATAAAGTTTGAATTTTCACAATCCCTATCCCACAGATAGGTCCAGCATTGTACTGGCCAGGGTTGTCCTTTATCATCAAACTATTGTACCCTTAGGGCCTGATTCTATTGTCTCCTTCTAGCATATAAAAACATGTGGCATATGTGGGAGTACCATTTGAATTCATGCTCCTAATTATTCTTTAGGGCTACCATTTGTTTATGCATATCATCTGCTAAGAAAGAGGCAGAATCAAACTCCATATTTACAATGTTATCTTGGATATTAATGGCCATAAACATCAAATGCACAGGAATATTTTCTCCTGCATCCTCACCCACAATTTGACACAATGAATAATAGGTCTTTATGAAATATTCTTTGAAGGCCTTTATACTAAGGGGTTCCTTCTCAAAAACTTCCAATCCTCTACCACCAGAACTCCTGAGTCTATCTCTAGGGATTTTGATAGACCTATATAGGCCCCTATGTGTCTCATACATCTTTCTAAATTTTCCAAAATCAATGGCCTTATTTGTAGCCCTATTGAGATCAAACACTTCAACATTGTAAGACTTGGTGAAGGAAATAACTGTATTTCCATTGGCTGCCAATACTCTTCTCGAGCTGGCATCATATCTTCTTGCAACAAGTTAGACCATATATGTATCTACAAATACATTCAGGAGCATGACTTTACCCATGTCCATGTTCCATCCATTATTCAATAGAGACCTGGCACCCCTCTTTCTATGTCAGTGCTCAAACAAAGACCATTTAGTCACAAGGGTAATTGCATCTCTGATTTCCCCAAAGTCATCTACAAACCTCTCATCTTTATTTCTTCTAGCAAGTCTTAGAGCTCTCCTCGATGAGCCTGGACACTAAGTGAGAAAATCTTGTTCAAAGTTATCCTTTCTGATGTGCCAGCCATTTCTTGCTTTTGGAGGGTTTAACTACAGGCTAGGATTTCTTCAAAATGAAATAGGCTCAAGAATTCACCCTAATTTACTTATGAATTCAACTTCTTTGATCAAATTGAAAGGGTATCGATAAGATTTACAAGAAAATGGATCAAAATACTAATAAATTCACACTTAGGTGCTTATTGCAACCAGAAACCCTACTTCTTCAGTTGTCACCACAAGCTGCTTGACTCTCACAAGAATTTTGACTACCAATGATTATACTCATTGTAATAATCCATTTTATGTATTTACTTCATCAATCAAGCAAGATTCTAGTCAATTTTCCATCAAATCACCATTACTGTGATCGTGTGCCAACTTGCAGGCTAAGACTAGCCGTTCTTCGTGTCTGAATATCCACCATTGATTTGATCAGTCTATGGGAGAATCTACAGCCTTGATTTGAAAATTTCATCACTACAGGACAATTTACACACTTGAAATGGCATGGACCAATCGAGATTAGCCAACACAGCAAGAACTTTCCATTTGGGATCCATATGGCAGGTCACCACAGTAGCATAGACCTAGGAGAGACCCACACCACTGCCCTCGCACTAGTGCATTGAGCACTAACTTTATCTTTTTTGGACCAGATGGGACCCACATATCTGTCATTCCATCATAGCATTGCAAGATACATTGTTTAACATCTTTTATGTTGTACACTCATGTGATCCAATGAGGAGCGAGCACAGCTTAAGTAATTGGCTGATAAGACTTGGGGCCCACCAGCTTTTGGAGATCTATAGCCAATGCATTAGTGTGACTCTAACAAATCTAACAGATCTGGAGCCCATGATGTTGCAATAACCACTGACTTACCTTAAAGGCTTCAAAACTCAGACTTAGGGAGTATTTGGGTGCACTAGGGAAGCCAGTAACTAGACTCAAGGGGTCAGTTTTAAACAAGAAACATGACATGAAGTTGTAACTTAAACCTAGGTGACCGCCTATCACAAGTCAATGCAAAATTAGACACAGCAGTAAGGGAAAAGGGCTAAGGGTATAGGGTTTAATCCTTTTAGACTCAGACAGCCAATTTTAAAGGTTTAAGACCATGGAGCAAGAAAATTGCAAGGGGCGTTCCACCAAAGGGGACATAGTACAACTTTCATTTGATTTTGCATGAGTTAGAGACTTCTAGTAGTTCATTGTTTTTGAAACTTAATTCCCTTTTTTATCAGGGCCTCCATGGCCTATTTTGTTAAAAGTCAAACTCTAGATTTAAGGACACCTCTGGTGTCACTTAAGTATTTTTAATTTCTACATGGTTATAGTTTTATAGAGGTAGTTGCATGTTTAATTTTTAGAATAAAATATCTTTTGTATCTCAAGTTGAACTAAGAAAAAAGATGGTTAACTCCGAAGATATGATATCAACAATAAACTGATATATATTGATGGAGACAGTAGATTAAGATATAGTTTTTAGCTGATTTTTATGTAATTTAGGTTTAGAAGTGTTATGTAGAAAAAGGGGGAAGATGGGATTGATAGATGATTTAGCTAGATCCTCCTTTCACTACACACATTCAAGGACATTTAACCAAGTTGAATCACAACTTCTGCAAGAGGATTCATCTACAGGTTGGTTGTCATTTGTAATGATAATTTGGAAATTGATGATTAATGTGTTGATTTGAGCCCAATTATGCTCAAAACCCTAATTATGCAAAATCATGAATAAACAAATGAATTCTGACAAATGCTTGCACACAGAGATACTAAATGAAGATTAGATATATACCAGATTTTGAAGTTCAGAATCCTGAACAGTCGAGGGCAAAGGGACTCGTGCCCAAGCCCAAGGTAGCGTTTTTGTTGAGGGTTTTCAGACCTGATCTGCTACTAATTATCACTATTTCATAGATTTCTTGCTCTACAAATCTAGAGGGCAAAGGGACTAGCACCCAAGCCCTAATAATGCTCTTTTCTACCTTTTTCTGTCAGATTCAGGATCCGTATGTTCTGTAACAGTCCTCTGCAACTCCACTCTTCAAGATCTGACACATGTCACCTGCAATCACAAGGAGAGGGGTTGGGGGTTGTGGTGTTTAGGAGCTTGCCTCAGTCAAGCCCTGGAATGGCATTCAAGCCTTCCAACACCATTTTTAGATAGAGAGTGTGTGTCCTTGTAGGATAGAGGTGAAAACAAATTGATAAATGATTGATTGAAGCACAAATAGATATCACCTCAGAGGTGTAGCTCTCACATAGATGAAGATCCTTCAAAACATGAGAAGATGAAGCCAAATTTGCAATAACAAACACAATAACAATATTTTCCTCTGCCACAATGAACGCCTTGATTGCTCAAAAATCATAAGTTCACTAAAATATCCTAATCATCTCCTAGTTTACAAATGAAGTCCTAAACTTGCTTATATATGCATTCCCGCTTTAATTTCATAATTCAAACTGAAGATGTCGGCAACGGACACCTTTTAACGGTCTCCAACTGACATTTAAATTTGGGACCCTGCCAAAATAGAGCAGGGCAAGGGCGCGAGAGCCCAAGCCCTGGGACCTATTTTGGGTCAAGATCTAAGCTCTACAATGTCGCCTATGTCTGATTTATCATCAGTTTCAGGGTATTTTGTCTCGGGATTCAATTCTAATATGCATGACGAAAATTAAGGGACCGGAGAGCTAAACTTAGGAGGTAAAAGTCCTAGGGGGACATTTTATGACATAACATTTAGCCCCCACTTTAATTTATGTATGATCTTATGACCCATACATGCATTAAAGTATGGTCAAAACACAGCAAACACGTCAGGCACTTGAAGCTAATGCATACACAAAGATTGAGGAACTATTTCTAGCCCCCAGTCTCAGGTAAACTTTAGAGAAAACACATCGCAGACACGCCAAACACAATGAAGCAGTAACAGGCATGCAAAATATGGCGAAGATAGTATTGAAGACACGCAAAACACAATGAATACATTGATATAGCATTGATATAACATTTTCATAATATATTCCTAACATCTTCATATGCATATGCATGGAAATAAAATTGCAACACAAAACCCCAAAGGGGAAAACACGCTAAAAAAACCTCAAGTGTAGGTGGAGCCCATCACTACACACACACAAGAGGGGAAAACACACCATACAAAGTCCAAGTGTGGGTTAACCGCACAAGGGGGAAAACACGTGGAACACACATGGAATACATGGGCATCGTATAGCATACCAAGGACATACTATAGGTCTTAAACAATGAAAACAAGGTGACCAAAGGAGCTTATTACTAAGTCCCACCATCTCAAGCACGCTACAGGCACACATAACGGTTGGGCTTATGCCACAACCACCACCAAAGACACGCTTAAGGGAGGATAGTCTCAGATCCAACCCCACCTCCTATAAGGACTTTTGAAATAAAAGGATGTGCACTAGCTCAAGAGATACACCATCCCGCCTCACATAGAGGGATTTTTTGATTAAAAGGATATGCACGATATCTTGCCTCTGTAGAGGGCTTTTTGATTGTAATATAGATAAAGATGTGCACTAGTGCTGAAGATACAACATCCTTCCTCCGTAGAGGGATTACAAACATGCTTCGTTAGTACCAAAATCATCAGACATCTTTACCTTATATATGCTCCTACCTTAAGGTGGTTGATATTGTGTACCGATATCAAGCACATTAAGGTAGAGAGTAAACACACAAGGGAACAGAAGCTTTCACAAAGCCCATGCCCTTAAAGGTGACATGTGCTTACAATCGCCAAATGTTCCCACAAGCACATCTTAATCTAAGCAAAACACAAAAGCTATTCATGAAAACAAAGAATCCAAGACATACAGGTTTGGATCTGAGTATAGCCATTGGGCTTATACTACAGGCATCTCAAAACTGAGTGTAACAACAAGGTGAGACACTAAAACAAACAAAGTGCACGGAGCAACTGTATTGTTATGATTTGTTAGCAAAGATAAGACAACATCAAATATCACACAGAGTGATAGTACTAGCCAAGCATCGGATATATATAAATCAACCCCGTCTTCATATATGGACTAGGTCCATTTTTTATTTGCTTGTTGAAGGGACACGCGGTTTGTATTAGTTAGTTGTTTGTTTTTCATCATCCGCCAACTAGATAGAATCACTAGAAGAAGGTAAACAATAAAATGAGAGAGGAGAACAAGTGCCTTAGGAACAATCATGTAGGAGGATGCCCCCAGGTCATCAACCGCAACGTTATGTTTCTAAGGCACGACACACAATAATAAATTAAAGGAGAAGAAAGATAGAAGAATGATGATACAAATAGAAGAAGGTTACAACAAAGTCAGTTTCCTGGTATCCTTAACCTTACAAGAGTATCAAGGGTCATCCCAAGAGACCTAAACAACACATAACACATCATGGGGGAATACAGTACAATTCTAACAACATATATATCTAGGAGGAGGCCACCCTTGAGAGCATCTAGAATAATTTCTACAATGAGTGTGGTTTAAAGAGGGAGAAATACTTACCTAATTGAATGGGATATTTTCTGGCAGACAATTCTTGTCTATCAGCTTAGGATATCTTGCATGTAATTTTAGTCTTGTCGATATTGTATTAACATTAAGTTTAGGACAACGAGAAGCTTTAGTGGGTTTCAAAGAACAATATCCAATATCGGTTGTATAGTTAATTCCAGAAACTTGTAAAGGTACTCCAATTCCTTGTTGATTTGTACAACAACCATTACCTACATAGTCGTAGTTGTTATAAAGGATTTTAAATCCTCAACCATAGAGGGATGTCATTTCTTTAAAAAGATGGTGAAGCTTCATAGGTCTCATAATTTGTAGTATAAGTAAGGGTGTTGTCTTTATTTTCTACCAAGAAAACTTTAGGTTTCTCAGGTGTTTCCAAAGATTATTTTGATGAGATCAATGTGACTTTTGATGTGTCAGAGTTATTAAGTTTATATTCCCCCGGCCCAGAAGGAGTAAAATCTAATGAACCCAAATCATCACCAAAAAGTGCATTTGATGGTTTAGAGTCCTGTACAATATTGTCTGTGGCAAGAGGTATTGATGAATCAACCTGTAAGTTGTTTAGACTTATATGATTGTCAACTTGTTTTTGTGTTTCAATATGTAAACAACTATCTGGTTTAGGATCGGCTTCAACGGTGTAGATCTTGTTTTGATAAATAAATTTCAATGATCTATGAAGGGTAGATGGAACTGCCCCCATGGCATGGATCCATGGTCTACCAAGAATCATATTATATGAAAGTGAACCAGGCATGACATGAAAAAGGGTAGATACTGCTATGGGTCCAACCTTTATAGGTAAAGTTATGGTGCTTGCATATTGTCTTCCAACATTATCAAAGCCATGAATTCTTATTATGTCTAGCTTAATCAAAGAGGTATCAACCTTAATATTATGTAACAAATTAATACCACAAACATTAAGAGACAATCCATTATCAATCATAACTCGCTTTATCAACTTTTTATCTATCATGACAAATATTATAAGAGGATCATATTGGTTTTGAACTTCAGCTAATGGTAATTCATGTGGTTGAAACATAATATCTATTTTTGTCACATGCATACAGGGTAAGTGCAAGAAGATGGGGGGCCAAAAAGTGGCCAAATTAATTTCAAAAAAAATTAAGTCATAACGCGAGTGCATTATGACTTCATATAAATAAATAAAAAGGTTTCCAATTTCATTTTTCTATTTTCTCCCCTCTACCCGCGGCTTGCAAACCCTCGAAAGCGCACTCGCGTTTTGCAAAACACCATTCAACAAAAAAAGTTATCGATTCGTTGCCAAAATGCTGCCACGACGTCGAGCACGCCAAAGGGGTGAGTTATATTTTTTTTTGTTTGAATTTGTTTCTAAATAGGTAGGTTTTTGTTGATTTTTTATGTATATTTCAATAATTGTCAAGAAATGTTAATGCACCTCCTCCTCCTCCTCCTCCTCAAAATCCACAAAATCCTGAGGAGGAAATACCTGTAGAACAACAACCTCCTCCATTCATTCCTCGACATGCCCCTGGAACACAAGAAAATATAATGGGGCAAATTGAAAACAACAAAAAGGAAATCGAAGATATAATTGCAAGGTTGAAAGATCCTTCCACTTCAACCTTGCATAGGTCCACGCTTGCCGAATCTCTTGAGTCTATGTTATCAAATGTAGATTCAATTAGCAAGCAAATAACTAGTTGGACGGATAAAAAGAGAGAGTTTAGAGATTACTGTGCAGACAAGTTGTCATACCAAGATGTGAAAAAATTACAAATTACAAAATTAGACTTGTGTTCAATTTTCACAAACCCACAAACAAATCAACCTCCACCCATTACATGCAAGAGGTTCTCTATCCATTGGTACAACAACCAAGCGATAAGGGACAATTTCAGGCAGAGGTGGTGGATGGTTTTTGACCATCCTCCATGCAATAATAATGAGGTCCCACAATACTTTTTGAGGAAACTCTACTGCGAGTTTGTCCTCAATAAAGTGCCAAACTATTTTGATATGCGGGACTTCCAGGGTAGAGGTGGGGGGTCAGCACAAGATAGACCAGGGGCACGTCTTGACCCACAGCGGGTAGTGAGACGAGTAATCAGTAGACCAGCCCACGAGCATGTTTCTATCCCTTCCATTGTGAAGGAGAGTGTTGAGGTCGATACACTTCAGTCGATTAGTGCCTTGACCCAGAGCATCATAGAGCATGTCGGTCCTGCAACACAGAGTGGTTGGGAGATAGTACGAGGACTAGGGTCCCACCCCATACTTGCCAGGCTTGCGGGTCAGCCTATGGTTATGACCCCATGGATAGTCAGGACGTAGGTGCACAGGCTACATCTGCAGCTGAGAAGATGGTGATGACAGATACCCTCCTGAGTGAGACTTTCGGCCTTGATACTCAGGTAAATATTAGCAAGTTTATTGAATTTAATTTATTAAATTTCATTTTTGAAATACAAGATTAACTAATTTAAATTGATGATTTTAATGAAATTTCAGGGTCATAGCGTCGATGCAGTTTTCAATGGTTCTCCACCTGCATTTTTCACTAGATCATCTATTGTCGAGGTATGTAACTAGTAAACAATTATAAATATTACATGTGAATAGCATCGTTATATGAATGGTATTCTAATATCTGATTTTGGATGTTGAATAGGTTAATACTGTAGATTTCATGGCAACACCTGCCAGCGGTGGTGGACTTCAAAGCTTTATGGACGTAATAAAATAAATAGTTTAATGAATGAATTGTACTTACTAAATTTTTGTATGTGATTTGTGTGCTTTATTGTGTGTACTTCCATGTTTAGATGAACGTGTGTGTATGTTAGAAGCCATGATTTACATCACTATTATAGTTTTCGTAATTAAATAATGTTGTTTTATTTCCAGATGATGCAGGCTGCGGAGACACCTCCCCATGTTCATAGGGCAATGGAGCCGGGTGTGGCCTCTGCGATTCATAGCTCCATGGCATTGACAGGGGTATGAGGCAGATTAGTAAATTTCAATTTACATTCATTGTTATAGTTGTCTATTTTTGAAAAATCAAAAGATAATTGATTTGAAGTTTAATTTCTATCTAGATGGTTTCTATAGGACATGACATCACCAGGGCCTATTCCTGCTACTGAGGCAAGCGAGGAGACAGATTATATGTTAGCGGTAAGTGATTATTTTGTTAAATGTTTCATTTTTTATAACATGTAATTTCTATATATTAATGTCTATACTTTTTATTGTAACAGATAAAGATGTAGGAAGACCTAAATAGGAGGAGTCGCCCTCAGGTTCGTAGTAGACCACCCACATGCGCATCTCCATCCCCTAGAAGATCAAAGGCTACTCGTGATTTATTCTCTTCACCAGCCAGAGGGGAATGACTTTTTATTGTGTTCCTTTGTTGTATGCCTATATGGCATTTGTGGACATATATTTTGTATTGTACATAGTTGACATTGTATGCCTATATGGCATTCTTGTAAGCCTATATGGCTATTTTGTATATATGTTATACTTATATCAACAGATATTGATGTATGCCTGTATGGATATTTGGTTAATACAAATCTTTTTTATTGATGGTGTCCATACTTACATTATAAATTGACGTTTGAATGGATATTTGTAGATGGCTACTTCAAATATTTAAAGTCCGATTGTATTACATAGGATGTTTGCATTTTCTTTGATAGGCTTGATAGGCCATGGATTACATGATGGTGTTTGATGGAAAAGTATGGTACTAGAAGACTCTAGTTCATTCTTAATAGGCTTGTGATTGATAATATCTTTGCATGATTGCACTTGATCTTGGATCATGGGCATGTTGTTAGGATTTTGATTGCATTGTGGTGTTTGATGGATAGGCATGGTACTATGTGACTTTTGGATAGGCTTGGGAGAGGTACACTAATTGAATTTGTGATTTCTAGTTTGAGATTTTTCCTCCACTAGAAGTCCTTGGAGGAAATCTAAAAAGGATGATTTGGATGTAGTGGGTTTGGATTGATGGGATAAGTTGGAATGTAAGGATTATGAGATGGAGGATTTGAATAGGATACATAGGATAAACAGTTCTCACATGCGGTTGGGATTGGAGATATGAATTGAATATGAGGACCTTGGTCTAAAGTGGTTCTTCCCTTACCAAAGGTACCATAAGGATGACCATTAGATGTGTATTTGGGATTGGCATGATAGCTAGTGCTAGTCATTTCTTGTTTGAAATATTCTTGCATGTTCATGAGTGGGAGATGAAGGTTTATGGAAAGTTTGCATGTAATGATCTCATAGTTAATGCTATTGTCATCTTGATATCATCTTGATCTACAAGACTATCATCATCATCATTGTCAAAGGGATTTTTTGATTGATTTGATAAAAGATCTCATATAAAGGATGCATGATTTGAGGACCTATTTTGATTGTGATTTTGGGTTTTGCATGAGCCTCGCACAAGGTAATAGGTATAGGGTTTTTATCTTGCATAATGATTTTTTCAAACCAAGGGTCCATGATGGAAATGATTAAGGATGATAGAATGTTTGGATTTTGGACTTTGAGATGTTTATGGTTGTAAATGTTTATTGTTTGGACTCAAATTTTGTTAAATGGTTGTTTGAAAGAGGACACATCAAACACAACAATAAGATTGGTTTAAGTATGGATGCAAATGATGCTTACTAGTTTATTAAATGAAGACACATCAGGTACATTAATTGCCTATTCTATTGAAGTGGGTGTATCAATCTCCATGGGCTCAGCAATATTCTAGTTTGAGGACATGGTTGATACATGGTGAGACTAGGAGTCTTGTTTCAGTGGGATTTGAGCATAGGTATAGCAATGATGATAATTATGGTGTCATGGATATGTAGGTACATTTGCGCATTGGCAAGACTTGACCATGTTTGTAGTTGATAGGTATGGGTTATGATGTTTGATTCATGATTACAGGTGGTGTTGTGGTTTACTTTTAGCACATTGTTCTTATCTCTCAGATGCTTGATTAGTTCCTTGACTATGGTTACTCATTTGTAAACTTATTTGGAAAGTTGAATCTATGATTGATTTGGAGAAGTCTATAAGTTATATTATTTGATATCTCAGTTTGAAAGTTCTAATGTGATGATGATTTTGCATGTTTTCAATGGTTGGGATCTACAAGTTATGTATTTTTTTGGGATGCACACCTTATTGATTGTAGTGGGATGACTTGAATTCATATTGCCTATATCCACGGGATTGATTCAGTGTTGATGTAGACTTTGTTATTTTTCCTTGTCTATGCTCATTTGCGCATTGGGATGAGAGGATGGATGATGAGAATGATTGGATAGTTGGTTATTGAGACTTGTAGCATGTTTATCATGATGTCATGGATATCTTAGTTGCATAGTTTAGTGTGAGCTTTTGACAGTAATGATGGTTTATCTTCTTAGATTGGAGATCTTGGTTCTACTTTGGAGTTATTAGTATTATAGTTGAGTGTGTGTGGACCATGGTGATTTTCATTTAGGAGATGGTTATCACAATGCCATGTGTATTTCATATCATGGTTCAGTGGGAGCTTTGATAGTGATGTGTATTCGTCACCTAGTGATGGATGATCTTATATAGTGGTTGGGTGTAATGGACAAACTCTTGGATTATGATTATTATTTGTAGTGAGAGTGCTTTGACATCTTGGCTACTATTTTTAGGAGATGGTTATCTTCATGTGGTTGTAGATGTTGATCCTTGGTTTAGAGGTGTTTAGTAGTGTGTCTTGGTGGACTCTTGATTCTAGATTAGAGTATTAGCATGATACAAGTTCTCTTGAGACTAGGATGTCTGTATTGGTGCATGTGATCTTCTAAGAGGAGATGTTAGATCATGATGTCATGTTTGGATACCTAATTTTGTAGTTGGAGTTTTGACAGTGGTCTTGTTGGTTCTCTTGGTATTGAGTACATTGGTCATGTGCTTGGGAGCTTCATGATAATGTGGTGTTGCATTTGGAGCTTAACATGGATTGATTGGTTGTAGGTTCTCATACATACTTCGAGACTTGGGTGAGGCTAGAGTTCTCTTGGGATTAGAGACACTTGTTGAGATGGTTACCCTTTAGAGGTTTTAGTAGGAAGACCAAGGAGACTTTCACTTGGATATGGGCGTGAGTTAATTATGGACCTAGAGAAGATTCTTATTGGAGAGAGTCATTGTGGCTTGGTGTATCTTCAAGGAGCATTCTCATTCCCCACTCTTGGTCTACTCGGCAGACTATCATCTAAGAGGTATTTCCCATCCTTTAGATGAATTTTTTTAATGCTTTATCTTCTCATGGTTATGGATCTTGAGCTATGGTTATTGGTTCTAGAGGGTTCATTCGAAGGGTGTCTCTAAACATGCTTTTTCTCAGGCGCTAAACTGGGGTTGTCTAGATGCACAAGTGTGCCTCCCTCAATGAAGTTCATTTTGTTAACTTAGTTCATCCTAGTGACTCAAGGGGTTGTTATATTCTTTAGGCACAATCTTTCATAGACTAAAACATTCACTCCATGTTAAGGCGCTCAAAGAAGGTTCTAGAGATGGAAAATGGCGCCTTAACTCACTTATGTAAATTTTAGACTTTTAGGCAATTACAAAATGTCTTGGAGGGCTCAATTCTTCAAGGTGCCCATTTTGTTCACCACTTGTAGCATCACTTGTTCAAGGCACATGTTTGGGATTCTCTGGCGTGATGTGTGATTTGGTCACAATAGGCGCCTAGAGTGAATAGGCTTTCATCCTGACTTAATACACTGCCTCCTTCTGACGATTTTTGGGGAAGCAGAAAACCTTTCACCACGGGCAAATGTCTCAGAGATATAAAAAACTGAGAGAGGTTATTGTAGAGGCACTCTACGTGATCGCGTTACCTTAGATGAAATGTTTGTAAGTGACACAGTTTTCAAGTAACATCTCGTCAAAGATTGCTGCCTTTTTGCACTTTGGACTCTTCAAGGATATCGTCGGTACAATGTAGCTCAGACTGTTTCGACATGTTTGGGTGAAAAACAAGATCATGCCTAGCATAAAAGTACCCATTCAGACACGTTGGAACAGTCAGTTTGGTTGCATCAGGAGCAGGATGAAAGTTACACCCCTTTGCAACTTTACACTTCCTCCTTCTGACGATTTTTGGGGCAGCAGAAAACCTTTCACCACAGGCAAATGCCTCAGAGATATAAAAAACTGAGAGAGGTTATTGTAGAGGCACTTTATGTGATCGCGTTGCCTAAGACAGAATGTTTCTAAGTGACACAGTTTTTGAGTAACATCTCGTCAAAGATTGCTACCTTTTTGCACTTTGGACTCTTCAAAGACATCGTCGGTACAATGTAGCTTAGACTGTTTCAACATGTTTGGGTGAAAAACAGGACAATGCCTAGTGTAAATGTACCCATTCGGATGCGTTGGAATAGTTAGTTTGGTCGCATCAGGAGCAGGACGAAAGTTACACCCCTTTGCAACTTTACACTGCCTCCTTCTGACGATTTTTGGGGTAGCAAAAAACCTTTCACCACGGGCAAATGCCCCAGAGATATAAAAAACTAAGAGAGGTTATTGTAGAGGCACTCTACATGATCGTGTTGCCTCAGACAAAATGTTTCTAAGTGACACGATTTTTGAGTAACATCTCGTCAAAGATTGCTGCCTTTTTGCAATTTGGACTCTTCAGGGATATCATCGATACAATGTAGCTCGGACTGTTTCGACATGTTTGGGTGAAAAACAAGACCATCCCTAGCGTAAATATACCCATCCGAATGCGTTGGAATAGACAGTTTAGTCACATCATGAGCAGGACACCAAAAATGTAAAAGTTGCTTTGTGCAACTTGACAACATTGACACTTTTTTGCAACATGACTCAAAGACTCAAACTGACCCCAAATGACTCAAAGTGACTTAAAATCACCTTGATTTTGGTGCCCAATGTACATTATAGAGTTCGAGGTGCTCTCTATCATTCAAACATCTTAGATGAGTGCATAGGAAAGGAAAAAGCTCTAAGTTTCATCACCATGAGCGCCTAATATCAAGAGACTTTAATGGCTCAAACCTTAGCATGGAGTCCTAAGGCACATTTCATGTCTCCTTTCATCCAATTTGGCACCCTTATGTAGATTTTTCAACTTGATTTGGTGCCCTGTATGTGAAGGAAGATCTAAAGGCATGAAAGTGGATGTCATATTGCAAGTGTTTGGATCATCAAAATTGAAAGAAATAAGTCTATTAAGCTTGGCCGCCCTTGGTCTTCTTTTCATTCATTATGAGCACCTTGGGAGAATGGTATATAGGTCATCATCATGATTGGGCGCCCTAGATCCAGAGTATTGGAGAGATCATCAAATGGTGTCTAGAGGAAGTAGGGTGAGTTATGAGTTTGGTTGCATCAGGAGCAGGACACCAAAAATGCATAACATGATGATGTAAAAATGTGTACATATGTGTAAAAATGTAGGAGGAAATAAAAAAAAGACAAACCTTACAAATTAATGTGCATACTTACAACTCAATGTAACATAACTTTACAAAATCAATGTGAATACTTACAAATTAATCCAATGAACCATCCGGGTCTGCTCTACTCTTTATTGTGTCAAGTATTGCTTCATGGTCAGACTCACGCAACTTCCACAATATTTTGTTCAAAGGTCTACCCCGATACTTTATCAAATCAACATTGGATGCCACAACAAGGTTCGAGTAATGAAGAATCTTCTGATGCATGTCAAAGTCCTGAAATAGCCAAATATTAACACTCTTATGTGGGTACCTTCTAAGCCATATTCCAGTAATAACCACTGAGCCTATAGGGTATTTGATGTTTTCTCCATCTGTAACAGGGGCCTACAATTTCTTTTTGGCCTCAACACAACGACATAAGTAATAATCTGTTCCCTCTTCATTATCTTCATCTACAATAACTGCATATACGTGCCCTACATTGATATGTGTAGCAAATTAGATGAAATTAGTCAACATTACAAAAACACTACAAAGTAAGATGACATTACCTGGTTGAACTAGATGAAATTAGATGCATATACGTGCCCTATATTACCTGGTTGAACGAAATCTGATATGTGGTCAAAGTCAACTGACGATTCCATCTATGTTAGTTCTAGTGCCATCGGGGGTCGATACGTGTCAAGTGGGCTAAGATCACTTAACTACCATTCGTCAACCCACTCCTTTGACTCGCACTCATCC
The DNA here is from genome assembly GCA_027924645.1 of Cunninghamia lanceolata. Lineage (NCBI taxonomy): Eukaryota > Viridiplantae > Streptophyta > Pinopsida > Cupressales > Cupressaceae > Cunninghamia > Cunninghamia lanceolata. The sequence continues at coordinate 1,563,262 of BSBN01001465.1, read as the reverse complement.
CAGACTTGAATTGTACAGGAAGAACAAAAGCATGACATCTTTCGTGTATGGATACTCCATGAACCTGCAATTGAGCTTCAGAAAGAGTGCATCTCATTTGATCCTATCAGTGTACAACAATCCTCATATGGTGCAATGTTAGTATCATCTATCAACCAAAAAAATCTACAAACTAAAGACTTACCTTCATTACCTGGACCCATGGAAGCATTACACCACTCAACAATCAATTTTGCATCTGTCTACTTTGCATTGTCTTTATACTTTAACTCTTCTCGTGCTATGGCTCTTTTGATACATGCTTCTGCACCATCATGCTCCCCCTTTCCATGCCCGGCCTCACAAAAGTTCCACATATGTTGAATACCTATAAAATTATGCCTCCTACTCAGCCAATAGAAATTCTGTGAGTTCTTGAATTGTGACACACAATTATCCAACCATATGATATGCTGACTAAACGATATGCCCCTTCTAGCCAAATCATTGTAGAACACCTGAAAGCAACCTTGCACGAACTCCGTAGAATGCATGTGATCATCACCAATATAGAAATTATACTCCCTTATGATCTTTCTGTCATCCTCTGTACTATCATTCGCATGAATGAATGCGATGTACACAAATATAGAAACCTGTGTGGAGTTGTAATATTGTGATTGCACCGCACGCTGTGGCTGTAGACTGTAGTTCTCTGTAAAGTTGACGACTAAAACAATGCTACCAACCAAAAATGTGTCCTTGCATAACTTGAATTGCAAGTCCAACCATCAAGCTCTATGGGCATGTCTTGCATACTCATACACTATGCTATCACGAAATATAGGCATAAACTGATACACTGGAATCTTTTCAATAACTAATTCACACCTCTTTGCTTCTTTACCATCTTTTGTATTGTATGCCACTATTTTATACTTGCCAAACTCTACTAGTTTGTTTCCAACCGCATGTGTTATTTTCATATGTTCACATATTGGCAAATGTTGCAAGCCACCGCAACGATGACATGTGCCATCCAAGCATAATTTCTTGTAGAATATTTGACCTTCCTCTCTTTCACATAAAATTCTTGATATGAAGTCTCTTGAAGATGTTGGTGGGGCACATATGGCACAACCCTGCAAATCATTGTTAGTATGCATATCTAAACATATAGACCTATAAGCATCAAAATGGTTAGAAAATTCAATATGTAATCTACAACAACAAGTAGTGCGTGTGTGATTTATCTTAACATAGAAAGGTTTTAGCAATTCAAAATATCTTTGACAAATTTTAATTTGAGGATACTTCTCTAGAAATTTACCATAAAACTGTGTTTGAGTCTCATCCAAAAAATTCTTTGGATGTGGCTCATGATTCTGACTACCGATTCTCCTTCTTACCACATCCCTTTGATTCAGAGATACCCTTGTGTAATTCTTCCAAAAGTCTTCAATTAGTGATCTCAATGCTTCAACAATTGGTTTATCTTTTCATGGTAGTCTCCCCGAGAACGCCCATAATTCATTGGCATTAGTGTCCTTAATTCTTTGGTGTCTTCTAACGGCTCTTGATAAAGTTTTCCTATTAATTCTCAATTCTTGACTTGTCTTTCTAATGAGACAAGCTTTCCTCATTTGACTACTTACTATAGTCGATGTAATCACACACCGTGTTGCATTACTATCTTTTGTGCGTGAGGTGTTACCCACACTCTCATATGCACTCATTAGATTCTTGACAATAGATTTTTCACTTGAAGCCTTTGATGTTCTCAACCCAAGAATCTTCATGATAGACCTATACTTTATACTTCGCAGCATTTCAACGAATAGTTGACATCTTGCAGTCTCATTTAACTTTTCAAAGAACAATCTCCAAATCTTATTAGCATATCTTCTACAAGTGCATTTGAATCTTACCTTCCATTGGCTGCAAAATATTCTCATCAATATCAATCAAATACCTTGGCTTTCTATGCAATATTCTCATCAATATCAATCAAATACGTTAAACCCTAATCCCTCAACCCTTAACTTTGATCCCTCATCTCTCAACCCTAACCCTAAACCCTAAACCCTCAACCCTCAACGTCAAATCCTAATCCCTCAACCCTTCACTCTAATCCCTCAACCCTAAACCCTACCCCTAAACCCTCAACACTATACCTTAAACCCTAATCCCTCAGCCCTCAACCCTAAACCCTAATCCCTCAACCCTCAACCCTCAACCCTAATCCGTCATCCCTCAACTCTAATCCCTCATCCCTAAACCCTAAAAGCTATCCCTAATCCTACACCCTCAACAGACTCAATACTATACCTTAAACCCTAATCCCTTATCCCTAAACCCTCCAACCCTATCCCTAATCCTTATACCCTCCACACTCTACTTTAACCCTAATTCCTTGACCCTCAACCCTATCCCTAAACCCTTGACCCTCGAACCTCAACCCTCAACCTTCAACGTCAAACCCTAATCCCTCAACCCTTAACTTTGATCCCTCGACCCTCAACCCTATCTGTAAACCCTCAACCCTAAACCCTCAACCCTCAACGTCAAATTCTAATCCCTCAACCCTTCACTCTAATCCCTCAACCCTAAACCCTATCCCTAAACCCTCAACACTATACCTTAAACCCTAATCCCTCAACCCTAACCCTAAACCTTGTCCCTAAACCCTAATCCCTCAACCCTCAACCCTAATCCATCATTCGTCATCACTCAACTCTAATCCCTCATCCCTAAACCCTAAACGCTATCCCTATTCCTAGACCCTCAACAGGCTCGATACTATACCTTAAACCCTAATCCCTCTACCCTCGACACTCTTATTTAACCCTAATCCCTTGACCATTAACCCTATCCCTCAACCTCAACCCTCAACCCTCAACCCTCAACCCTCAACTCTCAACATTAAACCATAATTCATCAACCCTAAACCCTAATCCCTCAAACCTAAACCCTATCCCTAAACCATCAACCCTCAACACTATACCTTAAACCCTAATCCCTATCCCTCAACCCTTAACCCTTAAAACTTAAACCCTATCCCTACACCCTCAACACTTGACACTATATCTTAAGCCTTAAACCCTCATCCCTAAAGCCTCAACCCTCAATCCTTAAACCTTCAACCCTAAACCCTACCCTAATCCCTCTACCCTCGACACTCTAACCCTAACCTCAACATTAAATGCTAATCTGTCAACCCTAAACCCTAATCCTAAACCCTCAACCCTCAACACTATACCTTAAACCCTAATCCCCCAACCCTCAACCCTAAACCTTATCCCTAAACCCTAATCCCTTAACCCTCAACCCTAATCCATCATTCCTCAACTCTAGTCCCTCATCCCTAAACCCTAAATGCTATCCCTATTCCTAAACCCTCAACAGACTCGATACTATACCTTAAACTCTAATCCCTTATCCCTAAACCCTCCAACCCTATCCCTAATCCTTACACCCTCCACACTCTACTTTAACCCTAATCCCTTGAACCTCAACCCTATCCCTAAACCCTTGACCCTCGAACCTCAACCCTCAACCCTCGATGTCAAACCCTAATCCCTCAACCCTTAACTCTGATCCCTTATCTCTCAACCCTAACCCTAAACCCTAAACCCTAAACCCTCAACGTCAAATCCTAATCCCTCAACCCTTCACTTTAATCCCTAACCCTAAACCCTATCCCTAAACCCTCAACACTATACCTTAAACCCTAATCCCTCAGCCCTCAACCCTCAACCCTAATCCGTCATCCCTCAACTCTAATCCCTCATCCCTAAACCCTGAATGCTATCCCTAATCTTACACCCTCAACAGACTCAATACTATACCTTAAACCCTAATCCCTAATCCCTAAACCCTCCATCCCTATCCCTAATCCTTATACCCTCCACACTCTACTTTAACCCTAATTCCTCAACCCTCAACCCTATCCCTAAACCCTTGACCCTCAAACCTCAACCCTTAACCCTCAATGTCAAACCCTAATCCCTCAACCCTTAACTTTGATCCCTCGACCCTCAACCCTATCCCTAAACCCTCAACCCTAAACCCTCAACCCTCAACGTCAAATTCTAATCCCTTAACCCTTCACTCTAATCCCTCAACCCTAAACCCTATCCCTAAACCCTCAACACTATACCTTAAACCCTAATCCCTCAACCCTAACTCTAAACCTTGTCCCTAAACCCTAATCCCTCAACCCTCAACCCTAATCTGTCATCCATCATCCCTCAACTCTAATCCCTCATCCCTAAACCCTAAACGCTATCCCTATTCCTAGACCCTCAGCAGGCGCGATACTATACCTTAAACCCTAATCCCTCTACCCTCGACACTCTTATTTAACCCTAATCCCTTGACCATTAACCCTATCCCTCAACTTCAACCCTCAACCCTCAATTCTCAACATTAAACCCTAATTCATCAACCCTAAACCCCAATCCCTCAAACTTAAACCCTATCCCTAAACCATCAACCCTCAACATTATACCTTAAACCCTAATCCCTATCCCTCAAACCTTAACCCTTAAAATTTAAACCCTATCCCTACACCCTCAACACTTGACACTATATCTTAAGCCTTAAACCCTCATCCCTAAAGCCTCAACCCTCAATCCTTAAACCTTCAACCCTAAACCCTATCCCTAATCCCTCTACCCTCAACACTCTAACCCTAACCTCAACATTAAATGCTAATTTGTCAACCCTAAACCCTAATCCTAAACCCTCAACCCTCAACACTATACGTTAAACCCTAATCCCTTAACCCTTAACCCTAAACCTTATCCCTAAACCCTAATCCCTCAACCCTCAACCCTAATCCATCATCCCTCAACTCTAATCCCTCATCCCTAAACCCTAAATTTTATCCCTATTCCTAAACCCTCAACAGACTCGATACTATACCTTAAACCCTAATCCCTTATCCCTAAACCCTCCAACCCTATCCCTAATCCTTACACCCTCCACACTCTACTTTAACCCTAATCCCTCGACCCTAAACCCTATCACTAAACCCTTGACCCTTGAACCTCAACCCTCAACCCTCAATGTCAAACCCTAATCCCTCAACCCTTAACTCTGATCCCTCGACCCCCAACCCTATCCCTAAACCCTAAACCCTCAACCCTAATCTGTCATCCCTCAACTCTAATCCCTCATCCCTAAACCCTAAACACTATCCCTATTCCTAGACCCTCAACGGGCTCAATACTATACCTTAAACGCTAATCCCTTATCCCTAAACCCTCCAACCCTATCCCTTATCCCTTAACCCTCATGATTAATAGCCTTGAACGTAAAAAAATTTAAGGGGAACATAACGCGAGCGCGTTATAACGTGCTCGCGTTATGTCAAACATGACAAACAACAGACTTACGGGAAAGGAAAAATGCAAAGCAAAACATAACGCAAGCGTGTTATAACACGCTCGCGTTATGTTTTGCTTTGGGAATCCCAAGCCTTGGGCTTGGGATTTGCTTTGGATTTTCAACCCAAAGGCTTGGAGTGCCTTATGAATAGTCACAGACATGTTTTTCTATATTCTTCAAAATTTCACATAATTTCATTCGTGCTAACCCTCAGATTTGCACGTATTTCAAGGTTGAACAAATCAAACACTTGGGTAATGTTAAGCTTTCTCTTAGCTATTTGACAATGTGATTTTTTTCATATTTTAACAATGTTAAGCCTTTCATCTTTAAATTCTTTTGTTTGTGTATCCGTTTTTAGGCAAAAACCACTGTTTGGTCTTTTTTTCATTGTAAATTAACTATTCATTCAAATTTCAAAAAAATTACATATTTAGAAACTAGACTCCATTCTACAAATATTAAAAAAATAAAAAAATGATTTTCAATTAGTTTTCAAAATTTATAGGGGTAGCACGGCCAAAATTCTATTTTTTAGGATGTGTCCACTTTGAAAATTAGTAAAAAATCAAATATTCATCAAAAAATTATCAGAAAAATTAGGCATAAGCTACATACTATTAGCTAATTTCTCACCAAAGCAATTTTAAAAATACCAAAAAAAAGTTGACCTTTTGAGGGAGCCACAAAACATTCTATGTTATGTTTTTTGACAGAAACAACACCAATTTCTGTGGCTCCCTCTTTTGAACCCCTTAATCTATGCCATTTTCAAAACAAAATAGTAGTTTAGAAAGTAGACTCGGAGCACTACGAACATTGTTTTGGTTGCATCTCCAAATTTTGAGTGTAACTATGCTCAATTTCTCATTCAAGGCCAGTGTTTCTTGATTTCAGAAAAAAAAAGTGGCCACTTAAGACCCCTTTTTGGCCCCCCATCTTCCTGCACTTACCCTACAATCTAACAGAGCTTCTACATCATTTGGCTTAACAACAATTGGTACAATCACCTTTTGTAAATCTTCTTGGAGCATTCCATGGTATGTAGGTGATGTTTGTAGTAAATCCCAAAGAGAGATCATAGCTAGAGTAGCACAAAGTTGTTTGACAAGATCATACTCTTGACCACTTTTGTGAGTAAGACGAGGTGGTGGAGGGAGCATAGGTTGAGAACATGGAAGGGAGACAGGCACATGAGGTGCTTGCTTACTTTGCTTGTTATTACGGGTGTTGTATATGTGAGCAATCACATTTTGATGTGGTTATTGCGACATATTTTGAACACCTCGATTTCTTTGAGTGATTTGTCTTGCATAGTTTAGAATGTAATCCGGGGGTCAATGTGGTTTTTGATCTCCTTGAACTGTAATCACCAGTTTAAGCAAGAAGGTGCATTAGGTGCCCCCCGCACAACCATCTTAGGAATATTGCTACACTTATCTAGTCCCTTGGTGGGTGGAATAAGTCTATTAGTTAAGATTGAATTAACATTGCTTTCCTCTTGATTATGCTCAACGTCTATCCCTAAAGGATTTAATGTGAGAGACCTTTCTCATCCACTAATGCTTCAACTTGGCTAGGGAGAGCATTGGAATGAAAGAAAGGTGAGGTGTTGTTAACAAGTTTAGCAGTGATTTTATCGTTAGTGATGTCTAAGGGACTTAAAGGAGGAATAGGATAACATATGGAATCATCATCAGCAGCAGCAGCATATGTTTTAGCTATTAGTTCCAAAGCATTAAGAAAACTTTCACACTCATCATTCTCAATGTGTTTTGTTAGATCTTCTACTACCGAAGGGTATGTATTCATGAGAGATGTAAAGTTGTCAAAATTAGATACATAGTCAAGGATTTCAAATGAAGAGCATTTAAATATATCCTTATAATACATAGCTTGTATATAAGTGAGAACATGAGGAATTCATATTAAGAAATTTGTAGAAATTCTCAAAGTTTTTGATATATGCATGTAAAGATACCAAAGAGAAATGAGATGAAGATGCTATAATGATATGTCTTGAAACATGAATGTCCAATAAGGTCTAGTAAGACAAGACATGCAAAGTTCTATGATACTTAACACACCCTAGATGTGTGACTGTTTCACTCCTAAGCACTTGTTTGAGGGAAAGGGCTAAAAGACACACAAAGTTCACAAAAAACACAATGTATAGGAGGAAAGAGTACAAAACAACAAGGCCCAATTGATGATTTTATGTATTTAGATCAAATGCAATAAAACAATACCGATTTATGCTTGTTTATGCACCTACAATATTCATTTTTTTCACTTTTTCCAAAACAAATGCCTAAAATATGTAGTGTTGTGATGAAATTTATGAGGGGAAGGAAATTAAAACCTTATTATCAGTCCAATAATGCAGAAAAATCTTTCACAACACACCTATCATGCAAATGTAGATGAAGGATAAGTCAAAATCTAGTGAAAATGCAAGGATTTTTAAACCCTAATAGTGAAATTAAGGCAAGTAAATATGCAAAATGATGTGTGAATAAAGTCTAATCAGATTTAAAATATGAAATAGCTCAGATCAGATCTAAAAATGGTGTCAAAATCCTACAATGCTCAATGCAAGTACAATTTTAAAGTGAGATGAGTGAATATGTTAGTTTTTTGTTGAAATTGACTATGTAAATGCAAAATTTGAGATGTAAATGCAAAGACACACAATAATGAGACATTACAATCAAAGCTTACTTTGCTTGTTATTATGGGTGTTGTATATGTGAGAAATCACATTGTGATGTGGTTGTTGCAACATATTTTGAACACCTTGATTTCTTTGAGTGATTTGTCTTGCATAGTTTAGAATGTAATCTAGGGGTCAAGGTGGTTTTCAATCTCCTTGAACTGTAATCACTAGTTTAAGCAAGAAGGTGCATTAGGTGCCCCCCGCACAACCATCTTAGGAATATTGCTACACTTATCTAGTCCCTTGGTGGGTGGAATAAGTCTATTAGTGAAGATTGAATTAACATTGTTTTCCTCTTGATTATGCTCAACATCTATCCCTAAAGGATATAATTTGAGAGACCTTTTCTCATCCACTAATGCTTCAGCTTGGCTAGGGAGAGCATTGGAATGAAAGAAAGGTGAGGTGTTGTTAACAAGTTTAGCAGTGATTTTATCATTAGTGATGTCTAAGGGACTTAAAGGAGGAATAGGATAACATATGGAATCATCATCATCATCATCAGTAGCAGCAGCAGCATATGTTTTAGCTATTAGTTCCAAAGCATTAAGAAAACTTTCACACTCATCATTCTCAATGTGTTTTGTCAGATCTTCTACTACCGAAGGGTATGTATTCATGAGAGATGTGAAGTTGTCAAAATCAGATACATAGTCAAGGATTTCAAATGAAGAGCATTTAAATATATCCTTATGATACATAGCTTGTATATAAGTGAGAACATGAAGAATTCATATTAAGAAATTTGTAGAAATTCTCAAAGTTTTTGATATATGCATGTAAAGATACAAAAGAGAAATGAGATGAATATGCCATAATGATATGTCTTGAAACATGAATGTCCAATAAGGTCTAGTAAGACAAGACATGCAAAGTTCTATGATACTTAACACACCCTAGATGTGTGATTGTTTCACTCCTAAGCACTTGTTTGAGGGAAAGGGCTAAAAAGACACACAAAGTTCACAACAAACACAATGGATAGGAGGAAAAAGTACAAAACAACAAGGCCCAATTGATGATTTTATGTATTTAGATCGAATGCAATAAAACAATACTGATTTATGCTTGTTTATGCACCTACAATATTCATTTTTTTCACTTTTTTCCAAAACAAATGCCTAAAATATGTAGTGTTGTGATGAAATTGATGAGGGGAAGCAAATTAAAACCTTATTATCAGTCCAATAATGCAGAAAAATCTTTCACAACATACCTATCATGCAAATGTAGATGAAGGATAAGTCAAAATCTAGTGAAAATGCAAGGATTTTTAAACCCTAATAGTGAAATTAAGGCATGTAAATATGCAAAATGATGTGTGAATGAAGTCTAATCAGATTTAAAATATGAAATAGCTCAGATCAGATCTAAAAATGATGTCAAAATCCTACAATGCTTAATGCAAGTACAATTTTAAAGTGAGATGAGTGAATATGCTAGTTTTTTGTTGAAATTGACTGTGTAAATGCAAAATTTGAGATGTAAATGCAAAGACACACAATAATGAGAAACTACAATCAAAGATTATATTTGAATGAGTGTCAAAGATGAGTAGTAAAATCTGAAACAAGATTTTAACTACAAACCCTAGATTTTGAAATCACTGGGTTATGGGAAAAATCCAATATTTCAAGCAAACTCTAGCAATTTTAGTGTGAAAATGCAATGTGAAGGATTGTAGGATGATGGATTTCTGAAATTTATGTCAGTTATATTTTAAAAATCAGAGATTAGATGAAATGCAATGAAATTGATGCAAACTATGCCCTAATGCAAGTGTAAGATGCCAAAATTTTCAATTTTTTCAACTTTTTTTAAATTTTTGCAAGATTTATGAATGTAAAATGATGTAAATGATATGTATGAATGCAAATCTGAAGTATAAAATTCAACAAGGTGCAAAATGTAATAAAATCATGGGTTCACCAAAATGTTATGTAGAAAAAGGGGGAAGATGGGATTTGTAGATAATTTAGCTAGATCCTCCTTTCACTACACACATTCAAGGACATTTAACCGAGTTGACTCACAACTTCTGGAAGAGGATTCATCTACAGGTTGGTTGTCACTTGTAATGATAGGAAAATTTGGAAATTGATGATTAATGTGTTAATTTAAGCCCAATTATTCTCAAAACCCTAATTATGTAAAATCGTGAATAAACAGACGAATTCTGACAAATGCTCGCACACAGAGATACTAAATGAAGATTAGATACATACCATATTTTGAAGTTTAGAATCCCAAACAGTGAGGGGCAAAGGGACTCGCGCCCAAGCCCAAGGTAGTATTTTTGTTGAGGGTTTCTGGACTTTTTCTTCTACTGATTATCATTGTTCTAGAGATTTCTGGCTCTACAAACCTAGAGGGAAAAGGGACTAGCATCCAAGCCTTGATAGTGCTCTTTTATACCTTTTTTCCATCAGATTTGGGATCCCTATGTTCTGCAACAGTCCTCTGCAAATCCACACTTCAAGATCTGACACCTATCACCTGCAATCATAAGGAGAGGGGTTGGGGGTTGTGGTGTTTAGGAGCTTGCCTCAATCAAGCCCAGGAGTGGCATTCAAGCCTTCCAACATTGTTGTTAGATAGAGAGTGTGTATCCTTGCAGGACAGAGGAAAAAATAAATTGATAAATGATTGATTGAAGCACAAATAGATATCACCTTAGAGGTGTAGCTCTCACATAGATGAAGATCCTTCACAACATGAGAAGATGAAGCCAAATCTGTAATAACACAACAACAATATTCTACTCTGCCACAATGAATGCCTTGATTGCTCTAAAATCATAAGTTTTCCAAAATATCCTAATCATCTTCTAGTTTACAAATGAACTCCTAAACATGCTTATATATGCATTCCCTCTTTAATTTTGTAATTTAACCTTAAGATGTCGATAAGGGACACCTTTTAACAGTCTCCAACCGACATTTAAATTTGGGACCCCGCCAAAATAGGGTAGGGCAAGGGTGCGAGCGCCCAAGCCCTGGGACCTATTTTGGGTCAGGATCTAAGCTCTACAATGTCACCTATGTCCCATTTATCATGGGTTTTAGGGCATTTTGTCTCGAGATTCAATTCTAATATGCATGATGAAAATTAAGGGACCCAGGAGCTAAACTTAGGAGGTAAAAGTCCTAGGGGGACATTTTACGACATAACAAGCAAAAATAGATACTTCTTGAATATACTCTATTTTTTAAATAATGGATTGAGGAAAGCGGTTCTATTATATTTTTGTTCTGAAATCTATGTTTAGCCTTCAATTCTGAAAGTGTAGAGCAAGGGCCCACTCCCACTGACAGAAAGGAGGCTAGTATTATTACTTGCTTTCTTATGTATTGATTCCTCAATGTAGTTTTTCCTGCTTTCAGAGAATAAATCAAATTCTTGTCAATTCAATCTATTTTTTGTTTTAATGATTGTTTCAGCTTTTTGTAATCAGATAGATCATTTCTAGTAATATATTGTTTCGATTATTAGATTAGGTTTCCTTTAAAAGCTGAATAGTTAGAAGTAAGAGTTTGATTAATTAGGAAAGTTTCATTCCAATAGATTAGTTAAGGATTGTTAATTGTCAAGTTCCTATTGCATATTGTCATGGACACAGCCTTGGATTTGACAAATAAATATGATTAAATGCCAAGGTACAACAACCCTTGTCATTTAAAAATACCCTGGATTTATTGTGTCTATGGCATTTTGCAATAGGCTAACCACCTTTTTAATCTACTTAATTTATTTTCTTAACCCCTTCCTTTGATCTTTTACCTACTACTATTTATTGTGGAAGTTTTCAATTTGGACTCTAAGGCTCCCATCTATGTCCTTCATAGCATTGTAAGTAGTAGAGGCCTACATTTTTAACGTTCAAAGTTCTCCAATTGTACCTTCAAATCCTTTGTTGAGGTTATCCATCCTAAATAAAACAAGTATAGTGTGTTGATATTTACCTCTATAGTTTATAAATTTTTCACTTCTACCTCTCGTTTTTTGTGTGCAATAGCACACTTATTTTGCATCTCGTCTATATGCTTCTTATTGATATCTTCTAGTAATATTTCCTTAATATTATTTCTTGATTCTATATTTCTAGCAATATATCATATGTAAATTTCCTTAATTGCTAACCTAAGGAGGTTGAATTATCCTTGATGACCTATTGTGTTATTGATTGTACCATGGTAAGAGCATGGTCAATATTACTAACAATGTCCACCCATTATTTCAAGAGATCTTGATGTAGGAGCATCCCAGGTTGAAAGGCAATCTTGCATCAACCAAAAACATCTTTTCTTTCAGTATTCAGCCATATCACTCTTAGTAGATTGCACCACATTTCACCACATAATCACTTCATAGTTTGCGGCAAAGGATGAAGACTCAATACTATGTAATCTACATCATATCCAAATTTTAGGAGGTTTGCAATTGTCTGTGAAGAGTTATCGCCATCAGAAACATCATCAGGAGTCTTAGTTCAAAGCAGTCAGCATTCATCTTGATGCATGAGGTTTCTGGCACCTTTCCATGATGTGCGGCACCAAATGAAACATCTCACAAGGCAGTATGGGACCAGAGGCACCTTAATTCAGGACCACAACATGTTTTTTCTCAACACGCAGAGAATCGCCATATGATTTATGACCAACCTACATGTTTCAACAAGCATTAAGTTTTGGAACATCTTAAGGCTGATGCAAATCATTCCTTGAGCTGAGAATTGGTATAATAGCATTCATTAGATGCATTAGGAAATTAGGAAAGTAGTGGAGATAGTAGTTGATAGTTAGTTCTTAGTAGTTGATTTACGGGAGGTGCTACAAAGTCATATCTTTCATATAAGTTGTAATATGTTGAAGGGCAGGCCTGTGAACCAATTGTAATCCGCAAGTTGTTGGCATATGAAGATTGTAACTATTTATGATATTGAATAAACAAATCTCTATTTGTTGCTCTATTCTTCACGTTTTCCAATGTTTTACTCAGTGTTTGTCAACAGAATGTCGATTGTGAGGGAGTTGTAATCTTGATACCTTTGGAAGAAGAGCACAAGAGTGAAGAATGTGGCAATACTAGAATCTGTTTGCTAGATAGAAGGAAATTTTTGGATGGATTAAGAGGGTATCTTGGATCATTTAATTGAAACTATCTCCAAGACTTCAAATGATAGAAAACTATTTATTTGTGTATAAAATACTATATATAAATTCATAATTAGTTCAATAAATGTGTAAATTCTTTATAAATGTTGTTTTCAAATGTTGCAAACCTATATCTACATAGGCACTTCAAAGATTATGTTGAAATTAAAAATAATAATAATAAATAAATACTTTTATGTATCTAAAACTAATTAACATATTTTAGTGGATATATATATATATATGGAGACTTTTGTTTTGTTTTGAGAATAAAACAAAATAATAATAAATAAATAAAATAAAATGAATAAAAGTTTTTTTTTTTATTTAGTTTCCTTTGTTCTGTTGGGACAGGGGATAGGGCTGAAGCCTTGCTGCCCTGGCCGACCTTCAAAAGGGGCATGAGTACTTTAGTTTAAAAAATTAATAATAATAATAAAATAAAAGAGAAAATTAGTAATTCTTTGGCAATGAATAATAATCCATGGAAATTGCAAAAATAAACTTATATATAATGCTCTATGTTGAAAATAAGTGTGTGCTCTCTGCAATAAAACAATCTTAGTATGTTCTTCTATTCATCACAAATGCAATGTTTAAATATACACGGGTTATATAAAATATAGGTGTAGTTTTCTTCAGAATACAATATTCTTATTCCAACCCTATCTTAAAAATGCATGATCTTGCTCTCCAGATCCGCTTGTATGCTCTTCCTCCTATCCTTCAGCCTGCAATAAGATGGGAGGGAAATTGTAAAGGAACTCATTTTATGGGGATTTTAAAAAAAATAGGGCTTCTCTTATAATGTCCTAGATCCAATGGATCAAATGAAAACTCATCTAATGGATGAGATTCAATACTCATTCCTTTGAGTCTTAATATTTTTTAACTCTAATTACTTAAGATAATATTCATTTAATTGTGTTTTGTGTCTTGGTGGGGTATTATGTGTCTAGGTACCCTCAATTTATGCTATGACTTAAAGTCGATTCTTTTATAGGTAACATAATAAAGCCAGTATAGTATTTAAAATTATAATTTGAGTCTTATCTTTGCCTAATGTTAGCCTTAAGTTATTTGGTAGTTCTTTTAAGGAGGATTTAACCTTAGTGTTAGATTCATTTGAATAAATCTTAGCCTTACCATAGGATTGGTATTGTTGATCGAAGGGGCTTATGGGCATTTGTCCTAGAATCGAGTCACAATGCAATCAATGGCTTGCATTTATTGGAGTCGCCAGTGTAATTTTGGTATGGGCATCATATATGATAAACTATGTATCAAAAGTTAGCACTTCATCTATTATATTATACTTAATCTAGTCGATAATATTCCCTCCTCTTAGTAAGTTGTTGATTCTCCCCACCTGAGTTGCCAAAAGAAAAACTCTTATTGCTAAAGATTAGTTCTAGGTGAAATGTTGACCTCTCTTATGAAGTATTTAGAGGTGATTTGTATGTTCATTATTGTATCCTCTTATTGGCTTCATGTTTTGACTATGAGTCCCTCCACATAAATAAGGTTGGTGTGTCAACTCGTGAGACGATAATGTGTGTCTAAGTATGTGATTGCTTGATGAAGTGTCAACTTTTTACCTAAAAAAAAAAACTTTATGGTTTAGGTTGTGTATTTTGTGGATCAAATTTTTGGACATGACACTAAGTGCCAGGGTGTTAAACTTGAGACAAAGACCTTCAACTTATGACTAGGATGAGGCAACTATGGACCAATTTTATAAGGTGGGTAAGACCTTCTTTTTTAGGCTTTGCTAGACCAAGGGGGTATTCCCTAAGGTTTATGAGGATAAAATAGATAACAACATAAAATTAAACCTTGCAACAAACCATACCCCATACACAAGAAACCCAAAATTTGCTATCACTAAGCACCTATATGTTGGTTTGACTTCAATAAGAATATTAACAACCATGTTGAGAGTATAAAAATGTTGCTTCAATATCCCCTAGTGTAACTACATTCATATAGGCATGGATGTGGAAAGAATAAACACAAGATAAGGATAAAGATTTAATTTTGTTGTATTTTGGTGTGATGGAGGGAAGAGAAGGTTGAACATTTAGGAGATCAATACCTTTATCTAGTAAGGGAAACAAATTCTAAGTTGTCAACCAAAGGGGGCACCAATGCAATCCATACAATGATACCCTAATTAAGATATCAACCAAAGACTATACCTGTAGACTTCCTACATAAGATAGGATCTATGCACTCTAGCAAGAAGATACATAATTTATAGAACATACAATTAACCATGCATTAATAATCCACAAATAGACCCATGGAATTCTTGCATTATCCTGAACAAATACCTTGCAAAAGATTTACAAGGAATTTTATAGTTTTCTAGTTAACTAACTTATCAAGAAAAAGACTCAAATTAGAAAATGTGACCAAAGAATATTACAAATCACCAAAAATTCATGCAATACTCATGGAGACACTCAATAAGATTCCAAATTTGCACATTTAATACATTCTTTTCCAATTACAATGCCCTATCATATCCTTTGGGAGAAACCCCAAAAAATTACAATAAAAATGCCCCAAAATCTATAGCTAGAAGAAAACCCTAATAGTTTATGCTTATTCTTCTTCATTTTTCCTCATCTCTATTCTACAACTAGTTTTCCATCCTTGTTATGAATGATAAATTGTAATATATACCGAGTCCTATGTCAGCAAGTCATCTTGGAGGAAGGGTAACGTTGTCTATAAGTAAAATGGTAGCCCATGCCTGCCCTCATCACTGTCACATGGTTTGCACCTAAAAACCATTCTCATTCGAATGATCCACCCATGATTTTTCTAGAAATTAGATCAATGTGGGGTCCATAGAAGTTATGAAGCATATGGAGGTTGTCCTCCATCTTATCACTTCTAGAAGAGGTCAATAATGGAAATTACGACATGTGCAGGGGAGTGGTTGAGGTAGGTGGAGTTGCTAGAAGAGATTTGTGGGAAATCAATCTAGGTTGGGATGTGAGCTTGAGGAAATAGTGAAGACAATCCATGCAGAACTTCAAGCAAGAAGTGGATAAAAGGAAGGGAGGAAGGAGATTATGTCCTAAGGGTCATCAAATTATTGCAAAATGAAGTGATTGATTTAAGATCTAGCAAGAAATGTAGGAAAATGACACATGATTAGATATATGGAGGGGAATAAAGGTGGAGAACTCTTGTGAAACGGGAGGTGGAATGGACATGTGGAAACATATCACAATATGCAACCTTGGAACTGGGGGCTCATTATTGAAATTACATGGTAAAGGATGTGTGTGATGCAATAGACATGTGCCACATATCAAAGTGATGGAAAGAAAAAAAAAATGAAAAGATTCACAGGAAAGGGGAGTGGAACTAGAGGTAGAAAGGAGATGGAGGATAGGATTTGGGGAAGGAAAGGGGATCCAAACATCAAAAGTAGATACTAAAAGTTAAGGCATGAAGTCCATGACCCCAATGAGAATCTGTAGAGTGAAGCAATAGTGGAAATAGAAATATTAAGGCCCATTTGAGATTTACAAGATTTTTATGCAAGACCGGATATGGATGTCAAATGCAATACAAGGAGAACAGATCCTATAGGAGGTCAAATCACTGTAAAAGGGGATAATGAGGTGAAATAAAAGGAATTAATGGCATGATACACTTTGTAGGTGTGGGAACGGAGGAAGGAACTAGACATGGGATGATGTGAAGGAGATCCACCATTCAGTCAAGATTCCACAAAAGTAGAAAATAGATGAAAATGAAAAGAAGGGAAGTGAAGGCTACAGGAAATTCATGTGGGACAGGATAAAAGTACAGGATGAAGGTAAGATAGAATATATATAGTATCCTATAGGAAACCTGCATCTAGTAGCAAAGGGAAAATTCTAAACCACCAAAACACCAAAAAAAGACCTATAACTCCCAACACTTAAGAAATTTTTTGGACCTTTTGGCAACTTAAATGCATGATAAGAGCATGGGGATGTTGGACACACAAGGATACTAAGAGGGAGGGTGAATTAGTATCTAAACAATCATCAACTTTTCTAGAGCAAATTAAAACTTAAGCATTAAAGCATTAACATGAAGATGAAAGATTAACACAATGCACATCAACACATAACACCAGATATACATGGAAAACCCTAGAAGGGAAAAACCATGGTGAGGATTAACTCACAATATATGAAGCTCAAAATAATAACTTTTTTTAGGGCTACAACCCAAGGAAGCTATGACTCCTTGATAACTTTGATTTAGGGTCACTCCCAAGGAAGCTTCTACTCCCTGAATTGAGAACACACTTACACAATATTATAATATGATAGTCCTTTTACTGTTTAAAAACTGACATTGAAACTCACACCTTTGATTATTGCAATTCTATCCCTTCACACTTTCTTATGATGATTACATTAGTTAGGCACACTCTACACTTGATCACTATCAAAAATATGTCTTCAAGAAGAACCAGGACAACATCTACAACTTCTGTTCTTTCTCCTTTAGTCGCACATCAAAATGCATTTAGTCTGCTCCTTATCTTGCATGCAAGCTCTATTAATCTTTTTGCAATCACCCTCTACCTAACTCAATTTGATTTAATATTTATACATGAAATTACATTGATTACATTGCTTCTCGGCTAGAGACAACATGAGAAATACATTTACAAGTCGGCCAGACAGTATACAATATGAAACATGTAGAAGATAGGTCCTAAACAAAACAACACGTTACACCAGCAGAAGATACATGCCTTGTAGGCAAAAAAACTTGCTTAACTAGGTCCAAAACATCCTTCATGGCTTCAAACACCAAGGAATTACATCCATACACTCTGCTCATTTGGAAATAGGACAACCTCAAGCAAAACATTTGAAAACTTGAAGCATAAAGACCACAGCAACTTGAAAGCCTTGTGCGGTACTGGAAATAAGAGAGATCTTCATGAAACTATTCTAGATGAGTCCACATGACTCATACAGCATCCCCAAACACTCCTTTACCTCCACACATCAAGGAATTGTGATGCACATCTTCAATCATGAACTCTAGTATCAATAAATCATCTAGAACATAATGCAACATGTTGTCATTTGAAAAATTGAGATGCGGACCACTAAGAAACTTGAAACTGCAAGGAAGCATGTAATACACATCCATAAACATGTCTCAAAACTACAAGGGAAACCATTCATTTTCAGAGGAATGCAGAGCATTCCAGTAGGCCTTTAACACTAGCTTACTCTACCAGAACACATGTCGGTACTTTGTCATGCATAACTTTCACAGCGGAAGGACAAATGATCTAAAACTTTGGAATTATCACCTTCACTAGACCCATAACATAGTTCTAGAACCGCATGGTCATATCTACAAATATGGAGGAATGTGGAGCATTTTATTGTTGTATAATAGTTGTCTTCAAAACTGCCTTCAAACTGCAAAACACACTTCTGGTGAACCAATCATCATGAAACTTGGGGCATTCATGCCTCAGGCCATTAGTAACATCTTCTAATATCAAAAGCATATTTGATCTTCTCAGTGCTTCTAATTCTCATATTAATATGTCTTCATACTCAACTCTTCTTTGATCAAGGCATGACATCCAACCATGAACTATATATTTTCTGCTAGATAGGGCATGACATCCAATCATGAATTGTATCTTCTTTGTACAAGACATCCAACCATGAATTGTATCTTCTTTGCACATGACATCCAACCATGAATTGTATCTTTTCTTCTAGATAGGGCATGATATCCAACAATGAACACCATCACACCTCCATGATAGTGTTAACATCAATGACAACCCTAGGAGCCATATGTGTAATAGGGGAGGGTCAAGCACCCTTTCAATACAAAATATTTCCAATGAGGACCCATTTAAGATCTTCTCAAATCAATTATCAATGATGGGAAAATATTTCCAAGGCAACAATGAGGCACAATACTTAGGATTTTTGTAAATTTTGAGTCTGTGCCAATAGACTCTTCATCAAATAAGTATTAATCTAGATTGTAGTGTTCATATAGAATTAGATTATGTCATTAACCCCAAGGTTAAATAGACAATTCGATAAGAGATCCCTCTCTTCCAAATTGGCAAACTAGGTCAAGTGCCTTCCCAAGTAAATGGCTTATAGAGGTGTAGGTTTCCAACTTATTTCTACATATTTTGCCACAAGTGCATGCAATAAGGACCATTCCTAGATCAAGGAGGGTCAACTGATCTAATAGGATATGTGTCACTCAATCTTATCACAAATATTTGGTGTTACTCAATAGCCCATGTAGTTTCATCAATAAGTTCATTATCCTAGTTAGCACCCACATCACACAACAAATTCTAACAAAACTTTGGTGGTTGTCTAGTGGTCATTTGAACATTGTGAGGTAGATATGAAACAATTTGATTTTAATGTGCATTGTTATTCTTTTTAGAGATACATTCTCAAAGAGATTATATAGATATTGTTGGAGTATGAAAGACACTGAGAGGGGGGATGAATCAGTGTCTTATAAAACAAACTTGTTTTTAGCAAACATTAACAAACTTTTACCAACTATGAACTTCAACCTTTTTATGATGAAAACTTGTGAACATGAAAGAACAAGACAATTGTTGGTGAACTGTGATGAGCCATCAAAATAATTTATGAATATCATTTTAATATTTGTTGAGTCATGACTATAAGACTGACAAACAATGGAGGTAGTTTTATAACTTTCATTGGACTGAAATAAATGTCAAAAATATCATGCATTTGTACCCCAAAATGAGCATCATGTCAACAATAATATGCAACAATTAAATCATAAAACAATGAACATGAACTCATGAATAGAGTATTATGAGCCACATAATCACAAGCGACCATAACAAAAAGATTTGACGAGTGGAAAACCCTCTAGGGATGAAAAACCACTCCAAAAAATGCCTCACTGGCTTAATCAAAATGTGCTTCACTAGCAAATACAGATGCCTCACTAGCTATGTGCCTCACTGGCTTTTTGTGCCTCACTGGATTTTTATACAATCTCATGAATACAATATAGAATTTGAATCAATAGAGAGGGTTACTCTATTTCTCTACATTCCAATCCTTGATTGTTTCATTATTTGAGACTCAAGAATCAACAATACAACAGCTCAAGAATATCCTTTCAACACACTGATATAACCTTAATGATAGTGCAATTAACACACATCATCAAACCTACATCAGATGTTTACATTAAATCATTTTAATACAATTTCACAAAGCCTTATTTCTCTCATGAAACAATTTGTGTCTGTAACTGAACCTCTTCAGCTGCCTCAGACAATTTTTAACTGCATAATTAACTATCAAAGGAATATGGTCAAATAGACCCATGTAGAAGTTTATACAATGTCTTTGAAATAATAAATCTTTAATCACAGTTTGAATCTTTAAAAAATAATAAACCTTTAACCATAGTGAAAATCTTCAAACTGTCCATTATAACTGTTGTACCAAACTTTCTTTTCAACAACAGTCAACAATATCTAATCAAAAATAGTTCATATAATTTTCCAAACTATTTAAAGAAATAAGAAATGCCTTTTTCAAACTGAAGAATTAATCAAGACTGCCTTCAAGAAGAATTATTTGCATGAAACCCTAGTACCAAGTCATGAGGATCAAACTCTAACCAAGGTAGAACAACTTACAACCTTAACCACAAGCTTCATGGTCCACAATAGGGGTTTAGGGTAGTTTCATAAAACTATTTTCAGCATTCGAGCAAGAAACCCAAGTGATAAATCATAAGAGTAACTCGCTTAAACCCTAACCCTTTTTCATAGTTTAGAAATTGTGTTGATGTTCACCCAACTGCTTTAACAACAAAAACTTCTCAGTGAAAAACTTAGATATAGTTCAGGACTAGTATAAACCCTCATAAACAATAGTGTTCCTTTTTCAACCTTCTCAAAAACCAGAGAATAACCATTTTTAGTTGATCAAAAATCCCTCATGAGAAAAACAAGGAAGGATGTCACCTGTAGCTGTCGAGAAGACTAAACTTTTGTTGTGCCTATGAGCTCAAAAGATAATTGTCCAGCTTCACCTTTGACTCAAGCATAGTCATATCAACAAAGATCCCATCATGATACACAGAACAAACAAAACTTTGCATAAAGATTAAACCCTAGATTGAGAGCATCCTATCAAAGTTTTGACCTTGCATAATGAAAATGCAATCAAACTTTTTGCCATGTATACCCTATTTACCAACAGCTCCTATTTGCCCTAAAAGAGCCAGTCACAATTAAACGTTAACATCAACATTTGACCTATCAAATATGCCCCTGACACCTGCTAGGCAGGTTACCACTTAAATGCCGACAATGCTATTATGCTTATCAATAGTCTTCAAAACCATATCAAATAAATGACTTTTAACAAATAATGATACTCAATGTAATGTCCCCTTAGTGATAATAATCACATCAAAAGATGACATATTAAATGAAGACCTCTGCTTTGTATTTGCATCTTGCCTGAATAATAAATGAAACATCATAGCAATAATGACCTTTAGGTTGCATAATGAACCAATCAGATCATAACCTTGCATTGTCTCAAGATACAAAGGATATCATAATACCAATTGAAACAAAATTGAAAAGAAACTAATACAAGTGTGAGTTTACTGTAATGCCAATCATAAGATCACTGCATTTGCATACCAAGTCACTCAAATATTGTCTATGGATATGAAACCAACTACAAACCAAATACCTCTGCCAACATTACAAACCAAATACCAACTAAGTGTATGAAACCAATGATGCACCTGTAGAGCATAGAAAGTACCACAACCAACATGGCATAGAAAGTGCTATAATGAAATACAACCCACTGAAACTAATACAACTGTAGAGCATACCATAACCTAAGTACTTTCATAGACCAGCTACCTCTGCCAACTGACAACCAATTCTCATCATAAAGATCAATTAAATGCATTGACTAGGAGAGTGTGATATTGCCTGTGTAGGTTTGACAGCCTAATATCATGTCAATGATAAGACCACCTATGAAACAAAGACTAATAAACCTTCTTGTCAATAATTACTTTGACCAATATTCATGATCCTGATATGGTAAACAATATAAACATCCAAATAGAAACAAATGATAACACATTCATGGATGTCATCTTCAACTCCTAAATCTTTATTGCCATACCAAGTCAACTAAAAGATGCCATCACTGTAGCATAGACCAAGAGTGTAATCTAACCAAATTATGCAAAGAAGGTCAAGCTCACTGTCACATAAAACCAAATACCCAAATACCTTTGCCATTCTTGTCAATTGGCATGATGCTTGTCAATTGTCATGATGCAACAGTCATTGTACCACAAACCTGAGAGTTTGTGTATTTGACATCAAGGACAATAACTAAGAGGGCAATAGATACATAGACATCACACATATGTTCTCACAAATAAGCATAATACAACTTTATTAATCAATTTTACATATGTTGTCAATTGTCTTCTCTACCTTTCCTTGATTTACAATCTGCATTGGTTGAGCCTCTTTCATTCATAAACTATTTCTACAGAGAACCCCATTCCATCCATTTAAGTTGGGTTGTCCACTAGATTCTCCCTTGGGCCTCGAATCAAGTGGCCTAATATCTAACTTGATCCCACTCTTATTGAACTTTCACCCACATTAGATTTCTATAGTTCAGACATGTGTTGTTCTTCATTTGCATGACATGTTTTCTCCCTTTCTACTATTTACTAGATTTCTTAATGTTGTTTTGATAAGACAACTTCATTTGTAGCACTCTTAGGAATTTCATATGTCATTTTTACTTCTATATCAACAAGTTTATCAATCTTTCATTGATTGGAGCATTTGAGATTCATGTTGATAGTTCAAGGAGTGGAATATCCAACCTAATTATGAATAACTTTTGACCTCTCTATTTTTGTACCAATCTAAAGGGTGCAACAAAATTTATTTCTAACTATTTGGATTGTCAAACTTCAAGATTTAACATGTTCCTCTCATAGGGTTGTTATACCTTCATGATGTACCATAATATAAATGGCAAGTAATCAACATGAATTTTGTGTAGGGGTTGCCTTTGTCTAAATGTAAACATGATACATTTTGGTTATACTAAAAATTTTAACAAAGTTGGCCCACTTTACACCCATGAATTGAGTGATGGTTCTCCTACATTAAGAATTATTTTTGTCCTAAATATTTATAGGTTGCATAATATACTCAAAAATGCCATTCCTTATTGAGATACATAGAAGACCTCTCATTTTTTAGCATCCTTTAAGTAGCCTTGGGTACCAATTTGAATTTCAATTTAAATTATCATTTAAAAATGTATGGTCAAACCAATAATGTGAAATGCATTTTATTGATCACTAGTAAAAAATGGGAAGATTGTCTTCCTTTGGTGGAAATTGCCTACAACAACTCCTAGCATTCCACTCTAGGAATGACTCGTTTTGAAGAATATTATAGAAGGTGTTGACCAATCCTTAGTTGGGATAGGACAAAGAATATAAACTCTAAAGGAATAGATATGTTAAGGTGAATATATGATCAAGCAAAGAGATGGACAAAGATTAAAATAAGTTTTAGATAGGGAGAAAAGTTGTGTAAATAGAAACAAGACACCTAGGTAGTGTGTAGTAGTAGATAAGGATGAGGGATAAACCAAAAATATCTCCAACACTTTTAGAAGATCAACATCAGCTCTTGAATATATAGAGCAATTTGATTTTATCAAAGTTATAAACCCAAATAATTTCAAGCTAGCTTTAACACCATTGTTGACCAAAATTAATGGTATGTTCTACATTTCTATTTTTAAATAATACAAAGAACAATTGACTCATGTATTGGAATGGCACTCTTTATAGGTATGTGATCAAGTGTGGTGGTGGTTGAGCCCTTGAAAGTGCTTGGTCATAGATGAGTGCACCTCCGCGTTAGGGAGTTCAATCAATGTAAGATCTTATGGAACAAGTGTTTGAAATATAGTACAACATAGGGGAACACATGAGAGATGAAATAATTATTTCCTTATCTATTTACTTGATTTAATCAGTTGGGATGATGCACCCTATAAACGAAGGATGTTATACCAATAGATTTATAAAAAATATATATTCATTATGTGTTGCAAGTATGTGCCTAACTGGTGTTGTCACTGATGTCAACATATCAGTGTTGCCATTGATGTCAACTGTCCTCTTGTTTTGATGCTTGCTTGTAATGAGATAGATGCTTTGTATTTTCCTATGTAAGTGTTGGAAATCCTGATATTGAGGATATTGAGAAAATTTGCTCCTCCGATGGAAACAGTGTGTGGAAGAGTATCTTTGTTTACTGAGGAACAGCCTAGTAGATTGCTCTGCATCTCCAATAGAATGAATATCTTTGTCTATGGATTGGAAGTTAATTAGAGGCATGTCTAAAGATGTTATATCTCAAGTTTGAGCCTCTGGTATGAAGATCTGAGTGAGTTATGTTCACCAGAATAAAAGTTGCTTTTCTTGAGTATTCACTAGTGACAAGGAGAAGGTATTTTGCTCTGCATTCCTCCGCATGGAAGTATTATGATTTGAAATTCTATAGTTAAGTCTGGAATGATGATAAGTGCCTTCAACTCCAATGGTTCATGATTTGGTGGTCCACAAACTATCCTTTCTTTATGACAGTGGCTAACAGTGTTGTTCTTGTGCTCCGGATTGAAGAATCTTCTTGACAGAGTGGTTAGAGATCGCGCGGTTGTTCCTAATGATTTCAATGTGCTTGTGGATGTCTCTTGATTGTGTTCCTACTTTTGGATTGTTCCGCAAAGAGAAAGTTGGATTGAAGATAAAGATTGTTCTTGAAAGTCTTAATGTGAACACCAGTCTTGGTCGACTTGGTTGCTTTCACTAATTGTGGAGATGCATTGAAGATTGTAGTAGCATGTTGTGGAGTGAAAGATTATATTTGAGTCCCAGCTAAGGTGTTGTGTGATCCACATACATCATTACATCCTTCCCTTAGCAAATTTTTGTATTAGGTTCAAACCTATTTTCTATGTATGTTTGTAATATTGACATTGGATATTGCTCCGACAGTTGATGAATGTAATGCCGACCTTGATGTACATTCCAAGGTTGATGAGTTGTATAAAAACATGTAATGTAGTTGCGAAAAATGTATGGATGTGTGAAAATGAGAAGATAAGTGTGAAGGTGGTAAAGAGCAGAGTAGAGGAGATATAATGCACTTCAATGGAACTGAACCCAAGCATAGAGCAGATGCTATCAAATCAGTTCACCAATCTTGGCAGTGAGCCAACCCTTGGCAGTGAGCCACCCCTTGGGAGTGAGCCGATCTTGGCAGTGAGTTGATCTTGGCAATGAGTCGATCTTGGCAGTGAGCCTTAAAATTTGTAGTGAGCATTTTGGGTAGTGAGCCTCTATTTTTTGGTATTGTTATAACTTATATATATTTTTGTGGGCTAACACCCACCGTG
Source organism: Cunninghamia lanceolata (assembly GCA_027924645.1). Lineage (NCBI taxonomy): Eukaryota > Viridiplantae > Streptophyta > Pinopsida > Cupressales > Cupressaceae > Cunninghamia > Cunninghamia lanceolata. Next base: position 1,537,457 of record BSBN01001465.1, on the reverse strand, counting down.
GTTTTTCCCTCATAGGGTTTTCCACAGAAAAATCTGGTGTCTCATGTGTTGATTGTATTGTTGTGTTGAGTTTTTCAATTCATGCTTTCATTGTTATATCTAAATAACAGTAATCAAGAGCTTGATGAGTTAATGTTCATAAGAGGTTAAAGTTTTGGAGACAACTAATTCACACCTCCTCTCAGTTGTCTGGTGCATTTCAACAATTGGCATCAAAGTGGGTTACTCAAAAGAAAGCCTAATAGCTTGAGGAAGATCTGGGATGTCTTTTAAAAAGGAGGCTCTACAGTTTGATGGGACAAATTATGCTCTATGGAAGGTACAAATGAAAAGCCATCTCGTTTGTCTTGGTTTAAAGTGTGGAAAGATGCAGAGACAGAATATACCATGCCTGAAAATGGTTTGACAATTGAAGATGAAATCAAACAATATGAGTTGAATACAAAAGCTAGAGATGCCCTGTTAAGTGCCTTGACTGACACTAAGTTGATAAAAGTCATGGATCTAGAAACTGCAAATGAAGTTTGGGAAAAGTTAAAAAAATTGTATGAAGGAGATGATTATGTAAAAGAAGCCAAGTTTTAGGGCCTGAAAATGAAATATGAGGGTTTAAAGATGAATGAAGATGAAAACATAAATCCTTCATGCAAAAGGTTGATGAACTTGTAAATGGAATAAAAGGTATGGGAGGAACTATTGGTGAGAAGGAAGTTCTGATGAAAATTCTTAGATCACTACCAAAATCCTACAGTCACAAGGTAGCTCCAATTGAAGAACTAATGACTATGAAAAATATCAACAAGGATCAATTACTTGGAAAGATTACAACCTTTGAGATGAGAGAATTTAGTGATGCTCTGCCAAAATTTGAGACCGCTTTCAAAGCCAGTACTTCTAAAAAGATCTCTAGAGCTGAAAAATACAGACTTTGATGAAATTAAAGCTAACTTTGTTGACAGATTGCAAAAGGTTCTAGTAAGTTCAAAGGCAAATTACCTTTCAAATATTTTTCATGTGGTAAAGTTAGTCATTATGCTTCTAGATGTCTTAAAAGAATTGAAAGGAATAGAAAAAGATTTGAGAACAAGGCTAGAGCTCCAAAGAAATGCTATTATGTTATAGATTTTGATGATGAAGGTGTGACTGATGATGAATCTGATGATGCTAGTAATAGTGCAAATGAATGCTTGTTCATTGCTATTAAAGAAGAACCTGTGTCTACTAATTTTGCTAGTTGTGTGAAGGAAGAAAAACTAGTGGAAGAAATTGCTTTAGTTGTTTAGGTTGAGAAAGATAAGGATGAATGGATTACTGATAGTGGATGCTCACATCACATGACCGGTGACAAAAGTAAGTTTGTGAGTTTGGAAAAGTATGATGGAGGACTAGTTAGGTTTGGAGACAATGCAGTTGGTAAGATTTGTAGAAAAGGATCTATTTCATTTGATGGAAAGCACAATACTAATAATGTCTTATATGTGAAGGGCTTGAAGCATAATCTTTAGAGTGTTGGTCATATGTGTGACAAAGGTTATGATCTGAGATTCAAAGACAATGGGCGCAAGATCATGGAAAGCTCTAGAACTATGATTGCTACCAGTAAGAAGACCAGAGGTAACATCTACCAATTAAGAGGAACTAATGATTATTGTTTATTGGCCTAGACAGGTGAGAGTTGGTTGTGGCATAGAAGGATGTGTCATATCAATTTTGACAATTTGGTGAGGATAAGTTCTACACAAGTTGTAAGAGATCTGCTTAAACTTGTGAAGCTAGCCAACACCATTTGCAAGGAGTGTCAATTTGGGAAACAAACAAAAACAAGTTTCAAAAGCAAAGAACAATTCTCTGCAGGATTGCTAGAGCTAGTACATACAGACTTGTGTGGTCCCACAAGAACAAGAAGTCTACAAGGTGACAAGTATTTTATGTTTCTCATTGATGACTATTCGAGAATGACTTGGGTCACCTTTCTAAAAGAAAAATCCGAATCTCTAAACAAGTTCAAAGTTTTCAAAGCAATGGTTGAGAATGAGTTGGAATTGAGAATCAAATGCTTAAGGTCTGATAGAGTAGGTGAGTTCACATCAAATGAATTCAATATTTTTAGTGAAGAACAAGGCATAAAAAGACAATTGTCTGCACCTAGGACTTCTCAAAAAAATGGAGTTGTTGAAAGGAAAAATAGGATAGTTCAAGAAGCTGCTAGGATTATGTTAAAGGAAGCTGACTTACCAGAAGTATACTAGAAAGAAGCCATACATACTATTGTGTACATCCTAAATAGAGTTCAAGTGAAAGGTAACAGTTCTAAAACTCCTTTTGAATTATGGTATGGAAGGATTCCTCCAGTGAAGTATTTCAAAGTTTTTGGAAGCAAATGTTATATCAGAAGAGATGAAGAACTAGGCAAATTTGATGCTAGATGTGATGAACAAATTTTTCTTGGTTACTCTACCAAGAGTAAGGCTTACCGGTGCTACAATGAGACATTGAATAAGATTGTTCAGAGTGCTAATGTGAAGGTGGATGAAGGAAAGGAAAGAATATCATATATGAGTTGCTATGAACTAGATGAACCTGTAATTATAGCAAATGAAGAAAAAGTTGAGCAAGAAGACAGTCAGAATGAAGAAGAGGCTCTGGAAAATGTTATTAACACTCCCAGGTATGTGAGGATTAATCATTCTGAAGATCAGATTATAGGTGACAAAAACAAAGGTGTGCTGACAAGAAAAAGAGTTGTAGAAGAACAAGTGAATTATTGTTTGCTTTCAAAAGTTGAACCAAAAACTGTGAATGAAGCTTACAATGATGAAAATTGGGTAAAAGCCATGGAAGAAGAACTGATACAAATTGAGAAGAATGAAACTTGGGAATTAGTTCCTAGACCTACTAACAACAATGTTATTGGAACCAAATGGGTTTTCAAGAATAAGCTCAAAGGAAATGGAGAAGTTGTAAGGAACAAAGCAAGGCTTGTGTGCAAAGGATATTCTCAAATTGAAGGAATAGATTTTGAAGAGACTTTTGCTCCAGTAGCTCGGATTGAAGCAATCAGAATATTTCTGGCATTTGCAGCTCACAAATATTTCAAAGTGTATCAGATGGATGTGAAGTTTGCATTTCTGAAAGGTGAGTTGGAAGAGGAAGTTTACATTGAGCAATCGGAAGGATTCCAACTATCAGATCAAGGTGATATGGTATGCAGGTTGAAGAAAGCATTGTATAGACTCAAGCAAGCCCCTAGAACCTAGTATGTAAGGTTGGATAAGTACTTATTACAGTTAGGGTTCAATAAAGGTACTACTAACAGTAATCTCTATTTCAAGATTAATGGTGATCAAATTTTGATTGTTGAAGTCTTTCTTCATGACATCATCTTTGGAGGCAATGAAGGTATGTGCATGAAATTTGCTAGTGAAATGCAAAAAGAGTTTGAGATGTCTATGTTTGGTGAGATGAATTTCTTTTTAGGTATGCAAATTACTCAATCTGATAAAGGAATCTTCATATCTCAGTCTAAGTATGTGAAGGAGTTGTTGAAGAAGTTTGGAATGGAGGACTCTAAACTGGTATGTACTTCCATGGTGACTGGTTGCAAGTTGAGTAAAAATGATGAACCACCTAAGACTGATCAGAGAAGGTACAGATCCATGATTGGAGGATTACTATATCTAACTCAATCCAGACCTGATATAATGCATGCAATTTGTCTTGTAGAAAGATTTCAAGAAGATCCTAGAGAGTCTCATGTGATGGTAGTTAAGAGAATCTTGAGACATTTGAAAGGCATATTAGATCATGGCTTCTGGTATCCAAAAGACAATGATTTCACTCTCAGTGCATATAAAGATGCAGATTGGGCTGGAGATGTTGATGATAGGAAAAGTACAAGTGGAGGTGCTTTCTTCTTGGGTAATAGGTTGGTTTCATGGTTGAACAAAAATCAAAATTCAATTTCCTTATCAACTGTAGAAGTAGAGTATATTGTTGTAGCATGTTGTTGTACTCAAGTATTATGGATGAAACAAACTTTAAAGGACATAAGGGTTGTGTATGAAGATCCAGTTGCAATCTACTATGACAATACAAGTGCTATAAACATTTCAAAGAATCCAGTGATGCACTCAAGATCAAAGCATATATCAATAAGGTATCACTTTTTGAGATAAAAGGTGACAGAGAATGAAGTAAAGATAGAATATGTGTTCACAAAGGATCAGATTGTAGACATATTCACTAAGCCTCTGCCTAAAGATACCTTTGAGTACTTAGAGAAAAGTTAGGGGTAATTACCCCTCCTGGTCTAAACTAAGATGCATAAGAATGCATCAATCCAATGGTGTCTAGAGTCTCGGTCATTGATCTAGATTGATGTTTTGAGAGCTACCTCTCAGGGGGAGAAGCTAGATATTCCTGATAAAGAAAGTGTTGATAACAGAGAAAAGTTCAGTTGGATCAGAGCAGCAGAATGCAAGTATGTGCCCTTTTCCATTGATGTCAAAGGGGGAGAGAAATCATGTGAAAAAACTCAGGGGGAGAAAGAGTGAAGACATGTAAAGAGAAAGAGGGAGAATCTTGTCTTGATGATCTTTTCAGTTTTTCACATCATATGTTTCCATCAATGACAAAGGGGGAGATTGTTGCAAGTATGTGTCTAACCAGTGTTGTCATTGATGTTAACATATTAGTGTTGTCATTAGTGTCAACTATGCTCTTGTTTTGATGCTTTCTTGTAATGAGTTAGATCTTTTGTATTTGCCTATGTAAGTGTTGGAAATCTTGATATTGAGGATATTGAAAAAAATTGCTCCTCCGGTGGAAACAGTGTGTGGAATAGTATCTTTGTTTACTATAACAGTCTGGTAGATTGCTCTACATCTCCAGGAGAATGAATATCTTTGTCTGTGGATTGGAAGTTATTTAGAGGCATGTCTGAAGATGCTATATCTCAAGTTTGAGCCTCTGGTATGAAGATCTGAGTGAGTTATGTTCACCAGAATAAAAGTTGTTTTTCCTGAGTATTCATTGGTGATAGGGAGAAGGTATTTTTCTCTGCATTCCTCCACATTGAAGTATTATGATCTGTGGTTCTATAGTTAAGTCTGGAATGATGACAAGTGCCTTCAACTCCAATGGTTCATGATTTAGTTTTCCGGAAGCTATCCTTTCTTTTTGACAGTGGATGACAGTGTTGTTTTTGTGCTCCGGTTTGAAGAATCTTCTTGACAGAGTGGTTAGACATCATGCGGTTGTTTCTGATGATTTCAATGTGCTTATGGATGTCTCCTAATCATGTTCCTATTTTGGATTGGTCTACAAAGAGAAATTTGTATCGAAGATGAAGACTATTCTTGAAAGTCTTAATGTGAACACCAGTCTTGGCCGACTTGGTTGCTTTCACTAATTGCGGAGATGCATTGAAGATTGTAGTAGTGTGTTGTGGCATGAAAGATTATATTTGAGTCCCATCTAAGGCATTGTGTGATCTGCATACATCATTACATCCTTCCCTTAGCAAATTTTTGTATTAGGTCTAGACCTATTTTCTATGTATGTTTGTAATGCCGACCTTGGAGATTGGTCCAACGATTGATGAATGTAATGCCGACCTTGATGTACATTCCAAGGTTGATGAGTTGTATAAAAACATGTAATGTAGTTGCGAAAAATGTATGGATGTGTGAAAATGAGAAGATAAGTGCGAAGGTGTAAAAGAGTAGAGCAAAGTAGATATATTGCGCTTCAATGGAATTGAACCCAGGCATGGAGTAGATGTTATCAAATCAGTTCACTAATCTTGGCAGTGAGCCAACCCTTGGTAGTGAGCCACCTCTTGGCAGTGAACCAATCTTGGCAGTGAGCCTTAACATTTGTAGTGAGCATTTTGGGCAGTGAGCCTCTATTTTTCGGTATTGTTATAACTTATATATATTTCTGTGGGCTAACACCCAGCGTGGTTTTTCCCTCATAGGGTTTTCCATGTAAAAATTTGGTGTCTCATGTGTTAATTGTATTGTTGTGTTAAGTTTTTCAATTCATACTTTCATTGTTATATCTAAATAACAGTAATCAAGAGTTTGATGAGTTAATGTTCATAAGAGGTTAAAGTTTTGGAGACAATTGATTCACCCCCCCTCTCAATTGTCTGGTACATTTCAACAATCTGTCTACCACTACAAATATAGAATCATGTCTTCTTTGTGTCTTCGGCATTCCCATTACAAAATCCATACTTATGTCCTCCCAAGGTCTCACAGAATGAACAATCCAGACTGTGTAGCTAGAGTAAACACAACAGAAACAACTCAAAGATATAAAGCAAATGCAGATTCAATCATTTAGTATATCATAGAATTCAAATAGAAATTGGTCGGCAACATGCGGGCTTACAATTAGGGCTCACAGGCCTGATTATAGAATATCAAAATATGCACAAGATATAGCTTTGAAGCTCCTTCGCACAAAATCTAAACTATCAACTATCTCTATATCATGAACTGCTTTCCTAAGGATCTCTTACATCAATCTATATCATCTCCGATACAAGAGATTCCTCTATGTCAGCCAAGGAAAGATCACAAACTCTGATGAAGAGCTATAACGTGTGTATATGGATAGATCAGACCTAAATGAATAGAATTCCTCCACAAATGAATGGAATGATGTGCGGATCTCGGGGAAGGTCAGCCACAAACCAAAGATCAATGAATGATGTGTCATTAAGCTTCGTAAGTTAGGAAATGCTCCGCAAGTCTTCTCCTTTAGTTGTTTGTCAGAGACTGTCAGGATGCTCTGTTCTGAGAAAATTGTCGATCTTCTGATAGCGATATCTTTCTAGTGCCTTAACCAAATGCTCTAAGATTTAGATATGTTGTGCATGAATGTCTCTAGGTGCTAAGTCTAGCTCTGCAAGGTCTAAAATAAAACTGCAGTAGAATGCAGACCAAAATATAGAAACTGCTACTGACTGAACTGTCTGAACTGAACTGAAAATAAAAGAAACAAACTTCAATGCAAACAAACTAAAATGTAAATGTTTTTGGTTGATGCAAGATTGCTCTTGAACCAGGTGGTATTAGAGTGAAAGTTTGAATCTTTCGAAATGAATTGAGAGAAGTTGGCGAAGGAATTCTGTAAGATCTTGTTGTGGACAGATCGTCGAATCCGAGGTAGGTTACTTGTGTCGCAACTGATCACCGATTGTGAGGCAGTTGTTACTTGTAACCTGATCGCTGAACTTGAGGCATTTTACACTTGATCCTAGGAAAATGTCACCGAGGACAGTCCTTGTTGTTGGAGCAATGGCTGGAAGAATGGATGAGATGATGGAAATGATAAAAATAATGAGAATTTGATTGGATGTTGTCGAGGAAGATAGGCGAAGAGGATTGACACCTAGACCTAATGTTGAAAGTGATGATGAAGAGGAATTTCAATTTGTTGAACAAATTGGTGAAACCCTAGGAGGTGATGAAGAAGAAGAATCAGATCAAGTAAAGATGTTGCGAGCTATTTCAAAGATTGGAAAGAGGCCTAGAGTTGATGTACCAAATTACACTAGAAATTTGAACCCTGAAGAGTTGAGTGACTGGATAAATGACATGGAAGAATACTTTGAATATGAAGAAGTTGAAGATCCAGAGAAGGTGAAATTTGCAAAAGACAAAGTTGAAAGGACATGCTGCTATATGGTGGAAGGAAGTTCAGTTGGATAGAAATAGAAGAGGAAAAGAAAAGATCACAAAATGGGATAGGATGGTTACAAAATTGAAGAATCAGTTTGTACATGCTGACTATGAGTTGGAACTATTGAAGAGATTGCAAAACCTGAGACAAAAGGAGAAATATGTGAAGGAGTATATTGAAGAATTTCATAAGATAATCATAAGGACATGACATAGTGAAGCAAGCAAAGAAAAAGTGGCTAGGTACATCAATGGACTGAGATTGAGCATTCAAGAGGAACTGAGTTTGGTGAGGATAACAACACTAGAAGAAGCATATCAGTTTGCCCTGAAAGTTGAAGAAAAGTTGAATAAGAGGCATGATCAAAGACAAAAAGGTAGAGGAAGTAAATTTCAGAGAGGTAGAACATTTTCTGGGGGAGAGAGATCATTTGTGGAGCAAAATAGACAAGAGAACATATTCAAGAAAGAAGATAGAGATAATAATGCATACCAGACAGGTGATAGAAATTTCTACCGCAAAGGGAACCTTAGTCCATACCGGAGTGAAAGATACAGAAGGGGAGGAAGAGGACCTGATAGGAGAACATTCAGAGGAACTTGTTTCAAATGTGGAGGTGAAGGACATAAAGCATTTGAATGTAATCAGGGGAGTACAAGCAAGAGGACAGAGAACAGTGGAAGAGCAGCCTCTGTGGAAGAAGAACATGTTGGATCACCTAGTTTAGTTGGTAAACTTGAGAAAGGAGAATCACTTGTGATGAGGAGAGCACTTTTTCAAGTAGGGACAAATGAGGAACCACCGTAGAGGAAAAGCTTGTTTAGAACTAGATGCAAATCAGGAGGTAAATGTTGTAAAGTTGTAATTGATAGTGGTAGTTCAGATAACCTAATTTCAAAGGAGATGGTGACTAAGCTGGAGTTAGAAAGATTGAAACACCCTAAGCCCTATCAGATAGCATGGATTTAGGATGATCATAAGGTACTAGTGAGTGAATAATGTTTGGTGAAATTTCATATTGGATCTTATCATGATGAAGTATTGTGTGATATTATGCCTATGGATGTTTGTCATATCTTGTTGGGTAGTCCTTGGCAATATGATAGGAAACCTATACATGATGGGAGAAAGAATACATAACCTATAACATCAAATGGAAAGAGAATTACTTTGATTCCTTTGGAAGATGACCCTAAGAGTGAAGTATGTGGGAATGCTAGAATTTGTTTGGTAGATGGAAGAAAATTTATGGATGGTTTGAAACATGAGAATATATGTTATGCTTTGATCCCTAAGAAACCTGAAACATTGGAGAAGAAGGTTGAATCACAACCAGAGGAGATAATTGAATTGCTGACAAAGTATGAAGACATCTATCAAACAATGTACCTGAAGGATTGCCACCAATCAGGAGTATCAATCATCACATGGATCTTATACCGAGAGCTAGTTTGCCTAACAAAGCAGCACACAGAATGACACCAGCAGAGAATGAAGAACTGAATAGGCAGATACAAGAGTTGTTGAGGAAAGGTTTGATCAGAGAAAGTTTGAGCCCTTGTGCAATCCCTGCAGTGTTAGCACCTAAGAAGGATGGAGAATGGATAATGTGTACTGACTCTAGAACAATAAACAAGATCACAGTTAAGTATAGATTTCCTTTACCTAGGATGGATGATATTATGAATTATTTGAATGGAGAAAAATATTTTACAAAGATAGATTTGAAGAGTGGATACCATCAAATCAGAATCAGAGAAGGAGATGAATGGAAGACTGCTTTTAAGACAAATGAGGGATTGTGTGAGTGGTTCGTGATGCCTTTTGGATTGACAAATGCACCGAGTACTTTCATGAGATTAATGAATGAAGTTCTGAAGAAATTCTTAGGTAAGATTGTTATTGTATATTTGGATGACATTCTGATTTTCAGTAAGACAAAGGAGCAACATTTGCAGCACCTCAGACAAGTTTTACAAATACTTAGAGAGGAGAAATTGTTGATAAACATCAAGAAGTGTAGTTTCATGAAGGAAGAATTGGTATATTTGGGATTTGTGATTTCTGCAGAAGGATTGAGATGGACCCTGAGAAAGTGAGAGCAATTGTTGAATGGCCTATACCGGAGAGCATTGGAGAAGTCAGATCATTTCATGGATTAGCTAGTTTCTACCAGAAGTTCATCAAAAAATTTAGTTCAGTATGTAACCCTATGACAAAGACAATGAGAGGTGACAAAAAAGATTTCAAGTGGACATCGAGAGCAGATAAAAGTTTTGAGTTGTTGAAGCAGAAAGTGATGGAGCAATCTGTTTTAGCATTACCAGATTTCAATAAGGTATTTCAAGTAGATTTTGATGCAAGTGGGAATGCAATAGGAGCAGTGTTAAGTCAAGAAGGTAGACCTATAGCATATTTCAGTGAAAAGTTGAATGATGCAAGGAGGACATATTCAGTTTATAATCAAGAGTTCTATGCCCTAATTCAAGCTTTGAAGAAGTGGAGACATTACTTGTTTCCTAAGGAGTTTGTGTTGTATACAGATCATCAAGTTTTACAATATTAGAACAGTCAAGGAAAGTTGAATTAGAGACAAATGAGATGGGTAGATTTCAAACAGAGTTATACATTTGTGTTGAAGCATAGGAGTGGAAAACCAAACAAAGTTGCAGATGCATTGAGTAGGAGAAGGAACTTGCGGAAAGAGATGAGAGTTGACATGTTAGGTTTTGATGAGTTGAAGCATAGTATGAGGGAGACACTGATTTTGCAGAACCTTGGAAAGCATGTAAGGAACCTGTTGTGGCAGATAGGAGTAAGTGGTTGGATTCTTTCATTCAGGAAGACATGTTGTTCAGAGGGAATCAATTATGCATACCTAGAAGTTCAATGAGAGATAATTTGATCAAGGAGAAACACAGTGGTGGATTAACAGAACATTTTGGCATTGATAAGACAGTAACCTTGGTGATTAAAAACTACTTTTGGCCTCAGATACATAAGGATGTTAGGAAATTTGTGCAAAGTTGTAGAGTTTGTCAAGTTGCAAAGGGAGTAGTCATAATACTGGATGGTATAAACCTTTGACAGTACCAGAGAGACCTTGGGAGAACATAAGTATAGAATTTGTAATAGGATTGCCGAAGACACAAAGAGGACATGATTATATATTTGTAGTGGTAGATAGATTGTTGAAATGTACCAGACAACTGAGAGGGGGGTGAATCAGTTGTCTCCAAAACTTTAACCTCTTATGAACATTAACTCATCAATGGGATGTTAGGAAATTTGTCTTATGGAAAATCGAACAAAGTTGCAGTTGCATTTAGTAGGAGAAGGAACTTATCTTGAGCCCTTGAAAGTGCTTGGTCATAGATGAGCGCACCTCTGCGATAGGGAGTTCAATCAATGTAATTTCTTATGAAACAAGTGTTTGAAAGATAGCACAACATAGGGGAACACATGAGAGATGAAATAATTATTTCCTTATCTATTTGCTTGATTTAATAAGTTGCGATGATGCGCCCTATAAAGGAAGGATGTTATACCAATAGATTTATAAAAAATATATATTTATTATGATTATAAAAATTTATGAATGGTGATTGCTTATGGAGTTGGTATTTTATTTAGTTTATGGATAATTATTGACTAACTTGATTTTAATAATGTGATATATTAACTAATGATTTATTTATTGTTAGTTTAAATAGAGATGATTATTACACTCTATTGCTTCATTTGGAATAATTTCATTTGTTATATGCGTGTGTGCTAGGTTGTGCTAAAGTGTAGGAAGGAGAGTAGCATTCAAGAGAGGTGCTTCAATTCAATAGTGTGTGATAGATAAGAGTTTTGATGGGCACTTGACTTCACACACTCATACTTGTAGTTACATAGTGTTGAATGTTAAGAATATTTGCATGTAAAAGATGTTAGTGTGATTTTATTTCATGTGTTATTGTCAATTCATTTGGTTTATGATTGTTAGTTTGTAGACATGAATGCAATGAGTACCTCTTGGTGTCTAGTTAAAAATTTTATAATGGTAAGTTGTTCACCTTGAAATTTTGAATTGATATCTCCATATTTCCACTCATGATTTTAAGTTATTCTATAAAGGTAATAATGTTTTTTGTTTGGCATCTCACTTGATATGTGGAGTAAGTAGGTCAAGGGGTTAATAAAGTGATTTTAATTATCACTAGGATTGACCCTAGATGATTGATTATCATTTTCTCATGCTTGATTATCAATTATGGTCATTTTTACCCATTGCTATTAATTAAAAAATCATTTATTGTTGTTATAACTGTAGACACCCTAAAATGACCGTGTCATCAAATCACTGGCATTCTGTTATCTGTCTAATCACCTGCATTGCAAACATTAATTAAATAATCTAATTATTTAATTAATTATCATCATATTCTTCTAAATCTCCTAAATTCAACATTAATTAAATAAATCCTCTTTATTTAATTAATTAAATTAAATTCCTCTATATTCTTCCACAATTAAATAATTTTTAATTATTTAATTAAATCATTGTCACCTTCCAAAATTCACATCTACATTAATTAAATATATCCAATTATTTAATTAATTCAACAAATTCCCTCTTATCTACAATTAAATAATTCTTAATTATTTAATTAAATCAAAAATCATTCTCCCAAAATCATGCACAACAATTAAATAAATTTATTTATTTAATTTGCTTTTAAAATCTTCTAAATTAAATAATTCTAATTATTTAATTGTTTCTTCCAAAATATCTTCTCTAAATTTAAATAAATCAATTATTTATTTAAATTGCTTTTTCTTCTAATTTGAGTTATCTCTAAAATAACTCAAGCTTTCTTGCTCATCAATTAAATATTTCTATATTTAATAAAGCAAAATATCTTCTATTTTCATGCAAATCTCTTCTTCTTGTTTTAAATCACTTAACTGATTGCTTTATTCTTTTAATTGATTTATCTCTTCAGTTAACTCATTCTTCTATTCTTGATAACTCCTCTCATGCAAAAGAAAGCAAGACACGTGTCTTCTTCTCATTCGTTGCACATTCCTCAACTTATCTCCTCCATTGATTCTTCTGAATTATCTGGATCGTTGATCGATCTTTGATGAAACCTATATAAACCCCCCTCATCTCCTTCATTACCTCTCTCTCTCTTCGATTTTATTCTCAGGCATACTTGACAGCGCTTTGAGCATACAACGATTCGATTGAGCACCTTTACGATCTTCTTGAGCCACTTTACGATCTTTTGACATTGATCTTCTTGAGCCACTTTACGATCTTTTGACATAGATCTTCTTGAGCCACTTTACGATCTCTTAACATTGATCTTGGCACAACTTCATGATCTTTTGACATTGATCTCTTGAGCACTACACTTGCTTGTTGCAGCTATGGTTTCGCAACTTCATTGAGCAATCCACATTCAATCCAAAGGAAACAACACAAATTTCGGTAAAAGTCTTTATTGCATTGATTATTTGTCATGGCTTTTATTTAGATTCGTTTCCTTTATGTTATTGGGTTCTTTGGTTTTATTTAGTTTAGATTTAATCCATTTTTCCATATACACATTCTGGCACGCCCGGTGGGACCCATTGGTCCTGATTTAATATCAAATTTGTGGAATTTTTAGTTTGATTTCACAGGTTTTTTAACTCTTTTTTTGGAGAAATTCAAAAAAAAAAAAAAAAAAAAAATTTAAAGGAAGCTTGCTGGGCAAAAACGGAGGTCACGGTTGTGTTCGGAAGGGTCGAGGGACGAAGAAAAATATAAAATTTGACCTATTTCGGTGAAGGTAAAATTTTTTCACCTCTGGCATGCAACCCGAGGCCATACAATCACTGTGAGTTTTTTGACTTTTCAAGCTTCATAACTTTCACAAACGGACTCGGATTCAGGTGATGTTTTTTTTTAAAGTTGGTATTTTTCTGTCCTCTACACAGTGGTAATATTTTTTCAAAGATTTTCTGAGATCTATTTTTTAAGACCACTCATTGGCCTATTCTCAATCTCTGACTTCAAGCACTTGCTAACTTTTGAGTTTGTGTGGACCTAATATCACTTGTTGCAGCTTCTTATTACTCATACAGAGCAAATAGGTGTTTTTAACATGTTCATGCAGGATGAGCATTGAAGACCTCTTGATCTATCTCACTAAGTCTTAGAAACACATTGCATGCTTAAAAGGATAATTGAACAAATCTTTTCTTGCAATCTAAGTCTTAGGAACATACTGCTTTTCTTAAGGGACAATGGACATGTATGAACAAACCCCTCAATTTTCTAAAGGACAATGGACATGAATGCCAAACACTTCATTTCATAAGGGACAATTTACAACTACAATCGTGTGTGTGCATAGCTTAGTTGCACCTTATTTTTCTTATAACGGGACAATTGAACCTTTGTGTGACGTGCTTGATTTTACATTTTTTATACTTCCTTTAGAAGGGCCTGCTTTTGGATTGCGTTTCATCCAAAAGGGACGACCCTAAGCGAAGTTTTCCTTTGAACCGCTATATAAAAGGGATAAGGCGAAAGCCAAGTCCTAACCGACGTCAGCCTTACCTTGTGATGCCAAACTGAAAAGAGGTGTACTAGCCCTTTGTGGAAACGATTTTCACATTGAGCGAAGTGTTTGAAACTCTTAGTAGGATTGGTTAAAGCTTTTAGTAGCTTGTCGCATTGCTCGTAAGGCGTTGGTCCCTCAAAGTCACTAAGAACCAATTTAGATAGAGACTACCCGACCTACCTCCGAACATTGCGGTAATCATCAGTGCAAGGGAAATCGATTTAAACCCTTAAGATACTCACCATTGGCTCCCTTGAGAAGAGATAGTATTCCCTTGGACATAAAACTCTTGTGACCTACTTGAGCTTTCCAAGGGGAGGGTGAGATATCCCTACCTATCGTCTCTCGCAAAGATACTAAATATCTGACACCTTTATGGAATGATATTTTTATCGACGGAGTATTAAGCTGTGAGCTGATCTACTGCAATGAAACCTTGTCTCTAGGGATAAAAAGTGCTTGTTATTGATTGCAACTGTATTAGACCTGTGGAAACATTGGGCTTGTTTGGAGCCTTGAACATACACTATCTGTTGTGTCAGTCCTTGTGCCTTTTTTGACCACTTGTTTGCTGTGTTTTCTCTTGCCAAACCAATCCAATCAGAAACAGAAACATCTTTGCCTTTGAAAAACATCAGTCACTACTTCAGCGCCCCTGGTACTACAGCAGCTCGCTTTTGGCCATACAGTAGATCGCCTTTGGTACAGCAGTAACCCGCCTCTGGCTAAAACTCTACTTCAGCGCCCTTGGTATAACAGTAGCTCGCTTTTGGTCACTGTAGCTCGCCTTTGACATAGCAGTAACTCGCTATTGGTAGCTCAGTCCGTCACCTCTGGCCCATAGTAGCACGCTTTTGGTAGCACAGTCCTGCGCCTCTGGTCAAACAGTATAGCGCCTTTGGTCCAGTACTTTGTGCATCAAAGTTTGTCTGTTTCTTCAAAGCATCTCATAGATTCCCAGCATTACATTGTGTCCTAAACATACCCCATGGTCACCACTAGGCTACAGCAAACCATGAAGTCTAGGCAAGTTGTCCCTAAGAAGCACAAGTCACCCCCTCGCACACCACAATCAGGTCATCTCAACGTTACTCCCAAAGTGACTCCTAGTACACCCACGGCTAAACCAATCAGCTCTCCAAACATGCCGCACATAGATAAACCAAGCAATCCTCATGAGGATAGAACCCCTTTGCTAAATGCACCGCAGTATACCACAGGCTTGCCTCCGGATTTTGTCCCACAAGGTTATGTCATAGATCAACCCCCATCTCAAGAAGAGCGACACTTTGAAATAGGTCAATCCTCTCAAGAAGATGGGCAAGATCTTGACGAATTTATACAAGATCCTAGAGCTATAGCTGCCTTTGATAAAATCCTTAGTGAGAACCAGGATCATTTCTTTCGCTTGCTTGCAAAGCAAGGTGCCAAGTTACCTCAAGATTTTGATGTGTCCACTCTCAAGGAGAGCAACAACACCCAAGAAACCATACAAGCGGTGCAAACCATGTCCACGGTCACTACGCCCTTACCTACTCAAGGTTCGCAGTATAGGAATCCCCTTTTTCAAAATCGAACAGGGGAGAGGCCCATATCACCACTTTTGACTCCTATGGAGATCTATCAAAACCAACAAGAAACTCTCCAACGTCAAGCAGAGTTAGCTAAGCAAGCCACCTTAGCTCGGTCGAATGTGCAACCACCTCCTAAAGTGTCCATCCCAAGCGCAAGCGGAATCTTGGTTACCCCATCACGCGTAGGTTTCCCACCCAATTACAATCCGGGGAACACGTATGTAGCCATGCAACAAGGGTCTCAACATATGCCACCTCCTATATCATCACACCTGCATGTCTCTCAACCAATTGGAGTCACGCAACCCCAACCACAACATTCTTCTACTCTCATCCTCAAGCAACCCCAACCGGCACAAATCACTTCTACCTATGTTCCTCAACCACAACATTCTTCTACTCTCATCTTCAATCAACCCCCACCGTCGCAAAACACTTCTACCTATGTTCCTCCTCCACAACGTTCATCCACGCTCAACTTCTTTCATACATTGCCTAGCCACTCGCAACATTCCCAACATCAGGTTGCCCAAATCTATGTGCCACCATCACAACCTAATCAAACGCACTTTAGCTTTCCTCCCCCCAATACATTTCTTCAACCATCGCAAAGCCAACATTCTTACCTAGCGCCACCTCCACCTCTGCCTAATCAAGGCCTCCAATTCCAACCCAATCTGAACCAATCATACAATCCATACAATCCCAATCAATCTTACGACCCTTACAATACCACTGCGCATGGCTCACATTATAATCTTCCATATGGGCAACACCAACCACTTTTTGGACAACAGGAGATGTTACCAACCCCTCCCACGACTATGGAACTAAAGATTGCGGAGGTGCAACAACAGCTATCTGATCTTACGTTTGGCCACACCAAAAAGACCTTCTCTTTGGAGGAAGTGTGCCCTTATCCTTTTGATCGGTCATTACCAATGATCCCTTTTCCTCAAAATTTCACTATTCCAAAGTTCGATAAGTACAAAGGAAAAGGTGACCCAAAAGACCATCTTAGGGAATTCTATCTTGCTTGCTTTGAGGTCTCTCACAACGACACATATCTTATGCGTCTTTTTCCTCGCAGTCTTGGAGGACAAGCAATAGAATGGTTCTCACACTTAGCTACGGGTATCAAGTCTTTCAACGAGCTAGCAGAAAAGTTTGCCACCCATTTTTCTTACAACGCAGAGCATGAGATTTCCATGACTGATCTATGCAACAATAAACAGAAAAATGGCGAGACTTTCATTTCTTTCCTTCAGCGATGGAGACAAATGGCTAGTAAATTCCCTTTCAAGATTCCAGAGAAACAGCTTGTTAGCATATTTGTACAGAACCTCAACCAAGAGTTAGGTTTCCATTTGCAAATTCTTAGTGCTACAACCTTCGATGAAATCACATACAAGGGTATCAACATTGAGAAGGCCCTCATCGCTAAGGGTGTGGTCAAAATCTTTAAAGAGACGAAAGATAGCTCTTCTCATCAACAATCGAACGATAAACCCAAATATTGGAACAAGAAAAAAAACGTGGTCAATGATGGAGTGGTCGCTACTAAGCATGTCCAAACGTTGCAAACACCGCTGCAACTCTCCAAACCAAGTCAAGCTCCACCTCAACAACAGCAGCAACAAAGGCAGCCTTATCAAAATCAACAACGACAACAAGAGCGGCCCCAACAAGATTACCCTCCGCGACGTCAATTTACTCCTTTGGGAGTGCCCATCGAATCGGTCTTACAGCAAGCTTTGCTGAAAGGGCTCATAACCTTACCTGATGCTCCCCCATATGGAGAACCTGTCTACAAAACTGCACGTTACAGAGACAATGAGTATTGTGAGTTCCATAGGAGCAAAGGTCATAGAACTGCGTCTTGCATGAAACTCAAGCACCTCATCCAAAACCTTATCGAAGCTAATCAAATCACTTTTGAGAATGAATCACCAGCGCAACACACGAACAAGGATCTCGATATGTACAAGGAACCATTCCCTCATCATGGTCCACCTCCTCCTCAGGATAGAGGTAAAGGTATCAATCACGCTTCCACGTCCTTCGATTCCATTGTAGGTCATTTTGAAGAGAGTCGAGTGTCTACCCTCACCATTAAAGGCAAATCTACGGATTGTGCTGTTACTACTCGTCGAGGTCATGTCACCATTCGTGCACCTACACCTAGGCTTCCGGTTCAGTCTGATTATAATCTTGTCGAACATCTAGGGAGAACACCAGCGCAGATCTCTATTTTGGACCTTCTACGGTCATCACCTGCACATCGAGTAGTGCTAGAAAAGGCCCTCCAAGAGTCCTCCGTTCCTAACAACATAGCTGTCGCAGATTTCCAAGCTATAGTGGGTAATATTACTTCGCCTTACAATGTGGTCTTCTCTGAGAAAGACCTTCCCTCCCATGATCCTTGTCACAACGATGCCCTCCATATTGAAGTGCTCATCCATAAGCAATTGGGATACTCTGAGGATCACGTCAACACTGAGCATAGTATTACAATCAAGGGGTATGATGATGCAGAACGCCATTCAGAAGGTGTTATTCACTTGCCTATACAACTGGGCCCTATCATGCTTGAAACTAGGTGTCAAGTCCTTGATATTGAGCTGCCTTACAACATTATTCTAGGCCGCCCATGGATCCATGCAATGAAAGCTGTTCCCTCCACGTACCATCAGTCCCTCAAGTTCCCATACAATGGTACGGAGATCACCATCCCAGGAGATCCTAATCCTTTTGAATTTTGTCGTGTCTTGCAAGGAAGCTATAAGAATTGCAACCAAGTGCCTAAAAATGACAAAGCCCTTCAGTCCCCTCTCTATGTTGACCCTGAAACTCTCACGCAAGCCTCTACAAGTGAGCCTACACCCCTCCCCAAAATCACAGCTCGCTTTCGGGATATAGGCTTTGGCACTTATGATATCTCTGAATCTTGTTGTGTAGGGCGGATGCCTTTATCTCCAAAATCTTACGGCAAACCACCCATTGCTAAAGTTACCAAAAAAGCAACTATTCCTCCCCCAACATTCCTAACCCAATTCCAACATGGACGGTTATTGGAAGAGGAAACTATTGAGGACATCTCTTCTTGGCTCTACAAGGAGAAAGAACCAGTCACGATACCAGTCAAGCAGTATGGCAATGGCTTAAGGATAGTGAAAAACATGGGCTATAAAGGCAAAGGTGGCCTTGGGAAACAGAATCAAGGCACTATGGAGCCCATTGTGGTAACAAAGAAGCTAGACAAGAAAGGATTAGGATTTGGTAAGAAGGTACCACGCGCCTCGGACATCGAGTATATCCTCGACGAGGTAGCTGACAAGTTTCCCGCCGATTCGACATCTACAGAGGATATCACCGATGACTCTTCCCTCCACATGACCAATCTATTCGCAGAATCCTCCATTTTTACACTATCCTCCGTATCCTTAACTTCCACCACCAGCACCCATAATGTCACGCTTGTCTACCCTGAACTTATCGATTGGGACCAACAAGGGGCCCCCGTTATAGATGTATTTCAGAATGACGAAGCTTTAGCTGAGTTTATGGGACTTCGGGAAGGTATCCCTCTTGGCGATCACAAGGCAAGTTTTGTAATGGAACTTGAGCCCACGGCTTACTTTGGTGAGAATGCCAAATCCTCCAGTCGCAAAAGTGCAAATAAAGAAAGATCTCTAGGTGAAAACCACACTGTGGCACCTCCTGATCATAAAATAGTAAAAATAAAGGACGTATCCAAAGGTGAAAACCCAACTGTGGCACCTGAGGATGGAGGATTTGACCTTCCTTTACCATCTAAGTACCAAGAGAAATCAGCTCTACTAGTGGAAGATTCTACAGAGATCAACCTAGGTACAGAACAAAATCCAAAGACAACATTCCTAGCGGCATCATTATTTGATACAGAGCATAGAAATCTTAACAACTTCTTCTTGCAACGAACCATCAACTTTGCATGGACCTATGCAGATATGCCAGGGCTAGACCCTAAGCTGGTAGTTCATTATCTCACAGTTGATCCCAAGGTGAAACCAGTCAAGCAGAAATTGAGAAAAATGCACCCACAGATAGCTCTCTTAGTGAAGGTGGAGGTACAAAAGCTATTAGACGCAAAGTTCATACGACCTATCGACTATTCAGATTGGGTCTCAAACATTGTACCTGTATCTAAACCTAATGGGTGCATCCGCATGTGTAATGATTTCAGAGATCTCAATAAGGCATGTCCCAAAGATGATTTTCCACTACCAAACATTGACATTATAGTGGACTTGACAGCAGGTCACGAGATGCTTTCTCTTATGGATGGATTCTCAGGCTACAACCAGATTAGAATAGCTGAGGAGGATCAACACAAAACAACCTTTACATGTCCTTGGGGCAATTACTGTTGGTGTGTTATGCCGTTTGGTCTGAAGAATGCAGGAGCAACCTATCAGCGAGCTATGACAGTGATCTTCCACGATCTCTTTCATCACATCATGGAAGACTATGTTGATGATATATTGGCTAAATCTTCTAGAGCAGAACATATACAGGTCCTAGGACAGATCTTCGACAGGCTTGAAAAATACCAAGTAAGACTTAATCCTAAGAAGTGTGTCTTCGGTGTCACATCGGGGAAGCTATTGGGATACATAGTATCTCGTAGGGGCATCGAAGTGGATCCAGCAAAAGTAAAGGCTATAGTGGAGATGCCTCCACCAAAGAACCTTAAAGCATTAAGGAGCCTCCAAGGAAGGTTACAGTCCATCAGGCGTTTCATATCACAGCTAGCAGATAAATGTCAACCCTTTCAGCACTTGCTCCGAAAGGATGTTTCATTTCGATGGGATAACAAGTGTCAGGCAGCGTTTGATCAACTTAAGGAGTATCTAGCTACACCTCCTGTATTGGTTCCACCAGTTGCGGACAAACCTTTGATATTGTACATCTCCACTACAAATTCGGCCCTAGGGGCCCTGCTAGCACAAAATGATGACTCAGGCAGAGAGCACGCAATTTACTATATCAGTAGAACCTTGGTAGGGTATGAGCTCAATTATTCACCAATGGAAAGGGGTTGTTTAGCAGTAGTGTTTGCCTCCCAAAAGTTGCGGCATTACATGCTGAACCAACACACAAACCTGATAGCCAAGATTGATCCCTTGAAATATCTATTAGCAAAAGCAGCTCTCACAGGCAGACTGGCTAAATGGGTTATGATCCTTAGTGAGTTTGACATTGAATACACAGATCGTAAGGCAATTAAAGGACAAGCCCTCGCGGATCAACTAGCAGATGCACCTATGAAAGATACACATCCTATGGTCGCAGACTTTCCTGATGAGAATCTCTTCACTCTTTCCAACTCCATAATGTGGAAGTTGTACTTTGACGGTTCTTACACACAGCATGGATCAGGAGCCGGCATCTTATTTGTTACACCTCAGAATGACTACATTCCAAAGTCATATCGGCTTGCATTCCCTTGCACCAACAACATAGCCGAGTATGAAGCACTCCTCATAGGTCTCAATACAGCAGTCCAATGGGACATCACAGAATTACAAGTATATGGAGACTCACAGCTAGTCATTCGCCAAGTCACAGATGAATACCAAACAAAGGATGAAAAGTTGGTCCCCTACAAACAACTAGTGGATGCCTATAAACCACACTTTTCTAGCATCACATTTGAGCAAATTCCAAGAGAACATAATAAAGCTGCGGATTCTATGGCTTCTGTAGGGTCACTAATTGATATGCCTGCAAATACACAGAAATGTGAATTCTTGATTGAGCAATTGTTGATACCAGCCGTCGATGTTCCTGTTACTGAAATCATCTGCGAACTTGTTGGTCCCAATTCCCCATGGTACGAAGATCTCTATGAATACCTCAAGAACAAAACCTTTCCCCCTGACCTATCATCCACCCAACGCAAAACCTTTATCCGTCGATCCTCTCGTTACATCATTCTGGGTGATACACTATATCGCCGGAGTCTCGATGGTATCCTCTTACAATGTCTTAACGTGGAAGAAGCCGAAGCTACCTTACGAGACATACACGAAGGTGTCTGTGGCGCACATTCTACCGGTCCTAATTTTTCTAAGAAGATACTCAGAACAGGCTATTACTGGCCTACAATAGAGCAAGATGCTGCACAGTTTGCTAAGAAGTGTCTACAATGTCAGCAACATGGAGATTTGATTCACGCACCAGCTCATGAGTTACAACCTGTGACAACTCCATGGCCTTTTTCTCAATGGGGTCTCGACCTCGTAGGACAAATTCACCCTTCCTCCTCAAATGGCCACAAGTTTATCATTACCGCCACTGAGTATTTCACGAAGTGGGTGGAAGCCATTCCTATGACCTATATCACCGGTAAGCAAATAGCCAAGTTTATCCTAAACTACCTCATATGCCGGTATGGTATTCCCCAAGCCATTGTCACTGATAATGGGAGACCATTCAAGAACCAAGATGTCCGTGCCTTATGCATACAATACAATATCCAACATCGCTTTTCAACTCCCTACTATCTGCAGAGTAACGGCCAAGCTGAGGCTTCCAATAAAACCATTCTCAAAATCCTCAAGAAAATAGTCAATGAAGCTGGTCGTGATTGGCACTTGCAACTTAATCCCGCCCTATGGGCCTACCGCACTAGTATCAGAACACCAACTGGTGCCACACCATATGCCTTGGTCTTTGGCTCTGAAGCCATCCTACCTATAGAGGTCGAGATCCCATCACTCAGAGTATCCATGCAGGACCTGATCGGTGGAGATGAGTATTGCACTTCTAGATTAGCTGAGCTTGAACTACTAGATGAGAGGCGCCTTGCCGCACTTAATCATCTCCATGTCTATCAAAACCGCCTCCGGCGTAATTACAACAAAAAGATCAAAGAAAGACGGTTTCAAGTTGGTGATCTTGTACTTAAGGAGAATCAGAGAAATCAAGCAGATCAAGAGAAGAAGGGTAAGTTTGAGCCTAACTGGTTAGGTCCCTTCATTGTCACAGCAGCATATGGCTCGGGAGCTTATACTTTAGCTACACCTGACGGCATTCCTCTAGATGAGCCACTTAACAGTGTCCATCTCAAGAAGTTCTATGCCTGATCCTCAAAGTATTCCCACAAAAAAGCAAAAAAACATCAAAAAAATCAAAAAATCAAAAAAATCAAAAATACAAAAATACAAAAAAATCTGTCCTCTGGTGAAAACCTGGCAAACAGGTGCCTTGGATAAGTACCATAGTGAAAACCTGGCAAACAGGCGCTATGCGTAGAGTCAGCATCCATCGTCTATCGAGTCTTGTCCACTCCTTGTCCAGTTCGCAACTACACGCCTCATCCATCCATCCATAATAAAACCATTGACCTTGTTTGCATTTCCATCTCCCTATCTAGTATAGCTTGGAAATTTGTCAGTGTCCCTCATCATCCTAAGTCTTGATCTGGGTCTACACTGTCCGGTCCTAGGTCAAGTCTTTCTGCGTCTTCTTCGGTAGTCACCCCTACAGTCTCCTCTACTAGAATGGGGGCAACTCTTTCCTTAGCTTCGGTCTAGGATTGGTTCCTTGTTCGTGGTTCGCAACGCATACTTCAATCTTGTCTCATTTCCACCGGTAACACCCTTTAACGGACACTTCGCTCCTACGATAAGGCGGCTATCTTCTCAACACTTGTTCTACATCATCACACTAACCAGAACTACATACTTTCATCTTCGCAATCTTAAAGTACCTTGATCCCATGGATATGGGTATGTAGGTAGTCTGGAATACGAAGGACGTTTCCAGTACTCAGGTACATAAGATCACCTCTTCTCCGCTCTTTTCCCACATCATCACAATAACCAGAACTACATATCATCTCTTCCCAATCTTAAGATACCTTGATCCCATGGATATGGGTATGTAGGCAGTCTGGAATACGAAGGAAGTATCCAGTACTCAGGTACATAAGATCCCCTCCTTTCACCTTGACCCATTCATCACTCTATCCAGAACTACATATTTATCACGTTCATCTTCCATCGTAAGTGTGCCTTGATCCCGTGGATACATGGTATGTAGGCAGTCTAGAATACGAAGGATGTTTCCAGTACTCAGGCACACACGATCCATCATTCTCCACCCGTTTCAATCCATTAGCACTGTCACCTTTCTAGTCTTCCGTTTGTCAAAATCCATTTCGCCTCGACTTGACTAACTCAAGCAGCAAGCTAGCACATCCTTTCAAAGCAAAAGTCCTTAACAAACTTGAAGCAAAGAGGCCTACTTCCAGAGTCGTCTACTGTCCTGCATACCGATTGCCAACATCAGCTAAGTACCGCTTAACCAAGCCCTAGATCCACAAGCTTGTCTTCTGCGAAGTGTTCCATTGTCGAGACCAACACACGCGTCTCCTACGACATGTGGCATTTCCTGCAGCGAGATATTGTCTTTTTAGGTAGATAGCCCCCTTTAACGGACACAGAGTTCCTACGATAAGGTTGTTATCTTTCCTATCCAATCTATCCTGAGCAAACCTCTTTGGCAAGAGAATATGTTGGCTGTATGTTTACTTTGTAAGTCAGTAAATTTGTGTTATGGTTTATCTTTTGTTCCTTTTCCAATACCTATTCAAAGCTACCTTGATTTATCTATAATCTTGGTATGTTGCGATGCAGTACGGATTGGGGGCATAGTCATTGTTTTTGTGTGCCGTGTTTGAGGAATGATCTTTAGTATCTTTCTTAGCATTCTATTTATCTTGTGTGTGTTATGTCCTAGCATCTTACATATTAATAATTCTTCTTGCATTCGCATGTATTGAAGTTTATTTTATGTTCAAGACTATGGCTCAGTCACATGTTCCAACAAGGTTATATTATGTCTAATGGATCTAATTTCAAACCGCTTGCTTGCAGAGTCAACGTCCACGCACTCGGATATTACTGCACCTTGGTCTTTTATACCTTGGCGGCGAACTATCCACGTGCTACATCAAACTAAGGATTGCTCTTTATAAACAAATGTGAAACCATTGCAACAAGCTCATCCATTTACACCATCCATTTTTCCATGGCCTTATATAGTTTTCCAGCAAAGATCAATCAACAGTCTTTCTCTTATGTTCTCTCCTATCTCCTTTCTTCTATCTATCATCAACCCAGCCTTATCTGTCTCCAACAAATCTTCTAGTCGAGCATCAACACAGTTCTTCTGTCACTTCCCTGTCTTTCCTCTCGAGGGGGCACCCTACACTAACTATGCTGGGGCAACTACCTACACTGGGGCATCAAAAAATTGTATTACATCTTCAACAATCGTTTTCTTTGACGCAACGCTACATGCTGCATTGCATCAAAGAGGGGCAAAATGTAGACACCTTAAAATGACCGTGTCATCAAATCACTGGCATTCTGTTATCTGTCTAATCACCTGCATTGCAAACATTAATTAAATAATCTAATTATTTAATTAATTATCATCATATTCTTCTAAATCTCCTAAATTCAACATTAATTAAATAAATCCTCTTTATTTAATTAATTAAATTAAATTCCTCTATATTCTTCCACAATTAAATAATTTTTAATTATTTAATTAAATCATTGTCACCTTCCAAAATTCACATCTACATTAATTAAATATATCCAATTATTTAATTAATTCAACAAATTCCCTCTTATCTACAATTAAATAATTCTTAATTATTTAATTAAATCAAAAATCATTCTCCCAAAATCATGCACAACAATTAAATAAATTTATTTATTTAATTTGCTTTTAAAATCTTCTAAATTAAATAATTCTAATTATTTAATTGTTTCTTCCAAAATATCTTCTCTAAATTTAAATAAATCAATTATTTATTTAAATTGCTTTTTCTTCTAATTTGAGTTATCTCTAAAATAACTCAAGCTTTCTTGCTCATCAATTAAATATTTCTATATTTAATAAAGCAAAATATCTTCTATTCTCATGCAAATCTCTTCTTCTTGTTTTAAATCACTTAACTGATTGCTTTATTCTTTTAATTGATTTATCTCTTCAGTTAACTCATTCTTCTATTCTTGATAACTCCTCTCATGCAAAAGAAAGCAAGACACATGTCTTCTTCTCATTTGTTGCACATTCCTCAACTTATCTCCTCCATTGATTCTTCTGAATTATCTGGACCGTTGATCGATCTTTGATGAAACCTATATAAACCCCCCTCATCTCCTTCATTACCTCTCTCTCTCTTCGATTTTATTCTCAGGCATACTTGACAGCGCTTTGAGCATACAACGATTCGATTGAGCACCTTTACGATCTTCTTGAGCCACTTTACGATCTTTTGACATTGATCTTCTTGAGCCACTTTACGATCTTTTGACATAGATCTTCTTGAGCCACTTTACGATCTCTTAACATTGATCTTGGCACAACTTCACGATCTTTTGACATTGATCTCTTGAGCACTACACTTGCTTGTTGCAGCTATGGTTTCGCAACTTCATTGAGCAATCCACATTCAATCCAAAGGAAACAACACAAATTTCGGTAAAAGTCTTTATTGCATTGATTATTTTTCATGGCTTTTATTTAGATTCGTTTCCTTT
Source organism: Cunninghamia lanceolata (assembly GCA_027924645.1). Taxonomy (NCBI): domain Eukaryota; kingdom Viridiplantae; phylum Streptophyta; class Pinopsida; order Cupressales; family Cupressaceae; genus Cunninghamia; species Cunninghamia lanceolata. Next base: position 1,510,985 of record BSBN01001465.1, on the reverse strand, counting down.
ATGTTATTGGGTTCTTTGGTTTTATTTAGTTTAGATTTAATCCATTTTTCCATATACACAATAACTTATTAAATGTTAATGAATGGATATCCTAGTAGAAGGGTCTATGATTAGCAAGATAGTTAGGTTATCATTGTATCTTCCCTCTATTCTCATATTATGAAACTCTTAGTTTATTAACTATTGGATTTGATTAAGTGAAATAATAATATGGCTTAGCAAACCCTAATATTATTGAGATTACTAGTTGTTGAAATTATCAATGGTAAGGGGAAAATGATCTCACGGTAGAATTTTTCTTAGTGAAATGACTATAAAAACTTAGTAATATTATAATTGTGTTTTATGTAAACTTTTCATTGGGTTACAATGTTAAAATAGTTGGATCTATTAATGGAAAATAATATAGGTGGTTATTCCAATAGATAGAATTCAACAACTTGCATGATACTTTTTATTCTAGAACATTTCATGGATTTAATAGTTCATTACCCCACCTTTCTTCTCACTAGATTCCCTTCAGAAAGAGAATTTATATAAGTTGCAAATTTGGTTACCAAAAAAATTTATAACCCTTAATTTGTTACTCTATTGAAAATCTCACTAGGTAATGGGTTTGTGCCTTGTCGTCTTTGTTTGTACCTCAGTGGATTTTAGCTAGGAAAACTTAACAATTGGATAATTTATTGTCCTTGGTCTTATGATTTGTAAGTTCCACTATGAAAATGTAAATGTTGTAATTAAATAACAATTTGACTTTATTTTTAATAGTATAATAAAATTCTATAATAGATCCATGTCAAAAAATCAAAACAATGGAAAGTGAGCCTCCCTGTTCATTGACTATTTACATAGAACCTGCATGCTTTATGAATGATTAATTTGTAAAGTCCATCTAGGAATTGAAAAACATATTAACCTGCCTTTCTAATCTGTATTGACCCTTAGACGTTTGATACTTGAATCTAACTATTATGTCAGAAAATGTCCCCTTGGGGGCTTTTCCCTCTTAAGGTTTAGCTCCCGGGTCCTTTAGAATGCATTTAGATCATCTTGCATGTTAATGATGACTTCCAATAAAGAAACTCCTAAGCTTTATGACAAATGGGACCTAGGGGATTCACTTATGATGAATCCTGCCTAAAATAGGGGGGCTTGGGCGTCCGCACCCTAGTCCTTCCCTATTTTGGATCAAGACCTATTTTCATGTGTCAATTATGTGACCGTTATTAGGTCCTATGCCGACACCTAAAGTTTGAATTATGAATTTCTTGGCAGGAAGTTGTTTAGTTGCATATATAAGCATGTTTAGGCATTCATTTGTAAATGAAAAATGGACATTGTGAATTGTGATCTTATGCTAAAGTGATTCAAAGGCTTTCATTGTGTTACAGAGTAGTATTGTTTTGTTATTTGTTTGTTTATGCCGATTTGCTCCATCTGCTCATGGCATGAAAGAAGCATCTTCCTTCCATGAGAGCTACACCATCGAGGTGACATTCATTTATGTTTTCAATCATTTATCAATTGGTTTTTGCCTCTATCCCGCATGGATACGCACTCTTTATCTGACAACGATGTTTGAAAGACTTGAATGTCTCTCTGAGGCTTGACCAAGGCAAGCCTCTAAACACCACAACCCCCAACCCACTTTTTTGTGATTGCAGGTTACAAGTTTCAGAAGCGAAAGAAGTGGAGTTGCAAGGAGGCATTACAGACCATCAAAAGTGTAGAGAAAAGAATAAAATTAGGGCTTGGACTAGGGTACCCACTCATTAGTCCTCTGGATTTCAATGCAATAAAATCTCTATGACAACATAATTGTGTTGCAGACATTCTTCAGAGATCCTGACAAAAATAGGTACACTGGACTAGGGCGCCTGCTCATTAGTCCCCGACTTTTCTACACACCGAACATTGAAATCCGGTATGTATTTGATTGTCATTTGATATCTCTGTGTGCGATCATTTTCTTTGATTTGTTTGTTTGTTTATGATTTTATGAAATTAGGGCTTTGAACATAATCGAGCTTAATTGAACAACAAATTCACACAATTCCAATCTCCCCCTCTATTCCGAGTGACAGGAGATCCGTAGTAGAGTTCTCTACTTGGTTGAATGTCCTTGAATGTTGGTTTGAAAGGAGGATTCCACATAAACCCTTGAAATTACCAAACCCCTCTTTTTCACACTAAACACTAACATAGATAATGGAATATGATGAGTAGATGAAGTTGAATTTCTTATGAGTTGTTGATTGATACTTCAAACTTATTCTTTATTTCGATACCCCATTAGGCTCATTAGAGAGAAACATGAACTAGGTTATATATCCTTTTATGATTCCATTAGGGAATCTTATAAAAGATCGGTAGTGTTTCTACACCTTCCTAAGTTATGCAAGACTCTTCCCTTAAAAATATTTGATCAAATCTCTAACTTCATGTGTTTTTAGTTACTTGCATTTTTTCAAGTTGATTGTGTGGATTTAGCCATAGTTTTAAAAATCACAATTTGCCTTGGAAGACCCAATTTTTACTTGGACTTAGTGACTCGAGAAAATGTAACAAATTAGAAAATACTTAAATTCCTTGAAAACATACATTTTGTGCAAAATATAATTACAATATCACATTAGAGTGAATACAAGTTGATAATATGATATGAATCTCATGATGATATAAATTTATCATGAAAAATTACAATTCCATGCAAGTTACAACAACTTATAATTTTATATCCCTCTTATACATCCTAGTGATGGTTCAAGTCCTACTCCTCGCAATCACTTGTGGCTCCAACCTTCAACTAGAACGTAACTACTCATGCATAAGGGGTCACAATAATTCGCAATAACAATGTCATTCAATCCAAAACTTCCTACTTTTTCTTGTATTGTACCCTCCTCTACTTGCCTCTTAAAATCAACAAGATCATTTTCTATAGAGTTGGGGTTCTCATCCTAGACAATCCTATCACTATATGGATCAATGTCATTCAAGTTAATTACCTCATGACTATCTGATCCCTCCACCTTTTTAATAGAATTTCAATGTTGCATCACATGAAGAAGAGGTTGGTAAGGCACTTTTGTGTCAACTTGTACTTATTTACATCAATGGCATCAAACATGCCCCAATTGTGCTCACATTCAAGAGCACTACAAGGTTGAATAAAATTTTGGAGGGATATCTTTTGAAGATTTAGGTTTTGCTCAAAAATATTCCTACCAATTAGCTACATAGAATAGATTCACAAGTTTATAAGTAAGTTGTAATTGTGTGCATTCAATAGCTGAAGTGAAGTGAAATGAACATAGTTTCTTATTACCTAGTGCTTGACCTCTTCTTCAATTTCTATGCCATCCTCTTAATGCATATTGTTAGGCACTCTAAAACCTCCCCATCAACAACCTTTAAGTCCTTAGAGTATAAAATTTTTACATCGAAGTAGTACATTGTTGCATAAATGGAATGGTGGAGTTAATTGTTCCACCTCTAATCAATGATGCTCCAAATGGGTTTGATTTTCTCCTATATCCTTTGTAATACTTTTATATAGCCTCCTTAGCATTGTCCATGGCCTCATACAGATACTTCGTTAGTTTTTACTCCCCATCCACCAAGTACAAAATCTTGACTCCATCACCTACAAACAAATTAAGGTTACAATTAAAAATAAAACTAAAAAAATAGAATGATATCTAATAATAAAAATTTATAAAAAGTGAACTCAAACGATACAATGTAAATTTAAAGAAATTTTGAATTTACCTTGATGATCTCATTAGCACTCTTTGTGGAGAAATCATCAAAATTTGTCTTTGTGACCCTCTCTTCATGTCTTCTTCAAATAATAATAAGTCATCCATTATTGGATCTACAAGGTGATGAAGTTAGTCACAAACTATGTGGGACTCACTTGCACAAGCTCCTTCACCTTGATGTGATCTCTCATCAAGGTAACCACCCAAGGGTGACTTTAGATATACTTGGTGACGTTTTTGGAGTCTTCCACCTCTAGTTTCACCTAATCAAATTTTTCTATATCCTCCAATAGAAGATCAAGGCAATGGAAAGTGCAAGGGATATAAAACATGTTAGGTGCCTCTTCTCAATTAGTCTCCCTTCTGCCACATATATTGTTGTCTTATCTATCACGTGTACAACATTTTCTATGTCGAACATTAATTTAACCTTCTCCAATATTTGACTCAAGATTTTCAAGATTTTTTTACTTTGTTAGAGGCATCAATTAGACCCCAAGAACACCATCTAACCATTTAAATTCACTATAAATTTGATGAGTATTTGATTCCTTCCATTTATACCCATCTAATAATATTGTACATTCATTCTTGCACCAATATTTCTCTCTTTGACAATTGTCTTTGTATTTGCCATTACTTTTGGAGAAATGGTCCACTTACGTCATGTGGACTAGGTGCCTTGAACCCTTTCCTTGAAATATTCAAGGTTGTAACCAAATACTCCCAATATGAGCTTTGTGCCACATTGAATTAAATGTTGTGATACCAAAAATTTGCACAAGTTATGATTGCTTCATAATGGTTCTCCTTGTTATAACATGTATCTTCAAGCAAAGTTTGTGAACCTGGCATGTTTCATGGAACAAAAAATTCTTGTGACTATTATAATGACCCACACAAAAAAATTTACAAAATATTTATCACTTTCTAATCTCTAAGATCTCATGAGGGTGAGATAAGAGCATATGGTGAATAAATATTGAAATATATGTGTTAATTTGTTCACAAACATTATGCTAGAAAGAGGGTCAATATTTCCACACATGAAATGGGACTTCACAAAATGTTGGAGCTGATTTAATTAAACAAAATATGCAATAATACGCTAGAATATATTATAAGTTAAAGCAATATAAACAATAATGAAATATGAAATAAACTTATGTATGTTGGACCTCCCTTCTACACATTCTTGTAAAAAATGAAACAACTGCAATTCTTCAACATGAATACAATTCCTAGATGAAATTGCCTCAAAAACCAAAGGGGTTTCATCCACTAATTTCCAAATCCTAAGGGTTTGATCCTCAAATTGATAGATGAACACAAGTGCCCAAGCTATAAAAAAAATTTAATAAAATGGCATAAGATTCAAATTGAAGGAACAACCTAGAATAAATAGCAAATGAGGTCCCAACTTGGGAACCCAAATTCCAATGCCCTAATATGCCAAGTCTAAAATAATTAATAAATTTGTAATATTCCCTCACAAATAGGTCTGCTAAAAAGTTTGTCATAACTCCTTCCATCCAGTTATTTTTAGCCAGTAAAGATACTCCTCTTACACCCACTTATAACCATCATAAAAAATTTCATAAACAATTATGAATATGCTCCTCCATAATCAATTTGCAACTCTCCCACTAATTTCTTTTCATAGAATATATCATAATGGTTTATAGCTCCCTCATAATGCTCTATTATAGAATTTATCATATAAACTATTATAGAATTTGACATAATGGAGATGCCACAAGCATCATGGGTTACATTATGCCCTCTTTATGAATTCCCATACCCAATTTCAAGTGGTTACACATAAATAATAATATATTAATATTTAATTGGCCAATTTTACAATTTTGAAAATTAATAATCAATTTGGGTCCAATAATTAATATAAGTTAAATTTATTTCGATAAAAAATTCTGCTTAGCCCACAAGAAATATTAGAATAGCCTTTTGGTCCTAAAAATTAAATTAATTAAAAGGGGAACATTACAAGTCTACCCCTTCCCACAATTGATTACCCTTAAGCAATGAAAATTTGAATGTTCTAAGATCTCGAGTCCTTCCCAAGTAGCATCTCATGTAGGTAGATTCTTCCAATGAACCAAGTACTTTATACTACTTTTGTTTCTCAATGTTTTCACCCTAGTGTCAATAACATCAAGTACAAGATGAGCTTGCCCCCATTATCCAAGGGTGGAAAATCTACTAAATGTATAACATGTTGTCCAAGTTCCATTTTGAGGCATGACACATAGAAAACATTATGGATCCTGTTATTTTCTAGCAACTCCAACTCATAAGCATCGTCACCAACTCTCGACAAAATTTTGTAAAGCCTATAGAAGTGAGGTTTGATACTTTTAACCCCACTTATTTTTATGGAAATTTGTCTATAAGGTTGCAATCTTAGAAAGACCATATCCCCAACTTTAAATGACCTCTCAATGTGGTTCTATTCTGCATAGAACTTTTATTGATTATGGGCTTGCTGGAGATGATCTTTGAGTAACCCTATTATGTCCTACATATGCTTCACCATATCACTATCTATTAGCAATACTCTTCCAAGTGCAACCACTTAACCCATGTTGATTGTTGATTTTAAACATAGATCCTCAAGTATTCTTCAACCCACTTATTCAATATTTATATTTACCCATCTGTTTGTGAGTAATAGCTTATTCTAGAAGTAAGTTTTGTTCCAATCAAATGAAATAATTCCTGACAAAAAGAATTGAAAAATCTACTATCCCTATCATTGACAATGTTTTTAAGCAACCCATGTAGCATAAACACTTCTTTGAAAAATAAATCCACCGCCTGATGTGCTTTAAGTTCTAAAGAAATAGCAAAGAAATTTTTTAACTTAGTTATCCTATCCATAACAACATAAATAAACTTTACATTTTACCTTGGGCAGGTCTATAATAAAATCTATGGATATACTTTCCCACTTCTGATTTGGAATAGGCAATTGTTGTAGAAAACTTATTGGAAATACATGTTGGGTGTCCTGTTAGTGTTGCATCGTGAAAATCTCTCAAAATCTTCCACAAACTAAATACTATCAAAACTTTTCCAAAGCATACATGACAACAAGCATCTCTTTGTCATAGGTGGAGAATCTTTTCTTTGATTCTTTAAACTTCATGATTTCAAATGCTAGGGGATGCCCCTTGTGTACTAATACAACTCCAATTCTTTCTCCTAAAGCATCACATTCTACAACAAATGAAAGTGATAAATCTAGAATAGCAAGTACAAAACATGAAATCATTACCTCCTTAAGATTGCCAAAGTTTCTTGTGTTGTTTGGCCATGCAAAAGCTCATTTCTTTGTCATATTAATTAAGGGTGTTACTCGCTATGGAAACACCTTAATAAATCTTTTGTAGTAACTACAAATGCCAAAGAATCCTCTCAACTATGTCAATATGGTAGGAGGAGATCAATCCAAAATGGCTTGGATCTTTTGTTGATCCACCTAAAAACCTTGAGCACTAATGATATGGTCCAAGTACAATATCTATGTCACCCCAAACTCATATTTGGATTCTTTTGTAAAGAGAGATTGTTTCTCTAATATTACGAGGATTATATCTATATGCTTCAAATAATCTTCCCAAGTCTTGCTATAAATCAAAATGTCATCAAAGAAAACTAATAAATTTTCTCAATTGATCATTGAATACCTGATTCATGCATGCTTAAAGAGTAGCTAGAACATTTGTCAAACCAAAAGGCATGACCAAGAATTCAAAGTGCCCAAAGTGGTATTTAAATGTTGTCTTGTGCACATATACATCCATCACATGGATTTGATGGTATCCTGATCTCAAATCATGTTTTGAAAAATAAGCCACCCCATGCAACTCATTAATGAGCTCATTGATCCTAGAAATGGAATATCTATTTTTAACTGTCTTCTTATTCAAGTCTCTATACTTTATGCACATACTCATGGTGTCATCTTTTTTTCACAAAAACCATTGATGAAGCAAATGGGCTAGAACTAGACCTAATGTGACCCATCTCTAATAGCTCCTTTATGGCCTTCTTATCTCTTCTTTGTAAATCCTTGGGTGATGGTACAAGGAGTGGTCATGAAAGTCTTGGAGCTTGATTTCAACTCTATGATGTGCTAGAATCCTCTTGTAGGCAACACCCCAAGAGACAAATCACTAAACACCACTATGCTTATCCAAAATATTCTTTATGTTAACATGATGAGTAAAATGCTAACCCAACGATAAATTTCTAGGCATCACCAAACAACTTGTTGCCCAAGCAACTTGTCCCTTGTGAAAAGTCCTCTCCATTCTTTTATCTATGACCAGTCATAATGATCCATCAGGCATACATCTAAGCACCACATATTTCCCTTCATATTTAACTTTAGCTCCATGAATTCATAATTCTATGAAACTCACCAAGGGAATGCAACCATTGTACACTCAAAACCATGTCAGTCTCTCCTAACCCCACAACATAGAAATCATCACATATCTTATGATCACCCATGGCTAAATTGAGGAGTTAGATTATTTTGGTGCATAGAATGGTGAATTGTGATTTTTTTAGAAACAAATGCAAAAACTAGTAAAATAGCAGACCACTTCGAGGGGGTGACCTCCAATAATCAAAAAATAGATGAATTAAATGTTAAAAATTATGATGGTTTGGGAGAGTCTTTCCCTTCCTTATTTATATGTATAACTATGTAAGGACACAACCCTTCATCCTAACTAAGTCAACTTATAGAATAACTACAACTAATAAATAAAACTATTAAGGTTAAGCATGCCACAAGTTCTTATCCTTATTATAATTAGGAATATAGAATATTAAGATCATAGCATTCCTATCCCCTTCAAAAAAGTGTTACCCTCTAGCAACTCTAGAATCTTTTATGTGAATTGTTCATCACTCCCTATTTTACTATAAATGAAGATGTCATCAAAGAACACCAACACCATTTTTTGAAGAAATAGGTGGAACATTGAATATATGGGGATTTGAAATGTTGATTAGGTATTAGTGACACCAAATGACATAACTAAGAAATTATAATGACCCTCATGTGTTCTAAATATAGTCTTATTTATATTCTCATCCTTTAGATGAATTTGATGATAATCTAAATGTAAATCTAACTTAGTAAAGAAGACTACATTATTCAATTCATCTACCGATTCATCAATAATAGGAATATAAAACATATATTTAAGAGTGGGCTTGTTGAGCTCCCTATAATGTGGGCATGTTCTCCATGACTCATCCTTCTTGTTAACAATAATCATTGGGGATGAATAGACACTTTTGTTGGGATGAACAATATTTCCTAGTATTAATTCAATTGCAAGATCATGGTCTCTAATTGGGGGTAGACCCTTGGGTTCTTCAAATGCATGTTGATAGTGTTGAATGATCTCTCAAATCTTTGGTTGATCTTGAGTGTTCACAGCTTGTGCTTCTATAAAATTTAGTTGTGCCCCTATATTATAAGAACCTTGCTTAAGTAATTTCTTCATCCTAAGGGAGCTAATAATTTAACTTGGTTGTAATTGTATCCCTATAAGTTTATACTTTTGCCCATGTGTACTAAAATCCATGGATAAGTCTTTAAAACTAAAAGACATTGCTCCTAATTGTTTAAGCCATTGCACACCAAGAACTACATTTGTTCCCCCAATTGGGATAGAAAACGTTTGTGAATCTAGTTGATAATTTCTCATTAAGCATTTTATATGACGACATTTACCACCACAAGGGAGTTGTTTCCCATCGGCTATCATGACCTGGGAATTAGATATTGGATACACAAAACAATTAAGCCCATTAGCTAATCTTCTATCAATGAAGTTGTGTACTACCTATATCAACCAACATTGTCACCTTTTGCATTTTGATATGACCAATTACTTTGAGTGTTTATGGTGCACTTGTGCCATGCAATGCATGTAGGGAGATAGTAGTGCATTCTTCTTCCTTGGAATTTTCACGCTCAAGTTCAATGTTTGGTTCTTTTTTTGCTACATCTCCCTCTCCTTCAACCTCATTCTTAATAATCATTAGTATTTTATCACTATTAGCACACTTATGACCCGAAGACCATTTTCTATCACAATTCCATTATAGACCCTTTTCTGTTTTCTTTACTTTTTGTTGAGAAAAGAGCTTACTAATTTATTTTGGGTTAATGTTGTCCCCATTTCAATCAATAGGATTATTTTTCATTTTTAATCCTATGGTTTGACCTTGTGTAGTGGAGTTTCGTTACTCAATATGCAATTCTTGTTGCATAGCTTTCTTAAATGTACAAGGTTCCAACAAACGAACATCATGCTTAATTTGGTCATTAAGTTCGTTGATGTAGAGTTGTAGCCTCATGAGCCTATATTGCCAATCTCATGTGCTAGCATTATATTCCATTAGAGAACTTAATTGTTTTAAATTTGTTAGTTGGACAACATAACTTGCCTTCCATGGTTGCTTATATAAGATTGCTAAGTCATTACTAAAAATTTTCAACTAAGCATTTGCCTTTGCTTATCATTCATCCTCGATTAGTACCATTGATAAGGTTTTGATTTTAAATGTACCGAGGTTATGTAAACCATTTGTCTATTATATTATGACGTTTAAAGTATTGTTCTATGAGACTTATCCATGAAGTTACATCAGTACCATCAAACCTAGGGATATCTATTTTGGTTAGGTCAATTTTGGACCTTAAAAAGACCATCCTATCCCTTGATTGTGTTTATTAGGAATGTACATGCTCAAGTGGTTTTGTGGGGCTTCAATTCATATAATAGTTCTTGTTTAAACCTAGCTAAACCTTTATTTAAAATGTACCACTATTTCACATCCCGAGGAATTTTTCCCTCAATTTTAGGTGGTGGAGAATAAAGGTCATTAAATTCAATATTTGTAGAAAAGTCTTTGAATCCTAGAAATGGCATGGCTTCTAATATTTTGTTTTCGAACTTAGGTTTTTTTATAATTATGTAAGGGAGGAAAATATCATGTGTAAGTTGTAACCATCAAATTTTAAAACATGAGCTAAACTAAATTTAACGCTCGTCTTTTGACCAAACCTTGACCACTAAGTTATGGAATTAATTTTTTATCAATTAAAAAATTATAAAGAACTAACCCTATCTAATTTTTCAAGAGCTTTCCAAAAATGTAAAACAAAAATTAAAATTAAAAATTTTGTGGCTTGTAGAGTAGAATAAAGAATATTTTGACCTAACTTTCACCACTAAATACAGAATGTGCTTGGTCTGTAATAAAAAAATTATAAAGAAATGATTCTACCAAATTTTTATAAGCTTTCCAAAAATGTAAAAAAATCTAAACATTTCCAAAATTTGTAGCCTAAAGAGCCAATTTATCGAAAATAATAAAATTTTAATAACTTGCACCAAAATAATAAAATATATTTTTTACCTAAACCTTCTTTGGTTACATACCTCAAAACCTAGAAAAATAAGGTTCAAATTCACAATTCTTTGTAAATTATGGTGAAAACAAAATCTTGGCTCAAATCGTAGCTCTAATGCAACTTATTATGATATTTCTTGGAAATAAATGCAAAAATTAGTAAAGTAGCAAACCACTTCAAGGGGGTGACCAATAATCAAGAAGTAATATATGAACTCAATATTAGAAGTTATAATAGTTTGGGAGAGTCTTTCTCTTCCTTATTGATATTCATAATTATGTAGGGACACCCTTTCATCATAACTAAGTTAGCTTAAGGAATAACTAAAACTAGTAAATGAAACTATTAAGATTAAGCATGTCACAAGTGTTTATCCTTATTATAATTAGGAATACAAAATGTTAGGATCATAAAAGTGAAATTGTCAACAATAATGACATTGAACCCACCAAAGTATTTAGCTTTTAGTCCTCTTGATCACTAGGCCTTCATCAATGAAGTTGTGGGTAGCCTCACCATCAATAAGCAATACAATCTGTTGTCAAAATAACACTCCTCAAACTTAATGGATGGTATTGGGGTGCTCCTAAAAGAGTTGCAAGTGTGCTTGAATCTTTATCCTCCAACTTTTTCAGTTCATACTCTTCTATGTATGGTTGTACCTCAACTTGGTTCAAACATGTCATCATCAAGTACAACCTCACTGTAATGGACTTAACCCTTGTCAAGGCATCTATGACCAAGTTCACATGGCTCCTTAAGGAAAAACATAACTTCTCCTAAGTTCATTCCTATTGTAGTCATCTACCTTGTATTGAAGATGATTGTGGTGTGGTCTTCTATGGATGTGAATATGATCCCCCTTTTTGGAAATTTCATTTATTCCAATTGAAGGTGGGTACCTTGGTTTGAGTTGAAAATTTGCTCTTAAGCACAGATGGCTCAAGTGTTAAAAGATCTTTTAATTGATTCTTGCAATGAAGAAGGTACAAAAGCCTTAATAATACCTTTGAGAAGTTCAAACAAACCTTCAACAAATAGAATAAGATTCTATTGAGTTTTGTTGTTTGATTCTTACAAACCCTGAAATATTCGTACACATCTTTTTGCTCAAAATGATCCAAAATCTTTTAACTGAAATCATCAAATGTAACCAAACCACTGTGCCACCAATTATAAGTAGTAACTTCTAGATACAATGTAACAGACTAAAAGGCATCTTCTTCCTCCATAGTGCTAAAAGTAAAAAGTTCACAATTTTTTAACCAAGCCCAAGCAAAAATCTTAAATCTTATTGCTTCCATCAAAAGTAGGAGCATTTAACTTAATTTTTGTTACAGTACTTTTTTTTTATTATTTTTCTTGTCATTTGAAGTTATTCCCTTGGGATTTTTTCCCAAGGATGTCCAAGTAATTAACAAAGGAGATTGCAGTTTTTAAAGTTATAAGTTCACCTTGGTACTCAAAAATTTTGTGAATCTCATCTATAGAATGGGCCTCATGTTCCTTTTCTTCTATCTCCTCTTTCTACAAGAACATAGACTTAGATGGCTTGTGTATGGAACTAACTATGAATCTACTATTTGTGGATGTATTTCCTTCTCCTTGAGATGTTTTAGTAGGGTTTGGATCCTTTAAATTGTTTAGAGAGTCCAGCATTTGTGCCATTAGATCTACTAATCCATCTTGTCCTTTGACTGATTCTAATCTCAATCTCATGGAAGAAATCTTTTTTTGTTTCATCTATCAATTTCTTCTTTTCTCTTCCCCCTTCTACCATTAGATCTACTAATCCATCTTGTCCTTGACTGATTCTAATCTCAATCTCATGGAAGAAATCTTTTTTTGTTTCATCTATCAATTTCTTCTTTTCTCTTCCCCCTTCTGACATATCTTCTTCTAGATCTTGTGCTTTCTCAAAGTCTTGTTGCAACTTGTTTATTATTTCTTTTTCACTAGTAAGCATCAACAATTTTATTTACCCTACATGCTGGCAAGATTAAAAGCTCTAATACCATTGTATTGACCCACACAAATTTTATTTCACTTTTTGATCACCAGTTCCCATGAGGGCAAGGTGAGAGTATACAGTGAATAAATATTGAAATATAGATGTTGATTTGTTCATAAAAATTATGCTAGAAAAATAATCAATATTTGCACATGAAATGCGACTCGAGAAAATGTTGGCGCTAATTTATATAAACAAAATGTGTAGCAATATGTTGGAATATATCAAAAATTACAATATAGATTTGAAACAAACTTCTACATGCTAGAGCTCCTTTCTACACAATCTTGCAAAAACTAAAACAACTGCAAATCCTTAAATGAATGCAATTCTTGGATGAAATTGCCTCAAGAAACCTAAGGAGTTTCATCCTCTAATTTCCAAATCAGAGGGGTTTTCTCCCCAAATTGATAGATGAATACAAGTGTCCAAGGTACAAAGAAAATCTTATAAAATGGCATAAGATTCAAACTAAATGAACAACCAAGAATAAATAGCAAATGAGTGTCCAACTTTAATGCCCAAATTCTAACACACCAATAAATAATAGGCCCACTTAAAAGGTTGCCATAACTCCTTCCATCCAATTATTTTTAGCCAATAAAGATGCTCCTCTTACACCCACTTAAAATTGTCATAAAATTTATCATGAATAATTATAAATATGATCCTACATAATCAATTTATAACTCCCCCACTAATTTCTTATCATAGAATCTGTCATAATACTCTATAACTCTCATAATGCTGTCATAGAACTTGTCACAAAAATTGTTATAAATTTTGTCATAAAATTGTTACAGAATCTGGTATAATCGAAATGCCACATGCTTCGGGGGTTACATTATGCCCTTTTTATGAATTCCCAAGCCCCATTTTGGGCAATCGCACATACATAATAATATTTTAATATTTATTAGACCCATTTTACAAGTTAAAAAAAATTGTACCCAATAATTAAATTTATTTCTCTACCAAATTTCCCTTAACCCACAGAAAATATTAGAATGGACTTTTGGTTCTCAAAATTGGATTAATTAAAAAGGGGGCATTAACATCACAACTACATTCAACTAGAGCTCAATGAACTGGATGTGTCGTGAATTTGTGAACCATGAAAGAAACCCACAATCTATACTTACTTTTGCTCGTTATTTTCAGACCATGCTGCGGTTCGCAAGGGCTACAATTGTCCTCGTTTTCTCTAATTATATCTCTTTGTTAAAGCAAGTGGTGTATTCATCTAACATACAACCTTGGCTCAACCTTCAAACATTATTTGACGTCGCGACTATCAATCTATTTAAGGTGGTATTTGAGTTGATTAATTAATGACTGGATTCCAATCTTCATGCTTGTCTAAATGAGTATGATTATTGTTATCTTCTAGAATAATAACTTCTATTTTCGTTAAGGAATATTCACAATTACACTTAGATGCCTCACATTCACGGATTGATTTATTAAGGTGCATTAGTCCTTATTAAAGGTAAATTTATATGTTCTATTAAATTTGCAGGCAAATTAAGGCAAACCTACCATAATGTATACCTCCGCAATAGATACCATAACGAGATCTGTTTAACTATTATCAAGATCGCATTGTTATAATTAAATTACTCTTCATATGGTTGATGTAGCTTTTGGTTATCATGGAATGATATGGGATATTGAAAAACTTGCAATGATTCTAGTAAGTAAACAAGGAGCATTTAAAGAACCCTAGAGATAAGAGACTGTGATCGAGATCTTGGTAGTACTGAATATTTTATGGTAGACATTTAACACCTCTCCACAAGAAATGTGCGAGACTAGACACGGTACATCCATAAATTGAATAAAGAATGTGAGAAGCATAAAAGTACATTGCACTATAACTTACAAAAAATATGTTATGAATTGCTATATAGTTGAACACTGGACAGTAAACTAGGTGATTTCATCTTATTTCCTATCATTCATGTTCTCCTTGAAGGAGGTTAAATATCTTGTGCCCTGTGATTGAAATCAGAAAACCATATTTATCCTACAGTTGAAAACATGGCACTGAACTTCAAACAGCAACAATTGAACTACCAGGCACTTTGTATGACAATAAAGCTACTATTTTAGTTGATACTAGTGCTATAGAACGTCTCGGGTTTACCCTGAAATGTTACATAAAATTACACGTTTAGACATCATAGAAAAAACCTAGATCATCCAATAGATAACAAAGCAAGAAATTGGTGGATAGCTGTTGGCTACGATCAAATTAGAGCTACCCACTTTGTTTACACAGGTTTAACCTGTACGCAGCCTCTTGTCTAGCTAAGTACATTTTTTGGAGTTGATTGCCTAAATAAGCATAATAGAGCTCAAGTGATTGTTTTTAGAGCTCAAGTGATTGTTTTGAGTGCTTAAATGATTCAAGCTAACTAACAAAAGTAGAAAGGTCGAGCCCGGTAAGTCTTCAATGGATGTTAACTATAAAACTTAAATAAAAGACTTGGCAATAGAGGGGTCATATTTTACAGTACTCATAAATGTTAAATGTAAACGTGAACCAACCTTAAATAACTGTCTGTTCTTGAAATTATTTTCAAAATAATTTCCACGGAGATCTTCTGGGGCCTCCCCCTCACAGAAAGTCAAACTTTTCAACCGAAATCCTCCCGGTTACTAAGCTTCTATCCAAGGCCTCTTAACAAATGACTATAGAATTATTCAAAATCAAGGCCAGGCTACCAGAACGGTTGTATAAAAGACTAATAACAGCCACTTTCTCACCATATAGAGCACTGTTGATGTTTGTAAAAGAGAGTGATGGAACCCAAGAAACTTCAGTGGAAGAAGCTCAAATCTCGCGAGAAATAAGATAACAATGCTAATATAAGTTATGGTTGTGGACAAGTGATAGTCGCATTTATCTTATTCCAACAATTTGCTTGATTCAATATGATTTCAAAAACTCCGAAAATTATTTGAATCTGTCAAATTATTTATAATTAGAATTTTGACTTTTGTGGCGATCACACCTTAAATCATTGCCAAGAGAAGTAGGCTAAACAAATATCTTCAAAGCTTCTTGTCAAGGCAGACTAGACTAAAAACCCTAGAACATAAAAAATGCCTGTGAGAAAAAACAATGTAAAGAGCAAACTAAACAAATGCATTAGGCTTCACAAGCATTTTTATTAGAAATCTAATGTTTGTGGCATTTTTAATGCCTATATTTTCCATCTCGAGATTCCATTAGTAACCATTTAATAGAATTGAGATTTTATTTATTCATGTAGGTTTGGAATGATTACTAGGCAAGGACTCACTTCGCACACAAGCACCAACTTTCAGCAAAAGACTACATCATGAGAAAAATGATAACCTGCATTTCAGTAACCTACATTTTTAAGGAACTAATACCGTGCTCATTGATAATCATTCAGCAAGCCAATCCACCATCACTGGAGAAACTTTGATTAGTTATTTCATTTGTACTCAAAATGAAAAAAGAACACAATTTACACAAAATCCATTCCAAGGAAGATAATATGATTTCTATATATACTCCTTGTAACCAATATTCAAGTCAGCTTGGCGGTAATTATTGAGCTAACCACAGGTGGCAAAAGCTACAAAAGAGCAGCACTGAAATTCAGTTAAATTTAGTGTATTTAAAAAACAAAAGCTAACAGCAGCAACTATCCATACCAGTGAAAATAATAATATGATTTCAAAATATACACCTCATAAGCGAAGCAAGTTTTAATTTTTTAGCTAGCCATGCTGCAAAAGCTATGAAGGCAGCATAATTAAATTTCTATTTCAAAAAATAACAAAGCAAATATACCCTAAAATACATTAAAAAAACATTTAGATCCTTGAAAGCCACTCATCAAGTAGCAGACGAATCCAACTACAAGTATTTTGTTGAATTCAATTCAGTAATTGCAGAACAAATGCCCTAGAAGCCTTTCACATGCTTAGTAATTGAATTAAGTAGTTACAGAACCAATGCATTGAAGCCATTTGCATGCTTAGTATAACCTGTATCTTAAGTCCATTCATGAAAGTGGAATACCACTTAAGCTGGGTCCAGCCTTAGGCCATGTCCATTTTTTAGTATGGTCTGTATCTGTAATCCATCCGTGAAGGCCGACTCCCAGTTATACCAGGTCTAACCCCAGAACTATCATAACCCCACTGTGAAAAGCATATTGCAGAATTAGATTAACCAGTTGGGAAATTTGGTCTGAACATGACAATCAACTAGAACTCTATTAAAAGACATATATGTAACTTACATCATAGCCACTTCCAGAATATGATGCCGCACCCCTTAAAGGCCCGCCAATCCCACCTGGTGGAGGTGCACCATCATCTAAATAATGATAACTGTCATCTGGTGGAGTAGCAGAGTCTATCGCAACCTGTCAATATTCCAGAGGTCATTTCTGATGATATTTTATACCGACTGAAATAATAGAAGGAACAAGCAATAAGCAACTTTTTCAACCATAAAATAAAGAACAGCTATGCACAAGCAAGTCAGAACAGTTGAACTATAATCACAAGGGCGAATGCAAAAAAGAAATTCCAGAGAGTTCATTCTCAACCTGTCATAGTCAACAATTACTTAATATGTAACATGCACTGCATGTTTTTATTCACCAATCCAAATTCTATGCAATGTGATAATAGCAACAAAGAAATCATCTTAACACCTCAAAAAATCTAACACAGCTCAATTAATCCAGACTATTTAGATGTTGCTTGTAAAATGCCAAGACAATCCTTTCCACTATGAAATCATATTGTAAGTTCTGATGAACATGAAAGTTGCTTGCATTAGCTTTAACATCTTTGATTACTTACTTAAGTTGTCACCAAGAAAGCTTCATCTAATTTTCTATGCTTAGAATACACAAACCTTATCCACTTAACAGGTATATCATGCTCTACTGTTGCCTATATTTAGATTCTTTCTACAAATATTGCTACCTCCGTACACAAACCTTACCCACTTAACAGCTATATCATGCTCTACTGTTGGCTATATTTAGATCCTTTCTACAAATATTGCTACCTTCCACAACACTTGGATCACACATATTTCTTATGATATATCATGGTAATACCCAAGAGAGATAGCAAATCAAAAAACCAACACAAGCAATTTCTAACAAAAAGCACTCATCCATGAAGTTGTAAATTTCTAGGTGCCTAAATGCAACAAAACAACAGATGAGGCAGTGAACCATTCCATACTCTTTTCAGTTCAAAGTTGACAACGTCTTACAAGACAGTCATAGTTCAGAAAAAACCTTATGTAATAGTGTGTTGAATTATTATGAAATCATGCATATGCTCAAGCTTGACAAAAGGCAAGGCACACTCTGAAATTGAACATAAGTAAAGCCGATGACGGAGTGGACTGGACTTTTCACATCAGGATCCTAAGGAAATTTCAATTTGGGGCTAACTGGTAGAAAATGGCTTAGAAGCTGGCATCTCTAGTCCCATAATTTTTGTACTCGTAAATTAGAACCATGTCGGCTTCTTTAGGTGCTAAAGATGCCTTAGACAATGAGAACTGACTTCCCACTATCTCTTCTGTCATTATGGCAGAAGCACTCAGAAAACTATTCTTCAAGAGTATAACAGGAAGATTCAGAAAGGGCAAACAGGTTTTCCAACTAGAATTGAAGCTTAGAAGCCTCGGTGTTATCACCCAGGAAGTGATTGTTGGACTCCCGTGCAATAAAACGTGTGGAAAGACCTCAAGCATATTGGAGGTAAAACTTTTTCAAAACTCCATTAAAAAAACACAAATCAAAATCACCAACCTTAGGGACACTTCAAGATGAATGGGAAATAAGGTTCATGCAACATACGTAATGTCAACAAATTCCATCTTGTTTTTTTCTACCCTCTAATGACCGACCGTCAAACATAATCTAGTCAAAAATTGATTTCCATAAAGCATGTGCCATTGCATGGCTAGCCCTTCAGAACAGAAAGATCACTTCGATAATCTAAGATTGTGTTGCAAGGGCCCTATGTTGGGATACCCGTCTCAGAGAAGAGGAGGATCCTTATCATTTATCATTAAATTGCAACTATCCTTCAATAGTTTGGTAACGAGCATTGCAAAATTTGGAGTTTCAAAGGCCCACTCTCAGTTCATTTGAAAGCCTCCCTTCCCTCACATAGATCCTAAGTTACTGGTTCGTTAGCGAGAGGACCCAGATCCAGTTTCGATCTGAACCTGGGTTGGAATCCACATTGCAGCCAGGGGATCATACAGGGGGCAGCAAAATAAGTGTTGGTTCATCCAGGACGAACCCAGAACAAATTATGATGCATTTCTTTAACATTACAGCAAACCTTCGGAATTTTTAAATTTTTTCATTCTGTTCTGCCACAATCTGTTTGGTTCGAATTCGCTGTTCAGTGCATATTGATTCAATCTGTTCAGCAGCAACGATTCTTTACCTGTGATGGTATTGGGCTTGGCGGGTGGGTGATAGCACAAAATATTAAAAAGGTCATTGGCTCCAAACGCATAACATGCAGATTCATTACACCATCCCATACTATATGTTTAACAGGAAGTTCATTTGGTTTAATATATTGCAAATATCATAAGAGTTGGGTCAAAGTATCATATTAAAAAGGAACAGTATTTTAATATAGAACATAATACTTCAAATTCTAATAATTCAATGTAAAATTTAATGCTTGTAAAATATTTAGTTTATTAATCCTTCAAACTCTGATATTTTTGCTTTTAGGTTGTAAATATGTAAATAATTATGATTTGTATATGTTTTTTTCCGACAAATGAACCCGATCTCAAAAAAAATTTACTGAACCCGCAAACCAAACCCACAAACCAGAACCGGTAACTTAGTCTGGACCCAATCAATGTTTGCCTAGAAAGAAGCCAAAAAATCTCCACAAAACCAAGGCTTTCCCTTGGGAGCGGTGCTGCAATAGGATTAAAGTGTTGGTCCCAATTTTGGCCTCCAAGCACATCAACACTGATGCAAAAAACATGTCATGCTGCAAGCAGAGGATTTTGCATAGCTGGCCAGCAGTAAGGCTACTCTAAAAGCAGGAAAGCAGGCATTGTGACTCTAAAGCCTTAAAAAGCAAGGCCAGAGAAGAATATAAATGGTAAGTTCCACCTCCTAGATGATCAAAGCTGCATTTCAATGGGACTGCTAAGGATAATCTTGGAATAGCATGGGCCGTATGCATCCCTTGGAATGGAAATGGCGTCTTCAGTAAGCAAACATCCATTTTCATACATTTGATCACTAATGAGATGCAGATTGTAGGCCAAAATGTATATAACTAGCTTTGGAATTCAATGTCAACTCTCATTGTATAAGACTCAAAATTTGCCTGCATCAGGAAGCTTGCTCTTGTCCTCAAAATTCTCTGACTATATATTCCTGCCATTGCTTTCACAAGGCATACAGCAGCAGCACCACTGAACTCTCGGTAAATAAGGATCAAAGCAAGACCTGATTTCACTATTTTAAAGCAAAAAAGCAGATGAATGAGAACCTTTCCCAGCCATTCTACAAGTCAAGGTGCTGGAATAATGGCTCAGTCCATCAGTGGATAGTCCAACCAGATCGGATGCCCACTTGGTTTGCTGCTCGTTTGAGATGTGGCAAGTTTCATGAAAAACATTTTTTGAGGTGAACAAAAAGTAACTAAAGAAATCAAAATTGAAAAATAAAACACGTATTGAGTGTTGTATTAGGCATTAACAGTGTTCCGCAGGGAAGCATTTCCCCCTCCACCCGCAACCCCCCGCCGCCCCCCCCCCCAAAAAAAAAGTCATTTCGGAGAAAGGGACATCCCCAAGACTTTGGGACGGTGACAAAAACATCCCCTTGCTATAAGGGGCGGTGTCCCTGCCAAAGTAAGGGACCCACCTAGGGCATCCCCCCTACAAGAGATGTTAGGGGGACTCACCAACATCCCTAAGATGGCCAGAGAATGCCTGAGCATCGGGACACCAATGATTCCCCACACTTAACAAAGTTCCTCTATTACAAGGTAATGATTTTGATGTGTGTCAAAGCTTTGAATAGATATACAGCATGATGGCATGTAAAAAAAGTTGACCTTGGAAGAAAGAAGGAATATTTACATGGTATTGGAGGCAAAATATAAAACAGCTGTTATTGTTCTTGTTTACTAGGATGTTGTTAGTACCCATATTTGCCCATCTTTGCATGGGTCAACATTTTGGGCCTGATGAGCCATTGTGGCACAAAAGCCTATGAACAATTTTGATCCTTGGAGTCTCCCCTTACTCCTATTTGCCCCAATATCATGTGTGCTTCCATCCTTGCTTGTTTAGTTTCAATTTCCAAGTCTATCCGCCTTTCAAAATTTATTGTTTCACTTATTCTGGCTAAACCATTGGTGTTGACCACACAGCAGTTTGTGCAGCCACCAGTGGTTGTGTTGCCACTCCAGCAATTGCAAAGATGTCATGTCAACTCTATAACCGTGGCAGTTTCATGACCATCGCTCTATGTTTCACAACCACCCCTCTGTTGCAACCAGCAATTTTGCTTGACTATACCAAAAATAAAAACAAATGAACGGATATTCTCCCTGCCTCTTCTTCCGCAGCAACCTCTGGTCTTCCCTTCACCCCCAACAACTCTAGAAGCTTTCCTTTTGCATGTTATAAACTCTACAACCCCCTCTCCGTGCAACCAGCACTTTGCCCTCTCACATCAGCAACCTGTCCTGCTGCTCTCCTCTTAGCAATTTCATCCCTAAATCAACCTTCATATCTCATCCACTACTTGATGCTCTGAGCTCTGCAACAGTTGCTTGTGTCTTTACCTATCTTGTCACTGAACAGTCATCAATTACCATCCCCAGCACACGTCCTAGATAGGTATTCCTCTCCAAGGCAGCATTTATCAGCTGAAATTGTCATAAGGACAACAAGGTGGAGTTTTTCTGAGGACACTTGCAGTCCCCACTCCAATCTATACTTCAAATTTTGTTCCTGGTTTGTGGCATTCATCCAAAAGGTCAGGATTAGTTAGTTTGTTAGATTATTAATAGTTAGAATAGCATGTATGCTAGATTAGCTTATAAAATAGTTTCTTTGTTTTCATTTCTGCAGCTTCTTTCCTTTACGCAACATGTTTATGACAATGAACCTGCACTTTTGTTGCACACACACACATTAAATTCAACAAACTCATTCAAACCATTGCAAACCAATTCATTTACAAGCATGAAACAGACAACAATCAACTTAGAACAAACAACAAATCAACTCATACTACTGTTGTACTACAGAACAAATATTAAACATGGTCTTAACATATGAATAGAAGAAGATCCTTTCATGAACCTTAAGAGCTCGTGCATACAAGAGGCCCCCTTCACCAAACAAATCAGCCTTCCTCTTGGACATTGCAATCAAGTTTGCAAAACTGAAACTTGCAACAATTGACTCTACAACAATCAAACAAGCTATTCTGTGCAACAAACTAAACAAATCTGCATTGCATTACAAGCAGTCAACAACATTAATATCACATAAATTTGTCAACAATCAAATATAGCAAATCAACTCTCAACTAGCAACATCAACAACATTTAAAGCAATATAGCAACATTTCAAAAACTATAAAACCACTGTCCTACCACATCCAACTGACCAAGCACCTTGTCATGCAAACCTCATTGGCCAATGTAGGGTCTCATTAAGTGTTCCCCTTTTGTGATCTTTTCTTGGTTAGACTTTGAAGCTTGATTTTGAGTCTCTTTTTTGAGATATCAAGCAAACCTTAGTGAGTTGCTCTAGCCCAACCTCAAGAAGTCATAAAGATGCATGCTCTCTTATCTTAATTTTAGGAGGTTGGTGATCAAATATTTCTTAATCCATATGTCCAATACACCTCAAACTTAGTAGAGAGTAGAAGAAGCATTAAGGGTGGGGTCGCAGTGGATGTTATCATGTTTCCATTAATGTTTGTGAGTTTTTGCTGACTGCTGTAAGGAGTTTCTAAAAACAGAAAATAAAATAAATAAAAAGATTCAAAAACAACGATATTTCTATCTTCAGCCATGCAGCCTGCATCATTTAGACCAATCCGATTCCACAGCTTCACTGTTAGTTCTCTGAAAATTGAAGACTGAATTTCCAGATCCTTACTCCACTTTCTCCTCGGAGTACCACTTTGTTTGTTTCACCATTTGTCCCTTGAGTGCTACTTTCCAATACTGCCGAGCTCTATTACAGATCTTCTTCTCCTTTATCTTCCATTGTAGCACTACATCCTCCAAAAGCATTACTTAGTGATCAACACCCAAGTCCTGCAATGAAATAAGCACTTGCTCTTCTTCTTTGTAATCCAACATGGAGGGTTCATAAGGATGTAGGTATTTATAATTCACCACCGAATGCATCTCCATGTGAGGGGGTACATCATGTCTAAAAACGTTCTCTCCAACCACTTGAAAGATGGAAAATTGCCCATATCTTTGAGGCTTGATTTTGTTGGTTTGTCCTTACAACCTTATCTTGCCTAAGGACAGCCACACCTTATATCCCACTTTGAGTTTATGCTCCCTCCCATGTTGATCATGCATGTTTTTAAACGTTTTTTGAGTCTTCTCAAGTTGTTTCACTTTGAGCAAAATTTGCCTAATTCACTGAACAACTTCTGTTGCTTTTATCACTCCAAATCTTGTCCTTCTTGCTCCTTTTGCTGTTCTAGTTAATATAAAATGGACTTGTGGGCAAATACCGCAAGCATGCTTCAAAAGATGCCTAAGTTATTGAGAAATGGATTGCCCTATTGTAAGAGCATTGATTGTAGGGTAGAGACTCATCCCAACCCTTGGGGCAACTGCTGTTGTAACCCCTTACGAGTTGCACTAAAGTTTTATTGACCACTTCAGTTAGTCCATTGGTTTGTGGATGAAAATTTGTACTCTTCTTAAGCCATCATATTCCACAAAATGGACCAAAATCTGCCAACAATCCTTGTGTCTCTATTTGAAACAATGGACTTAGTAAACCCAAAAAGCACCCGTACATTAGTAAAGAAGATTTCATCTACTTCTTTTCCTATAATAGTCTTCTTGTATAGAGTTTCTAGTCAAATTTTGCTAAATCTATCCTCAATGATGAACAAATAGACATGTTTGTGCCTGCTCATAGGTAATCCTCCTAGAAAATCCACATAAATTCTTTCCAATGGCCTTCTGATCGCATGAAGAGCCAAATACAAACGTTCTTTTCTTGTTTAAGATTTTCTAGTACAACATAATTTGCAACCTCTAAAAATCCTTGCTACTTCTTGCTGCATTTTGGGCCAAAACATATACCCTTATAAATGGGCCACTTTGGAGGTGTGTGCCTCCCTGATGAAAGCCTTCGTGACCTTGGAACACATAGTTTCCCCAACCTATAGAGCAACCACTCCTTAAGGTAGACGTATTCTTCATTTTTGGCAACTCCTTGAGCTTGTATTCTGTATCTTGGGCATATTACTCCTCATAAGCCTCTTTTGTGAAAGACTCTAGTTAGATCACCATAGACACAGCTGAAATTGGCTTTCAAATTGGTATCCCGCAGAGCATATCCACCGCCACACTAGTATTCTCCTTTTATTATGACCATCAAATAGAATTGCTGTAAAAATCCCATTCATTTATAATGTCTTTCCCATTGTTCACAAACTCAGACTCGACTCAAACTCGGCAAA
Organism: Cunninghamia lanceolata; assembly: GCA_027924645.1. Lineage (NCBI taxonomy): Eukaryota > Viridiplantae > Streptophyta > Pinopsida > Cupressales > Cupressaceae > Cunninghamia > Cunninghamia lanceolata. The sequence goes on along the minus strand of BSBN01001465.1, from coordinate 1,485,995 downwards.
CCAAAAAAATTCAAAAAACTCCACCTCAACAAAACTCGGCAACTTAAAAAAATACTTCAATTCCTAAAAAACACAAATTTTATGCAAAATAGAGTTGAAAAATTTATCAAATGGTGGATACCATTCAATGTATTTTGTAAATTTGTGTTTGAAAATTTTACCAGCACCCCATATAGCACATGCCTTTGTTTTGGGCAGCCTCTTCTATTTACAAAAGATCAATCCTTTCAACTCTTGGGTGTGCACCCATCTTCAACTTAGTACATTTTCATATCGAAATGATGTTCCTATGCATAGAGGTGCCCATCTGACTATGTCCTTGTAGATTTCACAAACTAAAACTCATTTTTTCCTTTGTATTGTGCATTCTCCACCATTTACCTATGATTTAGAGTCCAAAAATTCATTTTTTGATGCCCCAAGGCACATGATTGCACATTCGTGATTTTCAAAACTCAGAAACCTTTTCTTTGTTTAGGGTGCGTTGTTGATAGTGTATATAGGATTTCCACGTCTGTAAAATTGCATGTAGGGTTGAAACAGGCCAAAATATGTGTTTGCGAGTTTTATGCTCAAACTTTCAATGTAATTGCATGAACTCAAGCGAGTTCAAGCACAAAACTCGCCAAGTGCCCTCTTCTGCAAAGTTGCAAGTTGAACTTGAAAAGCTCATTTCTAAAAAGAAAACCCATGAGAACTCAACGGGTACTCTAAGAATTTGCAAACTATGGTCTTGTCTATTGCTATTTACTTTGAGCTTTCAAATACTGTAGAGATTTGTAGTCATGAACAATTGTTTCTTTGCCAAGTACATAATGCCTCCGTTTCCTAGTAGCTTGAGCTAGTACATATAATTCTCTATCAGAAACTAGATATTCCCTAACTGCTTAAGTGAAAACCTCTAAATATGCTTATCTCCTTGTAGCAAGACAACACCTGTAGCATATTCACTTGCATCAATGTCTGCTTCAAGGGTTGTTGAAAATTAGGAAGATCAAGAACATGAGCATACCTAATTGTACATCTATATCATTCAAAAGCTTTATCATGTTCACTACCCCAAAATTGAAACTCCTCCCCATGGCTGCAAATTTATATAGAGGTAAGGCTATAAAAGAGAATGTTGAAATAAATTTCCTTACATATTGAACAACACCTACAAAACTTCTAAGTGCATGACAAATAAATAAATAATAAATTAACATACTAATGTTAACTTATTAAAATTTAAATAAATATGCTGATTTGTTTGTTTTGGGAGTTCTATTCCCGTAATTATATAAAGCCAATACAATATAATGTAATGGTTTTATAAAGCCAATACAATGTAATGTAATGGTGTGTAATGGTGATTGATCAAAACTATTTTTAAGAGAAAACTCATTTTCATGGTTTTGTGGCAAATCTGGTTTGTTTTTAAGTCCTTAGCAGCCTTGCTTTGACCTGGAATGTGTCTCCTTCTCAAAGGTTACCTTTTGGATCCGGTACTACAACCTTCGTCTGGTGTGTAGATCTGTGAGGATGGTTCAACTATTGGCTGAAAAGATTGGCACTTTTGTCAAGATTGATTTGCATCTACAGGATTCATTCAACAAGCTTGCTAGGACTTGCCTATATGTGGATCTTTCCAAGTTGGTTCCTCACTCTCTTAACATCCAATTCTCTCTTGGATCTTGGTTGTCAAATGTGGATTATGAAGGAATGCCTTTGACATGCTTTAAGTGCAACTGGATTGGGCAAAAGTGCTTAGGACATTCTTCTTCTTCCCAGAGATCTCTTCAGCGAGGCGAGGTTTTGTTGCAGGAATGGGTTCCCATACAGGGAACTCCGAACGAAGATTTTGTTGAGAAATCAGGATTGCTTCATATCAACTATGTTGCATTGTTCTACATCTTTGGAAAACCAATATCAAATGTTAGGTATGGAAGATGTTGCAGCTCAATGAGAGGAGAATTGTTTACTTCAGGACTTTCCTCCAAATAAAGATGTGTTGGACTGTTGGGGGAAGGAGGGGGGCACATCGCATCTATGAAGAGTTTGGTGCCAATTAGTACACCTAACAAAAGGAGGGCTCACAAGTTGGAAGCTAAAAAACTTCACATGTAGGCTCAAGAAATGATTCGCAAAGGCTCACAATAGTAGGAGAGTGATTGTTGGAAATTCTTTGAGTCTCTATTGTGTGGTTTGCTGACCTTTTTTCGTAATCTAGTTGTGCTCAAGTAGTGTTTACTAGTGTTGGTCTTTTGTCTTGTAATAGAATTGTTCTAAGTTCTCTTTTGTTGACTTCTGGTCTTAATGCTTGTACCCATAATTGTGTTCTATTTGGTTTGGATGAAGGCCCCTAGACACCTCACTAATTAATCAAAAAACATTAAAAATAAATTTAATAATTATTATTTATATTATATATTACTAAATAAATATTTATAATCATATTAATTAATTAATAAATATAATTGCCGATAAGGGTGTGGTTCGGTGGTTAAGTCGCTCGGTTGTAGTGGCGGCCACCAGAGTTCAAACCCCCGCTGGGCCAACGAGCTCGCAGGTTTTACGCCTTTGCTAGGCCAATGAGCTCGCGGGTTTGAAGTGTTCTTGCTAGCGGATGAGGTCCCCTGTGTTGTGGCCTCACCGGTTCATTGCTCCTAGCAAAAGCATTCGCGTGGAGCCGGAGGGCGTGTCGCACTAGCGTCACCGGTCACGTTAAAAAGTTTACCAGGCGCATTATCTTTAAAAAAAATAAATAAATAAATAATAAATATAATTAAATTATATTATTTAGTATTTTTTTTTAATTTATAAGTGTTGGATAAGGGCCCACACCCATTACAAAAACCTAATGACAATAAAATAAGAAAGCTTCAAACCCATATTGGGGTCCAAAGACCAAAATTTGCCAAAAGAGAAAAAGAGGACTAAAAATTTTGTTGTCCAAAGAAACTCTGTCAAGCATATTTCAATGAACTTTCATGGACTGAATGATAACATCTACCAACTACATCAAACTTTAGCTAAGTTAGCCAGCAAACTTAGGTAAATCTTTCAGCTAATGCCGATTTCAATATTCCAGTCTGCTATTGTGACAAGTCGAAGGATGACATTGAAGATATTCCTCTGATTGCTAATGATAAGATATGCAAAATAAATTTAAAATGTGCTAATAGTTCTAGCAATGATGGGGAGGTTGTGTAATTTGCCCCCCTCCCTTTGTGAGGTGTTAGTAAAACAGTAACTCAAGACATCTGGAGGGTAGACCAAGGTAATCATCCCTCCCTCTCATGTGGATAGACAGTTTGAAGCAACGGGTATGTGATGTTTTTGCAGTGTTTCTCCAAGTTTCTGAGATGGGTTAACACACGGACCAGTTTACATATTAAATCTTCCTCTCTCCAAAGTTCATTCGATATTCCAACCCAATTAATGCATAAGGTAATCTATTACACCTATACAATTTAAGTTTTTAACCCTACAATAGTTTAATATTAAATTAATATAAATTTTACACGCTTTAAAAAAATGATAATTTAATAATGATATTAAAATACTTATAAATCTATTTTTTTATGATATTAAAATACTTATTAATATATCACACTATTATTTAATAAATTAATAATATTAAATGTTTAAATGATTTTATACACAATATATTATATTATAATCTAAAAATTAAAATTAAAATTTATAACAAATAGTTAATTAATGTAGTATTGAATTAAGAAAAACAAAATTGTTGAGCTTATTGTGGATTCTCACACCCACATTTTATAGTGCAAAATTGCAAATGTAGGTTGGAGAATTGACACCTCCCATTGGGCCTCAATTGCTTCATAAGGAATGAATTTCATTCGCTGTGGAGATAACTCCGTAGAGAGATTGTTGGTGGCAAAAAAGCAGTGTTCCACGGGGACCCGTCCCCCCCTAAAACCAGTCGTCCCCAAGTACGGGACGTTTCAGAGACTTGCAGCTCGCAAGAAAGAGAATTGTTGAGCTCGACATCAAATTCAACTGGATCAATGACTAACCAGGTGAAGTGAATTTTTCAAATCCTAAATTCATTATCTCAACAAGTTTCCAAATCCTTAACAACATCTAGCCCTTTGTTTCCCTTTGAAAAAAAAAAATCCATTTTCCAAAACACAAATTGTGATAATCCAAGCAGCAATTTGCATTTGTGGCATCCTAGAGGCCCCTGACAAATTCACATTCTTCCAAATAGTCATCGATTTCCCATTTTGTTGCCTCACTCATCCACTGGCATTTTAAATTTTACTATTATCAAATATAGTATATAAATAGTAGTCAAAGGGGTTGTGGTCAATGGTGGTTCTAATGTTGGAGACCAAGATACAAAGCTCGCCAAGCAACATATTAGCACCAATGGGCATGCTAAAGCAATATCTCTGCTACAATTGAAAACAAATAGTAGACCAGAAGGTGACGTAGGAGAAAAACTTGGAGTGCAGATAAGTAGGAAGGAAGGAGCTAGAGGAGCAAAGTAATAGTCCCACGAGAAGGAGACAATGGCCAGGAGTAGAAAGAGGAGCAATAGTCTCATAGGTGATGGAGGAGCATAGAGTAGCAAAAGGTGTAATGTCCCCCATCTAGCTCATTGCACCAGTGGACCAGGGTTAGCCTATTATTCGACTTCCGTAGGCTAATGGAGGTGTTTAGGAAGTCATTCCAAGAACTTACCATTTATAGTAAGTCATGAGTGGAGCAATTACTATTTTTAGTAGGGCAGTCATGGAAGGTCCTTGGCACAATATACATGGTCTCGATATGACTAGAGCCTAAAACGATATAATATAAGTCAAATTAAATATTTAACTTATATTATTTTATGAGACCTCGATATAACTTTAAGTTATAAAGTAATGTTATAAAATACAAGTTGTAACTTAAAGTTGTATGCCTAGGGATGAGCGCCCCTCATGAAGTGATAAGGGGTTGGGTGATAATTTAAAATAAATAAAAATCAAATCCCTCTTGGGCATTGAGGAAGGAAGCAAATAAAAGACCAAAAAGAACCTCATTTGGTCATGCTATGTTTATTAAAATTGCTCTCATATTGAGTTTGCCCGTGCATTAGGATTAAGCTTGGCTCTAGGGTTTTGAAGATCGATTTGCAGAGACGAAAACCTTTGCAGATTCGCCTTTCTTCGTGCATGAAAGATTGCATCAGGAGAGGATTGGAGGAGCTTCACACAGGAGTTCCATTTGTGCCTCAGCGGAATTCATTTTTGTGTAGATTTGAGCTTGAAAACGAAGTTATCTGTTGAAGATTGTTTGTGCAGCCATTAACAAACTGTTGGAGGACAAATTTTAAGAGATTGTGAGTTTATTGCAGTTTATGATAGCCATATGCTAGCGGTACTCTTTTGTTGCAGGCCGTACATTCCTAGAGGGCCGTACTCTTCAATGGAAACAGATTTAACAATTGTTTGGAGTGTCTAGTGGCTGGAGATTGGTCGCCTATTGTGCAGGAGTATTGCTGATAAAAAACAGAGTTATTTCAGGCTGTGATTGGTGTATTTGATGCTGGTATATACAGCCATAGAGGCCGTACCATCATAGGTGGACATGGGTATTGTTGGTTGCCATCCTTCATCAATTTGTGGTGTCTATTAATCCAGATTTTAGCGTCCGGTGCTCTATCTATTGCTGCTGCTGATTGTAACACAAAAATCTTTCATTTCTACGGAGTTGTGAGCACATTTCTATGGCCATTGTTGCCGGTCCGGCTACAGCATCCAGACGAAGTTGTAAACTGTCATATGGGTATGTACTCATAATTAATATTTTGGCTAAATACAATCTGGGTTGGTGTTATTTTGTTGATATTTATTCTAGTTTTTCTGGGTTTTCCATATATGTTGCAATTTCTATGTCAATGTTGCAAAATTCATACATGCAAAAACATGCATTGAAAACCTAAACCAAAAACCATCAGAACAAACATAAAAACATATTTAGGTCAGACAAATACCAAGGGTGTATGTTACAAAAGGACTTGTAAGAATAGAATAGTAGTCCCATAGGAGGAGCAAGTGGAGTGAAGAAGTCAAGTAATAGTCTTGCAAGGAAGTTGGAGGAGTGGTAATCCCATAAAGGATGAGGAGGAGGAGATAGAGGCAATGCTAGGGGTGGAATTTAGTAACCCCACAAGTTTAATTGTACATCTAACAATATCCCCGCTAGAAGAGCATTAGATGGAGTGGTATCCCCACATGAACTTAGGGGTGGAACCCTCGTTACCATCCCTTACTAAATACTCTAAAAAGCATATATTATAGAAATAATAAATATGAAATTGGAAACACATGTTCTAATATATATCAAATTATTATTAAATATAATATATTACATTAGTTTTTTATAATCAAATAGCAATTGTGAATGATGAAGATACAACCAAGTACCAACAATAATGTGAACTCTCCACAAAGGCTTTTTGGTGTCTATTAATCAAAAAGCCAAGGCAGTAGGTGCCAGTAGGAACATGCGACTAGGGTCTCAATTGAACGGTGAGTTATCTATTTTGTTCCTACAAAGGAAGCCAAGTAGGTCACTCGAGAGATCTGCCTGTGGTGTACAAATGCAGCTAGTCCCTTTTATACCTCCGATTTATTTGGCAAAAACCCTTATTATAGGCAAACGCTACCTTTGCTCCTCCTCTTGTCTTTATCTCAATAATAAAGGTGTCTCTTTCTTACTATTCAATCAATGTGGCTGGTCAAAGAGCTTGCTCCCCCCCCCCTCCCCCTCCCTCAATTTCACCCATCAGAGGAAGCCTGACCAAGGATTCTATTCCAATTTTGGAGGCTACACAAATTGTTCATCTTTTTCTTCTAAAGGATACACATGTTTCTTTCTGTCAGTCCATTCCGGATTTGTCTTTCAGATCAGCACATTGATTTTGTTGTTGAACAATTGGATGCCACTCTATTACTTGGCACTTCATAGGCAGGAGATCTACCTGAATGGAGATTTACAAATGGATGAAACAATCTTGCCCCTTTATCATCAATTCATATGTATCATTCCTCCACAAAGGTTAATTTGATGTTAAACTTTAGTCCCACATGGATCATGAGTTTGTTTGGACTAATGGCTCCTCATTTTTTGGCTTGAGCAAGGTCTTCATATGCTCAGCGTACCCATACTTTAATCGTGCGAGTGTGTTTTTTGTGAGTCCCCTTTTGGATCAAATTTTATAATCCCCCTTTGGTTATGTGAAATATGGGATTATTGAAGCTTCTTTGTTAGAGTTTGTGTTGGTTAATCTTTCCAACTCCTTTCTCATTACAACCATAATTAATCAATGCACGACCTTGGATACAAATATTATGATGGGCTGCCTTTTCGCTACTTTCATTGTAATCAAATGGGACACCTCAAGATGAGTGCAATTCTCCCAAGGTTTCCTTTTCTAATATCGTTCAGCTTCAAAAGTGGATTCCAAAAATTGGTAAGTGAGATTCAAACTTCATTTGGAGATACCATGGTTAGTCAAGATAAGGAGGTCCATAAATCTTCACTAAAGTACTACAAGGAGGCTTGTGGGAATGGGGACGCTCAAATTAGAAAAGTTGTTTGTAAGATGTGCAATTTCATTTGGAGATACCATTTCATTCATGGTCAGTCAAGCTAAGGATATCCAAAAATCTTCACTGAAGTACTACAAGGAGTCCAGTGCAAATGGAGTTTCTCAAATTAGAGAGGTCGTTTGCGAGAGGTACCTCTCAAGCTGGGATGAAGAAGATTTTCAGATTTTTTAAATTTCGATGATTTCAAGTCCTCGAGAGAAATTCGCACTATTTTGCAATCTAAGAGTCTTAAGAAAAAAGCAAATTGTGGACCAAATGGAAAGCGTGTGCAGAAGTCAAAGAATGAAATAACAAAGGAGGTGGAAAATGGAATTCCGGTTTCTCCATGATAAAGAGTCCAAGGTTATGATAGATGATGAAGAACTAGAAAATGAGGGGACTACACCTAAGTTAATCTCTCCAAAGAAGGATACTATTGAAATTGTTAAAGGTGTGACTCCCCTCTCCATCTCTAGATACTCTTTCCACTCCAACCAAGAAGTGGAGTGGTTGAAAAACATAAGTTGAGCCTCTTTATTTAGAAACCATGGAGTCTATCGGTTTGGGCGCTCAATGGACTATGAAGCCTCTCCTCTCCAAAAGGGTGAAAAGGCAGCTCTTGGCCCAACCCTACTTTGAGGTTGGGGAGTTTCAGTAGGTAGTTTTAGTTAAGCTTGGTTATTTTTTCTCGAAGGAAGATTGTTGTAATCTGTCTTTGCTTGGATTCCCCTGGCTTACAACCAAGTTCATTTAAGATGTAATGAGGTTGAGTACCCCAATAAATTTCCTCACTTTACAAATCAAAAAATAATAATAAATATGATATATTATAAATTCACCAATATATATATATATATATATATATATATATATTTGAATTGATGATCTATTACCAAAATAAAAAGCAGGTTACGATATGAGTTTATTAAAAACATAAAAACCACACCCGGGCAAAGAGTATTAGAAGCAATCTAAACCAACAACTATCCAACAGGATCAAAACAGGAGTAATAAATATATATCATACGATAGATTCACTGCTATATATAAAAAATAGTATTAATATTTATTTATTAAATTTATTAATATATAATAAGTACAAAATTACAAATTATAAATTATAATAATTTTATTGTTTTAGGTAAAGCAGGTCATCATAATGCCCAAGGGCCTCCCAAGATTTACAGAAAACATAAAAGAATCTGAACCATGCAAGTAATGTGAAGCAACAATACATGCCCTAACCCTCTAAATGCAAGGGGTTAGCACAGCCATGAAGACGCATAACCATGGATGCTACTTGTAGTCATAACTTTTATATGCCACAAACTTGTAGAAGTTTAATTAACAGACCTATGAAAGAATTCATATTGCAGCAAATGCAGGGTATGGACAAAAATACTAACTAAAAATTCATAACCATGTGCTGAAAAATTGAATACTGGTGCACAAACAAGAGTGCACCTGCAAAGGATATTGAATTACCGTAAACAGTGAAACATTCCCCCTACAGTAGAGGCTCAAAAGCATAAGGCAATATTTCTTATGTGTTCTTTAACAATACCTGCTGCCCAAGGATTTCATGTGACCTTCTAGAAACACGATCTGCTACTCCTTCCTCAGCAAATGTCACAAATCCAAAGCCTCTATGCCCTGTCCTTCTCGGGTCCTGATCCAATGGAGTATTTATGAGAATCCTACCAACAATCCAAGACATGCGTAAAGCATATTTAATACACATAATATAGCTTTTACCTTTGGAACATACACATCTATAACCAGACCAAAGTTACTAAAATATTGGCGAAGATCTTCAGTATTGGCCTCTTGAGGAAGCCTGCCGACAAATATCTTACGGCCCATGCCCCTTGGTGGACCAGAATAAGGCCCAGAACCATACCCTGCACGATGGTCATCTATGCCAAAGGAAGATCCTCCAAACATACTGCCTGGTCCATGTGGGGGCCACGAACTTCCACTGCCATAACCACTACCATAATCATCTAGGAATCTTGAGCTTGGCTGATCATACAATGTGGTTGACCCCAATGCCCCATACCGTGTCGTTGCGTTAATATAGGCATTGTATGCCCCATATCCACCAGATACTTGTTTTTCCCACTGTTTTGTGCTTTCCTCCTGAAAGAAATCAATGATATATAAGTATACATTTATTTAAATAGTGAAGCTTGCATTCAAACTTATATAAGATACCTTCGAGTTTGCATGCATGTTTACAGAACACTGAAATCCTATCTGTAGATATTCCCACAAGTAATTCTGATGGGCAGGAGTAATGGATGAAAAATAAAAGCACAATTTACAACCCTACAATCTACAAGATTCTAAGTCCTTGTATGTTTCATTCTTTTATAATATTTCCTTTTACAAACACCCCATGACAGAAATTAGGAGTTTAAATCACATTAACATTGATTGTTATTTGTTACCTTTGGTGTTGCTCGATCCACTGCAATAGTTGTCCCACCCAACTCATGTGTTTCTGACATAATCCTGTCAACAGATTCTGTAACAGGCAACAGTAACAAAGAGAAAGTTATCAAATTATAATATACCATTGTTTTGACAACATTAAAAGGCCATTACAACATTTATTTGATGCTAATATAAAAAAGACACTTTTACAGAAAGAAAATTCAGAATAAAGAAAAACCCAGTATACATAATAGCAAAGGAAAAAGATACACTAAGAACCAAATATTATTTTATTAAAGCTAATAATAGAAATGTACATATATGTTCACGTTCATCTTTCCTCTATTCACACCCCTAATCAAATTTCCATATGATGAGGTCAATCATGCATATCAATGATCACCACACCTTATGTTACGACACAAATACCGTTGTCATAAATTCATTTACTAAGCATATTAAATTGCTTCCACTTTTGCAGTTTCTACAACATTCATAAGTTTTCTCCTGTCTTATATTGATTAATACAAATAATGTAGCTCTATATATGCCAAATAAAGCAGATAATAATTAATTGCCTTGTAGAGCATGCTATATTCCAAATAATGCACTCAAACAATAAGACTACTGTGTGGTTAAATCAACCATCTGTATTACAAAATTGATCATCTCAAGTGTCTAAATTGAGAACTCTTTATGTTTGCAGTTTTCATGCATTGTCTACAAGACTGTTACCCTCTTAATTTCACAAACAGTAATCATCAACTCCAGTAGACGATGTTTTTGTGTTCAAGATAGATGATGGTATACTATGATCAATCTTTAATACTGTCCTCTGTCATGCAATTAAAACAAACATCTACCCTACAAGATTGATCATCTCACTCACCTCATTTCAAGATTGCATCAGCTTGCAGTTTTCATGCATCTTGTACAAGGTGGTTATCCTCTATATTTTACAAGAAGCAATCTCAATTCCATCGTATAATAATTTGGTGTTCAGGATAAAAAAGACTAATCTTCTTATATCTCACATTTAATCTTGTCATAGAATATAGTATTAAGGACCATACCAGCAAAGCCAAAAATTGAAAAATCTATTGGAGAATAAATCATAAACCAAAAGTATATGGTTTTTTCAAAAATTCGGGATTTAATCAAAAAAAAAATCAGAATTTAAAAAAACGTAGATTAAAAACCCTTAAAAAAAATTGAAGGCATCTAAATAGAATGGAGATATAGAGAGAAAATAAAAAATAAGAGTTTAGACCATAAATTGTGAAATAAAGAACTTTTGATGTTCATGTCATTGACTACAATACATTGCATTGGAATATAGTTTACCAGTCTTTTTAACAAATAACTAAGGCAAGTGCAATAAGAATTTCAAGTTCATAAATGGGGATGTATAAGATGGCAACCATATAATACTATGTTATTGGATACGCTCATTTTGACCCTGGATACAAGTCTGATCTATACCAGATTTGGATTCTAATTTGGTGTGGTTTCCAATCCAAGCAGGGTGCATTAATGCTGTTGTGGGTATGTCGTGGACGAACCGGGCAAACCCGTGACAAATTTCAATGGGATTTCCTACTACCACATCAAATTTCGACAGGATTTTCAGCACCAATGTTCGAACCTGATAGGGGATCCGATTAAATTCGGCAGGGGGCAGCAAATATTAAATGGGGGTGGAAGAAGTACCGGTTTAACTACTAGCACTCCAGGTAGTTTCATTTCCAGATCAAGACCTACCACCAACAGGCTAGGGCTATCAAAATGACGAAGATGTTGGTCCATATTGAAGTCCCTATAAGCAACAGATATACCGTATTTCTTTGGTCTTATTCGATAGCCTTCACCACGGGATTACGAATTCCCAAACCATCCCAATGAACGTCCTACCCAACAAACACATCCATTATATATTATATTTATAATATAATATAATATTATATTATTAATATTTATAATATAATATTATATTATAAGAATATTATAAGTATAACAATTATATTATTAATATTTATATATTATTAACATTTATATATTATTATATTATTAATATTTATATTATATTATTATTATTTATATATTATTATATAAATACTAAGAACCCCTGATAATGGCCTAGATATTTAAGGAGATTCTTTTTATGATAGATTACTGAGATTGTTTAAGCGTGAGAGAGCTAGTGGAGGGGATGTTTGGCAGGCAAGTCATGATTGCTCTAGGTGGTGTGTGGCAGTTATGCGGAGTTATTTCATGCGGAGTTGTTTCTTTGGACACGGCATCATTCCTCCTTCATTCTCATGTTTTCTTTGCAGCTTTTCATGGCTTCCGCTAGAGTGGGAGTTGGTCTGGAAGGTGAGAACGTAGGTGATGTTAAGAGGAAAGCTGATAAGGGCAAGAAGGTGGCAGTTGAGGCGCCGCGGAGGCAAACCAGGGGGCAGGTGAGCAGTGCTACGGTGGGTGGGAGGATGAAGAGTAAGTACTCGGCTAGGAAGAGGCTAAAGAAGCTCTTTGGAGAGGACCGGCACATAGAAATTGCAAGCTGGACTGCCCAGTCAAAGCCTGTGCAGTGCAAGCGAGGCGAATGACGGCAGAAATGGAGAGGCAGAGCTCAAGAGGGGCTTCGGGGAGCTAGGCGGCAGCCAAGGCACGTGGTCGATCAAGAGGATTCAGATAAGGGCAGTATAGGCCCAATATGTTTGTTTCTATTTTCTGTATTTGCTTTTGTTACGGGAGGGTAGGAGATATAATATTGTAAGCTTTAGGAATATAGATAGAAGGTAGTTTGGGACAGGAAGTAGCATGAATGGGAAGGGGTTATGCTGGCAAACAGCAATTTTGGATTGTATAAGCAAAAACTTGTACCTTTTTGAGCTTTGATATAATATAAAGGGAGCTGGCCCATACCAGTTGTTAACCTATCAAAAAAGAAAAAGTATTTGGTTGGACAATTTGCTATATTCAAGTGTAATTACGAACCAAAATGGTTTCAAACTATTTAATCCTAAGTTTATGGTGAAACATGCTATAACAAGCACAAATAAATACGAATTCTAGAAGTCCCGCTTGACCAACCGAATGGAGTATGGACTGTGCAACAGAAAATGGACGGGACTACGATGAAGGAGCCAAAGTCTAAGGTTGAAGTTTGAAGGAGCAATCGTAGAAACTTTAAATCGTCGTTGTTGCTTCCAAACAAATGTCGACAAGGTAAAACATGTTCAAAACAAGTGAAAAAAAAATCATGGATATGGTTCTAGTTCAGATTTGGGTACATCGGTTCAATTTGTGGATTTGACCAAAAATAAATAAAATTAGGTTTGTTTTGGGTTCGTCCATATAGCTTTAGTTAGATCCATATTTCAATTCTATCCTTGAAATGTTTATATTTAATTTTAAAAGATGTTACTCACTTAAAACATTTATATTTTTAGATATTTGAATGTCGCTAAATTTAATTTTAATAAAAAATTATAAATTAATTATATTTTATATTAATTTAGAAATATTTTATTCAGCTATATTCTATTTTATAATATTTTACTTCAAAAAAATATATTCTATTTAGTAGAAATTAAAACATATAAAAATACTTACAAAACTGTAAAACATTATTAAAAAACAAATTAAATTAAAACAAAATGAAAAATCAAATTAAAAATAATGAGAATTTACACCCATGTGTTTATTAAAAAAGAACTACTGTTCACCATTCATTTTGAGTTCATCACTATAGAAAAACATATAAAAATCATATATATATATATATATATATATAGAGAGAGAGAGAGAGAGAGAGAGAGAGATTTAATATCTTTATATTGTATATATACATAGAGAGAGAGAGAGAGAGAGAGAGAGAGAGAGAGAGAGATTTAATATCTTTATATCATATATTTTCTGGTTAAATTGATGGAAGATGAGTGAAGGTAGCGAAAATGACAAAGTAAGTGAAGGTGGTAAGGTTGGTAGCCATAATAGGAATATGGGTGGTGCAGAGAACATCGGTTTCAGTGGTGACCAGTCCACAATGTCATGTGGCTTCCCTTTTGTTCCGTGTTTGGCAGAGCACAATTCACAAGATATATGCCAAGAGAGGGGAAGGTTGTTCGTCAAGGAGAATAACGAATTGGTCAATGAAAAGTTGACCAAAAAGAATAGAAAGAAGAATTGCAGAATCTCAGCCTACAACGTCAACATAAAGGTAGATGAAGACATTTTGAGCATCAACATCCCAGGTAGTTTTTTGAACTCAACAGACATAAAATTGAAGAAAAATGCAATGACCACTAAATTCATTGGCATCTGGCCGTATGGAAAGAATCAAGCTATGGATAAGTCAAAATGGCACTACCCTTCCCCTGAGGTAAACTTTTCAGCATTAGGGTTTATTCAAATTGTTTTCCAATCTAAATTTGAGCACGATAGTATTATCAAGGGAAGCCCCTAGTTTATGGACAATGTGAGCCTTTATATTCGGACTTGCACTCATGGGTTCCATCCACATAAGGAGTTGATCAAGGACACCCCTCTTTGGATTAGATTGTATAAGCTTCCTCAAGAATTATGGTCGGAAGAGGTGTTTAAAATGACTCTTTAGGAGAATATGTTTTCAATTCCAAAGCCACTACTAGAGGGCAATTGGCGACCTATGCCAAAATTTGTGTTAAAATGGATCTAAGCAAACCAATCAAACAAGCGATAAACTGATTTCTATTCTTGGAGGGTGGCTTCAAGATCTTGATTATAAGTGCCTTCCAATTAGGTGCTTTCAGTGCTGGAAAGTCGGTCATATAGCTAAGAGATGTAATTCTTTCAAGGGTGATAAGGTTGTTTACTCCCCTTTCGGCTCACCCTTCCTCTCCACATACAATTGACTCGATCCAATCAAATGAATCTATAAAACAAGATAGTCTTGTTCAAGGAGGTCGAGAACATAGTTTTTGAGGAAAATGTGTTGGAACTTGGGGAAATTGGAAAGGGTATTTGTTTGGGATGAGTTAAGGGCCATGAGCGCAATTGATAGAGAGGTAAATTGGATCATTGCTGGTGACTTCAATGCCATCCTCTGCCCAAAGGAGAAAATGGTAGGCAATAACACTTCGGCTTCTGGCTGCCATTCTTTCAAAGATTTCTCTGGCGATCTTTTGTTGGTTGATATCATCCCTAAATCTAGGTGGTTTGCTTGGAACAACAGAGACATCGAGGAGGAAAATATTTTGTGCGGGCTAGATAAATTCTTAGTGAATTCAAAGTGGATTTTGTCTTCGGTTTCCTTTATCTCCAGGGTCATTCAATTTGGTGGGTCGAATCATTGGCCAGTCGAGCTAGTCAAGCATAGCAGCAAGAAACCAAAGGGATGTCCCTTCAAGATGAAGGCCTTTTGGTATGAACACCCTGACTTTCTAGAGACCCTAAAGAGGTCGTGGAAAAGCTTGACATTAAGGGATGTCATACATTCTAGCTTCATAAGAAGTTGATCGAAGTTAACTAGTTAAGAAAAGAGCTAAAGAGTGGAACAAGGAGAAGATGGGTAACCTTTTCACAAATAAATACCGCTTAAGCTCTAAGTTACAAACCATTGAGACTGCCATTTCTCACTCAAGGTTCACTGTCGAGTTAAGGTCCTCCAAAAACTCTCTAACTAAAGAACACAATAAAATTTTAAGAATGGAAGAGCTTTTCTAGTATCAGAAATCTAGAGTTAAGTGGCTGCACAAGGGCGGCCAAAATACAAACAAAAAACCTCTCCACCAATATTAAAAGACAAAAAAACAAAATTGTTAGCATCTAGACTCTGTCAGGTAATGTTGTGAATGAATTGGAAGCAATCAAGAGTGAAGGAATTAGCTTTTTTAAGGAGTTACTTGCCTCTTCCCCTTTGGAGGTTGTGATGGCTCAAGATGCTATGTTAAAGGAATATACCTCCCATTGTTAACAAATCTCAAAATGAAGAATTGATGAAGCCTTTTGCATTGGAGGAGGTTCAGCAAGCCACTTTTTTGTTTGGCATTAAGAAGGTTTCAAGGATCTTTGGAGCACAGTTGAAGAATGCAAGAAAAGAAGGTCCTTGCTGAAAAGTCTAGAACTCTACTTCTAAAGCTCTCATCCCTAAAAAAATAAGACTCCTAAATTCTTTGATAAATTATCAAAGAATTTAGACCCGTAGCTCTATGCAATTGAATTTCAAGATTGTTACTAAGGCTATGGCTTCCAAGCTTAGGAAGTGCCTTGAGGAGTTAACTTCGAAGTAGTGTTATGGCATTTTGAAGGAAAGCCACATTTTAGATGGTATCATCATTGCCCATGAGACCACTCATTCAATCAAACATAAGAAGAAAGAAGGTCTGATTCTTAAACTAGATATGAATAAAGCTTATGATAGAATTTCTTGGGACTTCTTGATTAAGGTCATGAAGAAGTTTGGATTTAGTTGAGGACTGTTGTAAATGGATATACAGTTGCATTTCAACAGTTTCCTTCTCCATTTTAATCAATGCTTCCTCTACAGAATTCTTACTTGCCAAGTGAGGGTTATGACAAGGCGATCCCCTTTCCCCTTTTTTGTTCCTCATTGTGGCGAAACTTTTAGGGAGGGTGCTAAAGACTAAAGCGGATATGAGGAATTTGAAAGGGTTGTAGATTTCTAGTGGGATTAGAAATGTCACTCGTCTACAATTTGTTCATGATACACTTTTCAAGGAGGCTTCTACCAAAGCTATAGAGAATACTCTAGCGCAATATGAGAAGATTGCTGGTCAAAGAATCATCTTCCTAGTAAGTATCTTGGGATGCCACTCATTGACAAAAGGACCTCTGAAACTAAATGGAAAATGGTGATTGAAGGAGTGCAAGGCAAGCTAGCTTCATGGAAAAGAAAATGCCTTTCTCTTGCTGACAGGATTAATCTTATTAAGGCTTCTCTAGTTGTTCGATTTATGTTACGTTTGTCTCTCAGATCCCTAGCAAGGTGGCAAAGATATTGGAGGCCTCTCAAAGAAGCTTTCTCGCGTGTGGCAATGAGTCTACTCATAACTACAACTTGATCAAATGGGATAATGTTTGTTTGCCCAAAAGGTTGGGGTGTTTGAGTTTCAAACATTGCAAAAGGATGAACATGGCATTGGGTTCCAAACTGGTTTGGAGGATTTATGAGGAAAAGGATAGATTATGGAGCATGTTTCTACGATCTAAATACTTGAGTCACGGCCTAGAAAATCTTTTCATTGGTGCTGACTTTCTCCAACTAGGGTCTAGTATTTGAAAATTTTTGAGAAATTGATGCAAACTCATTCCCCCTAATATCAAATGGAGCTTGGGCAAGGGGAACAAAATCAATTTTTGACCAGATAAGTGGCTTGAGGATTCTGATTTGGTGAAATTTGAGAAATATCGTCCTTTAGCCTCTCATTTTGAATGTTGACTTGAGACTCTACTGAAAGACTATTGATCACAAATTACCAATAACCTAGAATAGAGAGATCTTCATATTCCCATCGATGATCTTAAGGCCGCTTGTTCTTCTTTGCAAGCTAGTCTTTCTAATTGACCTGTCCGTCTTCAAGATAATGAGGACTCAATGGTGTGGCTAGCGATAGGATTACGATGAGCTCTACTTATCATCAATTATTTAGGGTGGATGAGGCTCATTATCCCTTCCCTAGGGCTAAGGTTTGGCAATGTAGGTATCTTCCCAAGGCTTGCATTTTTTTATGGGTGGTTCTCAATCAACATGCTCTCACTTGGGATTGGTTGCAGGGGCTTGGTAAGTCCGGTCCCTCCCAATGTGTTATGTGCAAATCTAAGGAAGAAAACAATGATTACCTTTTCATGCAATGTGACTTTGCACTGATTTTTGGGTAGATGGGGGCTTTTCTAGGTTTCCCTGCCGGACTTCTCTTGTCTTGTGTAGTTAGCATTTGAAAATTTGTTGTCAAGGATTGAAGCTCATTTGGGATTGCTTCCTGACTCTAGTCATCTGTAACATATGGTTAGAAAGGAATAGGACGATTTTTCAAGACAAAGAAAATGTCGGCTGAAAGGATCTGAGACAATGTGGAATCAGCTATGTTGGAGTTGGATGATTGTTACAAATGGGATGATTGGTTTATTGCTGAAAAAGAGAAGTGTTGGGCAGATGCTTGGCCTTGGTTTAGATGGTTAGATTGTTCCATGAGCAGCAAGTCCACCCTAGTCATTCCTTGTTTTTGGCGTTGTCCTGATCATGGCTGGATTACATTTAATTTGGCAAGGTTGCTAAAGGAAATCCTAGCAGGACAGGGGTTGGTTATATCTTTAGGAATGAGGAGGGAGCTCTGTTGGGTATTATTGCCTTTGATTTTGACATGTACTCCCATAGCACGGTCGAGGCTATGGCTATGTTGTGGGGGATGATGATTGCCAAAGAGAAACACTAGAAGAAGTTGTGGATCGACAGGGACTCCAAATTGGTCATTGGTGCCATTAAGGGAGGGATGACCCAAAGCTAGAAATTAGATGTTAATCCTCGGAGGATAAATCAATGGTGAGCTAGTTCGATGAGATCAAGTTCAATCATATTGGAAGAAAAGGAAACGTTGTGGCCGATTGGGCAGCTAATACATGTGTAGACTTGAGGATAACGGATGGGCTTGCCAAGGTCTATTGGTGGGAAAATTTCCCACAAAAGTCTATGTTACTTGTCTAGGATGATCTAAGGGGTTAGTAACCCATTAAAGGGTAGGATTGGGGACGAGAGATGTCAAGATAATGATGTGGTGTGCATGTGACAAGTTAATGATGTCATATTGTGTATTTACACCTTGGCCCTTCTTTCACTAGGATTTATTATGATGGAGGCGAGGCATGTGATGGGTTTTGCAGGTGTTATTTTTGAATTCTCTTATGTGTGTTGGTGGGAAGAATAAGGGTAAAGCAAAAATTGGGGAGAATTCCTCAAAGTAGAGGAAACGTCAGGTCTCTAGTGAGATGGTCACAGATTTCATAGCATTCGTTAATAAGGAATTCAAGGATCTAGACCTCCAACACTAGGTTGTTAGGTTATGGGAATTGTCAAAGGATATGGATGGGGTTCCAGACATGGGGATTCACTTCACCATGGCTAATCTTTTGCTTGTCCCTATGTACATGCAAGGGAGGAGGAATTTATTTGATGCGGCTTAGTCTTTGTCTTGTGCTTCATTGCTTTGTAATGCAACTAGCTCTTATTTGCTCCATGATGATATTGAAAACGTTGCTCATCAAGCGGAGGTCTATTTCAAATGCATTCTTTATCTTTTACACGCTTCAACTATGTCTACAATTGGCGGTGGAGGAACTAGCTAAGGATTTGAAGGTGGTGCTTATGGCGAAGCCTATTCCATCTTTTTCTGATTGCTGCAACAACAAGGGCTCGTAGGATGTCAAGGTGGTGGCTAGACTAGGTAAAACAATTTTGTGTGATAAATGTAATGCTACATTTCGAGGTGGCGCGGGCACGTGTAATTTACCTTGGCTCCCCTTTTGCACTTTCTTTGCTTCATGGATGTTGATTGTGTTAATATCTTTCCGCTTACTTTTGTCTAGTTGGGTATGGTTTTGGAGGTTCCTCTGGCCTCTACTCAGTTGTTTTGGTTTTTTGGGATAATTCCGAACTAGGTGATCAGGGTAGTTTGTATCGTTGGATTTGATGGCGGCCTCTTCCCTGTTAATACAATTCGATATTAATGGATATATATGGTGTAGTTGGTAGATTTTGTGTGTTGATTTCGATACATCATCGAATCATTGTTATGGCGGTTGGACCTGGGGGCTATGTTGTTCAATGTTATTATATGATTGAATTTTTTGTTGTTCAATGTTATCATTACAATGTTTATAACTTAGATCAATATCTCTTAAATTCGCACACCAATTAACACATGACATGCACATAATACCCAGGCCATTGCTTGCAACTGTATCCTAAACTCTGGAGCAATCAATAGCCTGCAGCAGGTGACATTATCAACAGGACAGAAATAGTAATATTGAAGCCTCAACCAAACCACATTAATATTAGCAACCAACATCAAAGCTGAACAATTTCTGAACAGTTACACTATACATTTATCCTATGAATTGTATTGACAAACTACGTAACATGCAAGCTCAGCCTGTTCTGTTTGTTTTCAGTTTGGTATCACCATCTTGTTTACAAAAAACATTAGGGTAGGCCAAACCCCTTTGCCAGGTACGAAGAGGTCCCAGCATTTGACCTCTCCTGCTTGTAAGCAGGAATGGTCTTTTAAGCAGTAGACACACTTTCTCATCTGTGATTGGATAATTGCACAGAACAGCAGGACTGCATCAGGCTGCATGCATCCATTTCACAGCACACACTAGGGGCAGCAAACTGTGGTGAGAGCTCAAGGACATTCTCTATTGGCCAGGATTTGAACACACGCGAATGTGAGAAGTTTGTACAAGTGTTTCAACGTGAGTGCCACTATTACTAAATGGTTTACAGCGATTCTGTTTACTAATTTTTTTATGAGAAGCATCGCCTTCCTCAGTTTCACATACTCATCATGTCTATGCTAAGAAGGATCTATACTAAACAAGCCTATAAATAGGTAAATGTAGAATCTCTTAGTATACACTCCGCAGGAGTGCATGCAGGCCAGCTGCAACTGTTTGGCAGCAGACAACAGGGGCAGTGAAATGTGGTGCAAGCTAAAGAAGCTTCTCTATTGGAGGGAATTTTAACCTAAACAATTGTAACAAGTGTATACAAATGTTTGAAGTTTGAATCCTGAGTACCACCATTACTAAATCACTTACAGGGATTCTTTTTTTTCTGATGAGAGGCATTGTCTTTCTTGGTTTCACAGATTTTCACATACCCATCTTGTCTAAGTTTCTGACCTAAGAATGACATCTACTTAACAAGCCTCTAAATACGAACATATAGAATCTCTTAGTATAGTCAAAGTATTCGGGAGGGTACTAAATAGGGGAATAAATGGATACCATGTATGAACAGTGCAGAAACATCCAATGTATGTAATAAAGTAAACAAAGCAACATGTCAACCAATGTAGATAACAAACACAAACAAAATGGAGTTGAGGATTTGCTGCAGACCCCACTGAAGCACCATTGACTTATTCTATTCATTTTTTAAGCTCTCTTAAGTTGACTATATGTGATACTGTTAGCACACCATCCATCTGTTGTACCACCCGATTCATGTTTTTCGTGTTGTCTTGGTTACCTAAGTGAGGCAGTCACAGAACAAATCTCTAGCATACTATCTTTTAGTCTGATAAACGAATTAATTTCAATACTAAGGCATTCATTAGTGCTAGATTTGATTGATGAGCAAAACAATGCATTGCAATCATGCACAATGTTTACATCTGCAACTACAAAAGATTTCTTCACTACTAACCACATCTCCCATTATGGATATAGCATGTGAAGATGCCAAGCCAAGCCTAAATTCTAATCATATGCAAAATTGCATAGAATAATCTTGTTTGAAATGTATCACACTGCCCATTGCGAGAAGAGAAGCAAAAGCATCTTCTCCTTCAATTAGGCCAATAAGGCAATAAAAAATTGTCTATCAAGGTTACAATGACTCAAAGCTGGGAGTGATGGTGCAACAGAAAATGGCAGCATGTCTCCTGGTATATTAACCTGGGCCTTCCAAACAGAAACCTCACAAAGTCCAACTTGCAGCTAAGCCTTTACCTGACAGACAAGGCAACAGACAGCCTTACTTGACAAGAATTACCGATAATGAAAGATTATCACACTCAAAATATAGAAGGTTTATGAATGTTCTCTCTATCATGGTGGGCATAGTTGAAAAATGAAGGCATTCAGGTCTTTAACACTATTTCACATTGAACATGCTTCATATTTCATTTCCATTATTTCTTGCTAAGAGTGGACAGTGGAAATTGTGAGAATAATCTTTATATGCAAATTCCCTATGAAAATATAATTATAACATTTTTTGGGCTCATCTCAACTTATTGCCATATTTATTTTCACCAAAAATATTTAAGAAAATTAAATACCAAAATCTCTATTGATCAACTCCCTCCAATCAGATACTCCTTGCATGCCGCTCCTTGACTACTTCCTCCAAAGCATAAGGTCAATATAGATATCAAAAAGGATATCTGGCAACTGTACATACAGGTTTAAGGGAAACTCTCTCCTGCAGCCAGTCAGCACCAACTGGATTTCTATGTCAAGCAATTTATTCAGATAAGTAGGACAATCATTTAGACTGAGTATATCCACCACCGTTGTTCTCATGGCTCAAGGATCCTACTTACACGCTCAGGATGTAGTCTCCCCCTTTGTGAGTTGAGACAAAGTCATCTTCGCTAGATAGAATTGATTCACCTTTGTTCTCTACGGGGCATGTAGAATGATGGGCTTTTCATCATCAAATGTCCACTCTGCAATTAAATTTGAGGGATAAAGACCATGGGGGTTCTCTATACACATGCTTTACTCCCCTGATCTAACATGTCTATCCCTCTTTCTTAGAGAGATTGTCACTCTCAGCCATGGGAATTTACAGGAGAACCCTAGGATTCACTAGTTGATTACCTTCTTTTAGCCCATCCCAGACATTTGAGGGGTTAAACATCCTCTGCAAACTGTTAATTCACACATGAGGCACGTGTGGATGAGATGAGCTCCCCTTTGTGTACAGATACTAGGGCATCTCAGCCCTCTCTTAATCATGGATCTGCTTCGTTTCAGTATTGAGGGCCTGTGCTCTTTTTAATCACAAGCTGGGTCTTTAGGACAGGCACACATTACTAGTTATCATTCTCAATCATTGACCTTGGGTACTGGAGGAGGTTCTGGGAGGGGAGTATACTTCTATTTACTTTCAAATTGTCAACCCAGCTCCGTCAGCCCTAGACATCATCACATCCAGCTTTGGCCCTTTAATCGTAGTAGATGATTATGTTGTCACATTTTTTTACCCAAACTTCATTATGGATGCCTGAAAATGTTAGTTAACAATATTATCCTCCAACACATTGATCTCAATCAACTTCATGCATGCTATAAACATGTGCTTGAATTATAATCTTTGAGTTTAACATTTAGTTTCCCGCCACCAGTCATGTTTGCATATTTACATGATTATTAATTGTATTGTAATGTTTGATTGTTTTCTCAAACCTATATCTGTACCATTGCATCATATGCTTTGAGGTTTAACCGCTTTGCGATTACCCCTCTTAGTTACATTTAATAGTTACATGTTTAGTTGCTTTCGAAAACCCAGCCCTTTTTCATCCCTGGCACTTCTCATAGAATTCATCATTTGTAGACATTAACATGAATTTAACTTCTACAATTCATTGGCTTCCAAATAGAACTAAAACATTATCTTCACTTAGAATCTTTTGCACATAAAACCAGTATGAAACAAAAAGAGTAAAGACACCAACACCATCCCAAGACAGACGGTAAAGGATTTCTAAACAAAGATAAAGAGGATATTGAGGAAAGGAAGCATCCACAATCAAGCTAAGTATGTGGAAAATTGATCCTTGCGAAGTTTGAGTCTAAGGATACACAACTTGTGATAATAATATTTGCAAGTATTTTCTACACTAGCAAATGATCAATCACCAAAGGGCACCCACATTGAAGTAATTTCCCACACAATTGTCCCGGACATTACTGGTTTAAACGCCTCCAAAGTTAAATTTCTCGCCTAAGGATGAATATGAATTACAATTTTGCATAGAGTTTTTTAACAATTTACTTGCAAACTCCAGTGCTGCAAAACTTGCTTAAGAAATGGCAGTACAGTAATAAAATATCAAAATATAGAGATTGAAGATGAGACCATAATTAAGTTGCCTGCAATTAGTATCTAAAGGTTATGTGGAATGTGGATGATGGGGACTACTATCATTCAATTGGCAATTTTTATTGAGTCAGGAACCCTCATAAAGTGTCTAAATTTTCTGGAACCTGAACCAATATATCTAAGTGTGCAACAAAAAGAACCTAAACTTGCACCCTAGTAATTTATACTCAGGTTAAACAATTTTAAAGTGGCAACTTAATCTAACTCCTCTTTATGAATGGAAGGATCATTTATAATATAACAACAGGAACTTGAATTGAATGTTTCATCTTAACATATAGAAATCATATGTGAATCAAATACAAACACTCATGGAAATAAACATGCATTACATTGATTGCTTGTTTTGCTTGCAAAGCAACTTTAAAATGTACAGCAGGGTTTGCTGTGCATATTTACAAATTTACTAGGACTGTAGACTGGAGACGTACATTATATTCTCTTTAAATCAAGTTTAGGCCAAAAACAACAAGGTTTTCTGTTTGTGTTTACAAATTTGCTAGGACTTTAGACTGGAGAAGTGCATCATGTCCTCTTGAAATCAAGTTTAGCAACAAGAATCTTTCAAACAAATACCACTTCAAAATCAGTAATCTATAGCCAAAAATGCTAGTTGAAACCCATCAAAAGTCAAAAGTCAACAGTTCCATCTAATTTAGAAACACCTCCTTACCTGAGCTCTCAAAAGTAATAAAACCAATTCCACGATGTTTTCTTGAACCATGCTCCTGCAAAATACAAACAAATTTCCAAGCTCATATTAATATATTATCTAAATATATATCTTTGCATGTTAATCACATTTTGCAGAATATGGTTCATATTTATGAACATGCATCTTGCAGTTAATATCTCAAAAGTAATGTAAAAAAATTCCAAGATGTTTCCTAGAGTAGCAGATTGACAACTCTAAACACAATGCAGCAAGGCCAGTAATTTATAAACAGCTCATAAAGTCAATTTCAAGTAGAAGACAAGAAGCATGGACAGATTTGAAGACCATAAATTTGCTAGAAACAGAGACAAGATACCCTCAGATAGAAATGCAAATATATGATTACATTAGCTGATATTGGAGTCCATTAGGAATTCCCAAAGTTACAAAAGGCCCCAGCAAACTAGAGTGCAAAGTTTATTCCGGTACTGAATGCAGGAGCCTGTGTGCTTCTAAAGTGAGGCCAAGTGTTTCTTATGCCTTTATCTGGTTATACAAACATATGAAAAGCTTTAAGATTGAAAATATATTTTTGTTGAATTAGTCTGCAACTTTGGACTGGGCTTCTATTAAACAAGGAAAAGAACATCAGAAGAATTGAAGTCACTTATGAGGAATGAAGCCATGTCAATCAAGATTCTCTAAAAAATCACAAAGACGTGTATTTAAAGGCGATGAGGAATTTATAAAGAAAATAGTCAGATTTTCCAACACAAAAACATGGACATTTACTCATGAACAATTCAACAAAGATCCAAGATGTTGTATGACAGAAAACAGGACAGAGTAAGGCAGAAACAGAGGAAACATTGTAAGAATGCCTGCAAGGGATGGGTTTGTGGTGAACAATATAAAGCTTGATGGAAATAGATTGTTCTTGTAGAACATTCTTCTAGTTTTCAGTTTACAATATTTGAAGACTCTCAAAATTGAAATGAGATCTTCAAAGCATAAAATCCTACAATATAAACCTAAAAGAATAGCACTAAAACTAAATATTAAATCAGCTCTAAACTAATTTGTAGCAACCATGAAGAGAACTCAAAAATACCTTTTTTACAAGCAAAGCTTGTTTTCAAGTTTTATTCAAAAACTCTGTTCACTATAAAATGCAATTAAGTTGCAATTTATAGAAAATACGCGAGGGGATGAGGAAGGCCACTCACTCCCAAGAACCGAAAGATTCTAACAAAGCAAACAAGCTAATAAAGCATTTAGGAAATACAAGATTTTTGTGGGGTGGAATATACATAAGGAATCCCAATTGGCATCTTAACGAGAGGAATCCCAAAAAAGCATAGCTACATTTCGTTCATGTTTATTCTAGTTATTGAAATCTCAGTCAGGTTGTAATTTTATAATTATTCACATTTACATATTGTGTACTTATAATCTAGATGATAAGCAATCATTCAATTGGCAATCTTTATTGAGTCGGGAACACTTATAAAGTGTCTAAATTTGCTGGAACCTGAACCAATATATCTAAGTGTGCAACAAAAAGAACCAAAACTTTCACCCTAGCAATTTAAACTCAGGTTAAACAATTTTAAAGTGGCAACTTAATCCAACTACTCTTTATGAATGGAAGGATCATGTATAATATAACAGGAACTTGAATTGAATGTTTTATCTTAACATACAGAAATCATGTGTGAATCAAATGCAAACACTCATGTAAATAAACATGTTTTACATTAATTGCTTGTTTTGCTTGTGAGGCAACTTAAAAAATAAAAATGTACAACAAGGTTTGCTGTGCATATTTACAAATTTGCTAAGACAGTAGACTGGAGAAGTACATCATATTCTCTTCTCCATCTACGACATCCCTTTAGGCAATTTATGTTTATATATAAATAGTTGTCCTAGTTCTCCTGTTTTTAAAAACTGTTTTATCCTATGACTTCACATCATAGGACTATGTACATGTGCCAGGCTTGACAGTTGTCAAACACATCATATTGGATAAAACAGTGGAACTTAAGGTTCATCGAGGAACTTGAAATGGCATACATTCATCTTTTTGCATTGAAGACGTTCAATTACCTCTTGCCAATTCATGTACTCATCTTCTACTTTAAACACACCTATTGGGGTATGCACTAAGGAGACTATTCCTTTTTGGAGGCAAGGATGGATTTTTAGAGAGTCCCAGAATTCTCTTGAGAGAGTTATGTTTCGGTCATGCTAGTCTAAAGGCTACTAGCAAATAAAGATAGATGTCCATTACCATGTTTCCTATAGATTGTGTGATTGCATGTAGCCACATTTGAGTTCACTAAATTAGGAGCAAGTGAAAGGATGCAAAAAGAGAGGCATTCTCAAAGGCCCTAAAAGAGGGCTCTTTTGTACAATCCAATTTTCATAGTGGGTTCATTTTGCCTTTCACACATTAGGTTTATTCGAGGTAAATCTTGAGTTATGTTTTGCTTGTATTCATTGTTTTTTGGTTACTTGTTTATGCCATGTTCCTACAAATTTTAACAACTAAGACATAAGACGTTTGGATAATGAGAATTTTCTTTCTATCTTTATTTATTTCAGCCCCCCATTTTGCTCTATTTTATGAACTAGTAAGCAACAAAATAATAAAAAAGGATCTGCATTGGTGAAACCATAGTTGGAGAACTCGATGAGTTGAGTTTTTTTCCGAAAAGAGCAAACTCACAGCTCAAATGGGATGAATTTCCGACGAGTGTATTCAATGAAAATCAGCAAGTTTGTCTCAAAAAAACACTAAAAAACATAGTTTGGATGTGGTTTAAATGTGGAAAAAACACCAAAAAGGTAGTTTTTTTACTTTAAAACTTTATGAAAATGTCATGCCCCTCGACCCTGCTGGGGGTGCTGCCCACAAACTCCCGCTGGGGCATTTCCACCAAACCCTGCCAAACTCATTTGATACGTTTTGTAGCTTAAGTTTGTATAAAATTAGGTTTTTTTAATTATGGGTTTTTTTTCAAAAATTTAAGTACTTTCTAAGTTGTCGAGTTTTGCCATAATTTAAACTTTGATATTTTGGTGCCGTTTGAATTCGATTTTCAAGATGGCCGACATCAAATTTGGTGTTTAAATTTGCAAATAAAAGACTTTATCTATGAGGCCGACTTTATTTATGAGGCGAACTACATGGCAGCGATCATATATAAGAAGGCAATCTGTTTATTCAAAGAAGATATATGGATAGGAGAGATCAGTATAAGATATGTATGTGTAAGAGGAACAGCGACAGATATTGAGGATGATATAGCAGCGATACGTGATAGAAGAATGATGGAGTAGAGCGGTCACTTTGAGATTGATATGGATTAGACAACAGCAGAAGACATTTTTATTGTGTGAAAAATGAATATATTAGAGGAGGGCAATCAAAGAATGAAATCAACGATATATAAGAAGTAGATCATATTATGGTAGCAGCGAACTTTGTTAAGTGAAGGCCGACTTGCTAAGAGTAAGCGCTCCTCACATATGAGGACAAAATTTCCCACTAAAAGACAAAAATAGTCTTATATGACAAATAAAAGGTGTGATTAGAATTTGATAAAAGAGGTGAGATTAGTAAGACTTGCAATGTTATTAAAAGGATGCATTCCTTCATGAAGACCGTGGCCATTCAAATAGATATAAAATGTTATTTGTGAAGTGTAGAGAGGCAAGAAGTAAGAAATGATATAATCTGATATTGAGCAGACCTGGGGGAGATATTAATGAAGAGTATCTCAGACATATTTTGAAGAATGTATGCAGCCCAAAGTTACGTACATTTGAAATCATGGTCCGACATCAAAACATTTAATGCATGACTTGTTGTGAAGCATGATATGGAAATGGGTAATAAGATGTACATCTTCAAAGTTTTGGTTGCATTTCCTTTGACCTTAAAACCAAATTTGGCTGTGAAAATTGAACTAAGTTAGATGATGAGAATTTAGCGCATTAATTTTCTGAATATGATTACAAGGAGAAATCAGTAAGCTTTCCAATGCTTAAAACCAACAGGTATTGATCAGCATAGTTGTCGCCTTTCACCAAAAAAGCTGACAAACAGGATTTAGTACATTCATCCCTTAAACATTGAGAACACAAGTTGGAAAAAGAATTGAAAAAACTTAAGGTAAAGTAATGAAGTACAATAGAGTTGAGAATTGTAGAGCGAATTTTGAAAACTTCAAAGAAACTATTTGGAATCAGAAGCAAGTTGATAGCATTCCCTCAAAACGAGATTAACACAAAATTAGAGATTACACATCAAAGTCTGGATCGAATCAGACAAATCCAGCCAGTACAAAAATCCAGATCCGGTCTAATTCAGTACCTATGAAGTCAGGAGAAACCAGATCACAGCATCTCCCCATAACTAATTGTCATGTCGACTAATTGAACTGATGAGCAGAGCAGAATACCAGGAACGGTACCTTAGACATAGAGTGTTCCTCAAGTTGTCTCCACATTTCAATGATGAAGGCACAGGACAAAAGAAGTAAGGATAATGCAAACTAAATCAGCGAAGGCTAGGTTGAGGGAATTGTGACTAGGAGGGCATAGGTCATATAGACCGAATCCTTGAAACTGCTATAAACCATGAAATGTCTCCCAGTTACAAACATCAATTTTTCCATATCTGCGTTTGCTTGTTCGTTTATGAGATAATTTTATATAATTGCAGTGTCTTTCTTGTTCTATATAATGTTGTCCACTGTTTTAACCATGGCCAGAGCACATAGGGAAGGTTCTATGGTGGGAAAAGGGGCTGCAGACAGTCAGGTCTTAATCTGTCTGCTAATTAAGGAGTGAGGCAGCTTAAATTCAAAGTTGTGGATGTAGACTCAAAAAGGCCATGAGTTCTCAAAATAATGATGACAAGCTCAAAGACATAGATGTAGACTATGTTGTACCCATATGAAATTTTTTGGATGTAGACTATGTTGTACCCATATGAATTTTCTTGTATTCAGTCATCTTTTAAGCCAAATCCTTATTTCCCTTTCTTACAACGTCAACTTCAAAACACAATTTTTTTAACAGTACATATACAAAGAGTGTCAAATTCAATTTAAAAACATAATCTAAAAAAGGTACATAAGTGACAAAGAAGGAATCCATACAAAGAGCGTCCAAGTCAACTTGGAAACATAACAAAATTGAAAAAAAGTGGTGCATAAGTGAAAGTGTGTGCCAATGCACTAAGTGTCCCAAAAAGTGAAAAACATTAATGTGTCTTAAGTGAAAAGGAGCCTTCGTTTTCATTAATTGTCCAATGCCAACATGAAATTAGAACAAAAAGTTAAGATGTAGTGTATTGGGGTGCTCCTCATAAAGGGATATCCAAATTAAGTAAAACCCTGAAACTCAAAACATGAAAAGTGTCCATCCAGAACATAAGTGTGCTCCTCTCATTATGTGGGCATGAAAAGGGACAAGTGACCATTGAAGCACTCTTCTTCAAGAAGAGAACAAGTTTCATGCAAGGAAAAGTCAGAGAGCGCTCCTCATAAAGGGATATCCAAATTAAGTGAAACACTGAAAATCAAAATGTGAAAAGTGCCTATCCAAAACATGAGTGCACTCCTTTCCATTAAGTGGACATGAAAAGGGACAAAGGACCATTGGAGCACTCTTCTTCAAGGAGTGAACAAGTTTCATGCAAGGAAAAGTCAGGGTGAAACACTGAAAATCAAAACGTGAAAAGTGCCCATCCAAAACATGAGTGTGCTCCTCTCCATAAAGTGGGCATGAAAAGAGACAAGCAACCATTGGAGCACTCTTCTTCAAGGAGCGAACAAGTTTCATGCAAGGAAAAGTCAACAAGTGAATGAAGCGCTAAATCTATCTTAGAAGAGTGTTTCTTTCTGTCCAAATTTTTTACACAAAACCCTATTATAACTAAAATGGTTTAGAATCAGCAAACGAGGTTCTCCATCCTAGGCAATGACACCATTCTGTTGGTCCTAGTTGGCAGACTGCCAAAAAGACACAACGCACAATGACACAGATGCAATACAACAATAAAACTCAATCCAACTAGCATTTCAAATATTCATGTATTTGTGAAACCCAAAAACAGTCTCATTCTATTGCCACTCCAATCAGTTTGGTGTATTTCTAAAAGCTACACTTATGAAATCCTTTAGCCCCAAAGTATAGAGTTAGGCTAAAAGGATTAAGTTATACTTTATCATTACAAAACATGCAGGTTGGGCCAATTGACAAGAGCACTTACAGCTCTTCTACACTTATTCTACAAAGCTTAGGATGGAGATCCTTGGACATCTCACAAGACCATTAAAGAGAAATGTTCTAAAACTTGTTGCCAACAAAAGCTAAACCTTAAGAAACATATCGAATTATATTTTATTTTGTCACTAACTCTTTTACGTGTTGGCTTTTGAAATTTTGCGAGCAGAGATCTATTAAGCAGAAAATAATTTAGGTTTACAAGCATATAAGTAAAGACCTTGAAAAATATGAATTTGTCCAATGTTTCTTTATACCATTAAGCTTTTGGCCAACCTATGTATCATACAAGTTATACACATATCTTATTCATTGATTAAAAGTTTTTTATCAATTTAAGATTATAAGATTGGTGCATTCTATTGATGCTTTTTAATTCCCAGCCTAGTCTCACAAATAACCTATGATTTAGCCATTTTCAATAATTAGTTATTTTGAGGGGTTGGCCAATGAACAAGGAAAAGTTAAACTAACTTTCCCTCTGCACTTCGGGCTCTGCAAAGCCTAGGAGGGTGATCCATGCAAATTATCACAAATATTGTGAAGAGCAGATATGTTCTATGCAGATTTGCTTGAGGATTATGAAAATTAGAAGATTTGGCTTAAATCAATCAAGCTTTTTACATCCCCAAGACCATAGAACAAAGTAAAACCTTAATTTAACAAACATTTACAACTGAATTAAAAGATTGAGAGTATTTTTAGCGTATTTGATCCTAGAGTTGAAGATTAGACACAGAGGCAAAAGATCGGTGCCTTAACCTAGGGCAATAGAGTCAAAACCAAATGCAATTTGGAATTCAATAACGGCATTTCATCTTAACATCAAAAAGCTCTATAATACTGCCTTACAATATTATACTTAAGCTTCCTAACCAATCATACTTATCAAATCCTTGCATTCATTCACGCAAACCTAAATTCCCATTAAAGCATTTAACCTATTCTTTGAATAAGAGCTTTAATCAAAAAACATACAGCCATAAGAGAATTCATGGAGACAAATTGAATAGTCTTTGATCTATTTCAATTTATAATTTGTGCAAACCATACATCAGGGGACAATTGGCTTCAAAATTTTGCCATTGTGTTCAATTAAATGCCAGTACTACTATACAAGTTCACAACAGATAGTTCAAACTCAAAAATCTTAAAAAGAGCCTTGATTTCTATTCTCTGTGTTTCACTACAAAATTCTCCAAGAGATCAACCCTTGTAAAATGATCCTGAAATCCATTTTATAATCCAAGGGAGCCACAAGCTTCGAGCCATTTACACGTCACCATTTCATAATGATATTACAATGCAGTTACAAGAAAAAGGACCACAACAACTCGTGAGGCAAATATTCCACAAGAGACAAAAGCAGTTATCATTTGTTGAAGAAGATATCTCGCCTTCCAAAAGGCACGTTGTCGAAGAAGATGGTTGTATAACGAACCAAATATTCCCTTTGCCGCCTCTTCATTATCCTCCAACAACTTTGGGACCCAATGTAAAAACAGGAAAAGACAAAAATATTTCCATCTCAACAAAATGACATGAACAATTCTTAAACCCGGAGGAGACAACTTTAAACAATGCTATATCAAAGGCTTAATCTGTGAACTTTTCAAGCCATGTGTTGTACTCCTCCTTAGATGGCCACTAGACTTCAAATATTTTCTGCACCTTTGAATTATGCATGTTAAATCTGGCATCCATTATAGCCCTGGCCTCTTTCACAAATACATCTAAATTTGTTTCCATTTTAAATAAGTCATCTAAAGAATTATTCAATTGAGCCAATTTTGGCTTTCCCTCCTTAAAAATATAAGTCGATAAAGATGGGAAAATGCTCCCAAATTCATTTTTCCAACTATTGAAATCTTTTAGCTCCTTTGCCTCATTGAGGATAAGAGGCATCCCATTTTATTCCATATCCCTGAGCATCTTTATTTTGCTTTTAAACTATAAATCCGATTTACTTTGAAATGCAGAAATTTCATTCAATAAACCAA
Source organism: Cunninghamia lanceolata (assembly GCA_027924645.1). Lineage (NCBI taxonomy): Eukaryota > Viridiplantae > Streptophyta > Pinopsida > Cupressales > Cupressaceae > Cunninghamia > Cunninghamia lanceolata. Next base: position 1,453,118 of record BSBN01001465.1, on the reverse strand, counting down.
TGGCCTTTATCATCTAAGGCAAGTTGCTAGGTGCCTCATGATCACCTTCCATATTTTTCATTATTTCCTTAAGAGCATCAGCCCTTATGCTCCACTTGCTCCATACATTCTAAAAGCTATTCTGAATTTCAGCATGTTTCTTATAAGCTTCGTGAATGTTTTTGTATACATTCCACACATTGTCCAGCTTGTGGAGTATGCAAGCAATCCAATGGCCCAAGATGTCATCAATGATATCTGTCACCACCTTTTTAGTTTCATCCTTGGCTTTTTGCTTATTTTCCCTCTCCATTTTGAACTCTTCTTTCAAATTCTTGATTCTAAGAGACAAAGTCTTCTCTATCTTGAGCAGAGAATTCTTGTGTGTAGGCAGGGGGTGGAAGGGTTTTAACGATAGGTGCTGCAAGTTTCTCCTGAGGAGCATTGGCCTTTATCTTGTGGTATTCTTCCTGCAGCCTATTATATTTGTCCAGAAGTTGGTTATACTAATCCTGAGCCATCTCTGCAATATCTACACTAAGCATTGTTGCATGCTCTGTTAACTTGGTTGTCTATGTAGGATTGATCTCAGATGCTCTCTTTACCATAACTTCACCAGTTATTTCTCCAACTGATCTGATCACCCTAGGCTTCCCTTATTTGATCCCATGGACCACATTGCCATTAAATGCAATCTTAGGCTAAAAGCATAGCCAAAGACCTTATTATCATATTGCTCCTCTGAAATGAATGCATCAGCATCCCTCCTTATTGTATCCAAAGCAATTGCAAAGGTTAAATCCCAACCAGGGAACAAAAGAATACCACTTTTCTTAACCATTAACATGCCTTCAAAAGGGGTGATTCCTGAAATTTCCTTTTGAATTTTTTCTTCTTCATGTTTCATTGCTTCTTCATGCAATGAAGGATCAACTCCTTCCTTTGCTTTCTCTATCCTTTCCTTGAACTCATTGCACTTTGTTTGAATCACAAATTCCTTGAACTCCTTTGTTTGAACAAAGGATTCATCATCTAAGAACTCCTTACAGGCTCATACCCTGACATCCTCATCAACATCATTATCTTCATCAAAAACAGTAGTGACAATCCTGCTAGTAGGAACAAAAGAATCTATGGCATCATTCACTTGAGGGGAGGGGAATCTCCGATGTACATCCTCTTCCTTTGGAACATATTCAACAGACTGTTCCTCCATGGTATCCTCTCCCTCAATTTCTGCTAAATATTCCACAAGAGGTGTGGCACTTTGCACCCCTTTTATATCCATTACCTGGCTAGAAGGGCCATGCGCAAATGATTGAGCACGCATGCTTTGAATTTTAGCCATATGCTCATCTTTCTTTATTTTCAATGCTTCCTCTGCTTGCCATATTGAATCCATGAATGTGCCCTGTCCATAATCTTCTATCACCTTCGTAGCCCTCTGGAAAGGATCCAAAATTTGTGCATAAGGGCTCACATACAATGGATTATTTTTAATTATTTTATTCTCAACATCATTCATACGCATCCATGCCTTTTTTCTCTTATTTACCTCTACATCTGATGCTAAATTCCTAATCACATCCTCTGTATACAGAAATTGGTGGTGGAAGCCAGAACTGCCCTTGACTTTCCTTTCCCTGTCAATAAACCCCTTAGGGTCACAATTCCTTACCTTCTCCACCGTCATCCTATAGGCCTTCAAAATCTCAACAAAATTACCCAGGCCTTCCTTTGATGTGACTCTGAAGTGAGAGAATACAAATTGTCCCAAGATAAATGATCCCTTTTTAGCACTCCTAAAGTGCTCTTTATCCATTGAATCAAGCGGCCACATGATTTCTATGAAGGCAAGTTTGTCAGAAACAAAAATGGGTAGAGAATGAGGCAAGCACCATACACCCTAAAAACTATACATGAATTATAGAGATACCAATCTCCCCAATTGTGATCTACTTTGGTGTCGGCCTTGAATTCTAAAGGCCATAGGATTTCCATGATGCTTTTTGAAATCTTGTTCACTGGCTTTACTCCCAAATTATCCAAGATGCCAAAAATCAATCGATTGCAGAAAGTAACATAATTAGAATCAGAGCAATGTTGATCCCAGATATGTGTCCACTGTTGCACAAGCAAATCATTTCCACTTTTATCTTTTGTTCTAAGGTACATGGATTTGGACCATGCCTTCTCACCACTCCACAGAAACATTTGCATCAATAAAGAATAATGATTAAAAAACAAAGGGGCATGTGATTGAACAACTCAAGAGAGGCTATGACCCAAAAGCTTCAACATCAAGACCTGCAAACCTCTAGTGTAGCTCTCTTCATAGCAACAAAGAGTCATTGTCTATGTTTGATTTTTTGGAACTTTGTACTCAATTTGTAGGTTGACTTTGTACAAAGTAGATTGTAATTGAAAATTTGAATACTATTAGCATCTAGTTATTATTTATGCACTATGAAGTATGCATTGTGCAATGCAATGTAATCAGCAATATGAACATAAATGACAAAAACCTATATTCCACAATTCATGGGCTAAACTCTCAATTTTATTTGCTCTCGATATCTCTATGCTATTGAAATGCTTTTAAATTTAAAAAACTGCAGGTTTTTCTCCCAATATTTTTCCCATTTTTTGCCCAATTAAATCCTAATTTTTAAAAAAATCTTTACTTTTGGTTTGCCGATTTTTTCCCCAAAAGTTTTTTGCTGCTATGTCTGAAACCTAAGAAAATAGCTTATATTTATAACAACAAGACAATGCTCATCTCAAACAGATGATTGACATTTATCATGCTTGTGTTACATCTAAAAGCAATTACCTTCCAACTTACAAAGAGAAAACTTGAACAGAATATCCAAATCAAACTTTAGTGGGTTATAACTTAATATACCAACCAGCCTTCTCCAAGTTTCTTTAGTTAGTGGCAAGTCTCTTGCAAAAACTTTTCAATCTCCTTTGAATGGAACAGTATGTTGTAAAATAGACAAGAAGTTTCAAATCCATCATTGACCCTTTTCACTTGCTCTACACAATCCCTTATGATAGTTGGGTGGTAGGTGCTCTCGTTTATATTCCATTTCATCTTTTCAAACGTCTTTCTTAGACTCATCGTGTCCACCTTTAATTCAAGCAAAGCTTCCTTGATCTCCCGAATGTCTTTCTTGATCACAATAAGATCAAATATCTTTAAGTCAAAGTAAGCAATGAAAGCAACACTCATTTTGCTTGAAGTTTTAATAGAGAAAACTCTAAACAACATGCAAAAATATCTCAAACTCATACTCAATTCTCCTTGGATGAAAAACTAGTGAGATTGTTCCTATTTTAAAACCTTGGATGCATAGTGCATCTTTCCATTTGTGTCGCCACCTACTATGTCAACTCTGCTCTATATTGTCTAATCAAATCCCTTTGGAAAATTCAAAACCCATAACCTCTGTAAAGTTAGTGATCCTTTGGAATGAACAAATATGTGCATGGTCATCATTTCAAGTTAGATATGACCCTTAACCAAGAATCTTTGAAATAATTTTGAATAAAGAATACAAATATATCCTTGGAAGACAGCTTGTGACTTCGTAAAAGGTACATACTACCCCACTTATCCCTTTCTTGATCATCTAGAAAATCAATATTCAAAATCACATCTGCCTTATTTATGTTGTTCTCCTATTGTGCATTAAACACTTTATTACTTCATTTAATGAAAGAATCAACCCTTGCCTCTAGTAGCAAAATTTCCTCTAACACCATGCTGACAGTGATAACTAGTTTGTTCATCTTATAACAAAGGATCAACAAAAAACGAGGTTAAAACCTTAGATTCTTCTTTCCATTGATCTAGCACCTTGAGGTTACTTCCCACATCCTTTACATCTAGGATTTTGGCCTTGATCAGATCTTGAAATTCATCAAATCTTTCTTTTAAAGGAGATCCCATTCCCTTTATGTAGACAGCAGTATCAACAGGAGTTTTCCATATGCCATTAATCGCATTGATCTTATCAAAGTCATTTGGCTTTGTATACTTTGTATAAACAAAAGTTTGATTTATCAAAAACACCCAAGGGGTCCATTTGACTCGTCTTTTAAAAACCTTGCCTCCATCTAATTTCTTCTACTGACTACTCTATTGATGTTGTTCAAAGACTCCCAAAGGTTTCCACTTAATCTAAAAATGTTTTGGGTTCTAGAATGAATGAGATCATTAATGATGCAAAAAAAAGCAACACAGTTTTTCTAGAAGCTCGGTGCAATAAAAAAAAGCAACACATTTTTTCCAGAAGCTTACAATTGATTATCATGGACTATGGAAATATCATGACTACTAATCATTAATGATTTTAGTGAATTTCGCTTTTGTTCCGTCACTTCTACTTGAGCCTCTCTTTCTACATTCTTCTCATACTCTAACAATGACACCAATTCCTATATCCTCTTTTCTAACTCGTTACTTCCTTGATCAACAGTTGGTAATAATAGGAACTAGAGTTAGAGCAGCAAATCTTTGCATTAGCACTTGAATTTGTGTCTTTAATTGCTCCTCAATTGCTCTTGACCTCATTAATTCTTCTTCCAGCTTTAGATCCTCCCTTTCTCTCATGTTTGTCCTTCTGAAATTTCTTTATTATTGCCTAAACAAATTGTGCAAAGTGAACTGCCAGTGCTAATGCATGAGGAGCTGAAACCTATCCCACTCTCTTTACCATTAGCTTGCCTACTAACTATTGTGCAAATAACTAACTTGAAGCTTGTCGTGATCGGGGGAAATGGCCCAAAAGGCTAATGCATTTATTTCAATACCAAATGCAGATCTTAAAATATGAATTGTACAATATCCTTTGGTGTATTGAACAAGTTCTCCTCAACTACTCTCCTCATTATCTAATCTAATGCCATGTTTTTGCAATGTCCCAACTAAGTAATAAGAGACATCCACTGGCCATAACAAGTTCCTTTCCCTCTTTTAGTGTGATGTTATCTATGTCAAACTTTAGATCATCTGGAGCCAGACTACTTTCAGCAACATCTAGATTATCTTCAATCAATGCAGCTTGCTTCCTCAAATCATGCCTTCCTTTGATTTTGACCATTAATGCAAATCACCTGACTTCAAGAATCCATATAAATTGGTCATCTTCCATAAATTTTGCATAGGCTTTCAACATGAGATCATCTAAACCAACCTCAACGATACATTGTCCTAACAATGTATGAGAGTTTGCGGCCACCATTTGTTTTCTTTTATGTCTAGGAGGGGCTCCATCTTGGCTAATTTGTTTGCCCTTATCCAATGAACCAATTTTTATAACCGTTTTCCCTTTTGAGGCACATTTTCTATCACTTCCTTAGTTTGTGAGTATTCAAACAAATGTGAGGGCTCAAGTGGCATTGCTAGAGGACCAATCCTTAAAGCTAGCAAAGATGCCCTTCACGTTGCGGGAGATAGAACTCTGGGTGGTATATCTTCCTAGTATTTGTAGAGATGGGTCCTCCTCTAACATAGCTCCTCTCTCTACCATGCTTTGTGAAATATCAAGTTGATCTGACACTTGAACATCTCTCTACATCCTTCATGAACTCTTTGATTTTTTGAAGTGCATCATTGATATGAGGGAGGGCTCCTAGATATTTAGGCTAAGTCACTTTCTTCTTTCTTTCAGCCAATTGTATTTTCAGCCATGCTTCTTGTCTGACTCTAACCTCAAATCCATCATTGAGGCTCCAAATCAAGTCTTCCTTTTCATCATATTCATGTTCATACCTTACCCTAGTCAAACTCGTAAATAATGCATGAACGAATTTCTCAAGGTCGTATATCCTATCTTTTGCAAGTAACATTCTCCCCCTATCCACATAATATTTGTTGTGTCAAAAGTAGTTTTACCCTCAAAGGTAAAATTTCCAAACACCACTAATGGATGAAGAATGCCTTCCCTCTTATGATCTTTGAAAAGAATCTTACTAGTTAAATCTACTTGCCTCATCATTTCAAACAAGGCAATTCTTGAAGGCACTATGTGTGGAAGTTCATAGGGTGTGCTTTGTTGGCTTCAAACATTCTAAGTAATGAATTGGAAATAAAAGAACCAATCACCCCCAATTGTGCTTCAAATCATCATCAAGCTTTCTCTAGAAAGGCCTAATCAAGTCCTTTATGTCATCCTCCAATCTTGACCTGTTAGCCCATAGTTTTGTCAAGAATAAGTTGACAAAGCAATTTTGAAACATAACATGGGGAATACTTATTATGCCTATCCATACGAGAAGTCCATAACTGCATAGACTAGACCTAACCCTTACGGAGATACGGAGACGTGTACTGGATATCCAAACTTTTAGGCCAATAGCCAATCATGGTATACAAGAAGATGTGGCACAAGATAAAATGCCTTCTAAACCTGTTTGCAACAAACTTCCATTTGAACTAATTTCATATGAATTTAATGAGTCAAGCATTGTCCATAGCCAAACAATAGATCAACGATGCAAGGTATACTTGATTTCCAACATCTTGTCCAGTTACTTGACAATATCCGAGGATTTTTGCTTTAACCCTTGGATCATCTCTGACCCTCTAATAAGGTAATATCACTCCCATGTAGATACTCTTATCCCTTTTGTACAAACATGATAATCTCGTCAAATCCAATGGTATACTAGCTACAAGAGTCAACTGAAAACCTTTTGAATTGTTGCCTTGTGCAGAACTTGAGAGTAAAAATTAATTTGCCCAACAGCATCCCTCATTGTATGTGTGCCCACAGCATAACATTTGCACGCCCATTCAACATAGTGCTGGAAAACAATGACACCATCACTTTGAGCAAGTCAAAAAACCATGTGTTGCATTTTGGGTGCAATTTAACTCCCTTGTTGTAGAAGATCTCAAACAATTGTCCCCCTGGCATCTAAATTGTTCCATCTCTAATATCACTCTTGTAGTCCTTATAGAACTCTCCTACAACATCCCATTTTCTAGTGACTTTTATATTTTTTACCAGCCTAGGCAATAACTTCACAAACATCTTTGAAATTTTGAATAGATAAGCTTAATAAGTTAATGGTTTAAGGAATAGACTATGCTTGAAAATTCATCTTAGGGCACACTAAGGTTTTCAATTGCTTTTAAAAGTTGTTGGATAATCAAATAATTCAACTAGCCATAGCATATGCAATTCCAAAGCTTTTAAAAGTGTACCCTAACTTCCCTTGTACAACCTATTTTTTAGTTCCATATGATCGCGGCAAGCGTATCCCATTCACAATAAATAAATTCAAATGCATCCAAGCATTGAGTACTTACTTGTGAAACTAATTCATGAGATGCTTTGATTTGAAAATGGCAGCTTTATAGCTGATTCACATAATGAAAATAATCAGATAGAGCCTTTCCTTTTATTATTTCCACGTAAGACACATTCACAAGCAATTTCCATTAATGTCTTCGGCTTCTATTTTAAACATCAGCACATGTCCCATTGTGATGTCCCGATATTAAGGCATTGTTTAAATTAAAGATTTAAACCATCATGATAAAGATGGTGAAGTCGCTTTCGTAAAATATGGCGTTTAGTCATATTTAAATAAAACATATATAATATTATTATATTAATATTTAATTTTATATAATATATATATTTTAATTAACAAGATATATCATTATATTTATAAATATAAATATAAATATCTTAATATATTATATTTATGACAAGATATATTATATTATAAATATTAAAAATATAAATATAAATATTAATATTTAAATATATTTAAATTAAATATTATAATACACATATGTTTTATATACTAAATAAAATATATTTAAACAAATATTATAAGTTGATCCCATTACAAAGGGGAGCAAATTAGTGAATAGAACAACTAAGACAAGTCTTACGATTAAGTGTTTAACAATGATGAAACAAAATAAAGATTATGTATATGGCAGCAGGTGAACTGAAAAGTCAGCAATTAATATAAAGGCAAGCAAAATAAAAAGATAGTCGACTTCATAAGATCTGACGATTATTTCTAATATAAAGACAACGATCCATGTTATTAAGTCAGGGATAAGAAGCAGCGATCAGAATAATTAAGGGCAGCAACTAGAAACAAATAACAATTATTATAATTGCCAAAGGCAGCAATCTGTCATAAACCAAAGGTTATATCATTTAGGAAGGGACATAACCATACACCATAGCATATATGCCTCCCTTCATAAGGGATATATGATACAAATTGAGAGAGAGGTGGAGGTAGAACAATAGGATTCAGAATTAAGAAGAGAAGAAATGAATAACATTCAGATTTGAGAAAAGAATACATCAGCAATTCTGAGATCTAAGTCAGAAGATACATTAGCAGTCTAAGATATAATCTACAGATAAAAAGAGAGGGAACCAGCGAACAAGAAAGACATACAATCATAGGAAGTAGCAGGTATATTAATAATCATGAAATCTGATAACATAATTGCAACAAAGAATCGATATCTCTTCCAGGTTGCATTACTTATGTAGAATGGATAAATGTGAACCAATAGAATATGAAATGCTGAAACAAAATAGATGATAATGTTAGTATTTATTATGTATCAATGAATAATCATCTTTAATGTATTTCAGATGTAAATAATATTGAACCTCATCATAGAAGAAAGGAAGGAGACGTAGGTAAGAAGGTATAAGGTTTCCATCTAAGTACGCCACCTTGGATGGATGTCAAAGCCCTGCCATCAAGGCCAAGAGGGTCAAAGTCCTGCTCTTGGGCTTAGAATGGATAAACTGAGAACCCCACTACGATCTCTATACCATTCCTACCATGAATGAGTTATTAATTGTAAGGGATAAGGCATGGATAGGGAAGCAAGACAAGCACTCTACTAAGTATGCCACTTTGGTGGATGTCAAAGTCCTGCCACCAAAGCCAGGAGGGCCAAAGTTCTGCTCTTGGGCTTTTAGTATGGGTGGCTGGGTCAAACCTATCATGTCCCTATCCCTATGCTCTAAATGTGTTGATAGTAATAGTAATATTGAAGTTGTATTCTGAGTTTAATACATGCTTAGCTAACCCTAACAATGGCATTAGTTTATATGTATATATATATATATATGCACTTGTGTTTTCTATGTGATGAGTGTAGGATTTATATTCAAGAGCATAACAAAGAAATAACTACCTGTAAGTCATCTCCCTAACCCTAATTTATTATAATTGCGATTGTAGGGTTTAATCAAGAGCAAATCTAGAAGGGGACATTACATGATAATTCCGAAACCCTAACCCTAAACTTGTGGTGTTTGAATTTTTAGGGTAAAATTAGTATTGTTCCAATAGGGGACATTACACCCATCTTCTAAAAATTTTGAATCTTATGCTTTGCTCAATGGCTCGCATTGATTGACAAACAATCAACAACTAAGGATAAAACAAGGAAAGAAAAGTTGTGGGATTCTACCCTTTTCCATTTTACCTTTTCATATGAGAAGAGGACATGTAACCTTTTTCCATTTTACGTTGTGTCACTTGAGTTGAGTTATCACTGAGTAGACCAAACAATCGTACCACTAATTGCCCTTTGATGACACGTGGCACTTCTTTACTTGCTCTTCACTTTACAAATCTTTGTGAATGACCCATATACTTGTCCTTCAATCAATGATAATAAAACATATAGGCTAACTATCACATAGAAAGTTCTTTACTTGCTTTCTTCTACCTGCCATAGATCAAACAACCCGCAACTAACAAACAAACAAACAACAATCAAGGGTAAAACAAAAAGAAAGGAAAACGACAAGGCTTGCCCTTCTGTCGTTTTGCCTATGTGAATAGAACACATTGCTCCAAAAATGCAAAGCACATTTCCTTTTAACACTCATCAAATAGGTAGAACAAGACCACCAAACTCAAGCTAATGGTCCATTTGGCAAATCTTCATTTGCTCCACATAATAAGGACCCATCTGGGCACCCACATGTCTACTTTCCAACCAATGGGGTTTAAAATGTGCATCAAATGAAAGATATTTTTAACTTTAACACCCATCATTACCTATTAACTTTAAAATGTTGCTCTCAAACTGCTCAACTTTTACCTCTGATGCTTTGCCACAGAGATGGTAACAAGTAAGCAACTACATGGAGTCAGTATGCCAAAACAAAACTCCAATGGCCAGTCACTTCTCCATAGATAGAACTTCACTTCAACAATAGGTTACGGCTGATTACAGGTCACCTTCATTTTGTAATAAAATTGCATAGCAAAGCCTTAGTTGCAAACTGGTTTAAAACAAACAAATATTTGAATGGTTCACCATGAACTTAATAGAGAACAAAACCAAGGTTATAGAGACCAAGATCTTATGGATTAAATTTAATGATCAAATCTTGGATTAAAAAGAAGCCTTTAAGCATAATCAATGATTATTCTAAATATGGTATCTAACAAAATGTACTAGGCTAAAATTATAGGGCAAAATGCCCTTAAAGGATTTTAAAAGGACCTATAGCAAAATTTAGTGGGTTTTTCAACTCGTGCTTATGAAAGATAAACAGCTTGGGAGGTTTAGGACTAAAAGACCTTAGGTTGCAGGGTATTATACTTCTTGTTAACTGGAATTGCTTCTCTAGAAAACAAACATGGAAGATCATAATTAGATCTAGCCTTGTCAATAGGACTCCTGAAAAGAAAGCAGGATGTAAAGGTATAGTTCCCTTTGACTTTTTGGGTCCTCCTCTATACAGTCTGCTAAATTCCCAGTTTTTGGTGCATATTGGAAGGCATGAATCTGTGAAGCATCTTATGATCAAACAACTTATTTTTATTTGGTTTGACAGTATTTGCTAAGGTTATAGATCTTTTTGGTTGAATTTAAATCTAGACAATGGACCTTTGGCTTTTATAAGACGTGGTTTTACTAAAGTCTTGGGCCTCAAGAGGGATAATATGGAAAATTGGACATCTTGAGAAGAGATTAAATATTTATACAACATAGCTAATTCCGAAAGAACTTGTACAAGGCCATTGAGAGCCCTAAAACCTGCTACCAAAGTGCCCAGACTGGAACATGACACTGAAATTTGGGACAACATCAAATGGCTGAGGGACCCCGTCTTAGAAATTCCTTAAATAGTGGAAAAGAAATTTTATTTGTCATTTGGGCCTCTTGATCAGAACCTAGAAAACCTTGTTTCAAGTGGCTTTAATTGGATTAAGAACTTCTTGTTGGTAATGCAGTGGTTAAATTTAGCAATTGACTCGTGTTTGGCTAGCATATGCAGGTATTATGAAACTTCTCATCTCTTTTGTGATTGTCCATTTGATAAATCTGCTTCAAAGACATTTCAAATGCCTACTCCATTGAACAAACTTAGAAAATTCTGGCTCGTCACTTCAACAGAAGTTCTGGGGACTTTATAGAAGACGAGATATGTTGATCTATTCCAAAATAAAAAGAGGAACTATACCAATTTCATCATTCAGATCATAGTTCATGTGGTTATTTTGCAAGTTTATACTCATTTTAGGGTCCCCATGCCCATGGTAGGAAAATTCACGCAGAATTGCCACTACTAACAAGTCAGAGAAGTGACCATGCAACTCAAATCTCAGGCTCAGACTCACAAGTCCTGAGCAGAGACTCAGCTGTATGAAAAAAGACAGTTCTGGGCTTTTAGACATCATTTTTTTTCACGTTTTCACTCATTTGGTCAGATTTTTATCATTTTAATCTTCAGCAGGTGCATTCTCAATGGATCAAATTGATTGTTGGTTGATTGGGAGTGCAATTTGAAAGGATCCGACTTAATGATGGTTATTTCAAAACGATAAAATTATGAAAAATGACATGCACCATGAAGGTGCCTGTGGCCTCAAAGGCCTCTATTTGGGCCTTGTAGCGGCAGCTCTGCCCCTTGACCCCAACTCTGGTTTTAAAAAACAAAACATAAAAATTGTTTTGGCCAATGCCTGAAGGAAAACCAAAGTTTTTCTCTTTATTTGGATTCAAATAACAAAAATGACATTTTTTCTCTATTTTTATACTTTAGGTTTGCTAAGTCAATCTCTATTCCAAGTAGTGCTACTATGATCAACATGGACATATGTGTTCTAAATTCATTCTTTGTGCTTCTTGGCCACTAATTTCTGTTTTTTTTGTGTATACTTGTACCAAGTTTTTGCCAAGCCCTGAGTCCGATATGCCTAAGCTTCAAAATTTCTCAACAATAGATAGATGACTTGGAATACATTGTGGATACTGGAATTTTTACTCAGCTTTCTCGACCTCCAAATTGGACCAAAAATAAGCCCCCTCTTATGCCGACAGTTTATTTAGAAGGACAAAATGCTGTTGCTAACAAGTATAGCAGCCAGACTCTAATGTAAGTCAGCAGAAAACTTAGAAACAATAATTCCCACAGATTCCTAATGAAATCGGTGGTAAAGAAAAGGTACAGCACCAGGGTATACATATGAGGGATGTATCATGTCAGTTCTAATGTAACAATGTTGATGCTTTGATGGGTGAAACTGGCCAGCATGCAGCTTGTAGCAGTAGTTCTACTATGGTTATTCTTAGAGCATTGCAGGCAATCGCTGTATGTATGGAAAGAAGCCAGCGGCAGATAATAGACTAGCACCAAAATAAAGCTAATTTGGATGTGAACAATGATGGTATTAGAGAAACCATAGACTCAGACTGCTTTTACACTCTCACATCTGCTTCTTCACTCACTGATTACCAAATTCCTAAGGGCACTGGCATCACTGGTAGCTACTGCCCTGCTTTTGTACAAAGGCTTATTGAGGAGAAGGTGCAGTGCATCGTATATACCTTGCAAAGCATCATAAGACAGCTTAATGACAAGGATGCAAGAAGAAGGGATCAGGAAAATAAAGATGTGATGGAAAGAAGGATGCTCCTGATGGCCCTGTGGGGCTTTAGACTTTAATTCCTTATTCCTTCATGTGTCCTCTACAGACTTTAGACCTGCTACTATTGATTTTCATACAGTGATACAAACTTTGTTAGGGTGAGCTGTTGTTAGTTTGATTAACCTGCATACTGCATTTGATTCTGTGCATTGCTGTTATTAGATTTTATGCATTGCTGTTATAATATATACTGCATTAGTCTGCATACTGCCTTATAATATGTACTTTTGTACATAGCTGTTATGTATGTGCCTAATGCATAGGCATATTGGTGTTTGTAGACTTTACTTAATATTCCTTATTGCTTCATGTGACCTCTACAGACTTTAGACCTGCTATTATTGATTTTCATACAGTGATACAAACTTTGTTAGGATGAACTGTTGTTAGTTTGATTAGCCTGCATACTGCATTTGATTCTGTGCATTGCTGTTATTAGATTTTATGCATTGCTGTTATAATATATACTGCATTAATCTGCATACTGCCTTATAATATATACTTTTGTACGTAGCTGTTATGTATGTGCCTAATGCATAGGCATATTGGTGTTTGTAGACTTTACTTAAATAAAAAAATGTTCCAACATAAGATACAAGATAAGCATTTCACCTTAGGCAGGTATAAATCTTCAATCTTTCCATATTCTTCAAAATACCTACAGGGACAGAGTATGCCTTCTAAATCAAGATTCAATTTAATGTGAACGTTAAAATTAATTGAAATTATAAAACTAGCAAAAACTAAAAAAAATAATGTGTGAAAGCTAATTTGTACAAACTCACTTTTGAAACATCTCCTCTGTAACAGAGGGTGGAATTCTTGCGACAAATATGCGTGTAATCTTCTTGGAGGCACTTTTCACTTCACCCTACAAAAAATCTTGCCTAATAAAAAGACCATCTCATTGTTCACTATATGGCTAAAATGTCATTGTCCCACTTATATTGAAAATAACCGAAACCAGCATACAATAACAAATTGCAACAATGTTATCATTCTTATGTCACAGCAAACTAGATTTCCCACACAGACTGCAATACCTGGGTTATCTTCTTGGAAGTAGGTTTCATTTCCTCCTGCAAAAAATCACATTAATAAAAGATAACAGAAATCAGCATATCAACTTCAACAAAGTTATCATGCTATTATGCCTTAATATACCTTAGGAGTTGCAACTTTTACTTCCAATGTTCTACCATTGAGAACATGATCACTACCAAGTGCTTTCTGTCAATTACACAGCAATCAAACAGTGAATTCAATGAATTTATGAAAAAAGACATTCACAAAAAATTTGATGCATTAATACTAAGCAATAAAACTATTCAATTATCTAATACTTGCAAGCCTCTATAGTTTTTGCCTAAATAATAGTGCACTGCAACAATGAAATCAAACACAAAAAACAATCAAACAGATTGAGTACGCTCCTGCAGAGAGCCAGACTAATATTCAAATTTGAATTAAAGAAGTACAAGATTCAGCTAGAAATTCCACATATTAAAATTTTGAAAATATAAAGTTCGATGGTTATTAGCATTCAATCTTTTTTAGCTGTTACCATCAAGTTCAACTATGTTTATTTTCAACCATTTACTACTAATAAAAAACCAACTTTTTAGTTATTTTATATTAACTAGACGTTATGTTAATCAAATGGGACAAGCTCAAGAGGTAATTCATCAAGGCTTTCATAGTGAAGACGTGTTTAACTACCCGAGAGACATGTTAAACCAATCATTGAATTACGAATGAGTATTCGCTTTTTTGCACATTATGAGGTATTATTGTTTCTATAATTTTTAATATATATAAAATTATAAATTATAGTTACAAGACCGGCAACTTAGTGTTAAACCCTAATATGTATAAATGTTGTGTATAAATTGGGTAAAACTACCACATTCAATTCTCGAAGTGGCATATCCCAATCAATGGGGCTGGACAGGTCTTGGGTAGAATCAACGGAAGAGATACCCCTCAATTATCACATCTAAGACTAAGAACTCTCACTAATAGAAAATTATCAATAGCTATGTTACCGGTTTGCCACCTACCATGCCTAGATTTGGGTCATACTCAATCTGGATTCGAGACCAATTCACCAAGGGATTCAGTCAAGGTGCATGCATATGAATGTTGGTTCGTCCCAAACAAACCCATATAGAAGCCAGCAAAAAAATTGCCAACCCTTCCCAAGCGGCTCTACAAATCATGTTAAAGAATTTCAAAAATCTTTGATTCTAATGGCACCCTTTGCAAACGCAAATCATACGACCTTCCCATGTCGTTCCCAAACGAATTGTCACATCGTCAAACAGATTGGCAACATCGTCAATTTCCCTTGTTTAGTAGACGTGATGCCACGCTACTTGATAGATGGCACAGGCATGATTTGTCACTACTTAAAGACATTGCTTGCAAAACCACAGGCATGATTTGTCACTAAACTCACTCATTCCTTACCAGTGTTGAAGAAACAAAAAAGGCTTTGAACGGACCGATGTAGCAAGCACCAACAAGTTGTGGACCTAGCGTTGGTGTTACAAACACCTTCCTCAACTACCTTGTTTGAATCAATCAATCCAAGGGTGTCTATCAGGTTCATTCCTAATTTAAAGTACACATTCGTTGGATTACTCCTAACAGGGTGGGTGGAATAATAGCATTTTGTTGGCCATTAATGCTAGCTGCCCTGTCTAGATATGGGCAAGACTAGAACCAGTTGTAGAAGCTCATACCCTTCATTTAAAAGTTTAATATTTTATATTTTCCATAGTTTTGGGCTCAAACTTCCATTTAAACTTTAATATTTTTATATTTACAATTATATTTATATTCCAATATTTTTAATTTAATATATGTTTAAATTTAATATTAATTTATTTATTTATTTTTAGATAAATAAGCTACAAACATGGGGTAATGTCTCGTATCTATTAAAGTTTAACTGTAAAAACTTAACAAAGTTTGAACCAGAAGTTCATCAATCTACACCTATCCTTCTCTGTAGGGTATAAACAAAATCCCTGTCCTTTTCAACTGTATATATCCTATACAAGGTTCTAACAAATCCCTGTTTATACAATCTATAAAATATTAACACATGGTATATACAAAATCCTTGTTTCTACCAACTACTAACAGCTAAAAATCTTTAACATGCTATAAATCATGCGTTGTTGTCTGCTGCATAATACTGGTCCAAGAAACCCTGCATCCAAGCATCCTCCACATCCAACCTGAGAAGCTTCTTGAGGAACCCAACCCCCCATGTGGCCTTCTTCCTTCTGGCTGCTATACTTTCCACTCGTGCTTCAGTGACAAAAGATTTCCACACTGCCATATTCCCTGCAACATTGATTCTATGGATATTCTCCGACAGGGGAATCCCCAAACCGCTTCATGTCATGCAGAAGACCTCTTCAAAGCCACCCCTAAAATCCTTCACTACATAAGCTTTCATCAACTTCTTGATTATATCCTTGTCTTCATCTAAATCCAGCAATACCACTAGGGACATTGATGAAAGATCAAAATTGACTCTGTATCTATTCGCGTTCTCCGTGAACTTTGTTGGAGATATCAGTGTTAAAGACACTGTTGGTATACTGATGTGCATGATAGTCAAGAAGTGTTGAGAAGTGTTGTCATTGATGGCAACAGAGATTAGAAATCAAAATTGGGTTGTAAGGTTATAGTAATATCCCTCACAGGATGTCTCTATACTCATAATGTTACCTATGCAAAAGGTTTTGATCTAGAAGATAACTTGCTGAAAAATTGGCTAAGTATCATAGTATTTTCTCAGTACACAATGTTACAGTTTTCCGGTCCGCATTTGTTACAGGTTGAAGATCTTGGTCTAGGGTTTTGGCATGTTGTTGAGGACTACTAGAAGCATCTAAATTCAAAATTCCACCTTCTTATGATTTCCGAAACGTTGGCTACATGTTGAAGAAGTTCAGGATGACAGAATGCAGTCTTATCCAATGCAGTGTACATGTTTGTTTTGGTCCGCTTATCTCTGGTATGATACATTTCCTTCTGTGGTTCTACGGTAGTATTGGCACATGTTTGGACATTCCAAATCCAAAGTTTCAGAGGTTGAAGCCTTCCGGAGTGTGAGATAAGTGCGTTTGAGTATCGCTATGTGGACAGACAGCAAATAACTATGACAGAGACTGAGTTTCAGTACTCCGCATTTCTCCACATGAAAACATTTTGCTATGCAGATTTGGGGATATGTTTGCAAATGTCTAAAGTGTGTTCATTCTAGGTTTGAGGTAATTTGGAGGTCTGATTGTTGAGTTATGCTTTGACAATCAGTGTGCTCCTATGTTACTCTACTCATGAAGCCGACCTGAAGAAGTTTTACTTGGTGCGGAGCATTACAAAGGTTGGAAGGTTATCTAAGGAGGTTCTATATGTCTCATGTTTTGGTTCAATCCACATTGGATTTTGTGGCCGACCTATGATGTTCTACACGGTACACTCAAGCAGGTGGACCTAATTGGTGATAAAAGTAAAGCGAATTTAAAAGGAGGTAAACATGTTTTGTAAGAATTAAGTAGGAGCTATTTTAGGTCCACCCCGACCTATTTTCAAGTTTAAATCTTGGCGCGAAGCATATGGGGATTTGTGAGAAGTTTAAGGCAAGGGACGACCTAGTTGATGATTGTAAATGAAGCAGATATATATAAATGAGATTTGTTTTGATACCTTGTGAGATGCGAATGATGTGATGTTGTGTAATGAAATAATGTATGTTCATGATGCAACAAGTACCTACAGATGCGAATTGAGAAAGAACAAAGCAGACAGTGTAATTATAGAACAAAGCAATGTTGTAATTCAGTTCAGTAAAAGAAGATTTTGATTGTGCGTCATTGGAACTATAATTCATGCAAATGTAACAGTTCAACATTGGCAGTGAGCCATCCCATTTCTTTCCTTCTCTCTCTTTCTTTCTCAGTGGGCAGTGAGTCCACTTGGACAGTGAATCCACCTGCAGTGAGCATTTCTGTATAACCTTAACCAGCTATAATATATTGTGAGCTAATCCTCACCGTGGTTTTTCCCTTTTTGGGTTTTCCACGTAAAAATCTTGGTGTTCATGTGTTATGCTTTGTGGTTATATGTTTTGTGCTTAATTTGCTTTACAATCATTGATTTTGGGAAATAAATTAAAGGTTTAATGTGTGAATGGTTTTATAGAATACTGATTCACCCCCCCCCCCTCTCAGTATTTCGTGTGTTCAACAAACTCTTCCCCCAAAATCCACTCAATTGCAAATAGGATGATACCACTTTTTGGTTTGAATACCTTTTGCATTCGGTTGTCCATAATTCTACCCAGAGAAATCATCTGCCTCTTCCCACACACTAGTCTAATGGGTGTCTCCATGCTCTTCGATAATCTATTGCAAATGAAAGGGCAAGCCACCTATGAAAATACCATCTTATTTGTAAATTGCAAAGCCCTCTCCCTATAATTACTCCTTTGCACGCTTCGTCAACTTCATCCAGCCAAAGAGATTAGACTCATTGTCAGAGACATGAGTAGTTGAAATCATTATCCGACACCTCCCAAAGAAGTGTTTGTTTCGAATCGATGGTTGATTAGCCAACGTGTCTGCCTCCCCAATAAACTTCAATTAATAAAGCCTTGAGTTTCCAATTTTGCATATCCCTTTGCCTTATTGCATTTACAATGACTAGCGAATCTCCTTCTATTTCCATTTTTGACACCTTTAGATATTGACATAGTGGTAGTCCTAAAACAAGGGCATGAAGCTCCGCTTCATTATTCGATCCTGGAGTCAACTTCCTTGTCGCTTTACCAATGACCTTCCCCATCCAATTTCGGACTAAACAGCTAGCCCCAGACTCTCTGAGATTTCCCCTAAATGCGCCATTGAAATTCAACTTTACCCACCCTTCCTCCAACGGTGTCCATTTAGCCTCCATTCTTTTCGTCTAGGATTGCCACTTCACCAACCCCATTAATTGGGGGGATTATAAGCCCTCTCCACTCCCTCCTCATCCTCTCATCTTCCATTGAGAATATACTCTTAACTCATGTTATGATTCTACTATTAACTTCTTCAATTATTGCCGCCTCAACCTTATTTTTGAAAGACACCATCCCCATTCCCTTTTCCTGAAAAATCCTCCTATTTCTTTCTTTCCAAACTTCCCATACCAATATGGATGGGCTTATAATCCAGATGCTGGCATAAACTGCATATTGCTTCACTATCAGCTAGGATTGGAAAAGACTTACAATGTCATTTCGAAGGACACCTATCCAACCCAACTTGGCGCATAGCCATCTCCAGCACTCTTGTGCAAATTGACATTGAAGAAAGCAAATGATTTGTTGATTCACGTTCTTTCAAACACATCACACATCTAGTCGAACCTTCGAAACCCAGCTTCCCAAACCTATCTCCAATCAGAATTCTTTTGTGCAAAACCGCCCATGAGAAAACTCCTGCTTTGGGAAGACAAGCTTTGTTCCAACATAAGTGGACAGGGAGTTTTGTTTTCTCTTTTACTCTATCTACTACCACAAAACCTATTTTGTCGTTAAACTCCCCGGTCGTTGAGCAAGTCCAACGTAGGTGATCCCTGCCTACAGACAAATTAATCCACTTCTTCTACAAAACCTTTCAATGTTCTCACCACATCATCAAGAATATGTGGACTCTCAACTTTCTTCCAACTCCACCATTTAAAGCCATTCCTCTCTCTATCTTCCATATAGTTTGCCACCATTACACCCCATCTCTCTGTCAAAATCTACTTCGCTATAGGACATACATTTCCAATAGCTGGAAACCCCATCCATGAATCCTCCCAAAAAAAAGCTGACCTACCATCACCAATATCCCAGGTCAAATAATTTGTGATAATCCATCTACAAGATTGCAGAAAGTTCCAAAGTTTGGCGCCCTTGATTGGATTCACAATTGTCAACATTGTATCATCTCCTAGATTGTCCAAGTATTTATTCCTGAGAATTTTAACCCAATTCAAGTCTGGCCTTGAATATTTGGTCCAAAGAATCTTGGCTCCCAGAGCCTTATTTTGAACAACCCAATTCCTCAAACACACACTATCAGTAATTTGCTTTAATAAGGGTTCTCATAACTTTGATTGGTTTCCTCCTTCAAATAACTGGAACCCTAAATACTTACTAGGGAAGGCTCCTTTCCTGAATTCCAGAATCCTTAAGATCTCACTATGCTTCTTCATGTCCGTAAAAAAGAAAAAGATTTCAAATTTTGGAGTATTTACACACTGTCCATAAGCCGCAAAATAAGTTTCCAATGTTCTTTTTTTGCAACGAGCCTCCTTTCTTTTAGCCACTCCATAAAGCATTGTATTATCAACAAATTGTTGATGTGTCAAAGACTCCACATTCCTCGTGATTTGCAACCCTTCCCATTCTCGTAGGCTTATTGTCCTCTAGATATATCTCCCTAAAGCATCTACCATTAAAATAAAAAGGGGAAAAGAGGATACCCTTGCCTTAATCCTCTAGACACTTTGAAAAAACCTTGTGGACTTCCATTAATTAAAACTGAGAATATTGGACTCGCTACAAAGCTAAAAATTCAATCTAGCCATTACTAGTCAAACCCAAAAGCCTCCATTACCTTAAAAAGGAATCTCCAATCCACCCTATCATAAGCCCTTTATATGTCCAAATTCACCAGCATCCACTATTCTTTGTAGCCAGCAACGAATGTATTGTTTCTTAAGCTATGATTGTCCCATCGAAAATCGATCTACCCGGAACAAAACCGCACTGTTCCTCAACTATGATTTCTTCCAAAAAAAAAGCTTTAGTCTATTTGCTACAGCTTTGGCAAAAAAATTATATACCGTATTGCATACAGAAATAGGTCTATAGTCCTCAAAAGGATAAGATTTGATCTTTCTTCGATAGGAATGCTATGTAGGCATTGTTCAAGTCTTTCAAATATTTTTTTTTCTTCCTAGATTCCTCTGTTGCCTCGAAAACATCCTTACCCACTATGTGCCAACACTTATGAAAAAGCTTGCCAGAAAACCATTCGGACCCGGTGCCTTATCCAAATGCAATTGCATTGTAGCCACCTTTATTTCCTCTTCCGTAAAAAGTTTATTGAGGTTATGCTCTTTCTTCACCTTTTTTGGAATGCAATCTAGAATCTTATTCTGCATGATCAAATCTGATCCTTCCCTATTATTCAGTAAGTCTTCAAAAAAAAATTATCCCTTTTGTCTTAATAATCTTCTCATCTTCACACACATCTCCATCTTCCAACTTTAATTTAGAAATGGGGTTCTTCTGCCTTCTAATCCTGGTTGAATTATGAAAGCACTTTGTGTTCCTGTCCCCTTCCTTCAACCAAAGTTCTCTCGATTTTTGTCTCCAAAATATTTCTTCTTTTGCCAAAACCTCTACATGTCTGTTCAATAATTTCTTTTCCACTAGAAAACTTTCCTGAGTCATTCGTTGCCTAAAGACCACTTCATTAATTGCTCGGAGTTGTCTCTATTTCTGCCTTTTCCTTAAATATATCCCTAAAGTGAACTCTACTCCAAAACTTCAATTTCTCTTTTATACTTCTAAATTTGGAGAATAAATTGAACATTTTAGTACCTCTTTGACCTTCTTCCTTCCACCATGATTCTATTGAAGTAAAAAAATCAGCATCTCTCATCCACATATTCTCAAATTTGAAAGGGCATCTTTCCAATTGCCTGTCCTCCTTGATTTGCAATTGTATTGGATAGTGATCCGATCCAGAAACTGGAACAATAAAACACTTGCATTCTCTCCTAAAAGCCCCTAAATCCCCTTGCCACAGAAATCTATCAAGCCTTTCAGCAATATTACTAAATCCAATTCTTTGATTTGTCCAAGTGAATTTTCCATTTTCTAAAGGGATGTGTAGGAGATTGTTTCTCACCACAAATTCACAAAACTTCCTATTGCGATTGACTTCTTTTCCGAACGCCTCCCAATTTCTCATCTCCACTTAGGATAGCATTGAAGTCTCCTCCCAAAAAACAAAAGAAACCAAAAAATTCAAGAGCAATTGTTCCAATTCACACCAAACTCTTTTTTTGAGAATATATGAATTGGATCCATACACATCAATCAAATAAAACTGTAACTTAGACATAGTACAGGTAACGTTACACATCATCCAAAATCTTGAACTACTCACCAATTCCTTTGCTACTGAGTTCATCCTCCATAGAGTCGCAATATCTCCTGAAGCCCCTTTTGCATCCACAAAGAAACCATCCCAAACCTTCATTCTGAGTTTGAAAAAATCAATGTCTTTGCCAATTAGCTTAGTTTCCTGCAATAAAAATATACATGAAACTCATGTTTCCATCTAGCATTTAGCCAGACGCCTTTTGTTAGGGGCATTTAAGCCCCTAACATTCCATGAAGAGATCTTCATGATTGTCTAGGAAGAGTTATTCCCTTCCCAAATCTCAACATCATTTGTGTTATCTTCATCTCACCCTCTACATCTCCTTCCTCGGCTGATTTCACACTATTAGGCTTTCTACCTTTCTTCTTTGACTCCCCATACTATGGATTAACCATTTTGGTTTCCGTTTGTGTGATTCCTCTTTTCTCTAAAGAGAGAATTTCTCCTTCCTCCAAATCCTAGGTTTCTTGACACCTTACTGGTGTCTCAAAGTCTAGATTTGGATCATTAATTTTTACCATTTTAGGAATATTGTCCTTACTGACTTTTTCTTCCAAATTCAAACCTCCACACCCCTTACTCTCCTTTTGGACATCTTCCCTTATCGATGAAGGTATTTCCCCATCATTGTCTTTAACCTACTATTTTCCGCCAACCCTAACAGTTCTAGGACCAATTTAAAATTACTATATTTATCCAGATCTGCAACATCCACTCTACCTTGCACAAAATCATAGCGCTCCTCTACCTCCAACCAATCTTTGAACTTCTCAATCTTCTCGTCCTTCATTGGTGTCTCCACCACCTCTTATTGACATACATCTTCCCTCTCTAATTTGCTTCCTTTTGTTATTCCAACTTCACACACCTCTGCTTGTTGACACAAATCCGAGCATAAATACCTGAAATTCCCCTTTTTGTCACTTCATCTAATTCCAAAAAAAGAACCTAAACAATCTCCAATTTCTTTTAAAATTTGCACCATCCAATATTCTGTGGGTAAATTATACAATCTAATCCATCTTCGTGTGATATTGTGTGGCTGGTTGGATCAAAATTTGGTTCCTGATCTTTTATGTAGAAGCCAACTCCGTCCATTTTCCAGGTTCTATTATTCAAGGTTTCTTTATTAATTTCTTTGTTTTCGCACAATACCAAAAAAAAAAAACCCTTTGGCAAGTTTCTCAACGACACTAATTCTCCCCAATTCTTAGTGCACCATGATTTGATCCTATCCCATGTCGGCTACAAATTTGCCCATTTTATTAAAAAAAGCCTTCTCTTAAATCCTTCACTGATTCCTCTATAAAGTTATTATTAATATTCAAGACTTTTGCCGTAACCCTAGCATTCACCAGGACCCTATTCGCTCAAGTTGTGCATGTTGAAATTTCAGTTTCTTTTCTCTCTTCATCTAACCCTTCTTTACTTCTTTCTTTCTCCCTCCATTTCCAAATCTTTGAGACTCCATAATATTTGAAAACCTTAATGTTACCCTCCCCTCAAAGATCAGGCCGATTTCTATTCTAAACAGACTCCTTTTCGTCATTCCTACACTCCTTTCTTGGATATTCTCGGTTTTGTTTCTCACCTCTCCTCTCTTCAAAATTTCACCTATTCGCTGTCTCTGACCAAGGCAGTCCCCGCCAGTAGAAAAATTCACCTCTGTGCATCCTTCCCCTTTATTGAAGAGCTATGGAAATTCAAAAAAAATATTTAATTTATTATAATATATGTAACTTATGAATTTAATTTTTTATGGTGGTTTTGTTAATTATATGCATGCTATGTGATATTCTAAATTAATCTGTACGTTTAGACTGCATATGTTGATTTGTATATATTTTTGTATGGACAAACCCAACCCCACAATTTTTTTGACCAAATCCGAGAATCAAACCACAAACCCAAATTGGAACCCGAACCAAGACCAATAACTTAGAAGTATAGACATAATGCTGACATAGATATATTCTACTAAAGTTGCTTAGTCATTTTGTTTTTAATTCCAAGTATTGAGTCAATGGTGCTAGACCTCCTATATTTGGCTTATGATCCACTAGTGTACTCTATGTAATGGAAATGGGAATTCTAGGGAAATGTGAATTCAAAAAAGAGTCTTTACAATGAGTTTTACAAGAATATAAACTTAACTTATGCTTTTGAGTTTTTACCAAACAAAAGAAACATATACATAGAAAATGAACAAATACCATTTATATATCATTCTCATCTTGATAATGGATCTAATAAATCATGGAGTGAATTAAAACATTGATGTAAAAACCTTATGCAATTTTTTTTAAAAGCTTTGTACTTGCCACCACATGGACTATGAAAATATCAGTTCTTACCTACTATCTATCTATGTTGCATATAACGATATGATTGGTAAAACATCAGTCAAACAACATACATCTTGACAAATAACAAGTGCCAAAGTAGCCAAACAATATACATCTTAGCAACTTATAGGTACAATGCTGATTAGGCATCATACATCTCAACTACATCATCTTAGCAACTTATAGGTACAATGCTGATCAGGCATCATACATCTCAACTACATCAGACTATCAAGAGAGCGACTACTTGTCAAAACTTTGTGTTTTGTGCATTAGGCATGTTGCTTTATACTTTTAGGAGAGTGGCTAATTGTCAAACATTAATGTAAAAACCTTGCACAATTTTTCAGAAAGCTTTGTACTCATCACTACATTGACTATGAAATATTATTTCTTACTTACCATCAATTCGTGTTGGAAATATGATATAACCATATGAATGGTAAAACACTAAGTTACCAAATCGAAATTGGGTATGGGTTTGGGTACGTGGATACAATACGTTGGTACGACAACTTTTTCAGGGGCGAGCTAGGTACGTCTATATAAAAATCATATATATATAATATTGGATATGGGTATGGGTACGTGGATACAATACGTCGGTATGGCAATTCTTTTTTTTTTGAGGGGGCAAGGGCCAGGGGGTAGAGTTGGGTACGTCCTTACAAAAAACATATAACAATCATATATATATATATATAGGTAAGTTGTTGTCAAGGGGACAACTCCCATATAAATAACAGTGCATCAAACCAATTAATGGGGTGCATTACAATTCTAATTTGAGGCGTTATTACCAATTTTGGAGTGTGATCACAAATTCATCTTATGGAGAACCATATCCTTCTTGGATGTTCTTTCTTTTTCTTATATACCACTTTCCACTCCAAGGAAGGCAAAGAAGGTTGATCATTATTTGAAGAAGCGCAGCCATTCCCAATAAATAGTGAGCTATTGATAGAATCTGTAGGGACCTCCTTTGTGGTTTCTTACCTTGTGCAGGAGATTCCAAAACCAAGGAAGCTTGCTTTTGTATCGACCCAAGTTTTATGGATTGATTGGTCTTTTTCTCACAACTTCAGGACGTGTGGAGGGAGATTGAGGATCCTCCAAAGGACCTTCCACAACACCTTCCACAATATAATGTTGTGGAAGAGCATCTTTCCACCATGTAGCTTTACCACCCAAATTGTGCTTGGAGTCGAGACATTCAACAACAATGTATCCTGTTTCTTAACACCTACGGAACAGAAAGGCAATCCTTCATAGTCCAATGGCTAAAACCAACTACGCTTAGCAATTTTCAAAGTAATATTTGTAGGAAGAGACTGTGAAGTGTCAAGATCAACAAGAATGCGTGCATAAGTTGTATGCGTGAAATTTGAAGTGTCAAAATCAATCGCCAAGAAGATGCCCAAAGAGTTGCCAATAGCCTCAAAACATGAATCGAACCAAAATTGGAGTGGAAGGTTTAGAAGATGTATCCATACATGTTTAACCTTGAAAGACTCGATAGAGGGATTGAAGTTCGATGACATGGTTTGAGCATGAGCAAGTTCTGGCCCCAAATCCAAAGTTTTCCATAAAGTATAGCATCTCGATCCTTCACACAATCAAAAACAACAATAAAGAAATAGCAAGCACAAGGATAAATTTCAAAATTACCTTACAAGAATGGCCGCCAAGCATCAATAATTCGTTTGTGCAATTTGGAAGAGTAGGCCACAAGCGATTGAATTTGTCGATTAAACCATGTGCGGTAAAAAATTCTTTGCTTTCAATGACTTCATTTTTAACTTCTTTTGTGAAAACCAAAATAGGCGATTTAGTATCACATCTTGGGGGGTTGGTCTGGGAGTTATTTTTCCTCATTCGTAGGGAATCTAATGTTGTCCATGGCTTCGAAACATAAGCAAACCGTTATGGCGTGTCTACAGCATATTTGTAGCCAGTGTCAAGTGACCACGGATTGGGTCATGGATCAACAACAGCCAGGGGGGAGGAATCAACGACAACCTTGTGAGAAAACCCACGATCCTGTGTACGGCTCAAAATTTTATCATCCTTCTGAGCATAGCACCAGTCATTCATAACCCTTTGCTGATTTAAGAGTGTTGACAGACTTGGAGGAGATGATGGAGATATCCGAAGGAGGATCATCCACACTGAGCCGAGCAAACCAGTTCTTTGAAACCCTAAGCACAAGAGGGTTTGACAACGCACAAAACTTCACCAACGACATTTTTCATCCAAATCTATATTATATATAGAGCCTCAAAACTATAGCACATTAATATAAAGCTAATGCTATATTAAATTTATTTTTTTAACCCACAAAACTATATTAATACCATATCATCTACATCTGTACCATATTAATATGGTTTTTTTTTTTTACTATATTCGAAAAAATTATTAAATACTATAGATATGTTAATATTAAAGCTATTACATAATATAGATATTAAAAACTTAAATATTATCAATACTTATTAAATACCGTTAGGATGGATTTTACTCGAGGCAAATCAGCCAACACAACCTTAAAACAATACGTAGGTGCTAGGTTATTACTTATTATAACACTTGAACTTAGTCAACTTTGCACTTCCATTTCTATGAACAGATTCACAATTCCGTCACGTATTTCCTTTTCACGTCATGAATCGGCATGTAAAACAAATATAAGGAAAGCAACATTGACATTTAGGGTTTATCGCAGCCAATAAGTCAACAAAAAACTCAGCAAAATCAATGCCAATGCCTCAAATTGTGATGGAATTGATCTAGAAGTGCCACATCACCGTCGTCTACACACATGTTCAAAAGCTGTTTGACAGAGCCGTTTCAACCTATGAAATGACGAACTCTAGTCAAATCCACAAAGGATTCCATTACGAATCCAACTCTAAGATGTTTCATATCAAAATCGGCATGATTTCATGCCAAACTGGCAACATAGGTAAGACATCAGTCAGCCAGAATACACCTCAGCAGATAACAGGTACAATTAGCCAGACAACATACATCTCAGCAGCTTACAGGTACAATATAAGTTGGGCAGCATTTATCTCAACAAAACCAAACTGTCAAGAGAGTGGCTACGTGTCATAACTTTGTGTTTTGGGTATTACATTTGTTGCTTTATACTTGTATTTCATTATAGTTTTCTGAAACACTTTTTTAACTTTGCTAGAGCTGCACTAGGCACTACTATTGTATACCATACAGCTATGTACTTTTTCTCTGTCAATTGACCATTCTTGACCATGTAGACATATTACATCAAGTATGAAAAACATTACAACCTCAACTTGAATTTACAATTGGCAAACCCTATTACATTAATACCATACAACTATAATACTAGGTTATTTATTATTATAACACTTGAACTTAGTCAACTTTGCGTTTCCATTTCTATGAACAGATTCACAATTCCATCATGTTGTATTTTCCTTTTCACATCATGAATTGCAATGTAAAACAGATGGAAGGAAGGAAACATTGACATTTAGGGTTTTCCGCAACCAGTAAGTCAACAAAAAATCTGTCAAAATCAACACCAATGCCTAGAATTGTTTCAGAATCAGTCTGAAAGTGTCACGTCAATGTCGGATCCGCACAGTTTCAGAAGCTGTTTGACAGAGTCATTTCAACCTAAGAAATGACAAACCCTGGTCAAATCCACAGAGGATTCCAATATGAATCTGATTCTGGGGCATTTCGTATCCAGAATCGGCATGATTTCCTGCCGATTTGGCAACATAGGTAAAACATCAGTCAGCCAGCATACACCTCAGCAGATAACAGGTACAATTAGACAGACAACATACATCTCAGCAGCTTACAGTTACAATAAAAGTTAGGCAGCATTTATCTCAGCAAAACCAGACTGTCAGGAAAGTGACTATGTGTCATAACTTTCTGTTTTGGGAATTACATTTCTTGATTTATATTTTATTTCATTATAGTTTTCAGCAACATTTTTTTAACTTTGCTAGAGCTGCACTAGGTATTACCATTGTATACCATACAGCTATGTACTTTTTCTCAGTCAATTGGCCATTCTTGACCATGTAGACATATTAAATCAAGTATGAAGAACATTACAACCTTAGTTTGAATTTACAATTGCCAACCCTATTACATAACTCCCTCAATTTGACTTATTCCAATGGAAAGTTAAAATTTTAATCAAACAAGGCAATTCAGATAAACCTCCCAATTACTGTGAGAACTTATAACCATTTGAATTCCTGAATGCTTACAAATAATCTTAAAGAGAATTTCAAAGTATTCATAGCGGTCATGCACTTGTTCAAGGTTCCAACAGGTTAACCTTTTCTACATCGCCCTCTAGATGGTCCTCTCTTGCTTTGCTACTGTGGTGCAGGATTCAGAAACTTAAGTTTTATGTAATCAATTAACAATTTGAAAGGGCAAAAGAGATGGCAGACAGGCTAGGCTATCTTGCTGTATTTCGAGGAAAAGGTTGCCATAGAGCTTGTGATTAATGATGGCTTGCCAATCCAAAAATGAATTATAGACCAGATTTCCCACAGTAGAAAAACAAGCAATCTGTCAGGCAGTTTGAATGCAAAGACTAATATAGCATCCCATGTATGTAAATAGCCTAAGCATGAGTTTTGATACACGATGACAAATACATAAAAATAAGTAAAAATCAATTTCACTGTCAGAAACTAACAAAATGCTTTAGACATTAAAACTAACCTTAGCATCTTCAACTGAAGCAAATGTAGCATAACCAAACCCACGAGATCGACCAGTTGAACGATCCTGAATATAGGCACATTACAGAAAGTGAATATATGTGAACTGAAATGTATTGAACAACAATGAACAAAAACCTCTCAAGATCTTATGCATTTCTCTCCAAAGCCTCAAAAATCAGGAATCAATGAAAAAAAATTAAAAAGAATGTATAATTCAATCTCTATATGCTTTTTTGACATAATTTAGGAATGGATATAGGTGTTCAAATAGGCTGCATATTTACACCCTAGATTTCAAGGAAGAATATAACATACTTAAATCTTTGGTGATTGATACAGGAAACCTAAATTCTGGAATGTGTGATAATGATGGAGAAGGGAAGACTGATAGAAACTGTGAGTGAGCTTAAGATAAATTTGTTAGTCCATAACAAATTCAAGTGAAGCATCAAATTATGTAAATGTTTGAAACTTTATCCTTTACTGAGCAACCAACACTAAAACTGTTACAAATACCCTCAGTTGCTGATTCAAGTTCAGGTATGGGTTGATGGTTAGTGTTCAGTAAGTTTGCGACAAAAAAATTACCCCAGTTTGGTATGGCTGGATACAGCAATATATCTATAAATTATTATAAATATTAAATAGCCATAATTTGCGCAAAATATACACATTTAAATATAATACAAGGTTGTTAATTGATAATTCAAAGTCAAATGTAAAAGACAAATCAAAACAGTTTATATTAGTCACTCTTAGGGTTAATTTAGGTTAGATTATGTCATTTTTAATTTTTAAATGTTTTCATTTAAAAAAAGAGTGTTTCACTTCTTGGCTGCAGATTTGGCCCAGTTTCTCCCAGGGTACATGCCCCACCTTGTGGGTCCACCCTAGGTGCATCTAAAAAATTCAATTGATGCATCAAATTCTATAAATGCTTGAAACTTCCATCTTTTATTGAACAAGCAACATAAAAAACATTACGAATATAATAAGTTTACGGTTTGGGTTCAGTGGTTCACTAATATTTCCCGTGTTAAGTACAGCTGGGTACAGCTTACGGTTTGGGATATATATATATAACGTCAAAAAATGTCCCCTTGGGGGCTTTTCCCTCATAGGGTTTAGCTCCTGGGTCTTTAGCATGCATTTAGGATATTTTAGTTCATATTTTGGCATTCTGATGGACTGAGACCTGGGTTTCATTGCAAATGGGACCTAGGAGGACCCCTTGATCTGTACCCTGCCCAAAATAGGGGGGAGGACTTGGGCACCTAGTCATGCCCTATTTTGGGGCAGCCCCAATTTCCAGGTGTTAGTTAGTGACCATTATTAGGTCCCTTTGCCGACACGGTAAGCTTGAATTTCAAATATCTTAGCGAGAGTGCTTGTAGATGCATATATAAGTATGTGTAGGCATTCATTTGTAAACTAAATGATCATTGTGAACTCTAGGCATTCTCAAGATGATTCAAGGCTTTCTATTGTGTTGCAAGAGCAAACTTGTATGTTTTGTGTGTTGATATTTGCAGATTTGAGCATCAATCTCCTCATGGCATGAAGAGCATCTTCCTCCATGAGAGCTTCACTACAAGGTGACATATCATTGTGTTTTTATCATTGATTCCTTTGATTTTTGGCCTCTGCCTCACAAGGGCACACCCTCTTCGTTTGACATCGGTGTTCGGAGACTTAAGTGTCCTCCGGGGCTTGACTAAGGCAAGCCTCTAAACACCACATTTCTGGGTGTTGGTTAGTGACTGTTATTAGGCCCCTTTGCCGACACGATAAGTTTGAATTTCAAATATCTTGGCGGGAGTGCTTGTAGATGCATATATAAGCATGTGTAGGCATTTATTTGTAAACTAGATGATCATTGTGAACTCTAGGCATTCTCAAAGTGATTCAAGGCTTTCTATTGTGTTGCAAGATCAAACTTGTATGTTTTGTGTGTTGATATTTGTAGATTTGAGCATCAATCTCCTCATGGCATGAAGAGCATCTTCCTCCATGAGAGCTTCACTACAAGGTGACATATCATTGTGTTTTTATTATTGATTCCTTTGGTTTTTGGCCTCTGCCTCACAAGGGCACGCCCTCTTTGTTTGACATCGGTGTTCGGAGACTTAAGTGTCCTCCGGGGCTTGACTAAGGCAAGCCTCTAAACACCACAACCCCCAAACCAAGTCTTGTGATTGCAGGTCGCATTTGGGAAAAGTGGAGTTGGAAAGAGTAGCAGGCATCAAGGATTCGGGATTTGAAGAAAAATCGGACAAAAGAGCACTTCCAAGACTAGGGCGCCCACAAAAGTGTCCTCTACAAACAGATTTCGGGAAACAAAAGTTACAGGGCTGATCAGTGTCGAAAGGAGGACCAGATTCCCCGAAAAAACAGGTACCTTGAACTTGGGCGCTTGCGCCAGTGTCCCCGACTGTTCCGCCTCGAAACCCCGAAAACAAGTATTCTGTGATTTGTCATTTTACTCCCGTCTGCAAGAGCTTTTTCCGTCTTTCGTCAATTTGTTGTCGTATTTGCATAATTAAGGTTTTAATGGTTAATTGGACATAAGAGAAAAAAATTGATATTTATTTCCCTAATCCAAGTTTCCCTGCATCTGCAAGTGACTCTAGGGTATGATAGTGCTCGCCACTCAACCCTAGATCCTTCAATGTACCGTGGAGAGGCGGATTTAAACATCTAAAATCAAAAGATTAACAAACCCAATTTTCCACCTAAACAATATATATATATATATGTATGTATGTGTGTGGCTGTTCCCGGCTGTACCGAACACAGGAAAAATCAGAAATGCTGAACCCAAACTGTAAACTTAGTATATTTGTAATGGTTTTTGTGTTGCTTGTTCTATAAAAGATGTAAGTTTCAAGCATTTAGAGAATTATATATATATATATATATATATATATATATATATATATATATATATGTCTATTTGTATGTGGCTGTACCTGGCTGTACTGAACACAGGAAAAATCAGAAATGCTGAACCCAAACTGTAAACTTAGTATATTTGTAATGGTTTTTATGTTGCTTGTTCTATAAAAGATGTAAGTTTCAAGCATTTAGAGAATTATTTATATATATATATGTCTATTTGTATGTGGCTGTACCTGGCTGTACTGAACACAGGAAAAATCAGAAATGCTGAACCCAAACTGTAAACTTAGCATACTTGTAATGGTTTTTGTGTTGCTTGTTCTATAAAAGATGGAAGTTTCAAGCATTTAGAGAATTTGATATATATATATATATATATATATATATAGTAAAAAATAGCCATAATTTGCACAAAATATACAAAATTAAATACATTATACAACTGATAATTGATGATTCAATGTCAAGTGTTTAAGGTAAATCAAAACAGATAATTCAATGTCAAATGTTAAAGGTAAATCGGAACTGTTTATATTAGTCACTTTTTGGGTAAGTTTAGGTTATATTAATGTTCACTTCTGTTTTTGTTTCATCCATTTACAAAAAAAGTGTTTTTTCCCACTTTCCAGCAATAGGTTCAATCTGGGTACATCCCCGGACCTGTAGGTCTACCCTGGGTATGTCAAGACGTACCCAGGGCAGACCTACAGGCCCAAGGATGTACCCTAGGCATACCCAGGCCATACCTGGACCAAGTTTCATACCCAATATAAACCGAATCCAGGTACACCCTGGGTACCAAAAGAACTGGTAGCAGAGTAAATATATTTAAATTGGTTGACAACTTAACTTCCCTGGGCCCTGGGTGGGTTCAGGTGACACAACTAACCAGTTGGAACTAATGACTTTTGAATGGGTTATGCCGGGACGTATAGATAGTAGGGTTTTGATGGGCTCATTCCAGAAAAAAGGAAACTCTCACTAAACAATGACTCAAATTCATCTTGAGAACTCCATTTCATCTCACTCTTTCCAATGGCCTAAATAAGAAAAGGAACTTTACATGGTAAGCTTGAAAGTTTGAAACTTCAAGACAAAGCAGGGTGAATACACTTACTCATTCCAAAAGAAGGAAAACTTCCACTCAACAATGACCCAAAAAAAAAAGGAATGATTGACAACCTCTCTCAATGTTTTCAACCCTGTTGGGACTGCATATAACATAAGGCAGAAGCAATGATTCTCTTGGAATTAATAAAACCAGCTAAAAAAAGGCATGGCAAAACCTCAGTAGAAATGGATCTTGATGCTAATTATTAAAGAAATCAAAAAGGGGTAGGCAACTACTGGCAAATAAACAATAGCACTCGAGAAATTATGATTGAAGCAGAGAATTTCAAGATCTCATAGCAACATATCAGGAGAACATGAAATATTTAGGGGTTGAAAAAGTTAGACAAGATGGTTTATAGTTTATACTAATAAAATTACCCCCTTAGAATAAAGCTAATCTTAGAAGACTATGTCCATCAAAAATGGTAAATTATGGTATTAAAAAGAGAAAAGACTTATGTAGATGAAAATTTTGACTTTATGTGCATTCAGTCTTGTGCCTTTTCATTATCGAAACAAATAAAGGAGAATGATGAAAGGAAAAGGGGAGGGAGAGAAAGAGACAGAGAGATGATGAAAACAACTAGCTTTTATGTTTGCTAACTTCATGGCAACTGGAATATGCATGTTATATTTTACCTGTGAAATACATGATCGTATTTATTTTCCTTGATAGTTAGTTAGCACCTGCAGTTGGCATCTCAAAAATAATTTTTCAAGGTCTAGGGTCCCATAGTCCCAGGTACATTTACTTTTAGCAATTAAAAAAAATAAACGTGGAATAACAATACAAAGTAACAAAAATCTATAGGGTAAAAACAAGGAAAAGCATAAAACAACCTGTCCCAATTAGAACAAACAATAATTTGAAATATGTATCTGTGCAAGTTTTTACATTAAACAAATTTGATTTTCCTGATGCAATTTTGGAGAATGTGTAAGGCTAATGTGGCGTAAAGCAAAGTGTATGTATTTTCACTAATTTGCCAGTTCATGAGAATGTAGGAATGGTGAGACTTGGTAACTTACAACACTTCCCTAAGTTACCTGTACTTGTTACAACACACAGGACTTAAGCTCACGGGCTGGCCAATTTATTTGGGTCCCTGGGTTGCTACAGCTTGGGAAACGTAGTACCAAAACTTTGTTCCTGGGTACTCCCCTGTAAACCTCATGCCCTGTCTATCTGAACAATAATTAAAGTTTAAACCCACTTTCAAAATAACCAATATGTAAATAAGCGAAAAAAAGCATTGAATTATCAATTTATCAGTAGCCTTCTGTGGCTAACTTTGTTTATCCTATGCATATTATGGTTAATATAATTTCGACAAGATTTTTATTATTTTTATGTTTTATAATTTTTTGTATCATGTACCCAAGCTGTTCCAGACCCGAGTGAAAAAACCAGCAAACTGTTGTACCCAACCCCCATACCCATGCCAAGATCAGCAACTTACAAAAATTATAAAAAATAAAATGTTAAAAATATATAAAATACAGAAAGGAAACAGATTTCACCAGTTTTTATTTTAATGTTGGTACTTTTTATTTTTTAAAGGGAGAATTATAGTTCATTTTTTATCTTTACTTGCTGCTTTAACATAGGATTAAGACTCAACAGGTAACAGTGAGTATTCTGCAAGCCACAGGCTGAGGCAGTCTCAGCACATACTCAACAAAACAGCCAATTTTGAAAATAAAAAAATGGCAAAATTGTCATGTCCCATGAAATGTTCCATTTTTTATGCGAGCCGACTAAGCGGCTACTAATAAATAAAAGACAAGTTAGATATACCTTGGCGCCAAAAAGGTTATTAAATATTATTTTAAATTAAAGATTTAAATTTTCTTAAGATGGCCGACCACCACAAGGTAGAAAAGACAAGTATCATGTGAAAAGGTGGGATTTATAATATATGACTAGTGATTGGAAGTGTGCAATCACATAAGATGCAACGATGATTTGTGAATAAGACAAAGAATATCCAACGATTTTATAAAAGAGATAAAGTAACTTGTGAATAAGACAAAAAGAAGGTGATTCACATAGTGATGCGATCAACATTAAGGAGTCTAGCGATTAATATGAGGAACGATGAAGTTAAAGCAGCAATTACCATTATCTATATTCAAAAGATGTGTTTCATTAAAAAGGACAGCGATTAAGTTTGTAGTGGGCAGCGATCATCTTTGGAAAGGTATGATTTTGTTAAAAGGAAGTGAGTTGTTTAGAGGCTGCACTTTATTATAAAGAGTTGTTTCCATAATATTCAAAAAGACATATCTCTTGAGATATATATAAAAGCATAAGAGATGGTGTGGATGAAAGGAAGGAGAAAAATAAGAGGATTCATTCAAGTATTCAAGTAGATTCATACAGCAGAAAAGAGAAAAAGAAATATATTTCTGAGTTAAAAGAACATATCAGAAAAGGAGTATTAGAAGGCAGGAAGGAATGGATCAGCAGAGATATATATGTCATAATTGATAACAGCAGAAAATTATTTATTTCATTCTATCATGCTATAACCCTATCCTCCTCACATTCTATTTAATCTATTATTCCATCTTTCTATTATTCAATTATTATATCATTCTCCCATTCTATTCCTCTATCATTATATCATTCTATTCTAGCAATCTATCATTCTATTATTCATCCTTCATTCTATTCTTCTATCATTATATCATCCTATTCTATCGTTCTATTATATAATTCTTCCATTCTATCCTTATTCTTTCGATCATTCTATTCTTCTATTATTCTATCATTTGATTATTCTATACTTTTATTATTCTATCATTCTATTGTACTGTTATTGATCAATCAAATCAGCTTATCTGCACTCAGCAGACAAGGGCAGAAGTTAGCATTGGCTAATATATTTGCATCTTAGAATATAATAACTCTTGTAGTATGCATAATTACTCACATATGAAGGATATGTATGCTCTATCATGATTGTTGTGTATAATGATACATTTATTGTTGTATAGCAAGCATGAGGAGGAATAATGAGGAATACAAGGAAGGGTTGGTGTGATATCCCAATATTAGGATATTGTTTACATTAAAGCTTTAAACATCACGATAAAAGACAGTGAAGTTGCTCCCGTAAACATGGTATTTTAGTCAATTTAAATGATAGAAATAATTGTGTATATACATATATTATTAAAATATAATATTTCATAAATAATATTAAATAATATTATCATATATATAATATATATTTTTAATATAATTAAAATATAAATATTTAAATATAATAAATATATATAATTAATATCATATAAGACAAAAGTCTTATACGGCAGCGAAGGATATAAGGAAATCTAATAAAAGGGACGGCAGATTTCATAAGAAATCAGTTCCAAATAGCGCTCCTTATAATAAGGTAGTGTATGTATGTAAGACCCAGCAGTGATATCAGATTATAAGGACCGATCACCATAAGACAAATATTTATGCGATTATGTTATTTGGTAATAGGCAACACCATACAGCGATGACTTATGTATAAGGAGCCATTGCAATATTAAATAATTAGTAATAGGCAGCGATTTATGAAGAGGCGACTCTTCAATAAAGATGTCTCCCAAGCATCACATCTATTCAGGAAATCGCCTTCCCTTGTGAAGGTACAAAGGGAAGAATATATATTCTGATTTAAGGGTGGAAAAATAAGATAGAATGAAGGGAAAAATAAATATACAGCTCTGCAAGAATAAGATATATAATTCTGAGTTGGAAGAGAAACAGATCAAGCAGTGCAGTATCGAGCATCTGAATATACAGAGCAGAATCAAGAGTAGCCAAGAATACCTAACAGCACTATTATATATAAATCTAACAGCAGAATAATAAAGATCTCTGTGGTAGGCAATCTAATATGAATGACTGTAATTGCTTACTTGGGCATTCCAATTACTAATAATTGCTGCTACTGTGATATCAGTAAATAAAATTGATCTTTGTTGTCATATGCCTTGAATATTCTACCATGATGAAAGGAACTGAGGCTACAAGTGAGGAACGGTGATGGGGCACTCTCCTAGGTACGCCACCTCCATTGGGGGCGCAATGAGCCTCAGGAGGCCAAGGGGGTACAGAGGGTACTGCATTTGGGCTTAGGAGGGATGGCATTTTCAGGGCACCCATTGGAATCTCACTCCTCCATCATAGATGATCAGCACAGAAGGTCAAATCATAGAGAGAAGGAAATGATTTGCAAGATGGGGGGATAACGGAAAAGACACCTCCTAGATAGATCACCTCATATGAATAGCATGCGCCACATGAGGCCAAGGGAGATGGTATATCCCCTTGGGTCTAGGGAAAATGGGTCCAAGGCACCCCATCAAACCGCATTCTCCCATTCTCTCCTATGATTGAACCCTCCAAGGATGTTAAAATACCTTGTGATTGAATTAATGTTTGGCCATGAGTTTATTAATATCTAATTATGGAAACCTACTAATTATGATTATTGTGATAAATGATTCTAATCTGCTAATCAATTTGATTATGGTAAATGGTTCTAACCTGTGTGCAAGGCCTCAATCGGGGCTTCAATCAGAGGAAAGGTATTATCTAACCCTGTTGTTATTTAAATTGGAGAAAATTAGGGCAAATTTGGGGCACTCCCAAAAGGGGACATTACAGTTGGATGGTCCTCTTCTAAGTACACCACCTCATGGTTTTAGACTGATAGTCCCATGAGGCCAAGGGGGTGCAAGGTGTGTCCCACCCTTGGGCTTAGAAGGGAAGGATACTCCGGAGACCCTATTGTAGTTTCCCCTCAAACCTCTACAATGGTTGGCTATTGGGTTAAGGAGTCCCAATCATAGGGAGGAGAATAAGGGTGGTAAGATGAGGGGGAACGGCTATAGGACACCTCACTAGGTACATCCCCACATGGTTTAAGATTGATAGTCCCACGAGGCCAAGAGGGATGGCATATCCGCTCTTGGGCCTAGGGTATCTTGTTCAACAATTTAAATTGGTAAATGGTATCGCTAACCCTATTTCATTTATTGCTTTACTTGGAATTGTGCTTTTAGGGCAAAAACTAGGGCATTTACAAAAGGGGACATTACAAAAATAAACAGAAAATCAATAAAAAAATAAGAACAAACATTCTTATAACTTCTTTTTTTTTTTGAATTTCAAGTTTTGGTCGAATTTTTTGCCAGGTCTGAGTTTCAACATTATGGTTTTTAAATAAGCATTTAGGGGATCGAAATGCCCTGGGCACAGCCCAGAAACATCTTGGTTACACCCTGTTACCCATACACGATCCCGCACCTGCAGGAATTCTTGCATGTTTGCAAACCGTACCTGGCACAGTACCAATACTGGATTCATACCAGTATAGGCATGAGGACCAAAATGGAAGAACCTGGTCACTCAGAGACTGTCCAAACAAAGGCAAAAATTGAATTAACATCCTAACCGATTAGGGCTGGACATTAATGCACTATACAACCTTCAATAGATATTCCTTTTCTATGCTAGACTTGATGAATGGTGTTAAATCTATGTGATCAGTACAGGTTCACTTATTGATAAGGGGTACACGGCTCGGCTCAGGAATTATAAATGTATGTGATCAGTACAGGTTCAGGAACAGGGTTTGCGTACAGCCGAGAAACCCTGTTCCTGTCCCTGTCAAGGGATGTAGTTGAGCAAGACCCAGAATAATAGAGGAATGCAGTACACACCTGAGCGGTACCCAGAGCAGTAACAGGACCCAAACCATACCAGTACAGGTACAGAAGCCTCCATAGTGGCAAATAATTCAAAATCAATTATATGGGTGTTGAATAACCAGGAAAAAGAAAATGTGACATCACATAAGAGAGTAGCAGACAAAGTTCCTGAATGGTGCCCTTTGCAATTAAATCAAGGAAGCATGTACTCAACCTTTACCTCATTAATAGGCCTTTAAAAAGAAAAGCATGGCAATCTGAAGCTTCTGCAAACTAAGTTACATGTATGAATAAAGCTTCCATATCATAGACAAATTACGATTAGAAAGTGTTGATTCTGTAGGATCTGTACAGATTTACAACATTTTTTTAAGTCTCTATACTTTCAAGTTTCAAGTTTCTACACATATCTAAGAACATCTTCGTGCATAAAATGTGACCATTACATCCACCCATGACATACCATATGACATCATTTTCTACAGCTTTTAATCTGTAACAATTCAAGCTTACCCGCATCACAATCACATCCTCCAGATCCCCATACTTGCTCATGTAATTCCTTAATCCCTCTGTGTTAACATTCCAAGGAATGCCAAGCACCTGTAGAGCATCAAATATTGATTAATGAAAAGTTATAAAGAAAGACCCCATATACCTTGACTAAAATTTCAGACAAATAGGCTTGTAGCAGATGCATTGCTTGATAAGAAAATTATAAAGTTAGTTAAGACGTAACAGCTACGACTTTATAATGCAGTCACAAAAATTATAGCACATATAATAGACAATATATAATAGTTGAGGCATATTTGCATGCCCAGGTAAGCAAATGAATTGCTTTTTCAACGTAGAAAAGAAACTGTTTTTTGAAATTTTATAATTTTAGAGAAAATTTGTATAATTAAAAAAATGTTTACTTCTTGATTTTACCAATGCTAAAGTGCCTGTTCTTTAGTAAAGCCATATCCTATCACAATTACAGAAACTGTGAACAATCCCTTAAAAAAATACTTTGCAGATCATCCAAACGCACCAAATACACTTGAAACTTGAAACCTATGTTCCACAGCATTTCTGGGACAGGGATACCGGGGATGGCTGGGCGGGATTCTGGGATAGTGGAGGACAAGAGGCCGCCTTTTAGGGGATGACAAGGTATGGGAATAAAAAAAAGGGGGGGAAAATTTTTTTAAAAATCAATTATTCATATGTACGGCATTCATCATATACATTATGAAACCATATTACATAACATTAGAACTGAATTGAGATTAGTCAAAGGTCCTAGAGGCTTTAGGTTTGTCAGTTCCTTTTTCCAAAGTTGCTGCAATACAACAATACTGCAATATCTCAGACAAGATGATCAAATCAACTTACCTGCAAAATTCATATATAATTTCTAGCAATAGCCATCTGAAGTTGTCTTATCTGTCTCTCCTTGAGTATTCACTATTCAGGAATCAATAAACTACAAAGAGGCCAAGGCACTAGGTCTTACAAGCATGAGTACTGAATTATAAGGTGAAAAAAATGATAGTATACTGGATCATGGGTGTTCACGTTTTACCTGATTTGTACACAACAGAATGTATGATGGATGATGAATTACTGGTAACATGTCTCAATAACGCTATAGAAACCAAGCTTACATCTGCTCAATTGGATCTGTGCTGTTAAACCATAGCAGCAAAAAACTTTTGGGGAAAAAATCGGCAAACCAGAAGATTTAATTTATTTAAAAAAATCTGAATTTAATCAGGAAAAAATCAGATTTTCAAAAAACGTAGAAAAATGCAAAAAAAAAAAAAGATACAGCGATATAGAGAGTAAATAAATAACTAGATGCTAATATTTTTCAAATTTTCAATGAAAATCTACTTTGTACAAAGTCAACCTACAAATTAAGTACAAAGTTTCAAAAAATCAGACGTAGGCAATGACTCTTGCTGCTACAAAGAGAACTACATTAGAGGGTTGCAGGTCCTGATGATGAAGTTCCTATGTCAAAGCCTCTCTCGAGTCGTTCGACCACATCACTACCATAGTTGCACTCCTTAAGGAGATCATATTCATCACCATCATCAAGGACATCAACATTTGCAATCCACTCAGAATCTATATCAATCTCATCTAAGAGAAATTTGGTGTTGAAAAGTACCTTGAAGATTTGTTATAACTTAAAAGCAAACAGAAGTACGAAACTGTCTTGATAATGAGCCATACACTTTTTACTGGTTTTACAATGATTGAAGACATACAAGACAAAATATGTAAATGTCTAGTGTAGTATTTGTGAATGATGATACTGAAGTGCATATGTTGCTTTTGTCAATTTTGCTTTCCAATTCAATTGTTGATTTTTGAAAAGTGAATTTTGATCATAATTTCTGATGATCACTTATCAGGGCCTAAATTTGACAGTAATTTTTTTGTGATGGTTATCAATTTGAAGTTGCCCTTCAAATATTAAGGTATATTTATTTTGAAATAAATATATATAGATTATAAATTTATATATATGCGATACAATCTTCCTAAAATTTTGATTGTATTTTATGGCAGAATACATAAATAGAGACATGCAACCATCAAATTTAGGCCCTGTCACTTATTTACTAAGAATTTTCTTTAAACACATAACACAAGATGCACAAATCAATATATTTGGTACACAAATAAACAAATAACAATGAAAATTGAAATAACACATTCAAAAAAGGAGTTTTTTTTTAATAAATGATAAGGACAAGGCCCTTGGACAATACCATGCCCATGACCTCTCCTTTTTAAAAAAAATCCTACAGAAAATCGTGACCTACAGAAAATCGTGACCTGCAGAAAATCGTGACCTGCACGTTTTAACTTGTAATTATAATATACAGTCATTTCATTGAAATATGCATGCCACAGGAATCTCCCGGTTGCATGTAAGACAGAGATAACCAACGCAAAGACTAACATTTTGAAGTCAAGTCCACAATAATTTCGGCTGGTTGGATATTATGTAGCAAGAGACATAATTTGGAATGCAAATGGAAGAGACGCTGATTGGCAAATAGAAGAATTGTGAGGAATCAAGTCAAATATTTTAGGCCACTTCATTCTGACTAGGCCAATTTAAATAAAGTCACTAATTTAATTTGTTCAACTTAAACATCACCCAAAAGGCTGGCCGTTTTGATTGACCTGTCTAATTTGTTTGCTCTGATTCGACAGTCATCAAGTAATTACTTGTCTGACAAAGTTATCAACTGCTGGACAAACCTTACATTGAATGCAACGTTAAACATAATCTAGAAGGCATCTAATCTCACACCTATAAATACACGAACAACACGCCTTCACATCTTAAAAACACAGCTGAGGGGCCTTGCAGATATTGTAATCATAATAATTAGGATGAAGTTATTCCTTATTGTAGTTGTTCTTAGTATTATGGATGCAGGTTGTTATGGAGCAGACAAAAGTGTGTATCAATGATATTGCTGCATCTGCATCTGCTAATCTGGCATCAATGAATGGAGCCTCTAAAAAGACACTCTCAACAACAAAGGAAGAAAATGTAAAAGCATCTTCAAAGGTATCTGGTCGATTTTATTCAAATTCAATATACCATTCTTGCTGAGCCATAGGGGATGGCTGGAAATCTATAGGAGACACGTCCCCATGTAACATAGCTTGAAAGTAATTAGAGCAAAATTAACATAACAGCAAGAAACTTCTATATGTAAATTCCATACATGAAAGATTATTATCTAGCATTCCTGCAGTAATTTTCCAACCATTATCAACAAAAACTTAGCAACCACTAGCAGAAAATACTAGATTTTTTATATGATCTGAATATATTTTTATATCTGCATTTATTTCAAAAAGAGCATTGAAGATGATGTACGATCAATTTCATCCCATTTGCTTATAGCATAATACAAAGATTTAATATTTATATCTTAACAAAATAATAAAATATGTTTCTCTGGTTCCTCCTCATACATTGTGAATTTGCAATTGATCTTCTGTTCACTTTTTTTAAGTGTGGCCTGGAAACCCATTTTTAGCATTAGTACAATGACTGAACGACACTTATCCTACATGGAGTTTCTAAAAACTCGCCATGTGTACAACATTTTATAATTTCTTTCTATATCAGTTCAACCTACATGAGGCTCTTAATACTACAGTATTTTTGTCACATTTAACATTAGCTAGCTTCTTTTTTGTTGTGATGGCCCGATGAGACATGGATTTACTTGTCACAAGATATCGCCTTGTTATCTGACATGTGCCAGTTAATTGCAGTGTATGATACTATTTCATCAATTTTGCTATGTTTTTTATCTGGTATATGCTAATTAGCTTTGGTTAATGTGCCTGAATTATCTGTTTGCGTTTGTATAAGTCAAGTTTGAAATTAGAGGGCCTGGGCCCAAAAGCTAATACTAGCCCCTGTTCTGTAATTAAATCCTTTTGAGCAGTTGTTATCAGAACAGCCCCATCCAATCATATACTTGATCTTTTATGTCTAAAAATCCGTCTACTTTATCTGTTTATGTTTGTATGGGTCAAGTTTGATTTACTTGAATCTTTTATGTCTAAAATCCTTGTCTACTTTATCTGTTTATGTTTGTACACAAAAGTAAAAATACTAGCCCCTGTCAAATCTATACTTAATTCCTTTTGAGCTTGGAG
The DNA here is from genome assembly GCA_027924645.1 of Cunninghamia lanceolata. Classification (NCBI taxonomy): domain Eukaryota; kingdom Viridiplantae; phylum Streptophyta; class Pinopsida; order Cupressales; family Cupressaceae; genus Cunninghamia; species Cunninghamia lanceolata. Next base: position 1,409,450 of record BSBN01001465.1, on the reverse strand, counting down.
AAATTGAGCAGTTGTAAACAGAACAGCCCCATCTAGTCGTATAATTTAAAATTAATCAGAGATTCAACTACAGAAAAGTTGCATTTGTCGTAGTCAAAATTTCGTGAGAGCCTGAAAATACAAAATATATTATGCATTCACTAAAAGTTTGCAACGAGTTCCCTTCATACAATCCCCCTTGCTTATTAACATAGAATAAAATATTCTTTTGAAAGTACTGTCTCAAATGTCTTGTTCCTGAAAACATGATGAGGCGCAAGATACTTACAACAAGTTTTCGGTCTCTTTCTGACATTGGCAAGTCCTGCAGTGCTCACAAAGGGAAACAAACGGGTACGGAATCGAGTATCCTCAATGCCTCACTCCTCTCACACTCTCATTGCCTGCTCTTCCTCACACTCTCTGCTCCTCACTGCCCTGCACATACACACTCTCTGCTCATACTTCATTGCACCCACCTACCTCTGCCTACCTCAAACAAATATTTACACATCCTACACACTAACCCTTCAAGTTCAATCTCTCAAAATCCATACCAAAATAAGAGACCCCCTTGCAAGCAAAATGAACAGATCATATATAGTAAGAAAATAGCCAAAATAACAGGACCCATTTTCAGAAACATTTGGCAGATGTGTTAATCCCATTTCATTGAGCCCCCGGAAAATACACTCAAGCAATTTTCGCGGGTAACAATTTATGTTCGGCGAAATGCACAAGTATGGTTAACTTATGCAAGCTCTAAGGGTCTCTACACCTTAGGGTTATTAGGGTCTCGAGGGAGTTTGAGGACCCATTTCGGAGTGCTATAAGAGCATCCAAAACAAGCAGAACCCATTGTCAAAAAAATTGAACCCATTGTCAAAAAAATTGAACTCATTGTGAAAAATGACAAACTAAAGCAACTCAAATTCTGAGGCGTTGTAATCATAGTAACTAAGATTAGGCTCCCCTAAACAAGGGGCCAGAAATACCAAACCGAAATTGAAAGGAATAAAATCTGAAAACCAACTAAAACCCTTCAAACACTTAAAACTCTCTCTGGAATGTAAATAAAGAAACCCTCACTGTTTACGAAGAACCTCAAAACCCTCACTCCTCTTCCTCTGCTACAAATGCGAGCTCCCTTTAAACGCCCCTGCTAACTGTCATTCGCCTCCTTCGCCTCTTACGTTTTATTTATGCCTTGTTTAGCTTTGCTTCGGCAATGGGAGTAAATTTAGGGCTACTCTATCGCACACAATAAAATAGGTGCCTGGGTGGTTCCTATTTGGACCTCAAAACTTATTTTCAAGATTTTCTTATTTTGTTGCTCTTGTCCATATTTTTTTTCATATTTTGGCTTAAGTCATTTTTACTATTTTTTTTTTTTATCCTAATTACGCCGAGAGAGGCGTTCTACACTCACAGCAAGCGCTGAAAGATTCAAGATTCCGGTAAACAATTAAGATTCAAATTCCCATGTAAACAAAATTCATAAAATGTGTAAATAAATAAATTCGTGGAAGCCAAATGAATAGAAAAATAGAAAAATTTGGACAGTTATGGAGTGAAATCTTTATCACATTAAACAAAAAATAAATAAATTTGTGGAAGCCAAATGGATAGAAAAATAGAAAAACTTGGGCAATTATGGAATGAAATCTTTATTAAGTTTGAAGAATATGAAAAGTCTCGAGCATAGTCTCTTTAAATTAACTCATGTGAACATATCAAATATTCTACGCCAACAAATTAGAAGATATATTTCGGCATACTACTGTAGATATATTTTAATGTCACACTATTTGGTATATCCTAATCATATATCTTATTAATGATTAAATGAACAATAGTATTAAAGTGGTACTAGGTAAATAGTTAGTAAGCACAAATATTTATAGTTATGTCGATTAAATATTATATTTTGTTATTTTAGGTAATATTTGGCCAACAAAAGGATAAATATTATATTTTGTCATTTTAGGTAATATTTGGCCAACAAAAGGATAAATATTATATTTTGTCATTTTAGGTAATATTTGGCCAACAAAAGGATAAATTAGTATATCTATATTTAAAAATATATCTAAAGTACACGGAGAGATATCTTTCTTGAGGTGCCTATTTTTAATCCATTTACCTCACATAGGTGGAATAGGAGCCTCGAGAAGGATATCTCTAGGTGTACTTTAGATGTGTTTTTTAAATATAGGTATACTAGTTCTAATCATAGTTTTAACCCTACTCCTAACCTAAACCCAATTTCTAGACCCTAATTTGTAATAATTTGTAACCCTAATTCTAACATGAACCTTAATTGTAACCTGAACTCTATCCCTATCAGTAATTCCAACCCTATTCCTAAATGTAACTATAACCCTAACCCTAATTGTATCCCTAATACTAACCACAATTCTAATTCTAATTGTGACCTTAATTCTAACCCTAAAGTGTAAAATAATCGAATTGCATAGTTAAACAAAAAAAAAAAAGGATGACCTCTTTGCTTAAGAGGATTCAGCTGTTGTTAGCTAGCATGAATGCTTCCCTCGGAGGGCCTCTCATAGCCTCTTTGAAAATAATATGAAGTGTGCAGCTTCAAGCCTCTATGAATTTATAATCATCCTCAAATAATTACTTTATGCACCTTCTTTTGATCTTTAGAATAATATTACATTTTGAATACATAATACATTTTGAATACATTTATAAATCTAACTACATTTAACATTTTGTTCATGTAATAAATTATGATTAGGCTTAGGGTTCCATGTATGGTTAGGGTTATACTAAGGATTTAAATTAGTGTTAAGGTTAGCATATTTATCTTTATAGAAATATATGCTAATTCAACCTTAATTATAATTAAATTAAATATCATCCAAGAATATATATTTTTGTTATATTAAATAACTAATAATTTTAATTAAAAACAAGTACCACGTAGTGGCCAGTCCCTACCTTGTAGTGTTGTTATTATAGTATTTATTTAGTTGTATTTTTTTATTGATTAGCTATTGTTTGTATATAAGATTTGTTTAGTTGTAATTTTTTTGTTGATTAGGTATTGGTTGAATAGACAAATTGCATTCCAATAATTGAAAAATTAATTTAGGTAAATAAAATTGAAATCTCAAAAATAATCTAATTTGGTAAAAATAAAATAGGACTAAAATATTTCCTAACTATAAAACTAAACTTTTACAAAGTCTATTAAATAACACAAATATTTCCTTAAAATGTAATAATACCTATACTTTTATAATTTAAAATGCATTAAAATATTGTAAGTTTGAAGAATAAAATAAAAAATGTAATAACATGGTGAAATATTTTTTGTGATACTGTAGATTTTTAACTTTTGACTAAATAAAATTGAAATCCTAGATTTTTAACTCTTGACTAAATAAAATTGAAATGTCTGCCTAAAATATTTCAATGTAATAATATTGAATACTATTACAATTTAAAATGCATTAAAATATTGTAAGTTTGAATAATAATTACATAATATAATAACAGTGTAGATAGATTTGAAATGTCTGCCTAAGATATTAAAATGTAATAATATTGAATAATAATAACAATAACATATTCATATTTACATCACTAAGTATTTTATCTTAGTCACTTAATTTTTTATTTAAGTAATAATAGTAAGTACTTTTAGATAACATGATTTTAATTATTTTAATTAATCTAATATTGTGGTTTAGTAATGATTTTGGGTGCATTCATTTAATAAAAGTATGTGGTTCAGCTCCATTTAATTAGATATCAATGGTTAAGATCAAATGAATAGTTAAGAAATATTTTAGTGAAATTAGGTTATTTATGTGTAGAACCCTAAAATATAGTTATAAAATAAATTTAAACCCTAATAATTTTTTTATAAAATAGTTGTGAAAAGAAATCAATAAATAAAAATATGCATGCTTTGTAAAGAAAAATTTTAGTGTTATTTTATTTTACAAAATTACGTTATTTTTGGGATTTTAATTTTCTTTTACTCAAGAATTAAAAATCTAGAGTGTCATGAAAAATACTTTTATTTTGGGATTTTAATTTTATTTATTCAAAAGTTAAAAATCTAGTGTGATGGAAAATATTTAAATGAATTGATGCCATGTTCCTAAATATAGTTAGTAAAATCTTAAAAATATAATGCACTTCCTTATCATATATTTTTTCCTTTTTTATTTGATTTGATAAAACCCTAATAAAATATAGTTATAAAATATTATTAAACATAAATAAAATAATATATTAACTACTCCTTTTCCATAAAGCGATATTACTACCATTATTGTAATGGATGCGCATTAATCACCTTTATCATGTAAAAGTTTTTTTGCCAATTAGATTAAAGAAAAATATTTTTTATAATATTTGCATCTATACAATAGCAAATTTAAAAAACTATTTCAGTTCTCATTTGTTGCAAAAAGAATTATTAATAACTAGTTAAGAACATGCCTTCTTATACTTTCTTTGGCACAAGCTCATTATCTAGAGTAGAAAATTTTCAAAGCACAGAAGACTATCAGCTTAGGATTTGTTATTTGAAGCATTCAAAAACCTTAAAAAATTAAATGTCAAGATTAAAAACAAAACCAAGGCCATCAAATATTAAAGTTTGATATTTTAAAATAAACAGCATAAAGTAACAACCCATGGATTGAAGATTTAATGATCAAGAAACTGTTGAGCTAATAAAGTAAATAACAACCACTGCACCAACCCAAATCAATTGAAAAACTTGGATGAACACAAGGGAATAGATAAAATCTAATTTAATATACTATGAACTGTAAAAGAATTATAACAAAGACAATGATACTACTGGATAAAGGGGTAATTTAATATACTATGAACTGTAAAAGAGTTATAACAAAGACAATGATACTACTGGATAAAGGGGCTAAAAGGCCCGTGAATTAAAAAATAATTTTAAAAAAATTCAATTTTTTTTACAACACCTGTAAACAGAGATATCTCCATAAATGTACCAAAACCTGCATAACTCAATAGATTGTCCTCGTCATAATTTTGATATGGGAAATGTAGGGTATTTATAAAACTTTGGAGTAAAAGCAGTTTGGGTAGTTGAACGGTAATAGTTAGCTAAACTGCACAGTTTTTAAGATTTTTAGTTTGTTACGAATAGGTTTTGATTTAAGTTTTTAGGTTTGTAAATAATAATTAACACTGGAAAGATTTAATTAAATACAAGCAAAGTAACAAAATAGTCTTTAAACTCTTGTCACTATTGTTTTATAAAAAAATTATTAGGGTATATATTTAATATAATAAGAAGTTGTTTTCTATGTATTAAATATTCAATGTTCATATTTTCACTTAAAATTTAAATATATATTTTTAAAATTAAATATTAAATATTTAAATAATATAATAATAATGATTAAGTAATTAATTAATGTAATAATACTAATAATTTTATAATTTAAAATGCATTAAATATTGTAAGTTTGAAGAATAAAATAAAAAATGTAATTAAATTCATGATACTATAGATTTTAAAGTTTTGACTAAATAAAATTGAAATCTAAGATTTTTAACTTTTGAGTAAATAAAATTGAAATCCCTAAAATAATCTATGTAGAACCCTAAAAACTAAATTAAAATTAAATTACTTTTACCTAATGAAGCAAAAAATTATTCGCCAATCCATTTAGGCATGATTTAACTAGTGGGAGACAAAATTTGTGTTCATAATTTGTTTACTCGCCATGTGCTCCTCTCAAACCAAAATTCTCTCCACATTTATAGTTTTTTGTTGCACACTCCAGACAATCCAACAATCCACAGAGAAGAGGTCATTTTTTTCAGCCAATGACAATACAGATAAATCATTTCTAAATAATTTTTTGTTAAAAATTTATCATGTTGACATAGGAAAAGTACAAATTTAAATCAAATTTGTCTGACAAGAAAAATAATCCTATCTTTTGATTGGTTTGCAATCATTAGATTAATAACTAGATAAGTGCGAACTCATTTCAATAGTACCAGCCAAAGGCAGGTACTAATAAATAACAATAAATTTATTATATCAACCAACACTCATTTCATTTGTTTTCAATGGTGACTTACCCTAATACTATTTTCATTAAATAAAAAATTATTTAAAATTATTTAAAAATGCATGTCATATTAATTCATCTTCTAATTAATCGATCCATAAACTAAAATTTAGGGATATGGTTGCATATTGAATTTTTTTTTAAAAATCATTTTTAAATATAAATTTAAATGTTATCACTCACTCTTAAATTGATTTAAAAAGATTTGTTATAATAACTAAATTTCAGGCATGTTGAGATTTAAAAAAAAAAAAATTAAATATAAATTTAAATGTTATCACACTCTTAAATTAATTTAAAAAGGCATGTTATAATAAATCAATCCACTAAATAGGATACATTTAATATATATATTTAGGGAAGTAAAAGTTTAATTTTCCAAAAAAAGATGTCTTGGAAACAACGAAAAAGAGCAAGCATGCAAAGGCCAAGTTTTAACTGGAATTCTAAAAATTTCTTAGCAAATGCTAGGAACTCCCGCAACATTCTGCGTAGAGAGGAGAGGATTTCTCACAGGGGCTGGGCTCCCCCTCCATAACACAATGAGGAAGAGGGTTGGCATACAGTGAAGAGCAGGAAATATCAAAAGATGGAGAGAGCAAGGTTGGTGTCTATGGAGAAACTGATCCAAGCTAGGGCATCAGGAGTATGGGCTATCCCAATCACCTCCAAAACCCCCGCTTTCACATCTGGGGTGAATCGTGTTGCCCTAGGTCAGGAAAGGATCTCTGGTGCACGACTACCTTCAGCCTCTTACCCACCTCATCCAGTGCGAAGAAATGTGGAGGGTTTTTTAAAACTGGCCCCCAGAAATCCCAATCTGATCTTGGACCCTAACTCAACTAAGAGAATGGATAGTGTGGCTTATCTCTAGAAACCACTCCCTAAAAACCCTAGACCCTGCAATTCGACTCCCAACTGTGAAGAAAGAAGCAATGACCAAGAAGTTGATCACGACCACGAAAACCCTAGGCCCCTTGTGACAGCTCGGCAGAAGATTTCCCCAAACCTTGTGGCCAAGGAGGATAAAACGATGATAGACATCAACAACATTTACACAGAGGGGCTAGGGAATCACTGTAAAAATCATGGTCTCTTTGTCCGTTGGTGTGGTTTTGGGGCACCCGCGAACGAAATTGTCGAGTGGATCCTTGCTCTCTACAAGGACTAGGTAAGTATCACTATCATATCTAAAGGTTTTATCTTCATTGATTGTAAAAATGTGAATTTAAAAAAGGAAATCATGCTTAGCAAAAATCTACACTATAAAGGATACAATTTTGATTATCTAGCCTGGGTCCCGAACTTCGACACTAGCAAACTTGAACTCAAAACGGTTAGAAGGGTTAAGTTACCAAACCTCCCAGTAGAGCTTAGTCACAGCAAAATTCTTAGGGAGATTGGTAACCTTCTGGGCGAATTTGCAGGATTAGAAGAAGGATTCCTATCTCATTCTGATGTTACCCTTTTAGTTAAAATGGACATAAGCAAACAAAACTTAAAACCCTTCAAAATTAAAACCAACTTAGCCACTTATTGCATCAACCCGGTGCTCTCTAAAGGCCTGGTCCATAACAACATCCTTAACAAGACTGAAACAAAATCTACTAAGAAAAAACAAAAACCCTAATCTATGGGTGTCAATATCAAATTCAATGACAAGAAAGGAGGTTTCACTGTGGAACCATTGAAGACAGATCCTCCACCATCACAAATGAAACCTATCTACAGAAGGAACTTAACTGCTCATAATTAGCCCCCGAGTATGGTTGCATCTCTGCCCAAGATCAGCCCAAAATTTACTTCAAGAAGCAAAGGGAACATTAAATTGCATAGCAATAACCTTCCCTCAGAAGAGAACCTGGCACGAGATGACCTGGGGAGAGTTCTCCTTGAAGGAGATAGAGCTCAGAAGCAGAACCTAGAAGAAATAGGAAGGACAGTACTCGAGGAAGGGGAAATGCCAAAAGGGATTCCTAGTCTTGACAGCCCCACAGCAAAGGAAGAAAAGGGAGAATGAGAGGCAGCAGAGACCCCTGACTGGGTCCCAAACACATATGCACAAGAGGACAGCCTTATTGACCCCAAAAACCACAAGAAACTTACAGTTGTGAATAATCACGTAACTTAGAAGAAATCTATGAGGAGATTTTAGGGAAGATAATTGAGGAAGTAGTAATAGAAGAAGCAAATAAAGAGAAAGATAAGCTCATTACAAAGATAAGCTCATTACAAAGATAATGGAGCTCGAGGAGCAAGAGAAGGAGTAGGTTACTTCTGCAAAAGCCCAAATGGAACCAGACTGTAAGGAGAAGGAGAGAATAGATCAAAAACTGGGAATTGCTCTAACTGACTTCAGCAAGGAAACCCCGGACTGTGCCAAAAACAATAAAAAAAGAGGAAGGAAATCACTCTATGAACTAAGAGAGAAGGATGGAGGGGCAACAGATCAAACCAAGATCATTGAAATTTTTAATGTTGGGAAGGGAAAGTGCCTTCCCCAGGTGACATGAGAATAAATACGTGGAATGTTAGGGGAATTAATGCCCCTAACAAACAGTGGATCTTAAAATGTTGTATCTCAAACAATAAACCTGAAATACTAATGATCCAAGAAACTAAACTAAATAATGAAGAAATTGATATACTAAAGAAGAGATTAGGCATTTGGGAGCTAGTCGAAGTGCCAGCCGTAGGAGCTTCAGGAGGATTGGGGGTAATCTGGGATCCAAGGGTTGTCTCATTTTCAGCAATAAGCAATAGAAAGAATTGGATGAGCGGTTTTATCAAAAGCATTAGAAGTAATCTTAACTTCATACTCATTAATATATATGGTCCAACCTAGAACCAAGAAAAGAGAACAATTTGGAAAGAGATAGAACAGTTTGGAAAGAGATAGAACAGTTTATGATGACTTTACAAGATTAGATTTGCATTTTGGGTGGAGATTTCAATGCCATCCTAGACTCCAAAGAAAAGGCGGGAGGTTCAGCAAAGCTATCCACAGCTGCATATGACTTCAAGGATTGGGTCCACAGAAACAATCTTATGGAAATTAAGACTGCACAGGAGGGTTTTACATGGAATAACAGGAGAATGGGCTTCAGCAATATAGCAGAGAAACTTGACAGATTTTTATTCAGAGGTAATTGGGCTCGTCTTCCTTTTAATCTCACGGCAGAGATCCTACCATACTCAGGCTCTGATCATTATCCCATCCAATTGTATATCTCAGAAGACTACCGACCCAAACGTTGCCCCTTCAAGTTTGAGCTAATGTGGCTAAAAGATAATAACCTTCTAACTTTAATTGAACAATGGTGGAAGGAAACTAAGGTCTCTGGATCTAAGCTCTATTGTCTAATCTCCAAAATGAAAACCGTTAAAGGTAAACTTCTTGACTGGAATAAGAATAACTTTGGTAACATTTTCAAGATTAAAATCAAAATAGAAGAAGACCTCGAAAACCTTAACCGAAAGGTTATTGCTGATGGCATGGATGGAGACCTATACCTAAGAGAAAAATAACTTAAATCTGATTATGAAGATATATTGTCCAAAGAGGAAATATTCTGGTGTCAGAAATCTAGGGAAACCTGGCTAGAAGCTGGAGACAAGAACACGAAATTTTTTCATAACAGCACTAAATCTTGTTGGAATATTAATAGAATAACTAAAATTAAGAATGATAACAACACTTGGATCAAAGATCCACAACAAATAACAGTAGAAACAGTTAGATACTTCAAAAACATTCTCAACAACCAGGAAGGTTCAAGTAGGCTACATCGACAGGCCATTTCACATAACATCCCAAGGATCATAACTGCTAACCAAAATAAAACCCTAAATGCAAAGTTCACCAAATCTAAGATCGAACTGGTAGTCTCCCAAATGCAGCCGGACAAAGCCCCAGGGCCAGATGGCTTCCCAACCATCTTTTTCCAAAAATGTTGGCATTTTATAGGAGATGAAGTAGTGGAAGCACTTAAGGGCGTGAGGAATTCTGGTAACCTCCTAAAGGAAGTAAATAACACATTCCTCACACTTATCCCTAAAAAGGAAAAGTCAGAGAGTTTTGGAGATTTAAGACCTATCTCTCTATGTAATACCATTTATAAAATACTCACGAAGACTCTAGCCAACAGATTATAGAAGGTACTACCAGACATTATTAGCGATGAACAAATTGGATTTGTCCCAAGTAGATCTATATATGATGGAGTAATTATAGCCCAAGAAACCATTCACTCTATTCAGCACAACACAAACCCTAGTATGTTAATCAAATTGGATATCAGCAAGGCTTATGACAAGGTTGATTGGCATTTCCTTTGTAAAACCTTGGAGGCATTCAGTTTTTCAAAGCAATGGATTAACCTCATTTATGAATGCATTTCTAGCCCTAAGGTCTCTGTCATAGTCAATGGAACTCCGGAAGGTTTTTTCAGTATGTCAAGAGGACTAAGACAAGGAGATCTAATGTCTCCCTTCCTCTTTATTATAATGGTAGAAGCTCTAGGAAGGATGATCACTAATTACAGGGCAGAAGGCAAGATCCAAGGGATTAAAATTACCTCTGAACTAAGCCCCATAACACACCAACAGTTTGTGGATGATACCATGCTCTATGGTAAAGGCAATGGTGAAGAAACAAGAACCTTTAAAGAAATCCTAGACTCCTTTACCCTGACCTCCATCCAGGAAATCAACACTGATAAATCAGAAATTTTCTTCTTTAATACAGACCCTGATACTGAGAGAGAAATATGCAGAATTCTGACCTTTAGAAGAGGAGAACTGCCTTGTAAGTATCTAGGTCTACCACTTGACAAAAATAATAAGAATAAGGATCTATGGGACCATATTTCTTCTAAGATCAGAAAGAAAGCAGAGTCGTGGAAAGGCAGATGTTTATCTTCAGTTGGAAAAGTCACAATGTTAAAATCTATCCTCTCAGCAATACCAGTTTATCAACTTTCATGCATTAACCTCCCAGTAGAAAAAAGGGAAGAAATTAACAAAATCCTAAGAACATTCCTATGGCAAGGAACGAAGGATAAGAAAAGAATGGCATTAGTAGCCTGAGATAAAATATGTAGACCTAAGGATGAGGGGGGCTTGGGTCTGAAAAACATGAAGGAATAGAGCAAAGCTCTAGGAGCTAAACTAATTTGGAGAATGTATAAACAACCAGACTCAAAATGGGTAAAAATCCTTAGGAACAAATATCTCCGAGGAAACGAACTGGCTTCTCTCTTCTGAATGGCCAACCCCCCCAAAGGGTTCCGACTTTAGAATTTTATGATGGACTGTAGGAAACTCATCATGGACAAACTAACTTGGAATATGGGGGATGGAAATCAAGCACTCTTCTGGGAAGACTCCTAGGGTGGGTTTGAGCTGATTAACAGCCTAGTCAACATGGAGGAGGCAAGAAGAACCCTGGAATCCCAATGGGGGAAATATGTTAGAGATTACATAGATTTCTCCAATAGGTATGCCAACCAAGGATGGAAATGGAAGTCACTGGAGAATGTGAACATCCCAGTCAATGATAAAAGGAATTTACTTGGTATACTTAAGGAGAGGAATATATCCTTCTTAAAAGGCACTGACAGATTAGTATGGGATGGCTCCAAATCGAGAGCATATAACACAAGAGAGGGATACAAAATTTTAATCAAACAACAGCTTAGACCTAAGATGACATTACCTCTAAGATTGTGCTTGGATAAGAACTACCTTCCAAAAGCTGGTATGTTCTCATGGCTAGCCTTACAGAAGAAAATTCTAACAGCAGAAAGGTTTACTAAAATGGGTTTTGAGGGGCCCAGTAGATGCCCCTTATGTGAGAAGGAGCAGGAGGCAACATACCACATTCTACTTAATTGTCAATTCTCTGTCAAATGTTGGAATTGGTTGAGCGGTAAGCTAGGCTGGGTAACAGCCCTTCCTAATAATATTTTAGACTTGTTTCTTTGTTGGCCAGACATTCATAAACAAAGCATCTATAGTCTACTTTGGACAATAACCCCCTCGATCATGATCTAGGAGCTTTGGAAAGAGAGAAACAAGAGAATATTCAAGGAGAAAAAGATGACTTACGCACAACTCATTTCCAAGATAGAAGCTATTATCATAGAAATTGTGAATAGTAGGGTGTTGAACAGTCCTAAGAAAGAAGCCAAAACATCTTATTGGGATGAAAAGATGCGTGGTAGATGGGAAGGATTAAAATTACTCCCCTTTGTGGGACCAGGTAACCACAAAACCTCCAACATAAGAAAGGAAGGCAAATGGCACCCCCCAAAAAAGGATGGTTCAAACTAAACTTTGATGGCGCTTCAAGAGGCAACCTAGGAATTGCAAGCATAGGCTGTGTAATTCACGTATGGGAAATGAAGGAAGTTGCAGCTATTGCCAAACCCCTAAATAATGCAACAAATAACACAGCTGAATTAATGGCTCTAATTGAGGGACTCAAACTGTGTAGAGAGCTGAAAATAGAGAAACTTGAAGTGGAAGGAGACTCTGCAATTACAATTAATGCCCTAAGACAAGGGAGCATGCCTAACTTGAGGCTCAACTCCCTCCTCTCCATAGCCATTGACCTAACTACCTCTTTTATAAAATGCATCTTTAATCACATCTGCAGAGAGGGCAACGTCAGAGCAGATCACCTAGCTAATAAAGGAGTCGATGGCTCCTGCCTAAGCATTAAACATAATTCTTAATAATGACGGCCAGCTCCAGTGCCCCACTGTGGGCCCCCAGGCTAGTGAAGTCAAAAAAGTTAGTCTATTCTATTCTCAGGCTCAACGAAATCCAATCTTGCCCTCAAATTAGTTTAAGTATATTCATTTTAAACATACACATTTTGTTATATATATACATATGTATATACATATGTATATATACATATGTATATGTATATATACATATGTATATGTATACATATACATATGTATGTATACATATACATATGTATGTATACATATGTATATGTACATATATATATATATATACATATACATATATATGTATATATACATATATATATACATATATATATACATATACATATATATATTATATATGTATATATACATATATATATACATATACATATGTATATGTATATACACATATACATATGTATACATATACATATGTATACATATACATATGTATGTATACATATACAATATATATATATATATGTATATATACATATGTATATGTATACATATATATGTATACATATACATATGTATATATACATATGTATATATACATACATATATATATATACATATGTATATGTATATATATACATATGTATATATATAAGTATATATATATAAGATATATAAGTATATATACTTATATATCTTATATATATTTAAGTATATATATATATATATACTGATATATATATATATATATATATATATATATATATATATATATATATATATATATATATATATATATATATATATATATATATATATATAACTCATGGTTGGTTTGCCAAGGCAATTATTCAGGATATTGAACCATCTCTGGTTCCTGCCCTTGTTGCTGCTAGAACGGAGATTGACATGGCATCTATTGAGGAAGTTGAAAAAATAATCTATGTGTTTAGACCACGGCCCAATGACTTAGAGATAATATTTAGACCTTTACCATTACATTTGTTGCTTCCAACTGTTTTTGACTAGCATTATATATATATACACACGTATTATATATATATATATATTTCAAATGTATAGGTATATGCAAGAAGTTTTGCTCATTTTCCTCCCCCTGTTTTAAAATTAACCACACTTGATCCTTTATTTGCTTATCTACACAATGATTCACAAGCTTATACTTAATCACTTCATTCAGCTTATATTCATATTCTTTAAAAAGGAGTTTGATTTACAAAACAACTTCTTTCAACTAAACAACTTTAAACATTAGAGAATAAGTTCTATTTGTAACCCTATTGAGTCTTTACTAAAATACCTTTATAGAGTATTTGTGACCGCGCAGGGTCTACAAAATTAAGCCTCTTCACGGCTTCTTATAAGCTGTCTTTCAGTATTTACAACAAAAATAATCTTATCAGACTTACTTTCCATCATATTCCAGCAGCTAGCAGTTAAACTCTCCCACCCACGCAAATCCCTCTTCCACAACTAGCCCCAGGACTCTCTTGATAAAATTCACCGCTACCTCTGCCTTCTCTTTGGCCACCATCAGGTCTGGTCCCTTGAGGTCAAGAATGAACGGGTAAAGCTTGACCACTGCATCTAGGTCATTCAAGATAGCCATAGCCCGAGGCCTGGGTATTCCAATTCCTTCACTAGCAGCTCCCAAAGTTTTCCCCAAATCCCCCAGGTGCTCAGGATAAAATAGTCCCTGGATAATTTGGTCTATCTGCACCTTTCCACCCCCCAACTCCAAAAACATAGCCAACACTCGAGAAGTTACATCAGTATCAACCCGATACCTCTTTGCTTCATCCATAAACCTCCTCCCGACTATCATCTGGATGGCTACCACCATTAGCTCATCCGAGCGCTGAAGCATGCGCTTCAGGTGAAGCGATGTCACAGGTCCAAGGAAAGCCATTTGTCGCTTGGTGCTAACTAACCTCACTAGAGTCTCCATTACGCCGCAAATGACGGCCTCTAAAGTAAAAATCACTGCGAATCTTGCTGGCATTGAAATTGTTGGGTAGCCTAGACCTTTTACGACTTATCCTTTGTTAAATGTTGGTTTTAATTCTGATGGTCTAATGCTCTTTTTACCTTGGCCAACCTGCCCTAAAATGTGCCACCCTTGGAAGTTCTAATTATTGCCCTCACTCTAGTATATATATTTATATATAAATATTTACAATTCTCTCACCGATTCCGTCTGGCTGTCACATCCAAGTTAATACTCCAACTCAAAATGTGGATGAGCCTATCTATGATGGGGTGGTATTTTGTAAAGAGTGCCTCTTCATTTCTAAGAGTTAAAGATTGCGTTACGATTACTCACCCTTCAGATATATCCAATATTGAATAGCCCATTTGGGCGAGATATAGTCAAACAGCAGAAAGACATGTTTTATAATCATTGAATCAAGGCCTACATGCGTAAGATTTAATGTGAGCTGTCACAACTTTCAAAACACCTATCATCATTAAGTGTTATGGCTTTTTCCTTAGACTGATAGCTACTCACTCCCTTCAGACTATCCTGATATGACAAGGTAAGGATCCATCTTACGACTTAGTTTTAATGATAGATTTAGTAACTTTATGACTAAGCAGACACTTTTCTGTGGCCAACCATGCTCCAATAAGGAAAAAACCTTGTTTCTTCACAATATAATTACACACAGTTTCATATACACACGCTTTGGTTTATTTTAAATTGAAGTTAAAGTTAAGATGCTCCTTCACTTCAACTCTTCTCAAGCTTTCACTATCTTAAAGTCACCACTTTGAGGTTATGTTATCTTAAATAGATTTTTTCTTGATGGTTTGATAAAAGAAGAGCTAACAAGGGTGATGCAGGAATCTTTGCTAACATGAGAAATAGCTAGGGAAGATACTGGTCTGTGTGACAGGATCCCTCAGATGTTTTGCATTAGCAGCAAAGGAAATAGATACTTGATGAGCAGATTTCTGCAAGGACTCGAATAAGCGAATGCCCAGTAGGATCAGCATAAATTTGTCTAAAGTCACCATGGAGAGAATAGAATGTATCGAGGAACAATAGGAAGACTAGCTCATATGAAGAGCAAGGACTACGAATATGGTTCACTTCTTTGTAAAAGGAGGATTACTCTCAATTTGAACTTTCTTGCAATAAGATTTGTAAATCAAATTCTATACTGGACTCCATGAGTCCCGGGCAAGACTGGAGGTTTTCTTCACTTTGTTCTTTCTTACCAGTGCCCACACTGAACAAAGGTGTACTTTGAATTTTATCTAATAAAATATATCTATGGCCTTGGCCTTTTACCCATCAAAAATAAATAAATCAATCCACTAAATAGGAAATTGTTAAATGGGAAATTGTTAGTTACTTTTAAGGAGTATATTTATGCATTAGAAAGAAATGATTTTCTAGAACTTACTAAAATAAATTGATTCCTTAAATTGTATCATTTCATTTTTTTTTGTCTTTCCAGGCTCTCAAGAGATGCTCTCCCATCTTCTAATTACTATCTTACTAGCACTTGCACCCATAGGAGGTTCAAGGAATACGTCGATAAGAACAACCCACGAGTTTAGAAAATTTTCTGACATAA
Organism: Cunninghamia lanceolata; assembly: GCA_027924645.1. Lineage (NCBI taxonomy): Eukaryota > Viridiplantae > Streptophyta > Pinopsida > Cupressales > Cupressaceae > Cunninghamia > Cunninghamia lanceolata. The sequence goes on along the minus strand of BSBN01001465.1, from coordinate 1,393,061 downwards.
TTTTTATAGTGTGAGACAATTCTAAGCACTATAATTCTCACATATAAAAGCCTATCATCTAAAAATATATTTATTTATTTAACTTTTTATGTTGCACCTTATGCATGGAGGATTTTTAGAGCTAGAAGGAGCAAAGGATTATCTCTGATTTATCCTTTTGGAAAAGTTAGGGTTTCATTTCAGAAAAAAAGGGGAAAGGATCATTAATTCCCTACAATTATTGTTGTACCATCATAATACTGAGAATTTTTTGGTTTCTGATTTGTTTCTGCGTAATCCAACCGCTAGGCAGCAATTCGAGATTGAGTATAATCTTGGCAATTTTCTCAGATGCCATCAGATGTTTGGAAAAACAAATCATAGCTACAAACAACCGATGGGAAAACACTTTTCCAAATAACTTAACAATGAAATGTTTAGCTTTATAAAGACAACAGGTGAATAGGGGAGAATAAATATTTTAATAAACATAGACCTACGAACGTGGAAGATTTATAATTATGAAGTTTTTTCAACCCTGGGCATTACTCTCCTACACTTTTACCTGTCATCCACACCTCCACCCACACAACATTCAATATTCATTAGCTATATTTAGTTATATTTTTTTCTTTAGATTATGGGGGCTATTTTATATTTTAATTTACAATTTTTTTTAGATTTTTGTTTACTCTATTTTTATTTATGGTCTTCTCCTCCACCCCTGCTGTTAGAAACGCCTCTCGGTGTAATTAGATTATGGGGGCTAATTTATACTTTTATTTAATTTTTCATTTGCAATTTTTTTAGATTTTTGAATTTTTTTATTTTGTTTATGGTCTTCTCCTCCACCCCTAGAGAAACACCTCTCAACATAATTAGCTATTTGAATGTATTTTGTAGTGTTGTTACTAATTTCCAAGAATTTTATAAGTGCTTCCATCATTTCATAAAGAAAAAATAACTTTGAAAGTATTTTAATGTATTAACTAGATTTTCAATCATTTTATAAGAAAAAATTACTTCGAAAGTATTTTAATTTATTAACATCAATGATGATTTCCAAAGATATTCAACAATGACACAATAAATATTAACCATAATAAGGATCAATCCATTAATTTTTCTTTTTCAAGTATGTATCTTTCCAATAATACTATAGTTTTGTAGGATACATTATGTAATGCACCACATTAAAAATGCAATATTCTCAAAAATTAAAAGAAATTATAAACTTGTCTATTTCTATGTTATACATATTGTTAAATGCATTTGAATATTTAATGTTTGTTTATTAGCACACTCATTTTTATACAATGGCAATGTGTTGTGTGCAATACAAACACTATATACACAAAGGTTGTCCATGACATTCAAAAAAATAGTAAAACATCTATTATAACAACATGAATGTCATGATCATATCTTCTAGGAGATCATAATGATGATATTTTTACATGATTAAATTACATCAACATAATTGAAAAAAAAATCAAGATTACAATTTATGAATTGGTACAAAACTATTGTAAGACATTGAAATTTGACATCAAGACATCATGAACATAGTGGGACAACAATGAAAGTACATCAAAAAATTGTATTAACATATCAAATGAAAATACTTGATGTGTGCCTTTTAACTAAACCACCTTCCTAATTACATTATTTTGATATTACCATGGTAGGTCTTATTTTCTATTAACATGGGCAAAGGATGACAATGTGGTTCTATTGGAGGAAATGCATACAATCATTCAAAATATAGCTTGTAATTGTAATTGATCTTAGATGAATAGTGAATATATTTATTTATTTTTCTTTGCACTTTTTATATTGTTGCACATATGAAGAATCTTTCTCGTAGACTTCTTGATGTACTCTTCAAACATGTTTAATGTTTCTTGATGCATCAACACATACATTTGTATATACTCTTCAAATTGTCTACCCTAACTTTAAGATTGATATTTACTAGTAAAAGCACCTAAAGATGTTATTTGGTCGATAGGCACATATATAAATAGGTTTATTGGCCAAGCACTACACATTTATGTTTTTTTGTGAAATTCATTTCATGTGGCCAATAAGACTATTTGTATATGTGTCTATTGGCCATCCAATATCACCTTTAGGTGCTTTTACTAGCTTATAACAACCTCGTGAGTTTAATAATTTAAGAGATTTTAATGAATATATTAAAAAGAAGTGACTTGTAATCTATTATAATTTATCAATATCCATAATTATTTGCAACAACACCATGAATTACTATAAAAAGTCACAAGAATTTTAATTTATTTTAATTCCCTGTGCACAACGTGAATTACAAGAACATTAAATACATATACATCATTAATATAACCTATACAATGTTATTGTGTAATTATAATCTAGTCATAAAATATATTAAAAATATGTTATAGTTATAAAATATATTCAAAATAGGTACCATAAAATCTAAAATAAATCCATTTATCTTTGTACATAAGAGACAATTTTGTTACCATCTATAGATCTATGTTCTCGGTTCATAAAAAGCATACAATATAAACAATTCATAATTTAGATTTATACGAAGGAAAGTTTGCACTATAAAGATGAAAATCAAGAATTAGTAAGAGACAGCATCAACTATAAAGAAATTGATCCAATTTTATTTTAATGTAAAAAAGTTATGTAAGGGGAAATAGTCAATTTCAATTTGAAAATATGTAATAATTCTATGACCCAAAGGGTCATGAGTCCTGAGTCTCCTAAGCCTAGCACGAAGGTTGTTTTATTTATTGATAAGTCAGAGACTTTCTTGTCTCCTTTCTTCATCTCGTAAGACCAGTTGTATCAAGGGTTGTTGATCTCTAATGCATGTTTGATGTTCTTGTTCTTCCCTTGCTCTTTCTATGTTATGTTGATGAATTGGATGGGGGAAGTTCTCCCCAGGTAAAAGTTCAGAACTATGTCACACTTTTATAAAAGAAATGGCCAGCACAAATACAATTTTCCAACTTGGAGTGCCTAAAAGTGGTGTTTATGTTTTGAATTTTAAAATGATATAAACCAATGAAATACAAAAATCTTAATGTAGTCTATGTTTATATTTTTTTAATTTAAAAAAAAAAGTTGGAAATATTTTTTATAAATTTAAGAGTATAAATTTAATTGCTGAATTTTTTTTAAAAAGGTGAGGTTGATGGCATGTCACAAAAATTAAAGCAATTTAAAAAAAAATATTCCCACTTAGGTAGCTTCAAAATCTAGTGCATGGAGAGCTTTTTTTTATGAATATTTATTTGTTAATAATTTTAAAGTCAAATTTACTCAAATTGACATAGTTTTCATGGGATGCCAACTTTTGTCTAATTTTTTTATCATTAAAAACAAATTATACCCTCTTGGAGAGGATTCTCTCCTCTAGTGCACTGTATACTTTTCAAGAAATTTAAGTATATATTTTAATATATATATTTTAATGTCTAACCAGTTGCATGTTTAATTATAATAACTTGCTTACAATAAATTTAAAAATAATCCTAATATAACTAATCAAAATGTAATGTCCCCATTTTTTAGCTAAGTATAATTTTGGCACTTCATCATGTGGGAATTGCAATTTCTATTGTAATTTCTCATATCCAGGGGGTAGGACCTATAATTGAGGGGCCAAATTCATGGAGTATTTTATAAGGCCAAAATGAAAAAGGGAAAATGAAATCTTTAATTACATTTTCTCTAATCTATTTTAGATAGGACCTATTGACAATTGGTGTTCAGTGTGTCCAAGCTAAATGTGATCCAATGCAAATTCAAAAGAGAATTGAAAAAGGGGATCGACCACCATAGAAGTACCCAACGAATGCACAAGGAGAGAATCAAAATTCAAATTCAAATTATATTGTAAAAGGAGGCTCCAAACTCCCAACGTCCACCTAGGATCATGTGTCATTCCTAGTTGTCACCCTCATGAAGAAATTCGGCTCAAGCAAAGGCCAATAATAACATGGAAATATGTGACCAACGGTTGGAGAAGTTGGATCATGTGCCAAGATGAAGACATTCGCCCAATGTTCATTGCTTAGAGTTTTGCGGCCAAGCTAAAAATATGTCATTCACCAAGGAAGGATGTATTCGCCTATGCAAAGAGGGTTCGCTCAGGTGGAAGTTCAACCAAAGCAACGATACAAGGAATGAAGTAAGGGAAATTTGCCAAAACCAAGGAAGTTCGATGCATAATGCCTCTAGAGAATTGTGATTACCTATTCCACTTGTACAACATTTATAGAAGAAGAGAAGTCATAAGACAACTTGTTGGGATGGATGGCAAACATGGAGACATAATATGCAGCTACGAGACTGAACTAGTTACACATAAGTCTTCATTAGAGGCTTGCTTGGGTCCTATCTAAGTTGATGGTCACCAAATGGAAGAGAAAGAGGGAAGTCAAATCTGCAAGGACATCTCCTAGGGATATGAGGTTAAAATGACAGTCCCAAGGCACATAGACAAGTCTATTTTTCTGAGTTATAGTAGTAGTTCCTTTCTTTTTGATATATTAGCCATAAGGATCAGTTTTAAGAACAATGTTTTCCATGAAGAGCATTACACCAAATTAGCCTTAATTGATGAAGTTGCTACATAAATAATTGAAAGGATTGGAAAAGATACTATAACAGGGTATAATAGAGAGTTTGATTTTCTAATTTGGAGCAGTAGTCAGTGGTACTTGCATGAACTCTTATGGGCAGCCTTGACACATGAGCATGAGATGATAGTAGTATCCTTACATGATGACTTCCATGGCAAGCTAAGATATGACTCTGAGTTCTTTATCCGTTCATTTCACATGGATCTGATATCACATATCATGGAGAGCTACTTCATGGGATATGATGATATCATTGTTGGTAAACATGATGCATTTGTGACCCCTCGTGGGGAGCTTGCTTTTAGTAGTCTACATAATGATGACTTTTGGATGAAGAAATTATCGAGACATGCTAAGGAGGTACAACTGGATCATGACACAAGGTATGAAGATATTAGGGTTACTTGGGGAATGCTAATACATATACACCAGCAAAGGTGTGTCATTTCAGCCCTAGCTCATAAGGCTTCATTCTTCACATTGTTAAAAGATGGCTGCTACACTTCACGATGCATTGACATTTGGCAATTTGGTGGAGTTTTAGAGGTTAGAGATAGTGGATTAGCCACTCACATCATGGCCTTTGGAGAGGAAGTCATAATAGTTTCCATTCATGATTACTCTTTGATCCTTCGTAGAAATGGCATAGGTTCGGGCACTCTTATGATTGGGTGGATAACCACGGTTGCTTTAGGTTCATCCATGAAGGCCTTTGCATTGGAGTACACCTTAGAGGTATGGACCACTCTTGCATCGTGGTATGGTGTTACCATTTCTTCTTTGGAGATGTTCGGGTTTGGAGATATGTATCATGCCTTCGAAGGGTTTGATTCCCGGGGATTGACCATTCAATGCAAAGAGAAAGCACACAAGTTTAGCATCACAATTGGTGAATACACTCTTGATGATAAGGTGGAAGACAATGAGAAAATGGTAAGCATGCAATGGCTATTTCCTTTGCAATAGGTCATGGAGTTAAGTTTCCAACACAATGGGTAACTAAATGAGTTGAAGGCTAATAATCATGAAGTCATGTGTGCTGGTGGGCACTTGATTTTTTATATTAATGGGCATGGAAAATTTTCTGATTGGTTTGAAGATAGCAATTATATGTCTTGGTATTTTGATGAGATGGACATACTTACACTTTGTAGAGGAAGATATTTGTGTTCTACTAATATTGGCATGCAAAAATGAAGTATTGAAGACAGTCATTTTGCGGAAAAACAAGGCATTACACATTCTAAATTTTCATATAAGACCATTGAAGGTGAAGAAAAGGCACAAAGGAAAATATGATTATTGGCATCAAAGATCTAGGAAAGTAGTATGGATAGAGAAGATTGAAGACAAATTAATTTTGAGTGACATATGGAGTTCTTCTGATCAACCTATTCATGTTTTTGGTGATGCATATGTCATGATTCAAAGGGTTGCCTATGATGCTTCATTGCTAGTCAATTATGATTTCAGTTTTAGTGCAACTGAGTTAGGAGCATTTTCTAATGTAGGAAAAAGGGATATCATTGCAAAAGAGAAGGCCAATGGCAATGTTGTGTTTGCATACACTTTGGATCACACTTTCTATATCATTTTTGGTGACATCTTCAGCTGGTATGTTGCTGGTCTAAGTTACTTCAACAAGATAATTTGGATGGATTCACTCTCATTCACGATTGTATTCAACATTCACCAGGGGTTCATGATATCAATCTTCAGTTTCAGTTTAGATGGTGGGAGATCCTAGGATCATTTACATCAACATCTTTGAAATGATATATATGAGTTCATGTGGAAAGGAGAGATGGGTTTGGGATCTGGTATCCATTGATGATTTCTTGGGACAAGCAATCTCGGGGAGGGAAGACTTGTAATGACCCCATTTTTGAGCTAAGTATAATTTTGGCACTTCATCATGTGGGAATTGCAATTTCTATTGTAATTTCTCATATTCAAGGGGGTAGGGCCTATAATTGAGGGGCCAAATTCATGGAGTATTTTATAAGGCCAAAATGAAAAAGGGAAAATGAAATCTTTAATTACATTTTCTCTAATCTATTTTAGATAGGACCTATTGACAATTGGTGTTGAGTGCGTCCAAGCTAAATGTGATCCAATGCAAATTCAAAAGAAAATTCAAAAAGGGGATCGACCACCATATAAGTACCTAATGAATGCACAAGGAGAGAATCAAAATTCAAATTCAAATTATATTTCAAAAGGAGGCTCCAAACTCCCAACGGCCACCTAGGATCATGTGCCATTCCTAGCGGTCACCCTCGTGAAGAAATTTGGCTCAAGCAAAGGCCAATAATAGCATGGAAATATGTGACCAAAGGTTGGATAGGTTGGATCATGTGCCAAGATGAAGACATTCGCCCAATGTTCATTGCTTAGAGTTTTGTGGCCAAGCTAAAAAGATGTCATTCGCCAAGGAAGGATGTATTCGCCTATGCAAAGAGGGTTCGCTCAAGTGGAAGTTCAACCAAAGCAATGATACAAGGAATGAAGTAAGGGAAATTTGCCAAAACCAAGGAAGTTCGATGCATAATGCCTTTCGCCCATGTTGAGGATCAATACATTTGCCTAGGTCATTCAGCCATAGCATTTACCAAGGTTAAGGAAATTGAAGATGCATTCGCCAAGGAGAAACAAGAGTTCAATCCTATTCGCCAAAGACATGATGCAATAAATAATACATGCAAGAGATATGAATCGATGCATGGAAGCCGTTATGCCATTTGGCCATGATAGAAGATAGACATATTCAGCCAAGGCTATGATAGAAGAAAAGCATTTAATGCCCCTTCGCCTTGACATGAAGGAATTCGGCCATGCAATCACATCTACCCATGAAGGATCACTCTTACCAATGCACAAGCCTAATCAACCATGAAAGCTAAGGATAAACAGGGGAGCTCATGACATTTGAAGACATGACTGATTTGGTATATTTTTCCTATTCTTTTCAAGCTTGAAGATTCCAATTTTCATTGCTTTCTTGCAAGGAGATGTGCCCTTGCCAATAGGGAGATGATCCACTATGATTTATGAGGTGATATTGCTCTAATTTCACCATTGGATTCAAACTTGCAGGTATTAGGAGAGATAGAGAGAATTGGCGATCATTGTTGAAGGTTTGGTGTCAAGATCTTGGACATTCAAACATTCACTATTCTTGCTGATTACATATAGTCTTTTTAGTCACTGGCAATAGTCATAACAGCTAGCATACAGTGTCATTAGGAGTTACAAGGCTCATTGAGTGTTGAAGCTACTTAGCATCCATTTGGCAACCTTCCTCTATTATCAGGCTATCATTAGAGCCTATATTTGAAGTCAATTGTAATTAGTTGAAGGTCTGATTTGATTTCTGTATGTCACTATCACAGTGGACAGCAAACTATTGATTGTAATTCCATCATTTCTCTTGAAGGAATAAAGCATTTTGAGTTGCGTTTCATTGAGTATTTGTGTACTTGTTCAATCTCATTTGAGAGGGCTAATTGTTTGCAAGTATTCTTAGTTAAGTTGCAATATAAAATTCAATACGACCACTAAGGAACATTACACAAAATATTAGAAAATTTATATTTCTAATTTCTAGACTCTAAGATCTACCAAAAGATATTTTAAATTTTTTTTATGAAAATACCCTTTGGTTGGAGAAATTTGTAGTCGAACTTGAAGTTTTGTTCAATTTGTTGAAAATGGGGGCTTCGCTGCCACATGAGATGCCACATAGACAATTTCAGGCGAGACGGTATCGCTAAGAAAGGTTTTGGGCAAAAATCAAGCTCGCCTAAAACCTTTAATGCAAATAAACATCCTTTTCAAAGTCGCAATGAGATTTTATAAATTTAAAAATTTAGGGTGAAACTCTTTATGCCATGTAGGTGCTACGTGGTTTCGAGCTTCTCCTGAAACTATTTAGGGTGAAACAATTTCTATAGAAACTATTTAGTTGGCCAAAGGTGTGACATAGTTCTAAACTTTTACCCCCAATCTCATCAAGGATGGATTGTATCCAATCTCCACTAATGCCTGGGCACATTGAATTCTTGGCAATAGGGGGAAGTGTTGTGTTTCACGTTGAATGTGTTTGAATTGACGTTTACCTCGTGATAAAATTGAGGGTTTCCCCTTGTTTGACTATTTGACTTTGAATTGATGTTTAGCTCATGATGAGATCAAGGGTTTTGTTCTTGTTTCAATTGTTTGACTTGAATTATGTTTACCTCATGATGAGATCGAGGGTTTTGTTCTTTAAGTTTTTCTAATGTTTTTGTAATTTTCTTATGAATGCATTCTAAATTTATGCAAAACATTTTTTGTTCCTTTTTTTTCAAATTCAAATGTTGTCTAATTACATATGAATTGAAATATGCATGCAACCTATATGTGTTTTTCAACGTGTAAGCTAATCCTATATTTTTGTAGTTTTTGTGGAACAATTTTGAATCTAATCTAACAAATTGAAATTGAAAAATGGAAATAGACATAAGATAATGAATAAGTAAGGTTAATCTAATTGAATCAAAGCAATGCTAATCTATGAAAATAAAGAAACAATCTATCAAGGAGAGAGAAAAGCAATGATTAGTTTTCCAAGAGCTAGAATGTGAGCTAATTATGCCGAGAGGCGTTATACAATTGACATCTACTAACCTGTCATAAGTAAAATAAAACTATCGTGTAAATAACTAATATAATGAATATTGGAATTGTTTGTTCCGTTTTCACGGGACACTTCTGCATAACTAAGGAATCATGGCGATAAAGAAACCATGCAAGCGAAATACAACAGAGTGACAGACTCAGTCAGGGAGAAAAAGAACAAGTATAAGGAAGTTTGAACCTGTGATCTCAGCACACCATGTGACACGGACAAAAATGCATGCAAGATGACAGTACCAAGACTTTATTAAATACACAAGAATTATTTTCATCTTTCTTTTGGCTAGATCGTAGAGTGCGGGCCATCTTTCATTGGTTCCATCTAAATCATATTATTATTATTTGTGTTGTAGTAATATTATTCTTTTGCTTGATTCACCATATTTGTAAAAATATTATTGATAAATTTATTTTAATTTTTTATATTATGGATTTGAATTTACTTTTAGTTTTTGGTATATTATATGTAAAAGATGTTGCATCTATTTCATTTCATTTGTATTTTTATTATTTTTTAATTTTAAGAAAATGATTTATTGACAAAGATGACAATAAACAACATGTACATGCAAACTCGAAGGCAGTAACTGTAAATCTACAAGGAAAGAAATTTATTTAGTGAAGTGGTTATTTGAGCACTTATGATATAAGTTTATTGGATCATTTAATTGTGCCCAGAAAAAATGGCATAAAGTTTTGACAGATTATTGTGAGGCGTCCAAGCAAGAGCAATAGGGAAGAAAAATTCCAATTTCCTCTATTTAGGCAGTTACTATCAAGAAAGGTTATTTACGTTTATATCTATATATAGAACCATGGTTAGAGTTAAGGTTGGGATTAGGGTTGGAATTAGTAATGGAGTAAGGGTTGGGGTTAGAATTAGGGTTAGGGATAGAATTTGGGGTTATCATTACAGTTAGAATTATGGTTAAAATTAGGGTTAGGGTTAGAATTAGAGTTAGGGATAGCATTACTATCAAGATTAAGGTTAGGTTTATAGTAATAATTTTGGTTTGAATTAGTAATAGAAATAGTATTGGGGTAAGAATTAGGGTTAGGGATAAAATCAAGATTAGAATTATAATTGGATTTAGGGTTAGGGTTACAATCAGGGTTAGGATTTAGGTTAGAATTAGGGTCGGTATTAATAACTTCTTATCATAATAATTATTATAACCCTAATTATAATAATTATGATTTAAAACAATTAGGGTTTATAATAATTATGATTTAAAATAGTTAGGGTTTATAATAATTAATATTATATCAATAATATATTATTTTAAAAAACGTATATATAATAATTTAAATATAATTATATTATATTATATTTATTATTATATATAATAATATAATAATAAACATAAATATAAATATAGTATATGTAAAACACGCTAAGAGATATAGGTGCCTTTTAATCAACTTCTCGAATAAAAAATGTAATATAGGCGTGTGTTTTATATATATTATTCCATGAATATCTTTAATTTTTTGAAATTAATTTACCACACATACGTAGAATAGGTGCCTCAAGAAGGATATATCTTGGTTCTAAAACATGAAGAACTTGGTATGACAAAGATGGCAGCACATAGCTTGAGCCATCATAAGTCCTTATGGAAACCCTCTCTTCCTCTGTAGTTGTGGGGTCCTCCTCTTGGCGAAATAAACCAAGATGGAAGCAAAATGAATAAAATGGAAGCTTTTAAACTTTGAAAACAATTGGGCATTAGAATACCTATGAAGCACTATGGCTTGGAGCTATGGAAGATTTGAAAATAATTTTGCATTAGAATGCCTATGAAGCACAATGTCTTGGAGTTATGGAAGCTCAATGCAAGAATGAAAAGGCTCGCGAGGCCTACACAAGCATAAAAAAGTTATGGAGACAAAGTAAAGAAAGATCAACAATACTGATTTTGCCTCCCCAAATGCATAGAGGAGGGGGTATTTATAAGAACACCAAAGGTGGTGGTGATTAGGGACTTAACATAAATAGATTGGGGAGTGATTTGACTCTGATTGAGAGTGAACACTAATTGTAGAGGAGATCATAGGAGAAGAAATGAAGTTAACACTTGACTGATTGAAAGATAACTAAGATTGATTTGGAGATTAGATTGAGTTGATTGGGAGTGTTAGATTAGTTAGGATTTGGCAATTGGTTAGAGAAGAAGACTCATGCAATCAGGGCTCAATTTGGAGAAAATTTGGGCCAGAACTGGAAGAAAATATGCATGTTAAAGATGACAAGGCTTCCCCCTTCGAGAAGTGGCTCACCCCTTTCACCAAGGAAAGTCATGCCTAGAGATCCTACTTAATTTTGTGGGTCACCCAAGGAGATCCTGAAATCATAGGCAGTGGCCCACAAAGAAGGTTTTGTGCAAGTGGTTTCCAGGATGGTTAATGATCTAGGAGGTGTAAGAATGGTTTTGACATCCTAAAACTAGCCATAGGATCTCTGTAGTGTGGGTCACCCCTTTCACTAGGGAAAGACACCCCTGAAGATCTTTATTTAGCTACAAGGTCACCCAGGGAGATCCTACAATGATAGGGGTGACCCAAAAAAGAAGGATGTGACATGAAAATTGAATAGGAATAGAATGGGGAGGTTAATTAGATGATTTTAAAGGGATGAAATGATGAAAATACCCCTAGGTAATGTGAATTTCTCCTCTTTGTGAAGTGGATTGATGAGGTTATCGAGGCTAGGAAGCGACATAAAGGATTTTTCAAACTTTGATCAGAAGGCAAGCTAGAAGGTGTGCAGGACCATAGAAGGTTAGTCTAGAGGTTAGGAAAGCACAAACAAAATAAAATATATATATTCATCCTTACATGTACATAATTAGGACTATAGCGGGCTGCCATGTAGGCATGTGCATCTTTTTTCATACTTACATTACCCTGAGGTATTCTAATGTGGGAGCTAGTAGGGAGAAAAAGCTATAACATCATTTTATTAGATGGTTAAACATTTATTACATTCATTGGAGACGACTTTTTTAAACCTATTTCTATTAGAAGTCGTACACAAGAAAATGAAAAAAAACCAATTTCTTAAACTAATTTCTATTTCTATTGGAGTTAACAAAATTAGAGTTTGATGTTAACCTAATGCCTCCTTTACCCCCTATTCAACACATCACATAATTAGATCCTTCTTTTATCCTAACATGCCATTATATGCATCTCCATCATTGAATAATGAAAAATTAAAAAAAAAACTAGATATAAGATGGCAAAGATAAAGAATCAATCTAACCTAATAGCTCACCTTGCAAACCTAGAACCATTGATCTTTTCCTTATGATGATCAATAGAAACCATTAACTATTTGGGCAAAGTGTATGCATATGATCACATAGCATGTTTGCCTATTGTAGATCTATTCAATCCTTATCCAAAACCCACATAGAGACAAACCCCAAACCAAAACCCACTTATTAGTTCAACAACAATCCAAAAAATATCTCAGGAAGGAGTTAATCATGATCATAATCTACTGATTAACAAAGACATTAAATAGATTGTATACTAGCTTCTTATTGTCTATATTAAAAGGTGAAGTAACATTTTTCTCCTTTAAAAAAAATGTTTAAGCGTTAATATTTTGCATCTTTTTAATGGCCAACTAGAAATACAAAAACCTTCTAGCTAACAAAATGGCAAATATGAACAAATTTAGAGACCATGTTCAACACTATGGCACTAAAATTAGTCAGAGAGTTCAACCTTAGGTCCCTTCATATATATGTAAACTCTATACAATAGGAATATTGGCTCTTATTTCTCATAAAATGGATTTGTTCATGCATTTATAACAATTCCTCCACCATGTCTCTAGATTGTGCCTTGAATGTCAAGTTACAATTTTTAAAAATGATATGCAATATTAAATTAAGAAAATTTACCTTTTCAATGATAGCCATATGTTACATAATTAATTATTCTCTTATCGAGGCAATTATTGCAGTCATTGTCCCATAAGTCCATGAGGAGTGAAATCCCTAACACCAACCTCATTCTCAAAATAATACAGATGCATTTCTAACCTACCCACTAAGAATTGTAAGTTTAAATGAATATGTAGGGAGGTCCTCATAAAGTATGGGAACCAATTCAAAGATATATGCAACAACCAATAACAAATGTAAAAATCAACTTCATTTAAGTATTTAGGGTAGAAAACATATTTACCAAAAGAGAAAATTTTAAATCATCACATATCAATAGTGATTATATTATCCAAACACTTAGCCACAGTTTGCCTAAAACAAAATTCATCTGGGTCAATTGCCCTGTCATTGTTTTCAATATAAATGTATTTCTAAAAATTACAAGCTTTAAAAAAATGGAGCACATTCCTTTGTTAACTAGTTGGTTCCACGTTAAATCTAACTATGTTTTACAACTTTAGTTTGTATTGTACTATTTCTCTAGTTATGTGTGCCTAAGCATATATATAACTAGCACTTGCACCCACATGAGGTTCAAGGAATATACCGATAGGAACAACCATTTAGAAAAATTTCCAATGTGAATTTTTTTATGGCGTGAGACAATTTTTAGAACATTATAATACTCACATATAAAAGCCTATCGACTAATTAAGACATAATCCTATTCTCATCCCTGTATGAAAATTGAATTAAAATGAAAAAAAATAATAAATAGTCTTGGCCCCCTATAATCCCTAAAACCAAAACCTGCAGTAAGGAAAGAAAAGAAGACAACCCACAAAGCAAAATCGTTTTCTCCCCCCTAAAAAAGGGGCGTAAAAAGTAATTATATTGAACTAGTATCATACAAAAGAGGAGGCTAAATATGAACGGCAAGTTCAAACCCTCTGTAGAAAAATGTCAAGTTCAAATCTTCTATAGAAAAGCTTTCCTTTTTATCTCCCAAATATAGCAGGGAGGAAGGAAACCGAGAACTTATATCTTATATACACTGAAAACTGTATTGAATATACAGGTAATGATGATGGATCTATTTGTATAACTATCTATTCACAGATAAAGCCCAGGCCTTCTCCTTCATACCATTCGGCGAGGGCATGGAAGGCTTGTAATTATTAACAAAAACATCCTTCATCTCAGTTGTTAGATGTAATATAGCTGTGCAATCCTTGGGCAAAATTTTACTCTCTCCTTTATTATTACTGATATTCTCATCTTTTGCCTTGATTTGTATCAATTGGCTATGCAGAAAGGGTCTCTATTTTACTAAATCTACCATGTAAAGTTGATTGCCCATTCCTTTATACCTAGTTAAATGACGACAAAAGTTGGATGGTGGAGAATAAGTCGGTCAAAGAAATAAAGAATAAGTCAGTGAGAATTTAAGGCTAAAATCTGATATATAGATTTGATATACAAATTTGATCTTTGATATCATAATATCTGATACAGATTTGATCTTTGATAATGATATCAAGTAAAAGTTGCATTTTCTCCTGAGAAGACATGGCGGTAGAGAAACATATTTACTAGCGGCTGAGCGAGAAAAAAATATGACGCGAGACAATTTCAAGCACTATTATGCTCACGACTAAAAGTTTTCATTATTAACCAATTTTGATGAAAATTTTCTGGTGCGAATTTAACGGCGTGAGACAATTCCAAGCACTATCATGCTCATGACTAAAAGCCTATAGGCTAACTACTCTCATGAATCCTAAATTTGAAAATCTACAAAAGCCCCAATTAGCCCACCTTAGATTGAAAACAAAATGAACATAGAACAAGGAGAGATTAATTCAAGTAAAACTACACCACCATTGACCTCTTGAGGATTTTTCGTGGATCTACCAATATATTAAAATTATTTAGTGGCATTATCAAAATCTAACCATATAATTTACAACTAGAGTGTCACAATTGTGGCCAAACTAACATTGATTTAAAACCTAAGAGAGTTAATTGTAATAAAAATAAGGTTTTATTGCAAGGTGCTTAATCAAGAAAGGCACTAGGTTGATAATTAACTCCCATAATTACAATTTCATAATCAATGGACAATCAATCATGAGTTTTTGGTAAAGGCCTTTACGATCCACTCATTATTATATCCTTGAAAGTACTCAAAAAACACACCACATTAATGTGTACAAAGTACAAAAGTGAAGGAACACATCTTCCACACTTCAATTGCTATCAAAGAATTTGAAAAAAATTGAATCTAGGTTTCACCAAAAATATAAAATAAACAATTTACAGACAAATAAATATAATAAATTAAAGACAAACACATTCCATTAAGTTCAAAATGTGGCACTCATCACCCACCTTTCATGCGCAAGCTTAAAAAAACATTGGCTTCCTGATCGAGATTCAATGTGAGGATCAAGTTCCCTAGTTCAAGATCTTCAATGAACCTCCCTTTTATGGGATATATGTCCTTACATGGCCTACGGTGCACTAAAGGTGGTTCTCCCTTTCTATATACAAAGACCTTGAATACTTTCTCCATTTCAGCATAACCCCTGAAAGCAAACATAGTAAACACACTACTTCTTTAGATAATTGAGCCCATCTATAAAGAAACTAAATAAATAAATAATAAAGTAACAAAGGCACACAAAAATATAAATTAAAAAGAAAGTATGTAAGTAAAATTTGAGGATGAAAGGCATGCATGTTGCATTGTGTATTGAATACAAAAGCCCTCTTTTAAGGGAGGAATATAGTGAATAATTGACATAAATTTTTTAGTTTTTCAACTCAAAAGGTTAAAATGGTAACAAGAAAAACTTTTCACCAACACCAAATCCATCCATACAACAAACGGTTTGTAGTGGCAGTTTTGCATGGTAACCATTTTTACTCCATCTCCCTTACATCCCAATGATTGTAATTGATTTTTTTCTAAAATAAGAGTAGGGGAGGGGATTTGAACTCATATCACTGGAATATGTTTTTATAAGGATTTAGATTTGACTACATAAAGATGAACTATAGAATTTGTTGATCTATCAAAAGCTCAAAATGGTAGCCAAGAATGAAGTGCTTCCATAAGATAAGTACATGGACAACTCTTGTAACATATAAATCATGTTTGGGGTATTTCAACTCATAGTCCTTGATATTTTTTGACTCACATAATCCTCTTGCATAAGAACTACCGCTAAACCCTCTAATGAATAATTGATGCAAACCATAATATTGGTAACAAGATCCATCACTACAAGAATGGGTGTGTTAGTGAGAAGCTCCATAAGGATTTGCAAGGCCATCTCACACTATTATATCCAAACAAACTTCTTCCCTTTTCATCGAAGGGTAGTGATAAGTTGTGCAACCCTAGAGAATTCATGCACAAACTTATGGTAGTAACCTACCAATGCTATGGAGCTCTTAACCTTTGATATATTGGTGGGTATTTCTCACTCCACCGTAGTCTTCATCTTTGAGGGCTATACTAAGATATCCTCACTAGAGATAATGTGACCTATATATTATAAGTGCCCAAATTTGGACAAGTAAACATTTCAATGTTGGATGATGATCTACCTGTCCAACACATGAACCTACATGGTGCAAATAACAAAACTCTCTCTCCAAATGAATTTTTATGTGATGGAAGTGTCTAGTTGGCCTATAGGAGCCTCCCTCTTTGTTTTTTTTTACTTATTTGATTATTTTCCAAGTGTTTGTCCCTTGTTGCCTTGCTAATTTTTAATTTTTGACCTTTGATGACATGCTCACCCATTTTATATTAATTTGCACTGTTGCAACTAGGAATCTACTCTGATAAATGACTTTCTATTGTAGTGAATTGTTACATCCCCAAACTTTGACTATGTTTTACTTTTACTTTCATGAGATTAAGTGGATAATTAATCATAAATTAATGATTTGACGTTTAGGAAAATGTCAGGATAAATAATTGATTTTATGAATTATATTAATGCATAGAATTTGACATGAGATCAAAAGATATTGAGATTATTTAATCATGATGTATAAAGATTTGTTGATGATACGCTAATCATAGTTTTTATGACTGTGAATGAAATAGGAAATAAATTTTTGCCTCCCAGAAAGGAAGGAGATAATCATTGGAGAGAAGGGAATAGATGTCTTGGAAAAGTTAGGTTTGCCAATTGAGTTCCAAGTTGTACATTTCGTGAACCTTCTGAGACGGGGTATGTATTAGTTAACTCTCCTTGTTTAGTCAATCTCAACTCAACCATTGCCGATTTATTGTTAAGGGTTTTTCGACATCATCTATGTTTGATTTGGTTGAGAAATGTTTAGAGAACATCATTGGTATTTTGAGTTTAATCTTTTCTTTTTTGATCAGAAATCTCTAATATATATATATATATATGAATTTTTTGAGAGTATCGATTAAACTATTTGTTTGTCTGTGCAAAGGTACGAAGGGGAGTAAATCTCAACCTTGTATTTGTATTTAGTTGTACGATTATTTTTTCCCCGCACCCATAATTATGGTATTACTACCATCATGTTAATTTGTTACATTTATTTAATAAGTTTATCACTATTTTGTTAAGAAGATATGTTTCATAAGGCTTTAACATTAATCTTTTGTGATAAGCCATCTTGGTATGTAAACTACTTTACTTACGTAGTGGTGCATGTTCTATATCCACGTTATTGTGGAGTAAGTGGAGTTTAAAACCACTATTGATTTAGAGATATTCCTGCTTATGGGCAACACCTGTAGCATTGCATGCTACAAGGAGGAGAACTTTTAGAAGAGTTTTGTTATCCTGCGGGGAAGAGGGGAGCCTCAGTATAGTTGGGGGATACGAGAGTCATTGTATTCCATGTTGGTTTGGTGGGATAGAAACAACACTTTCTTGGAGGAAATGCATTAAGTTTAACCAGACAAAACTTGAGGGAGCAAAAAAAAAAGAGCATCGTGAGGGAGTGCAGTATGAAAGATGGTTACACAACTATAGTAAGCCAATACTATTATAAAATATGTATTATGTGTAGAGTTCATATGAGGCCACTACATGCCAATATCATTGCATTACATGTGCCCTTGTTAATAAGGCTTCACGGATACAACAAGCCAACATCATTGCATTACATACATTCTTGTTAAGATGGTCTCATGGCTACAACAGACCAATATTATTGCATTACATACATTCTTGTTAAGAAGCCTCATGGCCACAACAGACCGATAGTCAAGGTTAGACAATTATAGCCTGCTATCATTTGAACAATAGCCATGAAACCATAATAGTGATTCCTTATCTGTTTCAAACAAGATAATATCTTTAATAAGTGTTCTCGATGATACTACGAGAACTTTAACTTTTGCTGAGAGACTTTGGTCGACTCCCATTGGCTGTATGGGTTATTCTTATAAGTCAACACTTTCTATGTATTTGTATGGCAAAGTTTTGAATATTTGGGGTAATATGTCAATGATAACAAATGACAAAGCCCAGTTTTGAAACTACATGCAAAAATTTATAAAGGAAATCCACTTGTAGAAGTGAACAAGACTGTTCTTGAACAAGATGGACTTTCGAGTTCTATAACCATAGTATGTTATTATTAATTCAAGAAATGAATAGTATCTATTATATACAAATGTATATGATTGAAATTATAAGAATATTTTGTACCCCATTATGGCACAAGATGACCAAATTTATGACAATCTAGAAGAGACTTGTGGTCGATAAGACATGTCAAACAATATTAGCTACTTAGCCATGATTCGGTAAGTGCCGTAAACAAAAATTGTACATTGAAGCTTGTAGTGTGATGTATGTCAAATAGCTCTTTTGTTTGTATGACAAAGACTCTTTAATATTTATTTCGAATGAAGGGATTAGAAAAAAGGTAATTTTCTAAGAATATCCCAACATGCATAATAAATCTATAAATCTTCTCACAAGTGTGTGGTCGATTAATAATAGACATTCTTTTGTCGATATAGATTAGATGAAAATCCTTGAACTGAGTGAAGTACCTCAGATGGACTCACAAAGTTATAAACAAAACCATTCTTATGTCAAGATTGAGACATCAAAACCAAGAATATATGTACTTTTGAAACAAGGAATAGAGTGACCGGGGGTCATAGATTCCACGTTGCAGTTGCAACAAGAAATCCCTTCAAAAGATTAAGACCCAAATCTAAATCATTTTGGTATTGTACTCCAGAGATCAGAGTTAATAACTTGAGTCAAGAAGACTATGGGTGAGATCTATCTAAGACACCCCATGACTAGAATTGGTTAAATTGAATTCATTGTAAGATGAGATAGTTTCTAAGTTGAGTTAGAAGTGTGTGAACAACTGATTATGTTCATTGCAAAATGTCTATATATATTAAATATTTGGCCAAAGTAATGCATCCATCTCTGTATGCATTAGTCGGTTCACTATGCTCTAGACTTGCATAACCATCTAGTAGTGTCATACTTAGTTAGAGGGGATCTATAGTTGTATGACCATGTTGGTTATGTAGGACACAACACTAGAAACTCATATGGAAAAACTTGTTGGTTCTTCATATCTATTCCCTTTGTAAACAGTAGGGCCACTTCCAGGAAGGAAGGTGTGTGGGGGACTGCCAATATGTGGTTGGAGGAAAAGCACTCAGGTGATGCTCTCCTTCCCAAGCAAATGATAAGCCAAGACTTATGAAAACAGATATCAAAACTCCAGATGCAGTATATTTATTAAGATGACTTGACAGTCAATTTTTATGTAAAGTATTTTGATTGCCATGAGCAAAATATTGTAATTATAAAGTGAAAGGTTTCACTAAAATGCTATCTTTGAATATGTTGTAATTTTAGTTTGAAAATATTCAAAAAAGATATGCGTTTTACTTATTAATTATGCAAATGATTAATGTGTTAGCTAAACAAATGCTTTCTAATGATTATGTTAATTTACTTTCTAGTAAATTTGATTTGTAAAACTAGGTAATATGTGAAGACGTGTTACATGAATGATTTATTGGTAAAAATGGTAAACGTTCCATTTTCATCTACCTTTTTGTTTTTCTCTTGTTTGGCTTTTTCCCCCATCTTTTATGCATTTTTCCTTCTTAAGCATGAGCACCTAGAAATTCTAAGAAGGGTTTTTTCCTTCTTTTTGTTTAGAAGTCTATAGATAGGGGAGATTGAGCTTTTTGATGGATCCTTCTTTCATTTTTTTGGCTCCCAGTTCTTGAAGAAAAGATAGAGAAACTTAGAGCTTCTTGAACACACAAAAATAACAAGTATGCATACAAGCTTTACAAGAAGGAAGATATCATTCATCATAGGTTTAGGTTGCCTCCAGATAATCTACACAACTCCTATAACCTCTAAGATCCCTCGCATGTTACATACTTTTTTATGTAACTTCTACTTCTCAAACAATGATAATCACACCCCCTTTACTTTTATTTTCATCCTCAACTATCTTTTCATTATCCATCACAAAAGGAAAACTTGTCAAGAAGGAGAGAAAGAGAAAAGAGTGAAATTGCTTGGTCCCTGAGTACTCTTTCACTACAA
The DNA here is from genome assembly GCA_027924645.1 of Cunninghamia lanceolata. NCBI lineage: Eukaryota > Viridiplantae > Streptophyta > Pinopsida > Cupressales > Cupressaceae > Cunninghamia > Cunninghamia lanceolata. Next base: position 1,372,256 of record BSBN01001465.1, on the reverse strand, counting down.
CACAATCTTTGCATACTTTGGATCTTAATTATCAAGGTGCAAGGATTCTTTATTTCATTTCAAATCTCATACCAAATTAATTTATCGATTAGTTTGAATTTTTCGATTGGAATTAAGTTAGTATGGTGTAGGAAAATTCCTTGCCTCAAGTTTGTAACATTTGGTTGCATTGCTTGGGTCTAAAGTAGATTAAGATTTTATTTTCCATAGAATAGTTCGAGTTTGTGTTCACTTCTTGTAAATATTTATCAAACTAGATTGATTCCTCTTTGAAAACATTCAAAATCATTACAAAAACCATTCATAAAAACCATAGTAAACAAACAACCCAACTTGCACAATCAAACAAGCAGTTATGTTCAACAAAAGTAAAGTGTTCATCCATACTCAAGTGTTGAAAAAATAGATAACAAATCAAATTTCACACATTTATTATTTTTTTAATTTAAAAATAAAATTACTTACATGTGTATTCTTTGATTTCTAGCTTTTTCATACTTTTTTAGTTCAAATTGTAAGAGGGAAAATATTCGTTGTCTACTAAATTTTGCATTGAAACAATTTTATGCAAACTTTTATGACTTGAAAAACATAAAATGATAACTTCTCATCTCTCTCTTGTTCTTGTATGGTAATTTAGTTATGAACATTTTATTCTAAAAATCACAAAAAGATAAATTGTTCTACCCTTTTCCTTGCATGCAAACTAGTTGCTTTTTCATAGGTTTCAACACATATTTAATCAAAGGGGACAAAAATTAATTGCTTTCTAGATTAGATTAGATTATTTTTCCTACTTTTCTTGCATGTGTGTTAGTTATATTTATCTTAGCATTCTAATACACTCAAAAATCATAAAGACACAAAAAATACAAAAAAAAAAAAAAAATCACAAAAAGTGAAAAGACAAAAACATTAGTTATATTCTTTACATTAAATCCTAAAGGCTTTAAAACTCAGTTTCAAACAAAAACAAACATCACAAATGGACGCAATTTTGCAACTTGCAAACAAGATCAAAATTGCATACACATTAATTCATCAGAAGAACTGGAACTTGCTTGTTTGCCACTCTTGCATATACTTTGACATTTTAGCACCCATTTGACATCCTTTAGCGCTCATCTGACATCTTTTAGCACCCATCTAGACTCTATCAGCACCCAGACCCTCTGTTTTAGTGCCTAGTTTGGAAATTGCACAAAACCTAAGGCATCTTGGTCATCAATTTAGTCCTCTCACTTCACCCAAAATCCTTTTGCATCCAAATCCACTCATGTTATCACCATTTTTTATCATCCATGTCCACTTAAACCTTGGGTTGTGATCCAATCATTATTTCCAAAATTAACATCCATTATCCTAAAACAAATCAACCTCCATCATCCAAATCAAATCCAACTATCCAAATCAATCATCCAACAAATCCAATCCAATCTTTCTAAGGTTGGGATCTAGATCATTTCATCCTCATGTTCATATTAGGCTCAAGAACTTGTCTATCTTAAGTTTAGTATAAACTTGAAGTCATCCCACTTGGATAAACTAGCTTAGGAACTTAGACTCTTCCTAAGTTAGTGGACTTCAAGAACCACGTTTTGCTTGGTGCATCTTGTCTACCCCAAGTAAGACAATCTCGTTATCCCCTAACTTAGGCTCTTTGTCCAACCTAAGTTCGTAAGGATAACATTTCATCTACATTCATAAGTGATCTAGATTTGAACTTAGGAAAATTATCATCCCTAAACATTTAGCCACATCATCCAACCCCAATCATAGTCATCCTTTTATGCCTCCCATCACACGATCACAAGCTAAGAGAAAAATGGATTATGGATACTAATCCCTCTCTCCACATGGTTCCACCACAAGCAATATGGAGGGATACATCAACCAACCCAAAATGGGTGAAGCATCCATACCATAACACATATATTCCCTCACGTTTGTCAATTTCCTTAATGAGAGAGGATTGCATCACAAATTCGACCAATTCCTTGACAATCACAAGGATGAATTCCTTGAAAGCCTCATTGAACATGAATCATGCCTCCCTCATTCATTTGACCAAGACAATCTCAAAGCAATCATTCATGACAAGCCACCATCACCCATCCTTGATCAACCATGGAGATGTGTCCCTAATCCCAACAACCATATCTACTATAATCCCTAGACCAACTTCACTACAACTATCAACACCATCCATACCATTGACCAACATATAGGGGGTAATACTATTTCACAACCACAAATATTGGATCCTCCTTATGGTTTACCATACAACATGCTACCATCCACCTTTCAAAATTTTGCCACACCATCTAACTTAAGCACACTTGCCGTGCCACCCCCATCAAACATTCCTCAAAACATTTCCAATACCAACACCATTCCACAAACACTTCCCCCCTTGAACATTCCTCAAAGGACAATCATCACCCAAACAACATTACCCCCTATGGTGCCTTCACAAACACCCCTCCAAACACAACATCCATTCACATCTCAATCACACAATCAACCTCAAAATCCCCTAACAAGCTATATGAATCCTACGTAAACATATCATTTGACCACTCATCAACAACCTCCCCATGGTGCTTCCATGTAAAATCAACACCAACAACCACCCTTCTAATCACAACATTCATATCATTCATCTACTCGCACCCAACCACAACATTAAACATATGGATCCCATGTCTATTCGTAAGCTATAGGTTTACTTCCATATATCTCACAACAATATGTCATCCCACGACAACAATCATCATTCCATCAACAATCGCAACAACCACCACTTTAATCCACATCACAACCTCCCCTTGCCCATCCTTTGGATCAAGAATGGTAAGAAATGAAAAACGCTCTCAAGAACCTCCAACTTGAGACTCAAAAGAAACATTATAATTTTGAAGACTTATGTCCCCATCTGTTTGATTGAAACATGACAACCATACCTTTTCCTCAACACTTTGAAGTACCAAAATTTGATAAGTACAAAGGAAAAGGAGTTCCCCGTGACCACATCAAGGAATTCTTCATGGCATGCCAAGAAGTGTCCTGAGATGATCAATTCCTCCTTCATCTTTTCCCATGAAGCTTAGGAGGTCAAGCCCTCAAATGGTTTATGCACTTGCCTTATGGCTCCATCTCAACCTTCACCGACCTATCGCAAAAATTTGTCACCCATTTCTCATACAACGTAGAGCATGAAATCACTGTGCTCGACCTTTGCAATACCAAACAATGAAATGGCGAAAGTTTTGTTGCATACTTACAAAGATGGGGAGCCCTTTTTAGTAGGCTACCTTGGACAACACTCGAAACAACTTGTACATATTTTTATCCAAAACTTGAACCAAGAAATGGCCTTCCACTTACAAGTACATTATGCCTCCACCTTCAGTGAAATCATAGATAAATGTGTCACCATCAAAAAGGCCTTTATAGCAAAAGGTTTGGTCAAAATCTACAATCGAAATGACAACGAAAAACCATCCAATGACAAACCTAAATTTTGGGCTAAGAACAAAAATGTTGTAGGAGATGGTGCTACTAATTCCAAGTTCATTCAAATAGCTGCTCCTAAACCTAAAGAGGCACACATTGTACAAAATATTTCAAACAATGTCTCGATGCCATTTGCCCCACCAAAACGAAATCCTCCCAACAATCCAAAATGTAAGTACACTCCTTTGGGTGAACCTCTCAAAGTTGTGTTCCAAAAACTTGTCCAATCCAACATGGTTGAGTTTCCCATGACCAAGCCCTTTGATGAAAACCAACCTAAACCTGCATGGTACAAGGAAAATGAGTATTGTGACTATGATTGTATCAAAGGACACTCTGTGAGGAAATGTATGAAATTCAAGAACTATATCCAAGATCTCGTCAATCACAGTGATATCCAAGTGGAATGAAATAAAAATACCTCACCTAATGATGGATTAGAAGTCTACCAAGATCCTCTTCCCAATCACAATAACCAATCTACATCCAAAACATATTCCTGCAACACCAATGCCAATAACCAAGCTAACAACATCAACTATAACAATGTTCCACCTCCTTACAATAATGTAGTAGGCTGAATTGATTTCGACTCTACTCATATCACCACCATCAAGATCAAAATAAATACCCCCAAATGTGTCATTACCACCTGACGTGGGTGTGTAACCATTAAAGGACCATCCCCCATCTTCCACCACTACCACTTCTGAATATAACATCCTCGAGCACCTTGGGAAGACCCTCGCACAAATCTCCATCTTGGAACTCCTTAAGACATCTACCATCCACCACAAATTGCTTGATAAAGCTCTCCAAGAGTCCCATGTCCCCACCGACATTCCACTTGCACAATTCCAAATTTTGGTGGCCCAATCATCCTCATCTTACCATCTCACTTTTAGCCAATCTGACATGCCGCTTATTGACCCCATCCATAATAAAGCACTCCATATCGAAGTCCAAATCACCAATCACAAAGTGAAGAGGGCCCTCTTGGATAATGCATCCAGTTTGAATATATGTAAATTAAAGTTCATAAAACTTTTGGGGTATTCAACAGCTGACTTAGAATCTTTGGTTATCTCCGTCAAAGTATATGATAATATAGAGCATGAATCAGAAGGCACCATATGTCTCCCTATCAAGGTGGGTCCTCTCACATTACCCACTCTATGTCATTTAGTTGATCTTGACCTCCCATACAATCTTCTCCTAGGTCGACCATTTTTACATGCTATACAAGCCGTTCCCTCCACCTATCACCAATGTCTTAAGTTTCCTCATAATGACGTCAAAGTCACTATCTCGCCGATCAACAACCATTTGAGTATTGTAAATCTTTGGAGGTTGTCTATGATAGACAATTTCATTGCCCAAGCACTTATGGGGAACATCTCAAAGACCCCTCTTCCATACCATCCATCTCGTCTCATCCTTCATCCACTCCATTTGTCACCATCGATTCATCACATGCTTCCACTTCCTCTTGTACTCTGACCCCTCAAGTATCCCATGTCAAGATCATAGACAAAGGGTGTGGTGAATATGAACTTCATAACGCCTTTCACGTGGGACAATTTCCTTTGACCCCCCGCTCCCATGTCCGTCACTTACAGAAGAAGACTCAAGAACAACAAAAGGTTGATGATAAGTTTCCCTTCGTCCTAGCAGAGGTCTCTCTCGAGAAGAAGCCACAAAAACATCCTTGAATGATTGGTTATACCGTGATGAGACCCTTCCAGGAAAAGTAGATCTTGAATATTTCAAGGAAAAATATCATGTACCATTTCAAGTATGTACCAAGATGCCCTACCATGGAAAAGGGCTTGGCATCGATGAACTGGGCACCGCAGAACGTATCTTGGTTAATCCCACATCCCCAAGCAATATTCCAAGTATTTTGGTTTAGGATATATATTGCCTACTATGACAATCTGTGGACCCGCTAAAAATTTGATAGAGGGGGCCAAATCCTCTTCTATTGTTAGGAATGTTGTGCCAAGTGTCATCATAGCTTCATGCAAATATCTTGATATTTCATGCATCTTCCTCGACAACGCCATCTTCCTCATTAACCTTCCCCTCATTCATCCCGATCTCATTACTTGGGATCATCAGGGACTGCGACCTCTCGACATGTTCCAAAACGATGAGGCTCTCTTTGCATTTGTAAAACTTTGTGACACCTCGCAATATGACATATGCTTGCATGCTCATGCCTGCTTTGGGGAAGAGGAGATCCTTATTCCAAATAAAAAATAGAAAATCATCCCCTAGTGAAAACCTCTTTGAGGCACTATTAGACATAAAAAGAGAAAAATAAAGATGTATCTCTTGGTGAATACCTATTCGAGGCGCTAGGATATGAGGATCTCCATCTTCCCCCCATACCTTCTTACTGGTAGGAGCGTTCCACTATCTTGCTTGAAGGCACACAAGAAATCAACCTCAGCACACAGGAAGAGTCTAAACTCACCCACATTACATAAAGTCTTGCTATCTAAGAAAAATCTAACCTTTCAATAGTACTCCATTAGCCCTTGATGTCTTTGCTTAGTCTTGTGCAAACATGTTAGGATTGGATCCTTCCTTAGTGGTCCATCATCTTGTGATACATCCAGAAGCACAACCAGTCAAACAAAAACTCCACAAGATGCATCCTCAAGTCGCCCTGCTCATCAAAGAAGAATTACAAAAACTATTGGAGGTCAACTTTATTTGCCCTATAGACTACCCTGAATGGGTATCCAATATTGTTCTAGTTGCTAAGAAACTTGGGTGCATCCGAGTATGTACATATTTCTGAGACCTCAACAAAGCATGTCCAAAATATGTCTTCCCACTTCCTAACATTGACATCATTGTGGACCTCACGACTGGGCATGAAATGCTCTCCCTCATGGATGGATTCTCAAGATATAATCAAATCAGAATTACCCCTGAAGATCAACATAAAACAACCTTTACATGTCCTTGGTGTACTTACTATTGGCAAGTCATGCCCATTGACCTAAAAAATGCAAGAGTAACTTATCAACGATCCACGGCTACTATTTTCCATGACATTTTGCATAAAATCATGGAAAACTATGTAGATGATCTCCTTGGGAAATCTAGAACAAGGGAAGAAGACCCTGAGGTTTTGTGACATATTTTTGCCCACCTTAGAGAATACAAGCTCCTCCTCAATCCTAAGAAATGTGTCTTTGGTATCACATTAGGTAAAGACTTGGGGTTCTGATGCAAGAGCATCCAGAGGTGTAAGTGCAATCTTGCATCACCCAAAAACAATGTTGATTCAAAATTGATGTCTTTATTTTCATTTCTTTTCAAAATTTGTGTTTTTGGATACCCATTTGCTTGAATAATGATTCAGAACCTTCAAAGTTTCCAACAGGGCTAAGGATACCAGAATATACCATAATTTACTATTTTTAGTAAGTCTTTATCAGAGAAGCGGTTGAGCCTAAAATTTTCCCCAAAGCTTTGGAATAGTCAAATAAGCATTCTTGGTAAATTTTAGCTAAGATCATGTTTGGATTTCAAGATATTAAAGTTTCAATTTTGTGAGGTACCCTAAAAAGTTCCAAAATTAGATTTGAGGCACTAAAACGTCCCGTAACATCTTGAAAGGTTAATGTAAATTTATTTACAGATTTCTAGTGTGATAGTTCACTTTGTGAGCTTTCCGGTGCTTCAAATGGTTTGTCAATCAGACACCTGGATCAAAAGTTATGCTTCCCAGAACTTGACCTATTTTTTGAGTGAGTTGCAAATTTCAAAATTTTGGCCAGCGACCACCAAAATGGCTATTTATGACTATTTTTAGGAACTCTGGATGGTAGTAGAAATAAGGGGGAAAGTGTAGAGTCAATAAAAGGTAGGAAAATAGAAACCCTAGCTAATTTGGGGTTACAGAAGGCAGAAGATTCTAGAGTCCTGAGATAGGAAGCTGTAATGTGTTGTAACCTGTGGAGGATTAATTTCTCTAATTATATTTGAGCTTTTGTAATGTAATGAGTTGTCCAAATCAATAAAAGAACATTCTATTTTCTACATGCAATTTCTATTGTTGTGTGTTTTATGATTTACCCCCTTCTTGAAGTGGTATCAGAGCAAGGGTTCGTAAGTGTGTAGACAAATCGCCGACCGTGAGGTAGTTTGCACTAGGACCTGAGGTTGCGGGTTTGCTGCAGAGATCAACATGCCTCCATGAAGAAGCCATGTTGGGAGAAATGCTTTGATGGAATAGGGTTTTAGAACCCTACAAAGACAAATCGATGCATTGCAAGAGGAGCTGCAAAGAGGGTTTGAGCCGAGAACGAGAGAAGAAATCGAAGATGAAGCTAAAGAAGATCTATTTGATGAAGAACAAGAAGTTGTAGGAGATCCTGCAGAAGTTAGGTTGTTAAGGGCCATTTTGAAGATCAGAAAGAGGCCCAGGATTGAAGTTTCTACCTATCCTGGATATTTAAATCTAGAACAACTTATTGATCGGATCAATGACATGGAGGAGTATTTCAAGTATGAAGATGTGGAGGACCCAGATCAGGTCAAGTTTGCAAAAATAAAGTTGAAGGTCCATGCCAGTATTTGGTGGAAGAAGGTCCAGTTAGAAAGGAATAGAAGAGGAAAATGAAAGATTACCATATGGGATCGTATAGTAGAAAAACTAAAGAAGCAGTTCATTCCTGTGAACTATGAGATGGAGTTGTTGAAGAAGTTGCAAGGGTTGAAGCAAGGTAACAAGTTTGTTAAAGAGTATATAGAAGATTTTTAAGATTAGTATCAAGACAGGCCATGCAAAGGTCAACAAGGAGAAGGTAGCCCATTACATTAATGGGTTAAGGCCAAGTATTCAAGAGGAGTTGAGCCTGGTTAGAATGACCACCATAGAAGATGCGTATTAGTTTTCCCTGAAGGTGGAAGAGAAGCTGAATAAAAGATTCGAAAGCAAGCAAAGAGGAAGAGGTCAAGGTGGAAGGACTAGTGGAAGATCTTATGGAGGCTGAAATGAAGATCAAAAGAAAAGTGAATAAGTTGGAACTAGTCGAAATCAGAGAGGAGATAATTCCTACTATCCTCGCGACCAGAACAATGGTGAGCAAAGAGGAAGAGGAAGAGGCCGACCTAGGCAAGGACCTGGAAGAGGAGGTTTCAGAGGAACCTGTTTCTAATGTGGAGAAGAAGGGCATCGAGCATACGAGTGTCCACAACATCAAGGAAGGATGAATAGAAGACCTTAAGGTAATGCACAAGTTGCACATATAGATGAAGATCCACAGTCTGAGCATTCTAAAGATGTTGAAAGGGGAGAAACCCTAGTTGTCAAAATAACCTTGTTGAATGAGGAGAAAGACCTAGATCAAAGGAAGAGTTTATTCCGCACAAGGTGCAAATGTGAAGGTAAGTGTTGTGATATTATTATTGGCAGTGGAAGCATTGACAATCTTGTTTCAGATGAGATGGTTAACAACATGAAGTTGATAAGAAGAAAGCATCCACATCCATATCGGATTGCATGGTTACAGAAGGACGATAGAGCTTTGGTCAATGAATAGTGTTTAGTCAAGTTCAAGATTGGGGACTACCATAATGAGGTGCTATGTGACATCATACCGATGGATGCATGTCATATGTTGTTGGGGCGGCCGTGGCAGTATGATAGGTGTGTTGTCCATGATGGCCATGCAAATACCTATTCACTGACAAAGGGTGGAGTTCGTCATAAGTTGAAGCCCTTGAAGGAGGTGGAAGAAAAGGTATTTAGTACTGCCAAAATTTGCTTGATAGATGGTAGGAAATTTTTGGAGGGTATGAAGCACGAGTGTCATTGCTTTGCATTGATTCCTAAGATCAGTCAAGAGAAATGTGAAGATGTACTAGCAGAAGTTTCAGATCTATTGGAAGAATTTTAAGATATTGTCTAAGATAATGTACCAGAAGGTTTACCACCAGTGAGGAAGATAAGTCACCAAATGGATTTGATACTAGGAGCCAGTTTGTCGAATAAGGCAACCCACAGAATGACTCCTACAGAGAATTAAGAGCTCAACAGACGAGTACACAAGCTATTAAGGAAATGACTGATAAGGGAGAGCCTAAGTCCATGTGTAGTACCTACAGTACTAGCACTGAAGAAAGATGGAGAGTGGATAATGTGTACATATTCTTGAGCCATCAATAAGATCACAATCAAGTATAGATTTCCATTGCCTAGAATGGATGACACAATGGATTGTTTGAGTGGATCCAAGTACTTCGCGAAGATTGACCTAAAGAGTGGGTATCACCAGATCTGAATAAGAGAAGGAGACAAATGGAAGACAGGCTTCAAGACAAAGGAAGGTTTGTATGAGTGGTTAGTCATGCCATTTGGGCTAACCAATGCACTGAGCACATTCATGCGACTCATGAACGAGGTATTGAAAGAGTTTTTGGGAAGTTTTGTTATTGTTTATTTAGATGACATTTTAATTTTTAGTAAGACTTGGGATGAGCACCTGATGCATATCATAGGGGTTTTAGAGAAGCTGAGGGATGAGAAGTTGTTGATTAATCTAAAGAAATGTAGTTTTGCAAAGGAGTTGGTATACCTGGGATTTGTTGTCTCATAGGAAGGTCTAAAAATGGACCTAGAAAAAGTAAGGGCTATCATTGAATGGCCTACGCCAAGGAGTGCTACAGAGGTATGTTCTTTTCATGGTTTGGCAAGTTTTTACAGAAAGTTTATCAAGAATTTTAGTAGCATTTGTGCACCCCTAACAGAGATAATGAGAGGGGATAGAAAAGAGTTTAAATGCACTGCAGGAACAAACAAGAGTTTTGGTGCATTGAAGCAGAAAGTCACTGAGCAACCTATTTTGGCACTTCCAGATTTCAATAAGGTATTTCAGGTAGATTGTGATGCCAGTGGCAGTGCTATAGGAGCTATTTTGAGTCAAGAAGGTAAGCCCATTGCCTACTTTAGTGAGAAGCTTAATGATGACAAGAAAAAGTATTTTGTTTATGATCAAGTGTTTTATGCAATAGTTCAAGCTTTGAAGAAATTGAGACATTATTTTTTGCCAAAAGAGTTTGTTTTATATAGTGATCATCAAGATTTATAATATCTTAATAGTCAAGGAAAGTTGAACCGGAGGCACTTAAAATGGGTTGAGTTTTTGTAGAGTTATACTTTTATTTTGAAGCACGGGAGTGGGAAGTCCAACAAAGTTGCAGATGCCTTGAGCAGAAGGCAAAATTTATTGACAGAAATGAAGATAGAGGTTGTTGGGTTTGATGAGCTCAAATGTTTGTATCATAAAGATCCAAATTTTGCAGAGGCTTGAAAAGCTTGTTTGGAACCTGTTACATTGGACAGAACAAAATGGTTGGATTTAATAATCCAATATGACATGTTGTTTAGAGGAAGCCAGTTATGCATTTTGAGGAGTTCCATCAGAGAGAACTTGATTAAGGAGAAGCATAGTAGGGGATTAGTTGGACACTCTGGTCGAGATAAGACCATTGCTATTGTTGGTGAGCATTATTATTGGCCACAGTTGTAGCAAGATGTGAGGAAGTTTGTGCAAAGTTGCAGAGAGTGTCAAATGGCAAAAGGAACAAGTCAGAATACAGGGCTATATTAGCCATTACCTATACCAAAGAAGCCATGGGATGATATTAGTATGGATTTTGTTCTTGGTTTACCAAAGACACGGAGAGGACATGAATCCATTTTTGTGGTGGTGGATAGATTCTCGAAGATGGCACATTTCATTCCTTGTAAGAAGACTAATGATGATGTTCATATTGCATAGTTATTTTTCAAGGAGGTGGTGAGACTACATGGTCTACCTAAGAGCATAGTTTCAGATCAAGATACCAAGTTTGTTGGTTATTTCTAGAGGACATTGTGGAAGAAGTTGAAAACAAAATTGAAGTTCAGTTTTGCACACCATCCACAGACTGATGGATAGACACAAGTGGCAAATAGGAGTTTGGGTAACCTGCTATGATGCTTAGTAGGAGATAAGCCCAAGGGATGTGATTTGATTTTACCACAGGCATAATTTGCTACAACAATTCTATCAATAGGAGTACTGGTAAATCACCATTCCAGATTATATATGGGAATAGTCCAAGAAATGTTTAGGAGTTAAGGAAGCTAGACAAAGGAGAAAAGACAAGTGCTGAAGCCAAAGACTTTGCAGAACACCTGAAGAATTTGCATGAAGAGGTGAGGAAGCACATTAATAAAATGAATTCACTACAACAAATCCCTATGATTAGCTCCTTTTTTGCTTCCACCCATTGTTTTAATGTATTTTTCTCCAATTTTTTGAAAAAGTTGGCGCTATTTATCGGGATGGAGCTACTTTTGGCATTTTTTGTGTCGATCAGAACAAGTAGGCACTAAATTAGGCAGAAATTGGCACCTCAATTAGCATCAACTTTAGCACCTAAATTAGCACTGTACCTCTAAGCCTCTATGGATTGTTTGAGATGTTTCAGTTGGAATGTCAGAGGTTTGGAATCCTCTGAGAGGAAATATGCAGTTAGAGATTTTTGTACCACTCTATGACTTTTAAATGACATGGTTCAATGCTATTCCACCCATGTAAAGGAGTTGTATACCATCATGCAATCCATCAAGCAATGATCTCACTAGATCTTGGGAAAGGAGGTCCAATCATCCACTTTGATCACAAGCCACTCCAATTCTTGCAAACTCAGAACAAATTGGAAAATGTGCACCACATGAAATGGATGACATGTCTACAACAAATCCATCTAGTTAATTATCAATCACGAGAAGGGAAAAGACAAAAAGGTATTTGACTACCTAAGATAATAGCTAGTTCATGCACTCACCACAATGTTGGACTCATGTGGTCACAACTTATTTGACCAGGAATCTCTCTACCCACCAGACTTGGACTTTGCATAGATCTATACCAAGCCCTCACAAGGCAAATAGGTTGGTGAATTTTACATGTCTAACAAGCTTCTCTACAAGCTTAAGTATCTAGTCTATGTTTTAGACACCACACCACACTAGAGACTCATCTAGGAAGCATACTATTCCAAAATAACTCAACACTTCAACATTACTAAAACACTAGCAACACTTGAACAACACTTCTAGTGGCCTCACATATGTGCAAACATTGAGAACCACATCAAGTTTCTCATTCTTTGTAGCATTGCAAAATATTGCAAATAGGAAGCTTGGACTCTACACCCCTCTCTTAGTTTTGACACCACCTTGGGAATCATTAACATGGATTTATTAAGAAGACTACCTATGACAAAGCACTGATGTAACTCGATGTTTCTTGTGGTAGATGAATTATCCAAGATGACCATCATGATTGATTGCAAGAAAAGTCTCACCTTGCCAAATATTGTGCCACTTTTATTCACCCATGTTTGGGTCAATTTAGCTTACCCACATCCATTATCTTTTACTATGACCATCATTTTGTTAGTCACTTTTGGTAAATTTTGTGGACGATGTTAGATATGCAACTAAATCAATTTGTATATTTGCACATATAGATAGATGGATAAATAGAAGTGGTCAACTACATAGTTGTGTATCTAATGTGCATCTATAATAGTACACACCTACACACTTGAGATGACAACATCCTTTTCATTTAACATTCCTACAAAAATGCTTTACACAACTCAATGATGCATAGTCCTTTCTAGACATGTCTTGGGTTCCAATAGGAAGCATCCCTTTACATATCCTATTGCACACCATCCACATTAGATTCATGTACATAGGAATAGGAAATCAACAAGGCATAAAAGTTTATGCAACACATCCAACATGTGCACTAATGTGTTCATGAGATACTTACATGACAACAATTGAAACACAAAAAGTGTCATGACACTCACCACACACCTCACATTTTAGGTTGATGACAATTATGGTTGCATCTTCAGAAGGAACACTTCAAGGGTCTTTAGTGCCCTTGACCTACCAATATTTGTAATGGTCCTTCCACTCTTTGAGAAAGTATTTGGTTCTCCAACCTTTAGTCATATATGTTAGAACCCTTCTATATTTAGTAGTTCTACACCGTCCACGTCCTCTCTCCATGGCCTCCTCTGGATCCTGTAATACACAACAATGACAGTAGTCACATAACAGTTGTGCACCAAGAGAATATTGTTGAAATTATCTTGTTAATACGCTCGCTTTTCATTAAGACGCACTATGAAAAAAAAAATAGGACATTGCAACATTTTGCTCTTCACAAAAAGTTTACATGCAAAATCTTGACAACTAGAGCTCAAATCTTATGATTACAAGATGACTACAAATTCACATAAAAAAGACATTTATTTCATATTTGACTCTCCTTTTTCTTTTATGGGTCATTTTAAGGCTATCTATATCTCTCCAAGCGGCCATAAAACCCTCAAAACTATCATAGAACCCTCAAAATAGTCTCAAAGAGTCTTTGGCACCAAAATTTTAAATTCTCGATGGAGGGAAGGATAATTTGGATGTTAATTTTGAAATCACATTGTTAGATCTTTGTTAGGTTAATCCTAGCCATTGGATATTCTTTAATTACAGGGACTTTATGTTATATTTCACCATTACCTTTCACTCCAAAATTAATGGTTTCCTTTGAAAAGAAAACCCTTCATTAGCTATCAGAACCCCAACCATCTGTTGAAGTGAACTTAAACATTATGTGCAACTGTCATTGCTCATATTAAGCACCTACCTCCCTTCTTAGTGGTCCCACATGTGTGATGTATGTGAATGAGTTATATGGTACCTGTGCTACATGTTTAAAGTTTGATTTTTGCTCATATTGTTGGAAAAAGGCCCAAAAAGACCTTTGATTTTTGAGTTTTATACTCTATAAGATGCATCTCCTTGATGTTTTCATCTAATCTATGATTGGTTTCTATTCTTTCAAACCATATATGTAATAAGTCATTAGTTTGAGAGAGGGAGGTTTTGAGTTACCATGAAATCCAACATTTATTCTAGTTTTTTTCCCTCAAATGTGAGAGTTTTGTCACCTAGGGTTTGATATTCTAGAGTTGTAGTTCAGGGTTTGATGTTATAATTTATGTATAGATATATTGAAAGACTTAATGGTCCTTTTTTTTGCTTGTAGGGTTTGTAACAATTAAGAAGATAAAGGGCATGGTGTAAGAGAGAGGCAAATATCCTTTGAGTACCAAGATTTGATTGCCTAATGGGAAATCCATCAAATATTAGTAACATGCTTTCCTAGGTGATGAAATTTTGAGCCCTTGACATTGATGTAACAAGCCTGTGACCTATGTCACAAAGGATGAAGGAGGAGTATGCAGTCATGGTAGGAAAGTGAAATTACAATGAAATTTTGATATGATTGAGATGTAGTTAGGGTATTTAGGGATGTTTTCATCATGCCTTAAGGATTGACAAGATCTAAGGAATAACTAGATGTATAAATAGGACTATCATAGGTATGTGAGGAATTGGAAGGTTGCCAGATAGTGAAGGAGATAGTTCATGGCCTCTTAAACTGGGCCTCAAGATTATAGTGAAGTCACATAATATAAACAAAGATTGTCATGACTTAGCTAAAATATTGTCAATCTCCTATCACATATCTTAAGGTTGTCCTTAATCCCAAATCCAACTCTGAAATGTTAGATGGAAGGTCATGGCTCCAACTAAAATAATTAGTGTCAAAATGATAAGTCAGGGGACCATCATAGTGTTGATCTACTATTGTAGTGGGATCATGAGGATTCGAAGGTTGTCATATCATTGCCATCGTCCAAATACCACCTAATGTTGTACTAACAATTATTTAGAATATTTATTAGCAAGTCAATGGACTGATATGGCAATAAAGGGTAGCCACCATGTGATATAGGATTGTGACTGACAAAAATAAGCAAAGACATTGCTAACATTATAAGTTAGGTAATCATTTATTATTAAAAAATGCTATTATAGCAACCACCTTAAAATTTTGCCTTGACTATTAATAAGGGTATTAAAGATCATCTTTCAACCATTAGGATTGTTATAACTTACATAATTGTTGGTATATGGTGGATTACTATCATTATAGGGGGATTATATCAAGGACCATCATTATGCCTTGTTATAGTTGATGGATAATCATCCTAAGTATTGTTATAACCTAAAAGGTCTATCACAACCCTAGAGGACTATCACAAATGTTATTAGGTCATCCAAACCATAGCTCCAATATTCACCATCATATGAATATCATAATTAACATTGTAGAGGTTGTCATACCATGAGGCATAGGTAACAACCATAGGAGGTTTAAAAGCAACACTAGCAACATTAAATTAGTCTAGTACACCTAGGATAGCTAGGTATGCATCCATAGAGTTATACTATAAAATTGTCTCATTAATCTTGTGACCAGGTTAAGTCACTATCATAGTAACAATGTAGTTAGTCATCAATCAACATGTTGTCTTTGCATTTCAACGAGATCAATTCTTGAAAAATGACAATCTAGAGGTTAAAGAGACAAGTTGATACCTTACCCAATTTGTCATGTTCTTGAAACCTTGTCACTATAAAGAGGATATATCTAGAGAGTAATGTCACAAGGACATAACCAAGGCATGCACTATCATGATCCATAGGGACAACTTACTACACCATCCAAAACTCCATTTGAACTATCTACTATCAATAATTCACATTATTGGGGACTGTCATGAAGAAAACACCATGCATAGGACTGTCATAGTCAAAGTGGAGAGGATTGTCTAGTCATTTTATGACTGTCATAATAGCTAGTGGGTTAGTTACCATGCTTCAACCTAAAATAGGTTAATGAGAACATAGAAATGAAAATCACAATACCATAAACATTGTCATAAGTTGCCAATATAGTCCTAATATCATGTCATGATAGTAAGAGAAGAGTTGTTTGTTTTTTCCAAATCCATATCACTTGCATAAGGATTGTCACCAACCATCTGTGTAAGGCCATGAAAGAGTGAGTCATTATTGAGATAATCATAAGTGAAGCATGAAGTCAAAATGCTATCATGGAAACAAGATATAGTTACTTATTATAAGGACAATCCAATTTTGGCGAGGTTGCTACAAGCAACCAAATTTGGCATTCCATTAGATAGTCTTATCAACTTCCAAGCAAAATACTTCATTTTGCACTGATAGGCACTAAATTAGGCACACTTTCCACTGCCTTTTGCGCCCCAAAATGATTACATTTAGGCCTAAAAGTCAACACTAAAATCGATGTTAACTACACCGACTAAAGAATAAAAAACAAAAAATAAAAACTTCCCGCGTGAAGGAAGAGGTGAGAGAAGATCAAAAACACCGCGCAAAGGAAGATAGGATAAAAAAGGGAAAAATGCAGCGCAAAGGAAGAGAGGAGAAAAAAGGGGAAAACACTGCGTGAAGGAGAAATTTGATTTAGTTTGCGACACATAGGTAAGGTTACAATTTGGTTTTTCATTCCCACAAATATTTTTGTTTGGATTAAATAGAGAGGATTGTGAAGAAAGGGTTGTGAATATTGTTTTGTTTACAAGTGAATCATTCAAGTCTCATGTGGTTGCAAAGGAGGAGGGTAAAATTGTAGACATTGCATTATTTCCTCCACATTCGAGAGTAGTGAATGCGTTTTTGAAACCCCAATGCATTTTTTAAGTCATTAAACTGCATCTGCCCCACTGCAGCTAGGTCCCGTGGGAACAGAGGTTGGTTGAGATAATACAAGGAGATAGGGCTTTTGAGACGAGGGTGAGAGAACTAAAATTAGGCTTGGAACTATAGATTCCCTCCCAAGGCAGCAATTGATTCATAGGCAATTGTTTCATACCTGGCAGTGTGTACTTCATTTGCCTCCACATACTGGATGAAAATAATTTGCCCTAGGTCGCCTTAAAATGTCAAGCAATAGAGGGAAGAGAGCAAAGGGAGCAAACTCTGGCCACAATGAGGTAATTCATTGCCAATTTATAGATTTGTAAATGTTTCCATTATTTCTTTGATTTTTAGTTTTTAGTTATTTATTTCTAAATTTTAAAAAAAAAAATTATTTTATATATATAGGGACATGAGACTGACAAAGATAAAGAGGCATTGGCTTCCATATTGGGGCTAGAGGCAGTGAACAAATTGGATGGTGTGGACTTGACAATGCTTTCCAGATACATAGAAAAATGATCTAGTAAATCCCTTGAAACATTGCAACCAAATCAACCCTGTCAAAGGGAATCAATTGATTCCCTAACCAGTCCTGGATCGAGCAAAAGATCCAAGAGGAAATCAATAACAATAACCTCTAAGAATGTGGAACAGGGAGTACAAGCTTCCAATGTCCCAGCCACTCCTGGGACACAGACTTCTTCGAACACCACACCATGTTTTGCATCTTGCATTGGTACCTACGATACCAAGATAGAATACAATGTAGTTTCAAGGGAAGTCCAAATGACAGATGCTAGAAAAATGTTTGTGAATAGGTTGAAGGAATCATGCCTTCAATAATTCAAAGACCATCTACATTTGCCATTCTCAATGATACCCATGCACCTACAAAAAGTAGTTATCCATGACATGGAGACTGAATTTGGCACAGGTTGGTCCTTAAAGAAGATAAAGCTATGAATGTCTCAAAATTGCAAGAGATTTCGGTGCAACCAAACAAAGAAGATAAAAAAAATCCCTCCTGAGCTAAGGCTCAAAAAAAGCCCAATTGATGTAAGTGTGAAAGTATGGTTAGAGCTTGTAAAAGCATATGAGAAATCTGATGAGGAGAGTACACAACTATTTGAATTTTCTCATAAGATTATATCAAATTTATTAAATGATTTTTAAATTTTATTTGTGCATAGTTAAATTAAATTGAATTAGTATATGTTTTAGGACAAAGCCTCCAAGGCTAGATTTGACAAACTTTGTGCCATGCATCACAATGGCTAGAAAAGTTTACAGGCCTTGATCTATACATTTGTAAGTATATTTAATATGTTAAATGATATATATATATATATATATATATATATATATTTATTTATTTCCTAGGAAAAAGTAAATGATTTCATATTAATTAGTTTAACTAGTCCATGTGCCATGTTTTGACAGGAGAAGAAATATGGTCGGCATCCAATGCAATTTGAAAAGGAAATGTTACAAAGCCAAAAGTGGGACGATTTTGTAATCTGGATGGAGAACGAGGTATCAATAGTTGACTTTTAATAACTTAGTTGGATATTGTTGTGTTGATATGTCAATTTGCATTTCTTGTGTTGAGTTGTTTATTGATGCATAGGATGAGTTTTAAAGTGCTTCTCTGTTGGCCCTAGATCCCACTCAATTGTCCCATTATTTGTAGTCCTGGACATGTGCACATTTCCTCCTAGTTACCTTATTGCAGTGTTGAGATTTGAACTTTAGTCACTCTCATTATGAATGCACCTTTTTACATTTACAGAACAATCATATAAGTGCATTTTGTCTCTATGCTTCCAAGTCTTTAAACTATCATTTCAACCAGGCTTTAATCAACAGGCATCTTTTCCCATGGTTTTCCCATGATTTTCCCATCAAATTGCAAAAGGTATCCTTCATCATTTGTATGCAATAGGGATTGTTCAGAGGATTCAATGGGGGTATTAGTATTTATAGAAGTCTCCATCAGAGTTGTCTATTGCCTTTAGATTGTATGTACTCCAAAGTTCTTAAGGAAAAGTAAGAGCCATACCCAGACAAGTGACACAATAAGCATTTCCTCTATGGGATTGAACCACCACTTCTCAATATTTGTTTTCTTGTATGTATGGATATACTCACTAAGGATGAACCCAAAATAAGCCTTGCAAACTCAAGGGGTTAAGAAAGTCGTGCATGAATTAGTAGCATAACTTATTACACATATTAAATGGTTGTGTGTGTAAATGTTTCTTCCCCCTTAATTAGGGTACAGGGGATTAGTTTATTAAATTCTCGTCCATTGTATTTTTTTTACTAGCTCTATACCATACCAAAAATATGGTTCTTGAGGCACATAGTCAACACTCTTAAATGTAAGATTTCTCTTAGGTGACAAATGATTACTCTTATATCTTTGGGGACCCTTTTTTTAGCTCAAAATCTCCTTCTTGACATCACTTTCAATTGTCCTCCAGGGTACTGATGTTGATATCAAAACACTGTTCTGAATATGTTTACAAGAACTCGTCGTAATCCATGAGAGAATGGACTCTTGAGGAAAACAAAGGGCATAAGTAGAGGAGAATACCTTTGATCCTAACTACTAGATTGAATAAGGTACCTACCATTAGTATCCAAAAGACACACCCTGCTGTATAGCACAATAATTCCTAATCATGTCAGCAGTACCAATGTGAAAAATAATACTCCTTGTCATTACCAATAGTCCCCACAAGAGCACACACCATCCTTGAAATGGTGAAACCTACTTGTATCCCTAACAATGATTTCAACACCAACAATCTTGGAAATGAACTTAGTGGCAACATGGCAATCCCCGTAGACACGGAGGTTCTTGAAAATCCATATAGGTATACCAAAGGGCAAGTTGATAAGCCCAAAATCTATAGTCAGCCTCTCATTGTGATACTGAAGATAGTATTCCTTCTGATCCTTGTCAACATTATGTAGCACACATCTAGTGTCAGGCACGTATCCCACCTCCTTAATTTGCTCACTTAGCTTGTCAAGCTTAGCATAGATCCTCTCCCTTTGAGGGTGTAATTTGTCTCTTGCAACAAATGCATGCACTTTGTTTCTGACTCTAATCCAACTATATCCAAGTTCCTTTTCCACTCCCATATGTTTCATCAGTTTTCTCACTCTTGCTACATCATCCCACCTGCCAACTGCAACATAGATATTTGATAACAACACATATGCTGATTCATCTCGTGGCTGCAACTCAAGAAGACATTATGCTGCATGTATTCCAAGCTTTTCATTTCCATGGATTCTACAAGAACCGAGCAAGCTATGCCACATGCAGTCATTAGGTTTGTATGGCATTGTGTTGATGACGTGTTCTACCTCATGCAGGTATCTAGCTTGACCAAGAAGATCAACCATGCAGACATAGTGCTCCACTCTTGCAACTATACCATGGTCTCGATTCATGGAATCAAATAGGTCAACACCTTCATTAACTAGACTTGAATGACTGTAGGCAGAGAGAACTCCAACAAAAGTAATGTGGTTTGGCTTCATGCCTGCTCTTTGCATTTGTTCAAATAACTGAAGGGCCTTCTTTCCATATCCATGCTATGCATACCCTGCAATCATTGAATTCCAAGAGAGTATATCACGTTGAGGCATTCGGCGGAACACTTCACATGTGTAATTTATGCTACCACTCTTTGCATACATGGTAATAAGGGCATTCCCAATAGCAACATCTAATTCAAATCCAATTCTGGTGATATAGGCATGGAGTTCTTTTCCCTGGTCAAGGGATGTTAGGTCAGAAATTGCAGTGAAGGCACTTGTGAATGTAAATTGGTTAGGCTTCAATTATGTCTATTGCATTTCATGAAAAAGTTTAAGAGCTTCCTCGCCATCTCCATTATGTATATACCCTGCACTCATTGCAGTCCAGGAGATGACATTGCGTTCACAAATTTCATTAAAGAAGTTGTATGCATCTTCGATGTTCCCACATTCCCCATACATGGAAACAAGGGCATTCTTCATAGAAATGTCTGATTCATATCCCATTTTGATGATATAAGCATGAATCCTTAGACCATATTCCGGTTGTGTTGAAGAGGCACAACCATCAAGAACACAGGTCAAGGTAAAAAGGTTTCGTTTAAACCCTGCTAATTGCATTTGGGAAAACAGTGTGAGGCATTCATCAAAAAGGCCATGCTGGCTATATCTTGCAATTATAGCAGTCCAAGAAATCATGTTTCTTTCATGCATTTTTTCAAACACTTGCCAAGCATCTTCCATTCTCCCACATTTCACATAAGCAATAATGAGGGCACTCCTCATAGATATGGCATTCCAAAATTTAGATTTCACGATGCAAGCATGCATCTCTTTGGCCTTTG
This sequence comes from Cunninghamia lanceolata, assembly GCA_027924645.1. Taxonomy (NCBI): domain Eukaryota; kingdom Viridiplantae; phylum Streptophyta; class Pinopsida; order Cupressales; family Cupressaceae; genus Cunninghamia; species Cunninghamia lanceolata. The sequence goes on along the minus strand of BSBN01001465.1, from coordinate 1,350,650 downwards.
CCTCTAGTCCTAGGTTAGAACACAATTGTAGAATACTAGCACATATAAACTCATTTTGTTTTAATCCTATTCTCTGCAATTGATAAAAAAGATCTAGGGCCTTCTCACCAAAGCCATTCTAAGTATATCCTACAATAATTGTAGTCCATGAAACCAAGTCTAATTTATGCAGATTGAGAAATAATTTGTGGGCATCCTCAAGTTTTTTGCATGTGGCATACAAGGTAATGAGAGGGCCCCCCCCATAAACATCTGAGTTAAAGCTAAATTTAATCATTTGAGTATGAACCTGCTTGCCAAACTCAATATCACAAAGATCGATACAAGCTCTAACAATAGTGGAGAAAATATATTGATTTAATTCCATTTTTTCCCTCACCCCTTTGCAAAATAGTCCAATGGCCTCCTCAGCCTGCCCACTTTGGACATATCCTGCAATCATTGTATTCCACAACACTACATCCTGCTGCAGTTCATCTTCAAACACTTTGTAGGCAGCATCTGTACTCCCACATTTTGCATACACAGTAACAAGAGCACTCCCCACACAAACATTCAACCCAAATCCCTTTTTAATCACACACCCATGGAGCTGCTCCCCCAAAGGGTTGCATGGTTGTGTTTAATTTTGTTTTCCTCTTGCCTTGTGGAGGACTTGTACTACTTTGTAGGTGGTAGTGTCATGGGTGGATGTGTGACAAACCTTGCACTAGTAATTGATAGGAACATCCTTTCACTTTTGCAGTAGTGGACAATTTCATGAGTCTCATGACATATGGTGCAATTAAGTATGTGTTGAGCAAGAGGGAACTATGTGGCATTAATAGCTTGAGCTCTCACCACTAGATAGTTTGTAGTTGTATGCCCCTTAGTGTGGCACTTTGTTCATCATAAACCACATTGATTAAGAGTTTCACTTGCAAGTTGTGCCATTTGTGTGATCATTTTTCTATTTATTCTTTTAGGCACGTAGTAGAATCATATGTTGGTGGCTCCCCTAATTATTATAATCTCAACACAACTTTTAAGGCAACTTTTTAATTAGGGAGAGTGAGCTAAACTAGTTCATGTTGGATATGTGCAATTAGCCTACCAATAAATCATTCCTTCTAAATTTCAACATTTTATAGTTGGGTCAATCTTTAACACCAATTCCTTAGAGCATTGATCATACCTACACACAATCTCTCCCGATTGTTGCCTTATTTCCTTTCATGCCACAATATTATGATGCACCATCTTAGGGCAATTGAAATTAGGAAGGAAATCTCTTAGCAGTTTACCAAGATCATTCTTTGTGCCATTAGGACCATAATAAGTATACTAGTCTTGTGCTTGCTTACAAAAAGTGGTTGCAATTAACCTAATCTTGTGGTCATTATCCACAACATTTTGTGTGTGCCATGCTATCTCATATGCTTAAGTTTGATGGGCTAATAATGAACAACAAACCCTTGTTTGCCTACCTCCTTCTTATGACTGATCCCATTTTTGGATTCCTAATGAAGTCAGGGTGATTTGAAGGAAGATAAAGTTGCACTCCAAGTAGATGTGTGGATAAAGAAGGGCTTAGCAGAATATGGAAACCTTTATAGATTTTGTGATTTTTGTTTTTTTTCCATTTCAAAACTATTTGTTTTCTTTCTTTTCTAATGTAACATTTATTCAAAAGCCCTTTCCTACACCCAAATCTTTAGTTTTAAACTCACTTGCATGGAAGATGCATTAAAGGTATCAATTATATATGTTCCATGATTTAAATCCATTATTTTGTGGTTTTCAGTATGACAGAAAGAAGGATGTTGTTGCTTCTTAGACTTGTTGCACACCTTGCACTAGGTCCACAGGCTGGTGGAACGGTATTCAAAGACACAATGGCTCTCATATTAGATTTTTTTGCATGGAATCAATTTAATATGGTCTGAGACCTAGCTTTCATTCCAACCTAGGATTCCATCACAATAATGTCATATTACAGTCTTCAGATATGTGTATAGTTTATGTGCATGGTAACAACCATTTAGTAATAATTCCTCACACACCATAGTGTAACTGAGATGTGTGAATGCCCTAAAACTATATAGGTTTAGTCCAAACACTATCATAAGATCATGCTTGATACGATCACGGATACATAATAGTTTAGGTGTGGGTAGTACTTCCTTAGGGTAGGTAGGAATTCCTTAGTGTAGCCCTACCTATGCATTGTAGTAGAGTCATTATATTAACCATTCCAAGTTTAGACTATCAGGGACAATAGAGTTTCAAGACCCTTGCCAGCCAAGGGAAGGTTGATATAAGAATTTTGAGGGACCTAGGATAGTGACAGTCATATAGGATTGGGTTTGTGTTATATTTGGAACCCATAAAGTCTTGAGGTCTTCTTAGAGGGGTGATATGTGACTAGGGTATGAAGGCTAGGACTTTGTATGTAATCTTAAGCCCTTCTTTTGGATTTGTTGGAAGCCTTCTTCACTGATACATAAGGACTGTCAAGGCTCCTATGATAGTGCATTAGAGAGGCATTGAAATCACAAAGGAGATAAATGTTATCAAGCCATCACCCATTGGAGAAAGGATTGTCATAAAGAGCATGACAATGTTACCTTGTCATAGTCACAAAGGGGATAGACTTTGTGGTGGTAATTAAAGTCACTAAGTTTACATCCACTTTCCTAGGGTTTGCAGAAATGCCTAAAGTTGAATATGCCTATTTTAAAAATCTTTCCATGAGTATTTTTCATGCTTTTACCCCCCTAATGATCCGAAGATTGAATATAAAGGTGTGGAAATTATTGACTAACCTTACTATTGTCACAGTCAATTTGCTAACATGCAAGACAATCATGAGGTTTGTCTTGTTTTATTCAAGATTTATATAATCTTCCGTATTGATAAGATCGAGGTCTGCTATTCCCAAATTATCTATGACAAAATAACAATGGAGACCTCCCCAATCCTCATCTCAAGTTTCAAATGCACAATGAAACGATGGAGGACAATCATAACTGTCATAATAGTACATTAGCATTTTTGTCTCAAGGTGGCCCTTGAGACTGCCAAGGGGATGGATATAGAGTTGGGATTATGGTTTTTGTTTAAAAGCCTTGTGTCATTGACAAGTAATATTTATTTGTGGCAAGGATCCCAATAGTCTAAAGATTACAAATTATTATCAAGAAGGGACTGACATAGTTAAGTGTGTTACAGTGATACAATTTCATCTTGGTTGAGTATTGTATAAATCTCAAGCCATTTAAAATGCATGGGGGTATTAGGGCGTGGTATCACTATATAGGTAACCATCAAGTGATTTCTTCAACCCAATCTTGGACTATATAGTAACCAGTGTGAAGAGCAAGATAGTGTTGTCCAAGAACCTTGTTACGGTCACAAATGAGGGCAGTCTTAGCTATTGTAACCATAGTTGGAATCCCTTGTTGTTACCATAACATATGTGACCTAAAACCATGACTCTATGAGTATGAGTTGTTTGAAACTCCTCTGAGAAGATCCCACTATGGGAATGAATCATAATTCGGTGTTAAATAGGATTGTTGTTATTACAAAAAATCTAGGGCAGTCATTGTATCCTCTCGTTACCATCATAGAATTAATGCAACCATAGTTTTCAATACCAAAGAGATGGAATTGATGGTAACCATAAGGTTTGTGTTGATTAGTCTCAATCATCCATCCATCAATGGTAAAAAATAATGTCCCAAAGGAGACAAAATGATGATACAAATGCAGACACAAAATAAGACAACTTTATATTCTTCTATTTTAGAGGACTGTCTCTACATTGCTGGTCCTGATTAAGGAAGACATGATTTAAAAGTTCATTGGATTTGATGGCTACAAGCCATTCATCAAATCCACACAAGGTGGCATGGTCAGGTTTCTGAATGCTTAAGTCCTCCTTTGTCAGATGTTGTAGTTGCAACTACTCTGTTAGACATGTATGCAAAATATGGAAGCATAGACAAGGCACGTGAACTGTTTGACATAATGCATCAAAGAAATGTGGACTCATAGACTGCAATGACTACAAGATATGCACAAAATGGATTTGTTGAAAAGGCTTTAGAAATTTTAAAGCAAATGCAATTGGCTGGTGTAAAGCCAAATTCCACAACCTTTGCCAGCATCCTCCCTGCCTGTGTCAAAATGGGAGCTTTGGAATAGGGTATGGACATCCATCAATACATAAAGAATAGAGGAATTTTGTCAGATGTAGTTGCAACTGCCCTGTTAGACATGTATGCAAAATGTGGAAGCATAAACAAGGCACGTGAACTGTTTGACATAATGCCTCAAAGAAATGTGGTCTCATGGACTGCAATGATTGCAGGATATGCACAAAATGGATTTATTGAAAAGGCTTTAGAAATTTTAAAGCAAATGCAATTAGCTAGTGTAAAGCCAAATTCCACAACCTTTGCTAGCATCCTCCCTGCATGTGTCAAAATGGGAGCTTTGGAATAGGGTATGGACATCCATCAATACATAAAGGATAGAGGAATTTTGTTAGATGTTGTAGTTGCAACTGCCCTATTAGACATGCATGTAAAATGTGGAAGCATAGACAAGGCACGCGAACTGTTTGATAGAATGCCTAAAAGAAATGTGGTCTCATGGACTGCAATGATTGCAGAATATGCACAAAATGGATTTGTTGAAAAGGCTTTAGAAATTTTAAAGCAAATGTAATTGGCTGGTGTAAAGCCAGATTCCACAACCTTTGCTAGCATCCTCCCTGCCTGTGTCAAAACGGGAGATTTGGAATAGGGTATGGACATCCATCAAAACATAAAGAATAGAGGAATTTTGTCAGATATTATAGTTACAACTGCCCTGTTAGACATGTATGGAAAATGTGGAAGCATAGACAAGGCACGTGAACTGTTTGACATAATGCCTCAAAGAAATGTGGTCTCATGGTTTGCAATGACTACAGGATATGCACAAAATGGATTTTTTGAAAAGGCTTTAGAAATTTTAAAGCAAATGCAATTGGCTGGTGTAAAGCCAAATTCCACAACCTTTGCCAGTATCCTCCTTGCCTGTGTCAAAATGGGAGCTTTGGAATAGGGTATGGACATCCATCAATACATAAAGAATAGAGGAATTTTGTCAGATGTCGTAGTTGCAACTGCCCTGTTAGACATGTATGCAAAATGTGGAAGCATAGACAAGGCACGTGCACTGTTTGACAGAATGCCTCAAAGAAATGTGGTCTCATGGACTATAATGACTGCAGGATATGCACAAAATGGATTTGTTGAAAAGGCTATAGAAATTTTAAAGCAAATGCAATTGGCTGGTGTAAAGCCAAATTCCACAACCTTTGCCAGCATCCTCCCTGCCTGTGTCAAAATGGGAGCTTTAGAATAGGGTATGAACATCCCTTGATACATAAAGGATAGAGGAATTTTGTTAGATTTTGTAGTTGCAACTGCTCTGTTAGACATGTATGCAAAATGTGGAAGCATAGACAAGGCCTGCGAACTATTTGACATAATGCCTCAAAGAAATGTGGTCTCATGGACTGCAATGATTGCAAGATATGCACAAAATATGGAATCATAGACAAAAAACATGAACTTTTGACAGAATCCCTCAAAGAGATGTCATCTCATGGAATGCAATGATTGCAAGATATGCACAAAATGGATTTTGCAAGGACACTCTCAAAATATTTGAATTAATTAAGCACTCTGGAACATATCCTAATATTGTAAGCTTTGCTTGTATTCTAGGTGCATGCAGCCATGCAGGTTTAGTGGATGAGAGTTGTACATACTTCAATCACATTTGTAACCCTTATTGCATTACACCTACAGTTGATTATTATGTGTGCATGGTTGACCTCCTTGCCCGTGCTAGCTATCTTGAAGACACCCTAAACTTTATCATTGAGATGCCTGTTAAATCTGTGCTGGTTGTATGGATGTGTTTTCTTGGTGCTTGTAGATCACATATGAATATAAGCTTAGGAGTATTTATAGCAACACTGCTTTTTGATTTAGATCCTAAAAATGATGTACAAGTTATGTTCTTCTCTCAAACATCTATCCACAACTAGGCAGGTGTGGTGAGGTAAGGAGATTGATGAAAGATAGAGGAATTAAAAAAATCTCGGATGCAGTTCGATTGAAGGGCATAAAATGGTACATGTTTTTTTGTGTAGGAGACAGATCACATCCACAGACAAAGGAGACCTATGGAAAGTTGGAGAAATTAGCTTGGAAGATGAAGGTGGCAAGGTATTTTCCAGATTCAAGAATTTACTTAATGTTGTGGATGGATGGGAAAAAGAATATTTCTCTGCCACCATGGTGAAAAGTTAGCAATTGCATTTGGTTTGTTAAACATGCCCCATGGAACAACTATTAGAGTTGTTAAGAACATTCGAGTATGTGCTAATTGCCACACTGCAACCAAATTTATCTCCAAGATTGTCACAAGAGAAATTGTTGTGAGATGTGAACCCTTTCCATCATTTTAAACAAGGACAATGTTCTTGTGGAGATTATTGATGATGCTAAATGAAGCAATCTGAAAAATAGGCTTACACTATAATAATGTGCACTGTGTCAAATTTCCTACTGGCGAGTGTAAAGCCCAACTCCTCAACCTTTGCCAGCATCATCTTTGCCTATGCACAAATTGAAGCTTTGGATGAGGATATGGACATCCATCAAAGCCTAATTGGAAGAGGATTTTTGTCAGATGTTTAGTTGCAAGTGCCACTTCCGATCATGAAAGCCTTCACAAAGACTTATGCACAAAATTCAATAAAGAAGAATAGAATTTATGCACAAATTCTCTCGTGAATGATTTCAAATTATAATCAATTTTTTTGTAGCTTATAATGTGTGGATAAGAATTGGTGTTCCTTGTAGTTTCCTGTGCCATTAATTAAAAGGAATCTAGATCTACACTTTCATCTTAGATGCATTTGCACAGTTGAAGTTTGTTGTTTTAAATCCTTTACACAAGTTTTCCATGGGTTAACCTATGATAACATGCCTCCTAGCAACATAACGACAATTCTCTCGAGGGGTTCTTAAATACCACCAATCTAGGTTAATTTATGCTGAGTTGTGTGCATAAAATAGATTACATCCCTCAAAGAAATGTGGTCTCATGGATTGCAACGATTACACGATATGCACAAAATGTATTTGTTGATAAGGCATTAAAAACTTTCAAGCAAATACAATTGAATATACATATACAGAGAGAGATGTATGTGGAAGCATAGACAAGGCATGTGAACTGTTTGACAAAATCCCTGAAAGAAATGTGGTCTAATAGACTACAATGATTGCATGATATACCAAAATGGATTTGTTGAAAAGGCTTAGAAACTTTCATGCAAATGAAATTGGTAGGTGTAAAGCTAGATTCCACAACCTTTGCCAGCACCCTCTCTTCCTGTATCAAAATGGTAAGCTTTGGAACAGGGTATGGACATCCATCGAGGCATAATAAAAGGCAAATTTTTGTCAGATATTATAGTTGGAAATGCTCTGATAGACATATATGAAAAATGTGGAAGCATAGACAAGGCACACAAACTGTTTGACATAATGCCTCAAAGAGATGTCATCTCATGGAATGCAATGATTGCAGGATTGAACAAAATGGATTTGTTGAACAGGCTTTAGAAACTTTCAAGCAAATGCAATTGTCAGTTGTAAATCCAAATTCCGCAACCTTTGCCAACATCCTCCCTGCCTGTACCCAAATGGGAGCTTTGGAACAGGGTATGGACATCTTTCAAGGCATAATGGTAGGGGGATTCTTGTGAGATATTATAGTTTGAAATGCTCTCATAGACATGTATGCAAAATATGAAATCATAGACAAAAAGTGTAAACTGTTTGACATAATTCCTCAAAGAGATGTCATCTCATGGAATGCAATGATTGCAAGATATGCACAAAATGGATTTTGTAAGGACGCTCTCAAATTTTTTGAATTAATTAAGCACTATGGAACATATCCTAACATTGTAAGCTTTGCTTGTATTCTAGGTGCATGCAACCATGCAGGTTTAGTGGATGAGAGCTGTACAACTTCAATCACATTTGTAACCCTTATTGCATTACACCTACAATTGACCATTATGTGTGCATGGTTGACCTCCTTGACCGTGCTGGCTATCTTGAAGACAGCTTAAACTTTATCTTTCTTTCTAAATCCCCAAATTTGCCCTATTCCCGCTCACATTGAAGACCTATGAGCGAGAATAGGGCTAACATTTTTTCTTTCTAAAATCGGCCAGATAAAGCCATATTGCTAACTTCATTTTTTTTTCAAACAAAATAGACCTTTATCTTAAGGTTACTCATGAACCTTAAGATAAATAATTATTGAAAAAAACTGTGCATTCTTTAATGACATGTAAGAGAATTTAATTAACTTCTACTTAAAAACTCTTTAATGTTTCTGTCTAATGTAGGTTATTACATTAATAGTGAAAAAGAACATACATGGACCAAGCAATTTGTGGCACTTAAGGTTATGTAATAGAAATTACAGTTGATACTTAAATTGTATAACAATTTCTTTTATGATCTTTACTAACATTTATTAGAATTGTTGCATGTTTTACGTCATTGGAATGACATATTAGCTGGAACTTTTTTGAAATTTTATTATGGTATGTGCACTTTGATATGATATGTTGTAATATTAGATATATACAGAAAAATAAATTATTGCATTGAATAAATAATAACTTTTCATTTTAAATGTTTTTTTTTGCAGAACACGGGTCTTCCAGAAGATCAAGATGATCCTCATGATATAGATCCAGATTATGTTGGTTCTGGTACAAATCACATGGCAGAGGATGATGATGATGTAAATACAGAAGACACTGAGGCTGATGACGATGATGACGACGACGACGACGACGATAATGATCACGATGGTGATGATTGTGATGCCTCCCATGATATGCTTATAGTAGACATATATAATATTATGGATACATTTAAATATGTTGTACTCACACTGATGACTTATATGCTTTGACATTATTTTGTATTTTAGGCAATTATGATATGTTGATCTTACTGCGATTGTTGTATGTTAGAATTGATTATCATGATGATTATTATGTTGTGATTATGATTATGGAATAACCCATGCTGTATGATGATGAGGACATGTTTATGTTTTAGGTACATGTCATATTGATCTCTCCATGATGTGTTTGTATGATGAGGGACGAAGTTGTGTTCCTCACTTGTGAGGCCCACACGATTTCTTGATTCCCGTCATTATCTGTACTACTTTTCCATGAGGTGAGTATGCATATGTATGCTTTATCTTTGTGATGTAGGTTGCAGGTAACATGCATCAACTCCACCTGAATTGACAGGTTTGAGCGTGCCTTGAACCCAATGGATAAGTTGTTTTGGAGATAACATAGGGTACCACATACTAAGTCATCATCCTCGATGAGGATGCATGTCATGTTCAGTTCAACCTGTCAGTTTTGTTTGTGGTTAATCAGTGTTGCTTGAGGTTGTTTTATTAGACCTTTGAGTAACCTTTTTAAATGTGATGACTTATTGTATGTTTTATGCAGTCTTAATGTGGTTTTAATGGTATAAAATGTTGCCTAGGTGGTAGGTCTATGGGTTAGGGGTCCTTTTATTCCATAAAACCCCTTAAATGAAGTTTAAAACGGACTCTAATTACCTACTTATGAAAAGTGGCGAAAATTGGAGTTGGTTGGGTGGTTGGGAAGTTATGGGGAGTTGGTTGCCTTTCCCCTTCTATATATTCCTGCTGTTTGAAAGGAGAAAGGGCTTCTCTCCTTTGCTTTGGTTCCTCTCTTTTGTCATTTACAGTCTATTCTGTTGTTGCACATACATAGCAATTGGCGGTAGCATTTCACCACTCAGTATGGAGTCATGATGTCCATGCCTCTTAATTGGAATTTCATCTATTGATTATACTTGCAGATAAGTTCTTAAGCCATTGGGGTGTTTTTATTTTGTTTAGGTCCTACAATCATTGCATTACATGATACAACATTTCTTGAGGCAATTGATTTAACAGGTTAAGTGTCACCCTGTCTGATTGTTCTTTAAATCATGTTTGAAGTTGATTGTATGGCATATCAATTTTGTGTGTTTATGTTAACCATTGCTTTTCAGGAGATGTCGTCCCTTTGAGACATTATGTCAAATGGTGCACATACTTTGCACATCCCAATTCTCCATTAACAATCAACATATTTATCTATTTGGTTGTGTTTTACTTCTCATAGCTTGCACACTGATTCTTACAACTTTCCTTGGTTTCTCGCCTTTCATTTGACTCATACTTCGATCGCTACATCTCCTTGAGATAATATATTTCTGAGATAGTTTACTGGCAAAGGCCACAGTGCTAATGCTTACCCCAGCTAATCCATTTTGTATTTTTTTCCATATACCTGGTGATTGGAAGCTGTTCAGGGCAACACGATGGCAAAGGTTTTATAATACTACATATCCTGCAACCATTGCTTTCTATGATTTGGCGTCATCGAAGCGTTCTGTTAATGCTTGTAGCACATTATTTGCACTTCCATGTTTGCATTTTGTATTTTTGTCACAAAAGTGTAAGAACAGGCCCAAAAACACCAAAAAGATAGGGTAAAACATAACACCAATGAACAGAGAAAACACAAGGCAAAACAAAGTTGAATAACCCATCAAATTATATTCATCTAACATACATTACATCACATCCAAAATGATGTGTCTAGCAGCTATCCAGATGCTGTGTCTAGCAGCTATCTAGATGCTGTATCCAACAACCATCAAGAGGCTTTACCCAACAGCTCTCTCCAATCACATATATATAGCTATAGAACCTTTGAAGCCTAGAAGCTTCTAGTTTTCTAGATAATTCTAAAACAACTCTTAGAATGTTCTTTTCTAGAACAGCTTCAGGAATGTTCTCGCTTATAGAAAACTCTAGAAACATTCTATCATTTTCTAGACAATCTTAATCCTTAACATCCCCCCTTAAGATTGGCTAGAATAATACAGAGAAAATACAAATGAGAGGGGAACACTAAAATGAATAGGAAGGACACTAAAAGGGGATTCAATAGGGAGGTAGGCTGGAATTCGACATCAGATACATAATCTTAAGGAACATAGTTCAGATATCTATCATGTTGATATAGGAATTTTGTCCTACTCAAACAATTGAAGGTTACATGTGCTGATATATACTTGGCAAAAGCAAGAATTCTTGTAAGAAATGAACACTGCTTGAAGAGAAAGCTGAGAGAGGTGATGGACATTGGATATTGATAAACATCCAAAACATATCAGTAGCATTCAAGGGTTGGAACTACGCGACTCAGGAAGCCTATCATTTCTTAAAGGTTATCTATATAAGTAGTCCTTATTTGGAAGTGCAATCATTCGTCATGATGATGATCCACAATGTTGTGGTTCGTAATGTCAATTCATTACAAATTTATTTGCAATTTTTTCTGGAAGTCTCTCTTTACTAATACCAAGCTTGTGATACATTTGGATTATAATTCATTTGGATCAAAAAAGCTTTCATGAGTAAAGGCTGAGTTATTTAGAAGGCTGTATAGACCACTTGACAACAAAAAGAGTCTAATTGAATGAGACAGACAGCTTTAGTGGCATACTATGCATGGCTGGGAAGCACATCTAATCCTTCCACTTGTTGAGAGCTCCTTTTTTGGCCTATCCTCACATGGTATCAGAGCCGTTCTCACATGTTATCAGAGCGAGGTAATGGGTTCGAATCCCTTTGGGTAACGCTGAGGGGGGGTTGTTGGAAAAAAAAGTTAAGCTAGAATGTTTTCCGGGTTCAGCTACAAGCTCAGCTAGAGATTCAGCTAGAGTTTCAACCAGGTTCAGCTAGAATGTTTTCCTGGTTCAGCTAGAGGTTCAGCTAGAATGTTTTCCAGGTTCAGCTAGAGGACCATCAAGAGGTTCAACTAGAAATGTATTGTTGGAGTGAGTTGTTTCCAGGGCAAATAGATTGCTGGAGTGATTTGTTTGCAGAGAAGATATATTGCTAGAGTGATTTGTTTGCAGGGCTGATATATTGCTAAAGTGATTGTTGTTTGCAGGACTTTATATTACTGGAAATGCAAGTTGGAACAAGCTAGAAGTATTATTGGTAGTGTTCTCATGGCCAAAGTATTATATATAAATGATCCAATCTCATATGAGCAAGGTAGAGGGAAGAAAGAATGGGAGCAAGCCATGAAAGAGGAATATGCTAGAAGAATGCTTGGTATGCTAGAGGTGAACATTAAGGGGGGATAGTAGTATAATGTTCCCCTCTCATTTGTATTTTCTCTATATTATTCTAACCAATCTTAAGGGGGGATGTTAAGGATTAAGATTGTCTAGAAAATGATAGAATGTTTCTAGAGTTTTCTATAAGCTAGAACATTCTTGAAGTTGTTCTAGAAAAGAACATTCTAAGAGATGTTTTAAAATTATCTAGAAAGCTAGAAGCTTCCAAGCTTCTAAGGTTCTATAGCTATATATATGTGATTGGAGAGAGCTGTTGGGTAGAGCCTCTGGATGGTTGTTGGATACAACATCTGGATAGCTGCTAGACACAACATTTTGGATGTGATGTAATGTATGCTAGATGAATATAATTTGATGGGTTATTCAACTCTGTCTTTTAGTGAATAATACAGGTCCCAGGATCGAAACTTGGCTCTGATACCATGTAAGAACAGGCACAAAAACACCAAAAAGACAGGGCAAAACATAACACCAATAAATAGAGAAAACACAGGGCAAAACATAGTTGAATAACCCGTCAAATTATATTCATCTAACATACATTACATCACATCCAAAATGATGTGTCTAGCAGCTATCCAAATGCTGTATCCAACAACCATCAAGAGGCTCTACCCAATAGCTCTCTCCAATCACATATATATAGCTATAGAACCTTTGAAGCCTGGAAACTTCTAGTTTTCTAAATAATTCTAAAACAACTCTTAGAATGTTCTTTTTTAGAACAGCTTCAGAAATGTTCTAGCTTATAGAAAACTTTAGAAACATTCTATCATTTTCTAGAAAATCTTAATCCTTAACAATAAGTATCTTATGCTGTTCAAAAAAATCCCTTTTTGTGCATATTCTGCAATCATTTCATTCCAATAGAGGACGTCTCCATGAGACATTCTATCAAATGATTCACATTAAATAAGCTAAGTAGTGCGTAACCTTGTCTTCGATTCTACATTTTGCATACTTGTCTGCTAGGGCACTTTCATCTACCACATCTAATAAACATTCCTCCTTAATAAACATTCCTCCTCCATGATGTTCTATTGGATGTCTCTTTTTACTTGAGAACAAGTTTATCGATCATCTGCAACTGAGATAATTAACACAATGCCATAAATCTATTTAACAAATTTGCGGACGTGTATGAGTGTTTTTCTTTAACACTATCATGCAACCTTTGGGGCACTATAATACTTGGAAAATGGCATATAAAACTTACTCTACTTCCGACTGATTTTTGTTAAACCTTAAAAGAAATTTTAAGGTTATCTATACTCCACAGGGTGCAATCGAATTATATTTTAGTTATTGTAATTGTGTAAGGATTGGATATTTCGATCGAATCACTGAAAACGCATAGTGACTCTTAATCATTATCGTATTAATGTATCCTTTAGAGGCACCATATTTATATCACGGTTACTTATTATCCTTTCGTTCCATTTTTAAACCTGTGTTCGTCCTTTTTAGGTAATGCCTTCTATAGAAGTCAACTGTGAATTATCTATTCTTTAGAAACCGTGACCTTTAAAATGTTTCTTTCATTTTATACTTGATTTTTTTAAAAAATCAATTAATCAAAGTTTTGTCTCCTTGCGTAATCTCTTTCTGGACAATCTTGTATTATAAAGAGGTATTAGAACTTGTTTTTTCTCCTTAATCCTTTCGTGCAATCTATTATTATCTTGAAGAACCGTAACTACCCCTTCACTTTATTATCTTCTCTCTTATATAGTCTAAAAGAGATGGATTCTTCTAAATATTTTATAATTAGTAAACATGAGTAATTTTAGAATCTTTCCTTTAAGGGGTTTTGTCTTTTATGTCATCTTAAATCTTTTTCCTTTATCTTATTTAAGGGGTTTTGTCTTTTATGTCATCTTAAATCTTTTTCCTTTATCTTATTCCCTTAGATATCGTATTTGTTTATTATTTTTTTTAATAAAAATTTATATGTTAAAAAGGGGATAAATATAATTTAAAAAAATAAAATTATTTTGTTTAAATTTAGAAGGAATTTAACTTGTATTTATAGAAATATTCCATCTAGTAAATATAGGTTTTAATATGAACTCCGTAGGTTTAATCTATGGTCGTTATATAATTATATTGTGGTAATTTTACATTTTCTAATATGAATATAGCCTAGTATCTGTAATTTTAGCCTTAATGGTTTATTTATGCACATTATTTTCTAGTTTCCTTTTATGACTTTGCTTGTATTAAATTGATCATGCATATAGAATTGTGTGAGATTAACTGTATAATGATTGATGACTGGTTAAAGGCTTGTCTTCCAAATTAGGAGAATTATCCATGATAGATCATTGTAAATGGTTCCATAAAAAAATGTACGAGTGATTTCATGTTAAAGGAATACTTCTTGAAAGGAAATGTCTTATTTCATATGATTCTACCATTCTTACTTTGTTTAAAGAATTGAAGGAATTAGTTTATTCGTATATAGAGAATCGAATGTTTCGTAGGTTTGATAATAACAATGTGCATGTGTATTCAGAGCTTTACATTGTTAACTTGCTAGGATTAATTATTTGTATTAACTCGTGTCGATGTCAAGTGTCTGTGTCATTGGGAAGTTGATTTCTAGAGGCCTAGGAGGGTGAAATTGTGCGTGGTTGGCTATGTTGTGGGTCATGTGTGTTGAGTGAGATGCAACCCTAGAATGTTGCCTTCTATTCAAGTAATTGTGATAAATGTGCAAGATGAGTAATGCCTTGCCTGGAGTATGGATTCATGTGGTTATGATGTTTGCGCAAGATGGTTAATGCCTTGTTGGGTGTAGGGTTTAGTAGTTGCAAGTAGGGGGAGTGACTCTCAATGGGGGTCAGAACCCAAAAGTGGTGTCTAGGACAACCCATTGGAGGGTTTCTTAATCCAGTGATAACCTTAATAATGAACTCGGAGAAAATGGTAGAATTCACATTAATCAAGATAATGTATGCCTCACTCATGGCTCAAGTGCTCGTTTAGGCTTGAGATGAGATGAGAAGGCCTGGAATGGCAAGGCCAACTGCCTTGTCCTCATGAAAGGTATGTTGGTTCCGCATGAGTTTGTATGGGGGCTAGGGGTCGGGAGAGGTTGCTAGGACAACCCAGGATGGGGGGCCGGGGCCTAGAAAGACGTACCAGGACAACCCATATCAAGCCATGTGATGACACTCCTTCCTATTGCAGTCTAGCACTCCCTAGCTATATTTCCTCTTTTTGTTGTGTGAGTGCCTCTAGAAATGCAGCAAGATGTGTAAGTGATGATGATTGTTGACAGTATGGTGATTGGTGTCATGTATAACCCTGTTGCTCATGTTAGCCTGATGTTTTCCTGACTGTCGGTTGGATGTGGGACCTTGTGTTATCTCCTAGCATGGGGGGTGGACCTCAGGGTTCCACATGGTCGGGAGGTTGATGCTTTGCTCCATTGGGTATTCTTACTTCATGTTTGTGAGCTTGGAGACTATTCACTGCAATGTGGACTTCAGTTCATGTTCCAGTTTGCGAAGGCAATCCTTTCATGTAATGTATACTGGTTGTATACCAGATTGTAGTTCTTAATGTATCTTGTTGTAATCTCTTCCATGTGCTGAGGAGAGCAATGTGGAAATTATTGTAATGATGTAATTTTTATTGATAACTTCATCTTGTATTGAGTACTATAAAATAATGCATCAATTGTGTTAGTAGTTAGAAGATGATCTTTAATATTGATTTTCGGTTGTCATATGTGGAAATGAGTAATATCAATTAATGCATTGTTCATCTTCTATTGTTAATGAAATGTTTCCAGTAACCTTGTTTGCGAGTAGTGTAGTCGAGGAACCTTAGATGACCTAGGTTTAGTTATCCTGCTATGTTATGCATTTTACAATTATAAAAAAAGAAAAAAAATTGTTCCATTGTTTCGACCTAGTTAGTGTTGTCCTCTGGGTTTCCTTGCGGGGGCATTACAATGATGATGATGAGGCAGTTGTTGGTAGTAGCCAGTGACATTCATGATCATATAGACTACATCATGGATCATTGTTGATATATTGTTATGATGCCTCTTTTCATGGTTACTATCATATGTATCATTTTCACAGCTTGCAGTACCATATTATTGAGTTGTATCATTTTGACTTATATCATTTGGGCATGTATCAT
This sequence comes from Cunninghamia lanceolata, assembly GCA_027924645.1. Taxonomy (NCBI): domain Eukaryota; kingdom Viridiplantae; phylum Streptophyta; class Pinopsida; order Cupressales; family Cupressaceae; genus Cunninghamia; species Cunninghamia lanceolata. Next base: position 1,334,163 of record BSBN01001465.1, on the reverse strand, counting down.
CTTGACTTATATCATTTTGAGTTACATAATTTATCATTTTTACTTATATCATTTGTACATGTATCATTTTGACTTATGTCGACTATTGGACATGTATCATTTTGACATGTTATTGATCTACTGGCATATTTGACTTTCACTTATTTTAGTTATATATGATGATGATCTTATCAGTATCAACTTGTCAATTTATATATATTTAAAGTGGTCGATGGTTTTTGGATGGATATTTATTATGTATGATGATTTTAATTTATTGTTCAGGATGGATGTTGTCAAATTCTATTAAATTATAGATATTTGACTCACTTGTTTTAATTATGGATGATGATCATGTTATATTAATTATCTTGTTATTTAATCATATGAGTTAAATAATTAAATTACCTACTCTATAATCATATCAGTTATTTAAGAGGCATGATATATTTAACTAATTAAATTGAAATAAAACATATTATTTAATTTACTTACTCTATAATCATATGAGTTATTTAAGAGGCGTGATATATTTAACTAATTAAATTGAAATAAAACATATTAAATTAATAAATGTAAGCAAAATAAGAAGCATTTTTAGAAGCCAAAAAGGAAGCAACAATGAAAGCCAAACTAGAAGCAAACCAGAAGCAATCTTTGAAGCAAAACTTGGCGTTATCTAGGAAGCAAAAACAGAAGCAATTCAGGTAGCAAACAAAGAAGTAATAATGGAAGTAATTTTAGAAGCAACAAAAGATGCAATAATAGAAGCCATATTAGAAGCAACAACAGACGCAAAAATGGAAGCAAAGCTAGATGCAACAAGCAACATTATATCAGAAGCAAAATTGGAAGTAACATCGGAAGCAAAAGTGGAAGCAAAATTGGATGCAAACCTGGATGCAACACAAGAAGCAAAAGCAGATGTAAAAACAAAATCCAAACTGGAAGCAACAAAATTTGGCACTAAGTCCAGCGCTAAATTCAGTGCCAAAGTGAAATGTAGTTTGGCGCCGAGTTTTGTGCTGACAAAAGTGTCCAATTTACGAAATCAAATGCACTAAAATCTAGCGCAATTTTAGGCGCTAATTGCTTGTTTTGTTGTAGTGACTTAGTACAAGGCTAAGGCAGATTAGAAGAGGAGATATAAGGAGTTTTAGGTAAGAGATGAAGTCACGGTTCACTTGAGAAAAGAGAGGTTTCCAGTTGGAACTTACAATAAGTTGAAAATGAAGAAATTTGGACCATGCAGGATTTTGAAGAAGCATGATTCAGGAAATGCATACATGAGGTAGAGTTGTCGAGTGGGATCAACATTTCCCTTGTGTTCAACATTGCTGATTTAACAAAATATCATGAAGGTGGAACAAAGGATGGACCAATAGAAGAACAGTGGAGTATTCTGACATCTACTTCAAAAAAGGAGGAGATAGAAGAAATTTTGGATAGCCGTGTGGGTAGAAGCACAAGAAACAGGCAATATGAAGAGTACTTGGTTAAATGGAGAGGATTCAACCATGTTGAAGATTCATCCTGGTTATCTAAGGTTGAGGTTAACCATCTTGGTTTTCCTCTAACTCCTGAGACGTGATGGGGTCACTTCTCAAATTTACCCTGGGTGTTTGATGCAGAGCATCCAGAGGTGTAAGGGCAATCTTGCATCACCCAAAAATAATGTTGATTCAAAATTGATGTCTTTGTTTTCATTTCTTTTCAAAATTTGTGTTTTTGAATACCCATTTGCTCGAATAATGATTCAGAACCTTCAAAGTTTCCAACAGGGCTAAGGATACCAAAATATACCAGAATTTAATATTTTTAGTAAGTCTTTATTAGAGAAGTGGTTGAGCTCAAAAATTTCTTTAAAGCTTCAGAATAGTCATATAAGCATTCTTGGTAAATTTCATCTCAAGATCATGTCTGGATTTCAAAATATTAAAGTTTCAATTTTGTGAGGTACATTGAAAAGTTTTGAAATCATATTTGAGGCACTAAAACATCCCATAACATTTTGAAAGGTTGATGGAAATTTATTTACAGATTTTCGGCGTGATAGTTCACTTCATGAGCTTTCCGGCATTTCAAATAGTTCATCAATCAGACACCCAGATCAAAAGTTATGCTTCTCAGAAGTTGACCTATTTTTGGAGGGAGTTGCAAATTTCAAAATTTTGGCTGGAGGCCACCAAAATGGAGATTTATGACTATTTTTGGGAACCTTGGGCGGTAGTAGAAATAAGGGGGAAAGTGTAGAGTCAAGAAAAGGTAGGAAAACAAAAACCCTAGTTGATTTGGGGTTACAGAAGGTAGAAGATTCCAGAGTCTTGAGATAGGAAGCTGTAATGTGTTGCAACATGTGGAGGATTAATTCCTCTAATTGTATTTGAGGTTTTGTAATGTAATGAGTTGTCCAAATCAATAAAAGAACATTCTTTTTTCTATGTGCAATTTCTATTGTTGTGTGTTTTATGATTTACCCCCTTCTTCATTGTCTCCTGTAGAGGTATCGAGGTAGATTCAGCTAAGGTCACCAATGTTAGAGGAAAATGTGAATAATAGTATTAAACAACTAAATATCCAATAACTCAATGGAATTGATGCAAATATAATAAACAAAGATATTACCTTCGTAGACCGATTTACCTCATAACTTCCATTGTTGTCTATCTTGTATTGATCTTGTGTATGATTTTAGCTCTCAGAAGTTGTACTTCCTTGCTGTTGAATATGACAATAGGAGAATGGCTGTAGATGGATAATGCAATGAAGACCAAACTAACAATGCAATTCTAATGAAGATGGATGATGGATAATGGAGACATGGTTGGATGATTATGATAATAATGAGGTTATGCAAATGCAATGAAGATACTTTGCCAAAGGCACACTGGTAGGATTTCTGCAAAGTAAGATTGCTAAAGCTTGAGTGATGCAAAATGTGTGTGAGAACCTTGTTCATATAGGCTGAGGAGAGGCCAAATCCAAGTGTCAATAGATCCATGACTGGAGGAATTACCTGTGAGGTGTATGGCTGAGGAAGCTTGAGAGAATGTGCGCGAATAAGAAGAGGACAAGTGTCCAAGCTTCTTTCATGAGTTATGGGACTTAATAGAATAGATTGAGGTTAACTGAATAGACTAACCAGTTAAGTGAATTGATTGATTAGATAACTGATTTGACTGGTGAGTTAACTGATCTTGATTGGAGGATAAATATGACATGTGGGTGAGGGAAATTAGCTAATTAAATATTAAAATAATTAATTATGTGTGCAACATGGTGAGGTGGAAGATGAGGTGGAAAGGTGGTGTGGATTAGATGATGTGGAATTATGGAATTTAGGACTTTGGAATAGAGGAATTTGAGATTAATTAAATAATTTAGGATTATTTAATTATATGAGACTATAGAAGAATTAGGCAAAATAATTAAATAAATTGATTTATTTAATTATTGGAGGAATGCGAATCATTTAAATAAATTAGGATATTTATTTAATTGATAGAGAAATGAGAATAAAATAAATATTAAAATATATATTTAATTTGACTTAGCCATTTTTAGGTGTATACATTTTGCCCCTCTTTGATGCAATGTGTTTTATCACGTTGTTTCAAAGAATAAAAAAATTATGCGATTGATACATGCCCCAGTTTGCCCCTGGTACAAGTTAATGATGATAGGATGCCCCCTTAGGAGATTGGACGGGAAGAATGCGACGATAGGATGATAGACAATCTCACGATGAGACAGACTGACCGGATAGACGGGAGAAGAAATTGGCCAATGACAGGTGAAAAGCAGATAACAACCATGCCCCAACATGCACAAGGTTAAAACATCTCCTATTAGGTTTAAATGCGCTATAAATAGGAGTGTGGGGTCACATTCCTTGTCATTTGCACACTTGTCTTTTGTGGAGAGCTTATAGGAGATCAGAGCTCAGGTGCTAAGGAGAGTCAGCCACAATGTAGCAAATTCTAGTTGAATTACACCGCTTCGAGAGGATTCGACAGTTCAACCGTCCAACAGAGTATGGCCCACTGGTAAGTACACTTTCAATTTTAGGTTAGGTACATTTATTATGGTAAAAAATAGAGGTCAAACTTAGGTCTTGTGAATGCGCCGAAAGAATGAATTTGCGCATTTGCCCCGCGAATCGGCACAAATATCGCAATTTTGCACAAATACCAGTGGAATCTGCACAAATGCATGATTTTTCCAAACAAGGCACATAATTGCATAGATGTAAAGGATTTCTGTCCTTTTGTTAAGAAACTGCACATTTGTCATAAGCCTACACAAATGATTTAATGTTGGCAAATATTTCTTGAATCTGTGCATTTGAATGTTACTGCGCAAATGCAAGGGGATTTTGCACATCTGCTCTATTTTTTTGCAAATGCTGAATAGAACCGCGCATATACCTTAGATAACAAAATACTTAGCAAATTTGATAAATTTGGCATCGTGATTGATGTTCGCCAACTGATAATTCATCTCTAAGATTGATAGAATCTCAGGAGAGATGATAGGATAGAAATCCTGATAAAATAGCTAAGTACTTGATGTTTGATAGATAGATATGCAGTTAGTTGATTTTGTTTGATTAATGCGCATTTGGCTAATTACAGGAGGAGCTTGATGATGTACTTATGTCTTCGTAGCGATTTCCAGTGACAGTTACTTAGATCGTACTTGACAGAGATTGATCGTCTGATTCTCAAATCGACAGGGTTGTCATATGTTTACTTTATGCCTGAGATTCGAGCTAATCTCAGTATGCTGACTGCACTTGCTGAGTTATACCATAGTGAGGATGGGACATTCACCTTCCCACTAGGGAGATTACTGTGACCTTGGAGGACGTACATCAGATTCTACAGATTCTGATCGATGGAGAGCTCGGGGAGTATGAGTCTTAGATTGGGGCAGGACTTGATGATTGCCACTGAGTTTTTGATGATGATACCATTGAGGGTACAAAGATCAGTTGGGTTGACATGGTTGCTTACTATGAGCCTCTTATGTCAGTTGTTTCTAGGTTGATTGAAGGGATAGTGTGCCCTGACAAGAGGTCACATGATTTCACAGTTGGATGGGGGAGGACTTTGGAGTGGATCGTCACAGAGGGGACTCGATTTGCTTGGGGTCCTTATTTGCTAGCACACCTTGATCATGATTTACACCAGTTTGTGTACGATGGATCTTCAAGTTTGTCATGTGTAGTATCTCTTCTTCAAATTTGGGCTTGGTGTCATATTGCTATTACTCGACCTATTGGTATGGGTCCCTGAGGCAGAAATCAGCCTTACTCTTATATGTTCCAGGAGAGTCTTTCCCAACCCAAGTTGGGAAAGCTAGAGTACTGGCGTCATGCTTTTGATAATGTCAACTCAGTTATTTGGCGCCCCTACTTAGATTGCGAGGTATGGGATGATGACACTTTAGAGCTATCATTTTGTTTTTAGACCAGATGGTTGATGGGAAGGACTCCCTACATTCTTGAGAGGTACATCATTTCTCGTGTGTACCGGAAGTTTGGTAAGATCTAGGCCAGGATGCCCCAGGGGAATGCCATCTTTGCCCGGACATACAAGGAGCAACCTCGATGGCGTCCTGGTGCATATTTTGAGCAGAGTTTTTACAGATACCATATTAGCCCTGGCTGATGAGGAGGACAATTGTGGATGCATGCATGACACAGGATTATGTCAACTACTTTGCTGCACATCCATTCCCGTGGTACTCAGGACCTGGAGAGTGGGTCTCAAGACTAGATGATCGAGAGGAGGATGATGAGGGGCCTTGGCGGCGACGGAGGCGACGAGGAGGATGAGGTGGGCGGGGTGGCAGAGGTGGGGGTGATGATGGTGGAGGCGGTGGAGGTGGTGGGAGTGATGGAGATGACAGGAGAGTGAGGCAGCGGGTTGATAGAGATCCTGCCTAGCAAGCACGGCTGGGACTGTAGGGACAGATGTAGCCTCTTGTACATCCACATGTTGGATAGGGATAGGGACAGGGACATGGATAGGGACAGGATGACGGGGAGCTGGTGGCCTCACGAGCCCAGGTGGCTCAGTAGCAGACATAGTTGGCATAGCAACAGATGCAGTTGGGTCAGATGGAGGGACAACTCACCTAGCTTCAAGGTGAGTTATAGATAGTTAGACTGGAGAGAGATACCGCGATCCAGCGGTATACTAGGGTGGAGGGGCTACTTGAGTAGGTACAACAGACTGTGGAACAGGGTCCCATAGGGTAGACAATGATGGAGATGGTGAGGGCTGGCCAGGAGATATTCTATCAGTGGTCACTCTATGAGTAGGTTGTGCCCCTAAAGCGGTAAGCAGGCAGTTTTCACCCCAGCTACCGCAATAGGTCATAGAGGAATTTTACAGAGACTGGAGGGGTGATGGGGCCACACAGGGGAGCACCAGGTGTAGGGGCATCAGGTGGTGGTGGAGATGGTCAGCCACAACAACTAACACCTTTAGGAGGCAGTGCCACCTAGATGCCTTTTGGGACATGTATCACGTTGGCAGTATTTTGTATACACCACATTGTGGATATTTCAAGATGTATTATTTTTTGATATCATTGTACACGTGGACATTTATTACTGTTTTGAGGATGATGATATATATGATCTAGCATTCGATGGACTATGTTATGATGTACTGATTATGGATGGACATTACTTATGTTATGATGGTTTTATGATTATGCTTATATATGACCTACATGCTTTTGATATTGACATCTATGTTTATGTTTGGACCTAATGATGTGATACTATGATGGTTATGTTGGACATGATGATGCTTCTATATGCGATGATTTTACGTGTGATGATTTCTACATGTTTTTGATGCTTACATGTGATGATTATGCACTTTATGTTTTTGTGATTTTTCAATGATATATGCTAAGCATGAGACTCATATGGATGGATGACATGACTATATGATACTTGTTATAGACAATCATGATTTCTAATGTTAATGCAACTTAATGACCTAAAATGATATGCATTTATGGTTTATCATGTTTGTGATATGCTTCTATGATTATGAACATGTTTATGATACACAAAAATGGTTTTTTTTTTTGTAAATGCCAAGTATACTCAATCATAAAATAACAAGACAATTTAGAAGAATTGATTTGGATAATGAAAGAAAACCTAGAAGAATGAGTTGGTTAATGGATGAAATGATTTGGCAAAATGGATAAATGGATCTTTCAACACTTGGAATTTTGATAATGATGTAATGCTTATAATGACATGTAAAGCAATTTGGTAGATATGGATGTGGATTTTGTCATCTTCTTGTACAAGTTTTTGAAGTATTTTGTTTCATCATTGAGATTTTAAAATGTTGTAAGAAAATATAAGCATCTAAGTGTAATTAAACCATGATAACCTGAGTATTACTTACATGGATTTTGATTTAGCAAGTTAATACAAGCATCTAAGTATAATTGAACCAAGATGACCTAAGTATTGCTTACATATCAACAGGCAAGGATTACACCTGTTTCATGTGTAGGCCTCTAATTTCCTCGATGATCATTATGTTGATCATGTCCTTAGACAATGCTTCACATTACTAAGGATAAACCCACAAACAACAAACAAATAAAATAATTATGCCGCCATCATAACTTCTCTAGCTTTTTTTTTGACATCCTTGAGTAGCATAAAAAGACATAGTAACAAAAATCATGATATAAGACTTTAAACAACCATAAAAAACCTTCTTGCCATAGATATATTTGTCTAGCAATAACTGATAGAGTCATGTTTGATAGTTTTAGGTAGGTTGAGATTTTGTCAGGTGCAGTTTAAATGTCTTCTTGCCAAGACAATGTTTTAAAAGCTTGCTTTGTTGCGCTGCTTGCTGTCTAGTGATAAAACCATGATCTGATTTGTTATCCTCTGAGTTGTAGCATTCAAAAATCCAATTCACTAACTAGGTCAAGGATTTGCCCCCAGTCAGGTAATGGATCAAATTATTATGGATGAATGGATGATAGACATGAAGAAATGGGCCCTAAGGGACTGACCTAGTGCCTCAGGGGCTTATTGATAAATGACCTTGCCCATGTGACAACGCAGAGGCAATGCAGTTCAGGGTATAGACTTTGTGGACCTAGGACCTAAGCGATGGGAAATTAGGTTGAATGGGATGGACAAACGGATGGGTGATAAGGGATGAAATGGATGGGAAGCCTCGGGGGCTCATCAATGATGGCCTTGCCTACGTGATAGCTCAAAGGTGACGTAGTTCGACAACGATTCAATTCCCTTATATGATCTCTTGGATCACCTTTTCCTCTATACTTATCAAATTTTGGAACCTCAAATCTTGAGGGAAAAGGTATCATGAGCAAAAATTTATCAAAGGGATACAGTGAAATGTCCTCAAGAGAGTAATGTTTTGTTATGGTCCCACTTTGGATGTCCATCAACTATTTTTGCAAGGCTTGGATTTGTGTTGTTAATGTGTCCAAGGGATTGAGTGTATCCTTAGCCTTTTCTGATTTAGAAGCATTTTTGTCAGTTTTGGGGACATCTTTGTCATTTTTGGAGCCATCTTTCAAAGACAACTTCATTTGAGAAATTGTTCTCTCGAGACATCAAAATCCGAGGGCAACTTAGCTCCTTGTCGAGATAGCATGAGAAAATATTTATGAGTATCTGTAGCAACTTCCTTATCCATCATCTTTAGGAATTTTGGATCTTGAAGTTGTTTAAGGATTTCCTTATGACTAATCTCCTCATCATCAGAATTATGCCCACTATTGTGAAGGGAACCCATATTTTGTTTTTGTTTAGATTTGGATCTAGTTTGAAGCATGCAATTTTTGGATGTGAGAGAAGTTGGATTATGAGACTTGGGGGACTTGGTTTGATGTTTTGGTATGAAAATGATGCGAGGGTGAATTTGGTTGGATATGTTTTTGGTAAGATTTTGCTAAGGTTTTTTATTGATCTATGTTGTCCAAACAATGTGCTCTTGAGCTAAAAGGTAGTCAAAATAGGGATAGTTGATCACCACTATTGATATAGACTATTCTTTTATCAAGATTACACTAGCACAATTTTGAGGTGAAGGATGATTGATCCTGTTATGAAACTAACTAGATTTTGTTTGAATTTGGTAGAGTATCAATAATGCCTAGATAAAAATCTTGGTTTGGATGCTTTTGGATAGTAAGATAGTTGTATGCAAAGGCAAAGTTGCAAAAATGGTATGAAGGTGAGTCTGCAAGGTTAAACTTATTTTCCAAGTATAAACTAGAGTAAAAAGGGTACCCAGAAATGGTTTCAGTTTTGTCTCAAAATGTACAGAACAACTCTCTATTGTGAATGCGCAACGTCAGATGCGCAGGAATATTCCATAAATACACAGCTCTACACTATGTATGCGTAGCTCTGTATGTGTAGGACTGTGTTTTAAAAGCGCTGTTCTGTGGTTCAAATGCATAGTTTTTTGCACGCGTAGCAATATGTTGTGTATGTGTAGCAATATTGTGTAAATGTGCAACAGAAGTGAATGCGCAACAAGAGTTTGTAAATGCGCAACAATATTCAGTGTATGCGCAAGACTGTAGAAATTTTGCTTTTTGTTTGTTTTAGTTTGTCAGTTGGGCTTGTTTGCATGTTTTTCTAGGATGCTCTAAAGTTTAAAGTATTGTCTTTGACTCAAGTTATTGCCAGAAAACACAGTAAGCAAGAAGGTGTCATGATTTTTTTAAAATTTTCTCTTTGATAAATGTAGAAACAAACAAGTACAATCCCAAGGATGGCAAGGACAATATTCATTGAATTCCAACTTGGATTTTACTCCAACCACCTACATAAAGGCAGATAGTTAGTAACTTGGTAGCCCCTCCATGGCACTCACTTCTCACACATACCAAGTTACAGTTCCTCCGAAGAGTTGAACTTTCTATCTCCACACTAGATGAGTGTATGACATTGGGCGGCTTCAGAGGTCTGATCTCTTGCGTCAACAAATAGGGGTTTTTGTCTTTCTAAAACAAATGGCTTTTTAGTATGGACATATGTTCGGGTGGTTACACGTGTGGAAATTCGCTCTGATAAGGAGGCTTCCTAGCCTGTAGAGGTTACGCTCTATAGGGTTTTGGGGCAAACATTTGTCAGTGTAACACATCAGCACCTGTTGTTTGTAACTTTCAACACAAACACAATTTATTTATAGCGACTTGGAAGTGGCTTGGCTTTAGCCCATTATCGCTCAAGGTCGTCCCGCTTGGAAGGAAGGAATTCCAAGGGCATGCCTCTTCTAAAGGTTACACAAATAAAATGATAAGTTTGGCATTTTGTCACCCAAGAAAGGGGAGAGCATAGTCCTATCATCATTTTCAAGCACATAGTACATTGGTTCTTTATCCTCCTAGAGTTAAAAACCAAAAAAACTAAGTGTGTTTTACTCTACTAAGCACAATCCATTGACAAGATAAAAACTTGGAAAAGATGGTTAATTTTATCCTCCTAAACAAATCTATGTGAAGATTGTTGTTGAAAAATTAAACAAATTACTTTCCCCAATTTAAGCTAAATGATAGTTTGTAGTGCAAGATAACAATGAAATATTTGTTTAGTTTTATCCACCTAGGTTGGGACTATGTGCGAGTTGTAATGCAACAATACCATTTACTTTCTCCTAATTAGATCTAGGTGAAAATTTGCATGAAGAGTCAAATTACTTCCCCCTAATTAAATCTAGATGAAGTTACGATGCAGCTAAAGGACTAAACCAAGCTCCTACACTTGCAAGAAAAATTGGTACGAAAAAGCCATTACAAAACAATACAACTTTATGCCAGAATGTGAATGCACAGGAACATGAAGTAAATGCGCAACATTGCTCAGTGAATGCGTAGAAAGCACAAATGCACAGAAAGAAATGGTGAATAAGCAAGACTGCTCAGTGAATGCATAGAAACGTGAATACACAGTGAAACATGGTGAATGTGCAGAAATATGGCGTGGATGTGCAGAAAGGTGAATGCACAGCAAGAAGCCGTGAATGCACAATAAGAAGTTGTGAATGCATAGGACTGGAAAGTGAATGCATCGAAACGACCTGTCACAACAGTACCTTCATAAAAACACTCAAATGGAGATTAAAAACGGGGCTAGGCCCCACGGTGGGTGTTAGAAATTTTAGAGGAAATTGTGAACAATAGTATTAAACAACTAAATATCCAATAACTCAATGGAATTGATGCAAATATAATAAACAAAGATATTACCTTCATAGACCGATTTACCTCGTAACTTCCATTGTTGCCTATCTCATATCAATCTTGTGTATGATTTTAGCTCTTAGAAGTTGTACTTTCTTGTTGTTGAAGATGACAATAGGAGAATGGCTGTAGATGGATAATGCAATGAAGACCAAACTAACAATGCAATTCTAGTGAAGATGGATGATGGATAATGAAGACATGGTTGGATGATTATGATGATAATGAGGTTATGCAAATGCAATGGAGATACTTTGCCAAAGGCAAGCTAGTAGGATTTCTGCAGAGTAAGATTGCTAAAGCTTGAGTGATGCAAAATGTGTGTGAGAACCTTGTTTATACAGGCTGAGGAGAGCCCAAATCCAAGTGTCAATAGATCCATGATTGGAGGAATTACCTGTGAGGTGTATGATTGAGGAATCTTGAGAGAATGTGCGCGAATCAGAAGAGGACAAGTGTCCAAGCTCCTTTCATGAGTTATGGGAGTTAACTGAATAGACTAACCAATTAAGTGAATTGATTGATTAGATAACTAATTTGACTGGTAAGTTAACTAATCTTGATTGGAGGATAAATAGGACATGTGGGTGAGGAAAATTAGCTAATTAAATATTAAAATATTTAATTATGTGTGCAACATGGTGAGGTGGAAGATGAGGTGGAAAGGTGATGTGGATTAGATGACATGGAATTATGGAATTTAGGACTTCGGAATAGAGGAATTTGAGATTAATTAAATAATTTAGGATTATTTGATTATATGAGACTATAGAAGAATTAGGGAAATTAATTAAATAAATTGATATTATTTAATTATTGGAGGAATGTGAATCATTTAAATAAATTAGGATATTTATTTAATTGATAGAGGAATGAGAATTAAATAAATATTAAAATATTTATTTGATTCGACTTAGCCATTTTTAGGTGTATACAACCGCTATAATAGAAATGCCACCACAAAAGACTCTCAAGCAATTTCGTAGCCTCCAAGGCAACCTCCAGGCTATCTGAAGGTTCATCGCTCAACTCATAGATAAATGCCAACCCTTTGCCCACTTGCTTCGTAAGGAAGTACATTTCAAATGGGACCAAAATTGTTAGCAAGCATTTGACTGCATCAAGGAGTACCTGGCTTCGCCCCCAGTCCTTATGGCACGTATCCCTGAAAAGTCCCTACTATTGTACATATCAGCAACTTTAGTAGCATTGGGGGAACTTTTAGCACAACATGATGACACCGGTTGTGAAAAGGCTATGTACTACATCAACAGGACCCTTGTCGGCTATACACCTATGGAACGATCATGTCTAGTTGTCATTTTCTGCTCTCAAAAGCTATGACACTACATGTTAAGTCACTCAATCAAGCTCATCTCCAAAGTCAACCCTCTCAAATACCTACTTTCCAAGACTTCGCTCATAGGAAGAATGGCAAAATAGGTAATGTTACTTAGCAAGTTTGGCATTGAGTATGTTGATAAAAAATAAATCAAGGGACAAGTTGTAGCAAATTAGTTAGCTAAAGCACCTCTCATAGATCATCAACCACTCTCCATTAGTTTACTAGATGAATCCATATTGGCTACAATAGAATCAACAATCTGGAAAGTTTACATTAATGGATCCTTCACAAATCATGGTTCAAGGGTAGGAATACACTTGGTCATTCCCCAAGGCGACTATATTCCTAAAGCATATAGGCTTGCCTTCCCTTGCACAAATAATGTGGCTGAATATGAAGCCTTGACCATTGGTCTCAAAACAACAGTTCATTGGAACATCTAGCAGTTACAAATCTATGGAGATTATCAAATAGGTTAATGGTGAATTCCTCACCAAGGATGACAAACTGGTCCCCTATAAATAGATGGTTGATGAATACAAGTTATTCTTTACCTACATTCAGTTTGAACAGGTACCTTGCCTTCATAACAAAGTAATAGATGCCATGGCCACTATTGGGTCCCTTCTGGATATGCCTCATGATAGTTAGCAATGTGAGTTTCTTGTGGAACAACTCCTTATGCCAGCATACCGGGCCACCGAGTCAAAATTTGTATGTGAGATTGTTGGTCCTTAAAATCCTTGGTATCATGACATTTATGTCTATCTCCAACATCATACTTTCCCACCTGAATCCTCTCGCAAACAACAATGATAACTCATCCATCGAGCCTCTCACTACACCATTCTTGCTGATACCCTTTATCGTCGAAGCTATGATGGCACTATCCTACGATGTTTAAACGCAAAAGAAGCTTCCCTCACACTACACAAAGTCCATGCAGGTATCTGCAGTGCTCATGCAAGTGGTATTATCCTAGCTAAAAAACTCTTATGTATAAGATATTACTAGCCAACAATGGAGCATGATGCATGTGAATATGTAAAGAAATGTAATCCTTGTCAGCAACATATAGATCTCATCCATGCTCCCTCTCAGGCATTGCAACCAATCACCACACCATGGCCCTTTTCTAGGGCCTATATCTCATTGGCAAAATCCACCCCCTCTTTCGATGGGCACAAATTCATCATCACTGCTGCTGAATACTTTGCCAAGTGGGTTGAAGCCATTCCTCTCACTTTTACCATTGGTAATCAAATTGCCAAATTCATCCTTTACCATATCATTTACCGATATGGTATCCCATCCACCCTTGTCATAGATAATGGTAAACCATTCAAAAATAATGATGTTTGTTCCCTTTGTGAACAATTCCATATTCAACATAATTGGTCCACTCCATATTATCCTGAAGGTAATGGCCAAGTCAAGGCAACTAATAAAACCTTACTTAAAATCCTCAAGAAAGATGTCAATGAAATTGGTCATGACTGGCACCTTCACATCCACCTTGCCCTTTGGTCCTATCACACTAGCATCCACACTCCTATTGGAGCCACTCCATACTCTCTTGTCTTTGGAGCAGAAGCTATCCTATAGATCGAGATCGAATTGCCCTCATTGCACATTTCTTTGCATAATGTCATCACTGAAGAAGATTACCCTATTGCATGCCTCCAAGAGTTAGAGCTAGTGGATGAATGATATCCCAATGCCTTGAATCATCTCCAAGCATACAAGAATCAGCTTCGCAAATCCTACAACAAGAAGATTTGTGCCAAAGAATTTGCAGTAGGTGACCTAGTCTTAAAATAAAATCAAAAGAATCTCTTAGAGCGAGACAAGAAAGAGAAATTTGAGCCTCATTGGTTGGGTCCCTATGTCATTATAGCTAAGTATGGTTTAGGAGCATATCGCCTCTCTACTCTTGAAGGAGAAGAGCTTGAAGAACCTATAAAAATCATCCACTTGAAACGGTTTCATAGTTAGATTGTTGAACACACCAAATCAAAATACAATTTTTTTTAAAATCCAAAAAAATAAAAAAATTAAAAAAGTAAAGAAAAATGATTCATCCTATGGTGAAAACCATGCCTCGTGGTGCATTGGGCAAGTACCACATGATGAAAACTTGTTTACAGGCATCATGTGTAGGTTCAAATTCGGATCCATTGTTCATGCATCCTCTCACTATCACCATCCCATCCACTACCCATCATTCTCACTACTTGAGATTTCAACCATTCCATAAACCTAACTATCCATCATTCCCAAAATATACACCCTCCCATCACCAACCTGTATATGTTTCACAAGAAACTAAGTAACAGAAAAGAAAAACTCAAACCCATTATCAACCCACCTACCTTTATCCCCTCCCACCATTGATCTACATATCTTCATCCCCTTCCATCAAGCTACCCCCTATCTAAGCTTCCATAACACCTCCTGCCTTTCTCACTTTTTACATAGAGTGAGTAACTGCAAAGCATAAACCACACCTACCATAATCCCTCATCATCCTAAGCCCCCCTCATCTCCCTCCCAACTACCACATCATTCAATTTTACCACAATCCCTAACACATATGGTTCCTCTTTTCACCTCTAATAGGTCACCTCGTCGTTTACCCTACTACCATCCCCTGCCTCCGTCACTCTCTTTTTATAGAGTGAGTAACAGAAAAGTAGAATTTTTGCCCACAATAACACCCCCATCCCTCGTCTTACCTCTCTCATCATTCATCCCTCCATCACCTAATCCCTTTCATGGTTTTCACAAACATCACATCTTTGCACCATCAAGTCACCCACCCGGTTACCTTATCTCCCTTATCCACCTAAGCCTCCCTTTATCCCTCATCACCTAATTCCTTTTCATGATTTTTATAGCATCATGTCTTTGCACTGCTAACACATCACCTAGCCAATTACCATCAAACTCCTTCAAGTCACACCCTATCCATCACTTTTGTTGGTTATTTTCCTAGACTGGATGCTTATTCCCAGTTATCCGTACAAGGTAGCCATCATTGATCAACAGGATTCCTGGGCCAGGGGCCAACAGTGTAGGAGATAGACTCTATAAATATCTCCTCTTCTTCTTTAGGCTCTGCAGAACCAAGGGGGGTATTCCCTACTCAACACCCATGAGATATAACTAAGCAAAGACTGGGATGCTGACACAAAGCAGATAAATCCTCTATTAAGTAGACCAAAACTGTGAGATAAGTGCAAAGGGGCTAGCTTTGGGCCTATTTTCAGTTGTAGACAGAGGATTTTGGATCCTAAAACTACTTCTAATGTCCTAAAAGGTTTGTTTATGAAGTTTGATTTTGATTTGTATCTAGATGCAAAAATAGGACTTTGGGTTACAACAAAGATACCAGACCAGATTGGTGCCTATCCAGGGCTCGGAGTCAATAGACATACATATGTGAATATCCACCATAGACTTGAGACAGTAATCAGATTTCAAGGGGTTTCTGAAATGTTTGCCTTACAGACAATACCCAAGAGAGAGTATTTAGTTATTTCTGCTTACCAACATCCTTACTGCAATGTATTCTTCTTGACACTTAATCCAAAACATTCAATCTACTCCTTGAGCAGAAGTAAGAGACTAAGTATTCAATATAGAAAACCTATATTCTAGAATCTATAACACCCCTTAGATGTTCAGAGTCAGAAGAAAAAACATATTCAGTTTGGAGACAAATAACGAAACACATGCAATGGAGCATTACTCATTTAAATCAACATGAAATTGATGATTCTGTGCTTAATACATACAACATACAATTCATAAACTCACGAGACACTTGAAACAGAGTCACCAGAAAGTTGTATTCCTACTGCAGCACCAAAATTTGTCCAGTTTGGAACAACCCAAAAATGAGTAACATAGCATGGCTGTTATAGCACAAGTATGTACTTTCAACAATTAATCATGAAGTCTTCTCAAAATCTCAAAATTCTACCAAATACAGGGCACCAAGAGAAAGGCATTTAAAACAATAAATGCAGCAAGCAGAAAGAACAACTAGGAATGGTTGAACTTCGATTCCCACGCCACCGCCTGAGGATTTTCTTCCTCAATCGGGTAGCTATTTGGTCAATCAGGCCATACCTCTGCAATTCCTGCGCCATTTATGGTGCACCAACCCGTAGGATGTAGCAACGGTCTGCATCTAAATATTCCCGCCAAGAAAGATATAGCAAGCATGGGAAATCCCACGCTGATGAAAATTTGAACCACGACCATTGAAATCCTCCCTACCGCTGAGATCTGTGGTGCCAAAAAGTTTGAAAAGTCAAGAACCAATGAAAACATGCCACGTAGGCACCCCTGCATCCACTGCTGACCATTCCAAAAATGTAAGATCAATAATCCCACATTCATCCTGCAATGCTTGCTTGAGTAGCTTATAAACCAAGTCAAGAGCAAACCTAGTGTCGTGCACTTTTGCCCTGCATGACTAGCGAACCACATGCCATCAACCCGTTGCCCTGACTCCGGCCGATACCTCAGTCACCCCGACCTCCACATCCTTCGTTATGACACCAACACATCGGCGCGCCCAAAATTTCTCCCACCGATAAGCTGATCACACCGACGAAGCCGCTGAATTACCTCGTTGGCCAAACACCAACCATCGGTGAACCACAAACTCTTAGCACTGACATCAAAAGTTACGCCGATGACACCACTGGATCAGGGAGACCAACTCCATCGGCCAAACTCCAGCTCACTACTCTGATCCCACAACACCCATCGACAAGACACAAACCGTCGGAGTCACTGAAAATCCATCCGTCGATATCACATGTCACCCCGATGGCCAAATGAATCATACCCCGTCGGCCAGACTGGCTACATCGGCAAACTCCCTGCTAGCTCTCCCGATATGCGTTGTCTTGCCGAAGGGTGACCTCAAACCATCGTCTATTGGCCAGACCCCAACCTATCGGCGCATCCCAAAACTGCTCCATCGATACACACTGTCTCACCGAAGACCACTAAACCTCATAAGTCAGCAAGACATGCACCATTGGCACACTCTCTGTTCACCTTCCTGACACACCGATACAACTCGATCGACGAGAACACTGTCGTCGGGCCAACACCCCGCGATCTGCCCGATGCCGCTTGTCACTCTGACACCGATGGACCAATAAATTTTGAAGGTTTTGAATGAAAAACCCTGCAAACGTCTAAGCTTAAACCCTAGACATAAATGATTACCAACAACTTTCATCCTAAGCATGGTTTTAGTACCATGGTACAGTCTAAAAACTAATAGTTGCATCCTTGAACCGGTCCTCATCCATCTACATCATCCTATCCCTATTCCCCTTTCATCAAGTCACTAGAACTACATATCATCACCACCTACATCTTAATGGTCCTTGATCCTGTGGATACAGGGTATGTAGGCAGTTTGGAATATGAAGGAAGTATCCAGTACATAGGTACATAAGATGCCATCCATCTGACTGCACTTGGATGGTCCCTATTCTTCTTGCTTGTTGATTATACTTGGTCTCAGTACAATACACTTGTCGCGCATGCTACCCAAGAATCACACTTTTACTTAAATCATCAACTATCAAATTAGCTTCAACCACAACTCATGGCCTACATATCTCCCCGCCCATCCTTCAATTTATCCTAATCATCCATCTATTCCTACCTTATGGATGCATTCTTCCTACAATAGGCATAATCCTCAATCCTCACCCATCTTGGCAAGAGATATAATGGATGTCTGTTTGGTCAGTTGGTTATTGATTTTTATCTTTTGTTCTATTCTTAGATTATTTCAAAACTACCTTGATCTAACTATATTATGGTATGTGGCAAAAGATCTAGAATGGGGCATGATCATTGTTTTCATATGCCGTGCTTGTGGAATGTTCTCATTACTTCACTTCAGTATTCATATCTTGTGAATAGCAGGGTCTGTTCATTCATATTAGTCTTCTTTTGCATCTAAGATTCCTCATACCTTTGTGTATTAAGGGCTTATGATATGGATCCCCCTCGTTTGTCTAGGCAAGATTGTACTATCTTGGGCATTTATGGTATCATCCTATTGTTTGCAGAATCAAGTCCAATGCATGGGATATCTTGTCACCTTAGTTCTTTATGCCTTGGTGCATAACATCTCATGCTATATCAACAATAGTGCTCATAATTGTTCACAGAATTTCCAATACACTCTACCATCCCCTTTGTCCCTACATCCTACATATACATCTATGTTACCATTGTCCCATCCCATATCTTGCTCCACGTTTCATTAAAACACACTTCATTTCCCCCCACCTACCTATTCACTTTGGCCATCTATTTCCCCTCCTAGACTACACCTCGTGACCATTTTCAGGCACTTGGTATCATGATCACTAAATCAAACCATCCACCATATTTAATGGGAAAAAGGGGGACAATTAATACAAGGGTTAAATCCTCCTTTCTCAACAAACATTCAAGGACATATCAACTGAGTTAAATGACACTTTTGCAAGAGGATTCACCTACAGGTTAGGTTATCACTTGGAACAATGTGGAAATTCAGAGATTGTCAATTAATGTATCAATTTAATGCTCAAATACCCTTAAAACCATAATTATGGAAAGTAGTAAGTAAAATGATGAATTACGACAAATGCTTGCAGACTAAGGTAGTAGGCAGAGATTAGTTACTAACCATTTTTTGAAGTTTGGGATGTAGAATACTCGGGGACACTAGCATTAGCACCCTGTTCCAAGGTGATGTTTTCTTCATGGAATCCTGATCTCCTTCTGACACTAATATTCACTGTAACTTCTGTTTCTATCCCAGGAGATGCAGAGGACACTAGAACTCGAGCTTGAGTCCAAGGCAGGGTGATCTTTAGGATGTCAGAGCCTCTTTAGATGTTGATTGTCACTCTCCAAATGATTTTTGTGTTTTCAACCTCGGAGGACATTGGCATTGGTGCCCAAGTCCGAGCAATGCTTTTCTTCAGAGATTCAGAATCTGCATGCTGTGTTATTGTTCCCTACAACTCAACTTTGTCAATATGTGACACCTATAACCTACAATCACAATGAGAGTAGTTGGGGTTGTGGTGTTTAGAGGCTTGCCTCAGTCAAGCCGTGGAGAGACATTCAATTCTTTCGAACATCGTTGTCAGATAAAGAGTGTGTATCCCTGCAGGATAGAGGCAAAACAAAATGATAAATGATTCAAACATAAATAAATATCACCTCAGAGGTGTATATCTCACATAGATGAAGGCTCTTCAACACATGAGAAGATGAAGCTAAATTTGCAATCGCAAACACACGGACAATGCTCTGCTCTACAACAATGAATATTTTGAATGATCTAAAATCATAAGTATGCAAAAAATTCACAACCATCTTCTAGTTTGCAAATGAGACCATAAACATGCTTATATATGCAAATAAACACATTCCCGCTAAGAATTTCGTAATTCAAACTTAAGATGTCAGCATGGGACCTAATTAACGGTCACAAAACTGACATTCAAATTTGGGACCTGCTTGAAATAGGGTAGGACAAGGGTGCTAGCGCCTGTGTCCACATGTTCTTTTTCAAGGTAGGGCTAAGTGCCACAGTGTCCTTCATGCCCCATGTGACATGGGTTTCAGGCCATTTTCTTCTAGAAGTTAGAATGAACATGTTTGCTGCAAAACAAGGGACCCGAGAGCTAAACCTAGGAGGGAAAAAATCCAGGGAGACATTTTCTGACATAACACACCCATGACTTTCCAATTCCCTTTCATTATCCATTATTCATTAACCATCCATTTGCATTCCATCAGTCATCTTCCATTCCATTAGTCATATTCCATTGTCATTATAATATATGTTTATTAATCTAAGCATATATTCATTATTCATTCCAGTATCATTTTTCATTTCTTATCATTATCATCCATAATATATGTTTATTAATTTGAGCATATATTCATTTATCATTCATTTGCATTTCATTAATCATTCTCACCCATCATTTATGTTTATTAATCTGGGCATTTATTCATCCATTCACTTACATTCTATTATCATTTATCCCATTAATCATTTTCCATTATCATTCTTGTTTATCCATTAAATCATTTTCCATTCCATTATCATTTCTTATCATTACCATCCATAATATATGTTTATTAATCTAAGCATGTATCTTGTCCATTATCCATTTTCATTTGTTCATTTGCATTCCATTTCATTGGTAATCTTTTTTCCATCAGTCCATTATCATTAATAATTGGTTCATTAATCCACATCATTCATCCATGAAGCCATTTTACATCACATATTTTCATCACATCCCATTTTATCATCATTTGATTCATCAATCTATCATATTTCATTAGCATTAATACATTATCCATATCAACAACTGATAAATGCTAACAAAACCATGTCATACATGCATACATTCATAATCCACATTATCTGCCATTTTCATGAATGACATCATATCATACATCCTAAAACCATCTCGTCTATCCTATCGTCTATCTATGTCCATAACATCAAAAACATACAACATCCATAACCTGCATATCATAATCATCATCATAATCCTTACAAGCATCCATAAAAATAAATCATACATCATGTCATCCTGCATATCAAATACATCGTCAATCATCCCATAAATCTATGTCATCCATCCTATGTTATTTCATTCTGCATCACCCATACATTATCACATCACACCATATATCATATATCAATACATCATATCATCCATCATATCATCACACATACAACATCCATAACTTGCATGTCAGTACATCATGAAGTACATCATAATCCACATCATAATCCATAAACACACATAATTAAAGTCTATAAACATAGTCCATCACCTCACAATATATATACATCAAAAATGATAATGATACATCAAGTCTTGAGGACCTGTCAAAAATACATATGTATAGTCAAAATCAGGAGTCTACAGCCCCTAGGTGGAATTGCCCTGTGTCGAGGCCCTTGACTAGGATGGCCCTACATCTCTCTGTGGAGATGGCCCCATAACCTGTTGCCCCACTTGTCTAGGAATTGGTCCCTGTCCTAGTACCGATGCCTGTACCAAAGGTGGCTGCTACACTGATCGCTCAGACTACCTTGTCCTCCTCGAGCCTGAAGCCACAAAATGACTTCAATAGCTCTCTAACTTGCCGGTACCAGGCGTTCATACAACATTTTGTAATGTTGTGCCTCCCGCCCAGCCTCATAGGCCTGCTGCTGCATAGTCTTGAACATATTTGACATACCTAGACCTACTTCTTGTCGCGCCTAATCGCACTCCTGCTGGTATCTCTGAGGCTGTGCTTATGCCTGGGCTAGCTGCATCTACAATTGTGCTATCTAGACTTGTAATTGGGTAACTTGCCCATCACCTTGTCCTTGTTCTAGCTACCCCTGTAGCTGCGCTACCTGTCCCTATAGTTGCTGAGCCTAGGCTTGCAGCTACTGCACCAGTCACTGCAGCCTTGCCACCTCTGCTGGTCCATCCCCATCTCCATGTCTTGCTACTCCTACTCCTCCTACCCCTCCATCACCCTCCTCCTCCATATCCATATCCATTATCTCTATGTCCTCCGCCTCCTCTCCATCGTCCCCATCATCTCCTGTTACTGGTGCCACGACTACTTAGCTTACTAGTGTCGTCAATCAAACTGGTCTCTACTGATCCCACCACTGATCATATAATGTCGTCATCCCTGTGTGCGGCCACCTAGACCCTTGCCTCCCATGCTCTCCCATGTAACCCATCAAACTTTGCTATCATTGCTTATGGGTCAAGAGGTGGCCCCCACCATGGTGCCTTTATATGTATCCACATGAAAACCACCTACTCACGCGGCACATCCTATGGCAATCCAAACTGACAAACTACCTGATCTGGCATATATCAGTCAATAATCAACTTTGTGCGCCCCATCAGGTATTATGGATGCATCACATACCTCAGTTGCACTTAGTCCTCCGATCAGGTCTCACACTCCCTCCATTGCCTCCAAATGATCGACTAAACATCGTCGATCATCATCCTCCAGTAGCTGAGATCACCTATTGATGATGCTACAAAACTCCTCCATAAGCATACACATATGACCAATGACTCGACCAATCTCTCACTGTCACCGACCTAGTGATCGTGATATGCTCCCAAGCCCAGATGTGCAACAGTGTCACTCCACACCCCAAGCTGGCCGATTGTTAGTATACAACTGCATCCATATCATGATATAGGTGCGCTAATACTCACTCCATGCAAAGACCACTCTATCTTGGAACATCCTCAATAGAACCATTTCCCAACCCATTAGGAATCCCCTCGATCACCAGTTAGGAACTAGTGTCCTTGTAATCACCCCTACTACAAATAGGGGAAGCCTATATAATCTGCCCATCACCTGGGCATAGATCATCTCTATCCTCTAGATGTCATACGGAACCACTGTAGGAGAAAACACCTCATCCACAAACTGTGCTCCATGACCATGGTCGTATACCACCCTCTCCCCATGTATGGGGATTCGTAGAATCCTCGATACATCCTCCAATGTGATGGTCATCTCTTCAGTGGGCATTGGGAAAGAACATTGCTACGTCTGCCATCTCTCTACTAGGCTTGCCATCATCACCGTACATGCCCTAATCATTGGCATCTCTGCAATGAATCTCAAACCCATCAATTGTAGAAAGAATCAATCTGTGGCATCCAACTGCTCCCATAGTACTTGCATCGGTGGTCGTCGCTCGCGTGATTGCAACACATCCTCATCATCCTACACAGGTGTCAAAAACACTTCATTAGGTTCTTTTTTCTTGTTGGGCGCTAAAACTTGGCACTTAGGCGCTAATCCATTTTCGGTGCTAAACTATTCATTTTAGGCGCTAATCCTCAGGTCTGGGTGCTAATCGCCAAACTTGACGCTATTCCCCTCTAGGCATTGAATCCACCATTTTCGGTGCTGAATCCTCCCCTCTGGGCGCTAAACATGGACCTCTAGGCACTAATCGTCGAACTATGCACCGATTCTCAGTGCTAAACCATTCATTTTGGGTGCTAAAGTCTTCGTCTATGCGCTAACCTAATGCGTGGTTACACAACATGCCCCATTTTTCCCCAGTAAAATAGGGACCCAACTTTTTCTTGCTTTTGTTTGGCTTGTTTTTGTTTCCCTTTGATTTGGGCGGTATGGTAAAATGATATTAGATGTATGTCTAGGTCCTATTCTAGGCATATCCAAATCTTGAAATCTAGATCAAATTTTCAAAGTTCGAATTTCCCTTCATGAAGCTTGCCAAATGAAAGGGAATAAAATTCTAAGTAGGTTTCCCTTTTGGAGCATGTGAAAATTCCCTAAAACTAAGATGTTATGCCCGGTCAAAGTTTGGTCAACTGATCATAGGGATGTTCACATTATCCTCACATTGTCTCAATATTCAGACATTAACTTAATGTCATGACTGAAGAAATTGCTAAGTAAATGGTAATATCCCAACATTCACAAAGATGCACCTATCAAATTTTTTACCACAACATGATAAACCATCATCCATACAATCACATAGTATGGATATTCAATTCTAATATCTCGATCTTTCTTAATATCTGGACATTCATTAGTGTATAGATTTTTCTGAATATCCTGGTGACGTGTCATATTTGACTTTTTAAATGGCCATTAGACTATGGACATTTCGTTTAAACATTTAACATCTCGACTTCCCTCAACATTTGGATGATGTCATGTGATTTCGTCTTAAGAGGAATACTATAAAATAATGACATCATCTGGACATTGAGGGCATAGGATATTTTGCAAATCTTAAGCTCTAGACATTCACTAATGTCCAAACCTCCCAAACATCTCAATGATATCACTTTACTCTCGACCAAGAATTACCTTAAGAGAGGTGACATCATTAGCACATTTAGACTTAGGGATATATCATGAACTTTAATGTCTGGATATTTTTTAATATCCATATCCCTGTCTCCTGTGAACAAAATTTATAGCTTCACATGGACTAATCAGATGGTGCCACATGGCGCAAGTTTAAATTTTCAGACTAGACAATTCTAATGTCCTGACATTTGAAGATCAAAGGAAAATGTCTTTAGATCTTAACATCCTGATATCCACCATCGGTCAACATTGACCAAAAAGACTTGATGACGTCATATGGATATGCGTATGGACATTTCAAAAAGTAAGCACATTGCTTTAATATCTAGACATATGTTCATATCCAGACTTTGCAATGAATGCTACGAAACGGAGTCATTGGGCTTTCAAAATTCAAACTAAAAGTTGTCACTTGTAGCAATCTCTGAAGACAACTAAGCGGATATCCCTAACTTAATGCAGATTAACATTTATGATACCCTAATTCATGATTTCAATACATAAAAGGTGAAATTAAATCATTTTAATGTCACAAAGGCATTCAAAGATTGAAATTACAGAGCTCAAGCAATTTTACAGTGTTTTTATGATGACCATAACCCTGAATGGAATGGTGCAAATGACAAATGATGAAAATTAAAAGGTGATTGCGCAACAAAAGAACACATCTAGACATATTTTAATTAGGTTTTGAGTGTAGAAAAATAGGTATGTAATGGTAAAACCCTATTTTTATTGTTATTACATTGCAGTAAAAGGTAAATATTGCATTTAGGGTAAAATCTTATTTGCACATGCACGTTTTATGCTCTGTAAACTGGATAATGTTAAGATATTGAGAAAATTAAAGGTTAAACTTAATATGTAGAATGTAGTTTGAGATATGAATTTCTGCTAACTGCAGGACAAGATGCAAGATAGAAAGAATCGTAGCGAGGTGGAAATCAAGACTACCATGTTCCCAAATCCTGGAGCCTCTAGTTTTAGATTCAGAAAGATTGGGGATACCCACTTCAGCAACATGAACATTGATGAGTGGATTGCCAAATCAATACAAGGAAGCGGACATCCGATTCTACAAAAGATATATAATTCTAGGATGTGGCATGCAATCAGTTTTCCTTATGCAACAGAGGCCTTGGATTTAATAGTTGCTTATGCACATAATTACAACACAAATAACATAAAGGTAGAGAAAGATGGTAGAGTGTATGTAGACTTTTCTATCCAGGGCATTACAAAGGCATTCCAATTGCTTACAGGTCCCAATCTATTCAAGATAGATCTTGAGGCCTTTAAAAATCAATACAAAAGTGAGAACACTGATTGCAGAAAAATCATGTTTGCATCTTCAAGAGCAACAGACAGCAAGGTTAAGGAAGTGGCCAAAATGCCACAAAATCTCTACAAATTTGATTTCACCCCAGAAGTATAGTATATGATGGTGATGCTAAGTTGAATGACTAGGAAACTTGATGTTGATAATTTTGAGCCATGGATATATGGGCTTATCAGGTTGGTTGAGACCTCTGACACACATATACAATGGGCATCACTCATTAGTGATAGCTTGGATGAGGGTATGAGGTTATTTGTAGGTAAATTATGCCTTTTCTACATGTCATCATATGTTGTTTATGCATGTGCTGCACAATCTACATTCTTTGGTTTACAGACAGTAGGTAGACTGGGAAGGAATCTAGGAGACAAGACCATATGGGATCGTTATCTCCACCTAGAAAGAAAAGCCTCCATTCAGAATTACAGGAGGGTAAATGATTGTTTTGTTATGCATCTGGTTAGACTAATGGATAATGACAGAGCCAAGAGATTAAGCGCTGAAGCTCAAGAATTGATCACAAAGAATGGAACTTGGTTCATCTAGTTCCCAACTTTCACATGCCTCAGGATGGAGGGAGTTAGTGGGCAACCTCTCATGTTGCCAAGATACCCCATAGATAAGATAATTCTACTAGAGTTAACTAAACAAATTATACCTTCATATGAAGCATATGTGAAGAGAAATAAGAAAGGTAATGTTAGGTTTCCTATGATCACCGAATGGTATGTATGTCCATCTATTGAGGCAACTAAACATTCAGAGGTAGAATTGTATATGCTTCATTTACAGCCATTTTCCTTTGCAAGATATTATGACCCTTATCATAGAATGGAAAGATTTGTGAACAAGAAGTTAGTGCATCAAGTGCACTTAGAAGACTACTGGGCAGATTATCCAGATGATGTGGAGGTCAAAAGAAGGGGTTACCAAAGGTTAACCTTGAATCAGATCTAGAAATTGGACTGCTTTGATGTTCCCCCTCAGTTACATTCAGACGATGGTATGTTGATAGCCAAAGAATATGAAGATAAACAGATATATAATGAGACCATCTCTCCTCTTGATTGGAGTCAGCTAGAGGTAAAATCTATTGACCTCATTACAAACAGAGTAATGGAGCTAACAAGGAAGTGGGTAGATCAAAAATTGGCTGCCTTGAAAGCAAATGGAGTGGCACTGACAATGGAATAGATATCGGATGCTAAATTTGATGATTTCTTGATTCATAAGAGGTAGATCACGGAGGCCAAGCAGGCCAAACCATATTCATCAAAGGGAGAATTTACCACTAGTGGCATCATGATAGCCACAAGTCCCTCTCCTCAAAAGGAAAATCCTATACCAACAATCACTATAACCACAAGACAGGTAGAGGAACCTAAGGACACTTATGAAGATATAGATGATGAGGATGATGAAGTGCCTTCGATAAGAAAATGTCAAGATATATTGAAAAAAACAATTATCCCCAAACAAAAGAAAGGACAAGTACCTATTATGAGGGGATCCACTAGCAGACAACTAGATGTTTTGCTTAAAGAGAAAGGAAGTGAAGAGCTCACAAAGATAGATCAAATGTTTGCTAGGCAACCTAGAACAGAAAGAGATGAAGTAACTATGGTCCCTAAGGATGTGGAGATAGTATCACAAGGTTTTCAACATGATGTCCCCATCCCTACCATAGTTAAGTTCAAGTTTGAGTTAGCTCAAGAAATAAGAGAAGAAGAAAGAAAGAAGGTGAATGATCCATCCTCGCCACTAGATAAAACCATCGACCTAACAAATGATGATGTGACAATGGAGGTGACATCCAATCCCTATGAGGACTTGATAAAGAATACAACCCTAACACCTCAACGCACCCCACAAGAACTCAAGAGCACTAGAGATGAAGACAAATATGAAGATCCTAAGACAGTGGTGCAGACTTTTGGTTTGGATGTGTTAGTGGGCATTGTCACAAGCCCAATAGTTATTGATTTATCATATGATGGGGGTGATGACAGAGATAAAGATGAAGTCATGGATAACATGCAGACAAAAGATAATATAGATCAAGGCATGAATATCCATACAGAGTTGAGATGTCCAGGAAATTGAAGGGCATACTGAGGCAGGGGATAAAGAACCACAAGTGTTGATATCTAGACAAGTAGGTCCAATGGTCACATCTAGATTAGAGGATCCAAAAGATAAAGAAGGGCCAACATCTGGACATGAAGGTCCTAAGGAAAAAGGGGGTGAGCAAGAGATGGAAGGAGTAGAAACATGTGGTGATCAAAGTACAGATTTAAAGTACTCATTCCATCACAAAAGTTACATGAAGTAAATAATCCACTTAATTACATCATCTCAAATAAAAGATAAATCTCATCAACATGAATCAAGAAAAGTCATTAAATCTTGAAAATCACGTACTTAATCCAAGTGTTTAGCACTATAAAAGAATATACAAAGTCCATTATCATTTATGCTATAAATCATCCAATGAATTAATTACAAGATACAATATCATGTACGATATAAGAATAATAAATCAAACAAACTCTCTAGTCGCCACATGAACATGGCTCAGGTGCTTTTCCACCCAACCATGAAGCAATTACACTTCCTCGGATCCGTTCATAACACAAAGGAAACCCAACCCTGTATGAAACATCTAGCTACCTGGAAACAACTGGCAAGAGGGAACACTCGATACAACCTAAAGTCTAATATGCAATCTAAATAATGATATGCAAATTATCTCACAATAGGATGTGGTGTGTATATATATATATATATATATAAAGTTTTGCTAGACAAATATCCATCTTTTTCAATGAATTCCCAACTTAGGCCTAAGTATTTAAAATAGTTTCAGGTTCAATTCCTAAAAAGAGGAAAAGCCATCTCTGATATTCCACATTTGACATCCTAGCCCAAAAGTAACCCCAAACACACTTAAGATATAATCTACTTTCTTTTCAAAATAAATAACAACCCATATTCGCTATAACCATCTCTAATCCCTTTCCATGGCATCATTCTTGAAAACACACTTTCAAGCAAGTAGTAAAGAAGAACATGATACATTCATTTAAATGCAACTATAAATATATATTCCATAATCTGATTATATTCTCTATGCGTATTTCATTGTTTAATAGTTTGTAGAAAACTAATGTTAACTACTTCCTATCCAATGTTGTTTTGTGATTCAAGCAATTCATTGAAATAAAGTCTTAATAAGAGTATATAGCTGGTTTCAACATCAATAAGCACAGGTAATAACTAGAAAAACACACTGTCTCTGTTATGAGAAATAATATAACTGTTTCAAAGAGTTTTAAATCGAGCTATAGGAAATATTAATAAGGCTACATGAACTTATAAAATAAGCTATAGAAAACAGAGCATGTCTATGACATGAATGATCAATATGGCGACAGAGATAATAGAATGCTACAGGAGCTTTGCAAGAAGTTTGATGTAAAAATAGAAGATTGTGACAGGATTACAAATAAATTGCGACAATGGTAATTAACAACAGCTACATAATTCATGTTCTCTCTGCTCACAGACTGACCTAGAACAATTCAAGGTAGCGATTAATTCTCTAATTACAAGAAGATAAGTCTGCCATAATAGGGACAAGTAATTGGCAGTGATAGAGATTTAGCAAATAGAAAGACTCAAAGGTAAAAGTTGTAGTAGAGGAAGAAAATAACAGCTAAGACTGCAACAAAAAGAAACTAAGTTATTATGCCCAAACTGTTTTAGTTACAAAATGATAAAAAAATTACTACCAATAAGAGGGGACGTTAGCTACAGGAACCTAAGTTATCCAACTAGAGTTTTAACAAGCCAAGAGAATTAGCCGTTGATCAACAATAAAGAGGCTGCCAAAATAAGAAATAGGCCAAACGATAGATACTGACGATCATGATTTTAAAGGCTGATTCTCAAGCAAGAATATAGAGGAAAGAACAATAGGCCAACTGCCAAAAGACAAGAAGGATGATCCCAAAATCTAAATGCAGAGGTAAAAGATGGCTAGCGTCAGGGAATTCTAAGACATAAGGCACACGTGGAAAATGTATACTAGCCGCTCCAAGTAAAACACAAACCAAAAAATTAACATGAAACAGGCTAGTATAAAATGTGGGTTTTACAATATAAGCTACCGTAACTACAGCAAATCAAAAACAAGAAAAATATCTGATTTTATGTGCTTGCCAAAGGGGGTTGATTCTGATTCTGTCGTTGACTCCTCTCCTTTCTGTCACTCCAAAAATAGTGATAAAAATCTTCATTTGTCTGCCCTGCCGTTGCTTAGAATAATGGTGCCCTTTCATTTCCTTTGTCCTCTATTTTTATTCACACTTTCCCTCTATCAATGGTGTTCCCCAAAATTAGATTCAGATTTTCTTGTTATTACTGCCAGTTTATCCTCTTATTGCATGCCTCTTTGGCATCCAAAGCCTCCCATTTCTTTTGAAAATAAAATAAAATAAACTTATTTGTTTCTGTCGCTTACATGACATATTTATTATTAATATTTTTTAGATTTCTATATATAATAATATAATATATCTATTTTAAATAAAACATAATTGTTTTTAAGTCTAACTAAAATATTGTTTTTCAACCAATAATATATTATATAAATAGAAAACACTTTTATTATTTATTTATAATTAATAATTTACATAATTCTATTAATGTAGTTCGAAGAAGCATAATATATTTATGACTAAATCATGCATTCAAAAAGACTTACTGTAGCAATTAAAACACATTATGTTTCAAAGTATTAAACATCAATCACATTCAACAACTAAAATAATAATGCATACTAAGATCATTTAGAAATGCAATATGACATGAGACTATGTGAGTATGTGAGTGCATCAGGGTTATCCATCCTATCAATTTTTGCCGAGTGGCTATAACATCCCTACCTCAACCATGTTCTCATCTTCGACGAGTACCTGCATTCAGTCACAGTCAACTCCACATCAATAGGTTAGTTTCCCAAAATCATAGCTGAAGCAAATCATAATGTATATCCATAATCTTACCAATAATATTTAATTATTAAATTGAATTTACTAAACACACATTTATGTTATTACGATAATTACTTTCACACACATGGAATCACACATAGTAAAACAATCATTGTAAATGTTAAATAATCTAAAATAATAATATAGTCCATAAAACGAGATGTGACATCCTTCCCCACTAGGAAGAGACATCGTCCCATGTCTTATTACACAACTAAAAATAATAATGTATCAATCTACCACTACCAATGTATCCAAAGTATCATGAAAACAATAATAGTAACTCAAAATCTAAAGTACTCATAATCTATGCATGAATAAGAAAACTATACTATATCCTCAAATGAGGAAAAGATCTATCAATATCCTCTGCATCCTCCCATGTGGTACTTCCCTCAGAATATTGGTCCCATTGGACCTTGTACTGCACCACATCACTGCTTCGCA
This sequence comes from Cunninghamia lanceolata, assembly GCA_027924645.1. Taxonomy (NCBI): domain Eukaryota; kingdom Viridiplantae; phylum Streptophyta; class Pinopsida; order Cupressales; family Cupressaceae; genus Cunninghamia; species Cunninghamia lanceolata. The sequence continues at coordinate 1,302,755 of BSBN01001465.1, read as the reverse complement.
ACTTAACATTGTGCCTCTCCAAAATTCGAGTTGGCTCCACCAGCACCACTCCTGGATCTTAAACTTGTAAAGCACACCAATAAAGACTATGTGACACATCAGGATGTTAAAGCTTAAGGGAGGACACATGAAAAACATTATGGATTTTAGCAAGTGCAGGCGGTAGAGCAAGTCTATAAGCTATAGAATTGATCACTTCTAGGACATTGAACTGTCCTACAAATTGAGGAGCAAGTTTGGACGCTTTGCCAAATAAAACTGAACTCTTTTGAGGTTTGACCCTCAGGAAGACTTTGTCACCAATTGAGAACTATCTAGACATTTTATTTCTATCTACATAACTCTTGACGATCTGAATTTTGCAAGTACATGCCTAATCGATGTTGTCATTGATGTCAACATATCTGTGTTGTCATTGGTGTCAACTATGCTCTTATTTTGTTGCTTGCTTGTAATAAGTGAGATGCTTTGTATTTACTTATGTAAGTGATCTTGATGTTGAGGATATTGAGAAAATTAGCTCCTCCGGTAGAAACAATGAGTTGCAGTGGAAATAGTGTATTGCATGCAGAAGAATAATCCAGAAGATTGCTCCGCATTTCCAGTAGGATGAATATCTTTGTCTGTGGATTGGAAGTTATTTAGAAGTTTGTCTAAAGATGTTATATTCCAAGTTTGAGGTTTCGATATGAAGATTTGAGTGAGTTATGTTCACCAGAGTGAAAACTACTTTTCCTACATGTTTGGTGGTGACAGGGAGAAAGTGTTATGCTTTGCATTCCTCCGCATTGAAGTATTTTTGTCTGTAGTTCTAGAGTTAATTATAAGATGATGTTAAGTGCATTCAACTTCAATGGTTCGTGATTTGGTGATCCACGAGCAATCTTTTCCTTATGATAGTAGTTGGCTGTGTTGTTTATGTGCTCCACTTTGAAGAATATTCTTGATAGAGTGGTTATAGGTTGTGCAATTGTTTAATGATGATTTCAATGTGCTTATGGATGTCTCCTAATCATGTACCTACCCTTGGATTGGTCCGCAAAGAGAAAGTTGGATCATGAATGAAGAATGTTCTTAGAAGACCTAGTGTTCTCACCAATCTTGGCCAACTTGGTTGATTTCACTAATTGCGGAGATGCCTTGAAGATTGTGGAAGCATGTCATGGTGTGAAGAATTGAGTTTGAGTCCCAGCTAAGGCATGGCATGATCAACATACATCTCTACATCTTTCCCTTAGCAAATTTCTATATTAGGTCCATACCTATTTCTATGTATGTTTTTGTAATGCCGACCTTGGAGATTGTTCCAAAGGTTGATGAATGTATTGCTGACCTTGATGTACATTCCAAGGTTGATGACTTGTATAAGGACTTGTAATGAATTGTGAAAAAAGTGATGAGTGTGAGCAAAAATGAAGAGATAAGTGCGAAGGTGTGAAAGAGCAAAGTAAAGAAGTTATATTGTGCTTCAATGGAACTGAACCTAGGCATGGAATAGATGCTACTTAATCAATTCATCATTTTTGGCAGTGAGCCACCCCTTGGTAGTGAGTCACCCTTTGGCAGTGAGTCGTTCTTTGTAGTGAGCTATTTGGGCAGTGAGCCTCTATTTTTCGGTATTGATATAACTCATATATTTCTGTGGGCTAACACCCACTGTGGTTTTTCCATTTTTGGGTTTTCCACGTAAAAAAATGGTGTCTACTATGTGATTGTGATTAAGTCTATGGTTTCTTGCTTTCATGATTAAATCTAATTATCAGTAATTAAGTAGTTGATGGTTTGATATTCATATGAAGTTAAGTTTTTGTGACAACTGATTCACCCCCCTCTCAGTTGTCCTGTGTATTTCAACAATTGGTATTAGAGCCAGTTCCTTGGAATAAAGCCTAACAGCTTGAGGAAGATCTGGGATGTCTTTTAAAAAGCAAGCACTATAGTTTGATGGGACAAATTATGCTTTATGAAAGGTACGAATGAAAATCCATCTCCTTTTTCTTTGTTATAGTGTGTGGAAAGTTATAGAATCGAAATATACCATTCCTTCAAATGGTTTGACAACTGAAGATGAAATCAAAGAATATGAGTTGAATATAAAAGCTAGAGATGCCTTGTTGAGTACTTTGTCCAACACTGAGCTGGTAAAAGTCATGGATCTAGAATCTACAAATGAGGTTTGGGAAAAGTTGAAGAAACTATATGAAGGAGATGATTCTATAAAAGAATCCAAGCTACAAGGCCTGAAAGCAAAATATGAGAGTTTAAAAATGAATGAAGATGAAAACATTACAACCTTCATGTAAAGGGTTGATGAACTTGTCAATGGAATAAAAGGTATGGGAGGTACTATTGGTGATAAGGAAGTTGTGATGAAAATTCTTAGATCCCTACCAAAGTCCTATAGTCACAAGTAGCTACAATTGTAATGATTGTGAAAACTATTGATAGAGATCAATTACTTGGAAAGCTTACATCCTTTGAGACGAGAGTGTTTGGTGATGCTTTGCCAAAAGTTGAAACTGCTTTCAAAGCCAGTACTTCAGAAAAGATCTCCAGAGTTGAAAAATATAAGGTGGAACCTAATGATGACTTTGATGAAATTGAAGCTAACTTTGTTGATAGATTGCAAAGAGGTTCTGGTAAGTTCAAAGGTAAACTACCTTTCAAATATTTTTCATGTGGTAAAGTAGGTCATTATGCTTCCAGATGTCCTGAAAGAATTGAAAGGAATAGAAAAAGATTTGAGAACAAGCCTAGAGCTCCAAAAAAATGCTACTATGTTAGAGATTTTGATGATGAAGGTGTGTCTGATGATGAATCTGATGATGCTAGTACTAGTGCAAATGAATGCTTGTTTATTGCTATTAAAAAAGAACCTGTATCTACTAATTCTGCTAGCTGTATGAAGGAAGAAAAACCAGTGGAAGAAAGTGCTTTGGCTGTTCAGGTTGAAATAGATAAGGATGAATGGATTATTGATAGTGGATGCTCACATCACATGACCAATTTAATGTCTCCTTCTAGCAAGCCAAATTTTCATAACCTTGCAGACAATTTCAACTTGTAAAAGAGAACATTAGTACTCAATCCTTCTTATCTAATCATATTAACCATAAAGGTATATTAAATCAAGCCTTATAATCATAATCTAAATGCATTCTATCTTTCACAATATCCATTATACATGTTTAATGATTCCACTTGGGAGAGATATACTTGGGTCTACATGTTCATCAAACCACTTACCCAATGAGAGAGGGCTTATAAGGGAGCAATATTGTCATGGATCCCAATATTCCATTCCTTTGATCCGGAGGGGTACTCTTGACCAACACGAATCAAAGGCCTATCCTCTTGTCCCAGAGGGGTCTTCTTGACCAACACAAGACAAGGGCCTATCCATTTGTCCCAGAGGGTTCCTTTGACCAACACGAGACAATGGACTATCCACTTATCTTAGAGGGGTACTCTAGACGAACTTGAGATAAGGGTCTATTTGCTTTAGCCCGAAAGGTGCTCTTGACCAACTCGAGCGTTAACCATGATTAAGCCAATTTGCTCATCTTTACCCTAGGTCTTGCTCTTATGGGTGTTGGTAGATTAACCATGAGCCCTAATTCTCATCCCCTATCTTTCATGAGTATCTTTTAATAACTTTTTCTTAGTCATTAATGATACAATTGTCTAACTTGCTACCTTGTAAGAATAACATTCGTTATATAAGCAATGTTTATGACTTATTGTTTCTTAGGTTATTCCTTCTTTTACTTACCATGAACATCATTCATTCTTCAATAGTAAACTTAATTATTTATATCATATCCTCTTTACAAATTTATACAAACATATCTTATTTCCTTAGAAAGTAACATTTGTTTACATTAATGTGATAATTCTATGGTATGATATTAAGATGACTATATATATTATCATTTTTATGCTATCTATTTATGCTTTCCTTATTCCTTCTCATATTTATTTTATATTAATATAATTATTTCTAAATCTGAGAGGAACATATATCTATTATACTATGAGATGATTTCAGCGTTAGAATCATACCTTAGCAATTTTGCAGTCCAATTGAGTAGGCTGGAATGGATGATGACTGCCAGAGTAATTAAAAGGTAACAAGTTGATGAGTTACATCGTATTGTATTGAGGAACGACTCTACTTCAATAATTGATTATTATATGCTTATTGATGATATCACCGATTGAATATTGATTGCTCGTTGTCTGAAATGAATGCTATGTGTTACGGTTGGACAGTGATTTTCGATGCCCCTATAGCAATTGTGATTACCTTCTATATTTCTTACTGTATGTTCCTTCAATTCCTCGATGGGAGTTTGCTGTTTGATAGGATGATTGAGGCTTGATTGGTTTTGTTGATTGATTGCTTGATTACTAAATGTCCTCCCAAATGATCGATTTGCAGATGATAAATGATTGTTTTCTATGATGACTGGATGATATTTGCTATGGAATGTTGTTCGAATGGATGAGATGAGATGCCCCTTTGGAACCAATCGATCCTTCTTAAATACCTTTCCTTCCTTTGAAGGGTCATGACTTCTTGCATGGATGTCTCTCTTGGATTGGCGCTCAATCACCATATTACATTAATGTTTTAATATAATTATTACATGTATTTTGTGCCTTGTCTTATCTGTTTTGTCTTTTCTTTTATTTGACTTATTATCTATTCTGTCCATTATGATGGTCGATCCACGAATTGTTGCCAATCTTAATGTTTATCGAACCTTGTATGGATATTAGACTTTTTCCCTTTAGGAATAGTTTGCTTATAGATGGTATGTAGTCTACACCCATTAGATGTTGACCATCATAAAGGAATATACGGCTTCATTACAAAGATCACTAAGTATCAGGTTTTTGGTTTATGATTCTTCCCACCATAGGCGCTAGTTGCCTTGTCTTTCCAAAACAATTTATAGTCAATGCTAATTATTAGCATATTCATTGACATTTATATTTGATCTGCTATCTATATTGTCATTTATTCTCTACTATGAGAATCACAACCATAATACTTATATTAGATTTAGTATTTTATAATGATAATTTATATTATCATATAATAATAATTTAAATTATATTATGATTATTAATAATATTTATATTTATATTTATTATTTTTAATATATTAAACCTATAATTGATTTAATTGAATAAGAGGACATGACAACCGGTGACAAAGTAACTTTGTGAATTTGGAAAAATATGATGGAGGACTAGTTAGGTTTGGTGACAATGTAGCTGGTAAGACTTGTGGAAAAGGATCTATTTCATTTGATGGAAAGCATAATAGTGACAATGTCCTATATGTGAAGGGTTTGAAGCACAATCTTTTGAGTGTTGGTCAGATGTGTGACAAAGGTTATGATTTGAGATTCAAAGACAATTGATGCAAGATAATGGAAAGCTTCAGAACCGTGATTCCTACCAGTAAGAAGACCAGAGGTAACATCTATCAATTAAGAGGAACTAATGATTACTGTTTATTAGACCAAGCAGATGAGAGTTGGTTGTGGCATAGAAGGTTGTGTCATATAAATTTTGATAATCTAGTAAAGATAAGTTTAGGTCAGATTGTGTGAGATTTACCAAAACTTGTGAAACCCACCAATACTATTTGCAAGGAATGTTAGTTGGGGAAGCAAACAAGAACAAGTTTCAAGAGTAAAGAGCAATTTTCTGCCAGTTTGTTGGATCTAGTTCATACAGATCTATGTGGTCCTACAAGGTTAAGAAGTCTACAAGGTGACAGATACTTCATGTTGCTTATTGATGATTATTCTAGAATGACTTGGGTTACTTTTCTAAAAGACAAATTTGAAGCCCTAGAGAAGTTCAAATTATTCAAGGCAATGGTTGAAAATGAAATAGAGCTTAAAATCAAATGCTTGAGATCTAATAGAGGAGGTAAGTTCACATCAAATGAATTCAACATTTTATGTGAAGAGCAAGGAATAAAGAGACAGTTGTCTGCACCTAGGACTCCTCAGCAAAATGGAGTTGTGGAAAGGAAGAACATGATAGTTCAAGAGGCTGCTAGAACAATGATGAAAGAAGGAGGCCTGTCGGAAGTTTTCTAGAAGGAAGCTATACATACTGCTATCTACATTCAAAACAAAGTTCAAGTGAAAGGTAATGGTACTAAAACTCCCTATGAATTGTGGAATGGAAGAATTCCAATAGTAAGATACTTTAAAGTCTTTGGAAGCAAATGCTTTATCATAAGAGATGAAGACCTAGGGAAATTTGATGCAACATGTGATGAAGGAATCTTCCTTGGATACTTTACCAAGAGTAAGGCCTACCAGTGCTACAACAAAAGGTTGAAAAAGATTGTTGAGAGTGCAAATGTGAAGGTGGATGAAGACAAAGGAAGAACATCATATTAGAGTGGCTATGAATCAAATGAACTTGCTCCTATAACTTATGAATAAAAAGTTGAATAAGAAGATAATCAAGATGAAGAAGAAAAGGCTTCAAGAATTGCTAAGACCCCCAGGTACATAAGAATCAATCACTCTGAAGATCAAACTATTGGAGACAAAGAAAAAGGAGTATTGACAAGGAAAAGGGCTGTAGAAGAACAATTGAATTATTGTTTGCTCTCTACAGTTGAACCAAAAACTGTGAATGAAGCCTGTAATGATGAAAATTGGGTAAAGGCAATGGAGGAAGAACTAATGCAGATAGAGAAGAATGAAACTTGGGAATTAGTTCCTAGACCTACTAACAAAAATATTATTGGAACCAAATGGGTTTTCAGGAATAAGTTGAATGAAAATGGAGAAGTTGTAAGGAATAAAGCAAGGCTTGTGTGCAAAGGATATTCTCAAATTGAAGGAATAGATTTTGAAGAGACTTTTGCTCCAGTAGCTTGGATTGAAGCAATTAGAATGTTTCTAGCATTTGCAGCTCACAAAGATTTCAAAGTGTATCAGATGGATGTGAAGTTTACATTCTTGAATGGAGAGTTAGAAGAGGAAGTCTATATTGAACAAATAGAAGAATTCCAACTGTCAAATCAAGGTAATATGGTATGCAGGTGGAAGAAAGCATTATATGGACTCAAGCAAGCTCCCAGGGCCTGGTATGCAAGGTTGGATAAGTACTTATTGTAATTAGGATTCAGTAAAGGTACTACTGATAGTAATATCTATTTCAAGATTAATGGTGATCAAATTTTGATTGTTGAAGTCTTTGTTGATGATATCATCTTTGGAGGAAATGAAGGTATGTGTATGAAATTTATTGGTGAAATGCAGAAAGAGTTTGATATGTCTATGTTTGGTGATATGAATTTCTTTCCGGGTCTGCAAATCAATCAATTAGACAAAGGATTTTTCATATCTCAGTCTAAGTATGTGAAAGAGTTGTTAAAGAAGTTTGGGATGGAAGACTCTAAATCGGTATGTACTCCCATGGTGACTGGCTACAAGTTGAGCAAAATTGATGAATTACCCAAGACTGATCAGAAAAAGTACATATCCATGATTGGAGGATTGCTTTATCTAACTCAAACCAAACCTGATATTATGCATGCAGTTTGTCTTGTTGCAAGATTTCAAGTAGATCCAAGAGAGTCACATGTTATGGCAGTAAAGAGAATCTTGAGATACTTAAAAGGCACACCAGATCATGGCTTGTGGTATCCAAAGGATAATGATTACACTCTTAGTGCTTATAGAGATGCTGATTGGGCCAGAGATGTTGATGATAGGAAGAGTACAAGTGGAGGCACTTTCTTTTTGGGTAATAGATTGGTTTCATGGCTGAGCAAGGAACAATATTCAATCTCTTTGTCAACTATAGAAGCATAATATATTGCAGCAACATGTTGTTGTACTCAAGTGTTATGGATGAAGCATACCTTGAAAGACATAAGAGTTGTGTATGAAGATCCAGTTGCAATATTTTGTGACAATACAAGTGCTAGAAATATTTCAAAAAAACTAGTGATGCATTCAAGAACAAAGCATATATCTATAAGTGTAGACACCCAAAAATGACCAAGTCATCACATCACTTGCATTTCATCAAATCACCTGCATTTAGCGTTAATTAAATAATCTAATTATTTAATTAATTTTATCAAATTCGTCCAAATCACATATTTTCAACATTAATTAAATAAATCCTCTTTATTTAATTAATTTCATTAAATTCCTCTATATTCTTCCAAAATTAAATAATTTTTATTATTTAATTAAATCATTATTCTTTTTCAAATTTGAAATCCACATTAATTAAATAAATCCCATTATTTAATTAATTCAGGACAAATCCTTTCTTATTTACAATTAAATAATTTTCATTATTTAATTAAATCAAATTGTTCTTCCAAATTTAAATAAATCAATCAAATTTATTTAAAGTTGACTCAATCCTCTAAAATAAATAAAATCGAGTATTTTATTTATAATATTCATATCTTATCTATTCTTCAAAATCATGCACAATCAATTAAATCAATTTATTTATTTAATTTCAATTATCTTTCTAATTCCTCTAAAAATATCATGTTAACTCATGTGCACAATCAGTTTTATTTTTAGAACTCCAAAAGACACAAATATAAAGTTAAGTTAATTGGCTTTAATTTAAATCTTATTTTCATCAACTCATGAATTAGAAAAAAAAGCATTCTAATTTATGAAATCAAATCTATCTTTATCAAAAAAGCAATTATCTTAATACAAATACCTTTTTGGAGTGACACATGTCGTGTGCAGATTCATCATGAGTTATTTGATTTATCTCAACCATCCATTCTATGGATTTATTTAGTCCATTGATTGATCATGTTTGAAACTTATATAAACCCCCCTCATCTCATAACAAATCCTCTTCGATCATTTATTCTCAGGCATCCTTTACAACACATTGAGCATTCATCACATCGTTGAGCACACTTCTACCTTTTGAGCACAAACACAACCTACATCCTCTTGTTGCAAATGTGGTTTCACAATTTGAAGTGCAATCTACATTTGACCAAGAGATCCAAACAATCTAGGTGATAGATTTTTTGTTTGTAATTTAATTTATTCATTGATTTAGTCATTACTTAGATAGATCTTTTGATGTTATGGGTAATTGAGTTGTTATTATCATTACTTTGTGATCTTACCATTCAACCTCTTGATTTTTCCTATACACATTATGGCATGCCCGGTGGGACCCACTAATCGCTCTTTTTCTTTAAAGAAGTTGATTTTTTTGAAGTACAGTACAAAACAATGCACATCAACACAGAAAAGTGCCTTTGGCAGTATAGTGCTGCGCCTCTGGTATAATAGTATAGCACTGTCGGGCGATACTGTAGCACCTTTGGTAGCACAGTATCGTGCTTTTGGTAACACAGTGCAGTGCATTTGACATAACAGTAAAGCGCTTCTGGTCTATTAGGGTTTTTGATCTTGCTTTCTGATTTGTAGGGTTTCTAAACTTATCATACCTATAATTTATTAACTGAAAGCTGATTTATTTGTCTTTCAATTATCATTTATACTACCTAAGCTGACGTATTTAGGAGTATTATCATTTTTTTGAGTTAACCTCTCTTGTCCTGACATCTTGTGAGTTGTTCTTATTTGCAGGTTAGAGATCTTACCCTCTATCAACATCCCAGATCATCTATCAACCATGAAGATATCTTTTGATCTATCTTTTCTGACGAAATATGACTTTTTTTAGATCTGGGACAACAAAGTGCTTCTGGTAGTATAGTAACTCACTTTCGGTAGCAAAGTACTGCGTTTCTAGCAGCACAGTGCATCACTTTTGGTTCTACAGTAACTCACCTTTGGTAGCACAGTCTGATGCATTTGATAATACAGTACGTCACCTTTGGTAACATAGTAAAGCACTTTTGGTCAATTAAGTTGTTTTTTGCTAACTCTTGAGTTTGTGTGCTGCGCTTCTAGCAGCATAGTGCATCACTTTTGGTTCTGCAGTAACTCGCCTTTGGTAGCACAGTCTGACGGGTTTGATAATACAGTATGTCACCTTTGGTAACACTGTTATCACCTATATTTGCACCCTTGCGTACAGTTGTGAAACCTCAACAATCTGGAGTAACATGGGAATGATCTCTAAGTGTGGGACTTTGCTAAATGAAATCAGACCTCTGGAGAAAGCCGGCTTCTTTAACTGGTTATCACCTAAAACTACTGAATCTTAAGAGGAAAAGAGAGAAGGAATGCTTTAAAGTGAAGGACAAAACAAAAGCTTGAAAAACAAAGGGTGATTCACCAAGTTTAATAAAAGAACCCTCACAATACTGAGGAAATGCATAGCATAACCAAATATAACAAGCAAACATACACAGATTCAATTGATCCTAGCAAAGGTGAGAAACCAGACGATTGAGAGGAACAAAAACATTCACAAACAACCATATGCAGATTCACACAGGACTAGAAATCAGTCCAAAGAGGCAAAATAACTTGAGTATATTCAGTGGGAAGGCACATTTATAGTATAGAAGGCTCTATTTGGAAACAGAAAGCTTGAATGCTAAAAATTTTCCAACCCTATTTACATCATATGAATGCATATATATAGCATTCTAAACTAACCTAGGTCGGTTACAAAAATGTGCTCTAAGAGCTGTCTCAGAAAATATCTACATTTAGTGACTGTCCAGCCGCAGGAGTTATGGCGCCAAATATCTGGCACTGGGCAGATAAAAGATATTTTAAGACTTCAATGCAAGCTGCTGCATCATCGATCCTCAGCAATGCATACATTAAAATATCTGAAACAGGATGGTGGAAAAATATCTTTTACCATTAATGCGAGCAGCTTCCATACCTGCAGAAATAAATGTGAAAAATATCTGCATCTTGCCCCCAAAAGTCACTGAAACGTCCACGACCCAAAATATGCAAGGCTAGATTAAAAATGGAAAGGTGACAAAAACTCCTGAAAACCCTGCCAAATGAAAGAGGGGACCAAAATATGCATCTTTTTCTCTTACAGCATGTCAAAATTTGCTAGGATGGAGGAGATACAGGCGATCAAAGTTCTGGTCAACTACCTATATATATCGCTTTGCATCTATGTATATATCACTTGCATTTGCCGCCTGAATCGGCATCCAAAATCTTCTTTGCAATTCCCTTGTATATACGTGGCGCCTTGTATATCGGACTTGAATTTGCCCTTTGAATTTTGAAATTGTATATGCATACAATTTCCTTTTGTATATGCGGCCCCCACCATTTGTATGTTAACTTGCATGTATGTCTGCCGCCACGTGGCACCGCCTGATTCGTTGCTGAGCTGGTTCAAGGAGCATTGTTGAAAACTGTATCTACCCTTTGCATATTGCAATATACAAGCACAATTGTACATGCAAGCCGTGGACTTCAAATTTTATGAAATAGCCTGAAAAGACGTTGAAATCCGACTTGTATACTTCCCTTGTCTGTTTGCTTGTATATCGCAATATACAAGTGCCAAATATACAAGCCATGGACCCCAAAAAAATTTATCAACTACCTTGATTGCTAGGTCAGATCTGGCTTGTATCACTTTCTTTGTATATTTCCCTGCATGTTCAAATATACAAAACACTTATACATATACAAGGCGGATCGGAGACCTGAAATGCTGAATTTGATCTTCGATTCAAGTCCGCCTTGTATATAACCCTTGTATCTCTGACTTGTATATCGGAATATACAATCGCCCATATACAAGGCAGACCCCAAGACTTTATAAAACAAGTTAAAAATACAATCGGGTCCGGCTTGTATGTAAACCTTTGTATATCGGCTTTGTATGTGCGTAGGCCCCACCTCTTGTACGTTCGGCCTTGTATGTTTCTCTGTATGTTTCACTTGTATGTGCAAAACATACAAGCAAAATATACAAAGAAACATACAAGGCCGAATGTACATTCCACTGTTCACATGCATATAATCGGCCTTGTGTATTTTGATTGTATGTTGGGTTGTATGTGCGAATATACAAACCCAATATACAAAGAAAATATACATTTGCAGAATATTCTGAGAATCTACCTTGTATGTAACCGTTGCATGTGAAGACATACAACACAATATGCATGTGGAACCCGATATACATTTAGAAATGCATGAAACTCACCTTTTTCATCATTTTCTAAGGCCGATAGAGATTTGCAAGCCCGCCAAATGTACATTTGAACTGTATGTTGACCAAAACTGTATGTTGGCCATTTCTCAGGGTGGTGTAAAAAGCAAACCTGCCTATTTTTTCAAGCTCTTTCCAATGGTAAGGTTTTTAAAGCAAGGATTTTTAGGAAATTTGGCACTTTAAGCTTTATAGGAACATTTTCTAAAGGATTTTCAAGGAAAAGTACCAGGTGAACTGTTTAGCTCTGGACAGGGGAAAATGGGTCAACAATTTGGCAACTTCTATGGGATGTTTGCCCGCTAAACAAATGGGACTAGTGGCCTTAAGTATCCATTGGGCATGGGGTCAAGTAAAAAACATGTTGAAAAGTTGAAACCTACCCCTAAAACACAAAAAGGGGAGAGGCTTGCATTCTCCTAATGACAATGCAGTCTATGTAGAAGCACTTAGGGAAAACAAAAATTTAAACTAAGGTGCAGCAGCACTTATTGAAAGCATAGAGGCCTAATCTACTGATTTACAAAGCACTCATACCTCAAAACACCTCTTTAAGTGTATCCCATTGACTGGGATAGGCAAATTTTGTCCATTCATGCTTGATAACTGAAATGCATTGTGCTCCTTGCATTCAATAATGAGAAATGGGCCACTCCACATGCTGTCAAACTTGGAATGCTTTCCTGGTCTGCTTTTCAATTCATCCCATTTGAGCACCATGTCACCCATTCTAAAGTTCCTGGGGGTGGCCTTATCAAAATTTCTTTTTGTTTGAAGCTGATGATATTCCATAGTCTTCATAGCCTTGTCTCTGATTTCTTCAATCTCCATAAGCTGAGCATATCTGATAGCCATGGGATCTCCTACTTCAAACATTTCTAGTTGATTCATAATGTCTAGTGCTGGCAGCTCCATAGATATAGGCAATCTTGCTTCCTTCCCATAGACTAACATATATGGATAGTTTCCAATGGACCTTTTAGGAGTTATTCTGTCAGCCCACAAGGCATATTTCAAATTAGTGTGCCAGGTCCTCTGGTTGTCTTCCATTGATCTTTTAATGATTCTTATGAGATTTCTATTTGTAGACTCAGCCAAACCATTACCCTGTGGGTAATAATTTGATGAAGTATTCAAATAAATCCCATTCTTAACAGCCCAGTCAGTTATTTTCAATCCTACAAAGGCCAAAGCATTGTCTGAGACGATAGACTCGGGCACTCCAAATCTGGATATCAAATCATAATAAAAATTTAAGACATCTTCATTGGATTCCTTCAGGGCCACTGCTTCAGTCCATCTTGTGAAATAATCTATAGCTGTAAGTATCCATCTATGGCCTACACTTGATGGTGGGTTAATAGGACCTATAAAATCAATGCCCCATCTCATAAAGGGCTGCTCTACCTGAATTGGCTGTAGAGGTAAAGCTGGCAGCCTTTCCTTTCCTGCAAAAATGACATATTTTATACATTTTCTGGCCCATGCATAGGCATCCTTAAATAAGCTGGGCCAATAATAGCTAGCTCTCATTACTTTCCAAGCAGTAGTCCTTGGGGCAAAATGACCCCCTGCGGTTCCATCATGAAACTCATGAAGCACTTTATCAGTCTGATCATAATCAATGTATCTTAGCAATACACCATTAAAATCTTTTCTGAAAAGGATGCCATTTATTAAAACATATGGAATGGATTGCAGTCTAAAATACCTTCTTTTGGTTCTATTTAGACTTGCAGGACATTTACCAGTTCGCAAAAATTGAGTCATGTCATTTACCCAACTGGTGCCTACTGCTGCTGTATCATTCTAATGCCCTTCTTGAATAGTCAGAAGCACCTCCACTTCTTTTTCTATTTCATTCTCTAAACTGGTAGCGAGTTGTTCACTGAGTCCTCTGCCTCTGACAAGCTTGGTTATCTTGATCTCCACGTCATATTCCATGACTTTGGTGATCCAACCAGCCCTTTTCTCACTAACATCTTTACTCAACAGGAACTCCTTCACATTGGGATGAGTGACCATCAAATGTATCTTGATATTAGAAACAAGGTGCTGAAACTTCTTGAGGCTCTTTATCACTGCCAGGACGTGTTTCTCAACAAATCTATACCTTTGCTCATACTCCTCCAGCCCTTGGCTAAAGAAAGTGATTGGTTTCTCAAAACCTTCACTCTGCTGCTGTACCAAGATTGCAGAGATTGTATCCAGGCCGCCATAAGCATATAAGATAAAATCCTTGGAGAAATCAGCGTTTACCAGAGTTGGTGCAACCGCTAATACCTCCTTGATGGACTTGAAGCTGAGCTTGGCCTCCTTCGTCCAACTGAAAACTATATTCTTCTTTAACATGGACGTCAAAGGCTTCAAAAGATTCGCAATATCAGGGATGAATCTTCACAGAAAATTAATTCTACCCATAAAACTTTGCAGTCCCCTTTTATGGCTGGGTAAAGGTAGCCCCAGAATAGCCCTTACCCTTTCAGAATCAATGGTATTGCCTTCCTTCGATACAACGTGCCCTAAAAGCTTGCCTTCATGCACAACGAATATGCACTTCTTGGGATTGAGAGAGATCCTGAATTCCTTGCATCTTTCAAATACTAGCCTCAGATGAGATAAATGTTCAGCTGCATTCTTGGAAAAAACTGTGATGTCATCCAAGTATACCAACACTAATTTATACATTAAACCCTTAAAGGCCATATCCATGGCTCTCTGAAAAGTAGAGCCAGCATTCGAGAGGCCAAAAGGCATTCTTTTATAGGCCATGGTACCCCATTTGGTGGTGAAAGCGGTCTTGAACTGATCCTCCTCCTTGACTAACACCTGATTGTAACCATAAAAACCATCAAGCAAGGAGAATCTTTCTGAGCTAGCCACTATCTGCAGAATTTGCTCCATTGAAGGCAATGGGTAGTGGTCTTTTAAGGAGGCTCTATTGAGGTCTCTGAAGTCGACACATAGCCTAATCTCTCCATTCTTTTTTCTTACAGGGACAAGGTTGGAGACCCAAGAAGTATGCTTGATTGGAAAAATGATTTTCCCTTCAATTAGCTTAGTTAGTTCTTTAATCATTAGAGGCTCAAGCTTTGGATTTAAAGGTCTTTGCTTCTGCCTCATAGGTTTAGTACTTGATTCTAACTCTATGGTGTGCTGGGCAATCTGAGGGTTGAACCCCTTTAGGTCTGAATAATCCCAAGCAAACACCCCTTCAAATTCTTGGCAGAGAGCAATAAAAGCTCTTCTGTCCTCAGCTGAGCAGATTTTACCGATTTTAAGAAGCTTACCTTTAAAAATCTCCAGCTCTTCATAATGCTCTTCTTTAACCTGCATGCTAATCTTGCTTTTCTTCAGTTGATCATCTGTACTAAAAATAGATTTCAAGGTTACCAATCCCTTGGGCAGCTTATTTGTCCTCAACTGAACAAATTGATCATTGCCATATTGCTATTTAAGCTTATCTTGATTTATCACAGAAAATTCATTTTCCTCTAACAAGAAACGTAGGATCCGCTCATCACTTTGAAAAACTTGCCAATGAATATTATTATCAGGGATAGAGGGCCTATCCACTATTTTGACATGAGGCTGCACCTTTTCTTGTTGAATATTACTAGGGATATCAAACTGAGCCCCAATTGTAGCTAACCTATCAGCATGGGAGTTCTGATTTCTTGGAATGGAAATCAGATTGAAAGCATCAAATTCTTCAATCATGTCCCACACCCTATGTTTGTAGCATTTCAGAACATTATTTTTTGTAAGGTGCAATCCTCTCACCTGATTGACAATGAGTTCACTGTCCCCATACACTTGTAAACATCCTATTTTCCTCTTTCTTGCCCACTGCAAGCCTTGGATTAACCCTTCATATTTAGCAGTGTTGTTTGTACATGTAAAGGCAAAATAGAAAGAAGAAAAATATTTTTCACCTTGTGGTGATACCAGCATTGCACCACCACCAGATCCATTCTTGTTCCTAGAGCCATCAAAATACATTTTCCACACCCCATCTTGCTGCTTTGTCTACTGTTCTGAACCTTTCACAAGATTTGGAATCGCTGTTTCAAACTCTTGAAGTATATAGACCCCCATACCAGTTTCTTGGATGTGTCCCTTAGTGTCATCTACAACATTTTCCAAGGACCACTCCCTTAAGAGTACCTCTGGTATGCTTTCAGCTTGTAGTTCTTGAGCAACAACAAGCTCAGGATCATCAGAAATAATGCAATTTGCATTAACAACACTCAGTGTGTAAGGCTCTATGTGATGATTTGAAAGTAACTCAGATTTTAAAGTTACTTTGGTGCCATATCTGGTCCTAAAAAACATGTGGGACCAGTCTGAGGATAAATATCCTCCTATCTTGGCTGTAAATTCTCTTGATAAGCACATGGCAAAATAAGGAGGCAAATCTATGATGAACAGCTCCTGTGAAATGGAAACATTTGGGCAAGTGTGCAGAGTGAGGCCTAGGTCTTTTATTACACCCACAGTATTAACAGATGTGCCATCTAATTGGAATACACCCTTCTCAAGAGGCTGGTATTTGAGCCCTAATTGGTTTGCAATTTGTTTAGGCATCACGAAACTGCTTGCTCCACTGTCCACCATGCAATTATGTACTAATTTGTCTCCAATTATTAATGATACATAGAATGGGAGTGGTTTAGCACTTTGGTTTGGCTGTTTGCTGTTATCCTGGGATGAATTGGTGAGGACAACCCTATTTGGGTCAACAGTCGTATCTTTGGATACTTTCAAATCAGACAAGGCAAATTGCAATATGTCTTTTTGGCCCGAGATGGCTAGGGAATCCCACATGGACATTGTCATGTTCATCTTCTTCATATTTTCAATAATATTGAAAGATGGAATGACACTTACCTTCTGATTTGATTTTGTAGCAGCAACCTCTACTTGCAAATGAAGCATCTCCCCTGCTGCTGCTAGGTTAATTCTTTGTAGAATATGGGGAATATGTGATGTAGAAGCACTAACATGTCCTTTCTCTTTATTTGCTGCTTGGTCTACCTCATAACTCCTTTTCTTTGCTCTTGTATTTGCTGCAATTGAGGTGTTATCATTGTTTATGCCACAGAACTCACCTTCTTGCCAGTTCATGAAAGTAGAATCTCCTTGAGGTTGTTCTTGCTATTGCACGACTCCATCATTAGGTGTATTTAACTATGGGACTGCAATATTTTGAACCATTAAAGCCTGATTTATGACTCCATTTGAACAGGCTGCTTGACTGTGTGGCTGATTACATGGATAGCACCATTCATACTCAGCTGCAAGATTGTTTTGAGTAGGGACAAGGTCCCTTACTGTGTTAATAGGTGCTGGATTATAAGGCTGAAAAGGCCTTTAATTTACATTATGTCTGGTGCCTTGGTAGTTACTTTGATATGGAGGCCTATTACCTTGATAAGGCTGATTTTGGCCTTGATATGGCTGTTGATTTTGCCCTTGAGGTTGTGATTGGTAAGATTGCCTACTCTGGGATTGCTATTTTTTAATGCTCACTAGCTCATTGCCAAAAGTTTGCAAAATATTTTCTATTTTCTGTTGGCTATTTTTAATATCCTTTAATTCTTGTGATGAGCTAGAAGTAGTAGCTTCAGAGTTGGCAGTACTTGGTAGTGCTGCAGTAACAGGTAAAGGGGCGAAATATGGAATTGGTAAAGGCATGGAAGCTAGAATTTCAGGGAAGATGGGCATGGGTGGCCTAGGTGCTATTTTTCTGGCCTGAATCAGATTATTTTCTGCCCTAATAGCCATTTCATATGCAGCAGGCAAACTAGTACCTCCTAATGATTGAATCATTACTGAAATATCACTGTTTAGGGCTTTCAAAAAATACAAGAATGCATATTCAGCTGGATGCCTTACCATGGCAGGAATTCTATCCCATGTCTTCTGGAATTTGAAGTTAAAGTCCATCATTTGCTCCTGAGGAGCTCTCTTTATGGTGGTCATCTGTTCAACCAGTGACAAGTTGTCTGATTTATCTTGAAATTGCTTATTTAACTTATCACCTAGATCATCCCAGGTTGTAATGGTTTGCACTGGTAGGCTCCTAAACCATTGTAATTCTTTTCCCTTGAAAGAAGCAGCTAGCAGCCTGATGGCTACATTTTCTTGGGTGATGTGATGCACTCCACATAGAGAAGCCACGTCTCTGATGTGCTCAATAGGGGTAGTTTAATTTTCCCCTATGAAATAAGGCAAACTCTTCAAAGCTGCCATGGGTATCACATCATGTATTGTTAAATTTAAAGGGCTGCCCCCATCAAAAGCCACGAATGGCTGATTTCTCACCATTGGGATGGCTAGAGGTAGGATAGTTTGGACAGTAGCAAGGACTACAGGTGCAACCGGCCTGAAACTTGGAGGAGTTGATTGTATCCTTTAAGAAGCTAAGGTTCTTACTACAGCTCTACTCTGCCTTCTAGGTGAAGACAACTGCAAATATTCAAATGAGCTCGAACTCCTGGTTTGAATCTTTCTCATAAAACATGTATCAACAGGACTGGCCTGCTTGACCTTCCTCAGTGTGAGTCGCCAGATATGCAAACTTTAACCTCTAAAGGTCTGTAATCACTGACTGCACATCAAAACCAACAATAGTGATTGTTATCTTGATTATGTTCTGACTCTGGTCCCACCGGGCGTGCCAAAAGTTGTTATCACCCAGATTTGCACCCTTGCGTACAGTTGTGAAACCTTAGCAATCTGGAGTAACATGGGAATGATCTCTAAGTGTGGGACTTTGCTAAATGAGATCAGACCTCCAGAGAAGGCCGGCTTCCTTAACTGGTTATCACCTAAAACTACTGAATCTTAAGAGGAAAAGAGAGAAGGAATGCTTTAAAGTGAAGGACGAAACAAAAGCTTGAAAAATAAAGGGTGATTCACCAAGTTTAATAAAAGAACCCTCACAATACTGAGGAAATTCACAGCATAACCAAATATAACAAGCAAACAATCACAGATTCAATTGATCCTAGCAAAGGTGAGAAACTAGACGATTGAGAGGAACAGAGACATTCACAAACAACCATATGTAGATTCACACAGAACTAGAAATCAATCCAAAGAGGCAAAATAACTTGAGTATATTAAGTGGGAAGGCACAGTTACAGTATAGAAGGCTCTGTTTGGAAACAGAAAGCTTGAATGCTAAAAATTTTCCAACCCTATTTACATCATATGAATGCATATATAGCATTCTAAACTAACCTAGGTCGGTTACAAAAATGTGCTCTAAGAGCTATCTCAGAAAATATCTACATTTAGTGACTATCCAGCCACAGGAGTTATGGCGCCAAATATCTGGCACTGGGCAGATAAAAGATATTTTAAGACTTCAATGCAAGCTACTGCATCATCGATCCTCAACAATGCATACCTTAAAATATCTGAAACAGGACAGTGGAAAAATATCTTTTACCATTAATGCGAGCAGCTTCCATATCTGCAGAAATAAATGTGAAAAATATCTGCATCCTGCCCCCAAAAGTCACTGAAACGTCCACGGCCCAAAATATGCAAGGCCAGATCTAAAAATGGAAAGGTGACAAAAACTCCTGAAAACCCTGCCAAATGAAAGAGGGGACCAAAATATGCATCTTTGTCTCTTATAGCATGTTGAAATTAGCCAGGACGGAGGAGATACAGGCGGTCAAAGTTTTGGTCAACTACCTGTATATATCGCTTTGCATCTGTGTATATATCGCTTGCATTTGCCGCCTGAATCGACATCCAAAATCTTCTCTGCAACTCCTTTGTATATGCGTGGTGCCTTGTATATCGGACTTGAATTTGCCCTTTGAATTTCAAAATTGTATATGCATACAATTTCCTTTTGTATACGCGGGCCCCACCATTTGTATGTTAACTTGCATGTATTCTGCCACCACGTGGCACCACCTGATTCATTGCTGAGCTGGTTCAAGAGCATCGCTGAAAACTATATCTGCCCTTTGCATATTGCAATATACAAGCACAATTGTACATGCGAGCCGCAGACTTCAAATTTTATGAAATAGCTTGAAAAGACGTTGAAATCCGGCTTGTATACTTCCTTTGTCTGTTTGCTTGTATATCGCAATATACAACTGCCAAATATACAAGCCACGGACCCCAAGAAAATTTATCAACTGCCTTGACTGCTGGGTCGGATCTGACTTGTATCACTTTCTTTGTATATTTTCCTGCATGTTCAAATATACAAAACACTTATACATATACAAGGCAGACCCGAGACCTGAAATGCTGAATTTGATCTTCAATTCAAGTCCGCCTTGTATATAACCCTTGTATCTCTGACTCGTATATCACAATATACAATCACCCATATACAAGGCGGACCCCAAGACTTTATAAAACAAGTTAAAAATGCAATCGGGTCTGGCTTGTATGTAAACCTTTGTATATCGACTTTGTATGTGCGTAGGCCCCACCTCTTGTACATTCGGCCTTGTATGTTTCTCTGTATGTGCAAAACATACAAGGGAAATATATAAAGAAACATACAAGGCCGAATGTACATTCCACTGTTCACATGCATATAATCGGCCTTGTATATTTTGATTGTATGTTGGGTTGTATATGCAAATATACAAACTCGATATAAAAAGAAAATATACATTTGCAAAATATTCTGAGAATCTACCTTGTATGTAACCGTTGCATGTGAAGACATACAACACAATATGCATGCGGAACCCGATATACATTCAGAAATGTATAAAATTCACCTTTTTATCATTTTCTAAGGCCGATAGAGATTTGCAAGCCCGCCAAATGTACATTTGAACTGTATGTTGACCAAAACTTTGACCATGAATAACTTCTTTATTTAGCTGAATCTCAGGGTGGTGTAAAAAGCAAACCTGCCTATTTTTTCAAGCTCTTTCCAATGGTAAGGTTTTTTAAGCAAGGCTTTTTTAGGAAATTTGGCACTTTAAGCTTTATAGGAACATTTTTCAAAGGATTTTCAAGGAAAAGTACCAGGTGAACTGTTTAGCTCTGGACAGGGGAAAATGGGTCAACAAACACAATAAAGCACTTTTGGTCAATTAAGTTGTTTTTTTCTAACTCTTGAGTTTGTGTGGAACTAATCAAATTGCTACAGCGTCTTATCACTCACATAGAGCAAATGGGTTTCCCTAACATGTTCATGCAGGATGAGCGTTGAAGAATCTCAATCTATCGCACTAAGTCTTTGAAACATATTGCTTTCTTAAGGGACAATTGAACCAATCACTTTTTGCAATCTAAGTCTTAGGAACATATTGCTTTCTTAAGGGACAAAACATCTTTTTTGCAATCTAAGTCTTAGAAACATATTGCTTTCTTAAGGGACAATGGACATGAATGCAAAAAAACTTCAATTTTTTTAAGGGATAGTGGACATGAATGAAAAAACACTTTAAATTTCTAAGGGACAATGGACATGAATGCCAAACACTTCAATTTCATAATGGACAATTGCCAACTACAATTGTGTGTGTGCCTAATCTAGTTGTACCTTATTTTTTTTCTTATAACGGGACAATTGAACCTTTGTTTGACGTGCTTGATCTTACTTTTTAGTTATTCCTTTAGAAGGGTCTGCTTTTGGATTGTGCTTCATCCAAAAGGGACGACCCTAAGTGGAGTTTTCCTTTGAACTTCTATATAAGAGGGATAAGGTGAAAGCCAAGTCCTAATCGACGTCAGCCTTACCTTGTGGTGCCAAATCAAAAATTGGTGTACTATCACTTTGTGGAAATGATTTTCACATTGTGCGAAGTGTTTGATACTCTTAGTAGGATTGGTCAAAGCTTTTAGTAGTTTATCACATTGCTCGTAAGGTGTTGGTCCCTCAAAGCTACTAAGAACCAATCTAGATAGTGATGACCCGTTTCACCTCTAAACGTTGCGGTAATCATCAGTGCAAGGGGAATCGATTCAAGCCCCCAAGATACTCACCATTGCCTCCCTTGAGAAGAGATAGTATTCCCTTGGCCATAAATCTCTTGTGACCTACTTGAACTTTTCAAGGGGAGGGTGAGATATCCCTACCTATCATCTCTCATAAAGAGATAAATGTACGACACCTATATGGAATGACATTTGGTCGATGAAGAATTAAGTTGTGAGTTGATCTACTACAATGAAACCATGTCTCTAGGGATAAAAAGTTCTTGAATTATTTGCAATTGTCTTATACCTGTGGAAACATTGGGCTTTTTTGTGAGCCTTGAACATACACTATCTATTGTGTCAGTCCTTTTTACCACTTTGTTTGATGTGTTTTCTCTTGCCAAAGCAAATCCAATCAAAATCAAACCCAAATCTATCAAAATTTGCCTTATAAACATCACTGACACTACCTTAGCGCTTTTGGTATAACAATAGCTCGCTTTTGGTAGCGTAGTCTAATGCCTTTGGTATAACAGTTCAGCGCCTCTGGAAGCATAGTCTAGCACTTTTGGTAACACAATATCTCACCTTTGGTAACACAGTCCCATGCCTTTGGTATAACAGTCTAGCACCTTTGGTCTAGAAAAACTATTTGTCAAACTACCTCAGCAAAATCCCAGCAAAATCTCAAAACATTTTGTCTTAATGTATCCATGGTAACCACTAGACTCCATCAAATTATGAAGGCTAAACAAGTTACCCCAAGGAAGCACAAATTGTCTCCTTATACACCTCAACCAAGCCAATCCAACATGACTCCATAGGGTACTCCAAAAACACGAATGGACAGACCAACCAACTCTCAAAATAGGCCACAACATGATCAACCAACCAATCCTCAAGAAGGTAATGTTCCTTTGGTAGGTGTAATTAAATTCACTACTGGCATGCCTCATGATTTTGCTATACTTGGATATACCATGGTTCAAGTCCCATCTCAAGAAGAGTGACAGTTTGAAGAAGGTCAATCCTCTCAAGAAGATAGACATGACCTTGATGAAATCATGCAAGATCCTAGAGCCATAGCCACCTTTGATAAAATCCTTAGTGAAAACCAAGATCATTTCTTCTGCTTACTAGTCAAACAAGGAGCCAAATTACCTCAAGATTTTGATCTATCCAATCTCAAAGAGCCAAACAAAACCCATGATGTTATAACAATGGTCCAAACTATGTCAATTGTGACCACTCCTATACCCGAACAAAGCTCACAAGGGAGAACAATTTCACAATATGAGAATCCTCTTTATCAAAATCCAAAGATAGAGAGACACATATCACCACTTATGACTCCTATGGAGATGTACAAACACCAACAAGAGACTCTCCAACACCAAGCAGAACTAGCCAAACAAGACACTCTAGCTCAATCAAACACACAACAACCTCCTAAAATGCCCACACCAATCACAAGTGGAATATTGGCTACCCCATCACGAGAAGGTTTCCCACCAAATTACAATCCAGGAAACACTTATGTAGCCATGCAACAAGGGTCTCAACAAACACCACCCCAACATCATCAACCCTTCGTATCATTAACCCACACAATGTCATGCAACCCCAACCATCACAAAATGTTAACACAACCTATATCTCTCCACCACAACATTCTTCTACACTCAATCTTAATCAACCCCAACCATCACAAAACCCATCTACCTATGTCCCTCCACCACAATGATCCTCTACACTAAACTTTTTCAACACATATCTCAATCAACCACAACCATCACAAAACCCATCTACCTATGTCCCTCCACCACAATGAACTTCCACTCTCAACCTAAACCACACCTATCTCAACCCTCAACATTCCCAAAACCAAACTTCCCATGCTATGTTCCACCACCACAACTAAACCCAACAAACTTTAGCTTTCCTCCACCAAATGCTTTCTTCACACCACCTCCGCAATACCAACAACAAAACTCTTATCAACAACCATCACAAAGCCTACATTCTTACCTAGCACCACCCCACCTCCCCAAAATCAAAACACCCAAAACTAAACCAATCCAAACCTAACATACAACACATATGACCCTAATCAATCATACGACCCCTATAACGCCAATGCCCATGGCTTCCACTATAATCTTCCATATGGGCAACAATAACCACCTCTCGTACAATAGGAGATGTTTCCAACCCCTCCCACAACTATGGAGATAAAACTTGCCGAGGTTCAACAACAACTATCTGATCTTATGTTTGGCCACACCAAGAAAACCTTCTCTTTGGAAGAAGTTTATCTTTATCCTTTTGATCGGTCATTACCCATGATCCCTTTTCCTCATAACTTCACTATTCCCAAATTTGATATATACAAAGGAAAAGGAGACCCAAAACACCATCTTAGAGAATTCTATCTTGCTTGCTTCGAGGTCTCACATAACGACACATATCTTATGTGCCTCTTTCCTCGCAGTCTTGGAGGTCAAGCTATATAATGGTTCTTGCACCTACCCACAGGTTTCAAATCTTTTAACGAGCTTGCAGAGAAATTTGCCACCCATTTCTCCTACAACACAGAACATGAGGTCTCTATGACCGACCTATGCAATAATAAACAGAAAAATGGGGAGACTCGTCTCCTTCCTTCAAAGATGGAGACACATGGCTAGCAAATTCACATTCAAAATACCTGAAAAGTAGCTTGTTAGCATATTTGTGCAGAACCTTAACCAAGAATTGGGTTTCCATTTACAAATACTTAGTGCTACAACCTTTGATGAGATTACCTATAAAGGCATCAACATTGAAAAATCCCTCATCGCTAAAGGTGTGGTCAAAATCTTCAAAGACAACAAAGACAATTCTCCTCAACAACAAACAAATGATGAACCAAAATTTTGGAACAAAAATAAAAATGTGGTCAATGATGGTGTGGTAGATTCCAAACATGTCCAAACACTACAAACACCCCTTCATCTTTCATCAAAACCAAGTCAACCTCCGCCTCAATAAAACTAACAACAACAAAGACAACCAAACCAAAACCAACAACAATGACAACAAGAGCAACCTCAACAAGATTACCCTCCACGACATTAATTCACTCCCTTGGGAGAGCCTATAGAGTCTGTTCTACAAAAAACTTATACACAATGGACTCGTCACCTTACCGGATGCTCCCCCATATGGTGACCTTGTTTACAAAACTGCACAGTACAAAGATAATGAATTTTGTGAGTACCATAGAACTAAAGGACACCAAGCCATATCATGCATGAACTCAAGCACATGATCCAAAACCTTATTGACAGAAAACAAATCACTTTTGATGATGAACCACCAACTCAAAACACCAATAAAGACCTCAAGATGTACAAGGAGCCATTCCCTAACCATGGTTAAGGTCAAAATCCTGACAAAAATAAAGGTGTTAACAAAGCTTCAACTTCCTATGACTCTATTGTGGGTCATTTTGAAGAAAGTCGTGTATCTACCCTCACTATCAAAGGCAAATCTACGTATTGTACAGTTACAACTCATTGTGGTCGTGTCACCGTGCGTGGTCCTACACCAAGTCTCCCAACCCAATCTGATTACAATCTTGTCAAACATCTAGGGAAAACTCTTGCACAGATCTCTATTTTGGACCTTCTATGGTCATCACCAACACATAAAGCTGTGCTAGAGAAAGTACTACAAGAGTCTTCGGTTCCTAATGACATAGCGGTCATAGATTTCAAAGCTATTATAGGTAAACTTGCCTCAACCTACAATGCAGTCTTCTTTGAAAAAGACCTCCCATCTCATGATCCATCTCACAATGATGCCCTTCACATTGAGGTTCTCATCCATAAATGCAAGATCAAACTCATACTTATAGATGGTGGTGCCGGTCTTAATATCTGCTCTCTAAAGTTACTCAAACAATTGGGATACTCTAAGGATCATGTCAAAATTGATCAAAGTATTACAATCAAGGGGTATGATGATGCTGAATGTTGGTCAGAAGGTGTTATCCACTTGCCTATACAAGTAGGCTCTGTCATGCTAGAAACTAGGTGCCAAGTCTTGGACATTGAGCTACCTTACAACATTATCCTAGGATGCCCATGGATCCATGCCATGAAAGTTGTTCCCTCCACATACCATCAGTTTCTCAAATTCCCATTTAATGGTACAGAGATAACTATCCTTGGAGATCCTAATCCCTTCGAATTCTGCCGTGTCTTGCAAGGAAATTATAAGAATTGCAACCAAGTGCCCAATAATGACAAAGCCCATGAATCCCCATTATATGTCGATTCTAAAAATCTGACAAAAGCCTCCGCATTTGACCCTAATCCTCATCCTATTCCTGAAATCAAAGAACACATCCGTGATATAGGCTTTGGAACATATGATATCTCAAAATCTTATTGTGTAGGGCGGATGCCCTTATCCCGTAAATCCTACGGCCAACCTCCCATAGCCAAAGAAACTAAAAAAGTGGCTATTCCTCCCCCAACATCTCTAACCCAATTCCAAGAGGAAAAATTATTGGCCAAGGAAACTATTGAAGACATCTCTTCTTGGTTCTACAAGGAGAAAGAACTAGTCACCATACCAGTCAAACAATATGGCAATGGCCTATGAATTGTGAAGAACATGGGCTACAAAGGCAAAGGTGGCCTTGGGAAAAATAATCAAGGTGAAATGGAACCCATTATTGTGAAGAAGAAACTAGACAAGAAGGGGCTAGGATTTGGTAAGAAGGTACCACGCACCTTGGACATCGAGGGTATTCTCGACGAGGTAGCACAAATGTCTCTCATAGATTCGACGTCTAAAGAGGATATCATCGATGACTCTTACCTCCATATGACTGACCTATTCACTAAATCCTCCGTATTTATGATATCATCCATATCCTTAACATCCACCACCAACACCCAGATTGTAACACTTGTCTACCCTGAACTTATTGATTGGGACCAACAAGGGACTCCTATTCTAGATGTATTTCAGAATGACAAAGCTATTGCAGAGTTTATGGGACTCTGGGATGGTATCCCTCTTGGCAATCACAAAGTTGGTTTTGTAATGGAACTAGAGCAAATGGCTTATTTTGGTGAGAATGCCAAATTCTCCAGTCGCAAAAGTAAAACTAAAGAAAGATCTCTAGGTGAAAACCACACTATGGCACCTCCTGATCACAAAATAATAAAAACAAAGGACGTATCCAAAGGTGAAAACCCAATTGTGGAATTTGAGGATGGAGGATTTGACCTTCCCCTACCATCTAAGTATCAAGAGAAATCATCTCTCCTAGTGGAAGATTCTACAGAGATAATAAATCTTAGCACAAAGCAAAATCTAAAGACCACATTCCTTGCAGCATCATTATCAGAACAAGAGCACAAGAATCTTACCAAATTCTTATTACAAAGAAGAATCAAATTTGCGTGGACCTATGCTGATATGCCAAGGCTAGACACTTCATTAGTAGTTCACTGTCTCACGGTCGATGCAAAAGCTAAACCAGTCAAATAGAAGTTGAGAAAGATGCATCCACAGATCACTCTCCTAGTGAAATTTGAAATACAAAAATTGTTGGATGCAAAGTTTATCAAGCCTATTGATTATCTAGAATGAGTCTCAAACATTGTACCTATGGTTGAACCCAATGGGGGCATTCGCATGTGTTCCGACTTTAGAGATCTCAACAAAGCATGTCCCAAAGATGACTTCCCACTGCCAAACATTGATCTCATAGTAGACTTGACTGCTGGTCATGAAATGCTTTCTCTAGCTACAATCAGATAATGATAGCAAAAGAAGATCAACATAAAACTGCTTTCACTTGTCTGTGGGGTACGTATTGTTGGTGCGTCATGCCATTTGGTCTTAAAAATGTTGGTGCAACCTATCAAAGAGCAATGACAGTGATATTCCACGATCTCTTTCATCACATCATGGAGGACTATTTGGATGATATACTAGAAAAATCTTCTAGGGCAGATCACATACAGGTTCTAGAACAAATCTTTGATAGACTCAAAAAATATCAAGTAAGACTCAATCCAAAGAAGTGTGTCTTCAGGGTAACATTAGGAAAACTATTGGGATACATTGTATCTTACAGAGGCATTGAAGTAGATCCAACAAAAGTCAAGGCTATAGTACAGATGCCTCCAGCAAAGAATCTGAAAGCACTGAGGAGCCTTTAAGGAAGGTTACAATCCATTAGATGGTTTATCTCACAACTAGTGGATAAATGTCAACCATTTCAACACTTGCTTAGAAAGGATGTGTCATTTTGATGGGATGATAAGTGTTAAGCAGTATTTGATTAGCTCAAAGAATATCTAGCTACACCTCCCATCTTGGTACCACCAGTCGCCGATAGGCTTTTGATCTTGTACATCTCAACTACAACTACAACCCTAGGGGATCTTTTAGCACAACATGATGAGTCAGGAAAAGAGCATGAAATCTATTATATCAGTCAAACCTTGGTAGGTTATGAACTCAATTATTCACCTTTGGAAAGAGCTTGTTTAGCCTTAGTGTTCGCTTCCCAAAAGTTACGGCATGACATGCTAAACCAACACACAAATCTAATAGCCAAAATTGATCCATTAAATTATCTCCTAGCAAAATCAGCCCTCACAGGCAGACTAGCTAAATGGGTCATGATCCTTAGTGAGTTTGACATTGAGTGTGTGGATTGTAAAGAAATCAAGGGACAAGCCCTAGCAGATCAACTAGCAGAAGCACCTATGATAGATGTACATCCTATGGTATCTGACTTTCCAGATGAAAATATCTTCACTCTTTCTACCTCAATAATGTGGAAATTGTATTTTGATGGTTCCTACACACAGTATGGATCAGGGGCCAGAATCCTTTTTATCATTCCTTAAAATGACTATATCCCAAAGTCATATTAGCTTGCATTTCCTTGCACTAACAACATAGCTGAGTATGAAGCACTCCTCATAGGTCTCAATAAAGTAGTCCAATGGGACATCACAGAACTACATGTATATGGAGACTCACAACTAGTCATTCGACAAGTCACTGATGAGTATCAAACAAAAGATGAAAAGTTGGTCCCTTACAAGCAACTAGTGGATGCCTACAAACCACACTTTTCTAACATCACATTTGAGCAAATTCTAAGAGTGCATAACAAAGCTGCAGACTCTATGGCTTATGTGGGGTCACTTATAGACATGCCTACAAACACACATAAATGTGAATTCTTGATCGAGCAATTGTTGATACCAGTCGTCGATGTTCCAGCTATTGAAATCATCTGCAAACTTGGTCCCAATTCCCCATGGTACAAAGATATCTATGAATACCTTAAACATGGTACCTTTCCCTTTGAACTCTCATCAAACCAATGCAAAACCTTTATTCGTTGATCCTCCCGTTACATTATTCTGGGTGATACACTTTATCATTGGAGTCTCGATGGTATCCTCTTACGATGCCTTAACGTGGAAGAAGCTAATGCTAGCTTATGAGACATACACGAAGGTGTCTATGGCGCACATTCTATCGGTCTTAACCTTGCTAAGAAGATACTCCACACATGGTATTATTGGCCTACTATAGAACATGATGCTTTATAGTTTGCTAAGAAGTGTCTACAATGCTAGCAAAATGGAGATTTGATTCACGCTCCAGCTCATGAACTACAACCTCTGACAACTCCATGGCCTTTTTCTCAATGGTGTCTTGACCTCATAGGACAAATCCACCCATCTTTATCCAATGGCCACAAATTTATCATTACCGCCACTGAGTATTTCACAAAGTGGGTCGAAGCCAGTCCCATGACATATATCATCGGTAAGCAAATAGCCAAGTTTATCCTTAACTACCTCATTTGTCGGTATGGTATCCCCCAAGCCATTGTCACTAATAAGGGAGACCATTCAAGAATCAAGATGTTCATGCCTTGTGCACACAATACAATATCCAACATCGCTTTTCAACTCCCTACTATCCGCAAAGTAACGACCAAGTCGAGGATTCTAACAAAACCATTCTCAAAATCCTCAAGAAAACGGTCAATGGAGTTGGTCATGATTAGCACTTGCAACTCAATCCCGCCCTATGGGCCTACCACACTAGTATCAGAACACCAACTGGTGCCACACCCTATGCCTTGGTCTATGGCTCTGAAGCCATCCTACCTATAGAGGTTGAGATCCCATCCCTCAGAGTATCCATGCAAAACCTGATTGATGGAGAGGAGTATCCCACTTCCAGATTAGCTAAGCTAGAACTACTAGATGAGAGGAACCTTGCAGCGCTTAATCATCTCCATGTCTATCAAAACTGCCTCCGGCACAACTATAACAAGAAGATCAAAGAAAGATAGTTTCAAGTGGGTGATCTTGTCTTAAAGGAAAATCAGAGAAATCAACCAGATCGAGAAAACAAGGGCAAGTTTGAGCCTAATTGGTTAGGACCCTTTATTATCACAACAACATATGGATCAGGAGCTTATACTTTAGCAACACCTGAAGGCATTACTTTAGATGAGCCACTCAATAGTGTTCATCTCAAGAAGTTTTATGCCTAATCCTTAGAGTCTCCATACACCAAAAAAAAAACAAAAACAAACAAATAATCCGTCCTCTGGTGAAAACCTGGTAAATAGACGCCTTGGATAAGTACCATAGTGAAAACCTGGCAGATAGGCACTATGTGTAGAATCAACATCCATCATCTATCAAGTCTTGTTCATTCCATGACCATTTCATCATGAACTTCATCCATCCATCCATAATAAAACCATTGATCTTGTTTGCATTTCCATATCCCTATCTAGAATAGCTTGGAAATTTGTCAGTATCCACCATTATTATCCTATGTCAGTCAACCATAACAAACACCTCTACCAGAATGGGGGCAACTCTTTCCTTAACCTAGGTCTAGGAATGGATCCTTGTTCATGGTTCACAAACACTTCATCCTTCAAACAAAACTCAAACAAAAACAACCACTTCATCCTTCAAACAAAACACAAACAAGAACCAAAACACAAACAAGAACCAAAACACAAACAAAAACACAAACACATCAAACCAAACCAATCAACCATATCAACTGTCTTATACATAATGTTCCATGATTGAAACTAGACCAGGAGTCTTATATGACATGTTTCATTTCCTAAAACTAGACATTATCCTTTCAACAGATAACACCCTTTAACAGACACATCGTTCCTACAATAAGGCCATTATTTACCCAACACTATCCTACATCATCAAACACAAGCCAAAACTACATATCATCTTCTCAATCTTAAGGTTCCTTGATCCCATAGATATGGGTATGTAGGTAGTCTGGAATATGAAGGAAGTATCTAGTACTCAGGTACATAAGATGACATCACTTCATCTACCCAAGTTCAATCACCTTGACCCACTCATCACTCTACCCAAAACTGCATATTATCAAATTCATCTTTCATCGTAATGTGCCTTGATCCCATGGATACAGGGTATGTAGGCAGTCTAGAATACGAAGGATGTATCGAGTACTCAGGCACATATGATTCATCATTCTTCACCCATCTCAATCCATTGACATTCCATCTTTCTAGTCTTCCATTGATCAAAATCCATTCACCTTGACTTGACTAACTCAAGTAGCAAAACAACAAACAAACGCATCCTTTCAAAGCAAAAGTCCTTAACCAAACCTGAAGCAAAAACACCTACTTGTAGAGCCATATGCTATCCTACATATCGATTGCCAACATCTTCTACATCAAAACAATTGTCTTATATAGTATGTTCTATGATCGAAACTAGACTAGGCGTCTTATACGGCATGTTCCATTTCCTGAAACTAGACATTATCCTTTCAACAGATAACACCCTTTAACGGACACATCGTTCCTATAATAAGGTTGTTATCTATCCTATCCAATCTATCATGAGCAACTTCTTTGGCAAGATAATATGTTGACTGAATATTTACTTTGTAAGTCAGTAAATTTGCTTTTTGGTTTATCTTTTGTTCCTTTCCATTACCTATTCAAGACTACCTTGATTTATCTATATCTTGGTATGTTGCGATGCAGAATGGATTGGGGGCATAGTCATTGCTTTTGTGTACCGTGTTTGAGGAATGATCTTTAGTATCTTTCTTAGCAACATATTTATCTTGTGTGAGTGTTACAACCTAGCATCTTACATATTAATATTCTTCTTGCATTTTTGTATTGAAGTTTATTTTATGTTCAAGACTATGGTGCATTCACATGTCCAACAAGGTTATATTATGTCTAAGGGATCTAAGTTCAAACCGCTTTCTTGCAAAGTCAATGTCTACACACTCAGATATCACAACACCTTGGTCCTTTATACCTTGGTGGCAAACTATCCATGTGCTATATCAAAAATAAGGATTGCTCTTTATCAACATTTGTGAAACCATTGCAACAAGCTCATCCATTTAACCATCCATTTATCCATGGACTTATATAGTTTTCAAGCAAAGATCAATCAAACAGTCATTCTCTCATTTTCTCTACTGTCTCCCTTCTTCTATCTCCCTCACCATCTGGTTCATATTTGCAAAACCCACATGTTAAATATCGCATATCATTTCATTATTATATCATGATATCATCATTTGTCATACATCTATAAGCATCATATAAGCATATACATCATCACATAAATCCATAATCATAAATACATGTCATCACATCTATGTCATAAAGAAATGCATAAACAAAAGCATGAACATCAGTGAGCATAATATGTCATCATATATCATCATGTGAAGGTCATCAAAATACAGGTGTACGTGTCTACATCAATAGTCCATATGTATACATCCAAATATACATCAATAAGTACATCATGGCTATCAAGAGCCCACAAAATATACATCAGATGCACGCAGGCATCAAACAAAATATACAATGTCCATCATGATACAAAATTGATACAATATACAAAATTACATGCTCTAGTGGTAGCTAGTGGGTAGAGCTGCCCTCCTGTTATAATCCCTATCCTCCGCTTGTACTCGGTGAAGGTTCCCTTGCTGGTCCTCCTCCCCCTGGTGACACAAAGGGTCCTTTGATTAATGACATGAACTGCTTCGTCCTACGTGATGTAGATGCCCTTGACCTATTCTGCTCTTAATAGCTAGGCACCTACTGATCTATCGGCACCACCCCAATGTAGAGAGTGATGTAATACTTGACTTCTCTACCTGTTGAAACCAACTCTCCTTGCACGCAGATGAGCTCATTGTACAAAGTCCTCTGATCACACCCATGGCACGACGTGCCTCATCTCTCTCTCTCGCCTAACCCTCTGCAGGGTGGCCTTTGCTATCAAATGCAACTATACTGCTGCGTCTCTCTCCAAAGTCAACTGGGCAATCTGCCCATCATCTACTGCTGGTGCTGGCATGACCTGTGCCATTACCAATGCTCTTTGTGCTACTGCTGCTGCCTGTGCGTGTACCTGGGCTTGGGCCTCAGCCTATCTTGCCTTCACCCTCGCCGCATCTCTATCCCTCCTCAACCTCATCATTCGAAGCTCCAAGCAAGTCCTCTATGCAATCTCCTCTTGTAAAAGCTATTGTTTCTGTTGTAGCTTAGTCTCTGCAACTAGACCCTCTGCCTCTGCCATCTGTGCATCAGCCTATTGGCATTTGTCCTCATCACCAGCCTACTGTCTAGCTTGCTCTTTGGCCTCCCGCTTGGCCCCCGCCTCTCCACTCGGCACCAGCACTTCTCTCATTGCTCTTGCCACCCCTAGTGTGGTCAATCTCACTGGCCTGTGTGTCTGCCAGTATGCGTCGTATGCTGGTAGTGTCCTTGGATCAGCCAATCCTGAATCCCAATCCTACCTAACTGGGGAAAGTCTCCATAACTCTACCAAAGACGCATCCACTAGAATCTCAACATCCCATTCCCCAACCTCCCACACTGTCCTTGCATGTGTCTCCTCTCCAACAGGCAACCCCTGTGGCAACCAAACTGTCTCAATACCCGCTCCGACAGGTACCTCTCAATCATATCTGTGTGTGCCAAATAGGTATTGGGCCTATCTATAGTAGATCAGCTTCTCATGCTTATCCTCCCATGCCTCACACAGTAGCCAAGGTCTCCAAATAAAGATATCCATCTCATCAATCTGCCGCCTCCAGAAGCTCACAGAACCAAGTTGCCTGTGTGTGATCACACCCTCATACAAAAAAGCATACGGCTCCCCCCTCTCGCATGACGTTGGGTCATTAGTCTAATAACTGGGATGTGCTCCCAAGCCCATACTTGTAGCAAAGTCACACCAGCTGATAAACTTTGTCCTCTCCTGTATACATAGTCATGTAAGTCTTGGTATAGCTGCCCCAAAACACAAGGGCCCCATGCATAACAGATGCCATGCGTAAACATCCCTAGCAGTACAGTGCCCCATCCAACAAATAACCCTTGAGATTGCCTGTCTGGGCAGAGGAAGCCACCAACCAGAAAAGTCACAATCCATTTGATCCTATCACACAGTCTCGGAACATCAGCCCAACAGATCTCATGATCCTCTATTCAGAGGTCGTTAGTGCATAATACCTCTATCATGCCAACTTCACCTCACTCTGGGTCATAGTCAACTCTCTCTCAATCAATTGGGATATTGAGGATGCGATACACATCCTCAAGTGTCACAGTAGCCTCCCCTATCAGAAAGTGGAAAGACTAGGTCTCGTTATGATATCTCTTAATAATAGCTATCAAAAGTGCAAGATTCTCTCTAATGTGTGTTAAATGTGCCACATGCCATAGTCCCATATACTCCAAGAATGCATCCTCCTCCCAATATATCTGTACCACCTCGTTCGCAATGAAGTGGTGTCGCTCCCTCGACATCAAAGGAGGAAGGACTCTTTGCATCCACAAATCCACTTGTCAGACATTTTGCAAAATTTTTAAGTCTACTCAAGTCACTATGGACATCTACTAGCACAACACTGTGATGCAAACACTACGTCAATCCTACACATCTCTAACCTAAATAGGTCAACTCCTAGGTCAACCCTAGAGACATGTTCAAATCCACATAGGTCAAACTATCTAAAATGCCAAAAGCGCCTTGATTTTCCCAAGTGCACTTCACTGTTCTACCCTACACGCTTTACTGTTTGCACATAAGCGCTTTACTATCAAAACCAAAGGCGACTTGATTTTCACAAGTGCACTTCACTGCGTGGCCAACCACGCCTTACTGTGTTGCAAGTGCACTGTGATTTCTACAATCCTACAATCAATAGTGCCTAACTATTCTACCAACCGTGCATTACTGTGCTGCCAAAGGTGCTTCGACGATCTACTAATTGTGCTACAGTGTGAACCCTACAAACCAAATGCGCCGATCTTTGACCAATAGCACTTTATTGCACTACCAAGTGCACTTTAGTGCACCAAAGGTGCTTTACCTGACCACCAAAGGCACACTGGCATTGCGCAGCGCTTTTGGCTGACATAAAGAAAAACCTAGAAAAAACCCTAGAAAAGACCTAGAAATTCAACACAAGCAGGTTATCAAACACTTACTGCTGCCGGCGCTCCTGCTGGTCTCCTGTAGGTTCACACCCACTCCACCCGATGCTTATGCGCAGGAATCAACATCTCTACAAGCTACGGACTCTCTCCACTCAAAGCTCTCAATCTGGGCAAGGAAGGCAAATGGCTCTTAAGACTTGTTAACTCTACGTGTGCAAATGAGGTGTGTTGACCCCTTAGGACCCATTATAGTGTCCCTACCCTAATGCTTCCCACCCCTACTCATTCTTATCCTTGTGACCTATCTTCATCTCACCAGCCTCGTCTAACTCCAACACAATTGTCTAGTCGAGCGTCAACCCAGTTCTCTGTCACTTCCCTGTCTTTCCTCTCGAGGGGGCATCCTAGGCCAGGTACATTGGGGTAGCTAGCTACACTTGGGCATAAAAAATGTATCATGTCTTCAACAATCATTTTCTTTGAAGCAACACTATAAACTGCATTGCATCAAAGAGGGGCAAAATGTAGACACCCAAAAATGACCAAGTCATCACATCACTTGCATTTCATCAAATCACCTACATTCAACGTTAATTAAATAATCTAATTATTTAATTAATTTCATCAAATTCATCCAAATCACATATTTTCAACATTAATTAAATAAATCCTCTTTATTTAATTAATTTCATTAAATTCCTCTATATTCTTCCAAAATTAAATAATTTTTATTATTTAATTAAATCATTATTCTTTTTCAATTTTTAAATCCACATTAATTAAATAAATCCCATTATTTAATTAATTCATCACAAATCCTCTCTTATCTACAATTAAATAATTTTCATTATTTAATTAAATCAAATTGTTCTTCCAAATTTAAATAAATAAATCAAATTTATTTAAAGTTGACCCAATCCTCTAAAAATAAATAAAATCAAGTATTTTATTTATAATCTTCATATCTTATCTATTCTTCAAAATCATGCACAATCAATTAAATACATTTATTTATTTAATTTCAAGTATCTTTCCAATTCCTCTAAAAATATCATGTTAACTCGTGCACAATTAGTCTTATTTTTAGAACTCCAAAAAAGGCAAATCTAAAGTTAAGTTAATTGTCTTTAATTTATCTTATTTTCATCAACTCATGAATTAGAAAAAACATTCTAATTTATAAAATCAAATCTATCTTTATCAAAAAAACAATTATCTTAATAAAACTTTTTTAGAGTGACACATGTCGTGTACCCATTCATCATGAGTTATTTGATTTATCTCAACCATCCATTCTATGGATTTATTTCGTCCATTGATTGATCATGTTTGAAACCTATATAAACCGCCCTCATCTCATAACAAATCCTCTTCGATCATTTATTCTCAGGGATCCTTTACAACGCATTGAACATTCATCACATCGTTGAGCACACTTCTACCTTTTGAGCACAAACACAACCTACATCCGCTTGTTGCAAACATGGTTTCACAATTTGAAGAGCAATCTACATTTGACCAAGAGATCCAAACAATCAAGGTGATAGCTTCTTTGTTTGTAATTTGATTTATTCATTGATTTGGTTATTGCTTAGATAGATCTTTTGATGTTATGAGTAATTGAGTTGTTATTATCATTACTTTGTGATCTTACCAATCAACCTCTCAATTTTTCCTATACACAATAAGGTATAACTTTCTAAGAGAAAAGGTGACAGATAATGAAGTAAAGTTGGAATATGTGTCCACAAAGGATCATATTGTAGATATCTTCACCGAACCTCTACCTAAGGATACTTCTGAGTATCTCAGAGAAAAGTTAGGGGTCATTACCCCTCCTGTCCTAAACTAAGATGCATGGGAATGCATCAGTCTAGTGGTGCCCAAAGTCTCATTCCTTGATCTGGATTAATGTTTTGAGAGATACCTCTCAGGGGGAGTAGCTAGATGTGTTGGTAATAGTTCAGTTGAATGAGAGCAGTAGAATGCAAGTATGCGCCCTTTGCCATTGATGTCAAAGGGGGAGAGAAATCATGTGAAAAACTCAGGGGGAGAAAGAATGCAGATGTGTAAAGAGAAAAGGGAGAATATTTTCTTGATGGTCTTTTCAGTTTTTCACATCATATGTTGCCATCAATGACAAAGGGGGAGATTGTTGCAAGTATGTGCCTAATCGGTGTTGTCATTGGTGTCAACTGTGCTCTAATTTTATTGCTTGCTTGTAATAAGTGAGGTGCTTTGTATTTACTTATGTAAGTGATCTTGATGTTGAGAAAATTAGCTCCTCTAGTAGAAACAATGAGTTGCAATGGAAATAGTGTATTGCATACAGAAGAATAGTCCAGAAGATCGCTCCACATTTCTAGTAGGATGAATATCTTTGTCTGTGGATTTGAAGTTATTTAGAAGTCTGTCTAAAGATGTTATATTTGAATTTTGAGCCTTCGATATGAAGATTTGAGTGAGTTATGTTCACCAGAGTGAAAATTGCTTTTCCTGCATGTTTGGTGGTGATAGGGAGGAAGTGATATGCTCTACATTCCTCCGCATTGAAGTATTTCTGTCTACAGTTCTAGAGTTAAGTCTAAGATGATGTTAAGTGCATTCCACTTCAATGGCTTGTGATTTGGTGATCCACAAGCAATCTTTTCCTTATGACAGTAGTTGGCTGTGTCGTTTATGTGCTCCGGTTTGAAGAATCTTCTTGACAGAGTGGTTAGAAGTGTGGTTGTTTCATGATGATTTCAGTGTGCTTGTGGATGTCTCTTGATCGTGTACCTACCCTTGGATTGGTCTGCAAAGAGAAAGTTGGATCATGAATGAAGAATGTTCTTAGAAGACCTAGTGTTCTCACCAATCTTGGCTGACTTGGTTGATTTCGCTGATTGCGGAGATGCCTTGAAGATTGTGGAATCGTGTCATGGTATGAAGAATTGCATTTGAGTCCCAGCTAAGGTATGGTGTGTGATGAGCTGCAGAATTAGTCTCTTTTATGTTACTTTTTATACTCCAAAAACTTCTTTCATGGCATCCTTTAAGACATTTATCCATGTTTGCATTATGATATGTTGACCTTCTTTATACTTCTAAGACCTGAACTTATAGTATTAATGTGGAATGTGATGATCATATTATCTAATGAATGAATTAGATATAGATATGTATAAAAGTATAAATAAGATGTTTTTATGGTTAGTCATGGAGAATGCTTGTGGTATATGCTTTTGGAAACTAATTCTATATGCAGAATTGGACATGTCACGATGAGATTGAGCATTTGTAGTAGGTTGCGGACAAAGGAGTTAATAGAAGTATGAGTTTCAATGCTAAGAATGTAGAGACAGCTGAAGACAATTATGGAGCATCATGGATAGTAATAAATTAAGGAGTGGATTTGTTTCAAATATGGTTATGGATGTTGTTCATGCATCAGACTTCTAATTTGATTTGAATTCTTCTTCTTACAGTCAGTTAGAATAAGAATGTGATCTTGACTCCACGACCTAGTATCTAGGCATGATAAATGATCAGAGTTAGTTAATTAATAAATAAGGCTCTCTCTCCATTTTGTATAGTAAGGGGGAAGATGAGATATATAAGGTAGCAGAGTCAAGTTGTTGGTAGTTTAGTTCAATTTTGTTATCATTCCCTTTTCTATGTGCAAAGACTCAAGCATGTTACATTTATGGAATACAATCTGGATATGACAGAAAAGAGATTTCA
This sequence comes from Cunninghamia lanceolata, assembly GCA_027924645.1. NCBI lineage: Eukaryota > Viridiplantae > Streptophyta > Pinopsida > Cupressales > Cupressaceae > Cunninghamia > Cunninghamia lanceolata. Next base: position 1,263,409 of record BSBN01001465.1, on the reverse strand, counting down.
TTGTTGAACACTTTTGATATGAGTTGATTGTGTATGGAATAGGTTAAGCTTTGATATGTGTTACAAAGATACATAGAATCTAGATTAGATTTGCTTTCAGTTAAGGAAGACAGTCTCTTGAGCTGGCCACTCAAGGTACTGATTCTCCTTGTTTATTTCATTTCAGTTAATGTTGGTTTATTAGTTTTCTGTTAAAACATAATTTGAATTCAAGTTGGTATTATGTTTTGATCAAATATATATAGTTCATGAACAATTGCATATTAGTGTCTTCACAAATCCTTCGGAGGTCAACAGTTAGTCATTTCATTCTTGACAATTCAATTAAGTTAATTCTACAAGTTTCCATGTTGTAATAGTTATCTATAGACCTTGTTGTAGGTGCCCGTAGAAACTAGGATTTATAGTTGTTTTCATTGTTTTATAATTCTGTCAATTCTAGCAAGATAGATTTGTTTGTTTAAAGTTAAGATAGAATAGCTGGGAACCATATGAGCCTTGAAGGCATATACTTTGCAAGTACCATCATAAGCTTACACTCCTTGGTTGATAATTCAATGTAGGGATGCATAGTGATAGAGTGGACTGTTCATATAGGTTTTTTCATGAATTAGTTAAGTCTACAACACATTAGTTTTCCTCTATAGTGTGATCAACACACATCTTTACATCTTTCCCTTAGCAAATTTTTGTATTAGGTCCAGACCTATTTCTATTTATGTTTTTGTAATACCGACCTTGGGGATTGTTCGAAAGGTTGATGAATGTATTGTCGACCTTGATGTACATTCCAAGGTTGATGACTTGTATGAGGACTTGTAATTAATTGTGAAAAAGTGACGAGTGTGAGCAAAAATGAAGAGATAAGTGCGAAGGTGTGAAAGAGCAGAGCAGAGAAGTTATATTGTGCTTCAATGGAACTGAACCTAGGCATGGAGTAGATGCTATTTAATCAGTTCATCATTTTTGGCAGTGAGCCACCCTTTTGCAGTGAGCCACCCTTTGGTAATGAGCCGTTCTTTGCAGTGAGCTATTTGGGTAGCGAGCCCTGTAGGCAGCGAGCCTCTATTTTTTGGTATTATTATAACTCATATATTTCTATGGGCTAACACCCACCAGGGTTTTTCACTTTTAGGGTTTTCCATGTAAAAAAATTAGTGTCTACTGTGTTGGATGTGTGATTTTGATTAAGTCTATGGTTTCATGCTTTCATGATTAAATCTGATTATCAGTAATTAAGTAGTTGATGGTTTGATATTCATATGAAGTTAAGTTTTTGTGACAACTGAATCACCCCCCTCTCATTTGTCCTGTACATTCCAACACTAAAGCTTGGTTCAATTTTTCTTTGATCAATCTCATCTAATCATCCATGTTTCTCTTAACATATACGGACCAATCATTATTCTATCATCTACCTTATCCCAACTGATAGGTGTTCTACACCTATGCCCATAAAGAGTGTCGAACGGTGCCATTCCCAAAGATGCATGGTATGAATTGTTGTATGCAAACTCCACCAATGGAAGATACTCCTCTAGTGCAGGAGCACCAAGGGCTTGGAGCCCATGTGTATATATGTTTGCATTTTGTTGTGATGTTTCAAATTTTCAAAATAGGGTAGAGCGGGAAGAAGTTTATACATGTGCAAAGTAAACCCATCGGAGTGAGCAAGCTCATCGTCGCAACGTTTTCAAGCTTTATCGATAGTTAAAGTCATACCGACAAAGGCACATCGGCGTGAAAAGACATATCGGGAGACAGCGAGAATGTCTGACCGATGTAGGGAGTCACACTGAAGAAAGCACATCGGCATGACAATAGGCAGCGGAAGAAGAGTGGAAAGTTATACCGATAGTATCGGCTGGCCGATGGTGCTAACCATCGGGGAGAGGTGACATATCGACGAAGGGAGTTACAAATTGGCCAACGTTGAATGTCAAGCCGATGGGTTAGAATGGTCGGTGAGACATTGGTCTTCGGCGTAGGTATTGTTTGCTTCACCGATGGTTGTGGTCATTCCGATGAAGGCGTTCTGTAGGCGTCGGTGAGACAAGGGCCGTCAGAATAAGTATCGAAGGTTTGTCCGATGCTGAGTAGTCACCCCGATGACATCGGCGGGAGTCTGAGGTTCGGTGTGACTTTTGAGGTCTTGTTCGATATGGGCTGTTACACCGATGGTGCTTTAGGACATCGACGGGAGGACTTCTGTCGGCGTAGCTTAAAGATTTGAGGCTGATGCACAGTGGTCACGCCGACGGAGGGTGAAGACTTGGTATCGGTGAGACAAGGGACTATCGGAGTTCATGGTTGAATGTTGGCCGATAGTTTGGGTTGTGCCGATGGGGGTAGACAGGGGTCGTCGGCGGCAAAAGTGCCGACAATAGTTTACTAAGTCGTCGGATATATAAACCGCAGTGGCCGACCTGAATGGGTGCATGTGGGACTAAAAGTTCATCGGTGCGACAAAGAATCTGTTTTGCCAATGGGAGCCGAATAGGCAGAAAACCTAACTGTTTGATAACTGAAAGGAAGCCGAACAATATAAAAGCTAGTTTTTGCTTTGTAAAGTGGTTGGAATGTTTTGAAACTTGAGATGCCGTGAATGTAATAGAGGAACTTCTGATAATAAAAACATTGACAGTTGAATCCATTTGAATTTTGTCTGTAGTGTACTTGCATAATCTATTTTGCAGTAGAGTAGACAGTTTAATTCTTATTAGTTTTGTTTCTATTTGTACATAATGACTCTAGTTTGATGTCCTCGCATATTCTTTGTACAGTCATGGGGGGAAATCAAACAGAGTCTCTTTTTTTAGTTTTTCTTTCTGTTGTTGTGAATGGGTTGACAGAGAACGGCCATGTGAACTTGTACTAGGCGAGCTGTGCCATAGACCGGCTAGTATGCAAGTTGCAGTCTGGAGACAGAGGTGAAAACAGAGTGGAAGAATTGAGCACCAAGCAATCAGAACCCTGGACCCAGAGAGGAGGGCTGATAATGGGCTCAAGAAGGCTGTGAGCCTGGAGATTAGGAATCTTGGAAACAGTGAGGGTAAAGAAGAATACCTCACACCAAGTAAGCAATGTCTGTATTGGGAACAACAGGCAAATAGGTCTTTCACCTCTGTAATAGACTGGTTCGGTTGACATAGGCATTTTGGGGCAGAAAATGTCTTTGAGCACTTGAATTGGTAGGGAGACTTGGGATTGATATAGGTCTTGAAGTGTTGTGTCAAGATAGGTTTTCTAAACCCATAGGCCTCCCCATCATCCTCCCATTTATACTATTGATCCATACAATACATCCTGAGAAGGTCTTCTACAACCTAATTGACTCTTTCCATTTGACCATCCATTTGAGGATGATATGCCGAACTAAAATTCAACTTTGTGCCCAATTCTGCATTTAGAGTTGTCCAAAATTTGGATGTCATGTGAGTGTCCCGATATAAAATGATCATCTCTGGCACTCCATGTAATTGAAAGATCTCCTAAACAAACTTCTTAGCTAATACCAAAGAGCCATCTAAAAGATTCCTTGGAATAAAATGTGCTACTTTTGTTAACTTGTCCACAACTACTAAGATGACATTATGTTGATTCTTAGACATGGGAGATCCTTGAGTAAAATACATACTTATCACTTTCCATTTATGCTTAGGAACACTATGTGGGTACAACAATCTTGTTGGATGCACATGCTCAGTTTTGACTCATTGGCACTCCATAAATCAAGCCATAAATTCTATCACATCCTTCTTAAGTCTAGGCCAAAAGTATAAGGGTCTCAAACCTTCAACCATCTTGGTCACTCCAAGGTGCCCTGAATATGGTGCGTTGTGGGTCTCCTCAACCAATAACTTCCTCAACTCTCTTGAGTCAGGAATATACATGCTTCCCTAATATCTCAAAAGTCCATCTAACTCAATCACATAACCATCAAACCTGCGATCTAAGGGGTCTACTTCCAAAGCTTGCTTTACTCTTTCATAATGCTCATCCCCTTGAAGGTTCTAAATTACTTTCTGCTTCAAATAGGATCACGTTGTAACCATGGCAGCCAAATGCCTTCTTCTACTAAGAGCATCTACTACTCTATTCTCCTTTCCTTTTATATACTCAATTCTAAAATCATACTCACTAAGGAATTCTAATCACCTTCTCTATCATGCATTAGGGTTAGGTTGAGTAAATATATACCTGAGCCCTAAATGATCTATCTTTAACTCAAAGGGCTTACCTATAAGGTAATGCCTCCACATATGAAGTGCATGAACTACGATGGCTAACTCAAGATCATGTGACACATAGTTTAACTCATATTGCTTTAGCTTCCTTGATTCATATGCAACCCCTGTTCATTCTACATCAACACTCCTCCTACTCCTTCTCCTGAAGCATCAATTATAACTATAAAGTGACCATTAGAATCTGGTATGGTCAAGATAGGAGTAGTTGTGAGCTTTTCCTTTAGCACTTGGAAAGCTTTCTCACACCTTTATGTCCATTCAAACTTCTTACCCTTCTTTTGTAGTGAAGTAATCGGTGCCGCTATAGTCAAGAAACCTTCCACAAACTTCCTATAATAACCTGCAAGTCCCATAAAACTTCTGACTTTTGTCACACTTTGAGGTGCAGGCCATTCCATTATCGCCTTAATCTTCTCAAGATCAACTGCAATCCCTTCTGCTGAGATCACATGACCAAGATAGTGCACCTTATCTTGAAAGAATGTACATTTAAATAGCTTACCATAAAGATTTCACTCTCTCAAGCGCTATAAGACAATCCTCAAATGCCTTTTGTGCTCTTCCACTGATTTAGAGTATATCAATATGTCATCAAGGAAGATCAACACAAAATCATCTAAGCAATCTCTGAATATGCTAGTCATCAAATTCATGAAGGCTGCTGGTGCATTTGTCAACCCAAATGGTACCATTATGAACTCGTAGTGACCATATCGAATTCTAAAAGTTGTTTTAGAGATGTCCTCATCCTTAATCCACAATTGGTGATAGCCAGATCTAAGGTCTATCTTGGAGAACACCATAGCTCCCTTCATTTGATCAAAGAGCTCATCTATTCTTGGGAGTGGGTACGTATTCTTTATAGAAGCTTTGTTAAGTATCCTATAATCAATGCATAACCTCAAAGTCCCATCCTTCTTCTTTACAAAGATGACAGGCACACCCCAAGGCGACACACTAGGTCTAATGAACCCTTGATTTAACAACTCCTACTATTGTGCTTTAAGCTCATACAATTCTATAGTAGTCATCCAATAGGGTACCTTAGATTGAGGTTCAGTCCCTGGTAGAAAATCAATCGAGAAGTTAAATTCTCTCTTCGGTGGTAACTCTATCAATTGCACAAGGAATACATCTCAAAAATCTCTTAGGATTGGGTAGTCTTTGAATGCTGGTTCTTCATTGTCAAGGTCCTTTACTTGGACAACATAAATGGCACACCCTTTCCTCTTGGATTTCTTCAATTGCACAGCTAAGATTTTTCTAAGTTCTAAAGGTCTCTTAGATCCATTAATTTCCACCTAATTTCCTAGGTCATCCAAACATCTAACAACTTTGTCTTCACAGTTTACTAGAGACTTATGTTCAACTAACTAGTTGATTCCCAAAATCACATCATAAGACCCTAAAGGTGTTACATACAGATTAACTTGTGTTTGAAAAATTAGGAGCTCTAATTCACTACATGCTAGACATGAGTCTACTCTCTTCTCTGCTCTATTTCCATATTGTACCATCCAAGAGTTTTCCATATGCCTAGGTCTAATAGATAACTTAAATACTACTCTAGGATCTACAAAACATTCTATGGCACCAATATCAATTAAAATAGAAACAGGTAGTCCATAGATCTTACCTTGAAACTGCATGGGTATTGCCTGAAAATCTGCTTGCTGATTGTCCATTGCGGCATGTATCTAATGTTAAGGTGCTCCTTGTTGATTTTTGTTTCCTCTTCACACTGACCTCTGGGGACATGAATTAGCATAATGCTCTCCTCCACAAACATAGCATCCACACTTAGGTGCTTTCAGTCCTTCATACCTATCCCGCTGATTGTTATTTCGATTCTTATAGCCACCTCTTTTGTTTCCTCCATGCTGGTTTCCACTATTTCCATCCTGAGAGTTGTTACCTCTCTTCAAATTCCTGATCTGCTGAATATTACCTTGATTATTTTTCTGATTGAAATTCTATTGATTATTCTAAGGTCTCTTATTGGCAAACTTTACATCTCTCTTCTTACAGTAACTGGTTGCTTGTTGCAGCCTTTGCTCTTGTTTAATTGCTTTCTCAAAAACCACATCCATAGTCAATGGATTATGAAGGTCTACCTCTGCTCCAATCTGGGGCCTTAAGCCTAATATAAATTTCTTGATCCAGAACCTCTCGTCCATCTAGTATTGTGGAACATACTTAAGTAGATGCGAGAACCTCTCCCAATAATTGGTTATAGATATTCACCCTTGAATCAAATTCTAAAACTCTGTCATCTTCTTATTGCAAAAGATCTGTGGTAACCACCTTTTCTTAAAAAGCTGTAGGAAAATTTCCCATGTTATTTCACCAGACAACAATTTCTTATCTGCCTTCTCATTGTCCCACCATGTTGCCACTTCTCCAGTAAGTTGATATGATCCCCACATTGCCTTTGTGTGATCAGAAAGATTTCAGAGATCAAAGTATTTCTCCATTTCTATGATCCATGCTTTAGCTCCATCTCCAATTTTGTTTCAATGAAATTTGGGCAGTGAGACCTTCTTGAGGTTTTTTCCCAACTCCTCTAAAATCCTTACTCGATTGTTATCATTCTCTCCAACCTCAGGATCCTAGACTTCTATCCTTAGGTTCTCATTCTGTGCCTCTGCCCTTGGGTTTTCATTTGCATTTGCACCTTCTGGGTTTTCATTTGCATTCTACTCTCTATGGTTTCCTTTAATCCATTATCGTACCCTGTTGGGTTAAGAGATCAAGGATTCTATCCAATATTCCATTTTGATCATTATTGGCTTTGCCCTCATTCCTTCCATTTTGACCATTATTAGCACCTCCTGGTTTCTCCCATTTTGGTCACTTCATGATCCTCCACTACTATCAGTGTTTCTAGTATTCATGATGATTAATGTGCATCAAGTTCACAATTTAGCATAATAGTCCCAAATAGGCCCTAGTGTCAAACCTAGAGCTCTGATACCAAATGTAAAGTACTCATTCCATCACAAAAGTTACATGAAGTAAATAATCCACTTAATTACATCATCTCGAATAAAAAATAAATCTCATCAACATGAATCAATAAAAGTCATTAAATCTTACAAATCATGTGCTTAATCCAGGTGTTTAGCACTATAAAAGAATATACAAAGTCCATTGTCTTTTATGCTATAAATCATCCAATGATAATTACAAGATACAATATCATGTATAATATAAGAATAATAAATCAAACAAACTCTCTGGTCACCACAAACCCACATGGTCCTCTTGTGAGTTGATAGACGGGTACATGGTTTAGGTGCTTTCCCACCCAACCATGAAGCAATTACACTTCCCTGGATCCCTTCATAACATGAAGGAAACCCAATCCTGCATGAAACATCTAGCTACCTAGAAACAACTGGTAGGAGGGAACACCTAATGCAACCTAAAGTCTAATGTGCAATCTAAATAATAATATGCAAATTGTCTCACAACAGGATGTGGCATATATATATATATATATATATAAAGTTTTGCTAGACAAATACCCATCTTTTTCAATGAATTCCCAACTTAGGCCTAAGCATTTAAAATAGTTTCAGGTTCAATTCCTAAAAAGAGGAAAAGCCATCTCTGATATTCCACATTCGACATCCTAGCCCAAAAGTAACCCCAAACACACTTAAGATATAATCTACTTTCTTTTCAAAATAAATAACAAGCCATATTTACCTATAATCATCTCCAATCCCTTTCCATGGCATCATTACCAAAAACACACTTTCAAGCAAGTAGTAAAGAAGAACATCATACATTCATTTAAATGCAATTATAAATATAGATTCTATAATCTGATTATATTCTCTATCCGCATTTCATTGTTTAATAGTTTGTAGAAAACTAATGTTAACTACTTCCTATCCAATGTTTTTTTGTGAATCAAGCAATTCATTGAAATAAAGTCTTAATAAGAGTATATAACTGGTTTCAACATCAATAAGCATAGGTAATAATTAAAAAAACACACTCTCTCTATTCTGAGAAATAATATAACAGTTTCAGAGAGTTTTAAATCAAGCTATATGAAATATTAATCAAGCTACAAGAACTTATAAAATAAGATACAGAAAATAGAGCATGTTTGCGACAGGAACGATCAATATGGTGACAGAGATAACAGAATGCTATAGGAGCTTTGCAAGATGTTTGATGTAAAAATAGAAGACTACAACATGATTGCAAATAAAATGTGACAATGGTAATTAACAACAGCTACAGAATTAATGTTCTCTCTGCTCACGGACTGACCTAGAACACTTCAGGGTAGAGACTAATTCTCTAATTACAAGAAGATAAGTTTGCCATAACAGGGACAAGTAATTGGCAGCGATAGAGATTTAGCAAATGGAAAGACTCAAAGGTAAAAGTTGTAGTAGAGGAAGAAAATAACAACTAAGACTGCGACAAAAATAAACTAAGTTACTATGCCCAAACTGTTTTAGTTACAAAATGATAAAAAATTATTACCAAGAAGAGGGGAGGTTAGCTGCAGGAACCTAAGTTAGCCGACTAGAGTTTTAATAGGCCGAAAGAATCAGGCTGTTGATCAACAATAAACAAGCCACCAAAACAAGAAATAGGCCAAATGACAGATACTGGCCATCATGATTTTAAACGCTGATTCTCAAGAAAGAATACAGATGAATGAACAACAAACCAACCACCAAAAGACAAGAAGGATGATCCCAAAATCTAAACGCATGGGTATTTAAGATGGCTAGTGTCAGAGAATTCTAAGACATAAGGCACACATGGAAAATGTATATTGGCCGCTCCAGGTAAAACGTAGACCATAAAATTAACATGAAATAGTCCAGTACAAAACATGGTTTTTACAATATAAGCTGTCTAACTACATCAAATCAAAAACAAGAAAAATACCAGATTTTATGTGCTTGCAAAGGGGGTTGATTCTGCTTCTGTCGCTGACTCCTTCTCTACTTTCTGTCACTTCCAAAACAGTGATAAAAATCTTCGTTCCTCTTTCCTGTCGTTGCTCAGAATAATGGGGCCCTTTCATTTCCTCTGTCCTCTATTTTTATTCAAAATTTTCCTCTATCAATGGCATTCCCTAAAATTAGATTCAGAGTTTCTTGTTATTACTGCCAGCTTAACCTCTGATTGCATGCCTCTTTGGCATCCAAAGCCTCCCATTTCTTTTGAAAATAAAATAAAATAAACTTATTTATTTTTGATATTGATAAGCTGCAAACATGGGTGCAGATCCTGATAACAAAAACCCCATGGGTAGCAAAACAGGCCAAAGGCCACAAGCAGCACAAAAATAGCTGACTAGTAGCAAAAGTTCATAACAGTATTAAAAAAAAGAAACTAAGACTAGAGCATAAAATATAAAAACTAATGCAATAGTTCTTTCCAATCATCTTTAATCAACTTGTTCAACTCCTCTTTGTTCTCGAACATAGCATCAACATCAGCGATATGATCTTCCCGCAAAATAGAAAAGGTATTGGCTACCCTGTGGAAGACCTTCATGCAAGTGGTGACCAACACCTGAACTTTATTTTTCGTGGCTAAGAGCTGGGACTTAACATCATCAAGCTCCTACACAAGCTTCCTATTAGACTTATCCTCCTTGGCACTCTCCACCTCCTTATCAGGGGTATCTAGGATCTCAACCTCCTCCTATTCAATATCATAAAATGAATTATTCATTAAGTCAAAGTGGCTTGCTCCTTCTTGTTTTAGTAAAGGAGTAGTCTTAACCTCCCAAATTTCTATTTCATTCTTAGGGTCATCATGATCAGAAGCATAGGAATAATCAACTATTTTCAACACCTGGGGCTTCCCACCAGCTAGCCTAGATGACTTGCGAATGCTAGGTCTTCTCTCTATATTTTTCCTGCCCACAGCCTTCTCCTTGACATCAACAATGTCCACCTCTTTCTGATGCTGGGGATCATCCAAACCTTTCTTAGTCACATGTTCCACACTCCTCAAACCTACTTCACCTTTCTTGACTTTCTTCTTTCCACCTTTGGCAGAGCTAGGATGGCTTTGCAAGCCTTTGTGTTTATTTCCTCCAGGGGGTGGAGGGCAACTTCTCAGCTCACAAAGGCCCTCGGTAGCTTCTTTACGGGATTGGCCATGGGACCCATCCCTACCCCTAGAAACCAACACAGGGGCCCAACCAGAATGCTAGGCCCTAGGGGAATAGGTGTCCATCATGAAGAGGGGGCTAGAGCCCAGAACAATAGGAGAATTAGAGGGGGGTCAGTAGGGTTAGTGGGGTCAACAACAACAAGAGATGGGGCTTTTAATTTGGAGGGGCTGCCAAACTTGACATTGAGAGGGATATTATCATCTGAATCATCATTGACATTATCTTCGAAAAGGCTAGCTTTAGGGGGTTGAACATGGAAAAAGGCCAAGTGAAAGTGGTATACATAAAATATAAGACCCTGATGTAGCGGAACAACAACCACAACCAGATTACCCTCACGGGTTTTCCTAGTAAGCTTAATAGAAGATTCAAGGCTAGAAAGCAAATAGAATGGGAAATTCACCAACATTTTATGTCTAAAATGGTATAATAAAGTGAAATCATAATGGTAGAAGCATCTATAATGACCTTCGAGAGTAAAAAAGTTCATAATGAAGTAACATATCCAGTCCCAGGGGTTAACCAGGCTCTCGTGCTCAAAGCCATCTTGCAGTATGATTTGTTTCTCACCTTCTCGATAGAAATGCTTCAGCCCCTCTGGGTCTTAGACCTTAGTTTGCTTTTTCAACCTTTTGCCCTTACATTGCAGGCTTGTGGCATTGGAAATGGACTCATCTGAAACAACAAATTGTACACCACCAACCTTCACCCTCCTATCCACATCCCACGACATAGCAAATTGGATAGACAAGTTCTCATCAAAACCATTCAAGAATTCAAGGAATGGTGTAACCCCCCTCATAGGCAATGCTCCAAACCTACGAGTCTTCCTTAAACTCACCACAAGATGTTAGCTCAGTATGCACCTTGTCTCCCCCATCCTTTTGAACTTGCTAAGCTAATAATGAGGGATGCAGCTACAAAGCTTGGCAAGAAACAGGGTTTCTTCGAACAATCTAAAAATAAATTGATACTCATTAAAGTAAATGCAAGCCATGCACCCCGAATTCCCATAAATGTCCTTCGAAATGCCTAACTCGTTCGGGACATAATTTTCTTCATTATATGGCTCGTGTGAGCTCGCCACAACTAGAGCGGCCAACAAGGAATGAAAAGACCTGCGAAGCTAGCAAGGCGATGGCTCACGAGGGCCGATGTGTTTGCAGCTATCCACTTAGAAATATAAAGTCTAGCTCAAATAGGGAAAGTGAGTTTTCATGACCATGACATCATCCTTCACACGCCACCCCAAATAATGAGGGAATGGTAATAAGGTACAAATAATAGTAAAAAGAAGAGTTGATAAAGACATGAAAACTTAGGAAGCCACCTCCTTTAGAATGCTATTTCTAACATTTGAGGGAAGATTAGAGATATTTCTCCAACACCTGAATGGGTGGAGATTAATCCCAAGGTTAGCCATAAGGTCCACAACTTGATTGCCTTCTCTATAGATATGGACAACTTCAATACCTTCGAAACTTAAAAGCAAAGTTTTAATATCATGAATAATGTCTTCAATCTGCCAACTAACTCTGGCTTTGTCTTTAACAACTTCAATAATAAGCTTAGAATCACCTTCAACCACTAGTCGATTGATGCCTATTGCCAAAGTAACTTTGAGGCCCTAGAGGAGGGTCGAGGCCTTTGCCACATTATTAGTGTTTTCGCCAATCCCCCCAATAAAAGCCACCAAGAAAGCACCCTTGTCAGACCTTAGAATACCTCCCCCACTCGCCAACCCAGGGTTACATTTAGTAGCACCATTGAAGTTGAGTTTGGACCAACCCATTGGGGGCGACCATTTAGTGTTAGCACGAGCTCTTCTCTTAGTGTCATCCATCCTGTATATATCTCCACTTCTTTATGATACTAGCTTCCAAGCTGTTGGGAGGTTGTTCAACAACTTTCAAAGTGCTGTTAGAAAGGTTATCCTGTAGGAGTTTGGCAATCATACAAAAAACCTCCTTAGGGTTTTTTTTAATTTTTCCCAAAAAACCTGTTATTCCTCTCCTTCCAGAGGCCCCAAGTCAAAATGGAAGGGATCAGGGCCCAAATTTATTTACAAATAGGATGGAAGAGGGGAGGGAACCAGGACCTTAAGAGAGCATGTAGGTCATCATTCAAGCACCAAGGGATTCCTAGATTGTTCATAGCCAGACTCCATACCTCCCACAAAAAATCACAGTGTAGAAGGAGATGAGAGAAAATTTCTTTATCTTTAAAGTAGAGAGTACACCTATTGGGTATTTGGAATCCTCTAAGCCGAAGGTTATCTATTGTTAAGATTTTCTTTTGCCTTGCCAACCACCAAAAATGGTTAATTTTTGGTATAAGATTATGATTCCAAACCCTCCTCCATAGGTTATCATCATTCTGAGGCATAAAGAGGTTATATGCGGATCTAATAGTAAAAATCCAAGACCTCTCCTTGACCCACAACATTTAATCCTTCTGAGGGAAGATGGGAATTCTGCATTCACTAAGAAAGAGTTGAATCTCATCCACTTTCTGAATGAGGTCAGCCAGGCCCTGATAACAATCTCCACCCCCCTCTGCTAGGAAGGATATAATCACAAGCCATTCTACCAAAGAGAGAAACAACCAAAATGACCAAACCTTGGACATTCTAAAGTATATTTAACCACCCCCCTTTATACCACCTATCTTCCTAGAATCTTATAGTTCTACCATCTCCCAATTTCCACTTGATGTCCTGCAGAAGCATAGATCTACACTTTATCACATTGTTCCAGATGACAGAACCTTTGGGAAGGCCAGGGTAATGTAAAAAGTCCTCAGGAATCAGGTTTTCAATATACTTAGCTTTCATGATACTACCCCATTCCTTTTCACCCGTTAAAAGATTCCATCCAATTTTGGAAATAAGGGCTTTATTAAGCAGGTTGATGTTTCTTATCCCCAGGCCTCCCTAGAGCTTCAACCTACACACCTTGTCCCAATCAACTAGAGCCAATCTCTTTTTATTTTCCACCCCAGTCCACAGTCAGTTTCTTTGGATTCTTTCAAACTTCTCAGCTATGTACTTTGGAATTTTGAATAGGTACAGAAAATACATAAGAACACCTTATAAAGAGGCCTTTAGAAGTTGATACTTACTAGCTTGGCTTAGCAGTTTGCCTTTCCACCTTGCCAATTTATTATGAATCCTTTCTAGTATTTAGTTCCAATAGTCAGGAGAAACATCCTTAACTATAAAGGGGATACCCAAATAAGTATCAGAGAGCACACCACTTGAATAGCCAAGAATCCCCATAATCTTTTGTTGAAGTTCCATAGGAGTGTTGAAGAAGTACACCTGACTTTTGTCATAGTTGATGCACTGGCCAACTGAAGTAGCATAATCTTGTAAAACTTGTTTCCATTTCCTAGCCTCAACCACTAAAGTAGACCTAAACAGAATAGTGTCATCTACAAATTGCTGAATAGCCATCGGGTCAGCTGTTGAAGCTGGTTTAAAGCCTCTAATCTTCTTGGATTTTACTTAGTTAAGGAAGCTTCTACTTAGGACTTTAGCCATAAGAATGAAGAGGTAAGGGGACAAGGGGTCTCCTTGCCTTAAGCCCTTTCAAACATTAAAGAAGACCCTAGGGACACCATTCACTAGGACAAAGACCCTAATAGAGGTGACACATATTTTTATGAGCTGCAAATTTTTTCCTTGGAAGCCCATCTGCTCCAAAATTTTGAATAGAAACTCCCATGCCATTCTATCATAGGCTTTTTATATGTCAATCTTAAAAGCCATTCCAGGTAATTTACTTCTTTCCATGGAGTGAATAATTTCATGAGTGGATATGGCCGCATCAGTAATCTGTCTACCCAGAACATGTCAAACTTATTTGTTTCTGTTGCTTGCATGACAGATTTATTATTAATATTTTTTAGATTTCTATATATAATAATATAATATGTCTATTTTAAATAAAACATAATTGTTTTTAAGTCTAACTAAGATATTGTTTTTCGAACAATAATATATATTATATAAATAGAAAACACTTTTATTATTTATTTATAATTAATAATTTACATAATTCTATTAACGTAATTCGAAAAGGCATAATATATGTATGATTAAATCATGCATTCGAAAAGACTTATTGTAGCAATTAAAACACATTATTTTTCAAAATATTAAACATCAATCACATTCATCGACTAAAATAATAATGCATACTAGGATCATTCAGAAATGCAATATGACATGAGACTATGTAAGTGTGTGAGTGAATCAGGGTTATCCATCCTATCAGTTCTTGCTGAGTGGCTAGAACATCTCTACCTGAACCATGTTCTCGTCTTTGATGAGTACCTGCATTCAGTCGCACTCAACTCCACATCAATAGATTAGTTCCCCAAAATCATAGCCGAAGCAAATCAGAATGTATATCCATAGTCTTACCAATAATATTCAATTATTAAATCGACTTTACTAAACACACATTTATGTTATTACGATAATTACTTTCACACACGTGGAATCACACATTGTAAAACAATCATAGTAAATGTTCAATAATCTAAAATAATAATATAGTCCATAAAACAAGATGTGACAACAGAACATCAAGATATTCAGGATCCTGGCCACCAAAAGCTTGATATAGATAATCCTTAGCTTCAAGATAAACAACATGCACTGGAACAAAATATAGAAACACATCAGGATGTACATGTAGATACAAATAAACAAGATGAGGATATCCAGAGCAATGTGCATGAAGAGATTAAAGAGCCAACTAGGGAGATATCCTAGGATCAGGACATGTCGTCCAAGGATGCTACACAAGATCAAAATCAGCAACAATTGCATAATGAGGTTCCCACTGATGGGGAACAACAACAAAATGTAGATGAGGATGTTCCTAAGGATAAGGATGTAGAGATACATGATGCTCACATTGAGCAGACTAGCCAGCACAGGCCCATATCTAGTTCACCACGTTGGTTAGCACATGAGGTAAGTCAGCCTCAAGTTCCTAATGCTTCTAATTTTGATATTTCATCATTATTTTTGCTTGAGGTTGCAAAACCCAAGTGCAGAGCGAGGGCAACCTCGACAATAAAGAGAGATCTAGCTACAAGCAAGATGACAACTCAATTAGCTATACCTATAGTTGATAAGAAGAAAGGAGAAATAAGTGCTAGTGAATTCTAGGTAACTACTATAGACCTAGGACACACAATTGCTGATCAAGACATACAAGAATTGAGAGATAGTACTGATGTAGTAGCAACTAGGATTACAAAGGCCAAATCCTAGAATAAGAAATATGAAGAGCAAACTGTTCAACTTTAGGCCTTCATAAAGGGGTTGGTGGCACCTACTAATGTCCAGATCACACCAACCACACCTCTGGCATTGATATCTCAACAGGAGATAACATGATTAGATTCCCTGAAGCATCAGACACATGTGATGAACAATTAGTTCACTGAGTTCTTGAAAGAAGGAGAAGAAGTGATAAAGACCTCATTGTTCAATTGGGACATGCTAAGACACATGAAGGGAAAAGAAGATAAATTGAAGGAGGTTAGACAAAGATTGATTGAGAGTAGTTAGAATTTGACTACATTGAAGGATATGAGGAAAGTAGATATTAAAACCCTCGTGACTAAAAAGGTTTTGACACCTCAAATGCTACCGCAGATGGATATCTAGTTTGAAGACCTAATATTTGAGGTCAACATTTTGAAAAGATGAAACACTAAAGCAGTAGATATAAGCATAAAGGCATGAGCTGTTAGCTGAGGAGTTGGCCATTTTGGAGATTTTGGAAGGAGAAGTTGAGGGAAAGATTGAAAATCAGGATGATGAATTTGCAATTAAGGAATTTAGGGACAATTTCAACTTGGCTACAGAAGATCCTGTCCAACATTTTTTAGAGGACACTATTAATGAGGCTATGCTTATGAAGTCCAAAATAGATGCATTAAATGAAGAGTTGGACAATAGGACGAATAGGTGGATATCCTTGAGAGAGCAATTAAAAGCTTAGGAACATGCAAGTGAAAAGGCTAAGGTGCAAAACAAAGAGGAAATAGATAAGGCCCTTAGAGCATATGAGCTTGTCCAAGGTATTGGATGTAGGATAACCGAAGGAGAGTCAATAGAGGAAGAGTTCGAAGAGAATGCTGAATGAAGACCAAGTCAAAGATTTAGAGAACATTCTAGACTTGCCAGTTATCCTCAACTAAAGATTACCAACTGGAAATCATGTGCCAAATTTTCTTGGCCGTTAGATCATCTTGAGTTGATCTTGATCATTAGATCATTTGTAAATGTATCCTATCCTTTCTCTATAAAAGGAGATGGATTGCTATTTGTAAACTATTCAAAGCTTAATTGAGATAGAATTGGTGATTAGTGGACACTTAGTGTACATTCTATAACTTAGTGTTTCCTCATTATTCTCTCTCGAGATCATCTATATATGTGTATTCTTTTTGCATACATAATGAAGATGGAGACTTAGGTTACTTCTAAATCGTATATCTTGAGTAATCTGGTGAATGATTTCTGGATGTGTAACTGTGAATTGTTGCGCTCAACAGAGATGCATTCACAAAGTGCATGTCATCATCATTCCTTCTTTTACCTTTGAAGATTTGCACCTGTCATGTATAGTCATGGATTGTCCTAACAAAATATGGTTTGGTTTTCATCTCCTTTCATGAAAGTATCAAAGATACATGTGGATCAGTAATCAAACTTCAATTAATTTCATTGAATTTACAATTTCATTTGTTTTTTTAAATTTCATAAATCATCATCATAACTGCAAAATATTGACAAATGATAAGTAGAATATGGATAAATATGTAGAATTTCCATAGATAATTGAATATCCTAGCATATTTGAGCAAATAGCATGTAATGTTGAAAATATCAGGCAAATATTTGGAAATAATGGCAGAGAACATGGAAATATCAGCTTCTGGCACAATATTTAGAAGAATTTAAAGTGCAGAAGTAGAATTGAGTGAGGATTAGTTCAATTTCAGAAGAACTAATCAACGTTAGAAGAATCATCATAAATAATCCTAGCTGGAGTAAATAACAAAATAATTGATCAAACTTATGATAAATATCCATGCATACATGCATATCCTAGCTAAGGATTATCATATTTGATGCAATTCATTGAGATGCATGCAAAGTAGGTACACAGGATAATATCTAGATAATATTTCTTCAAATCAAGACGTAAGGGCCTTGAATGATTAGCAACATTATCACATTGACCTTTGAGTAACTACAGATCTTTAAGAACTAATGCACGAGCACTTGGGATTGTGAATTCTCAGAATTCATCATATCTTTCAGGATAAATAGAGGTTCATTGTGTAAATATTTATTTCTTGTTGTTGTGACTAATAACCATATCAACATAACCCATCCTCTTCTGCCATGTTCACCTAGATGCTAATTTGTGTCGGCTGGGTGCTAATCGCCAGACCAGGCACTAATCGCTAGACTAGGCGCTAAACCCTGGTCTGGGTGCTAATTCTTGTTGTCAGGGCACTAAAAGAGGCCCCTAGGCACTAAACTATATCCCCTAGTGCCTATAATCTACCATGTTCCCCCTAGCATTTATTGCTCCTAACTACCTTGAAACCTAAATCACAAAGTTTAGTTAAAGCACTTACCGGGTTTCCAGTCATTGCCGGTCGCAGATACTCCCTCACTTGCTTTGCGCAATGCTCTTCTCATGGAATTTGTGCTATCTCACCTCCACTCAGCTTTCTCTCCTCTAATTAAGATTTACAAATATCAAGAAGACAAATGAGGAGAATGGGCCCCTCATCTCTTATATGTAGCCCCCGAAACCCTAATTTCTTCCTCTAAACCCCAAATTTCACCCCCTATCCCCATTTTTCCTCCCCAACCCTGTTCTATCTTCCCTATTTCTCCTTTTTCAACCTATTCTCTTCCTATCTATCCCTCCTCCCTCTTTCGAGACATTGCCGGATATATTTTCATTTTTCTGTCGATCTCTCGAGGGGGCATCACCTCACTATCCTTTCTTCTCCTGCCAAACGATTGGGGGCATGCTAATTATTCAAATATTCTTTGATATATCATCAACCCTGACGATAATGACGTTATTTCAAAGAGGGGCAAAATGTAGACACCTGAAAATCGTCACAACCACCTTCATCTATCTTCCGCTTTCAAAACTTGACAATTCACACCATTTCACCCAACACACATGTTAATTAAATAATTTGTAATTATTTAATTAATGTTTTCTTACCTTTCCCTCCATTGTCAAAGATCAATTTCTTCTACTATAGTTCAAAAATTAATTATTTTGACAACTATAGTTCATATGCACTCCCAAAAATTAAATAAATATCCATATTTATTTAATTTCCTATTTTGTGCACTTTTGATTACTTTAAGTAATCATAATTATTTTTCTCTTAATCATGTGCATATGGGTTAATTAAAATTAACTCGCAATTACATCTTCCCATATTTCTAGAAGTCCACTTGTCATTCAATGTACATGCATGTACATGCCAAGTGGTACTTTGGAAGCATGGGCAAATCTTCCAAAAAGAGTACATTTGTCCTATTTTCTTCTCATCCACTCCAAGTGTCACTATTCATGGAATTTTAAGTTCCATGTGGCACTATTCCACCACTATTCACCTAATTTTAAATTCCACTTGTCCTCTCCTCCAAATTTTAAATTCTTCACAAAATCCAACCATACCTTTTCATAAACGAAGCCTTACATGCCATACACCTACCTAATCCTAGCCATCCATACATTCAACTATCCATTGATCTTCCCTTGAATATTGGAGCATTTCCCTCATCCAATCTCCTTGTGACATTTGTCCAATTCTCCTTGCTTGAGGATCCTCAAGTAATTTGAGTCCTTGATCTTTCAATTCAATCCTAGCCCTCCATCCTCACCTCCAAAAATCTATAAATTGAGCCTTCCCATCCATTTCCAACAAGCAATTAGAATGTAATGAAATTCTGCCACATTGAGCACTGACATATAATAATTTAGCACATAATATAGCATAGAATCATATCATTAGGATAAATCAATAGAATTGTATAGGGATAGGGTGCAAGTGTAGTTAGTGTATGCATTTCTATTTAGTCTTAACTTGAGGTTGCATGGATTAGTGAATTGGATAGGTTAGATAGATGTTAGGAACCCGTGTTTAACCCTTCTCCTTACTTTGTTAGTATATTACTTTTGGACGCATATGCTTTGTAAGTCGTCTCATGAGTATATTGTATTATCCCACATTCATGGGAAGTAATAGTTGTTTAGATTAGACTTAGTAGATAAGTACGTGTTGAGGCTAATGAAGGCATCCACAAATTTATTGTATTGAGCTTGCTCAAAGGAGGTTGCCCCCTCGAAGTGGCCTGCGATCAGTAAATTCCTTCTATGTTTCTGCTATTTCTATTATTTCATGCATTTTTCATTATATTGTTGCAGGAGGTTCCTCTCATTTGGTATCAGAGCGCTTTCTTGGGCCCATTGGGTGGAATTTCTGTCAAATTTATTTTCCTGCAGTGGCCTCTAGACGCTGTGATTATTGTAGTAGTTCTTTCTTTTTCGCATCTATATTGTTCATTTCAATTGTAGGTTCGGATCAGGGAATATCCCTATCTGCTTAACTGTGGGAAGTGCTTGGGCATAGCCCTAAAACTCATTGTGAGGAGTACCACAAGAACCCTGAAGTAGTTGGCCCATTGAGATGACCTACTAGCGAAAAGGGTAACATCCCTACTTGATTGACTGGTTCCCATCCATGAGGTAAACCAAGAGCTGTTGTTTGTGGCAAAGCGTTTATCAATTTTACCTAAGCTGTGGAGTGAGGGGTACTGCCCCAATACGCAAGCCGTTAGACAACATTGGTGGCTGAGTGATTCCCCTGAACCTTTAGGAAGCCGAACATACTTGGGGCCCATATCTATTGGCAGTAAGCAAATCACATATTGAATCTATCTAGAGCATTCGGCATATCATTTCCAGAAAAAAAAAGTTTTTTTTTGTTTTTCACCATATCTTCCTTGCTTTAGCTCTATTTCCCCTCAGAATTCACTAGAACCCTTGGAATTTCATTTTGCATATTTCCTTCTTTTAGGACCCTATCCCAAAATCCACTTATCGAAGCTAGAAATCCCACATTTGTCTATTTTTAGGGTTTGCCTTAACTTCTTTGATTCTCAACCAATAGCCTTCAAATTTTACCATAGTGTTCATTTCATATTTCTGCACCTTTGTCCCTCTTGGACAAATTTTCCCATTCCTTCACCCTGCTTCTGAAATCCTCATTTTCTTCTTCCCTTTCCCTTAGAAAGTGTCCAAAACCTAGTCAAGCCCCAATTACCCATCGCAGTTTTCCCCAAATACAAATTTTCCCTTACTAAAAAAGTTTCCATTTTTGTTTTTCTACCCATTCCCCAAAAAAAAAATCTCCTGGCTATGGTTGTAACCCACACAGGAAGAAAAAACATGGAGGATGAAATTGCAGCCCTCAAGACCAAACTCCAAGATCTGGATGAAAAAATTCTCAGCCTCAATCTTCATCATTCAACCATAAACAAAAGATGACAGCCAGAGTCCTCGACAGACACAGAGTTTTCTTCTTCTAGCAATTTCATGGGCCGAAGCTTGATTTTCCTCGCTTTAATGGTGATGATCCGACTGGATGGATATACTGGGCAAAACAAATTTTAGTCTGCATAATACTTTTGATGTCAACAAAGTCCCACTTGCATCCTTTCATTTGGAACATGAAGCCCTTCAATGGTTCCATTGGTACATCAAGGCTCATGAAGAGCCAAAATGGACATATTTTTGCAAATTCATTTTGTAACGATTTGGCCCTAGTGCTTTTGATGAATTCACATGAGCATTCACTAAACTTCACCAAACAGGCACTATGAGAGAATATCAGACATAATTTGAAAAACTGACCAATCACATAGAGGGATTGTCTGATGATTTCTTCAGGAGTTGTTTTGTCAGCGGTCTAAAGGATGCAATTCAATCTGAGGTTAAAATGTTTCATCCCAACACAATGATGGAAGCCCTAGGGTTGGCTAAGTTGGCGGAGGACAAGATCACAGCTCAACAATGATCCAAATCTAATTTTCTTCCATTCAGAAATATGGTTTCCCAAAGACCTCAAATAACACCAGCTCCTAGAATAGCTCCTATCAAGCATTTGACTGAAGCATAGATGTGGGCACATAGGGAAAAAGGGCTTTGTTATAATTGTGATGAGAAATTCACTCGAGAACATAGATGTGTTGAGCAAAAGCTCTATCTCTTGGATGTGGATTCTCTGCCTGAAACTGAAGTTTATGCGGATGTTGAGGATACAGTAGATGATCAGGTCGAAACTCAATAGTCACTTGTTGACCCTACTTCTTAGGAAGACAACCCGAAGATCTCTCTCCATGCTTTAGCAGAAGTCACCACCCCACAAACCATATGGGTCAAGGGTTACTTCAAGAAGCTCCCTCTTACAATACTCATTGATTCTGGTAGCACTCATAACTTCATTGACTCTCAGATCGCCAGATAGGCTGATTGTTTTGTCCATCCTTGCTCCAGCTTTGAAGTCATGATTTCTAATGGGGGCACATTACCTTGCAAAGGGAAGTGTCACAATGTGCATATCTCGATTGGAGATTATAACCTGCACTTTGACATGTTTTCCTTGCCCTTAGGCAGATGTGATGTGGTTTTGGGTGCCCAATGGTTACATACACTTGGACCCATCTTATGGGATTTTGCTGAACTTTGGATGTAGTTTTCAGACAATGGGCAAAAACACACATTGAAGGGCTTACAACTGGGGTCTCTCAGCATCATAAGTTCACATCACATGGAAAAACTTCTTAAGAATAATTCACATGGTGTCATCGCTCAGCTCCATTCCATTCAGATGCAACCATCCGCAGTCTCCACTACTCCTTATCTACAACAAATTTTGGATAGGTATGAATGTGTCTTTGCTAAACCAGTGGGATTGCCACTTTTACAATCAGAGGACCACCATATTCAGCTCCTTCCTAGAAGCATTCCTCCTAACATCAGGCCCTACCACTACCCATTTCACCAAAAGACAAAGATTGAGATGCTTGTTCGAGACTTACAAAAGCAAGGTATTATTTGCCCTAGTACCAATTCCTTTTCTTCACCAGTTCTTCTTGTCTGGAAAAAAGATGGGTCATGGTGCCTCTGCATTGACTTTCGAGCACTTAATCACATCAAAATCAAAGATAAGTTTCTGATTCTTGTTGTTGATGAGCTTCATGGCGCTCATTTTTTCTCCAAGTTGGATCTTCGTTCTGGGTATCACCAAATTCAGGTTCATGAGGATGATATCCCTAAAATAGATTTCTGCACACATGATGACCACTATGAGTTTTTGGTCAAGCCCTTTGGCCTCACTAATGCTCCTTCAACATTCCAGGCATTGATGAATAAAATATTTCGGCCCTACCTGCGGAAATTCATTCTGGTCTTCTTCGATGATATCCTCATCTATAGTAAAACATGGGCTGAGCATCTCCAACATCTAGATCTCATACTGCAACTTCTCTCTAATCATCATCTCTGTGCAAAATAGTCTAAATGTGTTTTTGGCTAGGAGTAAGTCGAGTATCTCGGGCATATTGTTTCAGCCCAAGGGGTTTGAGTGGATCATGCAAAAATAGACTCCATGAAAAATTGGCCACATCCTCAGATGCTCAAGAGCCTTCATGGTTTTTTGGGACTGACTGGCTACTATCACAGGTTTGTTAAGGATTATAGGAAGATTGTAGCTCCATTAACAACTATGTTAAAAAAAGATGCTTTTACCTGGACACATGCCGCTCAGTGTGCATTTGAAAAATTGAAACAAGCTATGTGTTCTACACCTATTCTAGCTATGCTAGATTTTTCCAAGACCTTCACTATTGAGAGTGATGCTTGCGGCAATGGACTTGGTGCTGTCCTCCTTCAAGATGAACATCCCATTGCATTCACCAGCAAAGCCCTTTCTTAATAGGTAAGAATTTAGTACTCTCTAGATATGAGAAGGAAATGATGGCTATTTTGCATGCAGTACAGAAGTGGCAGCCATACCTACTAGGGAATCATTTTTGCATCAAGACTGATCACCAGATTCTGAAATATTTCCTGGAACAATGGGTCTCCTCCATAGCACAACAGAAATGGGTGAGCAAACTCATTGGTTATGACTATGAGATTACTTACAAGAAGGGTAAGGACAATATTGTGGTGGATGCTCTTTCTCACACATTTGATGATCAAGCTTCTCTTTCAGCTATTTCTATGCCTATTTCAAATTGGTTGGAATCTATCCAGTAGGGCTATGTCAATGACTCTTCATTATCTCAAATCATTCAACAGTTGGCCAATAACCCTTTTTCTATAGCACATTACTTTTAGGATGGTGCTTCTTTGTGATACAAGGGTTATTTGGTGCTTCCCTAGAGCATAGATCTTCAACAGGCTATCTTCTATGAACTCTATGCTTCTCCATTGGTAGGGCACTCTGGGTTCCTCAAAACTTATGAGCTGGCACGACATAACTTCTTTTGGAAGGGAATGAAAAGGGTAGTTCAATAGATTGTGGCTGAATGTGATACCTACCAATGCAACAAGGGTGAAACGACACTCCTTCCTAGATTACTCAAACCCTTGCCCATCCCTACATAGATTTGGATAGATATTTCTACAGATTTCATTGAGGGGCTCCCTAAATCTGGAGGGAAGATAGTGATCTTGGTTGTGGTTGATCACCTCTCCAAATATAGTCATTTTTGTGCCCTTATCCATCCCTATACCACCTCCTTAGTCGCACAAATTTTCATGGACCAGATCTTCCGTCTTCATGGCATCCCTTCTTCCATTGTCTCAGATCGTGATGCAACTTTCACTAGTCATTTTTGGACAGAATTATTTTGACACACTGGCACCAAACTGAAGATGAGTTCCAGGTATCACCCACAAATGGATGGTCAGACTAAAATTATCAATAAATGTTTAGAAACTTATCTTCGTTGCTTCACCTCAGAACAACAACATCAATGGGCAAAGTGGCTCCCTCTTGCTGAATGGTGGTATAATACCTCCTACCACACTGCATCTAAAATGACTCCATATGAAGCAATCTATGGTCAGGCACCACCAATGCTCCTTCCATACACCCCCAGTAGTTCACCAGTTTAGGAAGTCAACACGGTTCTCCAAACTTGGGATTAGATTCTTCACATCTTGTAGGATAATCTTCACATGGCAAGAAATCAAATGAAACAACAAGCTGATCAACACCATTCTGAGAGCACTTTTCAAGTAGGTGATATGGTTTTTCTTCGTCTACAGCCATGCAAGCAATCATCCCTGAAACTCAAAGGGCATCATAAGCTAGCTCCAAAGTTCTATGGGTCATAAGGTTCTTCAGAAGATTGGGTCAGTTGCTTATAAATTGGAGCTTCCTAATTCCTGCATTCATCTAGTATTTCATGTCTCTTGTCTAAATAAAGTTCTTGGCACCAACATCATAGCACAAACTATTTTACTAGAACTGGATAATAAAGGATCCATCATTTTGGAGCCAGAGGCAATCCTCGATAGGCACACTTGTCAGCTTCGCTCCCGATCCATGACAGGGGTATTAATTCAGTGGCACATAATGCAACAAGAGGATGCTACATGGGAACCACTCCATATTCAACAACAATTTCCACATCTTAAGCTTTGAGGACAAAGCTTTTCTAAGAGGGAGGGGAGTTTAGGAACTTGTGTTTATCCCTTCTCTTTACTTTGTTAGTATATTACTTTTGGACGCATATGCTTTGTAAGTCATCCCGTGAGTATATTGTATTATCCCACATTCATGGGAAGTAATAGTTGTTTAGATTAGACTTAGTATATAAGTACGTGTTGAGGCCAATGAAGGCATCCACAAATTTATTGTATTGAGCTTGCTCAAAGGAGGTTGCCCCCTCGAAGTGGCTTGCGATTTCTGCATTTTTGCTATTTTTGTTATTTCGTGCATTTTTCATTATATTGTTGCAGGAGGTTCCTTTCAATAGATCCTAGCTTGTTCTACATAGTTCACTCTTTCTTGTACACAACACCAACCCACTTGAGACACCAATCCCCACAACTGAGCACCAACTCAGCAAGAGACATCAATCTCTTCTTTGATAGACACCAACCTTCAAATTCTTCAATGAGTGATATTGTTTTCAGAAGATCTATGTAGATACTCCTTCCCTCACAAATCTGATCACAACTCTTGCAATATCCTTCCTTCACAAATCTAGTTCAAATCATGCACTATCTTCTTTCATAAATCTGATCACAACTCTTGCAATATCCTTCCATCAAAAATCTGGCTCAAATCATGCACTATCTTCTTTCACAAATTTGCTCTCAACTATCACAATGCTGCTAAAAATGGAATGAATAAATTTTGCATTGCTTGTATTCCACTCACACCTTTTCTCTCCTTTTATTCTTTCTCAAGGGAGGTGACTCATTGAACATATGTTTTTTTTACAAAGGGAGGCAACTCTTTTTATACATACACCTCTTTATAACAAATTTTGTCTTCTAGTGTGTAGCACTTCTTCTAAGGTCGGTCTCATTTGAAATTATATTTAATTTGGATTTTAAACACCACAAATAGGGCGCCAAACATGGGTCAGCAAACCCTTAGATAATTTATTTAAATATTCAAAATAGGCTCCAAACTTAAGAGGTCGGCCTCTACCATAAATAATTAACTTTAATCTTTAAACCTTAGTGCCAAGGGATAAGTCAACACATTTACACAACCAAGTTTAAATTTTTAATTTAAACTTAAACAATTGCCCTTAGATGAGTCTTCCTTGATCATTATTATTTTGTCTTTATCATTGTTTTTATGCTTAACTAATTTTCTTCAATGGAGACGTCACTATAACAACATTACTTTGACATCAATGACAACAATTCCAACAATCTCCCCCTTTGTCATTGATGGCAACATGCAAATAAATAATCTATGAATACAACATGATACTCTATCTTTTTGCACTTCTCCCCCTTTCTATATTGCTCCCCCTTTCTGTACTGCTCTCTCTTTCTCTAATCCTCCCCCTTTGACATCAATGGAAAATGAACTGTCATCTATGTCTAAATTTTCTCTTCCATGGAGCTAAAATATGATGCTATGGTTAGCTCCCCTTGAATTTATGCTTCTTCTCAATGATTGGATGAGAGTGATTTTACTCCCAATTTCCACCTTAAGTACTCAAAAGTCTCTTTCAGAAGTGGCTTGGTAAAAATGTCTGCAATCTATTCTTGTGTAGCAATATACTCCAACTTAAATTGCTCATCTGCCACCTTCTCCCTTAAGAAATGATACTTGATGGGAATATGCTTTGTCCTTGAGTGCATAACTGGATTCTTTGAAATCTTTATTGTATTCATATTGTCATAATGCATTGAGATGGGATGATCATATTCTACCTTCATATCCTTTAATGTTTGTTTCATCCAAAGAACCTGGGTGCAATAAGATGTTATTGCAATGTACTCTGCCTCTACAGTTTGTAGGGAAATTGAAACCTATTTCTTACTCAACCATGAAACAAGACTATCACCTAGAAAGAATGCACCTCCACTTGTACTCTTTCTATCATCAATACTACCAACCCAATCTGCATCTGTATATGCTGTTAAGGTGAAATATTCACCTCTTGGGTACCACACACCAAAATCCAATGTGCCTTTTAAATATATGAATATTCTTTTTATTGCTTGCACATGAGTTCCTTTAGGTGCAACCTAAAACCTTGCCACCATACCTACTGCTCACATAATGTCAAGCCTTGAAGATGTCACATTTAAAAAGCTTCCAATCATTGACCTATAGAGAGTCTGATTTGCCTTAGGTGATTCATCATCCTTACTTAATGTTATGTTGGAAAATGTCCCCTTGGGGGCTTTTCCCTCTTAAGGTTTAGCTCCCAGGTCCTTTAGAATGCATTTAGAGCATCTTGCATGATTTTGATGACTCCCGATGAGAAAACCCTGAGGTTTCATGGCAAATGAGACTTTGAGGGCACATTTATGATAAACCCTGCCTAAAATAGGGGGGAGGACTTGGGTGCATGCACCCTAGTTCCTGCTCTATTTTAGGAAAGGACCTATTTTGGGGTGTCAGTTTATGACCATTATTTAGGTTTTATGCCGACATCCTAAGTTTGAATTGCGAAAATCTTAGTGGGAATGTTTGTAGTTGCATATATAAGCATGATTAGTGATTCATTTGTAAACTAGATGGCATTTTTGATTCATGAGCTTATGTGAAAGTGATTCAAGGCATTCATTGTGTGGTAGAACAAAATTTTGTGTTGTTATTGTGTTTGTATATGCAGATTTGGCGTCCATCTCCTCATGGCATGAAGAACACATTCCTTCCATGAGATCTTCACTACAATGTGGTATCAATTGTGTTTTCTATCATTTATCATTTGGATTTTTCCTCTATCCCGCAAGGATACACAATCTTTATCTGACAACAATATTTGAAAGATTTGAATGTCTCTCTAGGGCTTGACTGAGGCAAGCCTCTAAACAACACAACCCCCAACCCACTTTTCGGTGATTGCATGTTACAGGTTGTGAAAGAGAAAGAAGTGGAGTTGTAGGAGAGTAGTGTAGACTGTCAGAATTGCAGACCAGAGAAGAAAACACGGACCTAGACTCAGGCACCCACTCATTAGTCCTCTGAATCCCGTAATTGTAAAATCTCTGGAACAACAAAACTGTGTTGCAGATAACATTCCCAAATCCTGACAAAAATTGTGGCACTAGACTAGGGCACCCATTCATTAGTCCCCAACTTTTCTACACACTGAACTTCAAAATCTGGTATGCATTTGGTTGTCATTTGATATCTTTGTGTGCGATCATTTTTCATAATTTGTCTGTTTGTTTACGATTTCATGAAATTAGGGTTTTGAGCATAAATGGGCTTAATTGAACAACAAAATCACACAATTCCAATCTTTCCCTATGTTCCAAGTGACAGGAGATCTGTAGTAGGGTTCTCTACTTGGTTGAATGTCCTTGAATGTTTAGTGGTGAAAGGAGGATCAAACAAACCATTAAAATCAATCCTCTTCATTTTTAACCCTAAACATTTTTGTGAACCCATGTTTTTGAATTTTTTGCACCTTGCTGAGTGTTGTGCTTCAGATCTACATTCCTTTCATTCATTCATATTATCAAGTTCATCTTATTGCATTCAAAAAATTGAAAAATTTAAAAAATTTGAAAAAATTGGCATTTTTAGCTTGCATTTTCAAATAATTTAAATTAGTTGGCATTTAATTTCAATAAATTTCTGTCATTATCATCAGATCTGATTTAAAATACAGAAATTTTTCATTCATCATTCATTTACATTGCATTTTCATGCTTAAATTGATAAAAATTGCTTCAAATTATGCATTTTTCCATATAACCTAGTTGTGCATTAGGTAGGGTTTGTAGTCAAAATTTTGTTTCAGATTTTAGTACCCTTTTAAAACACTCATTAGAACTGATTTCTAACTACAATGTTGCATCATAGTGGTTTCCTTGCAAAATTTCATGTCTAGGGTTTGAAAACCTTGCATTTTCACTAGATTTTGGCCTTATCGACTCTCTAGAGTTGCATCATAGGCATGTTGTGAAGAATGTTTTTTCATTAATTGAATGTTATTAGGGTTATAATCTATTTTCCCTCATCAAATTCTTTACAACACCCTTTTTATTAGGCCTTGGCATTGAAAATTTGTGAAAAATTGCATATTTTGGCTATATTTTCACTAGGGTTTGACTTAGAGTGGCACTATAAGCATGTTGTGATGAATTTTATGGATTTAGGTGACTGATATTACTATTATAATCTTCTATACCTCCTAAAATTACTTACAACACCCTTTTTATTGGGTCTTTACATTGAAAATTTGTGAAAAATTGCATATTTTTAGTGTATTTTCACTAGGTTTTGACTTGTCATCACTCTAGGCTTGCATCAAAATCATATTGCGGAGTATATTATTTCTTTATTGGACTGATATCAGACATATTACTTGCTTCCCTTCATCAATTTCCTTACAACACCTCTTCTTTCACTTATTTGCATTGAAAAAAGGTGAAAAATCAAACATTTTAGGTCATTTTCACACATAGCTTTGTATTCATGGATTCTCCTCGTCATTCATCTTTGGAAGATTGATTTGAGTACATTATGAATTATGATAATTTTTGAAAATTCAATGATAAATATCCTCAAGTCTTGCATCAAATATCCTACATCTATGGTATTGACTTGACCGTAAGCACTACCTGTGATATCCTTCGAACAATAGCTTATTTTGAAAGCTTTCTCACTATCGTGGGTGTTTTCCCTTCAATCTTGGAAAATCTCACTAATTTTATTTCTAAAAATAACCATGGGGAAAGAAGTAGTGAAAATATCATTCCCTCTCTCCCTTTGTTTCATGAAGATATAATGGACATTCTCTTTGAAACCTATGAGAACGATATAGCAATGGGTATTTCATCGAACAAAGAAACTTGTCCCAACATATCCCCACTTAGTGAGGATGTTTTGACACAAGAAGAAGAAATCTTTGATGCATTTGTCCATACTACTTTGCCATCCCTTCTTGGTCTACCTAGCCAGGATGATGCTTTGGATGATGCAGATTCCCTTTGTGAACATTTGCTTCAACCAGTTGAAACTAAAAATTTACCACCTGATGTTCAAGAACTTCTCAACTACATCTTAAACAGAGAAACAAATCATTCATCTTTACTTGAAACTTCACATACCTTGGAAAACAATGAATTTTCATAGGACATTGTAGAACAAACTGTCCGTCAAACCCAAGGTAGTCCAACACCCTATATATGGACTGAAATGGGCACTTTTCAGGTTCCTCAACAACCTAAATCAACTAGAAAGGGAATTATAAAACCTCCTACATCACCCCATTTACCTGACATATAAAATTGCAATATCCCCTCTCTACCATCATTTATAGACACCCTTCCTACAAGGATAATCCCACAAACTCATGAAAACGTGGAAGAGAGAAGAAGAGATAAAGCCTTAATGATTAAGGTAAAGATCAAGATCCGTGACGACCGCTAGCTCGGTTGTCCCTATAGGTAAGTATTTCTAACCCTTTACCTTCATGTTGTGTTTCCCCTGTGATGTGTTATGTGTTGAACAAGCCTCCTAGGATGACCCTTGATTCTCTTGTAAGGTCAAGGATATTGGGAGATTGCCTCTGTTGTGACCCTTCTTCTATTTGTATCATCATTCTTCTATATTGCCTCTCCTCTATCTTCACTATTGTGTGTTGTGTCTTATGGACATAGCATTGCGGTTGGTGACTTGGGGGTACCCTCCTACGTGACTATCCCTAAGGCACATGTTTCTCCTCTCTTGATTTATTGTTTACCTTCCTCTAGTGGTTCTATCTAGCGGGCGGATGATGAAAAACATATTATACTGATACGGACCTAGTGTCCCTTCAATGAGAAATCAATAAATGGACCAAGTCCATATATGATGATACAGTTGATATGTATTATCTGACGCTTGGCTAGTAGAATCACTCCATGTGATCTTGATGTTGTCTTATCACACTAACAAACCATAACAATATTGCTTCTCCATGCACTTTGTTTATCTTTGAATCTCACCTTGGTTACACTCAGTTTTGAGATTTCTGCGGTATAGCCTCACGGTTATACTTAGTCTCTGAATCTGTAGTATAACCTCGGCTCCTTGTGTGAATGATCATATGCATTGTTTTTTATCATGATTATATGGACGCTAACACTTTTCTTGTAGGAATGTGTTTGTGGGAACATTTGGCGATCATAAAGTACATGTCACCTCCAGGGGGCATGGGCTTTGTGAAAGTCCGTGTGCCCTTGTGTGTTTTCTACCTACCTTAACATGCTTGATATTGGTACATGATATCAACCACCTTAAGGTCAGGGCATATATAAGGTAAGCTATCTATTCTAGATGCTAGTAAAGTGTATTTGAACAATCTTGAAATCTACTTCGTATACCTCCTTTGCACCGTAAGGCGTCTCCATGATGTGGGTGGGGTTGTATACTCATACCTCCTTTTCACCATAAGGTGTCTCTGTGATGCAGATGGGGTTGTATGCCATGCTTCCTTTTCACTGCAAGCTGTCTCTGTGATGCAGGTGGGGTTGCGTTTTCAAAAGTCCTTCGAGTAGGCAGGGAGCGGATATGAGACTATCCTAACCCTTATGAGTGTCTTTGATGATTGTTGTGGTGAAGCACAATCATTGGTGTGTGCTTGTAATGTGTCTAAGATGGTGATGAACCTAGAAATAGGTACACTCCATTGCTTGTCTGTCGTGTTTTCTCCGTGTCTTCTATGTGTGTGTATATTGCATGTTTGTTCCCAAGCATAGTCTTAAAGACCGGTGGTGACAAGTCCCTCCTATGGTTTGGGATTTGTATGGCATACTTTATTTGTATTGCATGTCTATTGCCTCATATGTAGTTTAAAGACTGGTGGCAATGAGTCCCTCCTGCATTATGGGTGGTGTGTTTACTTTCCTTGTACTTGTATTTGCACTTCATATATGAGAAAAAGAAAAAGAAAATAATCACTGCATTCACTATATTCACTATGTTTTGCATGTCTTCAATGCTGTCTTCTCTGTGTTTTGTGTGACTGTAACTGTATTATCCGTGTTTTATGTGCCTGTTATTGTCTTCATTGTGATTGGCGTGTTTACTGTGCTTGTTGACCTTACCTTAATGTATGTATTGGCCTTGCATTTATACATACATTAAAGTGGGGGCTAAATGTTATGTTAGAAAATGTCCCCTTGGGGGCTTTTCCCTCCTAAGGTTTAGCTCCCAAGTCCTTTAGAATACATTTAGAGCATCTTGCATGATTTTGATGACTCTCGATGAGAAAACCCTGAGGTTTCATGGCAAATGAGACTTAGGGGGTGCATTTATGATAAACCCTACCTAAAATAGTGGGGGAGGACTTGGGTGCCTGCCCCTAGTCCTACCTTATTTTAGGACAAGACCTATTTTTTGGGTGTTGGTTTATGACTATTATTTAGGTCCTATGCCGACATCCTAAGTTTGAATTACGAAATTCTTAGTGAGAATGTTTGTAGTTGCATATATAAGCATGATTAGTGATTCATTTGTAAACTAGATGGCATTTTTGATTCATGAGATTATGTGAAAGTGATTCAAGGAATTCATTATGTGGCATAGCAAAATTTTGTGTTGTTATTGTGTTTGTATATGTAGATTTGACATCCATCTCCTCATGGCATGAAGAACATATTCCTTCATGAGATCTTCACTACAAGGTGATATCAATTGTGTTTTCTATCATTTATTATTTAGAGTTTACCTCTACCTCGCATGGATACACACTCTTTATTTGACAATGGTGTTCAGAAGACTTGAATGTCTCTCTGGGGCTTGACTGAGGCAAGCCTCTAAACACCACAACCCCCAACCCACTTTTTGGTGATTGCAGGTTACATGTTACGAAAGTGAAGGAAGTGGAGTTGTAGGAGAGCAGTGCAAATTGTCGTAATTATAGATCAGAGAAGAAAATAGGGACCTCGACTTGGGCACCTGCTCATTAGTCCTCTGGATCCTACAACTATAAAATCTCTAGAACAACAAAACTGTGTTGCAGACAACATTCCCAGGTCATGACAAAAACTATGGCACTAGACTAGGGTGCCCACTCTTTAGTCCCTGACTTTTCTACACACTGAACTTCAAAATCTAGTATACATTTGGTTGTCATTTGATATCTTTGTGTGCAATCATTTTCCATAATTTGTTCGTTTGTTTAAGATTTCATGAAATTAGGGTTTTGAGCATAATTGGGCTTAATTGAACAAAAAAATCATATACTTCCAATCTTCCCCTATGTTCCAAGTGATAAGAGATTTGTAGTAGAGTTCTCTACTTAGTTGAACGTCCTTGAATGTTTAATGGTGAAAGGAGGATCAACACAAACCATTAAAATCAATCCTCTTCATTTTTAACCCTAAACACTTAATTTACATCATGTTACCATGGGTGTACTTACAAGATTACAATCCTCCATTCTAAACTTCTTCAACATTTCCTTAACATACTTAGTTTGTGAAATAAATATCCCTTTATCTAATTGATAAATCTGTAGCCCAAGGAAGAAAGATAACTCACCAAGCATATACATTTCAAATTCTTTCTACATCAAAATGGTAAACTCTTTGATAGGGAGGGACTCTAGAATGTCAATTCTACCTATCTTGAATCAATTCAAGACTCTAGACAACTCTAGCCTCTCTACCAATTCAAGTTCTCATGACATCTTTCTACACAAAAATGTCAGCTAAATTCCTCAACTCTTTGCAGAGATGGAAGACTTTATCACTCTACTTGGTGTGGGACACATACCTTATCCTCACTGCTTCCAAGATACTGCCTAAATGGCACATAACTTTTCTGAGCCTGTTGTCCACCCCTCTCTCTTTGTTCAAGGGTTTTGACTGCTTGGTGCTCACTTTCTTTGCCTCTGTTTTTCCACCCCTACAAGTCTATTCTCCTACTTTTCTATCTAGCCGGACTCCTTACTGAGCTCGCCTAGAACAAGCATGCATTTCCTCTAGTCGACAATCCGACCACCCCACAAAAGAAAAACAAACAAAAAGCATGACTCTGCTTGATGGCCTCCATACTGTATAGAGGAACTTGAGGAACATCAATACAGAGTCATGGTTTGCAAAAGAGAACAAAATTGCAGAAAAAGAAATGACTAATCTACTTCAGAATAACAAATTGAAAACTATACAAAAATACACAAATTGGTCAAACTGATGAATTAGATTTTATTCAAAATTGTTTCTTACATCAAAATGCTTCTCAACCCCAAAATCTTTCTCTTCTTCTTCTTCTTCTGAACCCATTACAGAAAGAATTCTACATTTTATAGTTATCCCATGTCCGTTATAGGATGCTTCAATTTCCAGACCGGTTCGTATTCTAACTGCCCGGTTCAACTCTGCATTTTCTTGGTTGGCGGCAAGACTTATCATGATGCCTCTCCAACATATTCTATCGGCAAAACTGATGACTATCGGCATAAGTTAATCCTCGCTGCCCGATAGTTACTTTCTCACCGATGCCTTTGAATTTCCTAAACTTTCCATCACCCAAACAATGTCTATCGGTCAGACTTTTATCATCTCTCCTAATCATACTTCTTACGCTGATATAACTATTATCGGCTAGACCTTAACCATCAGTGTAGCTTTCTTTTCGCTCATCGATAACGATTCTCATGGCGATTCCAAATTCACCATTCCATATTGATGAACCTGTTGAACCATTGAACCTTGACGCGAGGTTCAACGGCGCGGTTCAACGGTGAGGTTCAACGATGAGGTTCAACGGTGAGGTTCAAACCTTCAACAAAGTGACCAATGCATATTGGTTGAACCAATGCCGAACACCTTCAAACATACATTCTTTGACTTGTATTTCACTTGGGCCAATAGGCTGATCAAAAGTAAAGGCTTCTCTCGCCAATGTAGTTTAAGAAAACTAAAAATCTCCTAAAACAAAACCACATGCTGCAAACTCAAAATTGACAAATCAAAAATGCTATGTACAGGCTGCATTGAGCCCTTGGTGCTCCTGCACCATACTCCCTCGGTGCAGAAAGAAGCTAGGTCACCGTCGGTGACAATGAGGCAAAATCAATGCCCCTCTTTGTGAATTCTGACTCTGCAACCCAGGTGGCTTCTACTTCAGGCAACTACTTCCATTTGACCAAATGCTCCATGTAGACACCATGTCTGGTTTGCTTCTGTACTCTTGAATCCAGTATTCTCTCTACCTGTAGTTTGGGTTTTAGTGGCAAAGTCACATCTTTGACTGTTTGTTCCTTCTCTAACATGGATCCACTTGCTACTGACTGAGGACCCCAGTATTGCACCAGGTCTTGAACATTAAATACTGGTGAGATTGCCAGGTCTTCTGGCAATTCAATCCTGTATGCATTGTTACCATACTTGTTCAGGTTTCTACAAGGACCAATTCTTCGCATTTGCAGTTTGGTTGGCATTCCCTTCTGCAGTCTGGCTTTGTTCAAGTGCACCATAATGAGATCACCAACTTCAAACTGGATGTCCTTCCTATGAGCATCTACTTTGTCCTTGATCTTCTATGTGTTTTCTATCAAGGTTTTCTTTACCTGTTCATGTACTTCTTTCATGGATTGTGCAAAATCCTCTACATGACCACTTCTGTTCTCTGTGTTTCCCATATTCCTGAGCTCACATACACCTCTGGGGTGCATTCCATAGGCTATTTCGAATGGACTCTTACCAGTAGTCCTATTCACACTGTCATTATAGGCAAATTCTACCTGATGAATGACTTGATCCCAGCTCTGCCCATATTCCTTGGTTATACATCTTAATAGGTTACCCAGTGTCCTGTTTACCACCTCTGTCTAACCATCTGTTTGTGGATGGTATGCTGAGTTGAAAGATAAATTTGTCCCTAATCTCTGCCACAAAGTTTTTTAGAAATGCCCCATGAACTTAGCATCTCTGTTAGACACAATGCTTGCTGGAAGTCCATGAATCCTTATCACTTCTCTGAAAAACAAGTGCGCTATATGACTGGCATCATGAGTCACTTTACAGGGAATGAAATGACTCATCTTGCTAAACCTATCCATAACTACATATATGCTATCATAACCAGTCTTAGTCTTAGGTAAACCAACTACAAAATCCATAATTACACATTCCCATGGCCTGGAAGGAATGGGCAAGGGTTGGTACAGTCCTGCATTTGAAGTGATTCCCTTGGCCTTCTGACATACGATACACTGCTCTACATACCTTCTGATGTCTCTGTGCATCCTCGGCCAATAATAGAACCTTTGGACTAGCTCCAGTGTTTTGTTCATACCAAAATGGCCACTCAAACTGCCATTGTGCTTCTCCTGTATGAGATTTTCTCTCATAGATCCCCTTGGCACACATAATTGTCCACCTTTGAATAGCAATCCCTGTTGTAAGGTGAAATCTGCAAACTCACTGTGAAAGTGATTCTCAAAATCTTGACATACCTTGTATGCCTCAGCAAAGTCTTCATCATCTCTATAGAGATCCTTGAAGTATTCAACTCCAATGCTCTTCAACTGCACTTCCTGCACTGTGAGCAACCTCTTGCTCAAAGCATCTGCAACTTTGTTGAGCTGCCCCTTCTTATGCTTAATTATAAAAGTGTAGGATTGCATGTACTCCATCCACTTGATATGTCTGCTTCTCAACTTATCCTATGAGTTCAGTAAACTCAGGGCTTGGTTATCTGTGTAGACAACAAATTCCTTAGGTAGGAGATAATGTCTCCACTTCCTAAGTGCTTGGACTAGAGCATACAACTCTAAGTCATACGAAGAATACTTACTCTTTGCTTCATTTAGCCTCTCACTGAAAAAGGCTACAGGTCTGTCCTCCTGATTTAACACTGCTCCTATAGCTATGTTACTTGCATCACATTCAATAGTAAATAGATTATCAAAACTAGGCAGCGATAGTATAGGTTGTGTTGCTACCTCTTTCTCCAACCGTTCAAAACTTCTATCTGCAGCTGGTGTCCATCTGAATTTTGCTTTCATTCCACCCTTAATTGTATCCAACATGGGTGCACATATCCCACTGAAATTTCTGATAAACTTTCTGTAAAATTGGGCTAAGCCATGGAAACTTCTCACCTCTGTGGCTGCTCTGGGAGTAGGCCAGCTCAAGATTGCCTCTACCTTTGACTTGTCCATCTTCAATTCTCCCTGGGACACCACAAAACCAAGGTATACCAATTCCTGCTTCATGAATTCACACTTCTCCAGATTGATGGTTAGTTGTTCATCATGTAATTTTTGCAAAATAATATTTACATGTTCTAGATGTTCTTCCTTGGTCTGACTAAAAATTAGAATAGCATCTAGAAAAACAACTATGAATTTACCAATATAATCCTTTAGGAATTCATTCATGAGTCTCATAAAGGTGCTAGGTACATTTGATAGACCAAATGGTGTAACAAGCCACTCGTACAATCCTTCTGTGGTCTTGAAGGCTGTCTTCCACTCGTCTCCTTCCTTGATTCTTATTTGGTGGTAACCACTCTTCAGGTCTATCTTGGTGAAGTACTTTGCTTTTCCAATACAGTCCATGAGATCTTTAATTTTGGGAGTTGGAGATCTATACCTTATAGTTATCTTTTTTATGGCTCTGGCATCTGTGCATAATCTCCATGATCCTCCTTTCTTTGGTGCCAACACTGTGGGTACTGCACAAGGACTAATACTCTTCCTAATCAATCCTTGATCTAGCAACTCCTGCACTTTCCTGGAAATCTCTTTGTGTTGATCTGGAGTCATCTTGTAAGGTGCCTTGTTTGGCAAAGATGCCCCTAGAATCAGGTCTATTTGATGGCTTATTGCTCTCTGTGGAGGCAATGTGGCTGGTGTACCATCACTAATTATGCCTTTATACTTCTCCAGTATAGGCTGCACCTCTTTGGGAATCTCTGTCTTCTTATCTTGCTGTCCTTCTTTTGGTTTTACTATGATGGCATATCCAATACCATCCTCCTTAAGAGTACTCAAAAACTCTTTTCCACTCACAACCAAGATATTAGGACTCTTTGTCTGAACTGCATCTTCATCCTCCAATGACTGAATCTTATAGGTGACACCATCCTTCTGAAAAGAATAGGCATTCTTCTCACCATCATTTATTGCCTTTCGGTCATATTGCCATGGTCTGCCCAATAAGAGATGGCATGCATCCATGGGTAGTATATCACATAATACCTTATCCTTATAGCCACCTATACTAAACTCTACCCAACTTTGTTCATTCACTACCACATGTTGACCTTTATTCAACCATGTGACTCTATATGGGTTTGCATGAGTTATTCTTTTCAAATTCAGTTTCTTAACCACCTCATCAGAAATAATATTATCAATAGATCCTGAGTCTATGATAATTTTACATACCTTATTCAAAATCTTGCACTTGATTCTGAATAGTGCTCTCCTCTGGCTTGGTTCAGACTTTACTGGTTCCTTCATCAAGGTTCTCCTTATCATCAGGTTCTCTCCATCTTCTGAGTTCAGACTGACCTCAGGTGACTGGCTGCTGGATGCATTATCTTGGACATAGTGATTTCTCTTATCACCTCCTTGAGAAGAGGATGTGGTCTTTTCTGGACACCTATATGCTAGATGACCTAGATTACCACAGTTGTAACACTTCATGGTGGTGAAATAGGATCCTCTGCTTGATCCTCCTGACCTTCCTCTGTTAGATCCTCTTCCTCTGTGGTTTCCTCTACCACTCGACTCCCCACTCTGTTCTGTGAGTTTTGATTCTTCTTGGGATCTATTGTCAGCATTCCTTCCACCAAAACTTCCTCTGTGTCCTCTGTTATCTCTGCCTCTTCCTCTTCCTCTGCTATTTGAGTCTTGTTTCCTCTTGTTCTTTTCCTCCACTTTCAGTGCTAGCTGATAGCATTTGTCCACTGTTGTAGGACACAACAAACTGATTTCTTCTTATATATTCCACTTCAGATCGTTAAGGTACCTTGCTACCTTTATGCTTTCATCCTCCATTACTTTGGATCTTAAGCATAGCTTTTGGAATTCTTCAGTGTATGCACTGACATCTAATTCCTTCTGTCTCTTCCTGTGTAGCTGTATTTCATAATCTTCTGGCATATATGCTTCTTTGATTTTAGCTACCATTCCCTTCCAAGTAGCTATGGGCTTCTTATCTTCTTTTGCTCTTTCAGTCTGCACAAATTTCCACCAGGTTAAGGCAGCTCCCCTGAGTCTAGATTTGGCCACCTTTACTTTCTGTGCCTCGCTTACACCATCACATTCAAAGTGATTTTCAAGTCCTTCTATCCACTCCATGACCAAATCTAGGTCCATTTTCCCACTGAAAAGTGGTACTCCTTCCAATGTTTTACCACTCATTGCTTTCAAAGCTTTCAAGAATGGTTCTTCTTCCAACTTAGGATCAGGTGTGGGCTCTTCATCTTCTATAGACACACATTTTTCCTTGTTTACTTTTTGCCTGACTTCTTCAGTCTTCTCCATCATTATACCCAGTCTACTTTTCATTACTGCCAATCTTTCCTGTAGGAGCCTATTCTCCTCTTCTTGATCCTCAACTTTCTTTGCTAACTCTGCATTAGTCACCATCTTCTTGGATGAACCTACAGACTCACTTGAACTCGGTGATGACATACAACTCTTCTATTCCAATCTAGGAATAACCCAAATCTTACTGCTCTGATACCAATTTGATAGGGAGGACTCTAGAATGTCAATTCTACCTATCTTGAATCAATTCAAGACTCTGGACAACTCTAGCCTCTCTACCAATTCAAGTGCTCATGACATCTTTCTACACAAAAATGTCAGCTAAATTCATCAACTCTTTGTAGAGATGGAAGACTCTATCACTCTACTTGGTGTGGGACACATACCTTATCCTCACTGCTTCCAAGATACTGCCTAAATGGCACATAACTTTTCTGAGCCCGTTGTCCACCTCTTTCTCTCTGTTCAAGGGTTTTGACTGCTTGGTGCTCACTTTCTTCGCCTCTGTTTTTCCACCCCTACAAGTCTATTCTCCTACTTGTCTATCTAGCCGGACTCCTTACTGAGCTCACCTAGAACAAGCATGCATTTCCTCTAGTCGACAATCCGACCACCCCACGAAAGAAAAACAAACAAAAAGCATGACTTTGCTTGATGGCCTCCATACTGTACAGAGGAACTTGAGGAACATCAATACAGAGTCATGGTTTGCAAAAGAGAACAAAATTGCAGAAAAAGAAATGACTAATCTACTTCAGAATAACAAACTGAAAACTGTACAAAAATACACAAATTGGTCGAACTGATGAATTGGATTTTATTCAAAATTGTTTCTTACATCAGAATGCTTCTCAACCCCAAAATCTTTCTCTTCTTCTTCTTCTTCTTCTGAACCCCTTACAGAAAGAATTCCACATTTTATAGTTATCCCATGTCCATTATAGGACGCTTCAGTTTCTAGACCAGTTCGTATTCTAACTGCCCGGTTCAACTCTGCATTTTCTTAGTTGGCGGAAAGACTTATCATGATGTCTCTCCGACATATTCTATCGGCAAAACTGATGACTATTGGCATAAGTTAATCCTCGCTGCCTGATAGTTACTTTCTCACCGATGCCTTTGAATTTCGTAAACTTTCCATCGCCCAAACAATGTCTATCGGTCAGACTTTTATCATCTCTCCCGATCATACTTCTTACGCTGATATAACTATTATCCGCTAGACCTTAACCATCAGTGTAGCTTTCTTTTCGCTCATCGATAACGATTCTCATGCCGATTCCAACTTCACCATTCCATATTGATGAACCTGTTGAACCTGTTGAACCATTGAACCTTGACGCGAGGTTCAATGGTGAGGTTCAACAGCGTGGTTCAATGGTGAGGTTCAACGACAAGGTTCAATAGCGAGGTTCAAACCTTCAACAAAGTGACCAATGCATATCGGTTGAACCAATGCCGAACACCTTCAAACATACATTCTTTGACTTGTATTTCACTTGGGCCAATAGGCCGATCAAAAGTAAAGGCTTCTCCCGCCAATGCAGTTTAAGAAAACTAAAAAGCTCCTAAAACAAAACCACATGCTGCAAACTCAAAATTGACAAATAAAAAATGCTATGTATAGGCTGCATTGAGCCCTTGGTGCTCCTGCACCACTCTTGACACATATTGTCACTACTTCCTCCAAATATAATATCATCCACATATACCACAACTATCAACTAGTCATCACCCACAATCTTGATATAAATGTTTCTATTAGCAATTACCTTCTTGAATCCTTGCTATTGTAGGTACTTATCAAGTCTTGCATACCATGCTTTGGGGGCTTGTTTTAGTCCATAAAGCGCTTTCTTCAATCTGCACACATAATCCCTACTTTTTGACAACAAGAACCCTTCTGGTTGTTCAATATATACCTCTTCCTCTAGATTGCCATTAAGGAAGGAAGACTTAAAACCCATTTGATAGACCTTGAAGTTTTTGAAACTGGCAAATGCTAAAAACATTCTGATAGCTTCCAATCTAGCAACAAGGGCAAAGGTTTCTTCAAAGTCAATAACTTCTACTTGTGCATATCATTTGCATACCAACCTTGCCTTATTCCTCACAACTTGGCCATCTTCATTCAACTTATTTTTGAAGACCCACTTAGTGCCATTCACATTTTTTCCTTTAGGTCTTGGGACAAGTTCACAAGTTTCATTCTTTTCTATTTGG
The DNA here is from genome assembly GCA_027924645.1 of Cunninghamia lanceolata. NCBI lineage: Eukaryota > Viridiplantae > Streptophyta > Pinopsida > Cupressales > Cupressaceae > Cunninghamia > Cunninghamia lanceolata. The sequence continues at coordinate 1,221,480 of BSBN01001465.1, read as the reverse complement.
TTCAATTACTCTTCTATCCATGCCCCTATCCAATGTTTGTCTTCACTTGCTTCTTTGAAGTTCATAGGTTCTATCTTGGAAAGCAAGAACAAATTTTTATGTTATGAACTATTAGCCAATCTCCTTCTTGTCTTAATTTTGCCATCTTTATCACTGAGAATCAGATCTTCTGGATGATTTCTTTGAACAAATCTAGATGGTGTCTTAGATGATGTTTTTGATGGTGTCTTTGTGTCTATTCTCTCAACTACCTCATCTTCAATTTCTTCTCTACTTCCTCTTTGCTATTTCTTCATTTTGATGATCAACTTCTTGTGCCTTTTCTCTGTAATATCTTTCCTCATCTACTTTCACATTTTCACTCTTAATAATCTTATGCAACATCTTATTGTAACATATGTAGGCTGGATAAAGACTGGTTAAATAACAATTGATCATTAATAGTCAACCCTTCTATATTAATGATTTGTGCTCTACAACTTTTCCTACTCGCTGCTTCATTTTTGAATTTGAATTTTGATGGTTGCTGGGGATCTAGGGGATCCCCCAGACCCTCCAGTTCTAGGTTGCCCAGGGATTGCTTCAGAGATTGCGACTGATTCCGATGCTTTGGACAGTTGTGTGGAACTTGCGGATCATGTGCTCGGTGACAAGGACTGTGAGTCCTCTATTCACGCCCTGCATAGGAAGGAGTTGGGGCCCAACGCCTAGAAAAATGTCCTTTTAAGGGAGGAGGCAGAGGGAATTCATGCTTCTCCAAGTTCTTGGGATTCAACTGATGGGTCGACAATTTTGCTCCTAGATGTTACGATGGATAGAGTGGTCTCCTTTATGGAGAATGTTTTAGTAGGGAAGTTTTTTTCCTTCAGACCCAACATTGATGCGGTTAGGAAATGGGTAACTGCCAAATGGAGAGTTAATGGAAGTGTTATGGTGAATGCTATGGATGGAGGGATGTTTCTCTTCAAATTCATGGCCAGAGAAGATCTTGCTTCTATTTTAGCACGGGGGCCCTGGATGTATGGGAAGCATAGTTTATCCCTATGCAAATGGAAACCATGATTTGACAGCACGACAGACCTCAACAAAATGATGCCTATGTGGATCAGACTCCTGAGTCTCCCTTTGGAGTACTGCGATGAAGAGATTTTTATGTGGATTGCCAACTCTTTTGGTCACTTTATTGCTCTTGACAACACCTCTAGGAACAAATCGAGGCTAGTGTTTGCTAGATTCTGTGTTAGCGTCAATATTAACAAGGTCCTACCTAACAATATTTCTCTAGAATCAAAGTTTTGCCAATGGGTTCAACCTATTATCTATGAAAAATCCACAACCTTTTGTCAAATTTGTAATAAGATGGGTCATCTAGCAAACCAATGTAGGGCTAGGAAACCTACCCCAGCTCCGGAAGCCCAAACCACTAAGAATGAGGAAGACTATCCTTTTAAGGAGGACCTTATTAGCTCCCCTTGTAAGGATAATGCTGTCAAGGATAACACAGATAATCTCCAACAGGACGCTTCAAAGGCCCTTAATCAACCCTTTATGGGGGGAGAAGTGGTGTCCCCCACACCATGTGAGGAGAAGGGTACCAATTTGTTGTTCGCTAGACTAGAGGATGGAGAGATTCAGTAAGGGGAAACTCCAGGAATGGAAAGATCAATGGAGAAGTTGGTCCCTTCTAGGGTGATTAGCCCTTTGATTGGTAAGGAGGGTAATCATGATGTTTGTTATGCTGGCCTGGAGTTACCTTCCACCAACAATAAAGTGTTGGCCCTTACTCTTGGGGCTAGTTCCAGTTGCACTGGATCAGAGGGTTGGACAGCTACTAGAAGGAAAGGCAAATGTCCAGCAAAGAAGATTCTGGACGTGGGAGTAGATACTAAGAAGGGAAGACCATCCCAAAGAGAGACTAGACAGAAGGCAATTAACAAAGACATTGCAATGTGTAGGCAAAAGACCTTGGAGATTAGCTCCAAAAAGGCCCCAATCAAATGCGAATCCTTTCATGGAATATTCGGGGGCTTAATAACCCCCACAAGTAGTTCTTAGTCAAGAAATGTATCTTTGAAAATAAAATTGACATTTTAATGCTTCAAGAAGTTAAGATGAAAAGTGAAGGTTTTCAAGCTGTTGCAAAGAATTTATGGCCTAATGCATAGCACCTATGTTATGATGCCTATGGTGCCTCTGGGGAATACTCACTATGTGAAACAACAAGATTATTAAGGGTAAGATCATTGGAAAAAATAAAAACTTTCTGGCGGTTAGACTGGAGACTAACATCTTTTCCTGGAACCTGATTAACATTTATGCTCCTAATCAGAGGAGCCATAGAAGGGAGTTGTGGGACCTTCTCTCTTCCTTGATTGCTAGTGACCCCAGTAGCTACTGGATGTTAGCTAGAGATTTTAACACTCCACTCTTCCCCTTTGAGAAGAGTGGAGGGACTATGGAATACACTGACAACATGATGGACCTGAATTTTTTTTTAAATAGTGAAGGACTTATGGACATTGATATTCAAGGAAATAGGTTTACCTGGTCGAATCAGAGGAAGGGGAGGAATCTGATCCAAGTCAAGTTAGATAGAGTTTTGGTCTCTTACAACTGGAAGTTCTTAAGCACTCATACTCTAGAAGCCTTGCCTTGAACTACTTCAGACCATAACCCCCTGCTGCTCTATTGGTGGGATGAGAATGGTAAAGGCCCTTACCCTTTCAAGTTCGTGATTATGTGGAATAAACACCCATAATTTAAAGATAAAGTAGCAAGTTGGTGGAAGGAAGAAGTCTAAGGAATGCCTATGTTCAGACTAGCACTTAAGCTATTAATTGTTAAGAAAAAGGTAAAAGGATGGAACATGTTCAACTTTGGGAACATTTTTGATGAAAAAAGGAGAATCAATGCTAAACTGGGGGAGCTGCAAAAGAGGTTGGAGGAAGGGGACACCTCAGAGGACAACATTAATGAAGAGGATCTTTTGAGAAAAGAATGGAAAGACTTGTTGTCAAAAGAGGAGATTCATTGGAAATAGAAGTCAAGGGTCCAATGCATAAAGGAGGGGGATATAAACACCTCTTTTTTCCATCAATCAATGATGAAGCACAGAAAGAGGAATAGTATAACTAAGCTGATGGATGAGAGAGGTATTATGGTTGACTCTGACACTCAGATAGGGCAAGTCACTGCTTCCTACTTTCAGAACTTTCTTGATTCCCAAGACAACTACATTAATCAGGACCTCATTGATACCATCCCTACTATCCTGAATGAAGAAGATAATTCACAGCTGGGTAGATTAATCACTGAGGAGGAGGTTTAGGCCAGTCTCTTCTCCATGGGTGCTTATAGAGCCCCTGGGCTTGATGGTCCCCCTTGCTTTCTTTCAGGAATATTGGGACATTGTGGGAAAAGATGTCACTGAGGCTACTGAAGCAACTAAATCATACATTCATTGCTCTTATTCCCAAAAAATAGGATCCTATTTGCATGGGGGACTTTAGACCCATAAGCCTTTGTAATACTATTTATATGATTTTCTCCAAAATCTTAGTGTTCATACTGCAACCTATTCTGGATAAGCTCATTAGTAGCTGCCAAAAAAGGTTTTGTGCCAGGCAGATAGATTGCGGATGCAGCCATTACTACCCATGAAATTGTCCACTCCATGGAGAGAAGTACAATCCCAAGTATGGCATTTAAACTTGACATTTCAAAAGTTTATGATAGAGTTAATTGGGAGTTCCTTTTCATTGTCTTGAGGAAGTTGGGCTTCCAAGGCAAATTTTTGCAACTTATCAAGATATGTGTTACTTCAATCAGATTCTCTGTTTTATTGAACGGAATTCCCAGGGGCTTCTTCAATGTTGGAAGGGGGATTAGGCAAGGGAACCCCCTGTCCCCCTACCTTTTTTATCTTATTTGCCGAATCTCTTAGCAAATGTTTCCTCTCCTTGTTAAACTCTAGAGAGATCAAAGGTATTAAGCTTGCTTCAATAGCAACTCCTGCTATTATTCAACAATTTGTGGATGACACTATCCTATTTGGGGCGGCTTTGGTGGTGGAGGCTAGAAAGTGTAAAAAGGTGCAACAAGAGTATGCTACCTCTGCTGGCCAATGCATCAACTATGAAAAAAGCCAGGTGTACTTTAACACCTAGTTTGTTTTGCAACAAAAAATTATGGGGATTTTGGGTTGCTCTATAGGTGTGATACTTGGTATTTATCTTGGACTTCCCTTCTCAATGAAAGATGCACCTCCTGAGTACTGGAATTCCATTCTGGAAAGGACGCAGTGGAAGTTGGCAGGGTGGAAAGGAAAACTTCTAAGTCAAGCAGGTAAGTTTCAATTACTTAAATCCTCGCTCCAAGGGATTCCAATTTATTTTTTCTCTTTTTAAAATTCCTAAGTATTTAGCTAAGAGACTAGAGAAAATGCAAAGGAACTTTTTATGGTTGGGAGTGGAAAGTAAAAAGAGAATGGCCCTTGTGAGTTGGGATAAAGTTTGCAGACCAAAGATACAAGGGGGCTTAGGGTTAAAGAAGTTGAACCTGCTCAATAAGGCCCTTATAACCAAGATTGGTTGGAACTTTTTAGCTAGGGACAAAGAATGGGGTAGCATTATGAGAGCCAAATATCTTGGGAACTTCACCCCGGCGGACCTCCTACTCTCGATTGACTTTCCTAAAGGTTCTATGATCTGGAATAACATTCTGAAGTTTAGAACTTTCCTTTTAAAAGGCGTTAAATGGAAATTGGGGGATGGTGAAACTATAAGGTTTTGTGATGATAGTTGGTCCAATGGTGGGCCATTAAAGAAGCTTTAGAATATTCAAGGGTTAATGAACTTAACTGTTCACCACTTTGGTAGGCTGGTTTGGGACTATTTTCTTCTTGACAAAAGGGGTTGGAAACAGCTATCAGAGTGCTGTCAAAGACAAGTTGATCTTGTCGGGGTTGCTGATGAGACCCAATTCTCACTGAAAAGTTGCAAAATTCTTCTCTTCCCACAAAAAGATAGACTTCTATGGTCCAAGGAGAAATTTGGGCATTTTACTGTTAAATCAACTTATAATCTTTTCTTCCCACAACATGCTGACAAATTATGGAGGATTATATGGAATCACAATCTTATACCAAAGGTTAACTACTTCTAGTGGATGGCTATGCAACAAAATTCTAACTATAGATAACCTCAGGATCAGAGGGTTCCAGATCCCCAATAAGTGTGTTCTTTGCATGAAAGAGGAGACTGTCTCTCATATCCTTTTACACTGTGCTTCTCTTGGGAGGTTTGGTGCTTTGCCTTGAGTATTTTAGGTGTTTCTTGGTGTTGGAACGAGAATTTGGAGGATTGCATTAGGTGTTGGGTCCCTCCTTTCTCTAATCCTATCTGCAGGGAAATATGGGCCCATGCCCCACCCATTATGTTTTGGTGTCTATGGAAAGAAATGAACAATAGACTCTTCCAAGAGAAATTCAGAGATCCTAAGGAAGTGTTCAGCTCAGCTGTCAAACTGCTGTAGGACAACATCAGTAACAGTTCCCTCAAAGGCAATGGAAACTCCCCCAAATGTGATGGAAACTAATATCATTAACCAATGGACTATCCCAATAAGTGTTTGCAGAGTGGATGATAGCAAGAAAAGAGCTAGGGCTAACACTATTTGGTCCCCATCCCCTACAGGTTGGACTAAGCTTAACTTTGATGGTACTGCTAAAGGTATTGTTGATGATGATTATTAGTCATAACAACATGCATACAAATTTGCACAACAAAGCTTTATTATCTTGTAAAGTACGATCAATTTGAGATAAATTGATGACTCCAAGGCTCCGTTGATCAGGTCATGATCGTCTGACATTACTTAGACGTTGACGTGACATGATATTTTCCATTTCAAGGGGTCTTATGTTTACTTGGATGATCAATATTGCAACTGTATTCCGTAAATTCACTTCACAAACAAGATTATTTCTACTCTGTTCTACAGATCACTGTGATACTTGTAAGTTTGATCAATTCTTCTGAACATTTATCATCATGAACTTACACATACTTCTACACTGTGTATTTATTCAAATTATGTGTCTACAAGTAGATATTCATATGTTTATCATGGATATTTATTTGAATTTGCATGATATTTGTCAAGTTGACATGCTTCCATTCAAAATATGCTCTGTATTTTCAATTATTTACGAGATATGGGCATATTTTGCATTCATTTGCTTTGGATTGTATGTTATTTGCAATTATGGAGGTGATTTGTAATGAAATTCAAAGAAATTTAAATAAATACTTCTAAATTTGGTGAACCTTTAGCTATTGAGTCACATACATTCAAGATATAGTCATGAAGAGAAGAAATCAAACCACAATTCACCAGGTTGTTCCACAACTAGGTATGGTTGATGCTAACTTCAAAGGAACAAAGAATGAAAACAACATATGCAGACTAAAAAGCACTCTAAGGGATGCAGCTAATCAATGCATATATCCAGATTCCACTCACAAATTACTTAGGATTTACAATGATTTGTAATCAAAACAACTTCTCTTTCATTAAGTATGCAAAACATGTACATTCACAATAACCTTGAAATTAGTCTTGAATTCTTCAGCAATCAAATTTCAATTAAGTTTCTAATAATCAAAAGAGTGTACTCCATCTCCTTTTATAGAACAATAAGAGGAGGTAGTTACACATGACCAATGGTCAAGATTTGTCAATTCAGATCAATAGCTGACAATCCTTCATTGACTTAGTCAACTTCTTCCTCCATGGCACAAGTTGCTAGCTGGCAACTATCTGGCAGAACTTACTGCTTATAAGCAACCTATGCATGTGTTTACCTGATGATGCATCTATACTTACTTTTTATCTCCCTCTTTTTCTTCACTCTCTTCTTCTTCATCATTTTCTTCAGTTTCTTCCTCTTCACTTTCACTATCACTTTGATGCAAATCATCCTTTATATGGACCTTTATTGCTGTCCTGATAGACTCATATGCTTGAACTATCCTGTCAACTTCACCTCCATCTTGGACTTTAGCTTTTACTATTGCATGCATGTGAGAGTGGAATTTTGCCTTTAGGGCTTCCATCTTGCTTCTCCTGCTACTCAACGTCTCATTATAAGTCTCCACCCTGACCTTTATTCTCATGACTTTATTCATCACTTCTTTGGTCAAGTGGTTCAGGGGGTCCTCTGTCACTTGTTTGAAATTGTCATCGAAAGCCTTGGCAAAAAAATCCACATCTTGATTCTCAATTTTCCCCTCTACTTTCCCTTCTAAAGCCTCCAGGGTCTCTACCTCATGCAACATTAGGCTATGTAGCTTGACATTAATATCCCTGATCTTGCCACTGCATCTCTTCAATACATCACATTCAAATCTAATATCTTCACACCAGATTCCTAGTAGCAGGGCAATATTATTATTCAATACACTATTACTTATCAAGATTTGTGCATCAATCTTCTTCATCTCACCTAGAACATCTAGGCCCTCCAATTTAAATGACCTACTACCTACTTCATTTTGCAGCTTGTCCACTTTTCTCTTTAATGTACTTAAAGAATTCCACCTCTCCAAAGAGGTTTTCACTACATCCTCTACCCCAACAAGGGCTGACCACATCCACTTTTCCATTACCAGAGTCTTATGCTTCATTAGGTCTAATACTATGATCTCCTCTTGAGATATGATGGTCAATGGAGTGGCTATACTGGCCTGTGTATGATCAGGATTAATTAATCCTTTAATGAAAGAATGTAATTGAGCAATATGCTCCTTATGTCTTTTATTCTTCTCTTTTTCTCTCTTCACCCTTTGTGTTAGAGAGTCAATTATGTCTTTTCCCTCTTGGCCTTCTTGATCTTCATTTGGAAAAGCTAGATCAACATTAGTGATCTGGAACTCATCAAGGTTTATTTGGCCCTTCTCTTTCTCAATCATGGGCATGGCCACTTGTGTAGTTCTCCTACCTGTTGTAGCACCTATTTTTATTGCTAAGGTCAGCCTAGTTTTTCTCCTAGGTTTCATCATGCTCCCAACAAATAAAGTGGATACATCAAAATCCTGTACCTCTTCAACCTATTGCTGGTGCACCTCTCTTTGCAGCCAATAAGGTACATCACCCCTAGGTGCCTCATGATCACCCCCTGTATTTTGGGTGTCCCGTTCTCCTGTGTTAAGTTCTATCCTTAGTGGCGACTATTCCTTCCTAATTTCTTCCTCATGTACCTTATCATGAGGGGGATCTTACTTAGGTTCCTCCTGTTGAGGGACTTCTTTTTGTGGAGGGGGCTCTTGTGAAGTATTGACACTTTGGTCTTGTGCCTCCTTTTGTGAGCTTTCCTTGGGGATTTCTTTATCTTTTTCTTTAGGCTCATTTTGAGTTAAATTGGCCCCTTGATGAATCTGTGTGCTTTGGCCTTAGAGATCACCTTGATCGCCCCTGCCCATATTATCTATTTCTTTCTCAGCACCTTTGTTATGTGCCAATCCATGTTCTTCACCTTCTGGTGTGCTGATATTCTCTGAACTAAACTCTTCTTGACCTGACCTCTCTTCAGTCCTAGGCAGGCTTCTATGATCCCCCCCCCCTCAGTGTGTGGTGGGGATATGTTTTGCTCCTGATGAGCATCCCTATCAGACATCCCCTGATCACCCCGACTCTATTGTTGTGCTTTTGATTGTTCTGATTCTATGGGTGCCTTATTTTGGTCTTGGCTCTGATCAGGTGGAGCATCGCCCTTCTTAGTCTGTTCTGTATCACTAGCCCTTTCAGGTTCCAATGGAAGATCATTGTCTCTACTTGGGCTTACATCACCCCTATATGTTAGGTCAATTTTCGTAGGGCTTGTAACCTGATCAACCAGATTGTCCAGCCCTATCTATTGGGCTACCCTCTCCGGACTATCCTGTTTTGCTTCATCTATTTGTTTTCCTTCTTGTAACCTCCTCATCTGGGCCAATGGGGTCCCATAAGGAGTCATCCTGGTATTAGCAACTAGGGTTTCCATGCATTGGGTAGTCACATCTTGGACTACCTCATCATCTGATAACTACACAGTGTCATCCAATGGAAAAGGAGACTCCTTGCTAGCCCGGTGTGTTTCTTTTTCTCTCTGCTCCTCCATTCTCTCAGTCTTGAACTGAATTATCTCTAGAATGGGGACCTCATGTTGCAATTCTCTTCTGAAGGCTGCACCACCCATTCCTATTAACATGATGGGGTCAGTGCTAACTTCCCCCCTCATGGCTGTTCTTCACTTCTTTGGTGGCGGTGTCTGTAGCACATGCTTCCTTTTCTTGCTTGCTATTAGTAAGTCATCATCCCCAGGTTCTTTATTTACTTGTTCTTCTTCCAAGGGATCATCTCCTTCTAAATCATCTTGTAAAACCTGCCTCCCAATTTGCACCTCTATGCTTTCAGTATCAGGTCTCAATATCCTCTTGGTCTTTGGTTTATCTGGGGATGGTTGTGATGTGGACACATGGGCTGATGTAGATGCCCCATCACCTTTAGATGCAATTCTTTTGATGATCACCCCCTTTGGCTCATTTTCCACCTTCTTTCCCTTGGAGGGTATCTTCTTTTATTTATTGGTGGGTAATCTCTCCCCATTGGATTTTCTCTTCTCAATCAAGAAATCATCATAATCCTCATCTGACAACTCTTGTCTCTTCTTCTTTCTATCCACGGTGATTGCCATACCTCTCTTTTTCAATTTGGTGATCTCTGCATCCACCCACCTTTGGGTCAGTTGGATCACTTCTTGCATTATTTGATCCAAGGATATATCCTCTGGCTATGTAAGATTAGGGTCTGATATGGTGTCATTGTATACCTTCTTGTCCTCATATTCACTAGACATGGTCTTTCCATCATCGTTATGTAATTGGGCGGGCACTGGGATGCAGTCAAAAGTCCTGACTTGATTTAGCATGAGCCTTTGATATTTTCTTCTTCTTACCTCAGCTTCATCATCACAATCAGTCCAAAAGTCCTCCAGATGCTTTTGGTGTATTTGCTTCCCTAGTAGTTTCTGCATCCTGCCATAAGGGTCATATGATCTAGCAAGAGGAAATGGCTGCAAGTACATTAGTTTTATCCCCCCAATAGCATGTTTAATGCTCTCTAAATTTGGGCATAAATACCACCCCATATACACTAGAAATAGAACCGGAGGAAGCTTCTTCTATGTTTTATAGGCCTCAAATGCTGTAGACACCTGTCTAACAAACTCCATCAAGATGACCCTATCAGTAGGGTATCTTGGCAACATAAGAGACTGTCCCTCAAATCCCTCAATCCTGATATATGAAAAGGTAGCAAATTGGATAAACCAGGCTCCATGTTTGTAAATGACCTCTTGAGCTTCCATGCTCAGCCTCTTGATCCTATCCTCCTTCATGGTTCTAACCAGATGCATCGAGAATACATCATTCACCAATTTGTAATCTTGGAGGTACACTTTTCTTTGTAGTTGGGGATAATGATCCCATATATGCATATCCCCGGGGCTATTCCCCAGCCTTCCTACTGTTTGTAGGGCATCAAATGTTCCTTGGGAGACACAGGAATACACAACATAAGATGTCATGTAAAATAGGCATGCTTGTCCTCCTAGCATCCTCATCCCTTCATCCAGGCTATCACTAATGATGTTAGCCCAATGAGGCTTGTTGTTTGAATATAATACCATCTAGATGATACTGAACATCTAGTTCTCAAAATTTCCAGCATGTGGCTTACCAGTCATCTTGCTTAATAGGGCAATCATGTATTGATACTCATCATCAAAATTGAATTTATATAGGTACACTGGTAACTTGGCCGAGGCCATATAGGTACTGCTCTTTGCCCTCCACTAATACATTCTCTTCCAGGCATCTTTCTTATTATTGTTGTATTCTTTCTCCAGTTTATGTAGATCCACCTTGACAACCTTATTTCCTACTGGCAAGTTGAAAGTAGCTATGAGGCCCTCGACTGAAAAATCTATGTATATCCTGCCGTAATTCTCTATTCTTCTAGTTTCCAGGTTATAATTCTTGGCACACTCGACTACCAGCTCTATGGCATCCATGGCATATGGGAAACCTGCTACATACCACATACCAATCATGAATACTCTATCCAGTATAAGGTTATTTGTATCATTATCCAATTTTTTGGTCCATGCATCCAACTCTGTATCCCCTTGATGTGTATCACCGATGGCACCATACCTAAACCCTACCCCTTTAGGTTGGACAAACATAGGCTTTAAGAATTTAGCCTTGAATCTGTTCCTTCTGACATCTGCCATTACATCCTGCAATAAGCATGACATATCTTACCCATGGTACCCATACGCATATTCAACAATATCATGCATCATCATCATTGCTTATCACCTTAACACTTTTCATACATCACTTATGCAGATTTACCCTAGTAAAGATAAGCATTTTACCTAGACAATTACAAAAAATGACAATGGAGAGGGTTTTGAAGTTACTTACCTGACGTCGCTTTCCCTTTTGGATTATATGACCGATAATAGGAAACACTGGAAGCTTGTGGGGTCACCCGTTCCATTCCTTTCCATTGAATACCACAATCTGGTAATAGGTGACCAATGAGGGTTTCGACTTTCTAGAGCTCTGTAATTCTCTACTAATCACAAGGTAAATGAAAATAACCTTAGAATTTACTTTTAAATGGACCAATGTGACAAATTAGAGCTTAGTGTGTTGTTCTGATCTAATCCGTCGATCACTTGCATGGATCTCATAGATGTCGCCAAGTGTTTGATTTGTATTTGAAATAAGCGAGGCTTCATCTACCATTTGAATTGCATTTAATGCTAAGAGGTGATCTTTCGAAGATCGGTGATATTTACAAAATATGACCCCCCTCGGGTAATGTGACCCTCCCATTTCACGCGGGATAAATGTTTACTAAAGATCGGGTGACATGGTCAACCTTTGACTATGAAGCATATCGGGTCATGAAATTAAGATCAGGGGTACTTCAAAATATGACCCCCCTTGGGAAATAGATCGTGATGACATCATCATGCCATCGATGTTCTTCAGTTATTGAATTTGGGTGACATCATCGTCATATCGGCGCAAGGTGATATTCTCGCAGGGGTGATATTTGGTAAGATGTCTGATGTTAGAAATATGACCCCTGCGTGAATACATGAAGCTCTTTGATGGGTAGATACCATCTCTTATTTAACTTTGACGTTCGTGTATCAGGTACCTAACGAGTCATGGGTGATAATTCTAAGTCTGGGTGATCTTAGCGAATATGACTGATGTTAGAAATATGACCCCCCCACAGGAAATATCAGGGTTGACCAAACTTTGACTTAACATAACTTCCTACCCTTCGACAATATTGGGGTGATCCAAAAGGAAAACCTGCTTAAAATTCTGTGTACTTTCCAACCATGAGGTTTATTATAGAAAACATTGACTTTGGCAACCAACCTCATCTGGTGGTGCATTGTTCCTACCCAAGGTGACATACATGAATGATTTTACCAAACCGCCCAAAGCAAGAAAGAAGCAAGCAAGAAGCAGAAAGAAAATTTGGGTCCCTGTTTTGCTAAGGCAAAATAGGGCGTGTTGTGTAACCACACAACAACTTGCCACCAATGAAAACAATCAAATTCCAATGATTCAAGTGATGTGATCACATTCTAACATAGAATTTTAACTCCTTCTAAGCATAATTATTATGATCTTTCTAAATGATACGATGTTCATGATTGCAACAATGCTAGCAAAGGATCAAGTGTGTGCAGATGATTAATTATCCTCATCTTGAAAGTAAGTTGAAAACATGAGTAACTGGTGTTAAGCTACATATTTTGAGATCATCCCTCATAGCCAACTAGGATAGAGCCTTGCTTCCAATAGGCATCCATAGCCCCGACAAGGTTATCTATACAATCCCCCTAAGTAGAGCTCCACTTCCAACATATATCTATAGCCTCGGTAGAGTTACTTAGATGGCCTAATTTTTTTCTTTTGAATTTTCAATATTTATTTCTTTTGTTCATACAATATCATCATGTAAGATTAATATGCAAGGTGTGGTCACTTGCTGATTTAGGTTGGATATTGTATTGGTAGCAAGGGAGTCCCCTTGAATTTTTCACTTAACACCTATACTTATGTGTTCCACAAACCCAAGGCTGTTAGGTGAGTCATTGTGATAATCTCCTTAGTTAAGAAAAGGCACCATGATGAAAAGGATACCACAAACCTGATCAAAGATACTCCTCAAAAGGAGTCATAACCTATATAGGAATTTTTTCTCATCACTTGAATCCTAACAATTTAAGTGTTTTCTCAAGGTGATAAGTTGCATCTCTTGACTAGCCAAAACAAAAACTCAACAAACAAGTAAACAAACAAAACAAAACTGTACAAAACAATTATACAATATGCACATTATAATACATTTGACTTACATGACCCTGTTTCAGGCTTGGAAATAATGCTTGAGGAATTGTCCATTAACTGGTAATGGGACATCCTCACCGGTTAGAGTCTTAAGTCTGTAGGTACTGTCTCCTAGGATTTCCAAAATTTGAAAAGGACCTATCCAAAGTTCATCAAATTTACCATGATCCCCTTTCTTTTCATGTGCTTTATCCCACATACGGACTAGATCTGAAATCCTAAAAGCTTTAACTTTGGCTCTTTTATCAAACCAACATTTGACAACAGCCTGATGTTTAGCAAACTGATCAATTGCTCTATTTATTTTTTTTCTAGGTGCATCAGCTGAAGTAACTTGACTTCTTGTTTGCTATCTATGCCTAGATACTCTTGTGCAAACTGCAATGTGGGGATCTTTAGATTAATAGGGAGGATAGGATCCACCCCATATACTAATTGATAAGGAGAGTTTCCTAATGCAGCCTTCATCTTGGTTCTATCTACCCACAAGGCATATTTAAATAGGGTGTTCCATTCCCTAGGATTTTTCTCTATCAATTTCTTTATGATATGTATTAAGTATAATAATTTGAAGAAAACTTCAGAATAATCCCATGATCAAAAGCCCAACTTGATAGTTTTAATGATGCAAAGGCAGGTCCATTGTCACATACTAAAGCAAAATGAACTCCATACCTGGTTACTATGTTGCTTTCCAAGAACTTGATCACATCCTCAGCATTGCATGTCTTACTACTGACAGCTTCAGTCCACTTGGTACAATAATCAGTGATAGTCAATACATACCTATAGTCAATACATACCAATGGCTTGAGGATGATCAAGGATTGATGGGTCCTATGAAATCCATCCCCCATTGAGCAAATGGGCGCATCTCCATCACTGGTTGCAAAGGTCGATTGACATATCTTTCTCTATTAGCAGCAACCTGACATATATGACAACATTTAATGTGTTCAACAGTACCCTTAAAAATAGTGGGCCAGTAGTATCCTGCTCTAAGGATAGAATGGACAGTAGCTAAGTGTGATCCATGTGCGGTTCCAAATTTGTCATCTAATTCTATTAACACCTTATCTGCTTCTTGCCACTCTAGGCATCTGAGATATATTCCTTCATAGTTCCTTTTGAAGAGGATCCCCCCTTCCATCATGTATTTTTGTGATCTTATCTTCAAGGCTCTCCTCTGTGAGGCTTGCAATCTTGAAGGACATCTTCCAGTAATTAGGATGTGCCTGATGTCTGAATACCAATCTTCAATTTCCTTTGTATTTATCACGTATTGTTGGCTCATGATGTTAGGATCAATTTCTGATATCATTTGGCTCAAGGTTTGTCCTCTTACCAACTTCATGGATGTTATATCCATATCATATTCTTGGAGAATTGTTATCCATTTATCTCTCTTCTCACCAGGCTCACTTTGCATCAGGAGCATCTTTACTGCTACATCTGGTACTACAACAATTACCTTACTTCTCAAAATGTAATGTCTAAAGTTCTTGACTGCACGGACTAAAGCAAGGGCTTGTCTTTTAACATCCATGTATCTGAACTCTACATCTCTGAATGGGCAACTCATGAAAGCTATAGGATTTTCTTCTTTGGCCTCATTTCTTTGTCTTAATACTGTTGCAGATGTATGCTCTGAAGAAAATGACTATATGTAAAAATCTTTTGTATAGTTTGGACTAATCAGAATAGGGGCATCATATATAGCTTTCTTGATGTCCTCAAAAGTTGCTCTGGCTTTAGGTGTCCACTCAATTTTAGCATCCTTCCTAAGCATTGCATTCAGTGGTTTACCAATCTCTGCAAAACCAGTAATGAATTTTCTAACAAAGTTTATCTTACCAAAGTAAGATTTCAGTTCTTTCTTGCTTCCAGGAAGTTGTATCTTCATGATTGATTCCACTCTTGCATGGTCAATGATAATCCCATTCTCTATTATCAGACAACCTAATAACTTGCCTGTGGTTACTCTGAATATGTATTTCTTAGGATTCAGGGATATTCCATATTATTCACATTTCTTAAGCACTTTCCTGAGGTCTTCTATGTGGTCACCTCTTTGCTTGGAGAAAATTGTCAAGTCATCCATGTATATGACTATTGACTTACCAATCAATCCCCTGAAGGCTATATCCATTACTCATTGAAAAGTGGCCCCAGCATTTATCAAGCCAAAGGGCATGCACTTGTAGGCAAATATACCCCACTTGGTGGTGAATGTTGTTTTCAATCTATCTATTTTATCTACCATCACCTGATTGTAACCTGAAAAACCATCCAAAAATGACATCATCTTTGCACCATTTACTATTTGTAAGACCTCATCTAGTGAAGGTAAAGGATAATTATCCTTTTCAGAAGCTCTATTTAAATTTCTGAAGTCTACACATAACCTGATATCACCATTTTTCTTTCTCACAGGGACTAGATTGGCCACCCATGTAGAGTGCCTCACAGGGAATATGGTTATGGCATTAAGCAATTTCTTTACTTCTTTGAAAATGATGGGCTCCAATAAGGCATTAACATGCCTCTATTTTTGTCTAAAGGGTTTAACATCTGGCTTTAACGGTATATTATGGGTGATGATTGAGGTATCATAAGTCTTCAACTCATCATAAGTCCAAGTAATAACATGGATATAATCTTTAAGTGCTTGAGTTATCCCTGTCATTTCTTCTTCTGTACACACCTTACCAATTAGGACATTCCTTTTTTTTCATCTTGTCCTATGTTGACTGGTGAATATTCTCCTCCATCTGCTTTAGGGAGATCTTTCTGTTTTAGCATATTATCTAAATCAAATGCTCTTTCTAATTCTATCATCCCTTTGGGAATCTTGTTACTGGGCAGATCCATGATCTCTTCTTCCTCCCAAGTATAATCTTCCACATTTCTTTCATCTATGATTTGCACATCAGACACATCTCTATTTGATATGAAGTCTAAAATGTGTTGGTCATCATCAAACACTTGAAGATTGATAACATTATCTGGTATAGAGGGCACTGATATTAATTCAACTGAAAACCTCTTTAGACCAAATATGGATAATGGCTCCAAAGTACTTGCAGCTTGAGCCAAGGCATCTGCTTTCTGATTATGTTCTCTAGGCACATGGCTAATGTTGAAGGCATCAAAATCTTCTATCAAATCCCATACCCTGTGTCCATAATTAGACAACCTCTTGTAATTGCAAGAGTATATGCCTCTTACTTGTCTTACTACTAATTCTGAATCACCATAGACATGCAAAATCTTTACTTTCTTTTTGAGTGCAAACAATATCCCATGAATTAGATCTTCATATTGTATCACATTATTTGTGCATGGGAACTGTAATCTATATGCTGCTAAGTAGGATTTCCCAGTTGGATCAATGAGATTTATTCCTACTCCAGCTCCTTGCTTTGATTTAGATCCATCAAACCTAAGGTTCCATGGCTTATCTTCAGTTAAAGGCTTATCTGAACCTTCTGTTTTCTTTTTAGCTCTGGTGGTTGCACCACCTAATATCCATTTCAATTTTGGTAACTCATTCTTCTCAAACTTCACCCTATCTGACTGATATGAAGCTGATATTTGTTTTTCTTTATTATCTGAAGAATGATCTTTTGAACAAAGCATCATCTGCTTCTTCAAAATATGCAAACATAATGAGTAAGTAGTCTCTGAATGTGGTACTTCATGTAACCTGCACCAACCTTCAATTAGAATATCATGTGGGGAAGTATGTTGTAGCAACATCTTCTAAATTTGTTTTGATAAAAATTCTTCAAATTTGGTCAAATTACCATCTCTATCTTCATCAGATACTTCATAATTTGATTCAATCAAACAATCGGTCCTTGGGGTGATATTCTTGTTTCTCTTATAACTATTCTCAATGCACACCAAGATCTCTTCTATCCTATGAACATAACTTTCATCGTGATATGTGCTTTCTTCTGTACCTGCAAATGATAAATAGGAATCCATATCACTGTAACTATCTGTATGACTTACCGTGGGTGATGATGATCCCTTCTCACTGCATGCTCATTCCAGTTCCATCATATCTAAACAAGCATCACAAGTTTTTTCAGAATGTGCTTCATCATGCAACCTGCACCATCCTTCAATTAAAACATCTTCATTAGATATTTTTAACATTTAGCAATGTTGCATCTCTCTGGAAAAGTACATTTCAAAGTTCCTAAAATGATCTACTTCCTTATTATCATTTGAACTCTAATTAGATTCTATAATTATTCTATCATCTTAAAGATTATCATTATGAGCATGAACATCATACATGAGGATCTCCTCTATCTTGACAGTTTGGGTCTGATGGTGTAAACTCTGGGTTCAACATCTACATACATGATCTCATTGGTTTTATTATACTCAGTAATCATATGTTTCATGCAGGGTTCAACATCTATCCTAATCTAATTGGGAATCCCTTTCCAAGGTAGCCACATGTGAATGAAATCAATGGGCATGTATCCATTAAGTGTTTTTGACCAATCCCTGCTGAGAAACATTCCATATGTGTCAGGGATATCTATTGCCTGGATATCAATGTAGTATTGAATTCTTGGATTTGATGCTAACTGCATATGGATGCGAGTTAATTCTCATACAACACTCACCTTAGTTTTATCTAACTGCGTTACCTTCTTTAGTGACTTTGCAGGATGTAACCCTAAGGCATTGCATATGGACAATGGCATTACATTAGTAGATGCACTTGAATCTACTAAGCAATTATGCAAATTCTTATTGAACATCCTTATGGTAAGGAGAAATAGAGGTGACTCAATCTTATCCCTATAAAGGGTCATGTGTGAAGTTTTAGTAGCTTGGACCGTAGCTGAAGTTCTGTGTTTAACATTAGTATCCTTAGTTGCATGATCTTTATTCAAAGACTAGTTTTGGGGATGACTATCTTCCTTTGGTGTAGGGTCATCTAAAGATTTCATGAATGCCCTCTTAATAGCTGGGGTTTTAAGCAATTCTGACAATGACGGACTAATTTTAATCTTTTTCATTTCATCTGCTAAGTATGTGACCAGTATGTCAGACTCTAGAGACTGATTACTATCTTTTGCCATTGCATTTTGTGGTGCTAAGTATTGAGCATTAACTTTGGGAAAACCAGGGTTATTACTTGCCTTAGGATTAGGAGGAGTGTTAAAATTATTTGGAGGCAAGGATGTAGTCAAAGGACCAGTAGGTCTATTTGAGTTATTCCTTAGGTTATAGTTATGTCTACCCTAATATTGCTGTTGATAAGCATGCACTTCTTCATGTTCAGCTGATGGCTCATTCTCATCTTCAAAAGGAAAAACATAATTTGTTTCGAAAGCCATAGCCAACTCTTCACATGCTAAGGTGTAGTTCTCATGGGATGATGATATTTGTTGATGAGAATGATTAGTGAAACTTTCTAATACAAGAGCAGAGTCATATCCACATGGGACAATTTCATTTCCTTCAACAAACGGTGGATTACCTGCAGTATTTGATACTTCTACTTGAAATATACTGGCTGCTATCCTAAATTGAGGACAATCTAGCTCTGCATGAGCATTGGTGTTATGTATCCTACACCAGTTTGTAAGGGTTGCTTCAGCCAGATTCACCCTAGTGGTTTGCTGAGGTTCACTCAGAGGTTGATTATCTAAGGGTGATGGCAAGGAACCATTGTTTGGTCTAGTGTTCCATACTCTAGGTTGTCTAGGGGCGTTATTGTTACCACTGTTGTTATTGTTATTGTTGTTATATCCCCTATCAGGATATCCAGATCTGTCATTATTATATCCTCTATTCTGATTTGGTTGGGAATAGAAATTCCAACTTCTCAGGTGAGTGATTTCAGTTGTCAGTTTCCTCATCTGTACTGATATCTCTTAAATTTCTTCCTTTTCTTCCTGAACTTTGGCTACTATGTTCTCTATTTAGGGTTTGAAAAAGGAAGAACCATTGTTATTACTATTTTGTCCTATATCTTGAGGTACTTGTATATGTCCTGGATATTGCACCATCTGATCATTTCCATTTGGAGGTGGCATGATGCTAAGTGGAGGTACTTGTAAAGGACCTGGAATTACGACTAGAGACATCATAGCTCCATTGGCCTGTCATTGAGCAGGATATGCAGGATGTGTAGGAAATGCAATATTAGGCGTTGGAGAAGGAATCAACTGCTGATTGACTTTTATGGCTTCTTCAAAAGCTCCTGCCAAGGTTGTGACACCAGGATGTGTTCTCCTAATAAACATAGAAGTCAAGGGATCTAATGTTGAGTAGTATATACTCCTAGTAGCTTCATCTGCTACAATATAAGGAGCAACCAGCTTTGAAAGCATCTTTTGGAATCTATCATTGAAGTTAGCAATAGGTTCTCCTTCAAATCTCTTGATTGTGGCAAATAGGTGATAATTCATTGAAGGATCTATAGGTATCTTGAATCTATCCTTAAAATCTTTCTCCAAGGTAGCCCATGAACCAACTAAACCTTGACCAAGACTAATATACCAATTATATGCCTCTTCCCCTAAGGAAAATGGAAATAATCTACATACCACATCCTGATGTTCAATTCTCAGTCTACAACAAGCTTCCTTGAATGTTCTGATGTGATCATTAGCATCCTGATATGGATGATACTTTGGACAAATCTTGTCAGGATTTTTAGGTAAATGATGATATGCATTGAAGGTCAGAGGTGACTATGCAACAAAGAATGGCATTGTGACTGGTGGAGGTTGGAATAGAGGTATTACAGGTGGTCTTGTAGGTGTTTGCAATCCAACGGGAGTTATTGGAGTATGTCCTGGTGAAGCTTCTGATGTACTAGAACCAGGAGTGTGATGAATGTCTACAGTTCTAGGTTTGAATCCACGGATAAGCAATTCCTCAAAGAGTCTGCTAGATCTAGACCTGGTATTTAGTCTGAGAGCCAATATTTCTACAATTTATGGAAATTTGGCTTGGTTTACTATAAATATCAACTAAACTATTCTTGCAAAGGATGTATTTATGACCAGAATCCAAAACTAACTAGATATTTATGTAATATTTGCAGAAACGATGCAAATATGGACAAGTTGGAGACTTTCACATGTAGATATCAGGATATCATGTATCATAAAGCAAATTATTTCAAAGATTTAGTAAGTAATTTTGAATGACAACCTAACTTTCAAGAATCACAAGAATTGAATGCAAAGCTTAAGATATTTATGCTCAATTCTAAAATATTTACAATAAACAGACATAAAAGACTCAAAACAACAAATCTTTGTAGGAACGTTCAAAGTAATGATCTGTGAAAATGTTACCTCACTTCTGACACATGACAATACACATGAGTTACTAAATCACCTACCAAGTAGTGAAGATAGGCCCTCCTTCTAGAGCCAATTTATGTTGATGATGATTATTAGTCATAACAACATGCATAAAAATTTGCACAACAAACCTTTATTATCTTGTAAAGTACGATCAATTTGAGATAAATTGATGACTCCATGGCTCCGTTGATCAGGTCATGATCGTCTGATAATACTCAGAGGTTGGTGACATGCTATTCTCCATTTCAAGGGGTCTTACATTTGCCTGGATGATCAATATTACAATTGTATTCTGTAAATTCACTTCACAAACAAGATTATTTCTACTCTATTCTACAGATCACTGTGATACTTGTAAGTTTGATCAATTCTTCTGAACATTTATCATCATGAACTTACACATACTTCTACACTGTGTATTTATTCAAATTATGTGTCTACAAGAAGATATTCATATGTTTATCATGGATATTTATTTGTATTTGCATGATATTTTTCAAGTTGACATGCTTCCATTCAAAATATGCTCTGTATTTTCAATTATTTACGAGATATGGGCATATTTTGCATTCATTTACTTTGGATTGTATGTTATTTGCAATTATGGAGGTAATTTGTAAAGAAATTCAAAGAAATTTAAAGAAATACTTCTAAATTTGGTGAACCTTTAGCTATTGAGTCACATACATTCAAGATACATTCATGAAGAGAAGAAATCAAACCATAATTCACCAGGTTGTTCCACATCTAGGTATGGTTGATGCTAACTTCAAAGGAACAAAGAATGAAAACAACATATGCAGACTGAAAAGCACTCCAAGGGATGCAACTAATCAATGCATATATCCAGATTCCACTCACAAATTACTTAGGATTTACAATGATTTGTAATCAAAACAACTTCTCTTTCATTAAGTATGCAAAACATGTACATTCACAATAACATTGAAATTAGTCCTGAATTCTTCAGCAATCAAATTTCAATTAAGTTTCTAATAATCAAAAGAGGGCACTCTATCTCCTTTTATAGAACAAGAAGAGGAGGCAGTTACACATGACCAACGGTAAAGATTTGTCAATTCAGATCAACGGATGACAATCCCTCATTGACGTAGTCAACTTCTTCCTCCGTGGCACAAGTTGCTAGCTGGCAACTATCTGGCAGAACTTACTGCTTATAAGTAGCCTATGTATGTGTTTACCTGATGATGCATCTATACTTACTCTTTATCTCCCTCTTCTTCTTCACTCTCTTCTTCTTCATCATTTTCTTCAGTTTCTTCCTCTTCACTTTCACTATCACTTTGATGTAAATCATCCTTTATATGGACCTTTATTGCTGTCCTAATAAACTCATATGCTTGAACTATCCTGTCAATTTCACCTCCATCTTGGACTTTAGCTTTTACTATTTCATGCTTGTGAGAGTGGAATTTTGCCTTGAGGGCTTCCATCTTGCTTCTCCTGCTACTCAACGTCTCATTATAAGTCTCCACCTTGACCTTTATTCTCATGACTTTATTCATCACTTCTTCGGTCAGGTAGTTCAGGGGGTCCTCTGTCACTTGTTTGAAATTGTCATGGAAAGCCTTGACAGCAAAATCTACATCTTGATTCTCAAATTTCCCCTCTACTTTCCCTTCCAAAGCCTCCAGGGTCTCTGCCTCGTGTGACATTAGGCTATGTAGTTTGACATTAATATCACTGAGCTTGCCATTGCATCTCTTTAATACATCACATTCAAATCTAATATCTTCATACCAGATTCCCAGTAGCAGGGCAATATTATTATTCAATACACTATTACTTATCAATATTTGTGCATCAATCTTCTTCATCTCACCTAGAGCATCTAGGTCCTTCTCTAATTTAAATGACCTTTTGCCTACTTCATTTTGCAGCTTGTCCACTTTTCTCTTTAATGTACTTAAAGAATTCCAACTCTCCAAAGAGGTTTTCACTACATCCTCTGCCCCAACAAGGGCTGACCACATCCACTTTTCCATTACCAGAGCCTTATGCTTCATCAGGTCTAACACTGTGATCTCCTCTTGAGATATGATGGTCAACAGAGTGGCTGTACTGGCCTGTGTATGATTAGGATTAATTAATCCTTTAATGAAAAAATGTAATTGAGCAATGTGCTCCTTATGTTTGTTATTCTTCTCTTTTTCTCTCTTTACCCTTTGTGTTAAAGAGTCAATTATGTCTTTTCCCTCTTGGCCTTCTTGATCTTCGTTTGCAAAACCTAGATCAACATTAGTGATCTAGAACTCATCAAGGTTGATTTGGCCCTTCTCTTTCTCAACCATGGGCATTACCACTTGTGCAGTTCTCCTACCTGTTGTAGGATCTCTTTTTATTGCTGAGGTTAGCCTAGCTTTTCTCCTAGGTTTCATCATGCTCCCAGCAAATAAAGTGGATACATCAAAATCATGTACCTCTTCAACCTGTTGCTGGTGTACCTCTCTTTATAGCCAATAAGGTACATCACCCCTAGGTGCCTCATGATCACCCCCTATATTTTGGGTGTCTCGTTCTCCTGTGTTAAGTTCGTCCTCAGTGGCGACTGTTCCTTCCTAATTTCTTCCTCATGTACCTTATCATGAGGGGGATCTTGCTTAGGTTCCTCCTGTTGAGGGACTTCTTTTTGTGGAGGGGGCTCTTGTGAAGTATTGACACTCTGGTCTTGTGCCTCCTTTTGTGAGCTTTCCCTGGGGATTTATTTATCTTTTTCTTTAGGCTCATTTTGAGTTAAATTGGCCCCTTGATGACTCTATGTGCTTTGGCCTTAGAGATCACCTTGATCGCCCCTGCCCATATTATCTATTTCTTTCTTAGCACCTTTGTTATGTGCCAATCCATGTTCTTCACCTTTTGGTGCACTGATATTCTCTGAACTAAGCTCTTCCTGACCTGACCTCTCTTCAGTCCTAGGCAGGCTTCTATGATCCCCCCTCAGTGTGTGGTGGGGATACATTTTTCTCTTGATGAGCATCCCTGTTGGACATCCCCTGATCAACCCTACTCTGTTGTTGTGCTTTTGATTGTTTTGATTCTGTGGGTGCCTTATTTTTATCTTGGCTTTGATTAGGTGGAGCATCACCCTTCTTAGTCTATTCTATGTCACCAGCTCTTTCAGGCTCCAATGGTGGATCATTGTCTCTACTTGGGCTTACATCACCCCTATATGTTAGGTTAATTGCCATAGGGCTTATAACTTGATCAACCGGATTGTCCAACCCTATCCATTGGGCTACCCTCTCCAGACTATCTTGGTTTGCTTCATCTATTTGGTTTCCTTCTTGTAACGTCCTCATCTGGGCCAATGGGGTCCCATGAGGAGTCTTCCTGGTATTAGCAACCAGGGTTTCCATGCGTTGGGCTGTCACATTTTGGACTACCTCATCATCTGATAACTGCACAACATCATCTAATGGAAAAGGAGACTCCTTGCCAGCCTAGTGTGTTTCTTTTTCTCTCTGCTCCTCCATTCTCTCAGTCTTGAACTGAATTATCTCTGGAATGGGGACCTCATGTTGCAATTCTCTTCTGAAGGGTGCACCACCCATTCCCAATAACATGATGGGGTTAGTGCTGACTTCCCCCCTCATAGTTGTTCTTTGCTTATTTGGTGGCGGTGTCTATAGAACATGCTTCCTTTTCTTGCTTGCTATCAGCAAGTCATCATCCCCAGATTCTTTATTTAGTTGTTCTTCTTCCAAGGGATCATCTCCTTCTAAGTCATCTTGTAAAACCTGCCTCCCAATCTGCACCTCTGTGCTTTCAGTATCAGGTCTCAATATCATCTTGGTCTTTGGTTTATCTGGGGGTGGTTGTGATGTGGACACATGGGCTGATGTAGATGCCCCATCACCTTTAGATGCAATTCTTTCGATGATCACCCCCTTTGGCTCATTTTCCACCTTCTTTCCCTTGGAGGGTATCTTCTTTTGTTTTTCAGTGGGTAATGTATCCCCATTGGATTTTCTCTTCTCAATCAACAAATCATCATAATCCTCATCTGACAGCTCTTGTCTCTTCTTCTTGTTGTCCACGGGGATTGCCATACCTCTCTTTTTCAATTTGGTGATCTCTGTATCCACCCACCTTTGGGTCAGTTGGATCACCCCTTGCATTATTTGATCCAAGGATATATCCTCTGGCTGTGTAAGATCAGGGGCAGATATGGTGTCATTGTATCCTTCTTGTCCTCATATTCACTGGACATGGTCTTTCCATCATCGTTATGTAATTGGGCGGGCACTGGGATGCAGTCAAAAGTCCTGTCTTGATTTAGCGTGAGCCTTTGATATTTTCTTCTTCTTACCTTAGCTTCATCATCACAATCAGTCCAAAAGTCCTCCAGATGCTTTTGGTGTATTTGCTTCCCTAGTAATTTCAGCATCCTTGCATAAGAGTCATATGATCTGGTGAGAGGAAATGGCTGTAGTTACATTAGTTTTAGCTCCCCAATAGCATGTTTAATGCTCTCTAAATCTGGGCATAAATACCACCCTATATACATTGGAAATAGAACCGGAGGAAGCTTCTTCTATGTTTTATAGCCTCAATCGATGTAGACACTTGTCTAACAAATTCCATCAAGATGACCCTATTAGTAGGGTATCTTGGCAGCATAAGAGGCTGTCCCTCAAATCCCTCAGTTCTGATATATGAAAATGTAGAAAATTGGATAAACTAGGCTCCATGTTTGTAAATGACCTCTTGAGCTTCCACGCTCAGCCTCTTGGTCCTATCCTCCTTCATGGTTCTAACCAGATGCATCAAGAATGCATCATTCACCAATTTGTAATCTTGGAGGTACACTTTTCTTTGTAGTTAGGGATAATGATCCCATATATTCATATCCCCGGGGCTATTCCCCAGCATTCCTATTGTTTGTAGGGCATCAAATGTTCCTCGAGAGGCACAGGAATACACAACATAATATGTCATGTAAAATAGGCATTCCTGTCTTCCTAGCTTCCTCATCCCTTCATCCAGTCTATCACTAATGATATTAGCCCAATGAGACTTGTTGTCTAAATATAATACCATCTGGATGATACCGAACATCTAGTTCTCAAAATTACCAGCATATGGCTTACCAGTCATCTTGCTTAACATGGCAATCATGTATTGATACTCATCATCAAAATTGATTTTATATAGGTACATTGGCAGCTTGGCCAAGGTCGTATAGGTGTTGCTCTTTGCCTTCCACTGATACATTCTCTTTCAGGCATCTTTCTTATTATTGTTGTTTTCTTTGTCCAGTTTATGTAGATCCACCCTAACCACCTTATTTCCTACTGGCAAGTTGAAGTAGCTGAGAGGCCCTCGACTGAGAAATCTGTGTATATCTTGCCGTGTTTCTCTACTCTTCTGGTTTCCAGGTTATAATTCCTAGTACACTCGACTACTAGCTCTATGGCATCCATGGCATACGGGAAATCTGCTATGTGCCACATACCAGTCATGAATACTCTGTCCAGTATAGGGTTATCTGTATCATTATCAAAATCATTGGTCCATGCATCCAACTCTATATCCCCTTGATGTGTATCATCGATGGCACCATACCTAAACCCTACCCCTTCAGGTTGGACAAACATAGGCTTTAAGAATTCAGCCTTAGATCTATTCCTTCTGACGTCTGCGATTAGATCTTGCAGTAAGCATGACATATCTTACCCATGGTACCCATATGCATTTTCAACAATATCATGCATCATCATTATTACTTATCACCTTAACACTTTTCATACATCACCTATGCAGATTTACCCTAGTAAAGATAAGCATTTTACTTGGACAATTATAGAAAATGACAATGGAGAGGGTTTTGAAGTTACTTACTTGATGTTGCTTTCCCTTTCAGATTATATGATTGATAACAGGAAACATTGTAAGGTTGTGGGGTCACCCGTTCCATTCTGCTGAATACCACAATCTACTAATAGGTGACCGATGAGGGTTTTGACTTTCTAGAACTCTGTAATTCTCTACTAATTGAAAGGTAAATGAAAATAACCTTAGAATTTACTTTTAAACAGACCAATGCGACAAATTAGGGCTTAGTGTGTTGTTCTGATCTAATTTGTCGATTACTTGCATGGATCTCATAGATGCCACCAAGTGTTTGATTTGTATTTGAAATAAGCAAGGCTTCATCTACCATTTGAATTGCATTTAATTCTAAGTGGTGATCTTTCAAAGATCAGTGATATTTAAAAAATATGACCACCCTCGGGTAATATGACCCTCCCATTTTGTGCGGGATAAATGTTTACTAAAGATCGGGTGACATGGTCAACCTTTGACTATGAAGCATATCGGGTAATGAAATTAAGATCAAGGGTACTTCAAAATATGACCCCCTCAGGAAATAGATTATGATGACATCATCATGCCATCAATGTTCTTCAATTATCAAATTTGGGTGACGTCATCGTCATATTGGTGTAAGGTGATATTCTCGCAGGGGTGATATTTGGTAATATGACTGATGTTAGAAATATGACCCCTAGGTGAATACATGAAGCTCTTCGATGGGTAGATATCGACTCTTATTTAACTTTGACGTTCACGTATCGGGTACCTAACAAGTTACGGGTGATAATTCTAAGTCCGGGTGATCCTAGCAAATATGACCGATGTTAGAAATATCACCCCCCCATGGGAAATATCAAGGTTGACCAAACTTTGACTTAACATAACTTCCTACTCTTAGACAATATTGGGGTGATCCAAAGGGAAAACCTGCTTGAAATTCTGTGTACTTTCCAACCATGAGGTTTATTATAGCAAATATTGACTTTGGCAACCAACCTCATCCGATGGTGCATCCTTCCTACCCAAGGTGACATACATGACTAATTTTACCAAACCACCCAAAGCAAGAAAGAAGCAAGCAAGAAGCAGAGAGAAAAGTTGGGTCCCTATTTTACTAAGGCAAAATGGCACGTGTTGTGTAACCACACAATAGGTATGGGTTGGCAAGTGGAGGGGGGATTATAAGATCTGATAAGGGTGAGCTCATGGTTGCTTTTGCTGGGAGCCTTGGTGAAAATACCAATAATGTTGCAGAGGCTATGACTCTCCTTTAGGGCCTCAAAATTGCCTTGGCCTTAGGCACCAAACATATTATAGTCGAGGGGGCCTCCAAGATGGTTATTGAAGATGTTAAAGGAAATGTTAAGGTTGGTTGGCAGTTGGAGGATATTGTTGAAGATATTAAAGGCCTTCTCTTAAACTTTGAAGGAAGGGAGGTCAGACATATATATAGAGAGGGAAATAGAACTGTTGATCTTATGGAAAACCTTGGGATTAATCTTAATCCCCTAAGGTGCTGGAGAAATATAGATAATCTTCCCCTGAATGTTAATGATTGCATTTGGACTGAGGTGCACCGCTAATCATTTTGGCTATTATCATGACTTGTTTTGCTTGGCATTGATGACATAATCGATCACCCTACTCTTCCTTGATGATGTGGACTATGGAGTTGTATGTGGATCTTGAACAACTCAGCAATAAACATAGTTGGTGGCAGGATATTTTTAAAATGTGTTTTCACTCTCTTCTGGAGGATTTGGATCCGGGAGGCTCACACGAGCCGATTAAGGAAGGTAATTATGATTCGAGGGTGCTCGGGATTCAGAAGGACGTGCTTGGGAACTTGAGTAGGGAAGTGGAATTTAAGTTCTTTAATTCCATTTTTAGATTGTTCATTCATCACCTCTCTTGTCTCTACAACTACATTCCCAGTGTTGTGTGTTCTATGTTTGAGAAAATGGATGGGGAGAAAGTTAGAATGGAGCCCATGAATTGCAGTGAATTCAAAGAAGTTTCACAGGTGTGGAGCATTGCTTATGAGGGAGGTGTGACCCATTTTCTTGAAAGCCTGAATGGTTATGATGAATATTTATTGGCCCAATTCACTGGCTCTTGGGATGGGGATCATATGGTGAAAATGGGCGGAGTTCATTTCACTGTTACTAAGGACTCCATTGCCAGCATCACTAGCCTGCCTCGTTTAGGGAATAGGCTTAAGAAGCTGACGTGGGTCCAAGATAATGATGGCATGGAATTGTTCTTCAAGGAAGGGGAGAAGCTTGTGAGACTTCAAGGAGGGTTTGATTGTGAAAGCCTAATCAACCCTTGGAACTGGGTATATTTCTTAATTATAAAATACTTTACTTTGGAAGGGAGATACAAAGTTTTTTACCACTCACTTTGCATTTCTAAACCACTTTCATCACAAAATATTGGTCAACTTTCCCTCCTTTCTTCTCTCCAACCTTGAGGCTTCTGTGCTCCAAACCAAAAAGGCCCGCGAGAGTAACCCTGAGGTGATTGCCTTGCCCCTGCACTAGGGTCTCATTTTTCATCTATATCAATACCATTTGGCTCTGTGTCCTACAAAACCCCCTACCATCTAGCTTGTTGATGATAGCTCTAATGAAGACCCTGAGGATAAGATCCCCCTGAGTGTTAGACTGGGAAAGTTCCCTAAGCTGAAAACCATGGCACTTGCTAAACCCAATTCCCCCTCTAACCCTCTTGTGAGTGGCCCTTCAGTTCCTTTTTCTAGCCCTACTGTGTCTAAGGTCACTTCTACTTTGAAGTATCTTTATGGTGGCTACACCCCTAAGGCCCCCGTAACTGTTAAGATGGATGATTCTCATGGTCATTCCCGTGAAGAGATTGCTGAGGGTCTTTGCAATCTTAAGAACAACACACCTAAACAAGGTAGTAAAAAATGTAAAGGAGGGAACCCTAGTCCGAGCAAAAGTGGTAAGAAAAGATGCAGCAGAGGTGTTGAAGGGAAGGGGAAGGATGATCAAGAGGCCCAGGAAAAGATTGTCAAATAGGAGGAACAATGAATGAGGAAATGGTGATTAGAAAAGAGAAGGCCATGGGAAAGTCTAGCTCTGATAGAAGACTGAACATCAGGAGATCTTCCGGGCTGGCTAGGGAAAAACCCCAAGTCCTAAAGATTGTTGATTACTCCTCTGCCTCAGACAAGGAGGACGTTGCACAGGAGGTTGAGTAGGATATTGATATAAAGGAAGTTAAAACCACTTTGGTGCAGGATTAGGAAGGCGCTAGCCACTTCGCATCCATGAAAAACTCTTTTTATGATACAAACAATGAGGACACTGAAATATAGGAGACCCCGGACAAGGAGGTGATGAGTTCCAAAAGGGAGACTGACAGCAAGAAATTTGAGATGGAGATTGTGGAGGTAAAGACCCGTCTGTCAGCCATGGAAGGCAAAGTCAAAGCGCTGATCAAGCTGGTGATGAAGTCCTCTCATAGAGATGCTACATATTTCTCTATTATGTAGGTTGAACGGAACAATGGCGTGGATCCTCTACTCAAGGATAAAGAGAAAATATTGAATTTGATATCTGATGATTGGAAAGAACTTCTTAACTAGTTGTTTCTTAACATTATGCTTATAATCTCATTCTCTAGTTTTTTGATATGCTGTTAATCTACTATTGGTTGACTGATTGAGGCTCCAGGCTTGTTTTGCTACCTTTTTTGGCTTTTGTTATCGAGACCTGCACCTGGGTTTGTAGTTTAATATTATCAAAAACATATGTAGGCTTTACTCCTTGAAGAATAACCAATTAATACTCCTTCATCATCCCTAGAATTAAACTTTCCCTAATCTTCTTCATCTCTCCTTATATAAAATTTGCTCCCGAACACCTTGAAATGCTTCATTGTTGCATGCCTTCCCTTCCATAATTCATATGGTGTCTTGCTATTGTTTACTCTAATTTTTCCATGGTTTAGAATATAGACACATGTATGAATTGCATCTCTCTAAAATGTGTTAGGTAACTTGGACTCATTTAGCATGGTCCTAGTAATTTCTTGGACTGTTCTATTCTTTATTTCCACAACCCCATTTTGTTGTGGAGTTCTTGTAGCAAAATAATGTCTCCTTATTCCATTCTTCTCACATAATTCTTCAAACTCATTTGAAGTGAATTCTCCTCCTCTATCTGATCTAATACATTTGATCTTTAAGCCCATTTCATTCTCCACTAAGGATTTGAATGCCTTAAACTTGTCAAAAGATTTAGATTTTTCCTTTAAAAATGTGACCCAAGTTATTCTATAGTAGTCATCAATTAACAACATGAAGTACCTCTCTCCTTGCATACCTTTTGTTCTGGTTGGTCCACAAAGATCTATTTGTATAAGCTCCAAAGTTTTCAATGTAGAATATTCCTTCAATTTAAAACTCACTGTAGTTTGCTTCCCAAGTTGACATTTCTTACAAGTTATATTTGAGGGCTTTGAAATTTTTGGTATGTCTCTCATTGCTTCCTTATAACTGATCTTGACAAGGTTGTCAAAATTTATGTGCCCCATTCTCTTGTGCCATAACCAACTTTCATATTCTTGACCCATACAACATTTTTCACCTTTAATTTCACTAAGAACATAGAGATTGTTAGCTACTCTACTAGCTTCTGCAACTTGTTTCCCTGCTTTGCTTATCTCACATCCTTTTGCATGAAATGTGAGAGTGTGCCCTTGGTCACACATTTGACTCACTTAGGAGATTGTGTTTCAACCCTTTTACATATAACACATTCTTAGTTTTTATTTTACCATTATCTAGGCTAAGAGTTCCTTTCCCTGATATATTTGTAGATGCATTATCTCTAAACTTCACTATTCCATCATTCATCCTTTTTAAGGTGAGTAATTTACTCTTGTCACCTATCATATGACTTGAACAACCACTATCAATATACTACTGATCTCCTTCATTTTGTGAGTGTAGGGTTGTTTGAACCAACATGTATCTTTCCTTTTCTTCTTCCTTCTTTATCCATGTTTCTAAATTTTCCTCTTTTTGCTTAATCATCGTCTCTTCCTTCTTATTATATTTGGGAGGATCTACAAAGCTACTTCTACAAAATTTTGTTGTATGCCCAAAATTGTTGCACTTATAGCATATGACGTTGTAATCCGCAAGAGGAGGAAAAGAATTGAAGTTTATGTTTATGAACCCATGACTTCTGTTCTTGTTCCATGCAAGGTTGTTTCTTGTATATGCTCTATAATCCATTTCTTCGTGACTAAAGTTATTTCTTACATGCATTCTACAATCTATTTCTTTATGACCAGATTAACTACACAAAAAGCAATAACCAAAGAAGGAGTGATAGAACCTAGTCATATGAGCTTGCCTTGGTGGAAAGGGTTTATTGTTATTTTTAACTTTTGGAGACATGCCTGACTTTTGGCATTACTTCGCTTTGCTGCTTTCACCTTTGATAGGACTTTTAAGGGCATTAGTATAGCCCTTCAACTTTTCCTCATTTGTCTTCTTTGAGGATTGTGAGGTTTTTGAGCTTTGACCTTCTTCATAACCAATTCCACTCTTATTGTAAGTTGTCCTTTGGGAATTGAGAATATTATCTAACATTTCTGTGCTCTTCTCATTCTTCAACTCTCTATTTAATTGAGCATTTGCTTTCTCCAATTCCTTTCTTAGGGAAACAATCTCATATTCTAGCTTCTTGCAATTTTCTACCTTTTCCTTCAATTGATTTCTTACCTCCTCCTCAATCCTTTTTGCTTCCTCAATTTGAACTTTTAGATCTATGATCATTTTCTCTGATTCTTCAAGACTATGTGACAATTTCGCCTTATCTTCACTATACTCTT
Source organism: Cunninghamia lanceolata (assembly GCA_027924645.1). NCBI lineage: Eukaryota > Viridiplantae > Streptophyta > Pinopsida > Cupressales > Cupressaceae > Cunninghamia > Cunninghamia lanceolata. The sequence goes on along the minus strand of BSBN01001465.1, from coordinate 1,188,935 downwards.
GAATTTGTAATCCTTGTTTCATATTCCTTCTTCTAAGATTCTTGATTTTGCTTAGGGTAGAAATAAGTTCACCTTAAAGATACACCTCTCCTTCATCTTTGCTATATTCTTCTTCTGAATCTCTTTCTTATTTTCTTTCATATTTATCTTCAAGAGCATCATTCTTTCCTTCTATCGCCATGAAAAGTGTTTCTTCTCTATCACTGTTCGAAATTCCTTCGTCACTTTCCTCTAATGAGCTATTATCTTCCTTGGAATAAAGGTTCTTCTTATACTTGCGGAAGCTCTTCTTCTTCTCATGTTGACCTTGTTTGTAACCCTTCTTATATTATTGATATCTCCTTCCTTTCTTCATGTTGTAATCCTCTTCATCATTGCTGCTTTCACTTTTGACCTATGGACACTTAGAAGCAAAATGACCTATTCTACCAAAATTAAAAAATTTAAATGGTAACTTACCTTGGTACTTCCCAGATCCTTTCTTTAGCTTTCTCATGAAGTGGGCTTCTTCTTCATCCATTTCATTTTTTGAGCTATCACTTGGTTCAGGCTCTTTATTCTTTTCCTTCTTTGATGTTTTGAAGGCTGCCTCCTTTTTAGATGGTTTCTCTTCGATCCTCATTTCATAGGTTGTAAGGATCCCATGCAACTCATCCTTTGTCATCTTGTCTAAATCTCTCATTTCTTCAATCGCCAAAACCTTGGCATCAAATCTTAGAGGTAGAGACCTTAATACCTTTTGTAGAATCATGACTTCTTCAACTATTTCACCAAGACCCTTTATTGTGTTCATGATCTCATCAATGTGAAGCAAATAAGAGGCTATGTTTTCTTCTTCTTTCATCTTAAGGCTTTCAAATTGTCCCCTATGGGTTTGAAGCTTTACCTTCTTTAATTTATCATCTCCTTCATAGATATTCTTCAACTTATCTTAGATCTCCTTGGCTGATTTGCATTACATTACTTTCACAAACTTTGATTCAAATAATCCACACAAGATTACATTCATGGCTTTCACATTGTTCTTGCTATCCCTTTTTCTATCCTTGTCCATTGGTGGAGTTGCAAGAGTAGTATATCTACTAATAATAGATTGCCAAATATCAAACCCTAGAGCACTTAAGTAGGTTTTCATCCTTATGCTCCAAAAGGCATAGTTGGTTCCATCGAACAATGGTGCCCTATTTGATGAGAATTAATATCTTTTTTGACCGGCCATATTTGCTCTTTTAGATCTTCCTTCTAGTGGTTATATTATCTCTGAAGGAACCTTCTCTAATACCAATTGATGAGCACACAATTATACTGAGAGGGGGGGTGAATTAGTATAAGACAATCTTTTACTTTTCAAAACTTAATCAACTACGAAAATAACATACATGAAAGATCTAGCAATTAAGAACACACAATTTATGTGGAAACCCTTGCGGGAGAAAATCATGGCAAAATATTTCTCATATATTGATCTACTTTGTAGGCACCAACCCACTGGAGACACCAATCCCTACAATTGAGCACCAACTCAGCAAGAGACACCAATCTCTTCTTTGACAGGCACCAACCTTCAAATTATTGAATGCATGATATTGTTTTTACAAGATCTATGTAGATACTCCTTCCCTCACAAATCTAATCACAACTCTTGAAATATCCTTCCTTCACAAATCTAGTTCAAATGATGCACTATCTTCTTTCACAAATCTAATCACAACTCTTGCAATATCCTTCCTTCACAAATCTGGTTCAAATCATGCACTATCTTCTTTCACAAACTGCTCTCAACTATCACAATGCTGCTGAAAATAGAATGAATATATTTTGCATTGCTTGTCTTCTACTCACACCTTTTCTCTCCTTTTATTCTTTCTCAAGGGAGGTGACTCATTGAATAGATGTTTTTTTTACAAAGGGAGGCAACTCTTTTTATACATACACCTCTTCATAAAAAAAATATCTTCTAGTGTGTAGCGCTTCTTCTAGGGTCGGGCTCATTCGAAATTGTATTTAATTTGAATTTTAAACGCCAAAAAGAGGGCACTAAACATGGGTCAGCCAACCCTTAGACAATTTATTTAAATATTTAAAATAGGCGCCAAACTTAAGAGGTCAGGCTCTACCATAAACAATTAACTTTAATCTTTAAACCTTAGCACCAAGGGATAAGTCAGCCCATTTACACAACCAAGTTTAAAATTTAATTTAAAATTAAATAATCACCCTTAGAGGAGTCGACCTCGATCATTATTATTTTGTCTTTATCATTGTTTTTATCCTTCGCCAATTTTCTTGAATGGAGACATCACTATAACAATGACATTACTTTGACATCAATGACAACAATTCCAACAAGATTCTCTTACAACTGTAAGTGTTGTCATATATGACAGATTTTATGACGATGTAAGAGCATCTGTCATACCGATTTTGGGGTGCCCAAGTATGGAGAGTGTAAGGGAATATTGTACAAGTGGCACATGAGTCAAACATGTGTTGGGAAAGTGTGCAACATGGATTTGGATGCCCATCTCTCGTTGCTTGCTCTAGAAGATTCCTTCATGATTATATCTCTCTATAAATACTTGGTGCTAGTTGGAGTAGTTTGTATGATTGATTTGCAGGTGTTGTCATGCTATCAGAATTACTCCAGATACTACATTTTGGTGAACTCCTGGAAGAGCTTGGCTCTGTAATTGTATTGTAACCATTTTTTATTACTGAATAATACATTAGGCTGTGCTTTGGAGTGTGGGATTTTTTACCTAAAAATGATTTCCCCATGTACATCTTGTGTTATGGTATTTCTAATTTAATTTATGTTGTGTATCTTCTTCTATGTTACTGTAAAGATTAAAAATTTGCATAACTCTCCCCTCATTAGTTCAATGTAGGAAGCTATTCCACGTACCTTGCTTCCTTTCATATTGAATCCCCCACCCCTCACCAATATAGAGGCAGGGTAGTTTAGTTTAGTTTAGAAAGGGGGTAACCTCACTTCTATCCTAGTAGGGGGTACTTGATTAATAGGGAGAGGGTAAGGCCCCATAAGAGATAGTGGTGCACTCGACCTTTGGGTGGGTAAGTTCCCTATTTCTACTAGTGTCCTTGATTAATAGAAGGAGATTGAGGCACTTGACCTAACAATAAAGGAGGCTTATCTATAGTAGGGGAGGTTGAGGACAACGAGGCACTTGGGGGTTGAGGATATTAAGGGATATCATCGATTGAGTGGTTCACACTCCAAAAGTTGGTAAGTCCTTGAAGTTAGTAAAGAATATTATCCACCTACCCCATCTCTTTAGTGGGCCATGAAATCATCATAATATCTTCATGTAAGATGATTTGACCCCCCCTCCTATAGTGGGCCCTCATAAGATTTGGTTCATCAATGTGTCTCAGTGACCCAAAGGCCATTCACCTTTCTCCCTAAAGTCATACATCTTAAAGGATCCTAGATTCATTTTGACCCTGTCTATAATGGGCCTTGAAGTCATAAGATCTCCATAGCATGTTGCATGACCCCTACCTTTATAGTGGTGCTCGGATGACTTGACCACCAATATAGAGGTAGGGGATTTGAAGTCATTTTGACCCCCCCTCTCCTATAGTGGTCCTAGTTTCTCCATGGCCAATGGATGCATATATATATACATGTATTATGTCATGGTTTTATAATTTTATGATGTAATGTATGTATGGATATTGTATATGTATGGATGCACATGGACTAACATGATGGCTCACATGATTATTTCTTTGACATGTATGATTTTATTATTACATGATTGCATTTATTGCATACTATGTATATGATACTAACAATGTGGTTTTCTCTCCATAAATTTTTTGACATAGGGGATTATAGGTTGACTAGCATAAGACAAAGTTCACTAAGCTTTCAAGATGCAAGAATTAGGGGATCAAGTGGGAATGGGAAAGATGCTGATAATAATTTTGTTATGAATTTTACATAAGGCTAAAGATTGATCCCAAGTTAGATTTACCATTTAGACTAGCACTGTACAATAACAAGCAATAAGTTTTATGAGTACCCTTTAAACTTAGATAAATGATGGCCAACAGGTCAAGCCCAAGGTAATGAAAAGTATCCTCAACAAGGATGACCTTTTGAAGGAAAGGTAAACTCTTGGTTGTTTCCTTTAGTTTGTGTATGTGTGTGCTTTTATTATTGTATCTTTTTCTTATTAATGTCACCCTTGTAGATTTGATTTGGGTCTCCACCCAAGAGTACATACATTATGAAATATTTTATTTTTTGGCTTCTTTTACTTTTTTCTTTGTAGAATTAGATTAGGAAGAAGCAAGTGCCCATCACCGAAGGTTGGGTAAGGAAAGTAAGTAAATAGATGCAACCAAATTGATACAAGTGGCTTCTAAGACTTCCCCCATGATGAGAATAATTAGGGAGACTTACCTATTAGATTTTATCAGGTATTGTGGTCTTGAAATACTTGACATGTTTTTGATCTAAACTTGATGATAGTTAAGACTAGGATCGGTTTAAAGCTTTGAGTAGACTCATTATGAATTATTTAGAATGTAAGGGGTGAATAGTATATATGGTTTTAGGAATCTATGAATTAGTAAAGGTTGCCTATACTAGAATATTGAGACTCCTACTAAGACAAAAATTAGATAATAGAAAACCACTGACAAGTGATAGGATGAAGTGTACAAAATACACATTTTGGTTTTTTTAGTGTATGAATGCATTTGCATATGTATATCTTTTTTTCTTTTAGATTTTATATGTAACATTTCTTTAGGTGAAAAACATTGATCATCTTGCCAAGCTCTTCACCTTTTATGGCGCACAAAATGTAGGCTCCATTACTGACATCTTCCTTCACTAGATACAAACCTTTCTAGTCATTGTGAAATTTTATTTTATTTATGTGTCTTTTATTCTTCATGCTTCATTTTCTGAGGACTAGCTCCCACTTTTGCATGGTTAGGATGATGATTCCCTAACTTCTCTCATACTAGCCCAAGGAGGTTTAGGTTCACTAGCTTGCCCCAGCATGAAAAATGCTTGATGGTGAAACTCAGTCCAGTAAGCATGTTCTTTGCCAATCAAGATAGTGTTTCATAGGTTGAACTCATGCTTGAGATAGATCCAAATGTTAGAACAATCCTTGGTAGATTCTAAGAACTGATGTAACTCATAAGCATTGCATGGTTCTTCTTGTTCTTTTGGGAGGATGAAGTTGATGCTTATTTTATTATTTTGTTCATGGTGTAAATCCATGGAGTAGTTAGTATATTTCTTATTTCATCATTAGGGAATTTGATAATCAAAATTCCCCCATGCTTACTTCATATTCACTAGGGAATTTGATAATTGTCTCAACCTAAAGCAAAGATATCTCATAGATATCATTAGATCCAAAAGAGGTAGCAAGTGAGGGTTTGCATGTAAGATAATCACTTATTAGGGTCCTTGAGGGAACCTCAGGGTCAGTCATTAGTTCACTATTGAGTGAGTAAGCATAGGTATGGTCATATATTCCTTTAGGACTCATGGGCACTTTATTTGTTAGGGGAATCAAAGGAGTGTATAAGACTCATTTATATGCATCAAAGGAGTGCAGGACTCACTCACAAGAGTGAGGGGATTGTAGAGTTCACTTGGCAACATTAAGGGAGTATAAGACTCACTTGTTGATGTGCCCCTTAAAGGTTTAGTAGTGGTATAGATATTTGTTGTTGTGGGAATCGTGGATGTGCTAATTACTGGGAATCTTCATCTTATTATTACCCTAGACGGGTTTTCATTTTATTATAGGCTTGGGATAGTATTTATTCTTGGTGAGAGAGTGATCCTTGAATCACTTTCTAAAGACTCTCCCTCAACATTAATGAAGATGTCAAGGTTCAACCTTTGAAAATTTTTAGTTATGTCAATTATGTATGTTTGGACTTGTTGTGTAAGGGTGACCCATTTCATCAAGGGCGGATACAGAATTTATTTCACATTTTGGGCACATCAAATCAAGTTTACTTGGTTTGATCAACACTTCCTCTTCTACATCTGCAAAAATATATATTTTCAAGGATATGGGAATAATGTAGATTTCTCCAAAGGGGAAGGGTTCATCATTATAGATAATAGTTCTAGTATTTTTGTATTCGTCTTGGTCAAGATAGTTGTAACTTGTTTATTTTTTATCCTTTCTTGTAAGTCTTGATTCCTTGTTCTTCAATGGCTTCTGAGAGGTCCTGCATTTGATTCATATAGTTTGGGGAGTGGGTTCAAGTACTATAACCTTGTTAGTGGTAAGCTCATAATATATCAACATTCTTATTTTATTTTTAGTTGTACCTTCCTTAAGTATATTAAATGATTCTAGGTCTCCTTTAGCCATGCAAAATTTGCCCAAGTGAATAAACCAAATCTCTTGAAATAGAGTGGAAGAGATTGCCTTCATCTCATGGATCCAAAGTCTTCCTAGTAATTGGTTATAGCCCATGTCCTTGTCTATTACATAAAACATTATTGGGACCATTTTAGTTCTAAGGGAGATTGGAAGCATGGTCTTCCTTGATGAGTCCCAAATTTGTCCTCATCAAATACTCTTTATCCCCTATTTTAACGTACATTTTGTATATATCCACATCCTTTGAACACCCTTTTTGGTTAATACTCTAATAAAGCACAAGTTTCATATATGTATTTTATTTATTGGATCATTATATCTCAAAAGTAGTTGTTTTTAGGATAATATAGAATTTCTTGTCTTAGTTGTGACAATTGGCATGCTCATGAGTTATTTAAGTGTAGCAAAGTTAGCCACTTTCCCACAACAACTGAGATTCACTACATGTAGCCAATGCTGTAGCTTATCCATTGACAAGATTGTAGCGTGCCTACAGTAAAGAGATGAATGGGTAGTTTTTGGATAGATGGTGAACTTTTTGACTCTTCTCATGGATAGATGGAGCTTGCACAAAAAGATGAATGAGCCAATCAACTCATCCTTTTTCTTCTCAACATATCCTCCATCATTCTTCTTTTTGAGCATGTGTAATTATTGTTATACAATTCTAATGGGAATATGACTCTTACTTGTTTATGAACTAGTTTCCTACTTTAACTAATATTTGTTGATGGGTGTTTTTGCACACAACAACTTAGATAAAATACCAAGTATCTTATCTCTCCTAAAAGGAATCAAATCGCAAGTGAATGTAAAATGACTATCCCAAGGTCTATACAACCAGGTCTTGTCCTTCACAAGACAACTCAGTTGTATGATGTATTTTGTTGTTTTAATCAAGGGGCCTACATGAATTTGGACAAACTCCAACACACAAGGTTAAATTACACATAAACAAATCAATTTTTAGATTTAGCAATACATATACAAACTAATATAAACATATATTGCCATAAAATGTATCATTTCAACTCATAACCAACAATATATCAACTTGCATTCATAAAATATCAACTCTATAAATAGCAATTTGCAAGTTTGAAAACCCTATTCTAACTCTACACTAACCAAATTTAATAAAAAGTACAAAAGCAAGGCAAGATAGAGAAAAGATACTAAGAAAAATAACTAAATCTTAAACTCATTCAATCATTTCAACTTCAACAATGGTAGACAAGTTTGCAAACACATTTAACCATCCTTTATTTGACCATGAAAACCCAACAATCAAGTTTCAAGGAGGTGCAATCTTCAAGGGTGAAATTAGGTGTTCAGGCTAACCACACAAGGTAATTTACAATCAAAAAATTACTAGTAGTATGAACACTTTGTAAACTCATCAAGTATTCATGAATCTTCAGCTGAAAATGGAAGAAATACCCAACTTGGTGTTTAGAAACCATGAAACAAACTTTGTAAGATGCCAAGTTCAACAAATCTCAACAATTTCCATTCAAAATCTTAACTAGAAACCATGAAGTAAACTTGTATTAAGCTCAAAAGTTTGATAAACATCAACAATTCCTAAACATGGTGTGGATAAAACCATGAAAATATCATGAAAAAAACAATTTGATCCAATGGCTCACATGTGATGCTCCAACATAAAAGTCAATTTTGGTGGCAAGGAATATTCCACTTCATCCCATATGGTTTCATCAACAAGCTTTCCTTAGTATCAGAAAGTAACTTTTTAATTTACTTTTTGTTACTAAGTTTTCCAAATATGACAAAAAGTAACTTTTGCCAGACAAGTTGTTGTAGTATGACAAATATTCATAAGAAAGACATAGGAAGCTATAGAAAATTATTTTATCCATCATAGGTGGCTTTAACTATCTATTTTCCATGTGCAAGAAACAATATCCAATTGTAGGTGACCAAATCTATCATATAAAAATGCATTTCCATCCTTCATACTTCATGATTTCTCCATTTTCCACCTCAAACCTCCATCTCAGACCTGGAATAACAAGCTGGGCACTTGTAGAAGGTTGTATCAGTCATTTTTGAGGCTGCAAATTAGGTATAAGGTGGCACAACTCATCTTCCAATAGTTGCATGGCATTGTTTCCATCATTTTCCACCATTTTGGGCTCCAAATGTGCATGTACAACAGTAGCTTAGGTCTAATTTTTTTGTTGCTACAACTCCTAGGGTTTGTATTCATCATCCTTGACATAAAATTGGCTTCATTTTGCAGGTGTAGTACTAATTTGGGCATGAAAATCACATTTGTCCATAGCTGGGACAACAAGGTGTTTCTGAGGTTTCATTTCTCCATGATGGCTCCACCTGATCCCTTCATGTTTCAGCCCCTTAAACCTACAACCAACAAAGACAAGCATCAATTTCATAAAAAAATCATTTAAGTCTACATATCAAACCATATCTATTTTTATCATGGATCAACCATGTGCAAGTTGACAAATAATGATTAAAACTTGTTTTAAAAAAAAACTAGTAAACCTGTCATGAAAACAAACAGTTCGTTGCGGGATACATAACTTTTTTTTATGATTTGAGTTTTTTTAAGAGATTTAAGAAAGCTTTAAAATTTACTTTTTTATATCTCCAGAAGAAATTAGACATACCCAGATTGTAGATCCAGAGATATGATCGAATTACTGACTATCTATCTCTGTTGATATTTAATTGGGATTATACTATCATTAAATTTGTGGTTTTCCCTTGATTCCTTTGGTTTCTTGATGCATCCTCTTGACCTTTCCATCTCCCCTACCTGATAAAGCCTCCCATAAATTTAAAAATGTCTGTTGAGTCCATTATAGAGGCCAAAACAAGATCAGAAATTCAACTTCTTCATGGCTGTCCTAGGGTTTTTGGGTTGTCAAAATTCAGTTTTAGGACTGTTTTTTGACCATTTTAGGTGAAACAATGACTGGATTTTACATTTAGGATACTTATACAACATTCTCCTTCAAGCCCTTTAGCCAATTATAAGTTTTTTCTTAAGGTTTTGTGGCTTTTATGTCCATGTATACACTATTGTTCGACTATGACAATAGTAGATAGTTTTGGAACATTGTATGAATTATGCTCTTTTCACCCTTGCATGGATTGTTTTCTTCACTTCCACCTAATGGTTTAACTTTATTAGTATGTCATGACATTCATCAAGTCCTTGGTCTTATAATAAACCCAAAACTAGTGATAATTACATGATAAGATCTAAGCATACCACATGAATGCATTCATACATTTAGTCATCTTGACACCTCCTAAGACTTTTAAAAATATGAAGGATTATACTCTTAAATTTATATACAAAGATGAAGTAATAAATAAACTTGAATGGATCATAAAAATGAAGCCCATCCTATAAAACCATAAATGTCCTTCCTCTTCAAGAGTCTACAAGGCCTCAAAATGCAATCAATCAACCAAGGAGGACTTGTCAATATGATTATGAGCATGATAAAATGAGACAAGACCATTCACCACAACTTCATGCAAACTAAAAACCAAATGAAACAATGAAGCACATACTTGATCAAGACTCGTCAAACCTAAAACATGCCAAAACCAACCTAATCAAAGTACATCAAAACTCATAAAAGTAGATAGATCATCAAAGTGCATCTAAAACTAGGCGAGATAACTAAGACCCAAGAAATTGTCAAAATATGTCAACATAATGCAATGGATCATGAACTTGTACAATCAAATCAAGCTACTCAACCAAGACTTAGAGCACTCATAACAAACTAAAACACCTAAAAGAGACTAAGAAACTCACCAAAAGATTCAAGCAAAAGAGGGGGTCCCCATTTTGCTCATGCAAAAAGTGGGGCATGTGTGCAAGGCACAACAATATTCCTAAATAAACCATCCACCTCCTTCATGTTTGGGAGTAGTGGGAAGAATGTAGCAACAATAGTATTATATATAATAGAAATAAGGTAACAAACAAGATCTAGTGAAAGATAGCAGACTTAAAATAAAAGAATTGAGCATAGTTTGAATGTAACAACATTTGTTGAGATTAATAGAAGGTTGAATTCCTATTCCTTAGAATTGTTCTGATTTAGTCACGAATTAAATTAGAGTGAGAGAGGAAGGCATAGTTTTATCCAAGCAAGGGCCCACTTGAGGTGGACTATAGCTAGGTCTCTATCCTAGATTTAACTTAGGTTTCTATATTTACCATTAACATACTCTTGTTGTAGGATTTCAGTAACTTGTAGCCTTTGACTTGTATGTAAGGTTTTATTTCTTAACTATTTTGAAAATCTTTCTAATTCTAGAATATATTTCCTTTGTGTAGTAAGTATTTACTTTCTTATATTATGTGTTTTGGTTCTTCCCCTATATAGCATTAAAACCTCAATTTCCTAAGAATATAACGCTATACATATAGTACTGATACCATGCCAATATATATGTCGTTGGGTTGACATTTAAATTAAGCATAATCAAGAATCAAGTGGCTGCTTTATCAGTGGATAGGCTATCCACTGAGTCGTGTGTGAGATTTTGCTGCATTAGGTTTAATTAGGGATTGATTAATTTTGTCATTTTGACATTATTGCTGGTGATAGTGTCAAGAATTAGAATTTTAGGATTTTTAGATAGATTTTAATATTTTCTTTAAATTAATATTAAAATTTCTGCAACCTAGGACTAGCTCCCCAAAAAAATCCCTTTTCACTAACATTGTGCAAAAAAGTAGGGATCATTAAGCTCTGGTATAAATTGCATTCAACAAAGAAGAGACCACTTCGGATGATTCCTTCCATGAGATAGTGACATCTCATCTCCAGCTACTACTACCCAAGGTGAAGCATTAGGAATTCAGGTAGTTGCAACCAAAGGAGTGTCACTTCTTCTATTGAGGGAGTTGTAGCCAAAGGAGTGCCAACTGAGGCATTAGGAACTCAAGGGAAAGGGAGTGAAACTATTACACCAGAGGAAAATCCCCCAAAAGTCTCCCAAGAGGCAGCCATCACTCAAGACTCAAGTACCTAGTTAATCCATAATCTATTTTTGAAAGCTTGTTACCAAACTACCCAATCCCTTGAAACCCTATTTAGAGAATCTTCATCAGAACACTCTCTATTACATAAACTTGTCTCAAGAAGAACTTTCAGGTCTAAAGTAGTTCAACACATAATGGTTGATAAAATCCTTCAAAACAATCCCACAAAGCCCTCCACCTTTGATTTTTGATCAAGAGGGGGAAGCTATAATGAAAAATATTTCACCCTCTACCTTGCCAAATTTCCATGGTTTAATAATTGAAGATCTAGATACATTCCCATTTGAGTTTGATGTCCTTTATAGAAGATATGATTACACCAATGATTCCATCATCTAAAGTTGTTTTCCAACAAATCTTAAGGATGCTACATTAAGATGGTTCATGGGATTGGGAAGAGATGCCATAACTGACTGGAAGACCATGAAGGAAAATTTTCTACTCAAGTATTATGATTACTATAGAAGCAAGGACATGCGAGGGGATGATATCTTCCAAATGACACAAAAATATGATTAGCCATTAGAGGATTATGTGGAAAGGTTTTTGTTTTTCTTGCAAAAATCAAAGTAGAATCGATTGTCTCCTGAATCACTCACACTCATATTTTTGAGAGGAGTCAATGAAGATTGTGTACTTGCTCTAGACTTGATTGGTGGGGGTGACATATCTCAACTACCATTTGATGACATCTATAGCATTTGTAGACATTACTCAAGGTCAACCATGAATAATACCTACAATAATAGAGCTATGCCTTCTACAAAGACTACTGCAGGAGTTTCATAAGTGGAACTCAATAATCTACTCTAGGATATGAAGCAAGTTATTATTAACCACATAGCCACCAATTTGGATATGTTGCATGCACATAGAAAATAAGTAGAGGTGAAATTAACTAAATATTCCCTATATTGCTAGAGGATGAAGGTTGTTGTAAGTGTAAGAGGGTAGCCAACATTGAAGAAGGAAATAAAGGAACACAACATTTGAGAGTAGTGGAGGATGAATATGGGCAAGTATTCTATGTGGCACAAAGATGATAATGGTTACCAAGATAAGGTATGGCTCAAGATCATTTATCCTACAATTCTTCATATTAAAATTTATTTACAAATTCTAGTAATTGGTACACTACCTGATTAAATTATATGCCACCACAAGCTTGGTCCAACCCCTTTCCACCCTAAAACTAGACAATCCAACAAGAAACATACCAATAAATGCCATGTTAACCACAAGTCCACAATTAACTGGTAAACAACATCTATGCCATGGATACAACCATTAAGAGGGAACTAGTAATGGTTTAATCCAAACACTGGTTTTCAACAACAACCAGTACCTCCACAACAACTGCCAACCCTGATGCCAAATACTGCTATTTCTAATCCACCCAGAGCCACACAAATACCTATTTACCCTACACCTAATCCAAATAATAATTTGGATCAACTAGGATATAATAATGAAGTGTTTCAATACCCAACCAATGCAGTTGAGGTGGGTTATGTGAATCTTTGCTCAAGAAAGGTACTTTCCACCCCTACCACTCCAATAATCATAGAGCTCCTTGTGTAAATTCCCACCACCAAAATTAACCCACAATAATTGAATAAGCAATCCAACCCTAAGCCAAGCACATGTAGGTTTGAATGAACCGCAAGAATTGACCCTCCATTTCTAGAAAGATTAACCCCACAAAAGTCAGAGCCAGAACCTAAGTTTGATTTCATTGGGCAACTAAAAAATGTGTGTCAAGATTCCACTATTCCAGGAAATCAAAGATGCTTCCATTTATAATAATACTACTAGAGAATTATGCCTTAATAAACTTTGATGAAAGTGCAAGGACCCACAAACTATCCAAGTTCTTAGACAACTTGATGATATTATGCTTGGAAATGTTGTGCCTCCCAAGTATGCTAACCTAGGTAGTCCTGTAGAAGACATCCATATCAATGACTCTCATACATAATGCTTTGATTAACTTAGGGGTGGACAAAAACATTATGATAAAAGAAACTATAAAACCCTACAACTCATAAATCTTCACCCTACTCCCATGGTGTTGCAATTAAACTTGGAGTGATTGAAGACTTAGTTATTACCCTTGGTTCGTGGGAGTGTCCTACATACTTCATGGTCCTATAGCTAAAGGCCAACCTTGGAGGGTATCCTCTTATTCTTGGAAGACCCTGGTTGGCTATAGATGATGCATTTATTGGCTATATATTAGGAAATATGCTCATTTATAATGGGAATGTGACAAAGAAGCTGGTCCTATACCCACCAATCTAGCTATCCTTAGTTACGGAACAACCCTTATAGCTAGAATCTAAAGATAATGACCAATATTTGATATAGACATTGATGACCATAGAACACAACTAGTCATATTAGACACTCATGATAAAGATACAATTCTTTCCAACATTGTACAAAACACATATAGCATTGACCCCTAAACTGATAACCATTTAAGATGTATGTCTTGTTCGCTCAATAATTTTCTTCCTATAGCTGAGGATTCAATTTTTACAGTAGGAGTCCACATATTTCATCAGTTACTACCTCATAGTTGTATCCTCAATACACTGTTAGAATATTGATTCAATGGCAGCATTGTTTAATAAAATTGATATATTCCCCAATAAGCCACTGAATATCAATAACTTAGGTTGAACTTGTAGTAGTAGAGTCAACTAATCACCATGATTTAATGCTATAAAATAGCATTTGCATGGGATTATCATGAGATGAAGGGGATCAACCTAGACCTTTGTACTCACCACATTCACATCAAAGAGGCTTGCAAACTTACTAGGCAACCACAACGAAGGATGAACCTTATAGTTTGAGACATTGTAAAGGAGGAATTACAAAAACTCTTAGATGTAGGCTTCATCTATCCTATATCTAATAGCTAATGGGTTTCACCTCTTGTCAATGTGCCTAAGAAAGGAGGCAAGTGGTGTATTTTTATATATTACAAGGAACATAATGCTACCACAAGGAAGGATCATTTTCCTCTTCCTTTTATTGATCAAGTTCTGGAAACATTAGCTAGCAAATGATACTTCTCCTTCTCGGATGAAATCAACTAATATAACCATACCAAAATTGCACCCAAGGACCAGTATAAAACTACATTCATATATCCCTGGGGTATGTACACATATGCAGTCCTTCCATTTAGGTTATGGAATGCCCCTACTAATTTCTAGTGGGATATTTTAAGTATTTTCTTTGATCTAACACCTAATTGTTTAGAAATTTATATGGATGACTTCATGCTCTATGAGAATTCATATGAGGAATCCCTTGCCAACTTGGAGAAAGTCTTACAACTCTGCCAACACCACAACCTATCTTTGAGCAATGAGAAATATTACATGATGATGACAACAGGAATTATGATAAGACAGTTCATTTCTCTTATATGAATCCAAGTAGATCCTACTAAAGTTGAAGTTATCACAAACTTGGCAAATCCACAAAAATAAAAGGATGTTAGGATATTTCTTGGACATGCTAAATATTATTGAAGATTGATCAAATATTTTAGTAAAATATCAACACCTTTATTGTGCTACTTGATAAAGATGCTTAATTTGTTTGGCAAATACATGCTAGAAAGAATTTGAAGCTCTTAAAGATTTACTGATCAAAACTTCAATGTGTGTGGATGAGATTGGAAAATTCCTTTTCACATTCACATTGATACATTTGACACAACTATCTAGGAGCTATCCTAGGACAAAAAGACAACCCATTATAATTGTTGACCTATTTTTCCTCTGTCCAGAGTTAAATAGCTCACCTTATATTTTCCTTGAAAATCCTTCAGAAAATAACCCTACAAGGCTTAAATCCTTCAAATACTCATGCTATGCCTTGCCCAAAAATCCGAAAATCTTACCTTGAGAACCCTTGCAGAAAACCCAGAAAAACCCAGAAATCTTTTGTCTTCAAGTGCCTTCCATCGCAGAGATTTCTCAATTATATATACTTAGTCATTTTATATGCAATTGTGTGTTTCTTTGTTTCTATGTTTGCATTATATGTTCATATATACAATTGCACATACAAAGGAAAAGATACAAGGGGAAGATGCAAAGAATATATACATCGACAATATACAAGGTAGTTTTAAAGGGTCATTGGCCAGACTTCCCATATCGGCAACTTAGCTAAAGGTTCCCCTGATGGCTGATGCAATATATAAAGGCAATGATACTAAGGGATATGTATGTAGTTTTGTTTGTATATTGCGTGTGCGCGATATACAAGGCAATATACAAAGCGCACATGCAAGGCGAGATACAAAGGGTGGGGTCCACCAATTGCATATATATACAGTTGCATGTTTGCACATACAATCGAACATACAAGGGAATATGCAATCTTGATATGCAAAGCCCGGACCTGAAATGAATATACTTTTTGGTTGATAAAGGCTGAGGTCCACTTGTATGCATGTTTTGCTTGTATATTCGCATTGTATATGTGATATACAAGGCCGACATACAAAGGGAAAACATACAAGATGGACCCGACTGGGAAGTCAAATTGGCAAATTCAAAGGGTGGGGTCCGCAGTTTGTATGTTAAGTACATTATATATGCTGAAATATAAAGAAGAAGAGATACAAGTTGGACTTCTTGCAAAATTCCAATATAATTGATAGTCTCTTTTGAGTTCCATATGGTATGTATATTTGCGATTGTATGTTTGCATATACAATCAAATATACAAAGGGTTGCATGCAATGGTTTTCAGCGTGACAAAGTGCATCGGCCGCTCTATTTCTAGTCATTTCGATAGTTGATAAGGAGGACGCATTGTTCAGCGATGGGTCTCAAAGCTCAACTTGACGACCAATCAGGTGATGACACATGGCGGGGGCATACATGCAAAAGGTAATACAAAAGTAAAGGCCCGTGACTGTATGTTGTAATTGTATCTTTACACATACATTTGCACATACAAAGCATACATACAAAGGGTGATGCTAGGGTCAGGATCATTTTTGAATGTTGGCGATTGTATGTATATACTTTTGCACATACAGGTATACATAAAAAGCACATGTAGGGGCATCGACGAGACCACAGTGTATCAGCGACTCAACACATTTTCTCCCCGTCAGCCCGATACATACAAAGCAGTTTGCATATGAAGGCAATATACAAGTGCAGTTTGACCATAGCTTTGACTGTGAATATCTTCCTCATCCTGGTGAATTTCAACATGCTTTAAAAGGAAAAATGCTTATTTTTGCCTCCTCTTTTATTTGGTGGGCTTTTGAGGGGAATATTCTTACTTTCAAATTTTGAATATGGATTTGCATGCTCAATCGACTGGACGTTTCAGCGACCAATTTGAGTTATGCAGATGCAGATATTTGTGGTATTTATGGGTGCAGATTGATGATTCAACAACTTACATTGAAGACTAAAAATATCTTCCATCTACCCCAGTTCCAAATCTTTTATTCCATAACTTCTTGCAGATGGACGTCCCTTCAGACATAGATATTTTTCTGTTATGACTCATGGGGTGAACTTTTGTAACCAACTTAGGGCAATTTGAAAATGCTATATATGCATAAGCTTGAGATGTAAATAGGGTTGGAAATTTTTAGTATTCAGTCTTTCTGTTTCCAAACATAGCTTCCTGCTACTGTAACTATGCCTTCCTATTGAATATATGCAAGTTATCTTACCTCTTTTACCAAGTTTTAGTTTAGTGTAAATCTGTATGTGACTGTCTGTGAACATCTTTGTTCCTCTCAATCATTTTGCTTCTTACCTCTGCTAGAATCATCTGAATCTATGTATATCTACTTGTTGTATCTGGTTGTGTTGTGCATTTTCTCAGTTCTATGAAGTTTCTTTTATTCGACTCGGTGAATCACCCTTATTTTCAAGATTTCTTGTTCCATCTTTCATTTTGAAAGCTTCCCTTCTCCCTTTTCCTTTGCAAATTCAGTAGATTTTAGGTGATAACCAGTTAAGGAAGCTGACCTTCTCCGGAGGTTCTTTCCAAACACAGGTGACCCATAGACCTTGGAAAGATCCCATGTTTCTCCAGATTACTAAAGTTTCACAATTGCAGCAAGGGTGTGAATCTGAGAGATAACAATAATATGTAATTTATTTTATCAGTAAAAATCTGCAAGGTGTCAAGCTTAACTATATAGTAATAGAAAAATAATTTCTTGCAGTCATTAATGCCATCAATAAGTTGTCACTCTATCATCGGTTATCCTATTTTTGTTCATACTAACCATGCTATCATTAGATATTTGATGAACAAACTAGTGGTAAGTGGTAGAATATTGTGTTGGATGTTACTACAGGAGTTCAATATTACATTTTTGGATAAGTTTGGTAAAGCTAATGTAGTTGTAAATTTTCTCTCTTGAATCACTTCTAATGAAAATAGCCCCATTGTTGATTCCTTTCCTGACAAATTTTATTTTCATCAATGATTGACACTGCAAGGTATGTAGATATGGCTAATTATTTAGTTGTAGGAAAAGATCCTCTACATTTCTCACAAAAGGAAAAGCAAAGTTTAGTGGAGAGAAGTATCCCTTATTCATGGATATCAAGATATATCTTCTTTATTAGACCTAATAATGTCATGCACTGGTGTATTAGGGAGGACGAGTCTTTGACATCCTCCAAGCTTGTCACGATGAACCATCTGGAGGAGATTTTATAGCCAAGAGGACTGCTTCCAAGGTGTTGACCACTGGATACTATTGGCCTACATTACACAAGGATGCCATTTCGTATACACGTCATTTTGAATGCTACTAGAGGATGGGAAAGCTTGCTTGATCAGATGAGATGCCCTTGTAGCCACAACTAGTATTAGAGCCATTTGATAAATGGAGACCAGATTTTATAGGACCCATTGATCCACCATCCAACTAGGAGTATATATTGGTATGCACAAACTGCTTAACCAAATGGGTAGAAGTGAAAGATTTAGCACATGCAAGAGATGAGAAAGTAGCAGAGATTTTGTATGAAGAGATAGCATGATGTGTTTATCAAAACTAAGGAATTCCAAGTACAAAGATCATCATAAAAAGTTGTAGACATGATGGCTTGGTACATATGAGATAAAAGTAATGTTTCCAAATGAAGTAGTCAAGTTGACAACCATCAATCAGGTCTAATTTTGTTGATGGTCAATGGCCACTGCCTCAAGTTCTACAAGAGGCCACTCATAAGAAAGCATTTATCCAAAAGTTCTTTGATAAATAACAACCTCGTAGGATAATGACCTATCTTGATTACTAGAAACACATTATGGCACAACAATTGCAATAGTGGATAATCCTACAAGCTCAAATGTTGCCCCTCCTAAGGTATGATTTCATTCCTTTTTCTTGGAAAACTAATTTTTTGGCCAAACTTTGTTTTTCTATAGGTGGTCCAACATTATTACAGGTCCCTTGGAGTCAAATCTAAGTGGTTATAGGTAGATTGACATTTGTTGTAGGTACTTTATTTTTGATGAGATCTTAGAGGTGATCCTGCAACCACCATAAGGCTCCAAAATCATGGATGCAGAACATATCACTAGCACCTGCACGCTAATTTTTCCATCATCATTGCTACTTGATTACCAAATTCTCATTATGTACATGAGGATTCCCCCTCAATGCAACTCCAACAAACCTTGTCCAGTCTAACTTGATTACAATTTAGCAGCTAAGTAAGACAACATTCCCTAGTTCATGTAGAGATTGTTTGTTCAAATCAACAATACAAACTTCCCTTATTTTATCTCCAACTGCTTCTTTTGGTAGGCTTGATGGCCCCTATCCTAGGCTACCATTAGCCTCCCCCAACAATTGGACCTTATGCTACAAGAAGTTGGCTTTATGTCCATATTTCCATCAATAATATCACCACATCCCATTCCTATTCTCACCAATTTTCATCACTCTGGTACAACATCCATCCTTCAATTCCAGTTTGACATTAGTCAGTCAACACCATTCACATTCAAACTTCCATGCAACCACATGCACTTCACACCACTTCACCATACCATAATCGGTAATTAAGTACATATTCCTCGGATAAGATGTTATTTATTTTGTAAATTGCTTTTTTATATCAATCATTTAATTACATATGTATTTAAATGGTGCTTTATTTAAATCATGTCATCAATACTTCCCATCCACTACTACATTGCCATTTGTTGTACTCAACCTTCATCACCCAAGCAACTTGTTGGTTTTTTCCCAGACTGGATGCTTATTCCCAGATTTCCCTACAAGGTAGCCATCAATGATCAACAGGATCTCTGGGCCAGGGGCCAACAGTGTAGGAGATAGACTCTATATTTTATCTCCTCTTCTTCTTCAGGCTCTGCAAAACCTAGGGGGGTATTCCCTACTCAACATCCATGAGGATATACATACAAGGCTAGGATGCTGACAGAAAGCAGATAAGTCCTCCTGTAAGTAGACCAAAACTGTAAGATAAGAGCAAAGGGGCTAGCTTTGGGCCTATTTGCAGTTGTAGACAGAGGATTGAGGATCCTAAAACTAATTCTAATGTCCTAATGGTTGTTTTAGATTTTGATTTTGATTTTATATTTGGATGCAAAGCTGGACATGGTATATAACACAAAGACAAAGCTAGATTGGTGCTTATCCAGGGCCTGGAGTTAATAGACATACACCTGTGAATGATATGCATGGACAACTAAAACTGGATTTCAGGGGGATACATATGATACCTGCCTTACAGATATCTCCCAATACAGAGTGTTAAGCTATCTATACTTATGGCATCCCTACTGCAGTATACCCTTCCCAATGTTCAATCTAAGAACAATTTAATCTACCCCTTGAGTAGAAGTTAAGAGATCAGACATTCAACAAAGGAATTCTATGTTCTAGAGTCTCAAACATTGCTTAAATATCTAGACTCAGAAGAAAGATACATGCAATACTGGAGACAGAATTAACAAAACACATGCTAACATAGCATTTCTCATATAAAATTAACCATGAAATCAATGGATTCATGCAAAAACATACAACAAGAGATACATAAACTCACAGGTTTTGCTGTACAGAGCAACCAAATCAACTGTATTGTATTACAGAGCCAAATGTTCAACTTTCAACAACCTAAAATGAGTAACACTTCCTGCTTATATTAGCCAGAAAGTGTACCACAACAATTAATTACAAGGCTTTTACAAAAATCTGCCAGATACAGATCCTTCAAAGGAATGGCACTCAAAATTTATTGCTGCAGAGACAGAAAGTAGACAATGGTGGCCTCGAACCCTATGCCACCATCTAGAAGTCCTCACGCCAAAAATCAGGTACATGACTGTTCAACAACTCACCCATGCCCTAGCTACAGTCGCCATTGATGGCTCAACCACCCGCGGCCTACCTGGAAACCGTCACTGCGTTCAAGCAGAAGTTCTTGCCAAAATGCATTTTACTGAAGTTTCAAATGTGCAGGAAGAATAGTCCCACATTGGTGCTGCGGAGACTACCTTAGTAGTTTAAAAGCATAGTCACTTGCATAATAGGTGTCGAGTGCTTTTTCCACGCTCAACACACGCTCCTTCACCCAAAGCCCATTGTCGAGATCAACACCATCAGCCAAGCCCACGAATCTCCTACCGACCTCAATTGTCCTGCCGACCGCTACCTTCGCATTCCCCTCCATCGGCCAGAGATGCACCATCGGGCCAACTCTTCAGATCTCCACCGATAGTATGAGTCTCTTCGATGACCAGCTTGCACCCCGTTAGCAGTTACCATCCTACCACCATCGGCCAGACCAATATCATCGGCCAAGCAAAAAACCCCTCGGCCGACACAGCCAATCACGCCGATGAACAACTCCTGAAAGCCTCCAACATCCCCATCGGCCAGAGAAGAACCATCAGCCTAGCCAAAAGCTCCTTCATCGACAGACCAACTCTCACCGATGACCACTCCAAATCCTCATCGGCCTGACACTACCCCATCGGCGGACCCTCCAATAGTTAGCCCGATAGTCCATGTCACACCGAAACCAACCTTGCAAACCACTAACCTTCCATCGGCCAGAGGCAAACCGTCGGGCCAAGACTCCACCATCTACCCAATGATGAACGTTACGTCGATAAGACCAAAATCATAAGGCTTTGAACCATTGAACCCTGAACCAGTTCAACCTGATGGTTCAAAAGAGAAGTTCAACCAAGAAGTTCAACGCCGATAACACAGATGAACAAAAAATTCACTGACGGGAAAAGATGAAGCCTAAGCCCATGAACCGTTGAACCTTGAACCAAAAGGGTTCAACGCGATGGTTCAAAATGATGGTTCAAGCAAAATCTGAGTACCCAAAAAGAAGTTTCGTCGATAGAGAAAATCACAGCGATGAATAAGGAAACTTAGGGCCCAAAAAGGAAAAAACCCTCCAACATCCTGCGCTCAGATCCAGACCAAAATTAGTGCTAACACTAGCTCCGAATGGGGACGTGCAGGTGAAAAACCTACAGCGAGAACCAGATCTCTAGGTAGACCAGGCAAAAAAGCCAAAAAAGCACGAACTGTATAGAACATTTACACTATATACATATTTTTACAAATGTGCACAGCGACAAGTCATCTATGCAAAATAGAACTTAAGGAATTGGCCATGCACAGGCAATTCCAGAAATTCACCATCTAGGGCCTGGAGGAAATAAGAATCCTCCCCATGAATACTGCAAATCTGATATGGGCCCATCCATAAGGGTTCAAACTTACCATGTTTACCCTTGTCCTGATTTTTTGCATTCCAGATGAGCACCAGATCATTGACTTGAAACTTCCTTTTTGTAGCTCTCCTGTCAAATTGATATTTCATATCTTGTTGTCTCTTAAGGTTAATCTGGTGTGCTTTCCTTCTATTCTCATCCAATGCAACCAGCTGATTCACTCTTTCTATCATGGAGTCTTCAATCTCCTCATCATTCTCCTGGATGAATCTGTAAACTGGTAGGAGATTGTTTATGGGCAACCTGGCTGATGCACCATATACAAGCTCAAAGGGTGACATTCCAATAGCCTTTTTTACTGTCACTCTGTCAGCCCATATTGCTAACTTTAATTTTGAGTCCCAAGCTCTCTTATTCTTGTCCAGTATCCTCTTGATAATTTTCATGATGCTTTTATTGCTTGATTTTGCTTGACCATTTCCTTGTGGGTGGTATGGTGATGCATATGATAGATTTATCCCATACCTGTTGCAAAAATCAACAAATTCACCTGATCTAAAACACATAGCATTATCAGTGACTATCTTGAATGGTACTCCAAACCTGATGATAACATTTTTCAGTATGAAATCCATCACCACCTTACTTGTAGCTCTCTTAGTTGGAATGGCCTCAATCCATTTGGTAAAGTAATCAGTTGCCACTAAAATCCAACTGTGTCCCCCACTTGACTTGTCTGCAATTTCCCCTATGAAGTCAATTCCCCATTGCTGAAATGGAGCATCCATAGTTACAGTTCTGAGGGGTAAAGCACCATCATATCTCAATTTTCCTGAGAATCTTTGGCAAGGGTCACACTTCCTTACTAACCTTTGTGCATCTGAAAAGAGAGTGGGCCACCAATATCCTGCTCTGAGAGTCTTATGAGCTGTTGTTTGGGTAGTATAATGTCCACCACACAATCCTTTATGCATATCAATCAAAACATTGTTAGCCATATCCTCATCCACACATCTCAGCAGCACACCATCAAGGTTTTTCTAGTATAGCTCACCTTGAACAATAACATACCTGATTGCATGTAACTTTAAAGTCCTCTTTTGACTGTCACTGAAATGGGAAGGACAATTCAGATTTTGCAAGTAGTAGATAATATCCTTGTACCATTCAGATCTTGATACATTTACACTCTCATTTTGGACTGCATTAACTTGGCATGCTTCTAAGTTTGATTGTGCCATCATCTTGGCTAATCCTTGTCCTCTTACCAACTTGGTAATTTGTATGTCTATGTTGAACTCTTGCAGTTTGTTTATCCATCTGCACCTTCTTCCGGTCACCTCCTGTTGAGTGAATATGTCTTTGACTGCTGCATGGGGTACATATGCAATTATATGTGATCCTACCAGGTATGGTCTGAAACTTTTGATGGCTCGGACTAGTGCATATGCCTGTTTTTCCATAATATCATACTTCAACTCAAAAGCCTGCAAGGACATACTGAAGAAAGCTATGGGCTGTTCAAAACCATCTTCATTTTTCTGTAGCAAACATGCAGCAACAGTGTGAAAGGAAGCAAATGAAAATACTTGGAATGGCTTAGAAAAATTAGGAGATTTAAGAACAGGGGCCATCTTGATTGCCTCTTTGATACTCTGAAATGATTCTATTGCTTCACTTTCCCAGTTGACAGTTGCATCCTTCTTCATCATCTTGGAAATGTTCCTTGTGGTTTCTACAAAGTTGGGAACAAATCTCCTAACAAAATTTATCTGTCCAAAGAAGGACTAAACTCCTTTTACAGTTTTTGGCATTTGAATTCTGTCAATAGCAGCCACTCTCTCTGGATCTATCCTAACTCCATCCTTGGAAACAATGTGTCCCAGGAGCTTTCCTTCAACTACCCCAAAGGCACACTTCTTTGGATTTAAAGAAATGCCATACTCCAGTGCTCTTATGAAAATCTGCTCTAGATGCAAACAATGCTGCTCTTCCTTCTTTGAATATGCAGTCAAGTCATCCTGATATATAGCCAGGATTGAATCAATCAACCCTGCAAAAGCAACATCCATTGCTCTTTGAAATGTAGCACCTGCATTTGTTAGTCCGAAGGGCATTCTAACATACACATAAGTTCCCCATGGAGTGGTGAAGGCAGTCTTATACTGTTCTGATTCCTTTACCTTCACCTGATTATAACCTGAAAATCCATCCATCATGGATAAGAGTTCACAACCAGTCACTCTCTGCAACATAGCTTCCATATTAGGCAGTGGATAGTTATCCTTTAAAGAGGATACATTCAAGTTCCTGAAATCAACACAAGGCCTAATGTCACCGTTCTTTTTTCTGACTAGGACAAGGTTAGACACCCAAGTTGAATGTCTGATTGGTACAATTATTCCAGCTTCCCTAAGCTTTTTAAGTTCTTCTTGCATCTTTGGAACTAAGGTAGGATTAATAGGTCTTTGCCTCTGTCTGAATGGCTTAGCTCCAGGCTTCAATGGGATCTCATGCTGGAATAGATCTTCCCTATAAGCTTTTAGGTCCTCATATGACCAAGCAAAAACATGTTTATATCTTTTCAGTAATGCAATCAGCATACTCCTGATGTGTGGTTTGAGCTGTTTACCAATGTATACCTTCTTGGGGGCCTGAGATGTCCCCAAATTTATCTCTTCTAAATCTTCCTTGTTTGTGGGAGATGTCCTTGTGACCAATTTGTCTCTACTGTCAAAAGCTCTTTCCAAAGCTACTAACCCTCTACGGATTTTATTAGTCTTCAATTGAATTATCTCTTTTCCCACAAGAGTTTCTTTTCCATCTATAGTCTCTACAAAAGCTTGGAAATCAATTTCTTGATTCTCATATTCATCTATGCAGTGCAAAAATTTTAACAAATCCCTATCATCATTAAACACTTGCCAACTGCATATATTTTCTGGTACTGCAGGCCTGATTTTAACTTCTACATTTGTAACATCTGACAGAGTGATGTCATCTAGCCTTATTGCAACATTAGCTAAGAAATCAGCCATAACATTCTTTGATCTCTCTACCCAGCCTATTGAAAATGCATCAAATAGTTCAATGGTATCCCAAATAGCATGCTTGTATTGTTTTAATCTTTTATTTTTTGAAGCATACCTATCTCTAATTTGGGATACAATCAACTTAGAATCCCCAAATACTCTTAGCATCTTAATTCCATGTTTGAGAGCTATATTTAGGCCTAAGATTAAAGCCTCATATTCTGCAATGTTGTTTGTGCAAACAAACCTCAGCAAGAAAGAAAATTTGAGGAGCTTACCAGTTGGAGACAGGAAGACAACTCCAGCTCCAGAGCCTTCTTTTGCACAAGCTCCATCAAAATACATGGTCCACAGACCCTGCTGGTCCAGCTCTTTAATGCAGACATTTTTTTTTAATCTTCTCTATCATCTAAGACAACCTTGAAGTTATCACAGTCAGTGTTTACAAAGCATATCTGTTCCTCTGCTTCTTGGTCTTCCACTGTCTCTGATGATCTCTATTCTCTGATTAGCTTAACATCCCTGCCATTCATTGGAATCATGGCATATGACAGGTCAAGCTGCATACTTCCACCAATTAATGCAGCCCATCTTCTTGACAGCAACATACCATACTGTGGCTTGATGTCAACCACTGTTATATTCATTTTATATCTCTTTTCAGGAAATGCTGCCAGTTTGAAATCTACATCCTTCATGATTCCAATAACTGGTACCTCTCTGGCATCCATAGCATAACATTTTCCACATGCCTTGTCAATTTTCAATCCAGCTTGTTGCATGATGGCCAAAGGCATGACATTTGTAGATGCTCCAGAGTCAAGCATACAATTTTTGATTATTTTTCCATTTATAACCAGGGATACATAAAATGGTTCCACTTGTGAAGGACACTTTGTCATAGTCACTCCTAAATAGACTTCAGGAGCCTCATCTTCTTCATTATACATGACATGTTTCTCACCCTGGGTCTGAACATTTTGTTTAGCTTGAAAAGGCACCCCTGAAATTAGGGATACTGTCCTATTCTTAATCTCTTCAACCTTCATCAGTTCCATAAGTGGAACAGAGACTTTTACCTGGGAGAGGACTTGAGCTATATCAAATGGAGCATAATTTTGTATAACAGTTGTAGCTTGCTCCACAATCTTGTTTTTATCCTGAGCTAATTTAGCTTTTACTTTCATAGTTCCCTGATCATCATTCTTGTCTTGGGAACCTTTGCTTTGATCTTTAGCCTGAGGGATTCTATTTTCTGGTCCTTGAGATTCATGACCTGTTCTATGTCTAAAATTCTGTTTATTATTACCCCACTACCTTTTTTGTGATTCAATCCCCTTATGACCATGCACTGGCTGACCTGCAGAAATACCTTCTGGCTGATGTGGGCTGCTTACTTGATTTTTACCTCTGAGATTGTAGTTGCTCTTGACTTGAGCAACTGCTGTAGCTGTGAAGGCCCTAATTTCCTCATCAGAAGGTCATTGTAAGTTACTCAGAAAATTATGCGAGCTCTAAGCATACACATAGCTCTCTTCATTACCTTCATCATAAAAGTCCTGTTGACAGGCCCGAATTCCATCATCTGTACTCTCATCAGCATCATAAATGGGGTATCCATTGTTTGTGGACATCATATTAACATCATCATCTTGCACATAATGTGGCTCATTGCATTCATTACAAGATGTAGTATTATCACACAAGGACTGAGCAATCATACACTGTGACTGTGAATGTGGCATCTGACAAATTATACACCATGGAGTACTATCAACAATATTTACAGCTTTCTTTAGAGGATCAGGAGTTTCTTTGACATGTTGAGTCCTCTGATTTGTGTTGTTATGTGGGAATATAGGCTTACCATTATGCCAATTGGTATTATAAGGCATATCATGCAATGATGGCCTCTTTTCCTGCCTTTGATAGACTTGCCTATCAGGACCTATCCCTTTTTCACTTCTAGCTAGTCTGTAGCTTAGGTCCTTAACAACATTTGCCAATTTGTCTATCTTATCTTCAGGGGCAGATGTATTACCTTGAGTGTTCTGAGGCTTGTTTGGATTCTGCAGAATTTTCACATTATCCCTTCTATTAGTCTTGCCTGATGCTTTCCTATTGATCTCAATATTTACTGCAATTCTGAAAGCATCCCTGATAGTAGCAAGACTTTTATCTCTTAATCCATATGCAGTTTTTGCATCAAAGGCGTTGATATACAATATTATGCACATAGGTTCATTTGGCCTCATGTGATGTGGCAATTTGTTTAACACTTTAGTAAATCTTGCATTAAAATCCGCAACCTGCTCATTTGACCCTTTGGTGATACTAGTAAACTCATTTACAAAAAAGCTAGGGTCAGTTTTGTCACCATATTGCTCCTTGAACATCCTTTTAAAATCATCCCATGATGAAATACTCCAGTCAGGCAGATTCTTATACCATTCCCTTGCCTCATCTACTAAAGATTGCATGAATGACTTCATGAAAACATCCTCATGTTCAACCTCAAAGTTATCCATGACATTTTGAAAAGCTTTTATATGATCTTCTCCTGACACTGTGTTGTTTCCTAAAAATTTAGGCACTTGCAGCCTCAGATGCTTGTCAATGGGGTTAGGATACCCAGGAATACCATCAAATACCAGCTGTCTGAATCTATCTAACTGCATGGGCTGTCTGTCAAACTGATTAATATTAATATTTCTGTTTGCATTCTGGTTTCTTACATTGTTCAGTGGTATCCTAGCATCATTCACATTTTGTCTCTCATCATTATGCTGATGTTGCACTTCATTTCTTTACTGATGTCTCTACACATTTGCATTCTCAAGGCTAGGAATTGAATCATTTTGGGCAGCCCTTAAAGCTTGCACTTTCTTCCTCAGGTCATCTTTGATTGTTATTGCCTGCTGATATTTGAACTCGGCCCTTAAGCTCCTAATTTCATTAGCTAGTTCTTCCTCGCTAGGCCTAGAGGAGGATGGTTTTACCATATTCTGATCTTCATCTTCATCATCCCTCAGAGACTCTGCCTCTTCAAACCTTTCACTAGGGTCTAGAAATGGGCGTTCTTGGAACACCTCTGACCTCATTCTCACGCTACCACCCTGTTGCCTCTCATATGCACCTTGAATATCAGCTTCTGCATTTGAAAAGTAAGGCACATGCTATCCTGATGGCCTAGGGTTATCTTGCATATCATCATTTTTTCTGGGGGAACCCTCATGACTGACTGAGACAGCTCCCTTTCTTCTGTACATCATTCTTCTTGTTACTGGTAACTCTTCAAATAAAGGATTTTGTTGGGATCTTCTCCCCTGCATATAAATTTTACTTTGACCGGTTGGGAGATTACTTCGGAGTCGCCACCTATTACTAGGAACTATTTTCTTTTAAAAATTAGGGTTCTTTCACAAACTCCCCAGCAGAGTCGCCAATTTCTGTTGGTGACTCGGATGGGCACACAGATATTTCACCAGGGAGGACAAAAATAACAATTTTCAAATCACCATTCCCCAGTAGAGTCGCCAATTTCTATTGGTGACTCGGATGGGTCACAAGATATAACCCTTTCTCAAATTTCCTTCCCAGCAGAGTCGCCAATATCTGTTGGTTTTTTCCCAGACTGGATGCTTATTCCCAGATTTCCCTACAAGGTAGCCATCAATGATCAACAGGATCTCTGGGCTAAGGGCCAACAGTGTAGGAGATAGACTCTATATTTTATCTCCTCTTCTTCTTCAGGCTCTGCAAAACCTAGGGGGTATTCCCTACTCAACATCCATAAGGATATACATACAAGGCTGGGATGCTGACAGAAAGCAGATAAGTCCTCCTGTAAGTAGACCAAAACTGTAAGATAAGAGCAAAGGGGCTAGCTTTGGGCCTATTTGCAGTTGTAGACAGAGGACTGAGGATCCTAAAACTAATTCTAATGTCCTAATGATTGTTTTAGATTTTGATTTTGATTTTATATTTGGATGCAAAGCTGGACATGGTATATAACACAAAGACAAAGCTAGATCGGTGCCTATCCAGGGCCTGGAGTTAATAGACATACACCTGTGAATGATATGCATGGACAACTAAAACTGGATTTCAGGGGGATACATATGATACTTGCCTTACAGATATCTCCCAATACAGAGTGTTAAGCTATCTATACTTATGGCATCCCTACTGCAGTATACCCTTCCCAATGTTTAATCTGAGAACAATTTAATCTACCCCTTGAGTAGAAGTTAAGAGATCAGACATTCAACACAGGAATTCTATGTTCTAGAGTCTCAAACATTGCTTAAATATCCAGACTCAGAAGAAAGATGCATGCAATACTGGAGATAGAATTAACAAAACACATGCTAACATAGCATTTCTCATATAAAATTAACCATGAAATCAGTGGATTCATGTAAAAACGTACAACAAGAGATAGATAAACTCACAGGTTTTGCTGTACAGAGCAACCAAATCAGCTGTATTATATTACAGAGCCAAATGTTCAACTTTCAACAACCTAAAATGAGTAACACTTCCTGCTTATATCAGCCAGAAAGTGTACCACAGCAATTAATTACAAGGCTTTTACAAAAATCTTCCAGATACAGATCCTTCAAAGGAATGGCTCTCAAAATTTATTGCTGCAGAGACAGAAAGTAGACAATGGTGGCCTCAAGCCCTGTGCCACCATCTGGAAGTCCTCACGCCAAAAATTAGGTACATGACTATTCAACAACTCACCCATGCCCCAGCTACAGTCGCCATTGATGGCTCAACCACCCGCAGCCTACCTGGAAACCGTCACTGCGTTCAAGCAGAAGTTCCCGCCAAAATGCATTTTACTGAAGTTTCAAATGTGCAGGAAGAATAGTCCCACATTGGTGCTGCGGAGACTACCTTAGTAGTTTAAAAGCATAGTCACTTGCATAATAGGTGTCGAGCACTTTTGCCACGCTCGACACACGCTCCTTCACCCAAAGCCCATCGCCGAGATCAACACCATCGGCCAAGCCCACGAATCTCCTGCCAACCTCAATTGTCCTGCCGACCGCTACCTTCGCATTCCCCTCCATCGGCCAGAGATGCACCATCAGGCCAACTCTTCAGATCTCCACCGATAGTATGAGTCTCTCCAATGACCAACTTGCACCCCGTTAGCAGTTACCATCCTACCACCATCGGCCAGACCAATATCGTCGGCCAAGCAAAAAACCCCTCAGCCGACATAGCCAATCACGCTGATGAACAACTCCTAAAAGCCTCCAACATCCCCATCGGCCAGAGAAGAACCATCGGCCTAGCCAAAAGCTCCTTCATTGACAGACCAACTCTCACCGATGACCACTCCAAATCCTCATCGGCCTGACACTACCCCATCAGTGGACCCTCCAACGGTTAGCCTGATAGTCCATGTCACACCGAAACCAACCTTGCAAACCGCTAACCTTCCATCGGCCAGAGGCAAACCGTCGGGCCAACACTCCACCGTCCACCCGATGATGAACGTTACACCGATAAGACCAAAATCATAAGGCTTTGAACCATTGAACCCTAAACCAGTTCAACCCAATGGTTCAAAAGAGAAGTTTAACTGAGAAGTTCAACGCCGATAACACAAATGAACAAAGAATTCATTGACGGGAAAAGATGAAGCCTAAGCCCATGAACCGTTGAACCTTGAACCAAAAGGGTTCAACGCGATGGTTCAAAATGATGGTTCAAGCAAAATCTAAGTACCCAAAAAGAAGTTTCGCCGATAGAGAAAATCACAGCAATGAACAAGGAAACTTAGGGCCCAAAAAGGAAAAAACCCTCCAACATCCTGTGCTCAGATCCAGACCAAAATTAGTGCTAGCACAACTCATGACTGCACTACACCTCCCATGTCATTTGAGGACAAGTGAGATTTTGTCGAAGGGTGATAGCATGCATTTCAACATGTTATTGAATTCTCCATAATTACCATTATACATTTGGAGGTACAAATAATTATGGCAACTTAACCTCCAAGAATTACCAACTTAACTGTCCCCTTTCCACACACATATTCTTTTGGCCTATTTTTTCATGCCTTTATCAAAACTACCACCATTTTGAATACTCCTTACTACAGGTCTACCTAACACCATGGGAAGTGACATTATCTAGCATGAGCCTATAGATCATATAGCCTTGTTGAGTGATAATGCAATATTGCCTGTTTTCCAATAGGTAGGATGGATGAGTTATTTTGAAAGGATTGAAAGTTACAATAATGAGATTGCCCATGAATTTGTGAGAACTTTAAATAATGATGTAGCAATGGTTAAGAGGCTTTGGGTGACCCTTTTTAAGGAAATAATGGATGGGGTTTCAGGACTACCTATTGTTGGTGAGTAGTGGTTAGCAAGAGCTGAAAAAAAAGATGCTAGGAATGAGTTTGCCATGCCTAGTGAGAGATTCGAACACTCCTCACGATGATGAGAAGGTTGTCACTACCTAGATTTTAGGCTGAAGTAGCAACCTACATTATCAAATATATTACATGATGAGGGAGGTAGTCTCTACTCTATATGATACATTTCAAACTTCTTCTCCATATCTGTCATAAAAGGTTGGTCAATGTCCCTAACTTTCTATTTGATCTACTTCAAAGAATGACCAAGGAATATCAGAAAAGAAGACCCAATGCCCTTTCCCACCAGTGTTTAATTCAATTGATTATTAAGAAAAACTTGCATGATTAGTTTCTAGATGTTTCATAGGAAAATTTTCATGAATTAAACAACATTGGGGCATTGGACACCATTGGGAAAGGCCCTCATTGAAGGAGGCTAAGAAAAAGACAACTTCTAATAAGACAAGAAGAACCCAGGAGGTAGAGAAGGTTGAGATTACATCTAGACTCTGATGAGGGAGAAGAGAGAAGAATTGAGCATAGGGGGTAGATCTTGAAATGACACAAGCAAAGCCTAAAGCAACACAAGCAGAGCTTGCAACAGCATAAGAAGAGCATACAACAACACAAGAAGAACATGCATCACCACAAGTAGCACATGTAGAGATGTAGGTTGTGGAACATGTAGCCAAATAAAATGGCATTCATGAAGTTGTTGATATCCCTTCTTCTTCAAGATGTACAAGGAATAAATAAAAAGTGGCTCCTAAGACTAAAATTTCAAGACCTAGACATTCTCATTGTCTATGAGAAAAGGGATTGAAACAGAAAGTTGCCCATCAACTTCAACACGGAGTTGATTTTTAAAAATATGAATATTCCACAAACACAAGTGAATACATGACAATTTCAAGTAGGTTTGGGTTCCACCTTGATGAAGAGTTAAGTCCCTCATTAGAACCTACAACAAGATAATTTGAGAAAGAGCAAGTTCTTGTAGCCACGAAGGACAATATAGAGTTGTAGGATGCCTTAAGAAAAAATGAATATCTAGAAGCCAGACTGAAAGAATATGAGTACAAAGAAGGAAAACTTGATATATTGGAGGAAGAGATTAAGCAAATAGAAGCAGATCTTGTACAACTTGTAGCTATAGAGATGCCTGCTCGGGACCCGCCCACAACAAAATAACTAGGTATTGAAGAAAAAGACCTTGCATCTTTCAGTGAAATTTCTATTTCTAAACAATATGATACAAGGGCCACATAAGCAAATGAGCCTAGTCTTACAAAATTGCTATGGAAGAGAGATAAGGCCATAAGGGCCATGAAAAATGACTGGGCCTAGGATAAAAAGGAGGTAGAAGCCAAACTAAAAGAAGACTTGAAATATAAATATGAGGAAATAAAGAGGTTGAAAGAAAAATTAGAAAATAATGACACAACATACCATTCAATTGGTTGACTATCATCCTTCTGCAAGAGTTTATACCCTCTATTTAAAGGAACAATGGTTAAGTTTTCAATTCATGAGAATTTATTGTGATTTGTCTCAAAAGGTTGATACACCAAGATAATTTTTCAAAGCCTACCATAGAAGCACAATTGAAATACAAAGCTAAATGTGTGAATTTTATCTCCATGATTTTGTTGTTCCCTACAATTATGAGTGGAACCCCAACTTGTATGTTGGGGATGTATATTTAAAGACATTCTCTTCCTTCATGAGAAATGAGCAAAAGAGAGGCGAGCAGATGAGAAAGTATTATGAATATGAAAAATCTATTCCTCTCAAGATTAGGGGTGATGCTAGAGACTCAGATGCAGTTACAAAGGAATGGGTGCAATTAGTGAACAAACCTAAAGTGGTTGACAAGATTATCTATGACCAACCCACAACATAAAGCTAGTATTTATAATGAGTGCCTCAAATAAGAAGAGACTCATTCAATAGCAACAAGTAGAAATGGCGGGAACTTACACTAGAACTACAAAAAAAGGAGCCATATTCCATGTACTACTATAGGGTAGTTGTCACAAGGGTGTGATGACACATTGACTCAACTAGATAGTTCTAGCTTCGATAGTTACCATTGGCCTTTCCTCCACCCCTTTTTTGGTTTCCAATCCCTAGCTAGAAAGGTGACCAAGAGAATAACAAGGTAGCAGAAGATTTGAGGTGGGAAGGATTGAAGGAAGGAGAGGATTCTACCTAAATAAAAATGAAGTCTCTACTGACTCAATTGACTTCAAAGAACTTTTCTTGATGTATATATAAAGATCATAGTTTCTTGAGGACAAGCAAATGATTAAGTTGGGGGTGTGTTGAGTCCCAAAATTGTCCTCATTAGATACTCTTTATCCCCTATTATGACTTACATTTTGTATATATTTGCATCCTTTGAACACCCTTTTTGGCTAAATACTTTGATAATTGGCAGGCTCATGAGTTGTTTAAGTGCAGCTAAGTGATTTCAATAGAGTTAGCCACTAGTTGTAGCAACTAGGATTTACTACCTACAGTCAAGATTGTAGCTTATCCACATGCAAGATTGTAGCATGCTTGTAACAAAGTGATGAACAAGTAGTTTTTGGACAAATGGAAAACTTTAAATATTCTCATGGATAGATGGAGCTTGCATGCAAAGCTAAACGAGTCAATCAACTCATCCTTATTCTTCTCAACAGATCCTCCATCACTCTTATTTTTGAGCATGTGTAATTATTGTTGTATAGTTCTAATGGGAATATGAATCTTACCACCAATTTCACAGTTTAACTATTGTTCCTAAATAAAGCATCTACCTCCTATAATTTTGGGAGTAGTGGGATGAATGTAGCAGTAGTATTATATATAGTAGAAATAAGGTAACAGACAAGATCTAGTGAAAGATAACAGACATAAAATAAAAGTATTGAGCATATTTTGAATATAACAACATTTGTTGAGATTAATAGAAGACTGAGTTCCTATACCTTTCATTCTAGTTTGTTGTGAGTCATAGAATTGTTCTAATGTAGTTATTGGAGTTTACTTAGTGGGAGAGAGGAAGGCATGATTTTATCCAAGCAAGGGCCCACTTGAGGTGGACTGTAGCTAGGTCTCTATCCTAGATAGCTTAGTTTTCTATGTTCACCATTTAACATACTCTTGTAGGATTTCAATAATCTATAGCCTTTGATTTGTATGTAAGGTTTAATTTTTGAATAGATTTGAAAAAGCTTTCCGATTCTAGAATAAATTTCCTTTGTGTAGTAAGCATTTACTTTCCTTATGTGTTTTGTTTCTTCCCTTGTACATAGCATTAGAACCTCAATTTCCTAAGAATCTAATGCCGTACATACAATAATGATACCATGCCAATAGATACGTCCCTGGGTTGACATTTAATGAAGCATAATCATGAATCTAGTGGTTTCTTGATCAGTGGATAGCCTATCCATCAAGTCATTCGTGAGATTTAGCTGCACCAAGTTTAATTGGGGATTGATTGAGCTCGTCATTCCTAATAGTCACTACCTTAAGATTCTTGTATCCTCATAGAGTGTCTCTGCAAGTTGTAATTTTCATATGACCATACCCCACACTCTCTAAAAGAGAAAAAGGGACAATGTTAATTGTTGCCCCATCATTGATGAGGGTTGTTTTATTACAACTATCATAGATCCATACCTATAAATAAAAGGCATGATTTCCTCTCCTTGACAACTTCATTTCAATCGATATTTACTTGAGATCAAAGCAAAATACCAAATCATGTAGTTCTATGTCTAGGGGACAAAATTTAAGGTCTACTTGATTAATTTACTCTCCTAGAGGTGGATTTATGTGATTTAAATATTTTATCCCAATTTCCTCTAAGAGGGTTGCATGATGTGATGGAGAGTTCCTTAAAATATCAATGAAAGAGTTTCATGAATGTCTTCTTAAGGTCTTATATCAGGTTGTATGGACTGATGAGACTTGGTGTAGGGTCTACTATTGAGACCACATGTCCATGGTATTTCTTTTCTAGTATTGAATGGTTCTCTTAGAGGTCCCTATTTTGGATGAGTTCAATTAATCTGAGCATTTTTTTCTCATTTTATGCCCAATTTACTATGGGTATTTGATTCCTTTGACTAGTTAGAAATTGTTGATCTTGATGTGGTTTGGTTGGAAGAATTAGGCTAGTTAAAAATATTGCTATGCTAATGTTATGGAAAGGGATCTTAGTAGATCCTCAAATTTCAATTTTGAGGGGCAACCAACCCTTGATGGTTATGGTTTGGATTGCCTAGATGGATAAGGAATATATTGATAAATAAGAATTATTGTTCCTTTGGGTGGTCTGATATAAACCAATTATACTCTTGGCATGTTTCATTGTCATTCCTACTCTTATAGAACAAGAAAAAAATATCAGGCTTGAAATCCTAAGGCCTTTGATATGAATCATATCAGTTGTTGTCACATGTACACTCATTCTGCTACTACTAGTTTCATTGATAGTAATTATTTCTAAGGGGATAGTCAATGGTGTTGACATTTTGATTCCCCATGTTTGAGTAGTTGTCCCCAATATATAGTTATTTCCATTGTAGTTATGCCTAGACTATTTTTTTTCTTAGTTCTTAGGGCATCTATAACTCCATCTATCATTGCATTTTGATTTTTCTTTAATATTTTAGGTTCTAAGGGGTTACTGTTGTTGTTGTTATTATTTTGAGTGACCAATCTTCTATTGGAATCATATTCTTTCCTTTCACTATCAATTACGACTTGGTTAATCCTAAGAGTTCTTCTGAGAGCCTCTTCATATGATTTGTAAGGGAATTTTTGGGCAATCTCCTCCTATGTGTCTCTATTTAGGGCATGTAGGAAAAGGTCACAAATTTCCCTATAATCCACTTTTAGTGCACTTGTAGCTAAATAGATAACTTATCTTCATCATATTATGAAGTGTGCCACTAACCTGTTGGTTTCCTATTTAACACTTAAGAAGTCTAAAATTCCTATTTTTCCTAGTTTGTTCATGTAAAAAGTGGTGATAAACTCACTAATGATTTGTCAAAAAGAATGAGTTGATTCCTCTAGGATTATGTAATACCAATCCAATGCTATCCCTTCCAAAGTTTTAGGAAGATTCTTGCAACAACTCCATCATAGGGAAGGAGCTCTCAAATAGCCATGGTGTAATCTTTAATGTGGGATTTGGGATCTCCCACCCATTTGAACATAGGTAGTTCAAGGAGTGGTCATGGAAAATTCATGTTATAAATCATATGATCTAAGGGCTCCTTTAGATACTTGAGGTATGTCCTAGAAAAGGGGTCATATGTGGAAGGAGAGATCCATTTGAACATGAACCCTATAGATAGAGCTTGCTAGGTGGACTACACTTGGAAAGGCATATTTAGTTGTTGATATATTAGGAATACTAGATAGATTTGAACAGGTGAGCATCCTAGGGGTTGAAAACCTATTAGGATTGAATTTGATTTAGATTTTAAGTTGTAGGCATCACACCTGGTTAGTGTAGGCTTGCCATGTTGTATGACAAAGGTAAGGGAGGCATGAAACCCTTATTGCTTGCATTTCATAATTAGAAGTTAGCATAGAGGTAGTTGAGCTACCCCTTGACTTGGTTCATTTGTGCCAATGGTGAAAGGATTGGTATGGGGTTGGTACCTTAGAGACCTTAGTGAATCATTAATTTGGGATAGATTTTGGAGCAACCACTCGATACCCCTAGCCTCAAGCATCTTGATTCATTAATATACCATGGTAGTTATGAGTGCCTCTAGGGTTTCTCCTTTTGTGTGTCACATTTTACCACCATGATGTGGGTTCTATTGTTCATACTATGAAGATTGAGTGGCACCATTTTTTGTTACTTCCAATTTATTTTGAAGTCTCACTCTTTGTGTGGAGACGGTCATTTTGAAAGATTGTTTCAAGGGTTGTTTGCACCACTCGAGTATTTTCTAAACCTCTTTTGAGGTGATCCACCACATTGTCAATCTACATGGCCATATCCCTATCGGTGGCTAAACTAGGCTCTTGTCTTTAAATTTCTAACCAAACAAAAACTAGATAGGATCTTGTTTGGCCTAAGTTTGGTTGCAAGACAACTCCTTGATATTGGCCCCATGTGGGCTTATCAAAGGTGTGAATTCTTGGCCCAAAAGGGTGTGGTTATCATGCTCTAGGAATGCACCATATCAATCATTATCCTCATAGTCATACCTATTTGAAACAAGCACCATGGAATTGAAAGGGATGTATTGATCAAGTGAGGGAATGATGGTTTTTCTAGAGGGACTTTGTCTTTAGGTCCTATTGATCTTGACATATTCTAGGGTACCTTAAGTGATACAAAATAAATGAGATAACAAAAGAGAAGGAGAAGTGAAATGCAATGGAATGTGAAAAGTGAGAGAGTGTGTCCTAGAATGATTTTCTCTTCATATTAGATTCACCAAAATATATGTTGCTCCAAATCTACTCACCATGACTATGTATGACTTGGACCTATAACAACACATGCAACACACTTGTGCAACTTACGTGAGGTCAAATTGCTCACATGGTAAAAGCCAATGGAGTATGGAGTGTTGGAAAAACTACCCTCTTCACAGGAAAGGAGATCCCAATGAGTGTCAATAATATTAGTGTGCAAGGTGGGTGTTGTGCCAAATTGATCGCTCACTCCATAAGGAAGGAGTGCTTGATAGTGGATGATAGCATTGAGGGGTAGAGTTATGGTTGGAATGTGTGGGTGTTTTGTGGCAAAATTTTGAAGAGTTATTATTATGACAATTCTTTTGTGGCTAGGTGTGTTGTTGGTATAGATTAAGTCTAGCTTTATTTGAGCATTAGCAAGAAACACATTGAGATGACAACTTTCTATCTTAATCAATTCTTGAAGGAGGACTATTTATCTTTCTCATTTCTTGTTGCTTTCTTCTTAGATCTGTTTTAAGATAACAACTTGCTCCTAAGCTTGTTCTAGGTTGAAGACTTCTTGGTTTATCTAGGTGGTTTTGAGCTCATTTAAAATGGACCTTACCCAATCTTCTCTAACCTTAAGACACATGAGTCTGACAGTGGGAGAGAGAAGGAAGAGGTATGTCTTTCTTTAGATGCTTCTTGTGTGTTTTGTTTGCATTTATTTTGTTCATTTTATATATTGCCTTAGATGTGTTAGCAAGGAATTTTGATTGCTTGATGTTTCCTTGGGTGAAAATGAACTAATTAAATGCTTTAATATAAATGCAAGAAATAAATGATTATCCTATGTTTTGTAGGTTCCCCAAATTGAAATGTGAATTAACTAACTAATGCAATTAAATGATTCTAAATATAATTTAAGAGAATGATTTCAATTTTGTTTTGATTTTGGTTGATTTGATGCAATGATTTACGTGGGCCTATTAGCAAGGGATTTTCAAGATGATTTGGAGTGATTATGTTCAATTGAAACTAAATCTATAATATAATCTAATCTATCTAATGTAATAACACAAAATCCTTCTATCTATATATTTCTAATCCGCAATGTAGTGATGAAAACGTCACGATCTAAGAAAGATTGGAGATAATTAATCTATTTGAAATTCTAATCTAACTTTTTTCAAAGAAAAATAAACCAATACTTTAAAACAATGAGTATGTTGGTTCCAAAAATAACCACAATCCAAAACCCCAAAACATTATCCAATCACCTAGGCCATGGGTGTCATCAAAATGATTGGGAAGAGGTTTTCAACAGTTTGAGGATGATTTTAGCCAAATGATAGGAGTGGGTAAACTCCTTTTCACTTTAATCTCAACTAGACTTGTTGACCTATTTTCCTTTGTCCAGAGCCAAACAGTTCACCTTGTATAATCTTTTAGAAAATGACCATACAAGGCATAAATTCTTCAATTACTCATGCTCTGCCTTGCCAAATTTCCCAAAATCTCTCCTGGAGAGTCTTTGCAAAAAATGCAGAAAAACCTAGAAATCTTTTAGCTTCAAGTATTTTCTATCGCTGAGATTTCTCAGTTTCATGCTTGTATTTCAATATGCATTTTTGAATGTATATTCACATATACATTCGCCATTGTATGTTTGGAACATACTTTCGCAATATGCAAAGGCCTAGATGCAATCGGCAAACATACAAGGATGAATGTACATTTGCAATGTACATCGGCAGAACATACAAAGGACTTTCACCAAAGATACAAAGGCGAGATACAATGCCCAATGCATATGCAAAAGGCAAAAAACATACAAGGAGGAGATGCAAAGGGTGGGGTCCACCAAATGAATATTTGCGATTGTATGTTTGGACATACAAGCAAAACATGCATCAGACACATACAAAGAAATGCATACAAAAACCTTTGTATATCGACAACATACAAGGTCATATACGAATCAATTTGTATATGCAGTACAAAGGAGGGACATACAAGACCTACATACAAGCAACAGATGCAAAGAAATATACAAGGGGAGATGTGCAAAGTCAACATGCAAGGGAAAGTGATTCAAAGCTGGGGCCCACCACTTGTATATTTGCAATTGTATGTTTGCACATACAATCAAATATGCATTCCTAATATACAAGCTGGATCTGAAATGAGCATACATTCCAGTTGATAAAGGGTAGAATTCCATAGTTTGTATGTATAATTTTCTTGTATGTTCACATTGTATATGCGACATACATTGGTTATATACAAAGAGGAACATGCATGGCTCGGACCCGATGGCGTTTGCAATATGCTTCATAATGGTTTAGAGTCCGCGGCTTGTACATGCACATTGCATTGTATGTGCCGATATATAAAGAACAAAAGATACAAGGTCTGGATCCGAATGGGAATCAAATGCAACTGATGATCTTTTGAAGTCCGCACCTTGTATATGCGATATACAAGGCAAAGTGCAATGGCGACATACAACCCAGACCTGTTTTAAAGTTCAAAAGTGGCCGATAATCTGCTGGAGTCCACATTGTATGTATGTAGGCGATTGCACGTGCCGATATACATTTGAATACAAAAAGCCATATACAAAGGAACATACATTGGCATTGGTATATACAAGAGGAAACAAGGTAAAGGCACAGACAGTTGTATGTATATCGCCATTGTATATTCGCATATACAACGCGATATACAAAGAAAAGATGCAAGGCACACATGCAAGGGGTTTTCAAGGGCAAGATACATCTAAAGGATGCAAAGTCCACATACAAGGAGCATTGCATGTATATCTGGATTGTATATTCACATGTACAATGCCATATACAAAGACAAGTTACAAAGAGTCTTATGCAAAGTCAACATGCAAGCGAGATACAAATGGTGGGGTCCACAAAAGGCACAAGCCATTGTATGAATTTTGATTGTATATTCACATTATATGTGTGCGATGTACAAAGGCATATACAAGACATACATGCAAAGGGATTTCGGCATAACAGCATACATCGGCGGCTCTGTTTTTTGTCATTCCAATGGCCGATAAGAAGATGTATTTTTCAGCGATGAGTCCCAGCTTCAATGTGGCGGTGAATTAGGTGGTGCCACGTGGCACGGATGGTGATGCATATACAGGCGCTTTGCACATACAAAGACATTTCAAAGGTCAATTCAGATGCCGAATAAAAGCATAGATGCAAAGTGATATATACAGGCAGTTGACTGCAACTTTGACCGCCCGTATCTCCTCCATTTTAGTGAATTTCCACATGTTGCAAAAGGAAAAAATGCTTGTTTTTGCCTCCTCTTTCATTTGGCGGGCTTCTGAGGTGATTATTTTCACTTTCAAGTTTTGGATATAGCCTTGTATGCTTTGGCAGTTGGACATTTCAGCAACTATTTTGGATATGCAAATGCATATATTTGTGGCGTTCATTGCTATAGATCGATGACAAGGCAGCTTGCATTGAAGTTTTGAAATATATTCTACCTACCCTATTCTAGATCTTTTATTCAATAATTTTTGCAAGTAGACGTCCCTTCAGACAGATATTTTTCTGACAGCGCCCATGGGCAAAATTGTTTGTAATTGACTGAGGTCAAAATAAAATGATATATATACATGTAAAACAGATGTATAAGGTTGTTGGTTGTTCTTCTGGGCTATTTTGGTAATGGCTACTTGGCCTCTATGATCAATAGAAGCTGGTATTTTTGCCTCTCTTTTATTATTTTAGCATTGTGTCTCTGTTTTGACCTTTGTTGGAATCAATATGAGTCTGTGTAAGTCTTTCCAGCTGTGAGATTATTACTGTGTTGATTCAATTGCAGCCAAACACATTTAAATTTGGTGTATCACTTATTTTTATTTCCATTTCAGCATTCCTTCTACCCCTCTTCCCTGCAAGCATTAGCACTAGGTTTAGATGCGTTTCTCTAAGCATTAGGCTAACAGAGAGGAAGCTGGCCTTCTCCAGAGGTCTGATCTCATTTCTCAAGGTCCCACACTTCAAGATCATTCCCATGTTACTCTAGATTGCTAAAGTTTCACAACTATAGCAAGGGTGCAAATCTGGATGATAACAACTTTTGACACTCTCGGTGGGACAAGTTCGATGAACTTCTCATCAAAATACTAAGAGATTTGGTGTTTCTCCTAGTATTACTAGCCCTTGGAGGCAATACAAATAACACCATGGCGACTCTACTAAATGAATCAGCTGGTTTCAGCAGCCCAAGTACCTAAAATTTTATCAAAGGTCAGGATTTTGGTGATTTTCCTGGTCTATTCATCTTCCAGAAGCGTTTCAATCACCTGACGACTCCTTCCCTGGTATGTATCTAGTTTTTCTTTGGTTGCAGACCTATTTTGCTCTCATTCTAACATTTCTATGATTTTTTAGCATTTAGATGCTATAAATGTTAGAATTTTACAGGAATTGTGGCTATTCCCTTACCCCTAATCCAAATATAGGCTATTGGCCCCCATATCAACAATACCAGGCCCCAAATGCCTCTAAATTTATGCCAAACAACTCGTTGCCTCATTATGATCAGCATTATCAACAGGAGCATTTTCAAACCACTCCTACTTATCATTCTTTGCAACCTATTCATACCTATAGTCGGCCTTGTGAAACCCTTTCTACTCTAAATCAAACATGCAAGCTCCCTAGTTAGTCCCAAAATGTTACTAATTTGGGCAGCATTAAGAGTTTGTTACTGGATTTCCAAAGGCAAATTTCAGAAATGGATAGAGAAGCACAGTATAACATGCAACATGAAGAGCTTGAATATCAAGCTTATTTGCACCAGCAAGAGACAGAAAATAGAAGGGTGTATGAGGAGGAATGCTTGAACATGCAACTTGCAGCAAAAGAGAAACAAATAAAATGGTTGCTTGCTCAAGAACAAGAACTCAAAGGAAAAAGTTTCTCTCCTATTCCCAGCTTCAAACAGGTTCATCCTTCAAACCAAAGTGAATCCATGAAAGAGCCACAAACTTTTCTATCATGGCAGCCTTATTGGATCAAGCATCCTGGTTACAAAATACCAAACCTTGTAAAGACCAATCCTCTCATACCAATTCAAAATCATGCAGAGGAAACAATTGTAGAATCCAAGCCTATCATAATTCCAAGTTTCAGGCAGCCTTCTACCTTTAAGGTTCCAAGTTGGAAAGGGCCATCTTTTTTACCTTGTGAAGACCCTCCACCAAACATACAAACAAAAACATGCTCTAGCATCCAACTAGCACAAGAAGAGCAAAAGATGCTTTTGTTGGCTCCATTTCAAAGGTTGGAAACTCAATTAGCTATTTCTTTTCCAAATCCATTCTTTGAAGAAGAGGTTTCCAATTTCATAATACCAAGCTTCAAGCAAGGTGAGTCTCCTAAGTCACCTGAATTGAATATTCCAAGTTTTAGAGGGTCTCATCCACTGAAAGAACCTATACTTGAACAAGAGCAAATTGAAGATTTATTCTTTATTATCCAGCAAGGATATCAGCTTCTTGGTGGGGAAGTTTTCTCTTTTGAGCATGTACATGGCTCATTTTTTGAGCCTAAGTCAGAAAATCATGAACATGTTCATAAGGTGGAGGCAGCCATATTTGTAGTAAAATCACAAGAGCTAGAGTATTCAGACCAGCAAGAAGAGGAAGAATGCAGCCATGTTGACATTATATCAATATTCTTGGTTTCTTTGAAGGAAGGAGGAAACCATAAGATCCCAAGTCAGCTGTTTCACACACAAGAGCAACATGAGAGTCAAATGGAAGGCACCATCATACCAAATGAACAATGAGAAGAGAAAGAATCAGAGCAAAGACATGAGATCAGCCATCATGCTTTGCATGTCACTTCAAGGGGATGCCCAATCAGGCATCTAGCCCAACTGGAGACACATCAAGAGAAGTCACCACTTGTCATGCTTACATCTAAGCATGAAGTTGAGCATCAAAATGAGTGGGATCAGCCCATTTATTCACCACAAGTTGTCAGCATTCAGTCCAGGTAGATAGGTGAGTTTATCTCCATTTTGTGGGGGTGTTTTTATCAATTTGTCATATGCCCATTCCCCCGTCAACTCTTTTTAACTGCCCATATGAATGAGAAACATTGTAAATTGTTAAGGGCAGTTACTTTCAAGAACCAGTTAATGGATTTGTTTAAGGTCACCTCTGATTGGTTAGTTTAGGATTAGAGTAGATTTTATTTCAGTTTTAGGTTTCCTTTCAATAAGTTCCTTTGCACTTTGTTGTATTCTCATTAGGAGATACATGCTTGCTTGTTGTTTTTGTTTTGGCTTGGTAGCTTGCTCAATGTTCTAGCTCCTCTGTTCTTGTTGTAGTCTCTTTTTGACTCTATGCCCAATGGATGCTTAAGGCTACTAGTCTAATGTTTAGCAGGCAAACATCCCTGAGAGGTCGCCAAAAATGTTGACCTATTTTCCTCTGTCCAGAGCCAAATAATTCACCTTGTTTTTCCTTGAAAATCTTTTAGAAAATGACCATACAAGGCGTAAATTCTTCAATTACTCATGCTCTGCCTTGCCAAATTTCCCAAAATCTCGCCTGGAGAGTCTTTGCAAAAAATGTAGAAAAACCCAAAAATCTTTTAGCTTCAAGTATTTTCTATTGCTGGGATTTCTCAGTTTCATGCTTGTATTTCAATATGCATTTTTGAATGTATATTCACATATACATTCACCATTGTATGTTTGGAACATAATTTCGCATTATGCAAAGGCCTAAATGCAATCGACAAACATACAAGGTTAACA
The DNA here is from genome assembly GCA_027924645.1 of Cunninghamia lanceolata. NCBI lineage: Eukaryota > Viridiplantae > Streptophyta > Pinopsida > Cupressales > Cupressaceae > Cunninghamia > Cunninghamia lanceolata. The sequence continues at coordinate 1,144,070 of BSBN01001465.1, read as the reverse complement.
TACAAGGATGAATGTACATTTGCAATGTACATCGATAGAACATACAAAGGACTTTCGCCAAAGATACAAAGGCGAGATACAATGCCCAATGCATATAAAAAAGGCAAAAAACATACAAGGAGGAGATGCAAAGGGTGGGGTCCACCAAATGAATATTTGCGATTGTATGATTGGACATACAAGCAAAACATGCATCGGGCACATACAAAGAAATGCATACAAAAACCGTTGTATATTGACAACATACAAGGTCATATACAAATTAGTTTGTATATGCGGTACAAAGGAGGGACATACAAGACCTACATACAAGCAACAGATGCAAAGAAATATACAAGGGGAGATGTGCAAAGTCAACATGCAAGGGAAAGTGATTCAAAGCTGGGGCCCACCATTTGTATATTTGTGATTGTATGTTTGCACATACAATCAAATATGCATTCCTAATACAAAAGCTGGATCTAAAATGAGCATACATTCCAGTTGATAAAGGGTAGAATTCCACAGTTTGTATGTATAATTTGCTTGTATGTTCGCATTGTATATGCGACATACATTGGTTATATACAAAGAGGAACATGCATGGCTCGGACCTGATCACGTTTGCAATATGCTTCATAATGGTTTGGAGTTCATGGCTTGTACATGCACATTGCATTGTATGTGCTAATATACAAAGAACAAAAGATACAAGGTCTGGATCTGAATGGGAATCAAATGCAGTTGATGATCTTTTGAAGTCCGCACCTTGTATATGCGCATTGTATATGCGATATACAAGGCAAAGTGCAATGGCGACATACAACCCAGACCTGTTTTAAAGTTCAAAAGTGGCCGATAATCTGCTAGAGTCCACATTGTATGTATGTAGGTGATTGCACTTGCCAATATACATTTGAATACACAAAGCCATATACAAAAAAAAATACATTGGCAATGGTATATACAAGAGGAAACAAGGTAAAGGCACAGGCAGTTGTATGTATATCGCCATTGTATATTCGCATATACAATGCGATATACAAGGAAAAGATGCAAGGCACACATGCAAGGGGTTTTCAAGGGCAAGATACATCTAAAGGATGCAAATTCCACATACAAGGAGCATTGCATGTATATCCGGATTGTATATTCGCATCTACAATGCCATATACAAAGACAAGTTACAAAGAGTCTTATGCAAAGTCAACATGCGAGCGAGATACAAATGGTGGGGTCCACAAAAGGTACAGGCCATTGTATGAATTTTGATTGTATATTCGCATTGTATGTGTGCGATGTACAAAGGCATATACAAGACATACATGCAAAGGGATTTCAGCGTAACAGCATACATCGGCGGCTCTATTTTTTGTCATTTCGATGGCCGATAAGAAGATGCATTTTTCAGCGATGAGTCCCAACTTCAATGCGGTGGCGAATCAGGTGGTGCCATGTGGCACTGATGGCGATGCATATACAGACGCTTTGCACATACAAAGATATTTCAAAGGCTGATTCAGATGCTGAATAAAAGCACAGATGCAAAGTGATATATACACAGATGCAAAGCGATATATACAGGCAGTTAACTGCAACTTTGACCACCCGTATCTCCTCTATTTTAGCAAATTTCCACATGCTGCAAAAGGCAAAAATGTTTTTTTTTGCCTCCTCTTTCATTTGGCGGGCTTCTGAGGTGATTATTTTCACTTTCAAGTTTTGGATATGGCCTTGTATGCTTTGGCGGCTGGACGTTTTAGTGACTATTTTGGATATGCAAATGTAGATATTTGTGGCATTCATTGCTACAGATTAATGACAAGGCAACTTGCATTGAAGTTTTGAAATATCTTCTACCTGCCCTGTTCCAGATCTTTTATTCAATAACTTCTACAGGTAGACGTCCCTTTAGGTAGATATTTTTCTGATAGCGCCCATGGGCGAAATTGTTCATAACCGACTGAGGTCAAAATGAAATGATATATATACATGTAAAACAGATGTATAAGTTGTTGGTTGTTCTTCTGGGCTATTTTGGTAATGGCTACTTGGCCTCTATGATCAATAGAAGCTGGTATTTTTGCCTCTTTTATTATTTTAGCACTGTGTCTCTGTTTTGACCTCTGTTGGAATCAATATGAGTCTGTGTAAGTCTTTCCAGCTATGAGATTATTACTATGTTGATTCAGTTGCAACCAAACACATTTAAATCTGGTGTATCACTTATTTTTATTTCCATTTCAGCATTCCTTCTACCCCTTTTCCTGTAAGCATTAGCACTAGGTTTAGATGCATTTCTCTAAGCATTAGGCTAAGAGAGAGGAAACCGCCCTTCTCCGGAGGTCTGATCTCATTTTGCAAGGTCCCACACTTCAAGATCATTCCCATGTTACTCCAAATTGCTAAAGTTTCACAACTGTAGCAAGGGTGCAAATCTAGGTGATAACAAGACTTAAGAGGGATATTCATGTAGGAATTAAATAGAGCATAAATAAATACTTACAACCATACCAATGTATGCTTGACCCCCATAGCTATCACTAGGCCAAGATGACTAGCTGCACAAACCTCTAGAAAATTTGATTACCAAACTATGCATATGCACCCAAATATGACATCTTCACATTCCTTAAGATGAATCCACTTAAATTTTACATACACAAACTACATAGTACAAGCATACATGTCCATGATTCACCAATGATTTAACTACTTTGTATCACTTCATATTTGTCCCTGAATGTTGTATTGAATCATGAACAACATGTAAAACCTAATCTAACTCTTACAACTAATAGGACACTTTAAAAGAAGTGATTAATCCATCCCAAAATTAGACCGGTGCCTACCCTAATGGGCAATAGAGTCAAGAACAACAAAGAGGAGGGAAATGAATCTAACAAACATCAACATAAACTAGAATTGCATTTTCATACACTTGTCAGATTAAATCCCATATGATAAACATACTTAGTGATATGGGAAAAACACACAATAGTCCATTTGTAACACAATAATGACCCAACACAAAGCTTGCATTGATTTTAATGCTCTCACACATTATCAAAATCCTGTTACAATCATGCCAACAAATGTGGAGAGGGAGGATGAATAATTGGGTTCATACATCCCCCCTAAACCACTACATTTTCCCATGGAGACATATCATCAGATCAAGATTTGCTTTACAAAAGCTTTCCTACATTGTGCTAAAAAACATTCATCCCATTTGCAACCTTGACTGGCACAATTTGAAGCCCTGAATCTTCCTTAGGAATTTGTAGATCTGTAGTTGGTTCAATGATCAATCCCTGTAATGTATTTCATCCATGTTTTTATGGCATGCCCTTCATTGCTACATTTTGGGCACCAAATATTAGGGCAAATGACTGTTGTAATTAATTTTCTTCTACCTGTGCACTTGTCCCACCTACTCGCACTGCATTAAATTTTCTACTGTAGCATTTGGGTAGGAAAAAAGGGTTTCCACCTTACATCATTCAAATCCATCTACCACCCACCTACCAACCCATGCATTTAATTCATCTTCATCATTCAATTTGATCAAACTAGTTAATAATGGAACTTTGGAATGCAGGGATGTGTCTTCATAGTTGACATGCGAAAAATGCAACCGTATAGCCTTTACAACATTTTAAATATTTAATTTTCAACTCTACGTCCCTTCCTTCTCTCTCTCCCATGCCTTAGTCATTTAGCACTTTCGATTATCGTCCTAGCCGGTCCTTAACCAGTTATCATTGGTCATTCATTCCTTCATTGAAGATATTGAGCCCATTAAGAACAATTCCTATCCTTCAAGGCTTTCTCTCTGGCCAGGAACATGTTGATGACCTCCTCCATGCCCTATTCCTATCTGTTGGTGATTTCCCATCGACTAAACATGCCAACAACTTAGCCATTTTTAAAGTTTTTTCCAAATTTTAAAAGGCAACCACATGGTAAAACACAATAGACAACACAAAATGAGAATTTTGATAGATTTTGACACAATTAATGCATATTTAGGAATCAAAACATCTAGGTGCCAACATAGGCTCTGGTTGGGGACGTGTGCCAAACTTGTCACAATGAGAATCGGTTATCTCCAGGCAAATCAAAAAAGAAAAAAGAGGACGAGAGGGTAGGAAAAAACACACAAGAAACATATGTACATCAACAATGAGGTTATATACATGGAAACACATACACAACCAATGGCATGAAAGCACATAAACAACAAAGGAAGGCTATGAATCAAAATTTTAACATGAGGCAGGGAAACTCAACTAAAGAAAGATTGATGCTACTTGCCTTTGTCAAAGACCAACTTCAAGAAAAAACTTGGCATCTTGAAACTAAAAAATACATCCATCTCTGAGCAACATTAAATGATGTTTTTTCCCAACATACACATGCAAACTAAATTATTTTAAGTCACTACAGTAGAAGAAGAAGTAAATGCCACCAAGACATGGCAAACACAAAAAATAAGATTCACCATCATGCTGACCCACATTGCAAATTTCACTTTCTAACTCCATGGCAGCATGATACAAATCTAGATCCACACATAAATTAGCATGAAGAAGATCATCCTCCTCAACACCAAGCTAAAGTGGATCCAATTCTGACACAAATTCAAGCTAGGGTATATAATGTAACTGCTCAAGATTTTCTGACCCAACTACACCACAAATGCTAACATATTCCTCCATGATTGAATCAAAAACTTTATTCAAATCCATTTCAACAGATCATCAACATACAACTCAAAAATTTGAGCCACTTCCAACGAAGACTCACTTTCATCAAATTGCCTCATAGGTTTAATCTCTTCAACATGACCTACTACAACAACACTATTGTCAAGAAACTCATCAATCCTTGGTTCTTCTCCATCTTTGTGCAAGAAAGACATATGATCCATATGAGAACACACATCATTATCATCATCATGCTCAACCAATGATCCTAAAAATACATCCTCAATGCAATCCACATCTACATAAGACAACTGTTCCAAACCCAACTCCAAAAGGTCATCAAGATTCAATGCTTCATGATTTGGAACAACATGCTCATGCATGCCTTCACACTCTTCCTTCTTCTCATTTTAATAATGAATATGTGGGCATCATCCTCAACAAAACAAGGAAGCACATCTAAAGAGAAATAAGTTTTTTGCACTTCAACTTCCTCACTTACCTCAGCAACAACATCAAGACCATTGTCAAGAGGAACAATGCATGGGAGTTCATCAAATGAATTGTCATCATTTTCAATACCATGAATGGACCCATCAAAGAATAAATCAATACAAACACTAGCCTCATCAACTACATTACTGTCATATAGTGCTTCACTATCACTAATTTCAATCTTCTTGACCATAACGTCAAGCTGATTTGATGTTCTACCCATACCAACATCACAAATGTCCATGACAATGCCCTCAAACTAGAAATCAATGCATGCACAATTAACTATCTCAGATCGGTCATCATCAAGTGCATGCATACTGCTATCATCCTTGACCTCAAACTTTGGGGATAGCAGTTCAATAATATACTCATCTCTCATTCTAACCAAGGCGTCAAGGCATAATTAAGCCAACTACAAACTAAAAAGCTTCAAGTCATCCAACACTAAACTCAACCCAACCTCATAAGACTCAAAAACATACAAATGCATGCTGGGACAATGGGTTTGAAGGCATCTGGAATTTTTGGAATTTGCAATGGAAACCTGGTGACAAAACTCCATGCTAGATTCACCCTCAAAACATCCAATTTCTTTCTGGTCTTGAACAAGAATAACAGGGTCTAAACCACTTGAAAACTTTTCAAATATAGACACCAGATCATTCCAAGAGACAAAATGATGCCCAGGAAAACCATTGAGCCACTTTCATGCATGTACACATAGTGACCAAACAAAGAACCACATCCACATGTCTTCATCATCAAATTGAAATTTGTCCATGAAATATTAAAATGCATTAACATGTGCCTCCCTGTCATAAACTTCACACCCATCAAAGATTGGCATTTGATAATAGATCTTGTTAGGCATGGATTGTCTTTCATAATTGATCCATGAGAGGTCCAATTATTTGTATATGGTTTCATTGGCAATAGGAGGAGACCGAGAATAAGAACTACTAATGATAGCAGGAAGGGCATTGGATTACACCTTGGACTTGAGAGGCCTGATTTGTTTTTTAATTTCCTCTTCTTGTTGCAACAAGGACTCAAGAAGTTGATTTCCCTTTTAATTTTATACTCAAGCCTAGCTGACTCATCTTGATTTTGTATAGGCATTTGACATTGGGACAAAGGAAAGTAGGATGCAGGATATTTTTAATAGAAACATGAGGCTTCATCATAGGAGTCATATGCATCCTCATCTTCATAGTATCCAGGGTGTGAAATATTGGATGAAGCATATGAAAGATTTTCCCTAGGGTTATCGTGCCAATAGGCCATGACTATAAAGCATGTATCATGTTGGAAAATAACTACAAAATTGTTCTAGATAACCCCTTCATAAAACCATTCTTGCTTGAAAAGAGGGAAGAAGAAACCACATTAAATACCTTTGTCTACTACTACACTAGATAGAAAATTGTTGCACCATCAACATGCAATAATAATTAGCAAAAAAGCTGAACAATAATTGTAGAGCCTCTACCTCATTGAATGAGGAAAAACCTTGGAGCCAACTAAAACACCAAGGCTAAAACTATTTTGGGTTCAATACTAGTAGAGTCTTTATAATTCATTTTCAACCTAGAAACAACATGAGTTGGCAACCCATTAAAATGTACCAACAAGATCTATCCCCAACAATAATTCCAAAGTGTTGGTGTAAGTTGATGGGAGGCCAAACACTACGCACAACAAAATGCAAACAACAATCTGATGCAAACTTTGATGACTATTACAGTGGTATATAAAATAAAACAACCTTTTAATTCATCCCTAGTAACGGTGCCAAAATGTTGGTTCCCAAAATAACCACAACCCAAAACCCTAAAACATTATCCAATCACCTAGGCCAGGGGTGTCATCAAAATGATTGGGAAGAGGTGTTCAATAGTTTGAGGATCATTTTGACCAAATGATAGGAGTGGGTAAACTCTTCTTCACTTCAATCTTAGCTAGACTTAGGAGGGATATTCCTAGAGGCATTAAATAGAGCATAAGTAAACACTTACAACCATACCCAATGTATGCTTGGCCCCAATAGCTATCACTAGGCCAAGATGATTGGCTGCATAAACCTCTAAAACAATTGATTACCACACTATGCATATGCACCCAAATATGACATCTTCACATTCCTTAAGATGAATCCACTTAAACTTTGCATACACAAACTACATAGTGCAAGCATACATGTCCATGATTCACCAATGATTTAAATTTCTTTGTATCACTTTAGATTTGTCCCTAAATGTTGTATTGAATCATGAACAACATGTAAAACCTAATCTAACTCTTAAAACTCACATGACATAGGATTTGATTTAAAAGAAGTGATTGATCCATCCCTAAATTAGACCGGTTCCTACTCTAATGGGCAACAAAGTCAAGAACAACAAAGAGGAATAAAATGAATCTAACATGCATCAACAGAAACTAGAATTACATTTGCATACACTTCTTAGATTAATTCCCATATGATAAACATACTTAGAGATATAGGAAAAACATGCAATAATCCATTTGTAACATAATAATGACCCAACACAAAGCTTGCATTAATTTTAATGATGTCACACATTATCAAAATCCCCTTACAATCATGCCAACAAATATGGCAAGGGAGGATGAATAACTAGGTTTAGACATTCCCCTAAACCACTATATTTTCCCATGGAGAGATATCTTTAGATGAAGATTTTCTTTACAAAATCTTTCCCACGCTGTGCTAAAAACATTCCCCCATTTGTAGCCCTAGTTGGCACAATTTAAAGCCCTGAATCTTCCTTAGGCATTTGTAGATCTGTAGATGGTTCAACAACTAACTCCTATAATGTCTTTCATCCACATTTTTATAGCATTCCCTTCATTGTTGCATTTTGGGTGTCAAATATTAGGACAAATGACTATTGTAATTAATTTTCTTCTACCCACGCACCTGTCCCACCTACCGGCACTGCATGAAATCTTCTACTGTAGCATTTGGGTGAGAAAAGAGGGAATCCACCTTGCATCATTCAAATCCATCTACCGCCCACCTACCAACTCACACAATTAATTCATCTTCATCAATCAATTTGATCAAATTAGTTAATAATGATGCTTTGGAATGCGGGGACACATTTTCATAGTTGACATGTGAAAAAATGCAACCAAAAAACCTTTACAACACTTTAAATATTTAATTTTCAACTCTACACCCCTTCTTTCTTTCCCACACCTTAGTCATCTCTTGCTTTGGATTACCACTCCAACTAGTCATTAACTGGTTATCATTGGTCATTCATTCATTCATCGAAGATCTTGAACTCATCAAGAACAATTCTTATTCATCAAGGATTTCCCACTAGCCAAGAACACGTTGATGATCTCCTCCATGCCTTGTTCCTATCTGTCAATGATTTCTCACCGACCAAGAACAAGCCAACAACTTAGCCAATTTTTTAGTTTTTTCCAAATTTCAAAAGCAACCACAAGGATAAACATAGGAGACAACAAAAGGGGGAATTTTGATGGCTTTTGACACAATTAATGCATGTTTGGGAATTAGAAACTCTGTGTGCCAACAAACTGAATTAGCACCTCACACTTGGAATTTTGTAGGTAATATGCCTGATGAAGATATGGCAAATCAATCCTTAGGGGGTTCAACTTGTATATTATTTTCTCTCCTCTCTATCTTAAGGTTCTCCAATTGATGGAACAAGGATAAAGGATGATGAATTAAGATTAAGGAAAAGTACTAGAGTGTTGTGCTACAACAGTGGATGCTCTAAAGCTTTAAATCTAAGAAAAATCCTCAAGGCTTGTAGGGAGGATGGATGCTTGTCCTGGATACCTTAGAATCAATTCATTGGCTTACTCAAACAACTATAGAAGGAGGTGTAGTAGAATAAAACTCACATAGAAGGCTTCCAAATGGATAATCATTGACCAAAGACCATTTGGGAAGGCAAATGAAGCTATTTAAATAGTCTAGAAATATTAATCAAAATCATGATTGGGGAAGGGAAATCAAGAGAAATAGGGGTAGTTGGACACAAGACTTAACTAAGCTTGCAATCAGAAGCCAAAATGATAGATAAATGATTGAAATTGAAAGTTCTAACACATCAATCTAGAATGCCAAGCTCACGCCCCTTTACTAGTGGGGTCACTAGGTTGGGTCACCCCTTTTACCAAGGAAAGTATCTTGGGAAATACATAAGATGCTTGACCAACCCTAGGGTTAGCCAAACAACCTTGATAATGATCAGGTCACCTCACTAGTTGAGGGGTCAAAAATGAATTTTGAGCAATAAAGAGAGTACATGCACAAGGAAAAAGGTTGGGGAGGCCAAGATAAATGTGATGGAGGGTCCTAAGGGCTAAGAAGATGCTTCCATCATGTTTGGAAAGGCTAAAAGAGTCTTATCCATGCCACATAAGTACAAAATTTGCCCATGCAAGGTGGCATAGATAAAATCTAAGTGTCAAAGTGTCATTATATCAAAAATGCCTCTAATTAGTATTGAGCTCCTAATCCACTAGGGCTTCCACTCCTATGTCTCCTAATATCTACCATGTCTCATTGTGCAAGAGTCATGTCCCTCTATGATAAAACCTGGGATGGGACAAGTGTCTAAAATCATGACTGACCATATGTAGGTGTCCCAACTCTTGAGTGAGAACCTGGTCATCAACTAATCCCCACCTTGAATATCTCACAACAGGGTAACCTCAACCTACACCATGTTGATCATACCTATCATAGATATAATATCCTATCTAGCATTATAGACAAAGGCAAAGACATCTATTTGATGGCTTGCCACTATAGGTACCCCTATGTCCATTAAGAGCACCTCTCTATCTCACCCTATCATAGGAACAAGGACATCCAATAGTGAGGTCCTAATCAAACTCCTCCAACCATTCATGGTACCTACGTGATCGAGTGCAAAGAAAAGAAGAGAATAAGGTCATGGTTATAGTTTAAACGTTAAATGTGCTAAGAAAAGTAAATAGAAGGCTAAAAAGTGAAGTACTCATGAGTATCTCATACTTGATAGGAGGGGCCAATCTCTCACATCTACTTATCTATCCACTCAGGTTGAGGAATCACTTTTGGATTAGGTTTAGCATCATCAAATATCTCCTCATCCTCCTATCCCTCAGGATAGTAGTCAAAATTAGACCCCTCATCCTCTTTGTCATCTTAATCACTCTCTGCATTTAAAATAAGATGACCCTGGCATGGTCATGTCTACCTTTGTGCCTATCCCTATACATGTCCCTACATTAATCATGAAACAAGAATCCCTAGATTAAGAGGATTCGATTGGAGTGCCCCTTGCACAACCTTGGCTGCCTCCTAGGTAGATTTTTAGCATCAAGGCACTAGGTACAAATGCTATAGAATTTCCTCCCTAAGCTACCATGGCACTTGTGTGATGGGATGGGTCTCCACTAAACTATGCTTATCAACTAAGTTGTTCACCCCTCTATAGTGATCTTTATCTTTGATATCTCTTGCCCATCTCCTTCCATCTCTATATAAGGGTCTACAATAATGTTCACATCTGTCAAGGTAGCAACTAACTATGTAGATGTATCATAGTTCCGCAGCTGATGCCACCTAATGACCCTAGGAAGAGTAGGATCAAGTTCAATCTTGGATCACTGATAGGGTCTAATACGTTGCAAAATAATATCCTCCAAAATCCATACCATGACTAGAGAAGGGTGGATAAATGCTAGGGTCCTAAAATATACAATTTAGTACAACTCATGATAGACTAAGACTAGGATGTCAATCCCCATGAGCATACTCTATAGGTCACTCTACTTGCAGAATTATGGGATCCCAAGACCATCTAAGGAAATGGACCTTATTAGTCCCAACAAGTGAGAGGCTATCAAGCTGAAAAAATCCTTCTATAGGGGTAGAATGTCAAGTGTAAAAATTGAGGCCAATTGTACTCCCTACCCTCTCCAGGTCTCTCTATGCCCATGAATCAGTCCAAGATAATATCTTATCCTCTAATGTCCAATCTACTTGTGTAAGTTTATCCCATTGTATAGGGACACCTAGGATCATGTCAAGATCAAACAAAGTGATCATCCACTTGCCAAGATACTAGGGAACTAGAAGGTGTTTTGTTCTACATCCAAATAAGTAAAAAACTCACAACAAATTGCATCAAGATTCACATGATAGGGACTCCCACTACTTTGTCTAGACTTGTCATCCTAAGATGGTCTAATCTACTCTAGAAAGATCCTCCATTATGGTAATAAACGAGACCTATCTAGTCATGTTCTAGTAGATGTATGTTTCATGTTAACACAACCACACACGTGTCACTTTGAAAATCATAAAAACCAAAAAAAATCACAAAAATATAAAAGCCAAAAGAGCTAAAAAAGTTGAAAACATAAAAAAAAAAAATATAATAAATATAATCCAAATCTAAGTGTGACTAAATGAGTCTAAAAAATAGAAAAGTGTAAGTTGACCTAGAAAGTCACCAAATCCTATCAATGGTCACCTAACCTTCCTTGCCAAAATAAGTGACCCCATATGGAAAATGGGTTGACCTAGGCCATGCCCCCAAACCCCAAATCACTCAAAAGTTAAAAATATACCATGAAAATGTAAAAATTGAAAACACACTACATTTCCTACCTAAGCACCACCCTTTACAACCAGTGGCTCTAAATTTGAAGACCATGTCGACACAAAGTAGGCAAAAACTTAAACTACGATAGAGAGGGATTCTTATCATTTTTACTCTTGTGGGTCCGCCTGGTGATGAGCCACAACCATAGTTACAATCCCATCATCAAAAGCTTTCCATCGACTATAATTTTTCCCAATTTTGTTGCCATAAGTCTAGAGCCCAATTTTACCCCTAACTGCAAGCATAAATAAACTCTAAAAATGAATCAAAATTAGAGACATGGGCTAGTTTTTCACCTTTTTGGTAGGTTATTCACACAAATAAAAATGGCATAGGTATACCTCACACTCCATTATCATGGTACTCCCTCTAATCTCTATTTTCTACATAATTTGAGCTAACATTTTGATTGCATGCACTTGAGTTGATTTTCATCCTCCACCCTACAAGTTTTAGATAGGTAATGGGAGTTAACAATGAAGGTAGTATCTCTATAAACCCTACATTAATGGTGAGATGTAACACCCCCACCAAGGAACCCCAGAGGACAACACTAACTAGGCCAAATAAATGGAACAATTTTTTTTTTATAACTATAAAATGCATAACATAGCAGGATAACTAATCCTAGGTCCTCTAAGGTTCCTCGACTGCGCTACTCACAAAACAAGGTTACTGGAAACATTTCATTAGAACTCTTGTCAATCTTAGCATTAGTCATATTTTTCAGATTACCTTATACTATACATGATCTTTGTTTTCCATTTTGTAGGTCCAAATACAAGACAATAATAAAGGCAAGTACAGGTAAGTGTGGCGTCCCACATGCCTATTTCAAGAAATGGTACCTACCTTACATGTAGACTATTAAACTTGAGGGGGAAAATATATAAGTGCACAAAATTGAATGGGCATACATGATAGCTTGTTAACAATTTGGTGGTTCAACTCATGGCCCATGTGGCATGAATAAAACTCTCAACCTTTAGGACCCTCCCTTGCCTTTTTCTTGGCCTTCCCAACCTTTTTCCTTGTGTGTGTACCCTCATGATTTCCCAAAATTCTTTTTCACCCTTCAAGTGATGGGGTCACTTAAGCATTCTCAAGGTCACCCGAGCACCCTATTAGCTCTTGAGTTCACCCTAATCATGATTTTGATTAAGTTTTCTATCCTATTTAACAAACCCATTTGGATTCCAAATTATCTTTGGTTCTTCACTAGAAGTCTTTTGTGAGAGTTAAAATTTTGCTATCCCTCCTTCCATAGTTGTTTGAGTAGGCTATTGAGTCGATTTCAAGGCATCCAAGACAAACTCTAAAGTTTCTTTGTAGCTTCTATGGTCCCTACAAGCCTAATTTTTTTTTTCTTAGTTTGAATCTTTGAAGCTTCTATTGTTATAGCACAACACTCTACCACTTCCCCTTGCTTACTTTCTTATCTTCTCATCCTTCTTGCATCAATTGGAGCACCCTATGATGGAGAGGAGAGAAGAGAATATAGGAACTAAGTCATCGAGGACTTATATGCCACATATTCACCAAGCATCTTGGCTACTAATCTCCAAGTGTGAGGTTTCAATTTACTCATTTTTTGAATTATTAGATTAATTTTCTTTAAAAAGGTTAAATTAGAATTGCAAATAGATTAATTATCTCTAATCTTTCTTGGATTGGTGACATTCCATCACTGCATTATGGATTAGAAATAGATATACAAAATTTACTTGTGTTATTGCATTAGATAGCTAAGATTATATTGTAGATTTAGTTTCAATTAAGTAGAATCATTCCAAATCATTTCAAAAAGCCCTTGCTAACATGACAATGCAACAAGAGATAAATTCCTTGCTAACATGTCCAAGGCAATAAATGAACCAAATCAACCAAAATTAAAACAAAAAAATGTTTGCTCAATTTGAATTTATAATCATTTTATTGCATTAATTAGTTAATTCACATTTCAATTTGGGTAAATACAAAAAAAACATAGAGTAGTTGTTTATTTCTTGCATTTCGATTAAATCATTTAGTTAGTCTATTTTCACTCATAGAAACTTCAAGCAATCAAAATTCCTTGCTAACAAGTGCAAGGCAATAGAAAAACAACCAAACAAGGCAATCAAAAATCAATTATCAATGAGAAAATAATCGACTTGCTAAAAAGACAAGTGAATCATGAACAAAATAAATGTAAGCATAAAATGAAACAAGCATCTAAAGTGAGACATACCTCTTCCTTCTCTATCCCACCATCAAGCTCATGTGTCTTAGGGTCAAAGAAGATTAGGTAAGGTCCATTTTAAATGAGATTGAAACCACTCAACAAAATCGAGAAGCTTTTGACCTAAAACAAGTTCAGGAGCAAGATATTATCTAACAATAGATCCAATAATAAATAATAGGAGACAAGCAAGAGAATCAAGGCCTTCCTTTAAGAATTAATTGAGATATAAAACTATCATCTTAACAACTTACTCACTAACACTTAGTATGAGATAATCTTAATATGTGCTAATAATTCACCCAACCATAGAATAATCATTGTAACAACACCTTGCTAGACAATACCCACACATTCCAACAACAACTCCACACCTCAACACAATCACCCACCATCAAGCACTCCTTCCTCATGAAGTGAGAAATAAAATTGGTACAAAATCTACTCTACACACAAATATAATTGACACTCATAGGACTCTCCTTCCTCATGAAGAGGGTAGTCCTTTGAACATCACCCCACTCCATCATCTTTTGCCAGATGAGTAGGAGTGATCTGACCATACAAAAGGTGCATGTGTACAAGAGTGTGATGTCCCAGGTCTAACTCATGCATAGTCATGGTGAGTAGATGTGGAGTAAAATAGGTACATTTATTAGGAGCAGAGGATGGAAAGGCATGTTGCAAGTATGGGCCTAATCGGTGTTGTCATTGATGTCAACATACTCATGTTGCATTAATGAGAAGGATTAGATGAGCTGTGTGCTGAGGATATTGAGAAAATGAGTCTCAATCAGGAACAGTGAAGAATAGTGATGACAAGAAGGTAAAAGTCCTCAATAGGTTGAGGATCAGAGGATGCGGTTTAAAGGGTTTGTAGATATAAGTCTTGAGATGCTCCAGTCAAGTTTTCAGAGGTCCGTATGAAGATCTAAAGAAGTTATGGTCACTCAAGTAGAACTAGTTCCGACAGGTGTTCATAGGTGACAGAGTGCCACAGATAGGTCCGGTGAGATCCAGAATTTCATTATCCCGTTCTGAGGATTTGAGTGAGTGTTGAGGATGTTCCTGTGAAGTATCAACTAGATTGGTTCATGGGTTGAAGGTTTGGAAGAGCCTATTCATTTGTGACAGTGATGACAAACTGTGTTCTTGAAGCTCCGGATGAAGGAGAGAAGAATTCCAATAGGATGATGAAGTGCGGATGCTCTTGGTGATTCAGGGAAGGTTATGATGATCATTGGATCATGTCCAGTTCATGTTAGTGGTCCGCATTGAAGTTAGAGTTTGCATTTGAAGAATAACCACAAATGTTGGTGTTCTTCTTGAGACTGGCCGACCGGATGTATTACACGTCTTGCGGATGTTCTTGTAGGTGTTTTCTGACTTAGATGATTGTTCCTAAGTTGATGCCTTGTATAAATAAGGGATTATGAAGTCATTTTGAAGTGTGTCTTGGGTGATGAGTGTGTGGTAGCGAAGAGAAGTGCAAAAGGCAGAGCAGAAGTATTGGGCTTAAATGGAACTGATTCAAGCATGTTGAAGATGTTATTCTCCAGTTCATAAAGGTGATACTTATTCCTTTGTAGACAGTGTGTCTCTTGTAGGCAGTGAGCCTCTTATGAGCAGTGTGCTTGGGCAGTGAGCCCTAATTGGCATGTGCCATTTTGTTCTTTCTATTCTTCTAACAGAGAATACATTCTTGGGTTAATCACCCCGTGGTTTTTCCCTTAACCAGGTTTTCCACGTCAAAATCTTGGTGTCATATGTGTTGATATGTTTCTGCTTTTGATTTGAATGCATTATGGTTCATGATTAATATTATGCTAATCACTAAAGAAGATTCAAGTGTTTAATTTGAGAAAGTTTTGTACAACTGATTCACCCCCCCTCTCAGTTGTATGCCCTAAGTCTAACAAGGCAAAGTTGGGCCATGATAACAAAGGATTTTTGCAAAACCTTTAGTTTTTAGAACCATTATAGAATGTTGACCAATGTGTTAAGAGGATGAAGGAATTAATAACCCTACCTATGAATGAAGTTAGAAGAAAGTTTCATGAGAAATAAACACTGGTGGTACTAAGAAAAAAATATAGAATTTGGAAGATGATTGAGTGGATGGATCAAGTAGTCATAATGCCAAAAATGCCTACTACTAGGTTAAAATAGGGGAGAAAAACTTGGAACAAGAGGATAATCCAAAAAGTTTGAATTATATATAGAAGAAGGGGAAACAGAGAAATAAATAAAACCAAAGATAAAACACAATATTTTGATTAGTACCTCAAATTTAGGAAACAAAATGTGACAAAACAAGGAGTGCCCAAAATAGGAAAAGTGGAAGAGTATTGGAGGAATAAAAAAATATGAAAATAACAGAGATGGTAAAAGAGTATGATGATAGTTTACCCAAGATGTTCACAAAAATAAAAGGAATTAAAGAGGAAGCTAGTGTGATGAAGATTAAATTGAGTGAGGATGTAAAACTATAGAAGAATAAACCATATAGGCTTAATCCAAATGTAAAAGGAAAGGCAAAGCATGAGTTGAATAATATGATTCTAGGAGGAATTATAAGGATACTAGAAGATACAATGTGGATTACTCCAATGGTGATACACAATAAAAGGACTTGATACATAATTATTTGTGTTAATTTTAGACAATATAATAAATCATGCATAGATAATCCTTTTTTAACTCCATTCACATAAGAGGTGCAAGAGATAATTTCCCTAAGAGGGGTGTAATAAGTAACTAATTGATTCTTATGGTATCACCAAGTAAAAATAAAGGAGAAGGATCAATCGAAGATACCTTTTACAACATAATGATGTTCATTTATGTAATAGTGATGCCTTTTGGGCTAAAGAATCCACCTATAGTATTTAGTAGAATTATGGCCAATAAATTTATAGATTTCATAAATGATTTCCTAAAAGTGTACCTTGATGATTTGACAATCAATGGGATGGTGAAGGATGATGCACAAGTGATGTGGCTAATGATTGAAAGGTGTAGAAGTCTGAAGATCAAATTAAATTTAAAGAAATTTAAAATTGTGATGATATTTGGGTCTCTATCATGGCACATTATATGTAAAGAAGGGATGATGGTTAGTCCCCTGAATACAGTAATAATTTTGAACCTAACTTATTGAAGATCATAATGGGAATAAAAATAATTTTGGGCTACAGTAGATATCAAAGAAAAATTTTAATTATAAATTATGCAGTGATATTTGGTCCTATAAAGGAACTATTGAAGAAGAAAATAATGAGAAATTAGAATTGGCTACACAATTCTAAGGGTCATTTGACACTTTGAAGAACAAGATTGTGGAAGCTCTGATATTAATCTTTTCATATTGGAACTGTCCATTCTATGTGCATGTGGATACATCTATCATAACAATAGGTGAATATTAGCACAACCTAGGGCACACAAGGATTGTTTCATCACATTTCTAATTATAAAGTTGGTGGGAGTTGAAAAAAACTATATATTGATTTAAAGGGAAGCATTACCAATGGTTTATGAATACCAAAAATTCAAGCTCTATATTTTGGAAACCCCATTTGGGTTCTATACAGATCACAAGCCCCTTTAAACTATTTGATGAGTAGGCTTGTGATTCATGACTACTTATTTAGGTGGATTATGTTGATTTATGAGTTTGGTTTTAAGTTTGTGGTGAATCCAAGGAAGGCAAACCAGAGAAAAAACTATCTATCTAGAATCAAGATAAGAGAGGATAGAGGACCAATAGAGGATTATTTTCCCAACACACATCTATTTAGAGTAAATGGTGCCTCAAGAGTTAAAGCACATTATAGAATTTATGGCAACATATGAGTACTCAACAAATAGTACAAAGGAGGAGAAGAAAAGACAAATAATCCAAGCATTCTCATATACTTAATTGGAAACAATTATACATAGTAGGAAAGGATGAGATAATTAGGAGGGTGGTGTTAGAATATGAAAGAGAAGATATACTAAGAGATTTACATCAAGGAATATTTGATGACCATAACTTAGGAGATCAGATAAGAAGAAAAGTATTGTTAGTAGGCCTATGATGACAAACTTTGTTTAAGGATGCCAATAGATATGTGAGAAAATGTGATGTGTGTTAAAGGGTTTGAACATCTACCACAAGAGATGAGATTCCACTATGACCAATACTATCTTTAGTGTAAATTGAGAAATGGGTTGTTGACTTCATTGGCCCTATCAATTGTCCATCTTGTAAGTCCCATGCAAGGTTTAACATAAATAACATTAAATATCTTACAAGATGGATAGAAGTGAAGCCTACAAAGGATTGTATAGCAAGAAGTATGCCAAATTTTATCTACAAGAACATAATCAAAAGATTTGGCTACCCTCTAAGTATCACAAGTGACCAAAGAAATGTTGGCAAGAGACACCGCTATGCATGGAAAGTGTTGTCATTGATGGCAACTAAGTCTCTCTTACACATCTGCATTACATAATTTGTTCATACCGGAAGTCAAAGTGAAGATTTGTCTAAGTCCGGGTAGTCAAAAATAGAGCATGTGACAGGGTCCAATATCTTGGTCCAAATCTCTCTAGTGGTAAATCACAGTGTGCTGCAGATTTGAGGGAGTAATAAGGATTGTCAAGACTATCTAAATCTAGGAATTTAGCCTTCGGCGATGAAGGATTCAAAAGTTATAAGCATCTGAGTATCGGGTTCTAGTTAGTCAGTACAGTCAAAAGAAAAATAGGCCGACCTAGTATTTGATCTTAGTCTGGATGAGGAAAAGTTGTTGGTTAAGTAATTTTTGATAACTAGTGGTATTGGATGACATGATTGATGATTTGAGAACACAAGTTTTTGGTCCACGTTGTTGTTTGTGCATGGATTCAGCCGACAGAGCATAGTTCTTAATAAATGTTCTAAGTTTTCTTGAAGCTGACTATAGTTGATTGAATCTCTTGATGTGGATATATATAGCTGATGGATTTGAGTGTTTTGGTGTGTGTGTATGTGTGGTGTGATGATGGAGTAAGTGTGATAAAGGTAGAAAGAAGTACGAAATTGAAGATCTAAGCCCATATTATGGCCGAAGAGTGAAACAGGGAAGAGTAAGGATGAAGTGTGTAAGATTAGTATTCTGTGCTTAACCGGAACTAAATTTTTGCATTGGTAGATGTCATTCATCAGTTCAAACATTTTGTAATCTTATTGTAATCATCTCTATAGGTAGTGAGCCTCTTAGAGCAGTGAGCTCTGGGAAGTGCGCCCTAAAGGCATGTGCCTTCCCCATTTGTAATACTTTTAACAGAGTATAATTTTTGGTGGGTTAACCCCCACTGTGGTTTTTCCCTTAACCAGGTTTCCATGTAAAAATCTTGGTGTTATGTGTGCTGATTATGTTTCTTCTCATGTGTTGTTAATTTATTCTTTCATGGTTATATCATTAATTTGTTAATAAGTGATAAAGAAGGTAAATTGATGCAAGTGTTAAAGTTTGTGACAACTGATTCACCCCCCCTCTCAATTGTTTGCCCTTATTTCAACAATTGGTATCAGAGCAATGTTCCTTGGAAGAAGCCTAATAACTTGAGGAAGATCTAGGAAGGAGTTTCAATGGGTTCACTTAGAGAACAACTTCAATTGGCTTTAGAAGATCTTGATCAGTCCAAAGCAGAAGTAAATGAACTAAAAGCAAACCTTAAAGATGTTGATGATTGCATTGAGATGTTAAAAGAAAAACTAAAAAAATGTATGCAAAAGAGGAAGGAGCTACTTTAGTAGCTAGCTAATTCCACTGAATAAAATGGCATGAATGAAGCCTTGGAAAAAAAGACAAAGGAATGTGAAAAGCTGACAAAAGAAGTTTATGTTCTAAAACATAAGATGGAATCTGGGGTGATGAGGTTAACCAAAGAAATTGAGCAAAGGAAGAAGACTGAAGAGGACCTGAATCAAACTCTGAAGGAAAGAACAAAAGAATGCTATAGAATGGATAGAACAATTGGCCACCTAAAATTTGATTTACAAGAATGCATATATAATGAGGAGGAACTTGAAAGGTAAATTGTCATTCTCAGACATGACCTAGAAATTGCAAATGAATACAAGGAGAAGTTCAAGATAAGCTCAACTAAACTTGAAGTGTTGCTTGAGAGTCAGAAGAAGGCTGATGATAAGCATGGTCTTGGGTATGAGAAAGGTAAAAGCTCTGGATCCAGACAAAGAAATTCTCAATCAAGGAATGGGAGAAACAGACCTAGAAGACCTTCGGTAAGACAACCTAATGCTCAAAGGTATCCATCTTTCAATGGCAATTGTTTCAATTGCAATAAATTTGGTCATAAAGCTACTCAATGTAGAAGCAGAGTAAATCAAAGTGGTCCATCCTTCTCTGGTCAATGCTTCAAGTGTAAGAGGTATGGTCATAGATCCAATGAATGCAGAAGTATGATAACGAATAACTCTAACAATAGAGGAAATGGCAATTCTTTCAATGGAAAATGCTTTACATGCAATAGATTTGGACATATGGTTAATCAGTGCAGATCAAGAGGAAATCAATCAAATGGGCAAAGAAATGTTGTGTGCTTCAATTGTAATCGATCCGGTCATATTACAAGATTTTGCAGAAGTAGGAATAATGAAAGAAGAGATCTGGTAAGTAGAAAACTAGATGAGCAGAGACAAGACAAAGGCAAGGGCAAAGTTGATACAAATGAGATCCATAATGAAATGAACAAGACGTGGGTGAAGAAAAGTGCAAGTAATGATGGTGATGGGTCTGCACTGGAATCCGGTGCTGAGAATTCCTCAGGAAACTAAAATGGGAGTTGCATTAAAAATCAAATTCCCCTAGCCAATAATTGGGTGCCTGAATCTGGCATGATGAGAAAAGATAATTTGGGTTATTACAGATCATTTGAGAGGATTTTTAGAAGAAATGGCGATTTGTAGAGCGTTTCATGAGAAACTGCATCAAGAAATAGAGTAACCAGATGAAGTTAGGGCAACACATTTATTACAATGGAGAATTAGGTTTTGCAGAGCATAAAAGGTCATCCCTTCATCATTTGGATCACTTTGCATTCGAAGAGAGCAAGCAGAAGAGCACCTGAGCTAAGATTTCAAGGATTTGAAGTGCGACTGGCTAATTCATTTGCTAACCCTAATTCCATGAAGAAAAAGGTATTTTCTGCAAAACTTTGAACTTGTGATCTTTTGCAATGGCTATACTATTGGTTGTTGATATTATTGAAAGGCCCTGAACCAAATTCAAGAAGCATCCACACAAATCTATAGAAGTTGACCCGTTAAGTGCATTTTCAAATGTTCTATATGGTGTATTGCATGTTGAAGATATTAGGGCCTATATTCATGTGAGCATAGATGAATTCAGGGACTTAAGGTTTGTAGATTTGTTCAAGAATCATCTAAGGGATGAAATTCATGATCTCAAACCTGAGTATAAGGCACTGCATGATAAACATTTCATTTAGATTATAGGGTTTCCATCCTTCGACGAAGATGAATGGGTCTGGTATGTCCTGAGTCAAGTGGATAATGAGTTTATGTGGCTAATGAAACCTTTCAAAATCACCAAGGATGCCATCAAGCAGTGATAGGGTTAAACTCATCCGATGGACTGCCAATGTTGAAAGCAATAAAGAATCAAACAATAACTGATGCTACTGGTTCAAGGTTTGACAAAAGGGCAATGACTATAAATTACATCACTGATCCGGATGTCAAATTTGCTTCAATGGTGATTGGATACAAGATTTATCATTCCAGTAGGGAAAATTCTATATTTGGTACAACTATCTATGCAGCCTATCAGATGTTGAGAAAGAATTCTAATTATGACTTGTGTGAGTTATTGCAGAACCAACTGATGGAAATTTTGAATAAGGTAAAGAAGGATAAGAAGAACACCTTTAAATATGGTACATTGATCCTATGTTTGTTCTTTTATTTCATGAATGAGTTTCCCGGCAAGAAAAGCATGTGTTGGATAAATGACAAACTTGTTTCTATACATATAAGAGAGCACTTAAACATCATGGTGACTCTAAAGCATAGAAAACTACAATCTGGGGTTACTTCAAGAATTTTTAGAGTATGATGCATTCTAGGGAAAGAATTCCTAAATCGGTTGTTGATAAATACAAGAATGAGATCTGCTTCATGGTGGATACTGATCAATGCTTAATGGAAGCAGTAGAATCTAGAACTGTTTGGATCATGCCCATGGGGTATGAGGTAGATGAGAAAATTTTGGATATGTATGCTCAACATCTCTTGAGAAAACCCAAGGATGATTCTATGGAGAGATTTGGGACATATAAGGAGCTTAGTTTGAAACTGCATGTTGAGCTCAGAAAACCTGAAATCAAGAGGAAAGTTCAAAAGCAAGTAGAAATGTATGCTGAAAGCATTGGCACAACTAAGGAAGTTGTGAAGAAGAATAGAGAAAAGATAGAAAAAGCTAAGAAGGAGATGTAGGATAAGAAACAAGGAAGTGCTCCGGAAGTCTCCACCAGCCAGCTAGAAAAATAAGAAGCTCTGTTGCTACCTTTGTTTACACAAAACTTGTCAGAATAGAGAAACTAGAAGACAAACCATTCAGTAAAGATGGTAAAATAATGAAGACTAAAGCATCCAGAACATATGAGAGCATTACAGATGACGAGGAAACAGAATTAGATGAAGCAGTAAAGGAAAAAAAGACAAAGAAAGAAGAAGCTTCAAAGACTACAAAAGATAAGCCTTTCAGAAGTATGAACGTAAGTAAAAGACAAAAAATTGAAACCCAAACTAGAAAATCCACTTTGTCTGTAGAAGAAATTGTGAATGCTATGACAATTCATGGGAATCTGATACCCATAATAAAATACTATGACACTTTTGATGATGCAAACAAGAGAATTTTGGAGGATGCCACTGTAAAATACTTGAATACATTCAATAGAGCTCTTGTGGAAATTTTATCTGAAATTCCTAAGAGTCTGAGTAACATTTTGGAAATGAGGAAAAAGGCTGCTAAAGCTAAAGATTTGGAGTTGAGGGAACATGTGTTATCTAGTTTGTGTCTGGTGATCTCCAACAAAGAAGCAGATAATTTTTTTTAAAGAGGTCAAGAATGATTTCAGAAGAAAAACAAGGATGAATAAGCTAATGATTAGAGATATTGATGAAGTTGTTAAAGAAACAAAATAGATTTTGAAGAAAGCACTAGACAAGAACAAATTCTATGTGGTTACAGCAGAACTGGTTGATACTAAGGATGCATCGATTCTCAATGATGAAGAGCAGAAGAGAGATGAGCAGCAAACTGAGATAGATGAATCCTCTATTTCGAAAGAGGAGGCAATAAACAAAGAAGATGAAAAGATGACAGATAAAACTAATGATGTGGGAAGTATTCAAACTCCTTCGGATCAACTGGCAAAGAAGATACAGAGATGAATGTTGAAACAGATGCTCAAATTGAAGATGATTCATTGAAGAATGAAGAGCATGGAACAAAAGAAGTTAAGGACCAAGAAGCAGAAAAGGCCAAGGACAAAAATGAAAAGGAATAAGAGATGGCAAAGGTTGAGGAAGAGCCCGAGCAGGACAATCTAGTTGATAGTACTGATAATGATCAAATAGATACATCAGCATCTTGGGCAAGAGACACTGTAGAAGCAGTGAAAGAAATTTTGGAAAATGATAAACTAGTTGCAGAAGAGTTGAAAGGTCCAATCAATTTTGACAGTCTTTCACCAGTCCAGAAGATAAAGTTGGCCTCTCTCGCACAAGCTAAGGCCAGAGAAGATAATTTGAAGTCTCACATAGAAGACAGTGAGCTACTTGATCTAACATCAGGAATCTTGGAGAAGATCATGCCCACCTTTCAGAAGGATTCTTTAGCATCTCCCTCTAGCCAATTGAAAAGTCTAATAAACTTGGTAAGTTCTCATTTTGAATCTCTAGAGAAGTCTGCAAAGGTCAAGGTTCAAAATGAATTCAATGATAAAAGAATTGATGCTCTAAAAGTGATGATTAGAGTAGATGGAATTGTTCTAGATACTAGTATAAAGAGTATTCAAAATGCTCTTACAGAAGGAGGAAACGTATATAAATTTTGCTTATCTTTTCCTAAAGTTATAGAGGATATTGAAGATAAAATAAAGGAGTCCAAGCAAAAACTATCAAGTGTATCCAAATCTTTTGATCCTGTGACAACATCTGTGGCAAGCAAGGAATGTCAGGGAATCAACTTGATTGAAGAAATAAAAAATTGATAAAAGAGAAGGAGAGCATTGAGGCAAGGATGAGTGAGCTCTGAAGATTAATTTCCCCCAAATTAGAAGCAATGTTCAATGCTTTGATCGAAGCCCAAGCTACTACTAAGTCAAGTGATCCTACTGACTTGCGGAAAGCGGAGTCTCTAGCATTCTTATTCAGTGGTCACATCTCAGTTTTGAACAACATGAAGAAGAGTTGGGACAATGAGTTGGCGTTGTTGAGGAATGTCTTTGGTGATATTTTCAAACTTATGTAAATAAGTCATAGGGTTGTTTGTATGTATGCCCATGTACATAAAATTTTTGATGAATTTTGGTATGCAGATTTTGTCAAGTTTGATGCTCAATTACAGATATTGGAACTACTGGACCATAAGGCAATATTCACTCCTAGCTATAAAGTTGTATTGCATATACACTCCATTGTGGAGGAATGTCAGATTATGGAATTGTTACATCTGAAAAGTCTAGACTTTTCCATTGATGTCAAAGGGGGAGTGAAGAGAAGTGAAAAATGAGGAATCCAACAAAGGGGGAGCACTAGAGAATAGTGAAAAGCATAAGTGTACATAGTAAGGGGGGGTTGTTTCGACACTTAGTCAATTCTCACTAAGTGTTGCCATCAATACCAAAGGGGGAGATTGTTGGAAAGAGACATTGCTATGCATGACAAGTGTTGTCATTGATGGCAACTAAGTCTCTCTTACACATCCACATTACATAATTTGTTCATACCAGAAGTCAAAGTGAATATTTGTCTAAGTTTGGGTAGTTAGAAATAGAGCATGTGATAGGGTCCATTATCCTAGTCCAGATCTCTCCGGTGGTAAATCAAAATGTGTTACGGATTTGAGGGAGTAATAAGGATTGTCAGGACTATCTAAATCTAGGAATTTAGCCTCCAGTGATGAAGGATTCGAAAGTTATAAGCATCTAAGTATTGGGTTCCAGTTAGTCAGTACAGTCAGAAGAAGAACATGCCGACCTAGTATTTGATCTTGGTCCGGATGAAGAAAATTTGTTGGTTAAATAATTTGTGATAACCAGTGGTATTGGCTAACATGATTAATGATTTGAGAACACAAGTTTTTGATCCACATTGTTGTTTGTTCATGGATTCAGCTGACAGAGCAGAGTTCTTAATAAATGTTATAAGTTTTCTTGAAGCCGACTACAGTTGATTGAATCTCTTGCTGTAGATATATATAGCTGATGGATTCAAGTGTTTTGGTGTGTGTGTGTGGTGTGATGATGGAGTAAGTGCAATAAAGGTAGAAAGAAGTATGAAAGTGAAGATCTAAGTTTGGATTATGGCCGAAGAGTGAAACAGGGCAGAGTAAGGATGAAGTGTGTAAGATCAGTATTCTGTGCTTAACCAGAACTAAATTTCTGCATTGCTAGATGCCATTCATCAATTCAAACATTCTGTAATCTTCTTGTAATCATCTATGTAGGCAGTGAGCCTCTTGGAGCAGTGAGCTCTGGGCAGTGCACCCTGAAGGCATGTGCCTTCCCCATTTGTAATACTTTTAACAGAGTATAATTTCTTGTGGGTTAACCCCCACTATGGTTTTTTCCTTAACCGGGTTTCCACATAAAAATCCTGGTGTTATGTGTGCTGATTATGTTTCTGCTCATGTGTTGTTAATTTATGCTTTCATGGTTATATCATTAATTTGTTAATAAGTGATAAAGAAGGTAAATTGCTACAAGTGTTAAAGTTTGTGACAACTGATTCACCCCCCCTCTTAGTTGTCTACCCTTATTTCAACACGAAGACACTTCATTAATGAGATTACTAAGGAGTTCCTAGATAATTTCATGGTTACCCATAACAAAAGCACACTTTATCACCCTTAGGGTAATGGTGCAAGTGGAGTCTTCAACAAAATCATTGGAACAATAATGATAATTTTTTGATAGTAACACCATTGATTAGGATATGATGATACATACATTTCTTTGGGCTTACATGACTACATAAAAGTGGTTTACAAAATACCATCCTTTCCAGTAAGTATAATAATTTGATGTGGCAGTCCCAATTAAATATATGGTCCCAAATTTAAGGTTGGGTATACCAAGGAGATTAAATAAGGAGGAACCTATTAAAGAGAGACTAATAGAAATCAATAAACTGGATGAGACTAGATTTATTGCAATGTACAATCAAACTCAAGAAAAGAGAAGACAAAAGGCTTGACATGACTACAAAATAAACAATAAATAGTTGAAATCTAGAGATATAGTCCCAATGTATGATAGTAAGTATTAAAAACCATGAAAATTAAAAATGTGGTGTATAGGTCTTTATCAAAATTCTCATATCTTTAATTATGGTGTGTTTAATTCAAAAATGTTGAACAATAAGTTGTTGAATATTTATGTGAATGGTGTAAGATTAAAATCATACTATGGGGGAGATTGAAAGAGAAAAAAGAGTGCAAGAAGACACATGGAAGGAAAACCATGTTAAATGTGTATCATGAGTGTATCATAGTAGTTTTAGGCTAGATTAGGATTAGATGAGGAATCAAACTCACTCAATTGATAGGAAGATACAAGTCAAGTTTAAAATGGGAATTAAGAAGAGAATAGAGGGAAAAGGAGTGGATGGGTGCATTAATGACAAAAAGCACCATTGAGAGTTATAAAAAGGAACTATGTATCAAGTCAAGTCATTCAAATGAGTTAAGTGAAAAAATAGAGTTGAGTGAGAAATTAGAGTTGAAGAGTAGGGTTAATGTTGTTGAGTGAGGGTTTGAAATTGTTTAGCTAGGATTGAAAGTGTTGAGGTAGGGTTTAAAGTTGTTAATCTAGGGTTCTTAGGAAATAAGTTGTAAGAACGGTTATAAGTGTTGGAAACTTGTAAAGAAGTAATGGCACAATTTTAGGAGCCTCAGGTGGATGCATTTAAAATAGCATTCCCCAAGTATAAGAAATACCACTAGAAGGTGATAGAGGTTGTTCTACAAGGAGAACTTTCTAATATTCCAACTAGCGTGTTATACAAAGATATTAGAAAATACATTCATGTCAAACTAATAGAGATGGACCATTTAAGGTTTAAATTATAAAAGGAAGCCCTAAGAAAAATAAAGCCTAAAGACAATACAAGAGAATATCTACTTCAATAAAAAATAATAGGGTACGTGAAGCTAGATGTGTGGGAAGAATTAATTAATTTCAAGGATGAATAGGTTTGGGTTAGAATAGTGTTAATAAAAATTCATGACGAGTTTATGTATCTTGACCAACCATACCAAATAACAAAATATGCTATTAATGTAGTTATTGGTCTAATTGATAGAGGGTAGTTGTCCACCCAAATGAAAGTTGAAAATAAATTAGTCACAAACCTAACTATAGCATCTAATTATGGAAGGAAGCTAGCCATGAACAAAATCAAGGATGCAAGGGTATGATATACAACAAAAGACATTATAAATTATATTACACTAATAGAGAAGATTTAACTACTGACACTACAATAATGACATCTTAAGAGATAATGATAAATTATAAGTATGATCTATAGAAAATGTTGGGGGATAAATAGATGGATAACATCTCAAAAACAAAAAAGACCTAGCATGAATTCTAGTATGGATCTTTAATTATATGCCTTTCTCTATATTTCATACATAAATTAATAGTAGGTGTCGGTTATAGTTGGGGTAGAGATAGACATATAGGTAGCCAAATAATGACACATATAAGATTGTTTCAAGTGCAATAAAATCATAAAAATTTGATTGTACACTAAGAAAAGTAAATCAAAGGCCAAAAAGTGAAACACTCACATTGATCTCTTGCCTGCTAAGAGGGGTCAATCTCTTGTATCTGATCATCCATCTATTGAGAGAGAGGAATCACGTGGGGAGAAAGTGCAACATCATCTAATATATCCTTATCCTCCTCTCCCTTAGGATAGTCATCATTAGAGCCCTCATCCCCATCATGATCTCTCTATGCATCAAACATAGGCTAACCTTGTGTGGTCATAACTGCTTCTATGCTCACCTATGTACTTGTCCTCACATTGATCATCTAATGGGAATCCTTGGAGTACAAGGAGTCCATTGGAGAATCCCTCATCCAGCCTTAGATGTCTCCTGAGTAGACCTATAACATGGGGGCACTAGGGGAAATTCCTCTAGAAAGTCCTTTATAAGTTGTTGGATCACTCACATGATGGGATGAGTCTCCACTAAGTCATGCCTATCAATTGAATAGCTCATCCCTCTCCAATAGTCCCTAACTATGTCATCTCCTACCCATCTCTCCTCTATCTCTATATAGGGTTCACAATAATGCCATCATCTATCAAAGTAGCTACTACTAGTGTAGATTAATTATAATACCCCAACCAATGCTACCTGATGGCTCTAGGAAGAGTGCAATCAAGTGTAGGAATGGATTACTAATAAGGTGTAATGTGTTATAAAATCCACACCATAACTAGTGATGAGTGACTAAATGCTAGTGCCCCATGACATGCAATGTAGTATAAATTATGTAAACCAACACTAGTATGTCAACTCCCTAAGAAGAAACTCAACCTCACTCTATCTACTAAATAATAGGATCCCATGGCCATTTGATGATATGTGTCTTCTTGGTCCTCAACAAACAGGCAACAATTAGGCCTATAAGGACCTTCTATAGAGGTAAAATATCAAGTGTTAGGATTGGAGTCAACTACACTCCCTTGATGTCTCCACCCATCAAAGTGGCCCAAGATAGTCTCTCATCCTTTGAAAAAAAAATTTCTATTGTAAGTCTATCCCCCTAGATAGGAACACCTAGGATCTAATAAATGTCATACAGAGAAATCGTCCACTTTCTAGAAACACTAGGAAATCAGAAGGTGTTATGATCTGCCTCCTAGTAAGTTAGATTATCACAATAGAAGCATCTTGACGCTTACACAATGGGGAAATGCACCTCTATATCCAACCTCAATCTCTATAAGGTGACCCAATCTACTCCAGACAACTCCTCCATTGTCCTAGTAAACCAGACTACTCTCTGGTAGTGTTCCACGAAATGTACATGACCTATTTTACACAGGCACACACTAGTCACTTCAAAAATCATAAGAACCCAAAAGATTTACAAAATGAAAAAGTATAAAAAATTCAAAAGTTTAAAAGCATAAAAAATAATATAAATAAAGGAAAACCCCAAAATAATTAATCAAAAAGACCTTAAAATGAAATTTTCAAGTTGCAAAATTGCCCCTAGTAATAAGGTAACCTAGAAGGTTGCTCGAATGACCATAGGATTACCCAAGAATATCTAAGTTTGCCTAGGTGACCCCCTTTCCAATATATATGACTCCATATGGCAAAAGAGGCAACCCTATCCATGCCCCCAAACCCTAAATCACACAAAACATAAAAAATTGACAAAACAATGCAAAATATAAAAAACATAAATGAATTCCCTATGTGAACAACTACCCTATGCAACTAATGGCCCTAAATTTGATGGTCATTTCAACATAGAACAAACAAAAACAAAATTTGGGGCTAAAAGGGGTTTTTTTCAATTTTCACACCTATGGGTCCACTCGATGATAAACCAATAGCATAGATGTAATCCCCTCATCATAATCTTTATAATGAATATACTCTCACCTAATTCCATCACCATCAATCTAGACCTCAATTTTCTCCCTCACCACAAACACAAATGAAGACTAAAATGAACGAGTTTTGCATTTATGCATAAGTTTTTCATGTCTTTGGTAGGTCATTCATACAACTCAAAGTAGTGTAGGTATACTTCACACCTACCATCATGATACATCCTTTCATCTTTATTGTTCATGTAATTTGAGCTAATAGTTTGATTTCATGCACTTGAGTTAGTTCTTATTTTCTACCTTGCAGGTTTCAAATAGGTGACAAGAGTGCACAAAGGAGGTAGTATCTCTCTAACCCCACATTGATGGTGAGTATTCTTTTTGATCTTAGCATTAGTCATGTTTTCAAGATTACCATATACTATGCATGATCTTCATCTTTCATTTTGTATGTCCAAATTTGAGACAATGACATAGGTAATTACAATAAGTGTAGGGTCTCACATGCTTATTTTAAGAAATGACACCTACCTTTGATGTAGACTACCATACCTAAGGGGACAAATATATAACTGCCTAAAATTACACAAGCATACATGAGAGTTCAATGATGATCTATTGGTTTAGCTCACAAGCCATGTGGTATGAATAAACTCTCTCTCTTAGAATTTTGTATTATGATGGAAGCATCTACTCAATACTTAGGACCCACTCCTGCATTTATTTTGGCCTCTTCAAACACCCACCTTGCATCTATACCCTCATCCTTGCTAAAGTTAGTATTTCAACCCTTCAACTGTGAGGTCACTTGAGCATCCTAAAGCTCACTCAAGCAACCCTAGGGTCACCCAAGCACCTCAAGGGTCTCTTGGGTGACCTTCCATGAAAAAATAGGTACCCACCTTGGCAAAACGAGTGATCCCACTCATAAAACAGGCAACCTTGGCATTCTAGATTGATGTGGGAGAACTCTTAATTTTGGTCATTTCTCTACCAATTTTGCTTCTAATTGTGAGCTCAATTGAGTCTTGACTCCACCTACACCTTGTTGCTCTTGAGTTCTCCAAATCACAATTCTAATTGATAGTTCTCGCTTAATCATGTTTTTTATTAGATTTCCCAACCTATTTAAAAAACTTCATTACCATTCCCAAAGGGCCTTTGGTTTGTGAACTTTGCAAGCCTTCTGTGTGATTTTGAATTTGATGCCCCTCTGCCCATAACTATTTGAGTAGGATAGGGAGTTGATTCTTAGGCATCTAGGTCAATTTCCCATTTCATAGAGCATCCACACTCTTGCAATCCTCAATGGCTCTTTCTTCTTGAAGCTTTGAAGCTTCCATTGTCACACCACTTTGTCACTTATTCCTTAAGCTTAGTTCCCTATCCTTTACCCTTCTTCCATCAATTGAAGCACCCTAGGGTGGAGAGAAGAGGGTAATACATATGCTAAGCCCTTGGGAACTAATATGCCACAACTTCACCAAATGTTTGTTCACTAAACTTCCAAGTGTGAGGTGATAATTTACTTTTGTTTTGAATTCATAAATAAGTTCTTTTGAAAAGTGTTAGATTAGAAATTGCAATTAGATTAATTAGCTTCAATCTTGCTCGAATTGGTGACATTTCATCATTGGATTACACATTAGGAATATCTATAATTTATTTTTTATTGAAAATATATAACTTAGATTAGATTAAATTTAATTTCAATTCAACACTATTGCTCCAAAGCATCTCAAATAAATTAGCCCTAAAATTTTCAAACTAGTTGGACTATAACGCAACTGACACAATTATTTCATTTTGAACACTACAACCCAGTGACCCACTATATTAATGTATGAATCTACTCAAGGTTGTGCAAATATATGTGGATTTAATAGAATTTATGCATCTATGCTAGAATCTATCAACCTTTAATGAAATATGCTCAAATTTGTTCATCTAGGGTTTAAGAGGGAAGCTACTAGGCTTAGACGTGTCTAGTGTAAAAGCTCTCTAAAATTCTTTTCTTATTTGTAAATAGTTAATTGGATCAATATTTTAGAGCTCTAACTATGGAGAATGTTGTCTTCCCTTAGCCACACTATGTCATCTTTGAGGTATGAAGAGATTAAGTTCCTTGCACTAACTATTAACCAATGCTTATAAATCACAGATGGATAACTTCATATGGTGATGTTTCTCCTAAACCTATAGGATCTTCCAATATACTCGAATGTATGTGGAAGCCTATTGTTGTATACAAATGTTGTCCAAGGCGTGTGCATTGGTGAGTCAAATCCCACCTCACTTCACATGCTAATTCACTAACTCAACATGCTTAGCCAAAAATAATAGTTGCCTGAAGGTATTTTAAAACCCTGAACACAAGATTTCTAACCTAAACTAATATTACAAAAAAATTAGCCAAAAATAATTAGTACCTCACTACTTTCACCACTTTCTAATCACAAGATCCCACAAGGGTGAAGTAAGAACATATAGTGGATAGTTGTAAGTCACTGAATTGTTGTTGATGCAAAACATGGCCTTAGAAAGATATTTAATACCACTTGTTAGGATCTCACCTTTAAACTATTATCAAATAAAAAAACATGTGAAAATAAGCACAATACTTGGAAGAGTGACTACAAGAATACTTTTATTCAAATATCAAAAACAAGTCGCATTGGTCTCATTAAGGGGGTAACCTCCTAAAGAACAATGCTCCAATATAATACGAAATGCAGGATGATCTTCTCTTTCATTACATTATTAATATGAATTCCTCACAAAGAGTGACTCATGAGGTACAACTAATGTGGGATAAATCAGCAATTCTATAAACTTATTACATTAAATACCTAAGTAACTAACGTATTACAATGCTCATAATAAAAAAATAGGAGAAAAAGGTCTTCACACCATCATGACAAAAGGTTAAGACATAAAAGTCATGATATAAATGTTGGGAATTAAGGTGTCTCAACCTTGGTAATTCCTTGCATTGTTAATGTTTGTATTTGTTATTTAATTGCCTATGCTGTAAATATTTGTAAATTCCATTTTGTCATGTTGTGGGATGTGGCACGGTGATGTGTCAATCCTACATGGAATATGACAACTTGTAATTTTGTCCTCAAATGAGGAGATAGGCATCCCACTTTGTGGTAGGAACATTTTGCAATGTGTTGGCATCTTTCATGTTGTGTAATTGAATCTTGACCGAAACGGTTATGACGGATTCCTATGACAGAATCTATGACATGTAAGAGTTAGAAATAGAAGGTTGTAAGACAGGTGAAGACATGTGTCATGAAGCATCTTTGAAAAAGGCATATTTGGGCACCCCAAGGTGGACTATGGAATGTTGTAAGAGAATATGCTATTTATAGCATGTGTATGACAAATTCTCTTATAGTTGTAAGTTGTAACCGCTATGACAGATTCTATGACGGTCGTAAGTGTCATAAGAGCATCTATCATAGCCCATTTTGGAAATAGGTGACCTCTTTGGGATGGGAGCTATGGACAAGTGTCAAGCACATTCTACAATGTTGACCAAGTGTCCTTGGGCATGGTTTTTGGTCCATGAAGCCAAGTTGGATGCCCATCCCAAGAAAGGTCCAATATTGCCTTGTATTTTCTATATAAACAGGTGCTTCGAGGAGTAGAGGTATCATAGGTTTTACAGATACTGTTATGCTACTGGATTGACTCCAGACATGAGTGTCAAAGACCATTGAAGCTTGCATTGCAATTGTATCGTAAACATTTTTCAGATTTGTTAATACATTGTGCAGGTTTTTTGAGTGTGGGGTTTTTCACCCGATAAGGGTTTTCCCCACCATAAATCTGTCTCTCTTCTATCTTCTTTCTGGTTCATGTGTATTGCTACAATATCTCATTTATGTGTTACATATTTTTGTAGTTGTAAAGGTTAAATTGAATTTGCATAGCCCTCTCCTCTTTAGGTTAGTGTAGGAAGTGATTTTTGCACACCTTGCTTCCTTTCAGTTGGTATCAGAGCTTGATCACCTTTGGTCCTAATTGTTGGGTAGGGGTTTTTTAAGTTGATCTTAAGTTGAGTGGGAGTCTGTGTAGAGTATTTTGAATCTTATTATAGCAGAGAGATGGCAAGTACATCCTGAAGGATAGAGGTGGAGAAATTCAATGGCACAAATTTTGAGTTGTGGAAGCTCAAGATGGAAGACATGCTTGTAGACTGAAACCTATGGGAAATTGTATCCAGTGTAAAACCAACCACAATGTCACAAGATGATTGGGATCTAAAGGATCGGAAGGCTAAGGGTCTCATAAGACTCTGTTTAGTTGATTCTGTCCTGTTGAATGTCCATGAGGAGAAGAGCACAAAAGACCTTTGGAAGAAGTTGGGAGATGTTTATCAGGCTAAATCCCTGGTGAACAAACTTTTCTTGAGAAAGAAGTTGTATTCTCTTCGAATGGAGGAAGGTGGATCCATTGCTGAGCATATGAATGCCTTTAACATGCTCATTGCACAATTGACATCCGTTGGTGTGAAGATGGAGGAGGAGGATTGTTGTATGACCTTGCTTTGTTCTTTGCCGAACTCGTGGGATCATCTTGTCATGGCTATTGGAAGCACCACATCCACATTCAAAATGGAAGAAGTGGTATCTTCGCTATTATCCAAAGAGATGTGGAGAAAGTCTTTTAAGGTAGCCAAAGAGGCTCTCGCGGTTCATGGAAGACCCAAGGAGAAAGGGAAAAAGAAGAACAAGAAAGATGAGAAGGGTAAATCCAAATCGCATGGGAGATCCAAATCTCCTAGAAAGTCCAAGGCTCTTTGTTGGAACTGTGGGAAAACCAAGCATTTCTGAAAGGAATGCAAGGAGGAGAAGAAAAAGAAGAAGAAAGCTCCTAATTCATATTTTGACAAGTCACAAGAAGATGGTGATGCTTTCATTGCAGCCCTGGATACCCATGCATCTGATGATGTGTGGCTAATTGACTTTGGTGCATCACTCCACATGACCTTGCATTGAGACTGGTTTACCAAGTATGAGGAGTTTGATGGTGGAAAGGTGTATCTGGGTGATGACTCTCATCTGAAGATTGTTGGTCATGGAAGAGTCTCTATCCGATTCCCTGATGGGCAAGTGAAGGGGATCTCTAGGGTTATGCACATCCCAGTCTTAGCACAGAACCTGCTTTCTGTAAGTATGTTGAATGATGCAGGTGTGCAGGTTGTCTTTTCGAAAGAAGGATGCAAGATGACTAGAGGAGCTATGGTGCTTTCTAAGGGTACTAGGAGAGGTACTTTGTTTCAGCTAGAGGCATGTATTGTACAATGCAATAGTTCTTCTGACTCAAAGAAGAGGGCAGCAGTCACTTCATCTCCACCATCTGAATGAGTAGTGAAGAAATCTGTTGTTTCTGATTCTGATGGTTGTAACTATGCATTGGAAGTTAAACTTCCTGCTAAAAAGACAATGTTATGGCATAAGAGATTTGGCCACATTGGTGAGAAGGGTCTACGTACCCTGAAAAATAAGAACCTCATTGAGGGGTTAGATGATTGTAATCTTGAGTTTGAATTTTGCGAACATTGCATTTATGGAAAACAAAACTGTGTTCAATTTTACTTGAGTTCTCACAAGTCTTCTGGTTTATTGGACCTTATTCATTCTGATGTGTTTGGTCCTGTTAATGTTCCTTCGTTATCAAATTTTGTGTATTTTGTATCTTTCATAGATGATTACAGTAGAAGGACATGGATTTATTTTCTCAGAAGCAAATCTGAAGTCTATAGCAAGTTTAAGGCCTTTGTTGAAAATTAGACTGGTAAAAGGATTAAATGTTTGAGAACTGACAACGGTGGTGAGTTCTGTTCTACAGAATTTGATATATATTGCAAGGAACTTGGAATTGAAAGACAAAAGACAACTCCATACACCCCACAGCAAAATGGAGTTGCAGAGAGGATGAACAGGACACTGATGGAGAAGGCTAGGAGTATGATTAGTGGAGCTGGCCTAGAACAAAAATTTTGGGTTGAAGTTGTTGCCACTGCCTTCTATCTAGTAAACATTTCTCCTACATCAGCTCTTGTTGGAAAGACACCCATGGAGGTGTGGTCTAGTAGAAAGCCTTCAATAAGGCATATTCATGTTTTTGGTTGTAAGGCATATGCACATGTGCCTAGGGAGAAGCTGTCAAAGTTGGAGAATAAAGTTGTAAGTGTATCTTCATTGGCTATGGTGTCGGTGTGAAAGGATACAAGTTTTGGGATCCTGTGGCTGAAAAAGTGTTGTATAGCAGGAGTGTCATCTTCAGAGAGCTTACACCTTCTTCCACTATTTTACTGCCAGAAGAAAAAGAAAAGAAAGAGGATGTTGTTCAGTTTCCTGCTACCCTTGAGAAGACTGAATAGAAAGACAATGTTGGACTTGATGATGAGGAGAGCTCTGGCAGCTTTGAAATCTCAGATGAAGAAGTTGAACCTCAACCTTAGCCCTTGAGGAGGTCTACACAGATAAGAAAGCAACCTGAAAGGTTTGGTTTTACATTGCTTGATTCTAGTTGTGCTTATGCTTTACTCACTAACATTTATGAACCTAGAACTGTATCAGAGGCTTTGGACATGAAAGATATAGGTTCCTGGAAGGAGGCCATGGAGGATAAAATGGCTTCTTTGGAAAAGAATCAAACTTTAAACTTGGTGCCTTTGCCTCCTGGACGGAAACCCATTGGATGCAAATGGGTGTTCAAGAAGAAAATTGGTGCAGATGGCAATGTTGAGAAGTATAAGGCCAGATTGGTTGCGAAGGGGTATTTACAAGTGGAGGGCATAGATTATGGTGAGATCTTCTCTCTCGTTGCAAAGCTGATATCCATTCAATTTTTGTTGTCTCTCACAGCAGCTTATGACTTTGAGGTAGAACAGATGGATGTGAAGATAGCTTTCCTTCATGGTGATTTGGAGGAAGAAATCTACATGTCACAGCCAGAGCATTACATGGTGAAAGGTAAAGAAAACTTGGTTTGCAAATTAAAGAAGTTTTTGTATGGTTTGAAGCAGTCTCCTAGGAGGTGGTACTTGAAGTTTGATGCCTTTGTGTTGTCAATTAGATTTGTGAGATCAAAATTAGATCACTGTGTGTACTTTAATTTTGATGGTGATTGTATTCTCATTGTTGCATTGTATGTTGATGATATGTTGCTCATTGGGAAGGGTAAGAATATGATTTCTTATTTCAAATCTTAGTTATCAGCACAGTTTGAAATGAAAGATTTAGGGGCAGCCAGGTACATTCTAGGAATGGAAATCAGAAGAGACAGAGCTAACAAAAAACTTTAGTTAAGCTAGAGTAAGTATGTGAAGACCGTGTTGGATAGGTTTAGCATGGCAGATTGTAGACCATTGTGTGTTCCTGTTTCTTTAGGGACAAAGTTATCTATTGAGGATTGTCCAAAATCTCCTGGTGAGGTGGAGGACATGAGTAGAGTATCTTATGCTAGTGTTGTTGGTAGCTTGATGTATGCTATGGTCTGTACAAGACTAGACATTGCTCAAGCAGTGGGAGTTCTCAATCAATTTATGGCTAATCTTGGATAGGTTCATTGTGATGTAGTTAAGCGAGTGTTTAGATATTTGAGGGGTACTTCTGAGTATTCCATATGTTATCATGGTAATGTTACAGGACCTTCGCATACTGTTGATATTCATGGATTTGTGGATTCAGATTGGGTAGGTGACATTGACAACAGGAGATCCACCAGTGCTTATGTGTTTACACTATTTGGTGGTGCTATTAGTTGGATGAGTAAGCAACAACCTGTGGTTGCTTTGTCCATGATAGAAGCTGAGTATATGGTAGCAAATCATGTTTGTAAGGAAGCCATTTGGATTAAGAGATTGTGTTCAGATATTGGTGTTGATGCAGGTCAGTTAATGATCAGTTGTGACAGTCAGAGTATGATTTGCCTTGTGAATAACCAACTTTCCATGCCAGAACAAATCATATTGATGTTCAGTTTCACTTCGTGCGAGACATGGTAGAGGATGGGAAGGTAAATTTAGAGAAGGTAGATACCTCGAAGAATGTTGCGGATGCATTGATGAAACCAGTGAGCACAAAGAAGTTCAGATGGTGTTCGGAGTCTATGGGCCTCTCAGCCTATAGCAGTTAAATCATATTATTCTATTGGATCTTACAAGGTGTTTGACAAGTGGTAGAATGCTGGGAATTAAAGTGTCTCAACCTTGGTAATTCCTTGCATTGTTAATGTTTGTATTTATTATTTAATTGCCTATGTTGTAAATATTTGTAAATTCCATATTGTCATGTTGTGGGATGTGGCACGGTGATGTGTCAATCCTACATGGAATATGACAACTTGTAATTTTGTCCTCACATGAGGAGATAGGCATCCCACTTTGTGGTAGGAACATTTTGCAATGTGTCGACATCTTTCATGTTGTGTAAGTGAATCTTGACCGAAACGGTTATTACGGATTCCTATGATAGAATCTATGACATGTAAGAGTTAGAAATAGAAGGTTGCAAGATAGGTGAAGACGTGTCATGAAGTATCTTTGAAAAAGTCATATTTGGGCACCCCAAGGTGGACTATGACATGTAAGAGAATATGCTATTTATAGCATGTGTATGATAGATTCTCTTACAACTGTAATTTGTAACCGCTATGATAGATTCTATGACAGTCATAAGTGTCGTAAGAGCATATGTCATAGCCCATTTTGGAAATAGGCGACCTCTTTGGGATGGGAGCTATGGACAAGTGTCAAGAACACTCTACAATGTTGACCAAGTGTCCCTTGGCGTGGGTTTTGGTCCATGAAGCCAAGTTGGATGCCCATCCCAAGAAAGGTCCAATATTGCCTTGTATTTTCTATATAAACAGGTGCTTGGAGAAGTAGAGGTATCACAGGTTTTATAGGTACTATTATGCTTCCAGATTGACTCCAAACATGAGTGTCAAAGACCATTGAATCTTGCATTGCAAGTGTATTGTAAACATATTTCAGATTTGTTAATACATTGTGCAGGTTTCTGAGTGTGGGGTTTTTCACCCAATAAGGGTTTTCCCCACCGTAAATCTTTGTCTCTCTTCTTCTGTCTTCTTTCTGGTTCATGTGTATTGCTGCAATATCTTGTTTATGTGTTACATATTGCTGTTGTTGTAAAGGTTAAATTGAATTTGCATAGCCCTCTCCTCTTTAGGTTAGTGTAGGAAGCGATTTCCGCACACCTTGCTTCCTTTCAATAAAGGTCCTAGTAATTTGTAGCAATTTTGTTGAATCAAGATGATGCACAAATTTTTATGTTTCTAAGTTTAGAAATATGCAAGAATTACAATTTGCACAATAACAATAAAGATAAAAATGCATGCAAACAAAAATATTACATTGAAGTTGACAAAAATGTTAAATTGGAAAATGCTTAGATAAAATATATTCAAGGTTAGACAACCCAATATGTTTTGTATCAAGGTGGTAGACATAAAAATAAAGAAAACAAAAAATAAATTATATTTAGGATAACACTTGTGTTAGATCAAGATATGTATAAGTAAGATTTTCTCAAGTAAGACAATAAACACAAAAATCAAGAATATGCATAAGATAATTTTTTTTAAAGATAACATTGATATTAGATCAACATATGCACAAATAAAATATCACCCAAGTTTGAACTACACAAAAATTACAATTGCACTAACATAACATTTACTACACAAAGGTACAATCGTACACGAAGAATAAATGCATTACTCAAGTTAACAAGTAACACATGGTCTCTAGTTCATGCCAATACTGATTGTGTGATGTTGGAATTAGAATCACTAGAAGCTATTGTGGACCATTGTAGTGCATTGAGAATAGTATAAAGAATATATGAATATATTAAACAATATAGTTATGTTATAATTATGAGCATAGCTGATTATGTTATGTTTGTGTATCATATAATCAATATTATATATTACTATGTTTATCCAAGTTTTTAGACTTCATTGAAAAAACATATTGGTAGATTCATGTATTATGTCAAAAATAATTTAGAAATTAGGGGACATGTAAACATAATTTGGAATGATATTTAACATAGTGATTGTAGTAACATTGTATTTTTGGTGGGCGTATATAATGGTTTTTTAGATTATATTAAGACTGTATTCTTGGTAGAGATTTAAATATTACAGTATTGGTTTTCTTTAATGGCATGTGGTTAGAAGCTTAATTTGTAGGGAAGGTTGGGGTTTCTATGTTTTTTGCAATTTTTTTGGACCACTAAATAAATTTTTACAAGGGTAAGTGCAAAAACCATAAACATTATTTTGGAGACTAAAATTATGATTCACATGTATTAATACTAACCACATAATGGTGTCAGAAACTTAAAACCAATGTAACTAAAATTTGCTAGTTCATAGAATCCACAATAACAAAGGATCAAATAATCTAGCTGCTAAAAAGACATACACTGAACATAAAAGTGAATTTATTTGAAAAGGTCTATGTATACTTTGAATGGAATAAATATAGTGCAAAACATTAGACAACACTAATAATGTTTTGAGCTATTTAAAATAGCTTTTAATGTTTAGCAAATGTTATAGGGTTTAGTGTTTATTTGTCAAGCTAGTTGATGATATTTTGATTAAACCTAGATGTTAATTGTTTGAAGTTATCTCATTTTTGAATTGTCAATTGATGAAATGAATGACAATGTTAATCTTAGTCTATCCTCAAAAGAATAGGATGCATATGTGGCATAGCACTTAAGTTTCTATATTAGATGTGATAAAAATGCCAAGTGCCTTTATTTCTACAAAACCATGATCTAGAATAATTTTAATTTTATTGGATCATAAATTAATTTAAAATGTGTGTGTGTGTGTGTATTCAAATGAGTTTTGTTTTTAAATTGCAAGTTAGAAGTACGTGACTTGTTTATATATGTCAAAGGACCTTTTTTCATGTTTTGTTAAGGCTTCGTCAGATGCATGTGGAAATATACAATGTCAAGAGACAATTGCAATAATGTCAATATTACTTGTTTGTATGAGAAAGCAAGAAAGAATACAAATCAAGAGGGACAATTTGGATTTTGAAGTGTATAGATGTATTTTGTTCTGATTGACTTTGTATTGTTTGTCATTTGTTTTACAAATAACTGGAATTAATAATTGAATAGGTTACATATATTTAAGATACATGTGTTTGGAACTGAAAGCACAATTGAGTATTGACAATTTGTTTGATTTATAATTCAGTATTCTTATTATTTGTATTTCAGGGAAAGCTGTTATTTCAAAAACTTTCTTATGCTGGTAGTTTTGTAGGCTTACTCTATTATTCAATGTTCTCTTATACTAGGTTATTGATTCATTTGCATTATCGTGCAATATGCAAATTATCGTGATTTTTTAATCTTTGGCTTTTATTAAGCAACAACATAGAATGCAAAAAACACATAGTGAGAGTATAATGCTATGAACATTTTAATCTATATATACAATGAAATGTATTTTTAAACGTAATGACATATTGCATTATGATACAAAGTTTTTAAACATTTTTTTGTATATCCATATATAAAATTTAGCTTATGAAATTGATATTATACAATAGGAAATGAAATCATTATCAATACAATACAAGATTCAATACCAAAGTGCGTGAAAACTAAAGGTTTGAATACTATTGAGGTAAAATGTCAAAGTAGCTCTGCAAATAAAGTGTGCTTGTGCAAAATGTAATTACATAACATAATATATAGTTTTGAATAGGCAAAGTGTTGAAGACTATCAAGGTCAAATGCTGAGCAAATTCACAATAGCAAAAAGTGCTAGATGGATATAGAAATTGTATCCATGAGTTCTGAAAAGCAATAAAAGGAAACCATATAAGTTGAGATGAAAGCTGATTAGCAAGAGGCAATTTGTCTCTATTTTTTTTTCCATTTGGTGCCTG
The DNA here is from genome assembly GCA_027924645.1 of Cunninghamia lanceolata. Lineage (NCBI taxonomy): Eukaryota > Viridiplantae > Streptophyta > Pinopsida > Cupressales > Cupressaceae > Cunninghamia > Cunninghamia lanceolata. Next base: position 1,102,141 of record BSBN01001465.1, on the reverse strand, counting down.
CAAAACATGCACAAAGACAATTGTAAGTATATTATGTGTAAAGAGTGAGGAACCAATTGGTGAAATGTGGTATGTAGTAGAGAATAAAAGAGATTGTTATGGAATGAAGAGAAATCTTGTTACCTTTGAGAAAGATTATTTATTGTTCTACTTCAAGGTAAATTGCACTTTTTTGTGTGACAAAGCCTGCATGGAAGAAAATACCCTCAATATCGATCCAAGTTTAATCAATATCAAACCCAATAAAATTGCTATGATTGTTTTCTTGAAACAAAAAACAATTGCTTAACATAAGCCTTGTTATCTATTTTCTATAAACAAGAAAGTAAATGATGATTCAAATCTGTAACTTAGAAAGCTGTCTAATATGGACTATTGACATGAAAATATGCTTTCTACAAAGCCCAATGCTTAACTAAGCAAACAAAGATAGAAACTTTTCTTAATCTCAAAAAATAATATTAAATCATAGCAATTTGATCAAGATCAATATCAATTAAAGTTGGATCAATATTGAGGGTGTTTCTTATATGCATGAAATTTTTGAGAAACATGTCATGTATCAGTGAAACACAATATAAATAATGCAAAATCGTCTATTGTTTAGAAAGAACAATGATGCAAAGGGATTTGTGGAATTGTCAATGTTCCATGGAGCAAAATAATTTAAAGCATTGACTTTGCAGTGGTTTGTTGACATTATATTTGTTTAGATCAAATGTACAATGATGGCAGTCATTTGGCAGCAACTGGAAGCATAAAAGTGAAATAAATGGTTGTGACGTGAATTAGCAAATGAATTTAATACATTGATTTTGGTGTGCATTTGTTGCGAATGCATTGTATGCATTGCCTGTGTAGTTTTTCTTGTAGTATCTATGCTACAGGGAAGACAAGGTATGTACTAGGAAACTTCCTTGTGTTCTCATCCCAAGTTGAGACAATTTAATAGTTATTGGTCCCACTCAGGTTTGCTATGCTTTGGATTGTTAATAGAATTTGTTTATTGTATGTTTCACTCAATAGCTATAGTTATTCAATCCCAGGTGTTGGGGAGTAAGGAGGAAGTGATTATCTAGGTTTTGTATCTTCAAGAAAATTGTTTTCCAATGTTTGGAATGTGTTTTTTGTGTTGGCTATGTATGGTTTGCATTATGTCTATTAGATATCTTGTTTGTCAACATAAATAGCTCTAGTTGCAAAAAACACATGGATAAAATGCTTGATTTATATTGTGTACCGCTAGCATGGATAAAATGATGCAGATTAATTTATTTTTTACCATTTTCACTCATTTAGAATTCAATTTTTTTAGTTTGTCGTCTAAAAAATTGAAATATTAAAGAAGAATAAAATTCAACTGTTAATACTATAGCAACTATTTATGGATATTAGTGTCCATAAAACCACTAGATTGTATACACACTCAACCTCATGTTCATGTGGGAGGTGGACTATTTCCCAACTCTACACCCACAATGTTGGTGGTAGGAACAAAGAGCATTTGTCAAATATTATAATTCTCTCAAATTAATTTTGTTCTTGTGGGGAACAATTTCAAATTACAATACAACCAAACATGAACTAAAATAATCAAGTTCTTGTTGTCACTTGGATTTGCCCCCTTTGTTGAAGCCCATTTACTACAACAATCAAGTGAAACATGGGAGTGATCTCAAGGTGTGGGACCCTGCAAATGAGATCAAACCTCTAGAGAAGGCTAGTTCCTCTTTCTCAATATAAGATTTAGAGAAAAATATAAGACTAAACCTAATCTAACACCAGTGGGAAAAGGGAAGAAGGAGAAAACTGTAAGGGAAAGGTGATACAATAGGTTTGATGAAGAACACCCACATAGCTAAAATGCATAGAATAATTTCACACAGCTGATAGGATCACACAAATGTTGCAAATTCTAATAAAGGTAAAGAACATAATAGAACTGCAAGGAAATAAACATTCACATGCAATAAATAGTTCCAGATTACATAGAGTTAAAAATAGCATGAAAAGGCAAGAATAACCAGTATTGTATTGATTAAAAAAGACACAGTTACAACAAGATAGAGTTTTGTTTGGAGCACAAAAATAAGCCTTTGCATCCAACCCTTGTTACATTGATTTTTCATCTATTTATAGCATTCCATTAGATTGACCTAGGCCACCCACTACAATAAATTCACCCATGGGCCTGTTAGAAGATATTTCTGCCAAAGGAATATATGTATACATCTGTTCTACAAAACATAAATGTAGAAAAGACCTTATTTGATCTACAACAATTAATACAAAAATATCTAAAGATGAAGTGGCTGAGAAAAATTTGCTACATTGAAGATTAGCAACTGACTCATTCACATGTACAATTAAATATACAACAATTTCTCCCAGTTGGGGCTTGATCTGATCCTACAATCATGGCGACTAGAGAGAAGATAGACATTTCAAAATATAATGCCCGCTGAAATTCCTGAATAAAGTCTTTACAACACTTTAAAAAATTTTAATATCTTGTTAAAATATTCTAAAGTACTACATTACATTATATTACATGCTTTATTTTTATTGATTTTCACTTTACTTTAACCTTGACCTTTAGTTTGCCTTATCGACAAAATTTGTCCATCGCGAACCATTTATGTCTTTGTTTTTCCATTTGGACAGTGAAAACTCCATTTCACAAACCATTTCCTTAGCTGATTCACCATTCTTTCTCTTTTTATTCCTTATCGCTTTCTCTTTTCTCCCTTTTTACTCATACTTAGTCACTTTTTGCCTTCAATCGATAAAATTTTCCTTTCACAAACTATTTCCTTGCCTTCATCTTTACTCTCTTCCTCTTATCCCCTTTTTAGTTGGTAAATCACCTTATCAACAAAATTTAGAAACCACAAACTGATCTGTGAGTTTGTGTTTTTACTGATTTCTCAATTTCTCTTTTTCTTTCTTTGTCTTTGTCGGAGCCCTTCTCTTTTGCTATAGAGAAATCCTTTATCTTCTTCCATTGTGCCTTGGTTGGTGAAATCCTCCTTTTGGTTCCTTTTTCGGTGAACTCGTTGATCGATAAACTCACCGATCGATGAACTTGCTGATTGGTGAACTTTGAGCTTGCCAAACTCAAAATTTGCTAAGGCAAACTTTCCTTAGTCTTAGAGAATTCCACCCGCCTTGCCCTTAGTCGACGATTTCGTTGGTCAGCAAACTTGTCGATTGGTGAACTCAAAGTTCACTGAACTAAGAATTTGCTGATAAAGGCTTTGTTGCATTTGTTTCCTTGTCTTCCTTCAACCTTCCCTTAGTCAACGATTTCATCGATCTACAAACTGCTTGGTTTGCCAACTCTAAAATTTGCTGACTAAGGCTAAAAAGACAACAAAACTTAGAAATTTTGGATTTTTGAAAGGGTTTTGGGGGATTTTTACAAGGAAAACACGAGAATTGAAGAACACATGCACATTTTAATCAATTTTGACAAGATTTTTATCATTTTAAAAACTGGGCTATTTGACTCTGGGAAAGGGAAAATAGGTCAACATTTTGGTGATCTCTCAGGGATGTTTGCCTGCTAAACAAAAGAAACCAGTGGATAGAAGCATCCATTGGGCATAGAGTCAAAAGGAACTATAGTATGTTAGGAACAATTGAAACCTTGCCTTCAAAATAACACCAAAAAGGAAAATGAGGCCTGGATTCTCCTAATGAGAGTGTAGCCTATGCAATAACACTTAGGGAAAAGGAAAACTAAAATAGAAAACAAAACAAAATAGTATATATAAAAATCTTAGACCAACCTTAGAAAGGTTTGAGATGGATCCCATTGACCGAGATCAGTAGAACTTCACCATTCAACTTTGAAAGATTGAAAGCATTGGCTTGCTTGAAATTAGTGATGAGATATGGGCCACTCTAGATTACATCAAACTTAGTGTGGCCTCCAGGTTTGGCTCTATCAACATCCCATCTCAAAACAAGATCTCCTTCCTTGAAAATTTGATCTTTGGCCTTCTTATCAAAGTATTTATTGGTCTGTCTTCGGTGTTCCTCCAATGTGACCATGGCTAACTGTCTAAGTTCTTCTAATTTAGTTAATTCAACCATCCTCATAGACCTAGCATCTTCACCTTTTAATTACATTTCCTAGGACAACTCTAATGAAGGAAGTTCTAGAGACAAGGGTAGCCTAGCCTCTTTTCCATACACAAGAACAAAAAGAGAATTACAAATGGCTCTTTTATAGGTGATCTTATCATTCCAAAGAGCCAATATAATTTTATTATGCCACTACCTCTAATTTGTTTCCATGGTTCTCTTCAATATTGTGATCAAGTTCTTGTTAGTAGATTCAACTAAACCATTACCTTGGGGGTAATAGTTAGAAGAAGTCTTCAAAAACACATTATACTTCAAAGCCCAATCAACTATCCTAAAACCAGTGGAAGCTCTTGCATTATTAGAGATGATAGTGTGGGAGCTTCAAACCTTGTCATGATTTCTTCCAAGAAATCAATGATTGCTGATTTTGTAGCCTTTTTGAGTGGGATAGCTTCAACCCACTTGGTGAAGTAGTTTGTTGTAGTTATAACCCACGTGTGGCCATCATTGGATGTAGGGTTGATCATGCTAATGAAATCTAGGCCTCACTGTGAAAAAGGCTAATCTGCCTGAATAGGGTGAAGTGGAAGGGCTACCAATCTCTTCTTTCCAACAAAGATGGCACACTCTTTGCATTTTCTTATGCATACATGGGCATCATTAAACAATGTCAGCCAAAAAATAACTTTCCCTCATTATCTTCATTGCTATAGCTCTTGCAGAGAAGTGGCCTCCAACTGGACCACCATGAAACTCACTGAGTAATCTGTCAATCTAATTTTCTTAAATGCATCTCAATAAGACTCCATCTAAATTTATTTTAAAAAGTATCCCATCCACCAAAGCATAAGGAATGGACTATAACCTGAAGTGTCTTCTCTTGGTTCTGTCCAATTCAAGAGGATACTCACCAATGGATAGGAACCTGGCCATGTCTGTTGTCCAAGAACTTACAATTGTTGGCTTTGATATAGGTTCTCCCTCATTAAAGAGATAGGATGAGTTCACCTCAGCCACTGTAGCTCAAGCTAGTTTCTCACATAATCCCCTACCTCTAATCAACTTAGTGGCTTTGATAGTAACATCATATTCTAGGATCTTTGTGACCCAACTCGCCCTCTTTTCACTAATGTCTATTCACATTATGTAGTCTCTCACACTGAGATGAGAAACCATTAATACTTTGATGTGGTTATTTGCCAACATATATCTAAACTTTTTAATACTCTTATAATGGAAAAAGCTTGTTTGTCAATGGACTATACCTAACCTCATAATCTTTCAATGTTTGATTGAAAAAGGCCAGAGGTTGTTCCATACCTTGGTCATTTTGTTGCATTAGAACAACTACAATGTTGTTGTCTCCTCCATGAGCATAAAGGATAAAGTCCTTCTCATAGTTAGGGTTCATGAGCATAGTATCCTGAGCAATTTCTTCTTTTATCTTCTCAAAACCATCCTTCCCCTCCTTGGTCCACCTAAAAACATCCCTTTTTAGCATTAGGGTCAATGTTTTGGCCAAACTAGCATAGTTAGGGATGAATTTTATAACAAAATTAATCTGCCCCAGAAATGACTGCAGAGATTTTTTATGAGCAAAAAGAGGAAGAGAAAGAAGAGTTGAAGTTCTTTCTAGATCTATGGAGATCCCATCCTTGGACACCAAATGGCCCAGAAGTTTGCCCAGAAACAACAAAAATACATTTTTTGGGGTTCAATGACACCCCAAACTCCTTGCACCTTTCAAAAACTTTCTCCAGATGCTCCATGTGATTTTCTCCTCTCTTAGAGAAGATTGTAATATCATCCAAATATATCAGGATGAATTTGTCGATGAAACCCTTAATGTAATGTCCATTGCCCTCTGAAAAGTGGCGCTAGCATTAGAGAGCCCAAACAACATTTTTGCATACGCTATGGTTCCCCACTTAGTGGTGAAAGCTATCTTGAATCTATCCTCTCCCCTTACAAAAATCTAGTTATAACCAGAAAAACAATCGAGCAATGAGAATATTTCTACTCACGCTACAGTCTACAAGATTTGGTCCATGGACGTCAAAGGGTAATGATCTTTCAAGGAAGCTCAATTCAAATCATGGAAGTCTACACACAACCTTATCTCTCCATTTTTATTCCTCATTGACACTAAATTAGTCACCTAGGTGGAATACTTGATGGGAAAAAAAATTCTGGCCTGAATAAGCTTTGCAAGCTCCTTCCTCATCAAAGGCTCGATTTTGAGGTTTACAGGCCGCTATCTTTTGTGAATAGGTTTGGCATTTGGATCAAGGCCTATAGCATTTTGGGCAGCATTTGGGTCAAAACCCTTCAGATCCTCATAATTCCATGCAAAAACATCGCTATATTTATGAGAAATGTGAATAAAATTTTATTGTTCATCATCACAACATACCTTTCCCAGCAATAAATCTTTGTCGAGCGATAGAAACATTTTGATAGTCCTCCTTTTTGAATATGATGTTCTTCTCACCCTTGAATTCATCATCATGACTGAAAATAGTCTCAAGAGTGACTAATCCCTTTGGTAACTTGTTTGTTTTTGTTTGCATAATTTGATCGGCACACCCCTCTTGCAGTTTGGATTGTGCACTTGATGAGAACTCAACTTCATTTTGTATGAAGTTTACAATCTACTCATTGTTGTCAAATACCTGCCAATTTGCACCATTATCAGGAACTAAGGGTCTAACCACTATTTTGACATGTTGATTAGGGCCGTGAAAGAGGTCTATGGGAGGTGAAAACTAAGCACCAATGGTTGCCAATTGGTCTTCCTCAACATTTAATTTTTGTGGGATCACCTATAGGTTGAGAGCATCAAAACTCTCAAATAGACCCCAAACTCTATGTCTATAGGCTCTTAGAATCTATTTTTTCATTGCACACCTCTCCCTGACTTGGTTGACCACCAACTCAATGTCTCTAAAGGTCTCTAGATGTTTGATTTTCTTCTTTTCATCTAGTAACAAGTCATGGACCAATGCCTCATACTCTGCAACATTATTTGTGCAGGAAAAATGTAGCCTGTGAGCAAAATGCAACCTCTTACCAGTTAGAGAGATCAGTAATGCCCATGCACCAGCTCCATTTCTTCTCTTTGTACCATCAAACGACATTGTCCATGGGCCATTAGAGCCATATGGTTTTAGTATAGAATGGACAGAGGAACTTCCCTCATGAATTATGTAGGTGCCCATCCCAAGCATCTCAGTGGTGTCATAGGGATCAAAATCAAAATGGTATTTCACCCTCATCTAGAAAAATGTCTAGGGTTGGAAGGGGTGAAGACACTGCCTCAAGAGATCCTGAATCATTCACTTCCTCACCCCGAATCATGCAATTAGGGTTCACCAAGCTATGGTCATAATTCTCCACATGATAACTTGAAATTGGTTCATCCTTAATGGTGAACCTTGTGCCATATCTTGTCCTTAAAAGCATGTGAGACCAATAAGAAGAAAGGTAGCCACCCACCTTAGTTGTGAAATATCTTGACAAGTAAATAGCAAAGAATGGAGGGAGATCAATAACTAAAACATCTTAACTAATAGTCAAGTTTGGACAAGCATGTAAGGTCAAATCCAGTCCTTTGATCACTCCAACAGTATTAACAGAAGTACCATCTAGCTACAACACACCTGATGAAACTAGGGTATATTTGATGCCTAATGCATTGTTATCTTCTTTGGCATGACTGAAATACTGGCTCTTGAATCTATCATGTAGTTATGCATCAAAAACTTTCTAATGATTAGAGACAAGTAGAATGGGGATATCTTCTTTGTTGGACCTACCTGCTCTTCATGTGGTTCTACAAGGTTGACTAGGCCTTTTCCTTCTAGACTATTGAGTCAGCTGCTGGGAATTGCCTTAAAGCATCTTGCAATAAATCTCTTTGAGAGGGCATTGACAATGTGTCCCACATGGACACATTCAGGTTTATCCTTTTTATTTGCTCTACAATATTCAGAGAAAATGCTATTATTTTGTGTATGGAAGGGATCCATGTTCCTTTCTTTGACTGCTTTGTGGCTAGTTCAGGCAATTTTGGGCATGATGGAATCTCATTTGTAGTGGCAAGCTTACTGTTCTAAGTTAAATTTGCAGCACCAAAATTTTTTGCTCTTGATACAAGTTCCTTTTGTAATACAATAGACATAGGGTTTTCCTCTAATTGCCTCTTCTTGGATCTTGTGTTATTTATGACACTATTTATAGGCATAACCACACTACCCATAGGATGGTTGACAACACAAAAATCTTCAGGAGTCCAAAGCATTAAATTGGAATCAGAAGCAACCTCACTTGGTACCTCAAGGTTGTTGTTGATTGCTTCCACCAATGATGCTTGTTGAGTATGAAAATTTTGCACCATTAGGGCTCATTCTTGCACTCCAAATGTGCAAGTGGACTAATAATGAGCATGATTGCAAGGATAAAACCAATCTACCTCATGAGATAGATTGTTTTGGATAGGAACCAAGGCCCTAACTAGATTAACAACCGATATTTGTTGAATGGGTCTAACCATTTGCAAAGGTTGAACAAGGTTATTATTTTGGTATCTATTTGGCTGGTAACCTTGATTCCAATTTTGATTTCTATTGGAATTATAATCTTTCCCCTAGGTCTAATTCAAAGATTATCCCTGGTTATAATTTTCATGAGGTTTAGGGGTGGTTTGGATGGCTATGGTATTGACTTTGTTAGCCATGTTGGCCACAAGGGTTTTAAAGTTATCCCTTTCTTGTGGAAGAGTAGATGTAGAGGCATTAGGCTATGGGATGGGAGCAATAGTGGGTTGTTCAACTTGAGAAGGAAATTCTAGGAAGATAGGTACAGGAGGTCTAGGGGCAATTTTCCTAGCTTGTATTAAACAATTTTTAGCTCTTGAAGTTGTCTCATATGCATCTGGTAAAGTCTGAACACCCATGGATTGCATCATAATAGTTATATCAGAATTTAAAGCTCTCAAAAAATATAAGAAAGCACCTTGTGGAGATGGTCTGAGGAGAGCTGGAATTCTTTCCCATGTTCTTTGAAATTTGAAGTTGAAGTCATCCATTAGCTCATTGAGAGCCCTCCTTATAGTTGTCAACTATTCTAGCAGAGAGATGTTATATGCTCTCTCTCCAAATTGCTTGCAAACTGCTTCTCCTAGCTCATCCCAATCATGTATTGAAGCAGGGTAAACTCCTAAACCATTGAAGAGCTCTTCCCTTGAAGGATGAAACTAGGAGCCTAACAACCACATCTTCATCTTGAATATGGTGAACTGAGCATACATTTGATATATCTTTAATATGTTCATCAGTCGTAGTGGATCCCTCACCCATAAAGAATGGAATACTCTTTAGGGCCAAGACAGGTATGTCATTATGTGCATTCAGGGCTAAAGGACTACCTCCGTAATGAAACAACATTGCTATTCCCTCTCACAAGAGACCTAGATAACCTAGTTCTTCTCCTTGAAGCAGCTAAAGGTAGTTCAACAAATTGATATTTCCTACCTCTTGAAGAAGCCCTAGTTTGCACTCTAGGCATATAATGTTGGACTGATATGAAATCGAGAGCTTCTAGATTCGTCATGTGCATGAAACTTGTCTACCAAACCACATAATACTGAGAACAACACCAATTTCTTAGCTCAACTCTTAATTCAGAGTAAAGTGGTCCCACCGGGCATACTAGAAATTGTTGTGTCTTGGATTTGCGCCCTGTGTTGAAGCCCATTTGCTGCAACAATCCAATGAAACATGGGAGTGATCTCAAGGTGTGGGACCCTGCAAATGAGATCAAAACTCTAGAGAAGGCTGGTTCCTCTTTCTCAATATAAGATTTAGAGAAAACTATAAGAGTAAACCTAATCTAATACCACTGGGAAAAGAGAAGAAGGAGAAAACTAAAAGGGAAAGGTGATACACTAGGTTTGATGAAGAATACCCACAGAGCTAAAATGCATAGAGTAATTTCACATAGCTGATAGGATCACACAAATCTTGTTGATTCTAACAAAGGTAAAGAACATAATATAATTGAAAGGAAATAAACATTCACATGCAATAAACAGTTTCAGATTACACTGAGTTAAAAATAGCATGAAAAGGCAAGAATAACCAGTATTGTATTGATTAAAAAAGCACAGTTACAACAAGATAGAGTTCTGTTTGGAGCAATAAGCCTCTGCGTCCAACCCTTGTTACATTGATTTTTCATCTATTTATAGCATTCCATTACATTAACCTAGGCCACCCACTGTAATAAATTCACCCATGGGCTTGTTAGAAGATATTTCTGCCAAAGGAATATCTGTATACATCTATTCTATAAAACATAAATGCAGAAAAATCCATGATCTGATCTACAACAATTAATACAAAAATATTTGAAGATAAAGTAGCTGAGAAATATCTGCTGCATTAAAGATTAGCAACTGACTCATTCACTTGCACAATTAAATATACAACAATTTGTCCTAGCCAGGGCTTGATCTGATCCTGCAATCATGGTGACTGGAGAGAAGACAAACATTTTAAAATATAATGCCCACTGAAATTCCTAAATAAAGCCTTTACAACACTTTAAAATATTTTAAAATCACCTTAAAATATTCTAAAGTACTACACTACATTATATTACATGTTTTATTTTCATTGATTTTCACTTTACTTTAATCATGACCTTTATTTTGCCTTATTGGCAAAATCTATCCATCGCGAACCATTTTTGTCTCTATTTTTCCCTTCGGTCGGCGAAAACTCCATTTCATGAACCATTGCCTTAGCTGATTTGCCCTTATTTCTCTTTTTCTTCCTTATCACTTTCTCTTTTCCCCCTTTTTACTCATAATTAGTCACTTTTTGCCTTCAGTCGACAAAATTTTCCTTTCACGAACTATGTTTTTACCGATTTCCTGATTTCTCTTTTTCTTTCCTTGTCTTTGTTGGAGCCCTTCTCTTTTGCCTTAGAGAAATCCTTTATCTTCTTCCATTGTACCTTGGTCAGAAAAATCTCGTTTTGGTTCCTTTGTTGGTGAACTCGTTGATCGGTGAAATTGTCGATTGACGAACTTTGAGTTCACCAAACTTAAAATTTGCCAACTAAGGCAAACTTTCCTTAGTCTTAGAGAATTCTGCCCGCCTTGCCCTTAGTTGGCGATTTTTCCGATTAGTGAACTCAAAGTTCACCAAACTAAGAATTTGCCGATAAAGGCTTTGTTGCATTTGTTTTCTTGTCTTCCTTTGGCCTTCCCTTAGTCAGCGATTTCGTTGATCGACAAACTTGCTAATCGACGAAATGCTTGGTTCACCAACTCTAAAATTTGCCGACTAAGGCTGAAAAGACTAAGTCAAAACTTAGAAATTTTGGATTTTTGAAAGGGATTTTGGGGATTTTTATAAGGAAAACACTAGACTTGAAGAACAAATAAGCATTTTAACCAATTTTGACAAGATTTTCAACATTTCTAAAATTGGGCTATTTGACTCCGGGAAAGGAAAATAGGTCAATAGTTCCTTTGACACACTATGAAAATGTACAAACTGGAACTTAAGAAGTCAACCTTGTATCTATAACCATTTTTTATACCACGCATTTATTGGTCATTTAGGCTTGTAAATAATAATAATTTGTGAAAGGAAGGACCAATAATTCCATTTTGTTGAACTCAATTTAATTAAGTTTGGTTATTTGTTTAGCATGTTTAGATTATGGAAAAAGTGACTAAGAGAGTAGTTTACAGATGTTTTCTAGAGGAGCTGTCTACAAGTTGTGTGTTTTTTGGTAACTTTGTTAACGTGTTTAATTTATCTTTACAGTGTTCAATTGTTCAAGTTTCAATTTTTTGGAGCTAGATGTTGTAGATGCATGTCTTCATTGGCTGGGTGTTGTATTGATTCATAGCCATGGTGTGAGTGGCAGGCAAGGATTTATTTGAATCCTTAATTTACAATAAAAATAGATAGACAAGTATTTATGTGTCTATTTTTTATGGGTTTCAATTCAATAGGTTTTGGTTGGATTTGTGGTGCATGTTGTTGTGCCTAGGATTAAAAATAAATAACCAATAAATACAACTATATATTAGTACCATTTGCCAACACCATCAATTGCAAAAAAGTTAATCTGTTTAAATAATTTTCACTTACTGTTCACAATGCTAGGCAATCTGCGCATAGGGTATGAATATGCAGGTGAATTTATTGGTTCTTTAATTGTAAAATGGTTTCCAAAATGGCAGCAATGTGGACAAAAATGGGGGCCTTAGAATAGGATATGGAGTTCCATCAAAGCATAATCAAAAGTGAATTTTTTTTTTATGTTGTAATTTCAAATGCCATAACTAACATCTATATAGAGTCTCAGAGGATGCAAAGGATAATTGGCTTTGTACATGCCAATTAGCAGTCATTGGAAAATGAAATGGCGATAGGAGTAAAGAGCATTTGTTAAATATTATAGCCATGTATCATTTAAAAACTTGTTTTTTGCATAAAAAAGCACATGCATGCTAACTGTTTAGTAACCTAAGCGAACCTTCTATATACAACCATGTTTGTTTTGCAAATAAGAACTAGTTATGATCACGAATAAAAAAAAAATTCTATACCTGATTCATGATTTAGTGCAAACAATGTTAATAAGAAATTGAATACACATAATAGAAACTACACACAGTCAATACAAAAAATGTATTGCAAATCTTACAAAACAACTCTCTTGAATACATAAAATAAAAACCATGCAACCAGTCTCCCATTGCATACCTTTATTTTTCTTTTACTCACAAGCAACCGCTACAAACAAAACATACAACACACCAAATGAAGACTATGACGAGTTGATACACAATGCATTTATAACAAATCAATGTAAAATCAATGCATTGAATTCTCTCATTACTTGAAATGACAACAATTCATTGCCAGATAACCTTCATTATAGCAGTTGCTATTTTTATAGTCCTTTGTTAAAACGAATGTCTTGGAAATGACTATTCAATATCTTTAACTAACCCCTCTCATATATAGGGGTTGTCCTTTTAATACCCCATTCTTAGATATAGCATCTTCTAAACATACATGTTCTGAAGATATTGTTGTTGATGTTGGATGGCATAGGATTAGGCACCAAATAAAGTATTAATTTCTCAAGGAAGACATCACTTATTGTAGAAAAGATCCCACCCCTTGCTTGTTCATGTCGTGTTGAGCCAATTCAATACTTATTGGTCCCATTGAAATTTGCTATGTATACCAAGTGGGCAAATGAAAAACCACAAAACTTGCGGGTACACTCTTGTCGAAGGCACTTGTTAACTGCTTTCTTAATCACTTTTGCAGACGTGCGCACACACACACACACATATATGTATACCTTTAAATTTTGAAAGAACAAAGCTAAAGTCCAAAATTGTTTCTTTTATGATAAAATTTTAAAAATATGATTTTCCTATGTGCGGATTAGCTGGCACTATGAACAATATGTGTTAAATTTAATTTAATGGATTAAAATGTATGGATTTAAAAATAGTAATTCGTGGAAGGCAAGGCCAATGATTCCATTTTTTTTAAGTCAATTTAATTAAGTCTGGTTTAGATGATGAAAAAGTAATTAAGAGAGGAGTTGACACGTGTCTTCAAGAATAGCTTCATATGAGTTGTGTGTTTTTTGGTAACTTCATTCACATGTTTAATTTATCTTTATTGTGTTTGCTCATTTAGGTTTCATTTTTTTGTTTTTTAGTTTGCATGGACTGTGTGATGGTGACTGACATTTGTCACTTGTATCTCATCTCTGTTTCTTATTTCACACTTTAATGCTCTTTATGGATGTATTCTGAAACATAAATCTTATCTTTCAATTAGTTATTAAATTAGACCATCAAGTTGATTCACTGTTCTTGAATACACATAATAATTTGTGAAAGGCAGGGCCAACAATTCCATTTTTCTGAAGTCACTTTAATTAATTTTGGTCAACACGTGTCTTTCAGAGGAGTTGTCAATAAAAAATTAGTGCATTGAATATTCTTGTTTCTTGAAATGACAATAATTCATTACTTCCGTTTGCATATTGGTGCATTTACGCAAGTGACTGGACATAATCACCTCCGAATACATTCTTTACATCATTTTTAGACCCACTCAATTTTAAACCATTTATTTCATTATTGCACTTTCTTTTCACAATATTGTTTCTTGTTTGTTGCAGGTCTATGAAATGCATTTTGCAATTCTCTCTATGCATTCTTCCCTAACTGTAAGTGCAGATTTGATAGGTATTGAGCACTAGAAGATCAAAGTGTTTATTCTATAAAATGCAATGAAAATGTGAACTATGTGCACTGCATTTATATCGAGATCACTCTAGCAATTGAAACCAAGAGACAATACATTGATCTTGTGACAATTTTGTTGTTGAACAATTGCTACTACACTTAGAAATTATTACCTGTGAACATTACATTGAAGATAAACTGGAAGACATAATTGTTTACACATAGCATGGTCACACCCATTTTTATATGCATCTTGTAGGAATCAAATGGATATAAGAACATGATAATGGGCAAATTAGTCAGCATATGCAATTTATACGAAAAACCAAATGCTCTAGTTATAGAAATCATTGCAATCACTAGCCAAGTGTTTTCATGTATAGATACACATAGAACTCTATATATTGTGGGGGATTTCAACATTGACATGTCCACAAATAATAGCAACAAAAAACAACTTATATAACACATGCAAAACCACAATATATAATTTTTTATTCATGAATCACAGTCACTATCACAACCAATGATTGACCATGTGTGGTCCAATGAACTTGCACAACCATCTTATGTGTATAAATCAGAAGCATGTTGGAGTGATCATTTGTCTACTTTTCTTAAGTTTCGTGTTATTCACAATACTGAATCATCTACAATTTGTGATTAAGCATATCTATAGAATAAAATTGAATTTCTCTAGATTTTGAAAATTGAAATCAAATTAAACCTAAAGACAAAATTATATTACTCAAATTTGCATGGGAACAAGGACAGTTCATATAGCTTATGAAAATAAAGACTATGCAAATTGTATTGTTGAATAGTGTCAATATAATTTGGGCTTATTTCTTTATTGCAAAAGCTTCTTGTTCTTTTGTTACAGTGCTACAATATAGCCTATTGTCAATATTCCTTGAATGGTAATACACCTTATACTGTATTTTCCATCTACAACTTTGAACACTATAACATTTTATGCTATCCATGTTGTGAATGTTGTTGCATGTTTCAAAATAACCAATTGGTTTTTAAATGTAGGGAAAAATGGATACTTGGAAAAGAGCAAAAAACCAAATGCAAATTGGTAGCTAGCAAAGTCCCAAAATATTAATGATATTCTCTATTTGCATTAAAAGCATAGTAAATCAGATTTTAAATGACTAATTTAGTTTATTTTGATTTATGTAGAACAAAATTTAGAAATCTTAATGCAATAGCAATTGAAGCCCTGAATGCTCGTAAGGATGGGAATATCTTTGAGGGGGATGCCATTGTAATGTGCAAGACTACATTGGGTAAAACCAACAAAACTTGTGAGGTGCTACGTGTCAATCTAACAGATGCAAAAGTTGAGATGATAATAACTCTAAACATAACTGGTGACCTTGTCCAACAATATGAAGACAAGATAGTTCTAGGGTCAACAATATGCATTTTAAGATTTCAAATTGCACCCAAAACTACTATGACCATGACGACTATGATTGTATACTCACTTTGAGTAGCTCTTCCACTGTTGAGATCATTTCATGGATTTGTGAAGACTATAACTTTATTCCAAGCATCACTATTAGACAATTGCTCACAAGCACAAGTGACTGCCATTGAAACTATAGGTGCATTGGTGGTTGGGGCCAAAAAATAGCATTTCAATACCTTGTTGACATAAAAGATGAGAGTTCTCATATTGACAAAGCACAGGTAAATACATATCATCAATTGTTCACTTGAAATTAATTTATAGCTTCCATTACACAACTTGTTTATTCAATGAATGGAGCAAAAATTATAATCTCATTTGCAACCCCAAAAAAAGATACAGATGCATCAAAGTTTGGCGCACCATTTTTTTTTTACTTTGGAGGAGCAAGTGTAGCAAAACGGATTCCCAACAGTTTTGTTCAAAACATTGTAAAACACATTGATGCAAAGGACAATGTGCTTCGAACTTGTCAATTGACGTACATTGGAAAATTGAACAATAAAAGAACCCTTGATTGACTAACTAGTTTGTTACATTCAACATTTGAGGTGATTGGCCATTGCCTATTAATACGCTAGTTTTCTGCATGCTATCACAAAATGTAAACTTTGTTTTTTCATGATGCTTGTATTTTTATATTCTTTAAATAAATTGATTTTAAACAATGAGATGTTCTGCGATAGTGTTCACATGTGGTTTTATGGACATATATATGATTTATCTATACATAATATATAAACATACAATATGTATGCAACAATACACATAGCATAGATATTGTATATTTATATGTTGGATGTATTGTAACTGTCCCTGCCCTGCACTAATATTTTTCAATTTCTTGGAGGTATTTGGTGTTGTTTGCTTTTGGCTAGTTGGGTCAAAGTGTGACATGCTCCCCTATTCATAGCAATGTATGAAGATGTAAATCATAACAATGAATTATTGTAATCTCAAGAACCTAGCAAATTTAATGTGTTAATTTTGCATTTATTCATTGTGAAAAAGTCATGTATGCAGTAATATTGACACTTTTACCCACTTTGAACATAATGTTTCTGCAAATATGGAGAGGTGATGTTCATGTATTTATTAGCAGAATGATTTATTTCATAACATAGCATATGTGAATATTGTGCACATGATCCTGCTATAGGATCTGCATTCAGGTTCACTATGTTCTAAATTGTTAATAATATGTGTTCTCAATATATTTCAAAGATTGGCTATCACTATTCAATCCCAGGTGCTTTGTGGTAAGCAACAATTGATTATGGTGAAATGAGAATAAATTGCAAAGGCCATGCAAGGTGAGAATTCCATTAACAAAATGATATAGAGCATCCTACTATAGTGTTTTTGCAAGTGCATACACAAAATCTAATTATGTTTTAGTTTATACAATTTTTACACAGCATTAGACACACTTGATTTTTCCAGCTTATGTTGTATTCTATTCCAATTCAATGTTTCTCACTATTGACACAGAAAAAGCATTTAGATCTTGCCATCACTCCTTATATTTCTAATATTTAGGTTATGTTTTGTGCAACAATACTTAAACACTTTTATGTTGTTCAGGGTTACTTGCGTGCAAACATATATACCATATCTATCTGTACAAAATATATAAACATATGATATGTATCTATCAATATGCCTAATATACATATTGTATATATATACATATTGAATGTATTGTAATTGTGCTTGGCTGCATTAATACTTTTCAGTTACTTGGAGGCCCTTAGGGCTATTTGATCTTTGCTGGTAAGGTGCAAATGCAAAATGCCCCCTATCCATGACAATATATAAAGATGCAAATTGTTGCAATGAATTGTTGCCATCTCAAGAAGCAAGAAAGTTCAATGTATTGGTTTTGCATTTTTGAAAATCCGCTTCTTCTAGTATTCAATGGTCTTGTTTCACTGTGCTAATTAACTTTCTTCATACAAATTACCATTTTATCACTAGTTTTTTTTTTACTTGATATGCCGTAAACTTGCCTATCTTGAACATGTTATCTTTGATATTGGATTACATATGATCAATGATAAAAAAACAAGTCTCTATTTCTCAAGAAATACATAAAGTATAGAAATGCTCCTATTGCTTGCATGCTCATGCCACATTGAACCAATTAAATATGTATCTACTGTCCACAAGAATCTGTTGCCCTCAACTTTTAGATAGGATCACTTGGACCATGGATTCACTTTCCTAGATAACTAAAAGGTATATTATCCTTGCTTACTTATTGTTAAGTTGCCTTTTTTGTTAGTGTAGAAATACTAATGTTATTACTTATTATTTAATAAGCAATTATACATATATTTCACACATGGCTTTAAGCCAACTTAGGTGGTTATGTGTTGACTTCGAGAGTCTATCAAACTCATCCAAGATACATGTTGACACTTATTTTCCACTTGGTAGAAACATTCTTGCCACCTCTAGTTGAGTGTTGAAGTCGAGTTTTGAGTCGACTCAACCTCTTCACCTATTTATGTACACCTTATTATTCATATAACACACCGATTATGTGATTATCTAATTAATCATCTTTTGTGTCATTTGTTCTTGTTTGCTCCATTTTGTGATCAACATTCTCTCAGTCAATCCTAGTTCTAACATGGTATCAGAGCAAGATTGAAGCTCGTTTGTTGGTTCCATCACCACTATCAAGCATTGTAAAAGAATTTGGTTCAAGGGTTTGCAAAGAGCATTTGGGTGTTTTTTGGCATTGGTTATAGTTTCCTTCTCTGTAGGTGTCAAAGGTTTCAAATCCCTCACCTTCTATTAGTATACAAATTTGCCACTACACTTTATCTTCTTAGGCCCATAAATAATGACAAAAATACTAATAGTTGAGTTCATTTGCAATAACTCTCTGCATTTTTACAAGGAGTAGCTACCTTCCTAAGATTGGATTTAAATGAATGAAAGAGGTATGCTTTTAACCAAAAAGCAAGAAGGAAATGCTTTTAATCAGAAACCAGAAAAGGTGCCTAATCTAAAGAATACTTAAACAAAAGAGAGCACAAAGACTCTTCCCAGCAACACATTCACAACTTTAATAATTATAATGATATAAATCATCACTGGAATTCTTAATCAAAAAAGAAATAATCCACAGTAATGAGCTTAAAGGTAAAGACTTTCCATTTCTTTGAATACAAGACTTCGATTTAAAAGAACTAACACATTCAACATAAGAAGAATATACCATACATCCACTGTAACACAAAGTTTACAATATCTATCTGTAACTCATTCAAACTTCAATCATATATTGGAAATAACTGTAAATAAAATTTTCATAACCAAATTGACCATTCAACAACATAAATATTGCTAAAAGATCCTCATACCATCGACATGCTCCATATATATAGCCTTGTCTAAAAGAAACTGTCTTCGGAAAAAACATAACGTCTTCTTGAAATTAACTGATTAAACATAATTAAAGATTAAAATAGTTTCAAAGATAAAGTTTATCAAATATTTAAAAGAAAGAACTTAAAACAAGGAAATGGTAATTATATGGCAGCATCATGATCTTTTTCTTGAACCACTTCGTCTTCCTTCTCTTGCTCTTTAGCACCTAATCAATCAATCTGTGGTCTCATTCTTGCTTTATAATTCCTGAACCTAGAAATAATTGGAATGAGCATTTTTCCACTTGGAATGAGGGTGATATGTACCCAAATTTTCCACATGCTGACTGTTCTATCTGCATCGTCCATTCTTTTGTTGACATCATCAATCTCGTTTCTAAAATTCTTGAGATATAACGCAATGCGACCCAGTTTCTCTAAAGAGGTGTCATTTATATTTTCCATATTGGCTAGTTATTCACTGAGTAACCTTTTAAAACCCTGTTTGGCTTCTTATACATCAATCAAATTCTCCCCATTTTCATCGATATTTTTACTCTCCAAGGACATGCAATTATTTCTAATATCCATCAAGTCACTGTGATATTGACTTAAAATTCTCCTCGGCTCACTTATGAATTGTTTGAACACATGTAACTTCCATTTGAAAACATCCAGCCAAGAAATTGAATCATTTTCTTCTAGTTTGCTTAGGACCTTTTCAACTACCAATATATTGGTATCTATTTTTGTCATTTTTTGTACTTCCCTAGACACCATCATCAGGGCACTTTCATCATTTTTGAAAGTTTGTAAATCCACAATTAGCTCCTTCCTTTTTCTAGGATATAAGCATACAATATCATAGGCTCCTTAATATACAACAAACTATCAATAGTGACCTTTTCAATCCACTATCCAGTAGCCTTGGCCATAGTTTGATATTTCTTAATTTGTTGCAATATTTTAGGATCTACTCCATTGATAGAAACATCTAAGTCCATGTCCTGAGGTTGAGAGGTACCATTGACAATGGATTGAATAAATGTGGTTAGGGCATTTACCTAGCTTTGCAACCTTACATTTTCTTGTTTCTTCGTTATTACCCTTTTGGCCAACATTCCAACTAAAAATTTTGCATGGAAGATGTCTCCTTCCACAATAGGGGGACCCATATCTATCTTGCTCATACTAAAATCAACCACTGTAATACTCTATTCATCCTTGTCTCCAATAGGATCGGCAATTTCAAGAACTCGATGTCCAGAAGAAGGATCCATCACTACCCTAGACATTCTCTTAGCCTTTTTAGGCTGAGGACTAGTTTGTAGAAATTTAGCTACAATATCAACATTCACATCTATCATGGGAGTGTATTTTCTCTTCTTTTCTATTGCTTCTTAAATCATGAAGGAGATGGAAATACTGTGTTTCTATTGTTGGCATTCAAGGTGGTGTCTTCTAACTATGTCTTGGTACTAACTAAAAGAACTTCATTTAAAAAAGGAGAAGATGGAATATCAAACAGAGTGCAGAAAGCACTATCTTCATCGGGTTGCTGAAAAATAGAAGAGTCAATGAGATAAGAGAGGCCACATGATCAGCTTGGAGTTGTTGTAGAGCATCCAATTCTTTTCTGCTTCTGACCTTTTCAGTACTGGCTCAATATCACCCTCGCATATCCTCTTCAATTTTTTATTTTCCTCAAGGTCTTCTCCATCGCTGTCCTATTGTGAATTAACCATAGATTTGGTTAAATTCACACTAGCAGAATCTCTTTGATGCTCAATGATATTTGAAGATCCTTGTTCTTTTGTTTTAGGTTCTTTTTGAGAAGAAGAAGTTACAGTACATTCACGAGTCTTTCCGTTAAGCCACTTTTATGTTTTATTTAAAACAAAAGAAGAGCGGTCCTTTAGTTTAGTGACTTCTTTTTCTGACCATTGAATGTGTGGTAGTGGCTCAGTAGCAACAACAAAATACTCTTCATAAATGATATCATTATTGTCATCAACCCCGTTAGGAATGTCCAGTGGTAAGTTGAAAGCACGCATTTGATCAAGGGTCAATCTCATCCAATCTCATCTTTGCACTTCTCTTTCATCAACACAATCTTCCCAATAGTCTTCAAGATGGGGTTGGTGTTTATACAAGCTTCCTCCATACAATTTTTCTTTAACAAAATTTTTACTATCAAAGAATGGCCTAGCAATGAGGACATGAAAATTGTATCTAATGAGGATGTGCTCAACATTCCTCATATTATCATTTGTCTTGCATGTGAAATAAGTTAGGGTCACTGGGAAAGGATAACCTTTATTTTTCATATTATGAAATTTTTTGTTTACACATGCCATTTATCTGCAAATTTCCAAGAAAATAATAGAATCACTGGCAAAACTGGGCAATTTATAAGGGGCATTTTCAAACCCACTGATTCTAAGGTAAGTGAATCTATCAAACTAGATATAGAAACTCCCAAACTTCATGATCAACTATGTAGCCTCTTGAGATATTCTTACCTTTGGATTACCCTCAATCCTTCTTACATTGAACATTAAGAAGGTATTGTTGACGTGCATGTAATCCTTATTACCTATTTCTTCTTGAAATTGTAGAAAGTATTTGTAGATAGGCGTGTCTAAAGTTAGAATACCATGATTTTTCAACACCATCCACACTACCTCCTTATTGGCTATCACATAAAATAAACAAGAACACATAAAAATAATTTCCCTGATGAAAATTAGCCAGTTGATCATCAAGATGATCACTAATCAACTTTGCCCAGTCCACAAATTGAGATTCACTACAAACAATAAAAATAAATTAACACATCCATTTTTCAAAGGAATTAGAGTCATCACTCCCAACCACCCATTGAAGCAAAGTAATCATATCAAATATGTCTTCTTTGAAGTGTGCCCTTTCCAAATTTTGATGGCAGTTGGGATTTTCATTTCTTCTCATTTTTTAGCCAACTTTTCTCAATGGAAGTCAGGCACCGATCTTTCATGTCAAAGCAATAACTCTAACCCTTTTCAATAGACATTTCTACAAATTCATCTCGTTTGGGTAACCTTAGAGTTTAGGTTACGGAATTGGCATCAATTTTTGCTATTATAGAACTGTCATATGCCCTAATTTCTTGGGATTTTGAATGATAATTCTTAACACAAGTAAGAACTAGGTCTGGACAAGACACAGCGAGTGGGAAACCTCTGTGTTGGACTAGGAGCAGGCTATGAGACAACCCACTTGTGGATGGTTTCTCCGCTAATGATGACCTTGGGTTTTGTTTCATTCTACTCCAAAACTCATTCAAATTAATATTTCCCAATTCAGTGTCTCTCACATTTGCTAGACCATTATCAACAATAGAAACCACACAAAAACCCTAGTATTTATATTTCATTTTCACCAGTTTGAGTAACCAACAGATGTATGCATCTAATATTACTAGTGGTGTCAAATACATTCCCAGGGCATTTGGGAGAGAGAAGTAATTCAAATTCATGAAACTGAAATATCCTTTCCACTACCTTGACCAAACAATTTGAATATCTACCAGAGTAAAGGAAACGAACAAAGTTTGCAGTTTAGCTGACCTATATAGAAGAAACCCACATACTGTACTGAGAGTCATAGTTGTGCCAGAGAACTCAAAGTAGGATGCCAGTATCATCCGAGAATAGGATGTTTGTAAGAATGGCATTTCTTACAAATGCTCTTTAATAAATTCCCTTAAACAGGGAATTGCATGTGGTAATACACATCATAAATGAGTTGAAGTAATTTGAAATAATCCCCATTTAATGTGAAGAGACATGCGCCTCTTTCTCCATGCATAACAATAAATGTTTGATTTACCCAAGATATGCGGACTCGATGACGGAGTGGGGAATCAACAAATTTTGAAAAACTTGAATGCTGATAGCCAAGCCAATCAGGGATCGGAAGGTTTAAGAAAATCATAACTTGTCAATCAAAGGTAACTTTTGATTTTAAAAACATAAGGCAAGGCTGATAGAGAAGTCAAAGTCCACACTCAAGGTTAACTCAACTAATCAGTAAGATTTAGAAAAGGTCAAATCACCGATTCAAAGTTATCAAAAGTTTGGAAATGTCGATTGCAAAAGGGCAAAAGAGTTCCAAGGCACCATGAACATTTTGAAGGACCGAGAAAGCAAGGGACTTAGGAGGGAAACATTAAGTGCCAACATGAAAAATGACAAGTTTAAAAATGGGGTAACACCTTCAAATGCCCAACATCTACAAGGACAATGCCTTGGACTTTCTGGCCGCCCTCGATCCGGTAACAAGCTCT
Source organism: Cunninghamia lanceolata (assembly GCA_027924645.1). Classification (NCBI taxonomy): domain Eukaryota; kingdom Viridiplantae; phylum Streptophyta; class Pinopsida; order Cupressales; family Cupressaceae; genus Cunninghamia; species Cunninghamia lanceolata. Next base: position 1,078,562 of record BSBN01001465.1, on the reverse strand, counting down.
CTTTTGGGCTCCGTACCCCCACACTAGTTTTTGCCCGCACATGCTCAAATTTTGGGCCCTCTGATTCACAACCTCTTAAGTGGCCTCCGATGTATATTTTTCTATTCGTGGTTTTATTTACATGCAGGGTCTACTCAATTAATGGTCGTTGATCACAAATCTATTATACATTAGTCAATGGCCTTACATTGTTTGAAGTAACACTTTTGATCTACACCATAATATTCTATGGTCATTGGTTTCCACTACTTCTATTCAACCATGACATTCTTTGATCACAATGACTTGTTCCTTAGTAGTTTCTAACTAGTTTCTAATGGCCATTGTTTATTGTAGTTCGCTAATTTACATTGAAAGCTGCATCAAAGTTCTCCGGCCACTGGTCTATGTGGTAAACAAAGACTGACAGAGGCTTGAGTGTGTGTGTGAAGAGGTGAGGAGGCCCGATCTAGTGTGTGAAGTGCCAAAGAGAGGGCCAATTCTGCACATGCCCAACATCTTCCTTTGGTCGATGTTTCATTCATGTTGCAGGTCACTATTTTTCCATTTGGAAGGGTCTGCTCCTACTTGGATGCCCCTGCCTGGCTGCCTCTACTCATTTTTTGGCCCTAATTTGCCCACTAGCATGATATGTGTCCTAATTTCGGGCTTTGAAATGAGTAGGCTCAAAATATCATTTTAAATTTTTTAATAGGCATTTAAAATTAATTTTATTAAAATACATTAAGAAATTATAAATGCCAAATTTGGGGGGTGGGGCAAAATTGATTTGAAGGATTATTGGTTTTTAATGAACCCTTGTACCTTTGCCGAACGAAGACGAAGGGATAGGCTTGGGTTGACAGGAGACCAATTCCCACTCTAACCAAAACCTTTGTAATCTTCACTATATTCTGATTCCAACGAGTGGTTGGAATACTAGGTTCATCTTGCTAGAGGGCATTTTTTAGTTGTTTTGTGCAAATGTATTAAAATAGGCCATTTATGGGAAATTGATTATGTAATAACTTTTGATTGGTAGCTCAAAATTGAGCACCATTTTTTGCAAAAGTTAATGTTTTTTTCATTTCCCACACATTGGTCCTATTTGCATTGTAAAACACACTAAGTTATAAAGTGCCACAAATTTGGGGGGTCATCTAATACTAAATCAAGGGGTGTATAGAGTTGTGCCAAGAACACTTCCGAGTTGTGCCAGGAGCACTTCCATAGAGTCGTGTCAAGAGGACATCCTTGAGTCATGTCTAGAACACTTCTGCACTTCTTTCCACACTTTCAGTTAAGGGGTTATACATGCACTCAACTTATAAAGTGCAACAAATCTCAAAGAGGATAAAATATTGAATTATGGGGGGATTCATAGAGTTGTGTCAAGAACACTTTCGAGTTGTGCCATGAGCACTTCCACAGAGATATGTCAAGAGAACTTCTACTTCCTAGTAATGTCAAGAGCACTTTTGAGTTGTGCCAAGAGCACTTCCACTACTCCATCATTCTTCAACATTCTTCTCCCATTGCATTGAGATGTGTCAAAAACATTTCCACATCACAATCACCTAATGCTACATGTGAATCCAGTGTTGATTCTTAGAGAACTTCTAGAGATTCATCATAGTAGAAGATTGATATTAGTTCCTTTGCTTCTACAGATTTCAGAGTTGCTTCACAGAAGGCTTCCAGAGAATATTCAAAGCAAAACTTCATTGTAGCTACATGGCATACAAATTTTTACATTTCTCTCTTTTGGAGGAAAGTTTTTTCCCACATGGTTTTCTTTCTTTCTCTACCTTATGAGAGATGCATTTGTGCATGGGTACCTCATCAGGCCTAGTAGACAGGGCCCATCTTTATTGTGCCCACCTAAGTTGTGCTTAAGGGGGGTGTTAGTGTAGAAATACGAATGTTATTACTTATTATGTAATAAGTAATTTTATATATATATATATATATATTTCACACATGACTTTAAGCCACCTTAGGTGGTTATGTGTCGACTTGGAGAGTTCATCAAACTCATCCAAGATACATGTCAATACTCATTTACCACTTGGTAGAAACATTATTGCCACCTCTAGTTGAGTGTTGAAGTCAACTTCTAAGTCGACTCAACCTCTTCACCTATTTATGTACACCTTATTGTTTGTAGAACACATCGATTATGTGATTATCTAATTAATCATATTTCATGTCATTTGTTCTTGTTCGCTCCATTTTATGATCAACATTCTCTCAGTCAATCCTAGTTGTAACATTTTTAATCATGACAATGATATCTGACCTTTTTTAAAATGCTTAATTCACAACACAGAAAGATGCAATGCCTCACCCAATGGACCCCAAACAGTTTATTGAACTATTGAAATCGACACACCCACCTTGAAACATATTATGTATGGTGGTTCCATGATATTGTCTTTAGGTGTTAGTTGTACTATGGCATTGAAGTATCTTCAGGATGATGATTTTCTTAATAGTAGCTAATTTGCCTTGATTACTAGAACTATAATAGCTTCAACTTGTATTTCATTCTTGGACATAATAACTAAATTTGTATCGATTGATTGTTTCTTAATCATATGCTTTATTATCGATCGAACAAAGACTTACATGATTCCACCAAAACCTCATTCAAAGATTATATTATAGTCGTTGGACTAATATCACTCAATTTGTAACAATGCTTATGTCTAAGGTAACTTGCTTTGTATTCATTTTTTCTTATCAAAAATGTCCTTGGGCTTAGATTTGATCTCTTGTATTGATTGTTTAATAAAATAGACTATTGATCTAGTTAATGATACAGGCCTAGTATTTTTTATTGGTGAGGTGGTAGTGTGTGGTAAGAATTTAAAATAGTATGACTAATACATTTAATGTTCCTTTCTAACATATTGCCTTGATTTAATGTATATCTCCATTACATAAATATACTTTGTCAGTACTCCTATGAGAAATCAAATTCAAAGATATTTATGTTTTGTTACACCTGACATGTCCTAAAGCAACTTGTTTTCAATATGTGCTTCTTTATGTTGATTGCACATGATCAATCATCAGAAACAACTCTTTGTTTTTGGAGAAAAATGTCAACTCTTGTAGACACTGTTGATTTGATTTCTTGTATTAACACATAATTAATATTGTTTCTTCTTTGTTACATGTATATGGAACCTTGAAAATAGCAAACACATTTTCAAGCCCTTTCCATGCATTCTGCCTTGATTATAACTACAGATTTGATAGCTATGGAGCATTGGAGGACCAAAATGCTCATTGTATAAAATGCAACAAAAATGTCAACTATGTCCATTTCTTTTATAGTAGGGCCATTCTAACAATTGACAACAAGCAGACCATACATTGTTCTTGTGACAAATCAGTTATTGGCCAATTGTTACCAGACTTGCAAAGTATCAGCTATGAACAGTACATAGACAAGTTAGAAGTCATAGTCATGTTATGGGATTTTTTTGCAGATGGCTAAATCACAATTAACCAAAACAATGTTATCATCAATGCAATTTGTACAACAAAATAGCCTCCATTTACTATGGACAGTTGTAACAATTCTCCATTGCCTAGTACTTAATTTTTATTTTTTAATAAAACTTCTTTTCTATAGGCTAATTGTTTACACATAGCATGCTCATGCCCTACTTCATATGCATCTTGCAGGTATCAATTGGACAAAAGCATTGCACAACAATGGCTTTCAAAAATATGTCTCTCATTTCCCATGTTGATCTAGAACCTTTAATTACTGATTGACAAACAACATTTTCCTTTTTAGATTTTGATGACTTACTCTTCTATTATTATATACTGATTTATATTGTTTCTTTCTATGATACACTAATACGCCTGGCCACCATGGTTTAAAAAAGAAAAAAGTCTTTCGCTCTTTGTAGTTTGACTGGTTTTATGAGCACTAAGTGTGAAAAATGAAATAGATAGTTTAGATTATAATAGATTTCACTCTTGAGTTGCCTTTGGATTTCTTGTTTTCAATGTTTGCTCTAAATTGTGAATCAACCATCTGAGTAGAAATTCTGTTCACCATCATAACTAATTGTAATTTGTAAAAAAACAAATAGTTGAAGATACAAAATTGACTTATATCCCAGTTTCCACAGTTTTCATAGGACATCAAAGAACCTTGAATTCTTCAGTTCATGTTGTATCTATTCTAATTTGGTATTCTTCTCTATTTAGACAAAAAGTCACTTATATCTGACAAAAAACCATTTATATCTTTGTCTCTGTTTTTGTGAGTTTGGTATCAATGGCTTTCGGTTGGATTTGAGATGCATGTTGTTGTGTCTATGATTAAATAAATAATGTAGATGGAGAGATTTTTTTGTGGATATTTTCTATACCCATGGTTTTTAGATAGGTGCATTTGTATATAATACAGGTTTCTATGTATTGACAGCCATAGCAATAGGCCTCTAGCTAATAATGGTGGTAGAAGTAAGGATCATTTGTTAAATATTATAATTATCTCAATTTAATTCTTTTCTAGTGCCATAAATTTATTGCAATCTAAAGTAGAGAATTCTGTCGAATGAAATTATTTTTGTGGAGTAGCCAATCAGTGTCGAGTATTTAAGGTTCAAAAGAACAAGGCTAAAGTCGAGAATTGATGTTGTTGACATAAGCTCTTTTTATTATACAAAATGATCTATTTCAGAGTAACACATATTGTAATATGGAACATATAATCTGCACTCTATTTATGCACTCTAATATAATTATGGCATTAGAAGAAAGTTAATTTCAAATAATTATAATACTTGACAAATATGATACAATGAAAGTTAAAACATTACCAAAGCCATCATAAACTTCATAACCATCAAGGAGTAGAAAGAAGGAAAAGAAAATAACTTGTTGAAAATAGCTTGGTGACCTGTATGTACTCCCTATTTTGTGTAGGACATTGTATCTTATCTTGTCACTATGTTTTTTGAATTCCATGGGTCTGTTGACATAGCAGAAATAAGAATGCAATTCCATAGCCAAACTACATCTTAATCTGAGCCATTTGATAGCAAGCAATATGGCTCTACCCAAGGATAGATTACACCAATACAATACATACACAAGCAAGAGTGCAAAACCATACAAGAGCATAATATAATATAAAAGTAGTACCACAAAAAGAGCAGTAATATTCTGTAATGTAAGCAACAACACTGGCAATGAGGAATAGTGACAACTGCACATAAATCAAAGATACGAAACATGGATGTTGTCCTTCAATCACTGACTAAAGGATCCAGTTTAACATAGGAAATTCAATGACCAAAACTTTAAATGTGAAATATTATATTATGTAGTTGCAATCATGCTATGAGGGGAGCTTGCAGAACAATTTCTAGCTTAATAACTTTGTTTCGAGAATCAATGATGGGAATCGAATGTACATAGTTGAGTTGCTATATACTATGGGTCAAACAAACTTGAGATTTTAAATGTGGTGTAGTTTTTGTTGACTAATGGTATTAGTCAATTAAAAAATTAACCAAGTCACAACAAAAATGACATAACAAAAAATGAGAACATGGATCAATTTTTTTTTCCCTTGAAACACTTGAACAAGGTGGTTCTAAAATGGGAAAAATAGACTTGAGAGCCATGTCACATGAAAAAATGCATTTGTAAATCAGTAAGCGCTTCCTGTTTTGTGCCTCTTCTATTTGTTCAAAAGATGACAAGGCATTTCAATTTAATGTCAAAGTATGATAGAAAATTGGTAGAAGCAAACACAATCACAGATCAGAGACGGGGAGTTACCTTAAACACACGTGTGCAAATTGAACCAGCTAAGAGTGGAAATTGCATGTAGCATCCACAACTAGAAAATTGGATAGCAGAAAGCAATGAACAACCACCTCTGAAATCCTACTAGAAAAATCAATATAAAAAAATGCATGTGAAAAAATAATAATATACAAGGCACAATTGCCACATATACTGTAAAAGATTTTTTCTAAACATGAAAAACAAAAACTATGCAAAAGATGCATTTTCAAGAAAGAACTACGAAAAAGAACATTATTGTACATGTTCAAAGTATGTCTTGATTATACCACAGTAGAAATTGTGTTCATGGCGATATTGTTTTGGTTGAATGCAAATCGTTCTTTTGCAATGTAACCTGCATCAAAGAGACACACTCAATATTGATGCAAGTAAAATTAAGAGTAAGACTGTTCAAATTGCTATCAATTAATAATGCTTGTTGTAAAATAAAACTAACTACTTAGCAACACCTTGTTAATTTGTGTTTATCGTTACTACAAAGATTAAAGGAAAACATGCACTTGTGTTTATGAGGTGACAACAAATTAGCAATCATATCCACAAGAGCATTTTCACATCATTTATAAATCACTTCTTATGCCAAGAACTAGCATGGCAGGGTCTAAATTAACTACAATAATGAAAAACAAATCAATAGGATGCTGCCAAACACGTTTTTTATTTATTTTAGAACAATTATTATTAGATGATAGCAATTTGACGAAAGACAATACATATTTAATTTGCATCAATATTGATGGTGTTTCTACCATGCATCCAACAATTGTTACATATCATCTTTTTTTGGAGGGAACATGCAAACAAATACATTGGTCACGAATAAAAAAAATAGAATTCGAATATAATTCAAACAATAATTGAGTATCCAAATTCACCTAGACATAAACCAAAACACAATAGTCTATGAAAATGCATCAAGATGCAAATGAATTAGCAACAATTAAGCTATTGCCATTTCAACAATCAAACTTGAATTCAATATATCAAACTTGCATTGGTTTCATAAGAATTCATTGTATGTATTGATTGTGTAATGGTAGTTGTCATTTCTCATCTGGTTTGCATCTTTACTACTTACCTGACACTTGTCAATATAGCATATTTGGGAAATGTAAAGACAATAAAATTGGGCCTGACACGTGTATTCAAGAACAGTGAGTCAACTTGATGGTTTGATTTAAATATGACAACCTAGACCTTAAGTTGAACACTTTAACACCCAAGTTGATGAACAACAGTTAAATTTTAAATGAAGTCAACTTAAAATAGGGGGAAAATAATTTGAATCTAGGAAAACATAATTGCACCGATGATTCTATGCAGGGATGTGGACATGATTGGAATGTAAAATGTATAGATGAATGGAGGCCAAAGTGAATAGATGGAGGAGTGTTTTCAAGGTTTTGTTACCTATGCATGTGCTAAGATGACATATCTCAAGATTGAATGCATGGCATCTATCTAGAGAATGTCCATGTATGCAATGACAAGCATAAAAATACTTAGCCTTGTATGATGCAAGCTTAGTCTTATCTAATGTAAGCTAAAAACTATTTAAGCTAATTTATGCTACCTAAATTATGTTTATGAAGAGTTTATTTTCCTTTAGAAGAGGAAATGTACTTAAATAGGAAGGACATTGGATAAAGGACAAAATAATCAAATTGGGCCAAAATATAAGGTAGAACTAGGGAATGATCATGCAATTTTCATCATTACAATGAGATGCACCCTACAACAAGATTGTGTTTCAAAAGTTTTTCTAATACTTTATGTGGAGGCTCTTTCAATTTAGTGAATTCTTTAAATTTATTTGGTTTGGTTTGTGCATATGTGACAAATTGCTAGGAAAACATTGATATAAAATAGGATTACTCAATAAAGCACATTCACATTTACATATAGTATCACATAAATCTAAAAAATTGTCATGCTTATGAAAAGTTGCCTTTTTGAATATGATTCACGACATCCTCCTATAATTTCTTTGCAACAAGAATTCTCTATTTTTAGATTCCAATAAATTTATGGCACTAGAAAATAATTAATTTGAGAGAATTATAATGTTTAACAAATAAATTTTTTTTATCTGCTAACGGATGCACTCTGCTAGGGTTTTTGGATTTTTTAGGGTTTTGCTCTTCTGCTTTCCGTGTGTTGCTTGGGGATGGAGGGTGTTGCAACCGGCAGTACCCCTATTCCCCTACCTGTTTCAGACATTGCCAGGCCTGCAAACTGGAAAACAATTCTGACGGGACAGGTGGAATCTCCTAAGAATGGACAGACAATGGTTTGTCACCATAAAGAGACGGTTGAAGGGTCTTCCCTTGTGGTTCCTGACAATCTGGTGGATACGATTGTCTCTTATATGGATCTTTCCCTTGTCAGCAAGTTTTTCTCTCTTCGTCCCAACATTGAGATGGTCTGCAAATGGGTCTCCAATCATTGGCGTGTTAAAGGCAGTGTGACTGTCACGGGTATGGCATGAGAGCTATTCCTTTTTCACTTTACCAGCAAAGAAGACATGTTGGCTATCTTATCTAGAGGACCATGGCTTTATGGTACACATTCGCTTTCTTTGGGCTATTGGAAACTAGGGTTTGACCTTAGTACTGATCTCAATAAAACTGCCCCAGTTTGGGTACGTCTGCCTGGCTTTCCCTTAGATTACTGGGATGAATCTATTTTTAGTTCTATTGCTAATACTTTTGGTAGTTTTGTTACCCTTGATAACTCCACTTGCACCAAATCTCGCTTTGTTTATGCAAGATTCTATATTAATGTGGAAATCAATAAGACTCTGCCTATGTTCATTGACATTAGCTCAAAATTTGGCGTCTGGAGGCAGCCCATTTCATATGAGAATTCCACTGTTTACTGTCAAAAATGTAAGAGAAAGGGACACTTATCTTGCATTGCAAGTTCAAGAAAGCTAAGGAAAATATAAATAAGGAAATCATTGTGGAGAATAAAGAGGTGACCTTGGTTAATGCTGAGCACTCAAAAGAAGATTCTAATCTTAATACTGATCAGGAGAAGGATCAAAACCTTCACTCTCAAGAGATTCCACAACCAACCCTAGAAGAAGGTGAGATTTTGAACCAAGTTAAGAATGTTCAGTTAGAGGTTGGTAATCTTGAAGAGCCCCATATTAAAACTGATAAAGTTAAGGAGACCCAGATGGGTTATGACAGAGTTGAGAAGGCACAGATGGAACATGATCAAGCCAAGGAGACATAGTTGGGATATGATAGAGTCGAGGGGACCGAGATGGGATTTGACAGAGTCGAGGAGACCCAGATGGGTTTTGATAGTTTTGAGGAGACCCAAATAGGTGATGATAAATTTAATGAGACCCAAATGAGTTTTGAAAAAGAGGTTGAGTCACAGATGGGATTTGACAAAACTAAGGAGACTCGGATGGGATTTGACAGAGTGGTGGAGACTCAGGATGATGAGGTAAAGATTGTGACTTTACAATCTCCAACCCAAAAAAAGTCTCACCCTTCTCCTGGGAAACTCACTTTGGGTTTTCTCAAAGGAGGGTTATTTCCTCCTTCTCCTAAGAAACATTCTAACTAGTTTATTGCTTCTCCGGACATTGCTACTGCTTCATTAAGTGACCATGAAGAGTGGACATCTCAAAATAAAAAGAGTCGCAAATCAAAAAAGATTGTTGATGTTGGTTTAGACCCTTTGAAGGGTAGACCTTCATTGAGAGAAACCAGACAAAGAGAAGCAGCTAGGGAGATTGCCAGTGGAAAGTAGAAGACACTGGAGAATCACTCTAGAAAGTTATTTAAATGAAAATTCTTTCATGGAATATGAGGGGACTTAATAACCCCTCAAAATAATTTGAGGTCAAAAACTGTATTTTTGATCAGAAAGTGGATATTCTTTTACTTCAAGAAGTTAAGATGTCTGAAGAAGGTTTCAAACTGATTGCTGATAGGATTTGGCCTAATGCTTCCTTCTGCATAAGCCCTGTTGTTGGTGCCTCTGGGGGAATTGTGACTATGTGGAATGCTTCCAGATTTCATGGTAAACTTTCTTTCTTCAACAAAAATTGCTTGGTGATTGATTTCTCTTTGCCTTCCTTTCGGTGGAGTTTGGTTAATGTTTATGCTCCTAACACTAGGGTTTTAAGGAAAAATCTTTGGGAGGATTTGGCTAATCAACTCTCTTCTTATCCTGATTCGTATTGGATGCTGGCGAGTGATTTTAATACCCCTCTTTATCCTTCTGAAAAGTTTGGGGGAATTTTGGACTACTCTAATAGTATGTTAGACTTTCTTAAGTTGATTAACACATTTGGGATTATTGATATTGATTTGATGAACTAAAATTTTACTTGGACTAATAGGAGGAAAGGGGAACAAATGATTCAAGTGAATCTTGACCGATTTCTTATTTCCAATAATTGGCCTAACATTGCCTCCCTTAAAATGGCTGCTTTGCCTAGGACTATTTCTGACCACAATCCTCTCATTTTGGAATGGGCTAATCAGAAGAGAAAAGGTCCTTTCCATTTTAGATTTGAGGCTATGTGGATTAAACATCATGATTTCAGGAATCTTCTTTCTACATGGTGGCAACTTCAGGTTGTGGGCACTCCTATGTTCAGACTTTTCAAAAAATTGATGCATGTCAAGAGAGAAGTTTATGGTTGGAACAAATACAGTTTTGGAAACATTTTTTCTCAGAAAAAGATCTTATCCAATAAGCTAGTAGATATTCAATATAAGATTGCTCAGGGAGATACTTTTGATATTTATTTCCAATTAGAAAATGACTTAATTAGATATTAGAAGAATGTGATGAATAGAGAAGAGCTATTCTGGAAACAAAAATCTAGAATTCAATGGCTTAAAGAAGGTGACCATAATACTGCTTTCTTTCATGTTTCTGCTTTAAAGCATAGAAAGTCTAACTCTATTTCTAGAGTTAGACTGGAATATGGTAGTATGATTACTAATGAAGAGGAGATTAGAGATCATGATGTCAGCTTCTTTCACAATTTGTTGTCTGGACAAGGACCGAGTGCTAATAACTCACAGGTTGTGAATCAGCTTCTGAACAATATCCCTTCTCTGATTTTTGAGGAAGATAATGCTGATATTTTAAAGCTTATTTCTGAGAATGAGATTCGTACAGTGGTCTTTTCCATGGACCCTGTCAAAGCTTCGGGGCCGGATGGTTTTCCCCCCTTTTTCTTCCAAGAATTTTGGGACATTATAAGATATGATGTCACTGTTGCAGTCAAAGATTTTTTCAAAACTGGTAAACTTCTGAAACAACTCAACAATACCTTTATTGCCCTTGTTCCTAAGAAGCCCAACCCAAAGATGCTTGCTAACTTCAAGCCTATTAGCCTCTGTAATACTATTTACAAAATTTGTACCAAGCTGCTAGTGGTCAGATTCCAACCTCTTCTTGATAAAATTATATCTCCCTCACAAAAGGGTTTTGTTCCTAGGAGGCAGATCTTAGATGATGTGATTACTATTCATGAAACTATTCACTCAATGGATAAGAGTCGCATCCCAGGTATGGTTTTCAAACTGTATATTTCTAAGGCCTATGATAGGGTGTCATGGCAATTTTTATTTAAAATCATTCAGAAGCTTGGGTTCAATGATAAGGTTTCACTTCTCATTAAGGAAGTTGTTACTACTGCAAAATACTCAGTCCTTGTTAATGGAGTTCCAAGGGGTTTCTTTTCTCCTTCTAGGGGAATAAGACAGGGAGATCCCTTATCCCCCTATCTTTTTATTATGATAGCTGAAGCTCTTGGTTAATCTGTTCATAACAAGATCAATTCTAAAGAGTTAACAGGGATTAAGCTTGCTTCTTCTCTAACTCCTATGCCTATCTAGCAATTTGTTGATGATACCATTCTTTTTGGTATCTCCTCTGTTTTAGAAGCCTCCAGATGGAGATCCTTACTAAATGATTATGCTATGACTTTTGGCCAGCCTATTAATTTTCAAAAAAGTAATGTTTTCTTCTTCAATACCCCTGGGGATCTCCAAAGAAAAATTATTAATATCCTTGGTTGTGGCTGTTGACCTTCCTTCAGTCTATCTTGGTCTCCCTTTGACTACTAAGGAAGTTTCTCCAGGTTTTTGGTATAATATCCTTGAAAGAACTCAAAAGAAATTGTTGGGATGGAAAGAAAACTTTTAAGCAGTGCGAGAAAATTGCAACTTCTAAGGTCCTCTCTTCAAGGTATACCTGCCTATGTTTTATCCTTATTTAAAATACCTAGATATTTGGCTGATAAATTGGAGCAAATTCAAAGAACTTTCTTGTGGACTGGAACTGAAGAAAAAAAGAGAATTTCCTTGGTTATATGGGATAAAGTCTGCCTTCCTAAGTCTCTTGGTGGGCTTAACATTAGAACCATTCAAAATATGAATAAGGCTCTGTTGTCCAAGATTATTTGGAACTTTTTAAACAAGGATACTGACTGGGGACTTATTATAAAGGCTAAATACTTAAGGGACATTGACAGATATTATTTCCTTAATCAGGAGGGCCTTCCTCAAGGATCTATTATTTGGAATAAAATTATAAAATCTGGGAATCTTGTGAACAAGGGTATCAAATGGAAACTTGGTGATGGATCTCTCATAAATTTTTGGGAAGATCCTTGGTTGGGTGATGGTCCTCTTTTTAAAAAGATGGGCAATGAAGCTATTAGTATTCTTGCTAAACATTTTTTTGGCAACAAAGTTAGTCATTACATTCATCAAGATCATGGTGTTAGAAGTTGGAAAAATCTACTGGGGTGTTGTACCAATAATCCGAATCTCCTTCACAGGGCTAATGAAATTTAGCAAATTCTTCTTAATACCAGGATTCCTCTTTTCTCTAGAAATGATCAACTTTTTTGGTCTGTTGACAAAAAAGGGTGTTTTTCAGTCAAATCTACTTACAACTTGTTGATTTGGGAGGAACTTAAGGATGATGTCTGGAGGAAGGTTTGGAATTGTAAACTCCTTCCATAGGTTAACTTTTTCTGGTGGATTGTTGTTCATAATAAGATTTTGACTCAGGACAATCTTCAATGAAGAGGTATGAAACTGGTTAATAGATGTGTTATGTGCTTAAAAGAAGAAGAATCTGTCTCTCACCTTATCCTGCATTGTGAATTTGCAACTGAGATATGAAGTAAAGTCTTTTTGAATTTTGGCTTACAATGGGTCTACAATAAGGAAATAAAAGATCTCATTCTTAATTGGATCCCCCTCTATCCCATCCTTGGTTAGTTGAATTATGGACTCAAACTCTTTCTTTTGTTGCTTGGTTCCTTTGGAAAGAAGGAAATAATAGAATTTTTAGAGAAACTATTAGAAATTCTTCACAGGTTTTCTATTCTTTCTCTAAAGCTCTCCTGGAAAATGTTTCTATTCCAGCATCAAAATTGCTGATAAACCTCTTACTCAACATGAAGTCCTTGTGGCTTCCAACTGGGGGATTGTGAATCAAATTCCAGCTTTTGATGATTCTAAACACATTAAAAGATTAAACACTATTTGGACTCCCCCTAACCCAGGTTGGTTCAAATTGAATTTTGATGGAGCTGCTAAGTCAAATGGCAAGGCTAGTGGTGGAGAAGTTATAAGAAATGATAGAGGAGCTCTAATTGCTGCTTATGTTGGAGGAATTGGTAACCAGACTAATAACTTTGCTGAGGCCTCTGCTCTTTTATGGGGTCTCAAGTTGGCTATTTCTCTTAGTATCCGGCAGCTTCATGTTCAGGGTGATTCCAAAATCATTATTGAAGTTGTCTCTAAGTTTCGGAGTGTGGATGGCAACTTAAGGATATAGTGCTTGATATTCAAACTCTTTCACAGGCTATTCCTATCATTTCCTTCTCTTATATTCATAGAGAGGGCAACACTGTTGCTGACGGCCTAGCTAATTTTGGTCAGCAATTTCAAAACTGGTGTTGTTGGCGCCAACTCCAAAATATCCCGCATTAGATTGGGGATATCATTGAAAAAGAACAAGTTACTATATGATGATTACTCATAATTTCACTTGGCTTATCTATGTGGCCAGTTCTTTAATTCAGGGCATGCTAATTAGACACTCTATTAATGATGAGAGTGAGCTTCACTAGCTTTGCATGCGTGTGGAAGATAGTTGATTAATATGGAAATATTATGTAAGGACCCTAGGTTATTGTCATAATGATTGCCCTAATCTAGATTGTGTCCTCTTTGTTGCCTTTTATACTCATTGCACTGTGATCAAAGTCTCTTGATTTTCTCACAGTATTGATAAAAGTTTTCTGGATAACAAATATTCCTATTCCTTCTCCGGACTCATTCAGTTTCACTGGTTTTTCATCATGGATGGCGACAGGATTAGAAATGAACCTAACAACTGTGGAGAATTTAAGGAGAATGCTTTTGGTATAGCATTACTATAAAGAAGGAGGAGTCACCCCGTTCCTTGAATGTTTGAATGGACATGATGAAAACTTGTCTATTCAATTTGCTCAGTCTTGCAATAATCACAAGGTTCAAATTGGAAATGTCAATTTCATGGTTTCAGAAAATGAAATTGCTATGGCTACGAGTCTTTCTCCAAAGGGTACAAAGATGCAGAAAATGAAATTGCTATGGCTACGAGTCTTTTCTCTCTGCTAAAGGAGCATGTGGAGTTCCTGGAAAAAAGGGTTTCTTCTCTCGGCAATTTCATTACTAGCATGTTATGCAAGACTGCTATGGCCAACCTATCTCTGCTGCAGGAACATGAGGTTCTCATCCATGGTGCTGATAATGATAGGGTCAAAGAATTTGACAAATTGCTGGAGTTTCTTTCTAAGGGTGAGGAGGACTTCCCTTCCTAGTCTTTCTATGCTTTTTGTTAGCTGTCTTTTTACTGTTAGTATCTTTTTGCTGTGTATCGACTAGATGTAGGTTGTTGGTGGTGGTTCTGGCTCTTTTTGTTTTCTGAGCCTTTTTTGCCCTTTTTGGGTTTTGTTTTGTAAGGGATCGACCCCTGGTTTGCCGCCTTATAATATCAAAAATAAATGATTTTTACCCCTACTACGATGGTTACCTAGAAGTCTGGCGATATGGCTGTCAATACCCAGACAACTATATTATATACAAATGCACCCATTTAAAACTATGAGTATAGAAAATCCCCACAAAATTGGAGAAATCCCAACATAAAAGAAAAAATTTTGGACTTTAGCCTTGTTCTTTCGAATCTTAAATACTCGATAGTGATTGGTTTCTCTGCAAAAAATAATTGCATATGATAGAATGATATGTTTTTAGATTCCAATAAATTTATGGCACTAGAAAATAATTAATTTGAGAGAATTATAATATTTAACAAATGATCTTTACTCCTACAGTTTGCCACTATGGCCACTAGTACTTAGACACCTATATTATATACAAATGCACCCATCTAAAATCATGGATAGAAAATCCCTACAAAAAAGTTTCTCCATCTATATTTATTTATTTAATCATAAACACAACAACATGCACATCAAATTCAACCGATATCCATTGAAACAAAACCCACAAAAAGAGAGACACTGAGATACTTCTCTATCTAGCTCTATTGCAAAATAAGTAAGGATTCAAATAAATAATTGTCTGCCACTAATGATTGTAGATAAGTGCATTTGTAGCTGTGAATCAATACAATGCCCAACTAGCGAAGACATGCATCTGCAACATCTATGGTGCTATGAACAGTAACGGTGAAATTAATTAAAGGAAACAAAAATTCATGATTTTCCTGTGCACGGATTGGCTAGAACTATTTTTGATAATGGTAAGTAGCTAACAGGGGGGTGAACCCTTTACAAACAAGAGCCCCTAGGGCTGGGTAGAATAGGCCAAAGCAGGCCACACATAACATAAAAACAAAATAGAAACAATGGATAAACGACTGTCAAACAGTAGACTGGATCTAAACAACCCCAGATCATGAGGGTACAAATCTTACTCCCTTAACCCTAAATCGCAAAGCAGTGACAAATTTGGGGGGTCTCTTCTTCTTTCTTTACACAACAGACCAAGAAGACTCTAAGTCGAAGTCCACAGAGCTAGGCGAGAGGAGGGGATCCTCAACAGCCAACTCAACCAAGGAGCCACCACATGCTTAGAGAGAAGCTAACAACGCTGAAGATGAGTCAGGGATAGGCAAAGGACCAACAAAGGTGATCATCGAGGGTCAGGCAGGCTCCTCCTAAACAGGGACAACAGTTCAAGGTACCAACGACTTTGCCAAAGGGGTGGGCAATAAAGGATCCTGGGGAGACTCAGTCTTCTAGGATGAATCAGCCAAGGAAGGCTCATCCTCCCTAGAGGAACCATCCAATGAGGGAGTGCCAATCATCAAATGGTCAGTGAGTGCATTCTTCCACTAGGTTGCTGCGCCCTTGCGATGAGAATGAGGTCAACCAGAGGCTATGTGACCAATGGAAAAATATCTCTTGCACCAAAAAGGGAGACCCTCATAGTCCAGCAGCTGAGTCCACGGTCTGTCCTCCACCATCAAAACAACATCTCCATGGAGTGGTTTGGAGATGTCCATATCCACTAAAATACGAGCCACCATAGTATGCCCAAGATCCGAGGTCATAGAGTCCACCTTCAAAAAATGCCCAATGGTGTTGCTAATGGCTTCATAGCAGGAATCCTCCCAAAACTAGAGAGGGAGATTCGATAGACAGACCCATAGTGGTCTAGTATTCAACAGCTCCATAAGAGGATTGAAAGAGTGAGCCCAAGGCTTGATGGACAACGAATGATCACCCCACATCCATCCCTTGTCCAACACTAAGTCTCGCTCCTCAGAGGAAGCAAAGGTTGCTATGAAGAACCCCCTTGCACTAGGAAAAAGCTCAATCTACCCAGTGACAAGAGGCTTCTAGGAGTCCAATACCCAGCCATGCAAATCAAGAAGGGAGGGCCACAAGCCATTAAACCTGCATACCACTCCACGTCTCAAGTAGAAACCCTCATTTTCTATGACCTCAGGGCCATAAACCACCACAAGGGAAGTATGAGCACAAGGCATAGCTTAAGAATTGGTAACAACATCAGAAAATAATTTCTGATGTTGGCCTGAAGCATCCTTAACAACGCTGAGACCAACATTTCCAGGAGATAAACCTGCAACAGGAATTGTCGTCGAAATACTATTCCCACGACCAGTTATATAATTTGAGAGATCCTCCTTAGAAGGGCATGAAATGCACCTAGGAATAGGCTTAGAGTCATGTCTGATAGGCATGTGAGGCCCACAAACAATAGCAGACGCCACCGTAGCAAAGACGTCATTGCTCAAGTCGACCTGCCCCGTGCAGCCAAACACAGAGCCTTCGTATTTAAAAAATACTCCCACTCCAGTTTCATGCTCCATCTGCTCCTAAACAATGCTAAAGAAACTATGATTGGCTCTAGCATTGTTAACAGTAAGTGTGAAAATTATTTAGACGGATTAAATTTTTTTTTGTTGACGGTGTTGGCAGAGGGTATGAATATGCAATTGAATTTATTATTTTCTATAATACTTAATGTCTTCCTTGAGCAATAGAGACTTCTTTCTTATGCTCAATCACATGACACTCAACATCAAGGGAAACATCTTGGAAACAAACAACTTTAGCAAATATCAGATCAAAAAACTAGTACTAAAATGGCAACTCGTATGATGAAACTTATCAAGCATAGTGAAACAGGAACATTGAAAACTAGAACAAGTAGATTTGTAAAGTGGAAACAAGGAACAAGGTAGATACATATTAGGATCAAAGCAAGATGACAAAGGGCTTTTAGTTAAATAAACAAGGCAACCCTAATCAACTAACCACCTTAACTATAACAAAATTGGCATATCGTTTACTTAGATAAGATACAAGTTGAATCATAGTGGAGGCAAATATATTATAGCTTAAAAAAAATGAAATGGGTTTAAACAATTATAACATGGCAACTGCAAAGCAAACTGAGTAAACAAAGCAAATAACAACAAACATCGTCACTCATATGCAAACAGAGTTGTAGAAGCATTGGTAGCCATGCATAAGGAAGGTGTCTCTCCTTTTTCCTTGTTACAAACAATTTATATATTGGTTTAATATGTGCACACAAGTTCAATGTAATGGATGACCCAATCCTTGACAAATGGTTATCGTCAATCTATTAAATTTGTTTACATCTTGACATGGTTAAAATGGCAACTCGTACAAAGAGAGTTATACAACGTAGTGGGACAAGGAAATTGGAGATTAGAATAAGTGGACTTGTAATGTGGAAACATACAGAGCCTTAAGGACTTTTTTTGCATCCCATACGACTTTCAAACACCAAATACCAAACAAAAGAAGATACCTGCAACATCTAAAACCGTGGGTATAGAGAATCCCCACAAAAAAATTGTATCTACATTTTTAATCCTAGACACAACAGCATGCACCACAAATCCAACCAAAATCCATTGAAGTGAAACCTAAAAAAACTATAGACACTTAAATACTTCGAATCAATATAGTGCCTAGCCAACGAAGACATACATATGCAACAACCAGCTCAAAAAATTGAAACCTAAATGAGCAAGCACCGTAAAGATAAATTAAACACATTAATGAAGTCACCAAAAACACACAACTCGTAGACAACTCTTTCTACCACTCACGATTTTACATGGGTGTATTTGTATTTGTGAATCAATACAATCTACAACATCTAGCTCCAATACATCCATACAGACCCTTAAGGACTTTTTGCGTCCCAAAAGACTTTGAAACACAAAACACCAAACAAAAGTAGATGCCTACATCATCTAAAACCGTGGGTATAGAGAATCCCCATAAAAAAATTATGCATCTACATATTTAATCCTAGACACAACGACATGCACCACAAATCCAACCAAAATCCATTGAAGTGAAACCCACAAAAACACAAACACATAGATACTCCTCTATCTAGTTTTATTGTGAATTAAGGATTTAAATAAATCCTTATCTTCCACTCACACTGTGGTTGTGAATCAATACAACACCCAACCGACGAAGACATGCATGTTAACTAAGTCACCAAAAAACAAACAACTCATAGACAACTCCTTGGAAGACACGTGTTAACCAAACTTAATTAAATTGACTTTAGCAAAATGGAATTATTGGCCTGCCTTTCACGAATTACTATTTTTATTTTTATTTATTATTTTTATTTGCAACCCTAAATGACCAATAAAGACGCAACATAGTGGCAAATGGTCGTCATCATCACCAAATCAATCCATTAAATTTGTTTGCTTGTTGACATGACACCGATCAAAGAACCAATAAATTCACCTACATATTCGTACCTTGTCGCCAACGCCATCAATTGCCTTTGAAATCCAATAAATTTTAATCTATTGCTAACATCATCAATTGCCTTTCAAATTCCTTAAATTTTAATCCGTTAAATTATTTTTCAACATTACTATTCACAACGCCAACCAATCCACACACAAGAAAATCATATTTTTTAAATCCCAATATAAAAGAAATGATCCTCGACTTTAATGTTATTCTTTCGAAATTTAAATACTCAATAAGATATCACCCAAGCTTTGACACAAAACGATTGCAAAGTTGACTAAGGCAATATGTGCAAAGAAGGTGAACTAGATATGTATATAATTACATAATATATAAACATAGTAGCTCACATTCAATGGTTTGAACATTGGTGCACAAATTTACATTTATTCATTATTTGTGAACAAATAAGATTTTGAAAGAGGGTATTTGAAATTGAGTAATTTAAGCATATAAAATCAAGCACATTTAAATTTTGGAGGTACATATCATTGACATTTTGCTTCTCTATATCTTATTTCAATGACAGGTGCCTCCTTGTTATTTCAATAGTTTAGCAATATTTAGAAGAGGGAAGATGGGCTAATAAATCAAAATTTATTGGATAAAATTGATAATTTAATAAGAGATGTACTCTATCCAATTTATGTTGGTGATTTGGTGTTTGAAATTATATTTAAATTAGAGGTAGCAATAATTGCGTAGTAAAAATATAAATGGATTTATTAGATGCAAAACTAAAAAGTGCAAGAAATATATTTTTGTGAAAACTTACTTATTGGTGTATAGTATAATTTTTATATTAAAAACATAGAAGAAAACACAAGTAAACATACGTAGTTGTGATCACCACAATAGATTATAATGACATAATCATTATCTAGTATAGTAGATTTTATTTAATTAAAAATTTTGCATCCTTAAAAATTTTCTATTGAATTCTCCCATTAATGGGGCTGCAGAGCTGATTTTCCGAAAAAGTGAAAGGAAGCCAAATGGGTCCCTCCTCATGAGGGGTGGTATAAACTAAATTTTGACGGGGCTTCGAAGAGAAACCCAAGTAAATATGGAGCTAGGTGTATTGTCAGAGATTGGAAAGGTATGTGGTTTATGTGGCTTCTAAAAGACTCAAATCGAAGACAAATGATGAGGCAAAATTCCAGGCCCTCATTTTAGGTTTAAATCTTTGCATAAAACATAACCTAAGGAGGATTGCTATTGAAGGGGACTCATCTATTATCATAAATGCCATTAGAACAAAAAACACTCAATGTTGGAAGTTAAATCCCTCATTTCATCTTCGCTTGCCTTGCTTGGAGAATTGAACGGTTACATAATTAATCATGTGTATCGAGAGAGAATGTTGAGGCGGGTTTGCTTGCCAATTCGGTTGTCGATAGGGAAGAAGAATTTATTGTGGACATGCCAGTTATTCAGTGGCCTACGGTGAAATGTCTTCTCGACAGCTTGGGTGTTACGAGCAATAATTAATGTCTGGCTTGTTGTAGATGCTTTGGAGAGGAATATTGTTCTGGTGGCGAAGATATGAACATTTATTACTCATACATCCTTCTTCCGTTGTTAAGCGTGATGATTTCTTCATGTCTTTCTATATTTTGGATTCCGACAGATGCTTTTGGTTAAGTGAAGAACTCTCTTCCTGCTTGGCTCTTGTCTATAGAATGGATACCCCTATTCGTCTTCTTTGTGGACAAAGACAAATGACATTCTTGTTGGAAATATTGTCATTGATGTCAAAGAAGAATTAATACTTTAGAGAGGAATATTGTTCAAGTGGTGGCGAAGATATGAACATTTATCACTCATACATCCTTCTTCCGTTGTTAAGCGTGATGATTTCTTCATGAATTTCTATATTTTGGATTCAACATATGCTTTTGGTTAAGTGAAGAACTCTCTTCCTACTTAGCTCTTGTCTGTAGAATGAATACCCCTATTCGTCTTCTTTGTGGACAAAGACAAATGACATTCTTGTTGGAAATATTGTCATTGATGTCAAAGAAGAATTAATGTCACGATGATTTTTTTTGAGGAAAGTGTTTATTGGGAAAGTGCACGAGGATCTCCATGAGCTTGAAGAGTGTCCATATGACCAAGGTAGTCGAGTACATATGAGCATTGGGAAAAAGCAAAGATAGTATAGGTCATGAAGGCATTCGGCCAATGCATGAAGTAAATACCAACAAAGGATAGAAAACAAGGTATATACAAACATCTTAGTATAATGACAATTGGTGTTGCAATTGTCGTGAATGGCGTGCCTGCACAATCACAGCTGCGGAGAACACGAGTGCGGCCTCCAGTGGTCTCTCTACAAATACATCGATATTCCTTGGGCATCTGCATTAAATGAATTTGTGATAGGAAGTGTAAAGTTTGTTTTTAAAAGTTGAGAACTTCGTCTTGATAATTCATCGGAGCAATGAGGTGATCCAGAACTAATAGTTTTATATATGATGTGAAGATAAAGAGTATTTCTGTCGTTGGCGGTACTGAAGGAACAAGCCCTTCAAGATTGCGAAGGTATTGATTTTTTGATGCTCAAGAAATAACTCATGTTAAGGAATGAGAGTTAGCAGAGAACGTGAATGGAGAACTTGAGTATCAAACCAAGTATTCTCGATTTCAGGGTGTGGCAAATCTCACATTGCATTTTCCTGAAAACTGTGGAACTGAAACAACTCAAATATATTAAATTGGATTACTTAGTGAAGCTACTCAGATAAAGAGGGATGTTGTTGCAACTATTGTTTATGAAGCATAACCAAACAACCAAGACCGATCTTGATCAAGGGAGAAGAGAGAATTAAATTAAATTAAATTTATTATTCTCAAATGTGGCCGACGGCTATTCTTAAATATCATCCATTTCAATATTTAAAGGTTAATTTTGGCCAATAAAAATAGGACCAATATTTACCACTTTTTGTTGTGAATGAGGTGTAAAATTACTATTTATTGTTTGACCATTGAAGTGGGTGATATTTAAGTAGAGTGGTGGCCGACCTCCTTTGAAGAATCGCCTCCCTTGGGTGAAGAGGCATGAGGAGGGTATAAATAGAAGATGAAGTGGAGGTGAATCATGGAAAGCAATACAATGTAAATTATTCACAACAGAGCAGATTACTTGCAGAAGCGGATTTGAGGAGGAGATAGAAGTGATGTGGGGCAGATATAAGTGAGTAGAAGATATATATGGAAATCGGATTGTATGTTTCCTTGCTGGATGTATGAGGGAAGCAGATTGGAGTATTTATGGCTCAAGTAAGGGTTCGATGGACAAGTTGGTGGTTCGAGGATTGTTGGGCGGTCTCATGATGTAGAGCCACATGGTGTTCAGGTTTTCTTTGCTGGAGGATGGAGGGGAGTGGATTGGTGTACTTAAGACTGTGGAAAGAGGTAGGCCAACGTTCACCTATGTTATGTAGACGGATGGATGTCATATCCGTTCTATATGAGGATTAGGTGAGATGTCATCTCATGTTTCTTGTCGCATGTTTTAATTCCCGTTAATGGTCAAGTAGGTGAGTTTCTAAAGAAAATGGCAAGCTTATGCAGTACTGGCAATGGCCTTTGCTACCACGATCTCTCACAAGGACGCAAGCCATTAATGATTAGTATGATGTTTTGATTATTCTCAAGTGTGGTTTGATAACAGGGCATTCGAACTTATTGTTTCATGATTCCTCTTGGATCTTCTCAGTTTTTGACATGAGATTACCCAGCCTTGGGTGATTAGATGGTGTTCTTTTAAAGCTGCATCGTATACCTATTCCTTTATTGTTTTATCAGTCGAGGCTTCCTGTGCTGCTCCATGTGGTGAACTTACAGTTGATTTCATGGAGGATACAAGGCTTAATCAACGCCTTTTCTTCCCCCCATGCAATGGGAGCCTGAAATCTTGGGGAAGATTAAGATTACAAACGTCATGAGAATGATTGATTGCGACTTCACTATGGTGCAATTCGCAATGCGCAATATTGTTGGCCATAGATGGATGAAAGGATGTGAAGAAAGGACCCTAACCTACTCGGATGTGGTTTCCCATATTTTGTCGCTAGTTTAGGACGGGAATTACATCCATGCCATTGCTACAGGATTGTTCTTTAATCCTGTCTACAATGTGGAAAGTGTTGCAAGTATGTGCCTAATCGATGTTGTCATTGATGTCAACATATCTTTGTTGTCATTGGTGTCAAATGTATCCTATTTTGTTATTGGGTTAGAAGCTTTATATGTTGAGAATATTGAGAAAATTAGCCCCTCCAAAAGAATCAGAAAGGAAACAATGAAGATAGTGAGTTGCATACTGAAGAACAGTCCAGAAGACTGCTCCACATTTCTTGGAGAGTGAAGATCTTGGTCTGCAGATTGGAAGTTATTTAGGGGCATGTCTGAAGACGCTAAATCTTGAGTTTGAGCCTCCGGTATGAAGAATTGTGAGTTACATTCACCAGAGTAAAACTTGTGTTTTCTGATTATTCACTGGTGACAGGGAGAAAGTATTTTGCTCTACATTTCTCTGCATTGAAGTATTTTTCTCTGCGGTTCTAGAGGGAAGTCTGGGATGATGATAAGTGCCTACAACTACAATGGTTCATGATTTGGTGGTCTGCAAGCTATCTTTCTTTTATGACAGTTGAAGACAGTGAAGTTCATGTGCTCCAGTGCAAAGAATCTCATGGGTAAAGTGGTTCAAGTTTGTGTGGTTGCTCCTGGTGATTACAACGTGCTTGTGGATGCCTCCTGGTCATGTTCCTAAATTTGCATTGGTCCGCGTTAAGGAATTGAGATCGTGTTTGAAGTTTACTCCCAAATAACGTAGCGTGTAACCAATCTTAGCCGACTTGGTTAATCCCAGTGATTGCAGAGATGTATTGAAGATTGTAGAAACATGTAGTGGGGTGGAAGATCGTGTTTGAGTCCGAGCTAAGGCATGGAGTGATCCGCATACATCTTTACTACATTTCCTTAGCTAATTTTGTATTAGGTCTAGACCTATTTTATGTATGTTTGTAATGCCGACCTTAGAGATTGTTCCAACGGTTGATGATTGTAATGTTGACCTTGATGATTATTCCAAGGTTGATGTAGTGTATAAATACTTGCAATTGAGTCGAGGAAAGAGTGTCCTTATGTGGAAATGCGAAGATAAGTAAGGAAAAGAAAAGGCAGAGCAGAGCAGAAGAGTATTGCGCTTCAATGGAATTGAATTCATGCATGGAGTAGATGCTAACATCTCAGTTCAAAACCATTGGCAATGAGCCACCCCTTGGCAGTGAGCCTTTTTCTGGGTAGTGAGCCCTATTAGCAGTAAGCCTCTGATTTTTGGTATTGTACTTTACATATATATCTTGTGGGTTAACCCCCACTATGGTTTTTCCCTTAACAGGGTTTTCCACGTAAAAATCTAGTGTCTCTTGTGTATGATCTTGCAATTATGTTTATGTTTCTGAGTTTATGCTTTCATGACTTAATCATAACAAATAGTGGATAAGTGTTTAATGTTTTAAGGTGCAGAATTATTTAAGTAATAAGACAACTAATTCACCCCCCCTCTCAGTTGTCTAGTTCATTTCAACAATTGGTATCAGAGCCAAGTTCCTCAAAAGAAAGCTTGACCACTTGAGTCTTATCCAGAATGTCGTATGAGAAGGAAAGTCCATGGTTTGATGGAACAAACTACTCCATCTAGAAGATCCGCATGAAAACCCATCTCCTCTGCTTGGGTTACAATGTTTGGAAAATAACTAAAAATAAGTATGAAATACCGAAGAATGGTTTGCAAACTGAAGATGAGATCAAGGAATTTGATTTGAACATAAAAGCCAAAGATGCCTTGGTGAGCGCCTTATCCGATGTTGAAGTAACAAAGATCATGGAGCTGGAAACTGCTTATGAAATCTGGGAAAAGCTAAAGAATCTATATAAAGGAGATGAATCTGTGAAGTGCGCCAAGTTGCAGAGTTTGAAGGCAAAATATGAATGTTTGAAGATGAGAGAAGATGACAACATAACATCCTTCATCCAAAAGGTTACGAACTTGTGAGTAGCATTAGAAGTGTAGGAGGAAAAATTGAGGATATTGAAGTTGTGAACAAAATTCTTAAATCAGTGCCTAAATCTTATTGTCATAAAGTGGCTGCAATTGAAGCAATAATGACAGTGACGAAGATTACAAAAGATCAGCTGCTAGGAAAGTTGACAGCCTTTGAAATGAGAGAACTTGGTGATTCACTTCCAAAGATAGAGACTGTTTTCAAGGCTAGCACTTCAGAAAGAACCCCCAGATCTGAAAAGTACAAGGTGGAACTAGATTATGAGCTTGAAGAACTTGAAGCCAACTTTGTTAACAATCTGCCCAGAGGTACTAGTAAGTTTAAAGGCAAATTACCTTTCAAATGTTTCAGTTGTGGTAAAGTTGGTCATTATGCTTCTAGGTGCCCCACAAGAGTTCCCAAGCCAAGACCAGATAGACCTAGGATTCTAAAGAAATGTTATTATGTTAAAGATCTTGATGATGATGGAGTATCAAATGGTGAACCAGATAATGCTAGTACTTCTGGAATTGAATGCTTGTTTATTGCTATTAAAGAAGAACCTGTTACTACTAATCCTGCTAACAGTGTGAATGAAGAAAAACGAGTGGAAAGTGCCTTGGCTGCTCATGTTGTTGAAGACAAAGATGAATGGGTTATTGATAGTGGATGCTCTCATCATATGACTGGTGACAAAAGTAAGTTCATAAGTTTGGAAAGATATGATGGAGGACTGGTTAGGTTTGGTGATGATACAGTTAGTAAAATTTGTGGAAAAGAATCCATTTCTTTTGATGGCAAGCACAATATTGATGATGTATTATATGTGAAGGGATTAAAGCACAATCTATTGAGTGTTGGTCAGATGTGTGGCAAAGGTTATGATCTTAGATTGAAGGACAATGGATGCAAGATCTTGGAAAGCTCCGGAACAGTGATTGCAACTGGTAAGAAGACAAGAGGTAACAGTTATCATTTGAAAGGGACTAATGAATATTGTTTGTTGGCTCAGAATGATGAAAGTTGGTTGTGGCATAGAAGGTTGTGTCATATCAATTTTGACAACATTGTGAAGATAAGTTCCACTCAGGCTGTAAGAGATTTGCCCAAGCTTGTGAAGCCTGCTGATACTTTGTGCAAGGAGTGCCAATTTGGAAAACAGATAAGAATAAGTTTCAAGACCAAGGACCAATCTATTGATGGACTACTGAAATTAGTGCATATAGATCTATGTGGACCGACCAGAGTAAGAAGTCTACAAGGAGACAAGTATTTCATGTTGCTGATTGATGATTATTCTAGAATGAATTCGGTTACCTTCTTAAAAGAAAAAGCAGAAGCCCTAAAAAAGTTCAAAGCATTCAAGGCAATGGTTGAGAATGAGCTAGACTTGAAGATAAAGTGTTTGAGGTCTGATAGAGGTGGAGAGTTTACATCAAATGAGTTTAACTTCTTCTGTGAAGAACAAGGGATAAAGAGACAATTATCTGCACCCAGGACTCCACAACAAAATGGAGTAGTTGAAAGGAAAAATAGGACAGTTCAAGAGGCTACTAGAACAATGATGAAGGAGGTTGACCTACCAGAAGTATATTGGAGAGAGGCAATTCATATTGTTGTATACATCCTAAACAGAGTCCAAGTAAAAGTTAATAGTTCTAAGACTCCTTATGAGTTGTGGCATGGTAAAGCTCCTACTGTGAAATATTTCAAAGAATTTGGTAGTAAGTGTTATATCAAAAGAGATGAAGATCTAGGTAAGTTTGATGCAAGATGTGATGAAGGTATCTTCCTTGGATATTCTACCAAGAGCAAGGCCTACCGGTGCTATAATAACAGGTTGAAGATCATTAAGAGTGCAAATGTCAAAGTTGATGAAACCAAGGAAAAGGTATCAAGTGGATATGAATCTGATGAATCGGATGTCCTTGCAAACAAAGTAGTAGTGCGACAAGAAGAAAACTCAAAGGAAGAAGAAGAACAAGCTCTTGAAATCATTACTAAGACACCCAGGTATGTGAAGTTAAATCACTCTGAAGATCAAATCATAGGAGATAAGAGTAAAGGAGTTCAGACCAGAAGAAGAGCTGTTGATGAACAGGTTAATTATTGTTTGATTTCTCAAGTGGAACCTAAAAATGTAAATGAAGCTTGCAATGATGAAAATTGGGTAAAGGCTATGGAAGAAGAACTGATGCAGATAGAGAAAAATCAGACTTGGGATCTTGTTCCCAGACCAGCATTTAAAAGTGTAATTGGCACCAAATGGGGCTTTAGGAACAAGATGAATGAGAATGGTGAAGTGATAAGAAACAAAGCAAGGTTGGTATATAAAGGATAATCTCAAGTTGAAGGAATAGATTTTGAGGAAACATTTGCACCAATGGCAAGGATTGAAGCAATAAGAATGTTTTTATCATTTGCAGCCTACAAAGATTTCAAGGTATATCAAATGGATGTAAAGTCTACATTCTTGAATGGAGAATTGGAAGAAGAAGAAGTCTATATTGAACAACCGGAAGGATTCCAGTCATCAGATCAAGGTGACATGGTGTGTAGATTGAAGAAAGCATTGTATGGACTAAAACAAGCCCCTAGGGCCTGGTATGCAAGATTGGATAAATATCTAATACAGTTAGGGTTCAGTAAAGGTACTATTGATAGTAATCTCTATTTTAAGATCAATAATGAACAAATCCTAATTGTTGCAGTCTTTATTGATGACATTATCTTTAGAGGAAATGAAGGTATGTGCATGGTTTTTACTGGGGAAATGCAAAATGAATTTGAAATGTCCATGTTTGGTGAGATGAATTTCTTTTTAGGTCTGCAAATCAATCAATCAGATAAAGATATCTTCATTTCTCAGTCGAAGTATGTGAAAGAGTTGTTAAAGAAGTTTGGGATGGAGGACTCTAAACTGGTAAGCACTCCCATGGTAACTAGTTGTAAGTTAAGTAAAAATGATGACTCACCTATGGCAGATCAGAAAAGATATAGATCTATGATTGGAGGATTACTTTATCTGACCCAAACCAGACCTGACATAATGCATGCAGTTTGTTTTGTGGAAATATTTCAAGCAGAACCTAAAGAGTCACATGTGATGGTAGTCAAGAGAATACTGAGATACTTGAAAGGCACAATGGATTATAGTTTGTGGTATCCAAAAGACAATGATTTCACTCTTAGTGCATACACTGATGCATATTGGGCCGAAGATGTGGATGACAGGAAAAGTACAAGTGGAGGTGCATTCTTCTTGGGAAAAAGGCTGGTATCTTGGTTAAGAAAAAAATAAGACTCAATATTTCTGTCTATTGTAGAAGCAGAATACATTGCAACAGCATGTAGTTGCAATCAAGTGTTATGGATGAAGCAGACATTGAAGGACATCTGAGTTGTCTATGAAAATCCAATTGCAATCTTTTGTGACAATACAAGTGCCATAAACATATCAAAGAATCAAGTAATGCATTCAAGGACAAAGCACATATCCATAAGGTATAACTGTATGAGGGAAAAGGTGATAGAGAATGAAGTCAAGTTGGAATATGTATCTACAAAAGATTAGGTTGCAGACATTTTCACTAAACCTCTGCCTAAGGATACTTTTGAGTATCTCAGAGAAAAGTTAGGGGTTATCACCCCTCCTACTCTAAACTAAGATGCACAGAAGTGCATCAGTTCGGAGGTACCTAAAAATCCATCTCCAGATCTGGATTGATGCTTGTAAGGGCTACTTCTCAGGGGGAGTAGTCAGATGAAGAGAGTTCAGAAGAGAGATTGGATCAGAGCAGTAGAGTGCAAGTGTGTGCCCTTTGCCATTGATGTCAAAGGGGGAGAGAAATCATGTGAAAAACTTAGAGAGAAAGAGTGCAGATGTGTAAAGAGATAGGGGAGAATCTTGTCTTGATGGTTGTTGCAGTTTTTCACATCATATGTTTCCATCAATGACAAAGGGGGAGATTGTTGCAAGTATGTGCCTAATCGGTGTTGTCATTGATGTCAACATATCTTTGTTGTCATTGGTGTCAACTATATCCTATTTTGTTATTTGGTTAGAAGCTTTATATGTTGAGGATATTGAGAAAATTAGCCCCTCCAGAAGAATCAAAAAGGAAACAGTGAATCACAGTGAAGACGGTGAGTTGCATACTGATGAATAGTCCAGAAGACTACTCCGCATATCTTGGAGGGTGAAGATCTTGGTCTGCGGATTGTAAATTATTTAGAGGCATGTCTGAAGATGTTAAATCTTGAGTTTGAGTCTCCGGTATGAAGAATTGAGTGAGTTACATTCACCAGAGTAAAACCTTTTTCTAATTATTCACTGGTGACAGGGAGAAAGTATTTTGCTCTGCATTTCTCCACATTGAAGTAATTTGCTCTATGGTTCTAGAGGGAAGTTTGGGATATTGATAAGTGCCTACAACTACAATGGTTCATGATTTGGTGGTCCGCAAGCTATATTTCTTTTATGACAATTGAAGACAGTGAAGTTCATGTGCTCCGATGTAATAATCTCATGGGTAAAGTGGTTAGAGTTTGTGCGGTTGCTTCTGGTGATTACAACATGCTTGTGGATGCTTCTTGATCGTGTTCCTACATTTGCACTGGTCCGCGTAGAGGAATTGAGATCGTGTTTGAAGTTTACTCCCAGATAACGTAGCGTGTAACCAGTCTTAGCCGACTTGGTTAATCCCAGTGATTGTAGAGATGCATTGAAGATTGTAGAAGCATGTAGTGGCGTGGAAGATCGTGTTTGAGTCCCACCTAAGGCATGGAGTGATCCGCATACATCTTTACTACATTTCCTTAGCTAATTTTGTATTAGGTCCAGACGTATTTTATGTATGTTTGTAATGCCGACCTTGGAGATTGTTCCAACGGTTGATGATTGTAATGCTGACCTTGATGATCATTCCAAGGTTGATGTAGTGAATAAATACTTGTAATTGAGTTGAGGAAAGAGTGTCCTTGTGTGGAAATGCAAAGATAAGGAAGAGAAAAGGCAGAGCAGAGAAGAAGAGTATTGCGCTTCAATGGAACTGAATTCAGGCATGGAGTATATGCTAACATCTCAGTTCAAAACCCTTGGCAGTGAGCCACCGCTTGGCAGTGAGCCTTTTTTCTGGGCAGTGAGCCTCTGATTTTTAGTATTGTGCTTTACAGATATATCTTGTGGGTTAACCCCCACCATGGTTTTTCCCTTAACAGGGTTTTCCACGTAAAAATCTGGTGTCTCTTGTGTATGATCTTGCAATTGTGTTTATGTTTTTGAGTTTATGCTTTCATGACTTAATCATAACAAACAATGGACAAGTGTTTAATGTTTTAAGGTGCAGAATTATTTAAGTAATAAGACAATTGATTCACTCCCCTCTCAGTTGTCTGGTTCATTTCAACAGAAAGATGGACGCTGGCACTAAAAGGATATGATATTATGCATGGGGATGTGTTCGTTGGAGGTCTGTTTAACATGGCAACCTTCAAAGCTTCTTTGGTGGTTCGCAATGTTTATAAGGCGTTGCAGAATAGTCTGCGGAAGGTGTGCATTGATGAACTGGAGAGTGAGTTGTTTGCCAATTGTTTCTACTTCACAAAGAAGGAGGCAAACCTATAATGTCCCCTCCTAGTAAGTCAAAATTTTCTTGTACCTTGCACACAATTCGACTTGTAAAAGAGAACATTAGTAACCAATTCATCTTTATAATATCAACATATTGCAATTAGGGTTAATAACCACATATAAATAATATCAAAGTTCATATACTTTTCACATTTCCTCTTAGGGTTTGTAACCTTATAATCATAATCAACATTATAATTCGCCACATATATGCATTTCACATTCTCATTTATTTCACATGGAATTTTACCATGATATACCTTGGGAGAGTCATCATCTAGCCTGATCGTTAATCTACTCTACTTCACCCACCCCATATGAGTACGATTATGTTAAGGCACTTGTGTAACCATCCCACCATAGGCTCAAAGTCTTCATTGCAACATGTGACAATTCTTCACCATTTGGCTCAAGGGGCTTCATACTACACGCGGCATTCCTCACCCTCTTGAGAGTCACCTAAGGTTGGACACATTTATTAAGTTTACATAACCTTAAGCCCAAGGGCTTCACACTACACGCGGTGTTCTTCATCCACTTGAGGGTCACCTAGGTCCATTATACTGCCCTTCCTTAACTCACCACCATACTCGTAGGGTGATAGAAAGTTTAAGGGTGAGGCTATATATTCCTCTTCGAGTATATCATGGATTTATGAATCATAACTTATTAACTTATCATTACTATCTTATTGATTTCCATTCACTAGACATCATATAACTTTCATCAAATAAACATTCTTATGTTATGAGCATCCTTATGTTATAGATATTTCATTCAATGATAGCATTTCATTCTATGATGACATTTCGTTCTATGATAAATGTTCTTATTCTATCGTGACAAATATTCTTATGCTATTCAATTTCAAATATTATTATCTTGTCATATATGATGTTCTCATTCTATTCTATTTACATATTCATTCTTTCCTATAATTATCATTATCATGCTATTCTGATTATAAATCATTTTATGCTATTCAATCTCAAGCATTCCCGTATTGTCACGAATGACTAATAGCTATCATTATACGATTTGAGACATATAGTTTATGTTAGGAACGCATACCTTGATTCGTTGGATTGATTATATGTAGGTTTGCTCTTTGAATGCTGAGTTGATTGCTGCTATGGATGACTACTGGTATTTTTGATAGAATGGTGTTTGAATAGATGAGATGATACAGTGCTAATCCGTTAAGATGTTCTTGTCTTCTTATGATGTAATATTTCTTAGATCTCCTTCTGCCTTGGTTGATCAATTGATACTTGGTGATTTGTATGTGATGAGTGTGATCATTCCCATGAGTGAGATGAGAGATAGATTTGCTTGTGCCATTCCCTATATATTATATTGATCGTTGATTCCTTAACATATATTCATTGTTTATACTCTTTATTTAGATCTGATGTAGAATGGGATGATAATAATTTGTAATTAGTGAGAAGGATAAATCAGGTGGGATTCAAATACTGGTTGACTCTTATTGGATCTGTTTTGAGATTGCCTAATCCGATGCTCAAGATCTCTTTCGATGCTTCAGATGATTCCTTATATATATATATATATATTTGAAAGACAAATGTTGCCAACGTCTCTTCCCAAAGGTCACGGCTGCTACTGCTTATGTCTTATTAAGTAATCGCTCCTTGATTTGTAATGTGATCGCAGCCTTAGTAAATCTTATGTATCATTTCATATACTTTTTAATATTTATGACTTTGTTAAAGGTGGTGTTGCTTTACTTTGCTTCATTGATAACAAGACAAGTCTTTGTTTGTATGATCGTTGCCTTACTTACCTTATTCACCTCTTCTTAGATTAGTTCGCAACCTATTATTATTGTTTAGGAACTTCTTTAGGAGGGGGTCAATCATGCATGGGATCGGCCCCTCTTACAATGCTTTATCTTATATATATATATATATATATATATATATATATATAATATAATTTATAATATTAATTACTTTATCACATTTATGTATATTTATATAATATACTAATATTTATTATAATAATATTTAATTATTAATATTACATATATATTAATAATTATATTTATTATTTATATTTGATAATAATGTATATATTATCTATATCGATTTATGAATCATGCATAACCGACTCGATTATAACTCGTTAGTATAGGGACATGACAAAATCATATAAAGGAGGTTTTTACTTCTATCAATTTCCTTCGAGTCCATTCTCCTAATTGGGCTCCCCACTTACCGTGAGATTTCTTTGAAAACACAAAGGATGCAGATGATCTGCAGGATGTAGGAGCGGATGAGGATGAAATCATTGTGCAAGTAGTTCTCCCGAGTGATGGCGATGCGGCTATGGATCCAGCTGATGGGGACGATGTTGCTTAGTTTCTCTTGGTGGCTGGTGGTATGGGTGTATGATTATCTATTTTTTAGCTTTTCTCTGTTATGATGGCAATGGTTCTCTTTTTTGGGGTATAGTTTACGTCTTTTGGTACTCTTTATGTGAGTTCTTATGTTTTATTCTAGCCAGTCAAGGACTTCTTTTGTGTTTCTCTCTTATTGAGACGTCGTTTGGGTAGTTGGTTGCCTTATGTATAAACTCTAATGTTTTAATATATAGGTGGTCTACCACCTTTTTCGTTCTTAAAAAAAGATATATATGGAAATCATTTTAAAATGGAGCAATGGAATGAGTGAAGGAATAAATAGAATATATATATATATATGAAGATTATTCAAGGAGGAAAAGTGTTATTGAATAAATATCATCGAGTGAATCAATAATGGAGCATATATGAGTGAGTATGAGAGATTTATGAAGGATATGTATGTGGAGAGAATATGAAAGCATGTGTGATTATACAAGTACATTTATGTTATGGCTAATGAGAAAAGGGGAATCATGGAATGAATAAATGAAGGAGATCATAATTTTCATCCTTTGAAGAAGCAACATTCAGAAAGTGGAACCTTGTTTTGGAAGTTGGTGCTTCTCAAAAGAAGAGATTGGTGTCTCTTGCTGGGTTAGTGCTCAGTAGTGGGAATTGGTGTCTCCACTGGGTTGGTGCCTACAAAGAGTAGTGGGGATTGGTGTCTCCAGTAGGTTGGTGCCTACAAAGTTTGTAAGAGAATTTTATATAAGCAATCATTTGTCGTGGTTTTCTCTCGAAAGGGTTTCCATGTTGTAGACACTAAAATTTGTCCTTGTCCTTACCATGACCTAGTCGACACATTCCTAGGGACATCATGTACCACTTTGCCCTACGTCATCCCACTTGTCCAACTTAATCACCTTTCTAATTAACTAAATAAGTCCACTTTATTTAGTTAATAATCCCCCTTCACATGTCTTACATAATTCAAATTAAAAATTTGAATAAACCCCTCACCTCTCATCACATTGTTACACATGTCACATGTCTCATCTCCCACTTAATACCCCCTTCACATGTCAAACTAATTCAAATAAGATATTTGAATTAGATTCCTTTTTATCTTCCATTGCACACTTGTCGCATTACTACAACCTCTTGGAGTGGGAAAACCCTAACCAATCTTGACCATTCATATCATTGAAACCCTAACCAATCTCATCCGTTGATTCGAATCAAGCCTTTTCTATAAAAGAAACCCTACACAAGTCATTTTTAATCATGTTGTGTCCTTGCATACCGTTATGCTGCCAAAATTCTGAGCAATCAACATCTCTCCATAATCAACCCTTTGAAATCTGCATGCCTATGCATGATTGAGAAGAGCCATGGAGGTCAATCAATGCTAGTGTGATTTTGGTTTGCATTTTGTTTATTGTTTGCATTTTCATACTAGTTTTGTGCTTCATGGTGCTAGTTAGGGTTTGATTTTTTGTTGTTTTGATTTTTGCCCTAGATTTAACCCTGACGACACATGTAAATCTTGTGTTCTTGTGTTCTTAATTGTTGATGTTGTGTGATTGATGTTATTATGGATATTATGTTTTAATAAGTAAAAGATTAATTTATACTGATTCACCCCACCTCATAATATAAGTGTGCTTAACAATTCTTAGTGAAGGTGACAAAGAAAAGACTGCAATGTATCTTCAAAACACGCAGTGGGTTGATATTATTTGTGATTCAATGGATTCTCAGAAATGAATTCATTGAGTTTAGACATAGATATGGAGTTATTCAGACATTTCATCTATATTCGTCGCGGTCCTCTTAGACCTTGGGGAAATAAAAGAAACAACTAAGACAATTGTCTTTGCTCTAATCAAAAAGTAATTTTTGGGTGGCCTTAATGAAGTTCTAAAAATTGTAAGGTATGGCTCGAGCATTCCCAATCTGAAGGATTTCTTTAGGCTTCAAAATGGGGGATTATTGTGGCATGGTATACGTTCATCACCACTAATCAAGCTCAGATGGAAGTGCAACAACAAAGGAAGGCGCCCAAAGGGATAGATTTCTCAAGCAAGTTTTGGGGATCGTGAAAACATAAGGTATAGATTGGATGAAGGCCTTCATTTTAGATAGTTCTGATGATGCTCCGATGGTATGATTGTTTCTAGATAGACTCCTCTGTGTTATGAATATATAGTGTCATAGGTGGTTTACATATGCTTATATAGGTTGTTTTTTGTAGATATGCTCTAGGGCTTGTCTTCTCCCCTGGTTTTTGTGGCTCTGTCAGGTTTGATGACCATTATATGTAAACTTTTTTAATTTTTGGATATATATATATATACATATAGGGAGCACCCTTCCTTTTGTATATGTATTTTATATATTTTAACTCGCTTACTATTGGCATCTCATTAGCATGACAATGTTATTTGTAGAATGTTGATATTCATTAGCACATTGATAATAGAGTCAATCATGCCTACTTGAGATCCTTTGTGTCCAAATTGCCAAATCTGTGCAAATGCAATTTTGAGAGAAGTATTTCTTTAAGCTGCAAAAAAATTGTTACATAATACAATGACTTATCTATTCAAATAGAATCTAGAGTTTGTACTTAGGTAACTTGTGCTCCAACGATTTTTTTTGCATATCCAACAAATTGATTTTTTTGATAGACCATTGGCCACATCACTACCCATTTGCACGCTTCTAATCAATGACATCAAATGTACTCCTTTAAAATATTTATTTCCAATGCCCATGGTTTTTTTGTTCATACTAAAATATTTATAATTTCATCATTTTCGTTATAATATTTAGCCAATTCCTGAAAACACATGGATGAAGAAAAGTTAAACAAATTATAGGGAATTTAAACAAAGTTAAACAAAATATATTTTCATGATTTTAATCCATACATCTTGAGAGATGCACCATCATGAATGATATTGTACAATGAAATTCTTTGATATTTGTGTAGCATTACATCATTAAAGTGATAAGTAGCTTATACATCTAAAGACATCTTTATAGACTTGGATGTGATAAGATAGCTTTAAATGTTCATTAATTGTATTGAAGTTGGACATTAGACATGAAAATGAAAATGACAAATTATTCAATTTCTTATTTTAATGTCATGTATGAATGTACTTTAAAAGTGTCCATTTTATATAAAACTAGATTATTAAAAATAAACCTCGAGCATACAATAAGACTTCATTTGTAAAAGGAAGTTTAACAACTAATTAGAAAACATTTAAATTGATTGTTTATAATTAAATAAATAAATTATAGAAAAAAACATTAGAGATCTTGGTTAATTTTTTATTTTTATTAATTCATAATATCAAGATAAAAAAATGTTGAACATACAACAAAACTGTTCATTAAAAAAAAAAGCATAACCACCAATTAAAAATATTTAAATTGATAACTTATAACTTAAAAAATAAATTATAATAGTAGACAGAATTTTTCTTATAGTTCATAAAAATAAAATTAGTGCACTTTTTTTTTTTTTTTTGGATACGTAAGATATGGGTTAAGGGCCCACTCCCATATAACATAGAGAGCATAAAAATAAGAATGCTTCAAACCCGAAATCAGGGAGCATAAGAGACGAAAGGGAACAGAGGAAATGACATCACATAGACTTAAAAAACCAACGAAGATATACCAATAGAATCACAAGAAATCAGCCTTTCTTTTGTTTTCTTTTGCTTCTCGTGAGAAGTTCTTCCATCGTCCACTGAGTGCCTTCATCAATCGCATCCTGGGCATCCAATCTCAGCTTCTCAGCTTCAGTTTTCCTTCCCCTACGCTTGCCATCCTTAACCAAAATTGAATCCCTTCCAGCAATGAGGGTAATGGAGCAATGCTTTGAGCCAGCCATAGCAGCCCCCTGAACCAAAGTGTCTTGGTCACTTAAAAGAACCAACCCTTGCTCCTTATTCCCTAAGACCCCTAAATTCAACTGCTTATCCCTATCCACTTGTTGGTGTTGTGCTTCCTCTGCTCCACTGGTTGGAGGGGAAATGTTTTCAAATTGCTCATCAGCCCCAACTTCATGGGAAGACGAAGAGCAATGTTCCAGGAACATGCCATGATTTCTCCAAATAAAATCAGCATCAAGATTGCCCTCCTTGCGAACCCATTTCTTAAGATTGATGGCTCGTTGGTCATTGTTGGTTTTGGAATGGCAACCGGCAATCTTATGGCCTAGTTGATTGCACCTAAAGCATCTCTCAGGAAGCCCTTCATAATTAACATATTGTATCCAAGAGCCAAGAGACGAGTTGATGCGTATCATGAGGCAAAGGCCTGGAAATATCAATCAGAGCACAAACTCTGGTGTACCTTCTGGAATTAGCCCCTTCCTCAATCTTAATGAAGGTGCCAATCTGGTTGACAAAGGATTCAATTTGAATTGGGTTTCACAAACCAGAGGCAGATTGTAAAGGTGCAGCCAAATTGGAATGGTAGTAATTTGGAAGTTTGCAGGATCAAAGAAAGGGTACCGTGGGGACATAAATAAGCCTGATCTACCAAAAACCATGGTCCATTGTCTTGGACAAACCTACAATCCTCAGAATTTTGAAAGATAACCAGAAAGAAACCATAATCCAGCAATTCCACAGAAGGGGGTGTCAGATTGTCCCACAAACTCATGCACCAAGCCGTGAAATCATTAACCGTAGGTTGTCGTCCCACTGATCTGAAGATCAAAGACCGTGATCCAATGTCTAAGGAGACTTTCCTTATGCACTCATCAAAAATGTGAAAATCGACAGGTTCAGAGGCCAAATCCACCCTGCAGTCGCCCAAAAACCAAGAGGTACACGAATCAGGAGGGGTAAACATCGGAGGGGGTAGGGGATCCGGTGCAGTGGTAATGCTCTTGTTGGGCGTCGTTGCAGAAATGGGACAAACCCTAGGTCTGTCGCAGGATCGAGGGAGAGGATCTGCTCCTTGCAAAAGTCAGAGAATTTTTGCATAGCCTGCAGTTGCCCGTTGTGTGAGCCTTCGCACCAGAGGAGGGAGACACACTGGTGAAAGGGTCCGAGGAAGGAGATCATGTGCTCCTAACAGTGCCCTGCTCCCACTGTTGCTGAACTTCCTCTAGCTTCTGCCGAAGAGCAGCCACAAGCTGCTTGATGCAACATCTCCGACGAATGCACACCATCTTTCACCAACCTGCGAACAGCATCCAAGACCAACCCTGTTGCACGGTCACCACGCTGAGACTCTTCGCGTGCCTCTGCTCCCGGTTGCGCACTCGCCTTCTTCATCCGCTCTCCCCGCCACCATTCATTATTTTGGTAATTCTTTCACTAAAATTAGTGCACTTTCGAAATCAATTGTATAAGTTAATTTTTTTTTTAATAATAAATTATAAGTTAAAATATTAAGATCTTAATCAAAATTATTTGATTTTTTATTTTTTTACCATATCAAAATATTAGAATTGCACTGCCTGCAGCAGGAACATGTAAACATTCACAACCAAATTCACTATAATCTTGTATATTATGTTCATTCACTTTTGCAGGGTCTACTCCCATACATTCTTTGCAGACATTCTCAAATAATGTAATATTTGTTTCATTCAAGGATTTTTTCTAAATATCAAATGATAGATATATTATCCCCTTCATACACTTTGTTGGTTTAAATAAAGACAGCTTTCTTAGTTAGATCGCGTAAATTATATAACCAATTGTTACTGGATAGTAGTCAATTTATATTGGCTTGATAATTGGCATAAATTTACAATAGAAAGTAACTTGTCAATCATTCTTACTTAAAACAACATAGGAAAGATACATTTACAGGCATTTTAGAATTAAACGATAAGAACTTGACTTATATGGCAAAAACAAATTTACTTGCATTTTAGAAGTCTGACATAAAAATAATTCATGTAGCAAAGACAGATTTACTCGCAGTCTATAATTAAATGGGAAGAAATAGAGTTATGTGAAGCCTATAATTTATAAAATTCCCAGCACTTGAAGTATCCAAGCATTTGAGCTTTGTATATGATCCACAATTAACTGACATATAAGATACAAACATAGTAATAAAAACCGAAAATACTCAAAAATTTCAGAAATTGGAAGAGCTAATGATTTTTCTCTAAGTTTCAAAACAAAACTATTTGGTTGCTTAGCCTATTTTCAAAATGTATTTAGTACATTACCTAAACCTTATACAAAATAAAGGATACAATATCCTTTGTTGTTCCCTGCTTCAAGAAACATTTTACTTCGTGATACCAAATGAGTAGCTGCTAAACTTTCTCTTTGTGAGAATCACATTTAAAGCTATTGTTATGGATAATTTGAAATACTCAATTTAGTCTCCAAGAATTCATGATCACCATAAGATCAAGCCCATATCCTATTATATTTCTTATTTTCTTTGAATATTGAATCAATACAAGAGAATGGGATAATATTAATTATTTAATAGTCAAATACCCATAATAGATGCACCTTTTCTTCAATATTCATGTAACACTTCAACATATAGGCCTGACCTTGATGTTAAAAACGTAGTTGTAGCAAACAGATCACCCCAAGAGGGATCTTGATGGAAAACATTATACTATCAGTTGATAAGGCGAATAAACAATGACAGCCTCTAATTTTACAGGCTAAATCTGACCAACTTAAAAGCAACCAAGTTGCTCTAGAAATCTCCAGTACCAGCCCAGCAAGAAAAAAATACTATTAGAATGTCCTCAAAAGTAACTCTATGCAGTGGATAATCATAGGGAGATGGACATAAATTGTCTGGGTACTAGCAGACTATGTTTGTTACATAGGAACTGCATGGCCACATGAAACTCTAATAGACAATGATATTCTTTCACCTTCTGAAAAAGACCTTTTGTATAATGCTACGAGCTGTTAAATCCAAGCTCATTGCTGAATGAAGCACAAAAAGAAATATGCCTGTTTTTCCTTTATTTTCCTCTGCTTTAAATACAACACGAAGAATTTTTTATTTATTACAAGGAACTTTCAATCAGTGCAATCAGAGACCAAAATGCAAATATCTAAGCTACTAACTTGTTAGTTCTTCTGGTAAAATAAAATATTTGAAATAACATCTGTGCAACCCTAATCTCTTATGCAAAAGGGAGAGTTGGTTTCATGCTCAGCCAACAAAAAATAAAAAATCTTAAGATATAATATTGGCAGTAGATCTCTCAATGTTTGATTCAATACGGAAATAATATCCCAAAATTGTTTGTGTAACTGACTCACATGTAGAAGACATCTCCATCTCCTGCAACTGAGATGGAGAAAGGCATTGCGACTACATGTACATGCTGCGCATTGGGCTAATATTAGATGACCAAACAGATTGTTGTGTTAGGCCAGAAGAAATAATCATCAGAAAAGATAACTGATATATAGTTTTTAAATTTTCTGGAAACTCATTAGAAGTGGTAAATACAATGTACAAGGATGGGAGACATCAGATTTTGAAGGAGAAAATGGACTCATTCAATTATTAAGAAAACTCAGCTGCCTGCATGTAGGGCTTCATATACCAATGGGTATGGTGTGTCGGTCGAATTTTCGGGCATGCCAACCTCAAACACCAAAGCTGCATGACAAGTCACAGGATATTGACAGCTGTCCTACCACAACATTCCCTCTTTTAGCCAATAAAATTTCCCGTGGCATCCCCTCCATTTGATGTTTCCCATCTCGGAAGAAAAGATGACTGCATTTGGCTTCTTCCAGCTGAGCCTGGGGAGCCAACCCACAAACTATTTGGAGAAAAGGGTCTTTCTTTCCTGGCAGAAGTTACATGAGTTCGTGGGACAGGTGAATGGACACTTATAGGCAAAACCCATTCACCTTTTTCTCTTTCCTCTATAAAAAGGGGATGCTCATACAGTCTCCAATCCACATTTTTGGATGTAGTTATAAACTCAAAACGAAGAACCCATTGTAAGGAAACATGAGGTGTAGAGAAAGACATTGGCCCATCCATGGGAATAGAAAACATAAAATGTGTCTGCACAATGTCTGCAACAACTTCATGGTAGTCACTTTGAATCTGAAAAACAGAGCAATGCATTAACCAGTTAAACATGGACCTGCTAGATGCCATATCCAAAAAAGAATATTGAATAAAGCAGATGTAACTACTATTGAACTGTTGAAGAAATCCATCATGCAACTAGTGGAAAAAGGTTTTTAGGAAAATATAAATAATAATATTCCAAAGTTTAGATTCTCACTATACACTAATAAAATTGTATTATCAAATGTTATATGAGACAGGTTTAATTAAACATGCAATTCAGTCTTCAGATAATTCTTGTGAACTTCTATTCTAATTATCTTAAGGTTGAATGTGCATTTATATTGCCAAGCCTGTGTTAATCTCAATGCACTTACCTTTGTAATAATGGGAGAGTGTTTCCGAGAAGGATGGACGAAAGCTGGACTAACAGTTTCCATATTCTCTAATGTTACTGACACCTGAAAATTCTTGCATCAGTTAACCTATAAAAAAATTGTGACTTGAAACATTTTGGTGGCTAGGGAACATATAGTGCACACTACCTCGAGGCATCTTCTTGGACCTTCTTCATGGAAAAATGTGAGAACTCCTCCAATCTGTGGCAATAAAATTTAAATCCTGTTCATGATGCTAAAAAAAGAGATGAAGGCACAATTGGGCTGGTAATGCAAACTGCTTTTCAATACAAGTTTTGTATACCGTATCACCAAAGTAGTAAGTTGCATCAGAATTCTTTGGAGAGAATCGAACTAAAACTTGATCTTCTATTCTGATATTGTACGATCGCCCTCGTAGAAAGGATTCTGTCTCCCAGAAAAAGAATTAGAAAAATCAATTTGTAAGCCACAGATCTATAGATAGAATCATTGCAATTTGCAAAAAAGGTAACCACAGCAAGAACAAAGTGCACCTCATACCAGAGGGAAAAGCTCCAATTACGGGTTCAATAATGTTAAATGTCGCATTCTGATGACTTGCCTTTCTTCTGAAAGAAGGTCTATCAGCAAGATTTCCACGTTGCAATAATGCACCTGCTTGCAAGAACAAATATTATTTTACAAACACAATGGAAGGCTACAAAACAAACTCAACCAAAACAGAGAGGAAAGCATATACAGAGAAACAACAACAAAGACATATACAACTATGATGATTTTAACGGTCACATGTTTGTTTAACTACGTATATGCACATTAAATAGTTTGGTTCCTATGCAGGGTCATTTTAATCCAGAACATATTCTTTCAGACCAGAATTATTAGACCTAGATTCGACTCAGTAAATTAAAACATGCATAAAATATTGGACACTTCACAATAAACTGGTTTAAAATTAAGGCAAAATTCTCCCAAAAAAATGTTCACAAAATGTTCCCCACTGCTGAAATTATGAAGAGAAACGAACTGCTACAGAAAGTGTTCTAATGCAGCCAAAAATTTAAAATTATCATGCAAATATCTAAGTTTGGGAGGACGAAAATTAGCCTTCTTCAGTGATAAAACCTACTGCAAAGAAACCCTCACTCGAGTTCTATTAATAAAAGAACTGAGGCCTGGCAGGCCCCAACAGTTTCTATTAATAAATAAATAACAAATGAAAAATTAAAAAGAATGGTGTCCCATACCCTTAACCTGGCACATTGCTCCTCCTCAAACCCTATGATGATAGGGCACAGTTCACCTGATTTGTACCAAGGCAAAAGGAAAAGGAAATATGTTTCCCCTGCAGGGGCTGGTGAGGAGTTGGGCTCGGATGATGTCAGAGAAGTCGACATGGGGAAGGAATTATCTGGTGGGGATGAGATTGCCTGGAAGAAGGGCAAAGAAAAAATGTTTGTGGAAAAAGATAATGCTGTTACATTTAGTTTCCCTGTGGGTGAAGGCTTGTGCCCAGGGCCTTCCTCTGAGCCTTCCAAGGTTTCATGCCATTCGGCTTCTAGGCTTAGTAATTTGTCTTCTATTATTGAGTTGTTGGGGAGTAAATCCTCTAACATGGAAAAGGAAATTTTTGTTCACAACGATATATTGAAGTGGCTCTTCTTGGAAATAAAAAGATTAAATCTGAAATTTTTTGTGTTACATCAAAAGCTTAACAGAGATAGTCCCCAGCTGGTGGTTGATGCCAATCCTAATCAGCTGGAGTGGAATGTGCTGGAGGAGATTTGTAGACTTAAGGAAGCCAAGGAAAAATAGGAGGAAAGGATTAGTGTTCTGGAAGGCGAGCTGCTGTCAGTAAAGCAGAACCTTAAGAAAGTTGTGGATGTTAGAAAGACCAAAATAAAACACTATGCCAACAGTATTAACATGCTTCAAAAAGGATCGAAGTCTTATGGCAATTTGACTCAAGAGGGTCCTAGCTCAAGGACCTGCAGTAGGAAGGTGGGCAAGGTTAATATGTCGAGTGCTCAGGCTGTGGAGTTTGTGGACAAGCATCTTGATTTTCTAAAAGACGAATGAGAGACAATTGTGGCCCTTAACTTAT
Source organism: Cunninghamia lanceolata (assembly GCA_027924645.1). NCBI lineage: Eukaryota > Viridiplantae > Streptophyta > Pinopsida > Cupressales > Cupressaceae > Cunninghamia > Cunninghamia lanceolata. The sequence goes on along the minus strand of BSBN01001465.1, from coordinate 1,034,778 downwards.
TGTAATTTTGTGCCCTAGTTTCTGTTTGCAGTATTGTTGTTTTGTCTTCGCTGTGTTGTGGCTTTGTTGCATCCTGACCATTCATTTTGGCTAACCTTGTGTTAGTTTGTTGTTCTTGTTTGGTTGTCCAGCCGTCTTTTTTGTTTTTTTCTGTAAAAGAGTGGGGAGCCCTTTCAACCCTCTTTTTTACCCTTATCAACAAAAAAATAAAAAAGAATGAAAATCTACTTTATGAACTTCTTTGGAATAACCGAACTTTCTCCAACTTTCTGATATCTGGTATCTATGATCCGAAGTCATAAATCTGACTGTAGTGATGAAATGGTTGGTGGAATAGGTTTAACACGTCCAGAAAAAACCTATTATTATGAGTTTGATATTAGTACTAAAGGGGATCTTTATTTTCACATCCATGCTAGAAAGCAGTAATTTATCTTTCATAATTCATGAAAAAAATACACGATACCTCGACATAATATTTTTACATTATTTTCTTATTGCGTGTAATTTAATTTGTTGATTCTTCTTAGTCACATGTGCCATTCTAAGTTGCCGGTCCTGGTACGGGTTCAGATACGGGTACGGGGTTCGGGTACGCAGGTACGGCAATTTTTTTGCCAGGGTACGGTACAGCAATATATATATATATATATATATTTTAAATTTTTTAATTTATATTTAAAACAGTAAACTCTAAGACTAAAACTTAAAGTTAAAAACAGTATTACTCATAATTCAAATTGCCAATAATGAATAAAGTTATAAACAACATAATAAAATATCATTATCAACATACCTCATAGAGTCATATGTCATAACTTGCATTAAGGTAAATCAAAATACTCATGAATTGAAATTCATATGAGTCTATGACATAATTTAGTGATTTCTCAAAGAGTCAAATGTCACTAGAAAATAAAAATTCAAAATTACAATCAATATCCATTGTTCAATAACTTAAAGTCTTAAAGTCTTAATAACTTAATAAGCATCATATGGGTCTTCATCCAAAGCATTATCATCATCATTTGAAGCACAATCAATTGGAACACCACTCCCAGTAGGCAAGTCTATGTCATGTGTAGCCTCATTGTCATCATGGACCTCATCAATAGAGACTACTGCAAGCTGTGTGGCAGTAGCATCTAAATCAGCACACTCAGGTGTTAGATCCCAATTTTTTGTTGCTCCCGCACTGTAATCAGGTTTCTTATGTGACAAGAGACGCAAGTTAGAGTGCACATAGACCAAATCCTCAGCCTTTTTTGCACCCAATCGGTTCCGTTTAACTGAGTGGATAAAGGAGTATGTACTCCAATTCCGCTCAGCTGAAGATGAACTTGCAACCTGTTAAATTTGCATACCAGACAAGTTAAATTTGCATACCATAAAATTTAAAAATTAGAAAGAAAAATGAGGAAGTTAATTTAAAAAAAAAGATACATACTTGAGATAGAATTTTTATTGCAAGAGGTTGAAGGTGAAAATAGTCTTGGCCATGTAGGTACCACCATTCTTGAGCATCTTTCTTGTACTTGTCTCGAAGAGCAAAAACATCTTGATTCTTTGAAGATATGAACTCACCAAATTCCCCTGAGACAATTTTCTCTAAATCTCCATCCGGACATAGTCTTTTGAATGCAGTTTTGTACCCACTAGCAACCTCTTTATCTCTATATGGTGCCACCCTCCTTGGTAGGGTAAGTATCTCTCTGCTGTAATACTTTGGAGACAAAGCAAATGCTAAGAGATGCAAGGGTGTGGTCATCTTGTTCCAACGGTCAACAATGATCCTTTGTACTCTTTTAAAAAATGCTTCTGTGGGGTCTTGCTCCTTGGCTTCTATTATGGTCCGTATTTTTTCAACCATGGAGTCCACACCATCATAAATCTCACCCAAGCATGGTCAATCCGTATCTGCATACCTAATCATACTCATGATGGGTTCGGTGAAATCCAAAACATATTGCACAAAAACCCACCACTCATCATCAAGGATCAATGCTTTGATTCTTTGGGCTTTATCTGTCTGCGATTGCCTCCATACACTCCAAAGAGTGTCGATGACCATGGCACTCAATGCTGATTTCACCTTTACAAGTCGTCGCAAGACAATTGTGTGTGATGCGAAACGAGTTTCGGCAACCTAACATCATATAAAAAATAAAATAATAAAAAGTAGCAAGTAGCAACTTAGCAAAAATTTAAAAATATTAAATATGCTAAAAGTAAAAAATAAAAATAAAATTACCTTCAACAACTCCAATTTGGAGAAGGTCCTAAAGATGGCTTGTGACATGTGATGATTTGTCACAAACATTTGAATCTCCTCGACCTCTGTGTAGATTTCCTTGACCCACTCAATTTGTGTGCCAATCTTTTGCATCATCAAGTTGAGAGAGTGAACGGCACATGGTGTCCAAAAAATATGCCCATATCTACCCTCCACTATTGAACCAGCTGCCCTACAATTTTTAGCATTATTTGTTACAACTTGGACAACATTTTCAGGGCCCACCATGTCAATGGCTTGTATGAGGATATCGGCAATGAAGCTTGCATCCTTCACTTGCCCCTCACAATCAACCGCTTTCAAAAACATAGCCCCTTTAGGCGACACTGCAATGACATTAATTAGTGGCCTATTTTTGCAATCCTTCCATCCATCAGAAATGATGGACACTCCTATTTCAATCCATGTATCCTTGATTGCCCTCAATGACAACTCTACGGAAGCTTTTTCCTTGGCCAATAAGGTGGTGCGCACCTTTTCATATCTAGGACTAACATAATCACTAGGTGCCTTGGCAATTGCAGACACCATATCCCGCCAATATGGTGATCTAACAAGGTTGAAAGGAAGTCCATTGGCATAAATGCAACGAGCAATGCTGTCATCTACAATTTCCCTTGACTCGTTCTTGAAGGCTTTTTCCAATGGGCCTCTTTTACGAGATTCAGATTGAGTAGTGTCTTCTCCAGAAGATGGTGGTGGCATGAAAGGATGTGGGCCAGCTGGTTTTGTGAAGCAAACAAGAGATTTTTGTGGTCCCTTATTGGAAAGAGGATGCACTCTTTCCTTTCCTCTATTACTTAGCATGTCGGCATCCTCTTGTTCCTTGATATAATCCATTATTTGTTGCTTTGACAACCTTTTTTTATTCGGCCCTGGGCAAACTCTTATACCTGTGCCAGGAATAGCACATAAGTGAGCTTTCACTCGACTGTATGAGCTCTTATATTCTTTCAAACATTGGTTACAACGCCAAAGATAACCCCCACCACCAGGTAATTGTTCTATCATGGTTGTATGTCGCCAAAGAGGTGATGATGCATCAATTTTAAACGGCTTGTCTAGAGAACCAACTAAAGCAGAACTATGAGCCATTCTGTATAAAATTATACAACAAAACAAAAGAAAAAAAATGGGCATTATGACCCTTTATTATGCATATAAGGTTTACAAACAAAATCTAAAACTTAAAAAAAAACCAAAAAAAAAGTTGAAAAAAAATTGAAAAACTTCAAAAATCTTGAAAAAATTCATGAAAACTTGGAAAAAATTACAAAAATCACTCACCTTTGTAGCTAAATCTTCGTTGTGCAGCGTTTCCTTCCCTTTCGGTGGAGTTCTTTCACTCTCCTAGCCTTCACCTTCGAAGAAAGAGGCAGCAACCTTCAAGAACCAACAACGGTGGCTTGGAGACAAAAAATAAACTCTCCTTTTTGTTTGCATGAATGAATGAAAATAACTCATGTTTTTATGTTATATTAGTTTCAAATGTGCTTTTTAGGGTTAGTAAGGCATTTTAGTTGTTTTAAATGCTAAGGAAATGCTTTAAAATTTTTTTAAAAAATTAAAAAGAGCGCTTTTTTGCACTGCCTGGCCGCGGGTACGGCCGGGTCCCCTGTGGGTTCTCCCAGGGTCCTGCCCGGGGGCCCCGGGCAGGACCTTGGGAGAACCCACAGGGGACCCGGCCCAGAATCCGTACCCAGACGTCCCGGTCCGGGTACGGCGGCAGTAATGGAAGAACCCTGCAACTTAGGTGCCATTCTATATGTTTTGTTATTTTAATCTTGTAGATCTTTTTATGAACTTCTTTGGAAATCCCATACTTTCTCCAACTTTCTGATATCTGGTAACTATAATGCCAAGATAAAGTCTTAAATTTGACAATAGGATGAAATGGTTGGTAGAATAGATGCAATAGATGCAGCAAAATAATGTTATTATGAGGTTGATATCAATATGAGACGGGCTCCTTATCTTCACATTCAAGCTGTTCTACTAATTGGGTTGACACAACTGGAACGTTCTCGTACTGTTTGGAAGGATGTTTCTCTGTCAGATTTTCTCAACTGTTTTCCATCTCCTCCAAGCACAGAAGATAAGGGATAGGGCATAATTAAGGAAAATCATCTATCCTAAATAATGCTGCACAACTTTGGTGACAGATTTCTTTTGCATTAAAAATTTAAATGCCTTTGTATGATGAGCATTTTGAAGGAATCCTCTAGACAAGTTAACAATCCAGGATGATCATGCACCAAAGTTGCAGTAGTCAGCATAATGATCGCTTTCACAGATAGCCAAATCTTCTGTGCTTGAGTGAGTGTGTATGGTATCCTAGCAAAGACAAACCCAACAACATGAACAAAGCAGATAACTTGGTAAAAATGCAAAAGAACTTCAATTATTAATAACTATCTAGAACTTCAATTATTAATAACACACTCTGCAAGTGGACCCCATTTTGATAGGAATGAATACCTGGAGAGTAGTTTGACAGACAATAACAATGACCACAGTTTACACCATATAATGTACCAATATTGTAGGGTCCAAATCCTGAGCCCTATGTACATCTCATATCTCTTATTCCCAGTTTTAGTATGACCGGTACTCAATAATTGAATAATGCCAATTTATGATTTTGATGTTCAGGACATACATGATATAGTTCAACTATTTGACCTGTCATTCAATCAATTGTCTGAAATTGCCAGCCTATCCACTGTCTATTTTGGCATCACTCATTTTGCTTATACTGTCAAACAGAACTTACAATCAGAACATTATCCATTCTAATAACGTGTTTATGTTTTAAATGATCATGTACTTTTGGCATCTTGTGTATCTATTGCATTCTTTTTCTATATCTATTTTAACTGGATGTTGATATCTTTCAAGAAGTAATTCAAAAATAAGGATCTGTAATTCATTTCATACCATAACTGTGGCAATGAACCTAGCAACTCTGCATCTAATTGAGAGTCTTAGCAGTTTTTATGTTTTGGATTTAGTTCTATAATTACATTATTAATGACTTACCTTTATCTTTTTTGTGTGTCCGCTCTGAAGATACCTAGCATTAAGACACCCTTGATGTGAAAAAGTGTTCCTGAAATGCCAATTCCCAGTTGGTGTTAACTAACCAAACAGGGGAAATAAAGCATGACATAAATTTCAGAAATCAAATTTAAGCCTCTACTTTTCCACCTATTGGTCAATCTCCATTCTTCAGCTCCAAGCATATTGCCACCACTAAAAAGTTAGCAAAACCAAAAGCTACAAAGCATATTCCCACCACTAGTAGCTTTCAGCATCCATCCATCATTCTTTCTTCTTTTATCATTCTACTCTATTGGATTCAATCATGGAAAGGAACTCCTGAGTGCACATTAAGACATTTTTTTATAACCAAGTCTTCCTTCTTTTTGATCCTAAGGATCACAATTTTTAAAGAACAGCAAAAAAATTTCGCTTTGGCAGTCTCCTGAGATTAGCTTTATTATAATGGAGGGAAGAAGATAAATAAAAATTATCTTGCCCAACTCTTCCAACCCCAAATTGCTGCTAGATCTACCAACATATTTACTTCTCGATATGTTGGTAAAAGATATCAAAATTTTCTATTTTCATCTTAGCTTCTTGAATGATAATGTTTATTTGTCAGTCACTGCAGTGCCTCAATAATTAGCATTGAGAAATCTTCCGCCTGAAGTTTTTTTCATCTCTTTTCATTAGCCAGTCATCTTTCTTCGGAGAGAGCCATTTCTTTTTAGTTATTATATGTATCTAACCCAAGTGAACTGAAATATTAGCATAGTTTGTCCACAATCACATATAAATATCTGTCCACCTGCTAATCTTGGATTTCCATTTGCAACTTCATCAAAATTGAGCTTAACACAATGACTAGGAGGTTTCTTCCACACATTCTTAGGCCTTCTCAACGTATTCCCGCCAAACCCTTTATCAGGTATGTTAATTCATTTCCATCCTTTTGGAATTTCGTCATCTTCTTTGGATGTCTTATTTGATCTTGCCTTCTACGTATGGACCAATTGTGATATTGACGCCTCTATCTTCCCCTTTATTGTCCAGACTGTATTTCCTTCTCCCTACAAATTCATAAGTTCCTTTCCAGTCATAAACTCCAAATTATAAAGGGTAGACTTATTGTCCAAATGGCCTTCAAAATCTCATTCTGAAGCCTTTTTTGCCCAAACTAATATTCACTTGTTGATTTTGGGTCAGCCCATCACAATTCCATTTTACTGAAGCATCTTCCCTAACTCTCCCATGCCATTTTACAACACAGAAATAGATGATACCCATCTTTTGAGTTGCAACTGCATAAACGCCATCTTGAATGGCCATAAATCCTTAATGGATGAGAGCATCATATGTCAGTGCCTTACCTCAAATTGTTGTACATGAAAAGAAACTTATCTTTAATAGTCTATACTTGGTAAGAAATTGTCTACCTAAAAAGAAATAATTCTTGATATGCCTCTTTGACTGAAAATTGAAATGTCTATTAATTTGGCCTTGTCCCATATAAATGACGGCTTCCTCTCACATTTGAAGGGAAGTTACATTTCTAAATAATTTCCAGAACTGCAATTTTATCTCCATCAAATTGATGGGGCCTATGTTGCTGGTTCATTGGCCTACAGGCCCAAATCGGGGTCAGATTTGAACCTGGTATGGATTTTGGGTCAGTTCAACTGTGGGAACACCTAGGGTCCCGTCAAATGGGGCTGGACAAACCTGCAGGGAAAAAAAGCAATTTTCTTTTTTAATTTTTTTTGCAATCCAATGCCAACACTATAGAGCTCTAGAAGCGCAGTTCTGTTATGAAGTTCTGCACAATCTCTCTGACCAGCCTCTAGAACAACAGCTTCCTTATCAGTAGCTCTTTGCTTTTCTAGTATTCTTGAATCTCTTAGAAAGAAATAACTTATATTAATGTCCACAAACAACCAAAAGTAGGTCAATGGGACTCAAGTGTACAGCAGTTACTAATAGAAAGTTCTCGGAAGAGAAACCTAGAGAGGCCACACAAAGGGGAAGAACAAAAACAAAGAAATACAGCAAGGGACCACCAAAACAAGTGGTCAAGAAACTAGTACAAATAGCCAAGAAGAGGAAACAAGAACTCCATAGAGCAGACACTAGGGAATACTAGAGAGATAGGGAATACTAGAGGACACGGATACGGATATGGCTATTTTTCAAGACCCCTAATATGGATACGGCTAGATACGACATATATATATATATGTGTGTATATAGATAGATAGATAGATTAGCAATAAATAATATTAAACAATTTAAATTTAATATAACTAATATATATTTAACAAATATATTATATATTAATAAATTAAGCTTAAAAAAAGTTAAATGTATTAAACTTAATAAATAAATAAAAGTTTACAATGTAAAGTAAAACAAAAAAGCCAAAAATTAAAAAAAAGGTTATCACCAATTAATAAAATTTGCCTCTTCCTCCATTGCTTGTTGACACTATATCTCCAACTTTAGAATGAATGTGATTATTTGAGTATATACAATCGCGTAAAAAGACATATTTCCATCGTGTGCGTGTTGGTCCAGAGTAGTTCCCTGCAACAAGAAATCAGCATGCTAGGTCATGGAATAGTTGCTTGTGGCAATTTTTAACATTTGAGGGTTAAAATTTTTGGGATACGACACAAATATCATGAGAATGCTGCATTTGTGCGTATTCAGCACGGGAAAAAAATAGGGTATTTTTTGGGTGTGGTTGGATACGGTATCCAAGAAGTATCCGAGCCGTATCCTATGAGTATTCGTATCCGATACAGCAATACGCATACCAAGGGAGAGGGGGTGAAGTATCTGGTAACTGTGTTGTTTGGGCTAGAAATGGTTAAGTCATTGGCATCATCATCTATCACTATGAAAGGACCGATACAAGATCTGATAATGCTTATCGAAGAATTCCAAAGGCCAGGAGAGTTGAGCAAGGTACTCCCCCTAGGATCACACCTAAAATCCAAGGCCAAAGTAACTCCCGTAATAGTGAAAAAGCACATAATATGTGTCTACCCTTGTGGCTGGGGGGTGCACGAAGAGGAGTAGATTTATGTCATTGAGAAGGAGCCAAAGTTGTCGTTAAAAAGAAGCAAAACCACGATGCTAAGGGGGGATGTGCCAGGGCAGAAGTTAAGAGGAGACATCATCTCATAGGTCTATCCACGTGCATGTGAGAAGTTGTAGTATCCAAAGGCTTTTGATCTGTCAGTCTCCTGGATGTGCTGGAAGGAGGTGATCAACCTAGAATCCCTAAAGATCCCATGTAAGGATTTGCGTTGAAGGGTGATGGCCTGCCAAAGATAAAGAACCAAGCACCACTAGTCTGGATATCTAAAAAAAGTAGAGAGAATGTTGCATGTGAGTCTTTGTAGAGGTAGTAGTATCTCCCCCAAAACTCATAGTAAATGGGGCATTTAAAGATGAAATGATCCTCGGTCTTCACCTCCTGGAGGGAGCAATGACAGTAGATCTGGTCTAGGCGAGGAATATGATGATCTATCTCAACCCATAGCTAGTGGAAACACACCCTCAATTGGCCAAGGGGAAACCTCAAGCCATGTGACCAATGACACTTGAGATAGTGAGGACAACATAATACACCATCTTCCCCCTATAAAAAATGTTCAATGTAAAAAACAAGCTTTGTGTTGAGTGGCACATGAGGGGAGATCTAGGTGACCTAGATGTATTGTTTGTAGATGTCTCTTCTAGTTTTAACTTTTCTTAATTAATAATATTATATTAGGCTTTTGTGAGGAAGGTTCATTATTTATTTATTTATTATTTATTAAGGAAAGGCCTTTTATGGTTTAAAAAATTAAATATAGACGTTTTGAGGATATAAAGTATATCACACACACACACATTATATATATATCTGTGTGTGTGTGATTTTTATATGGCTTTTGTACGGAAGAACCCAAACCCGAACAAGTAACTTGGGATGGAACCATTGCAAATGCTTCCATCTTCTTCTTCCTTCTTTTTCTTTAAATAAGGAGATATATTCATTATTAAGATGTTTTACCAAAATTCCCACATCAGAGCCACATTGACAAAGATGGATAAGATATTCCATGGATCATAGAATAAGAAGAAAACAACTGTCAGAAATAACAATAATGCTAGCTTCTTTTAGCATAACAGCAGTGATATTTAACTACAAAGCATGTAAGCAAAAAAGCAGAGAGCATTAAAGTTATGTTCCACAATGTTTCGGGGATCGGGATAGCAAGACAACGGTTTAGGGATAGCAAGACAACGGTTTAGGGGGCATTTTTTGGGGACACACACACGCGTGCGCATATATCATAGTTTAAAAACTCAGGACTCAGCAAAAACTCGGAAAAACTTGGCAATAACTTGGCAAATTTATTGAACATTAATAAATACATTATTTTTTTAAAATATGCTTTAAAAGCATGCATATTACTGAATTTATGAACCATATTACTGATTTCCTTCATATAAAAATCAAAATTAAGGTTCAACACACTTCATAGACCAAAAACCGAGTTCAAAGTTTCAATACATATAAAGTTCCAGTTTCAATATCAACAAAAATTACAAAAGTTTCGATAAGGGTTATGAATATGTATAACAGCACCTTATAAACAACAAAAATATGAACACCCAAAGTAAGGCTTGAAAAACCTATAATCTTAAAAACACTTCCTCACTTTGAACACAATAAAAAGCTAGCATATGTTATTGTGTAGCTCTCGATAGTGCCTATGATATTCATCATGAGACCAATAAAGGAGAGTCTTAACAAATGGCAAAAACCCTTTCTCTCTAAAGTTTCACAAGACCTTGTATATGCAATATAAAGAGCCTTTGCCAAGACAACAGAGAAACACTCCATATATAACATCAACAACATGATGCTAACAAGACTTTGAATACACTTCGAAATGGTAAAATTTAGCAACTATATTATTGAATATACCAAGTTTTTAAAGAACAATTTGATCCTTCCAATCTTCTATAGAAATCCACATTCTTTGCATTCGTCGAACAGATTAAATTTATAATGTAACTTAAAAACCTGCCAATAGAGGCTGGGTCAAAGTCAAAGTGTACCCTAACCGGAAGAAGTTAGAACAACTTGCGAAAATTGTCTGAAATTGCGAAGGTTTTGTCCACCAAATATTGGATGAGTTTTCCCCCCAAGGCGAGTCGTCGCAATTTTTCTGGAAGATCACAGGAGTTTTGAACCAAAAAAACACCCCGAATTTTTGCATTTACTTGGCTGCAAGTTATTGCAGTGATTACTAGCCAGCGTAAATTCTTTGCGAGTACTTGTGAGTCAAGCAAGTACTCGCCGATTTTTTAAACTAATATATATATATATATATATATATATATATAGGAGAGAGAGAGAGAGAGAGAGAGAGAGAGTAAAATTTCCACAAGTTTAACTAATGGAGTAACATGACATCAAAATTAAGATAGTGACATCAGTGACAACAGCGACAGTAGTATAAAAGCAATAAATATTAAATCTACGAACACAAGGTGGACAATGTAGTGCTAAATTCAACTCCAAAGTTCAGTGTCCCGGTGGTTGAGAACTTGATCAGGGTTCTTAGTGGGCTCCTCAACACCCAAATTGTGTGTCACTGTCACATTAGCAGGGTGACTTATATGACTTACTATATGTGAGAAGTATACATAACCCATGGTCTTTGGCAGATGGACAGATGAGCAATGTAATAGATTAATTTTTTTGCTGTATTCAAGGTGTATGGTTGTATTCTAAATAATTCCTAGACGTGTAACATAAGCTTTGAATACTATTATAAGTGTTTTGTAACTTCAATGATCTTGAGATTATTCACTTCAACATTTATTTGCTCTAGAATCAAGTCTAATTTCAGATATCTGGGATCTCATGAACTGCAACAGATGGTAATTCTGTATGGCAAGATTCCATTTTCTGACTATAACACACATGCACATAGATCTTCTGGAGTTTAAAATTGGAAAGGATGGTGAGCTCATATAAGAACATCCATATTTTATGTCTTGCCTATCTTCATTGTAGTGAATATCATGGTGAATTTATTTTAAAACATCACAAAAAGTATAGCTGTCATTAGGAACATCTGGTCGTCCCCGAGACAGTTGAGGTATGTCTCAGACGTCCCTGGCTGCCTCAGGAATGGCCAAACATTCTGACAGTGTTTCCTGTCCATATATTGTGCTTCCAAAATGTTTCGCCATTTTGAATCTTTTTGGGGACATCCCTTGCCATCCCACCGTACCTGAAATGTCATTGGGGACAAGGATGGGGACTTGAGGGCCAAGGACATGTCCCCGTGGATCACAACTTTTGGGGACTTGAGGGCCAAGGGCTGATTCTCAAAGCGTGTTAAGGGGTCTCCAACTCCACTGCAAGACCCTGAGGCAAGCTCCTTCCCAAAGTGACACATCCAATCTGAAGTTGGCAATTCAAGCTCAACACAATTAAAATAATTGTGGGTGGCATAAACAAGTTGAGCTCGAGGTGTATTGTGTCATTTGTTGGGGTATAGTAATACCCATGCTCTTGGATGAGTTTTGCATACCTCCTCTTTGCAAGATCTCTGTAGAGCATATCTTTTATGATGTTGATATGATGTTAGAACTAGTTACAAGCCACTAGGAGCTCGTTGTTGGAAGCCATATGGAGGGTGCAGTTGAGCAGCATAGGGGCATTCAGCCCATTGTCCTTTACTTCTTTTGCAAGACCAGCAATGAAAGCCTCAAGATTGGTGGGAACAACAATAACAGTAGCAGCATTAACCTTGTGTTTAGGGTTATTTTGTAGTTAGGGGGTCTGGCAGGGTAGGGAGAGTGCATGTGATTCTGAAAATAGTAGAGGAGCCAAAGAACCCACTAGGCCAAGGGATTGCCATTTCCAAATCGGTGACTAGCAAAGTTAAGATTCCTTGTAGAAGATGAGGAGTTGGGGAGAAAGTGCTAGTGTGAGATTTAATAAGAGGATTAATATGATGGTTGGTCCTATGGCCATTAGAAAAGAAGCCAGCAAATTTGGCACACAAATTTTAAGGGTATTGCACCAAACCATTTTGATGCACAAGAAAAAGCACATTCACAAACCAAGCAATTAGTTTGAATAAGTAAATCCTACCTAAACAAGTTGTCATACTTTAACAGTTTAAGACGTGAACTTTGTGTCAAGTTCAAGACACGAGAGTTTAAGGAATAAGACAAGGAACATCACAAACTTACACCTTGAAGGCAACTCCAAGAAGATAGAGGGAAAATGCATTGAGAAGAATTAATCTCTTGGAAAAAGTAGAGTAAGCAATGATAGCTAGGTTTGAATTATAGAAGAATGCCTACGTAAACCAAGTATAATGGTTGGCCAAAACCTTTGGCACATGTCAAGGCATGTGAAGAGACATGGGAACAAATATCTATAGTCATCCCTCCTACTCTCTTGGTACATAGGTTCTACACTACCCTTCACTTGGCCAAGGGCATGGTATATGCAACAAGAAACAAGGAGGACAACACATGAGTGGGAGTGCCCAAGGTCAACGTTTTGTTTGACCTTCTACATCCATAGCACAAGGTAAAACTATCTTGAGCAATTCAAATCATATTGTATGTGATGTTGTTCAATAATGCCTAAATGGAGAACCATATGTGCACCATGAGATGAGAGGAAGATTATCGCACCAAGGACCTCTACAAGAAAGACTTAAGGCACAATCTCTATAGCACTGGTGAAGAGGAACGAAGGAACAACGAGCACAAATGGTGCACCAAACATGAAAATGACTTCAAGGCTCAAAGCTATAGGCTGGCCAATAAGCATTGGAAAGGACGGAAAAGTCTCCCTAGATAGCACCAAACAACCATGAGTGAGTCATAAGCAGCAAACAGATACACAAAGAGTGCAAAAAGACTCATTGAACACAGTGATAGACCATTCAAATATGCAAACAATAAAAGGCTGGGAGGTGGATGTACAAAGCAGCAAGCCAAAGTACTATAACCAGCCTTTGCACAATATATAGGTCAATATTGGACCAGAAAAAACAAAGATGGCAATAGTTGGCAATTATTGGAAGGAAAAGGAATTGGCCAAAATATTGGAGCTCCTAAATGAAAATGTCAATCTCTTTTTACATGGCAATAGTGAAATCAAAGGATTGCATCCATTCTTGTGAAAATAAAATTAAGTTGAAGGCCAATGCCAAACCAATCAAGAAAAGGCTCCATTGGATGAACCTGAATTTTTGTGCCCAATTAAAAGAAGAAAACAAAAATATGATTAAGGATGATATTATATAGCAGGTCAAAAAATATAAATGGGTGGGCCCCATCATGATTTATTAAAGAAAGGAAGAATACTTTGTCTGTACTTTGGCACACTAATGAGGCTTGTGTCAAAAACCCCTTCTGACCTTGTTCACAAAGAAACTTTTAGAGGTGTCAAAAAGTGAGAAGCCTACACCTTCATGAACAAATTCTTTGGATATCATCAAGACCAAATTGAAGAAGAAGAAGATAAACCAAGGATGATATTTGCAATAGAATGGGGGGATGTTTCATGTATAATGTCATGTCCTTTGAATTAAAGAATGCATCAGCAGTTTTTCAAGAGTCATGGTACCAACTATCAAGGAATTCATCCAAAAATTCCTCCACGTCCACTTAGACAATTGGACCATCTATGGACTACTTAAGGAGTATGTGCATATCCTAAAACTAATAATTGAGAGTTGTTTGTAACAAATCTAAAATATAGCTAAATGTAAATAAGTAACTTTGCAGCACAATTCAGGGTTCTTGGGCCATGTGATTTGTAAGGAAGGAATGTTAAGCAATCTAGCCAAGGTCACTATAACATGCAATTCAAGCAGCCAAAAACACAAAGCAATGCCCACACCTTTCTGGGATACACTAGGTAATACTTGAAGTTCATTAGAAACTCTGCTAAAGTAGTCGTGCTGCTAGAAGCAGCTTTTAATGTCCTCAAAGAGCACCTAGTGACTACAGCGATCTTGGTTTTCCTATATTTACAAAGCCTAGTGACTACACCAATCTTGGTTTTCCTATATACACAACTAGCCAATGGCAACATAGACCATTCTATCTACTTTGCAAGAAAGAAACTCCCTCAAGTGAAGATGAATTAGACAACCATGAAGCAAGAAGCATTGGGTATGATATATGTTCTTCACAAGTTCAAGCAATACCCATGTAATGTCCCCTTTTTGGCGCATAGACCTTTTGTGTGCATTATGCTTGTTCCTAGTCCTCCAGAGGCTATTTGTCATGTTTGGGAGAACTCCAACGTTCTTGGAGTGGTCGTGGCTCAGTCTTACAGAGCAGTTGTTCATGGTTTTGAGTTCGGCTAGTCATTTGGAGTTCATAGATGCTTTCGGAATTCAGTTCCAACCTCTCGGCTGCTCTCCAACTTTCTTGGAGAAACATGCTATTTTTAGACAGTCACCCAACAACCTTCGATTTTCGTCCCAAGTCTTCTATTACACTTTGGTATAGTCAAAGTTGTTCGGTCAGTGCATTTCTATGCTTTCTGTAGCTTAGGACTATTATCTGGCAGTTTAATTAATATTTCACTAAGGTTGCCTAAGGTTTGGAATAAGTATTAGCAACTTAGTGTAATATTAATTATAAAGTGGTGTTCCCTTCTTGGAGTGCACAAGCTCAGTTCTTTTTTATTTCTTTCTATGGTATTGAGCTCGGTTGATGTTTAGAATCATGATGATGCTTTTAGAAGTAATTTCGGCTTTCTGGTTTGCTCTCCAAACTTCTTGGAGAAGTCGTCTATTTATAGTAAGTCACCCAGTTGGCATCATTCTTCATCCCAAACCTCTAGAATCATGTTGGTATGGTTTATTTTGCAATTCACTTCAGTTTGGGATTTTCTATAAAATTGGGTGACTTACTGAGCTATTAAATATTAATTTCACTTAAATTATCTAAAGTTGCAAATATTAAAAGATAACTTAAGTGTTATAGCTCATTGGAAAGGTAAAGTGAAATATCTTTTGATTAGGCACATTAAAAGTGAGAGCCTATACATGGGAAAAGGAAGAATATTTGAAGGAGATGAAAAATTAATTATTTTTAAAAAAAGAATTGTATTCCCGTGCAACCTAAAAGTGCCTATTTAAGAGGATTGAGAGCTCATTGTTGGGGTTATGCTAGTGATTTGATATTGTTATGATGTTGGATTGAACCTGCGTGTTCTTCCATTTCTTCTTGAGGACGAAAACCCTCTTGGAGAAGACTGGTCTCGGTGGTTAAAGATCCTCCCTAGCTGGTTGTGGTGGTTTCATACAGAAATCACATTTGTGCTTAATGCAGGAAGATATTGGGTTTGGGGATGAAAACCCTCAATGCCATTGGAGCAATTTCATTCAAAGGTTGCCATTGTGCTGAATGGTTTGTTCCATTGTTTTTTGTGTGAAGCTCTTCCAGTTTTTTCTAATAATTTGGAGATTTAATTTTCATATTGCATGTTAGTGATCAGCACTTGCATGTCAGTTCTACTGGTTGCATGTGTGGTATCAATCATTGCATGTTATTGTTGGTGATTGCATGTCAGTTCTAATGGTTGCATGTCAGTGTTTTCAGTAGAAGATCAGTGTTGGGACAATTTGCATCATCTGGGTACTTCATAACAGCTATTAGTGTGAAGTTTTGGAGTGTTTCCATTGTTGTTCAGACCTGATAAACAGTATATTTAAGTCACAAATCTGTAATCAGTGTTGTTTTGGGTTGAATAAATCAGATTTGTGGACTATCTCTGTTGGTTAGGGTTTGCAGTGTTTCATTTTCAGACCCATAGCCTGCTGCAATTTATATCAGACCTGTGATTCTGCTGTTACAGTGTTTTCAGAAGGGTTTACAGTGATAGTTTGAGCTTTCTTCATCATCTACAACACCAGAGCTTTGTGGCTATGTCTACTTATATGTATACTTATTTTAGTGCCATTTCTTTATGATTTTCAATGCTACAGCAGTAATAACAGATTTATATTTCTGTGAAAGGTTGCAGCAGTATGTTTAATTTGAAAATCAGAATTATTTGATGTATTGTAGCTTACAATCATTTGTGATAAACATTTATATTTCATTATTGGAATTGATACGCCTGGATGGTAGTACCACCAGTGGAATTGATATTTTTTTGTTTATGTTACTCACCCCACTAAACAAGTGGTTTCATTGTAAAGGCTTCCCGTTGAACAAGTGGATGTGCCTATGCTTTTCCTTTCATTACTCCCACTGAATAAGTGGATGCCCACTGAACAAGTGGAAGTTGTTATTTGATGTTCTATATTTTAATTGCTAGGTCTAAAGCACTTGTATGCTCTCACCTTGACCATATCGGGAATTTGGTGATCAAAAGGGTGTGGAAGATTATGATTGTTGCTTCTCATTTCAATAGGTTGATTTCAAAAAAAAATTCTAGGGTGGTCATTACAACCCACTAGCAATGCCTTTACATTCTACATAGATTGCAAAGCATCGAAGTACCTTGTCAACAATTGTAGATGGTTGATTTTATATCATGGATTTGATTTCAAGCTGGTCATCAATTCCAGAAAATATCTTGTAGGCATTGACCATTTGTCATGAATAGAGACTAGCAAACCAACGAGATCCATTGAGGAATGATTCCCCAACATACATTTGTTCCACATGTAACTAGTTCAAGTAGTGCTCCTCACTAATGAGAGAGCATTAGAAAGGTATACTACAATGCAAAAAAAGTGGCTTGTTGTCTGCACGGCACCATATCATTTGGTCAGCAAACTTCTCTACAAGTTGGGGAGGGATGAGATAATATGCTGATGTGTGTTGGAACACATGCATGAAAGTGTATTTTTGCATGAATGTCACATAAGCATTGCTAGAAGACATTATGTGATTTTATCAAAAACCAGGAAGGCATTGCCAAAAGAACTATGGTGGTCCTCATTCTTTAAGGATGCAAAGAAGTGCAATGTTTGTCAAAGGGTGGGCAAGCCCAATTGATGGGATAAGGTGTGCATGATTTGAATTCTGCCAAACAAACCATTTGAGAAGTGGGCCATTGATTCCATTGAACCAATTAACTCACTTGCATGAAAGAGTGGCACTCAATATCCCATCAAACCACAAATTGTTTGATGAGATGGGCAAAAGTTTCCCTAACCAAGGCTTGCGCCATAGCAATGACTTAATCCATCTATGACAATATTATCACAAGGTTTGTGTGCCCCTTGAGTTTGACAAGTGACAAAGGGACACACTTCATGGATGAATGATGCAAATTTTAGTTGAGCTCCTAGTGATGCAAAATAGTACAACACCCTACCACTCTGAGGTGAAAATAATGGTGGATGTGTTCAATAAATCTTGGGCAATGTGCTAAGATTTGCAAAGCCGGGAGAACAAACTGAAGTATATTAGTGTAATATTATCCTTCATCTGGGATAGTCTATATCCTAAGTGTAACATTGCACCAATTTATTAAGTTTACTTAGGACAATAGGATATTTTCCCTCACCTAGGTAGCTAATAATGACGTGTCACCTTTGATTTGAAATCATCAAGTGCCACCACTGCCTCATCAATTCTCAATTGATGGCAAGTAGGTGCAACCTTTGTCTAATCAAGGGCCACCTCTATCTCACTTGATCAACTTAACTCATTTCCTAATTCAGAATTAACTCGCAACCTCTTGGACATGTGTCATCTTAACTCACTCATCCAAGCGGCCATATATATGTATGCTACTCTTTGTATTATGGCTCAATCAATTATCTTTCTAGTTTTGTGGCTAATTCTTAGACATTAGGCCCTAAGTTAATTTTGTTCATCACAAAATCTAACAAAATACAAGAGTGCATCTAATCCTTTGGGCTTAATGCAAAACATACAAGCGCCTAAACATATAGAATCCACTCAATTGAGTGTATGGGAAAGAAGCACTTATGATAGTAGAATTCTTGGTCCCTAGCCTTGGAGTAGTGCAATTGGTGCACTTGGATGACAATCCATCACCAATAGTGTGTGTTAGACTTCATAAAAAATGATAGCTGTTCAAAGCTAATATGTTGAACATCGACAATCTAGTCTTGTTGTACAACTCCAGGTGATCCAAAAATCCAAGCAAGCTACACATGAGGTGGATGTGACCATTTAAGATCATCAACATTATGCCTATGGGGACATGCAACTTAGGCACTTTGAGCAGCAAGCAACTCTTGGGTCACTTCAATGGGAGTAGGTTGAGACAATATTTGTAGTAGAAACAGTAGTTGGAAGAAATAAGGTTGCTTCTTGAATCAATGTTAGGTGTAGGAAATTCTGGCTAAGAGAATTGGAAAGAATTTTTTAAAAACACACCTGGTTTTGACAAACAAATAAGCGAGAAGAAGCTTAAATAGAGTCAATGGTTGACAAACAATGAAGAGCAATTAGACAAAATATTGAAAGACGAAAGTCGATTATGAACAAAGAGGGTGAAAATTACACAAAATGTTGAAACATGGAGGGAAGGTAAAAGGTACAAAGGAAAAATTATGTTGGTGGTGGAGTGAATACTAAGTGCCGAGGTGCAATACAAAAATGGTTAACAAACCATACGAACTGCATGATGGCGTGGTAAAAATGTTTCTTTCAGCTATAGAGCAGGAGATGAACCACAGAAATGGGAAGACGCATGCACAACCTAGAGAATGATGTGATGGCATGAATGGCACCAAAGATGTCAGCACCAATGGGCATGAAACAAATGACATGGCAAATGCTTAGGGATGACATAGGCCTTAGACTTAAGGGTATGTGGAGGCATGTAATGCCAAAAAAAAGATATACAAGAGGGCTACAAGGTGCTCATTCTTTACTTTCTATTTGAGAAATCAAGTGAATTAAGCTCCACAACTACCATCAAAACTTCAAGCACTCAATAAAATTGCAACAACAAAAAATGATTAAGATCTGAATTTTAAACTATTGAAGAGCCAACGTATAGAAAAGCAGCATATAGAGGGGGAGAATAAGCTAAATATCAAAATCAAGCATATCCAACAAGGTATACCTGCATTACACAAGACAAGTTTGTCTCCTTGTCACAACCATAGACAAGAAACAAAAGAGGGAATAGTGAAATGATCATTGACTGCCCAAAAAGCATTCAAGGCCCCACTACCTAGAGTGCTAGATGAGATCAGCAAATTGGAGAATCTACATTGGTTGATATTCGTGCCCTAGAAAAGCACAACCAAAAGAAAGACCTCTCTAGTGTCACAATCAAAAATGATTTGGATGTAAAACTAGCCAATGGCTCCAAAGTAAAAATGACAGTAAAGTAGAACACCCTAAATTTCTATAGCTTCCCTTATTTTGGCAAACCAAAAAAGATGACTAAATTCTTACTAAGTTGCACGCGTGACAAAATAATCTACTTAGGAGAAGGGTGGATTATCCTTAATGTGAAACTCTTTGTGAAGTCAACCATTATGAAGGAAACCTACGAATCCTTTACAAATGCGCTAAACAACACAATGCATAAAGAATTATGTGACAATTTGGGTATCAAAAGAGCTACCAAAAACAAATCAATCTGTGATCTAAAGATTACATCAATTTTGCAACAATAATGATGCAACAATTTAAACTTCTAGAGAAACCCTTCCAAAATGGATCAATAATAAAGCTTTGCATAAGCTTAAGTTAGAGAAAAGTATTGTGTGATTCAATATTAGAATATTTCAACTTGCTGATCTATGTCAAACCATTATATAAGGTCAGTGGAGGATGAGAGATTTTTCAATACAATGGGATTTTCGAAATCAAAGATAGAAACAAACTTGACAAGAACATAGAAAATTGTTTGAGGATGTATACAAAATTACAAATAGATCTATGGTATTCGGAGTTATCCTTTTGATTCTTTGAAAGGGATCTATAGGTCCATATGTGAAAGAAGAGGGTTGTACAACAACTCAAATAATCATAGCACATCCCCTACATCTAGTGGCTCTCAGATGTAGCTAAGTGAAAGTATTTTAGCCAAGCTTATGGTGACACATTTGGTGAGGCATGTGTGCTACCAATCAGCCATCCAGGGAGTGATTGTTGAGGCAAGGTCCTTAAATTAGAGGCTTGGTATAAATTAATGAAGCATAGCTCTCTATTACTGCCAGGGGTGCTTTAGAACCACCTACTTAAGCCCTCGAGTGATAAGCAGACTGTTTTGAAGTGAATAACAGACTCCCTGTCCAAAGCAGATGAACAATGGCAGCTAGAAATGTCCAGAGTCGAGAAAACAAAGGGAGCAGTCCACTCTAATGGCTTCTTCAGCAACAGCTCATGTATAGATAACAAAAACAAAGGTATATTCCATATTGAAGGATAGAGAAATCTGAAAATGATCCAAACAAAGGAACTTTTTTTTTCTGATTTTGGCCAGCTGAGTCTGGGGCTCAGGACTCAGAAGTCCCAGTAAGTCTGCCGAGTCTGTCAGACACTCACCGGGACTCACAACCAAGTCCCCAGGTCTTAGCAGGTGTAGTGTAACAAATTACCCCAATTTTTTTGAAAATTTAAACAGTGATAACACAATGTTAGCACAATATTGCATGAACAACTAAATGACCTCCACACTTCTGATCGCCAAGTTACCAAATCGGGAGAGGTGAGAGCATAGTGTGCTTTGGCTTACAAACTAAAACATTGTGCAACGAAGAAAATACATTCATCTGCTACTGAGCAGGCATCCACTTATACAGTGGGGATTCACCACTTATTCAATGGGTGGAAATACAATAAAGATAAATTTTCATTTGCTCCACACTGGCGGTTGAACCATCCAGGGGTTAATGTATGTGTTTACAAGGAAAGAAATATTACAATGAAATCAAAAGCAATAATAATCATAAATATCAATTAGGGTTTGATCTTGGCAACTTCATGTTTTGGAGATCACTGAGATTTTACCCTGCACAACATTATCATCATAAACCTTATCATTAACTGTCCAAAGCAGACAATAATGAGTTTCCTTGCTGATCAAAACAGAGCTACTGAAAAACAGAAATTGCCCTTGCTGTACGGCGGCCCTGAATCAGATATAGCTTCACAAAATGAACAATAATAAATCAGACCCCTTCAATACTACTACACTTCCCAAAACATTCATCATACAACCCCCAAGCACAAAGGAGAAACCCAAACTGATAAGTGAACTGCACCAGAAAATCAAAATATCCTCATACAGGTCCGTACAGCCCTGCAGGTACGAACTACATTAAATCATTACAAAAACTGCCCAGAATTCAGAGAAATGTATCTCTTTAGAGACACCAACATATAACAATGGCATTGCAACCTTCATTTACTCCAAACAAGGTGAGAGATTATCAAGAACAAAATCGTCCTTCACCAGGGTACGGACTTCCTGTACAGCTCGGTTTGTGCACACCAAAAATCATGATAAATCACTTATTCTACTCACACCAAAAATCATGATAAGTCACTCATTCTACTCACACCAAAAATCATAAAAACACCACACCAAAAGATGAACTGAGAATACACAACAAAAACTTCATGGAATCTTCAAATCTGTTTCAGCTCTATGCAACTTCAGGGTGAAGTCGCCATTTCCAGCTAGGAAGGATATTTCACCATCGAAATTGGACATCTTCTAGAGGGTTTTCGTCCTCAAGAAGGAATGAAGAACTCTCTAGTTCAATACCAGCAGCATTTCGGTACAAAATCCAAGCATAAAACTTCAAAATGAGCTCACACTTCACTTTTATAGGCACCTGGGAGTTACAGAAGTAATTAATTCTTTCTTGGAAATTAATATTTTTTTCTCAAACTTAGAATAAGTCCCCTTTTCCAAGAGATCTTGCTCACTTTAATGTGCCTAGGCAAGTAATAATATATTTTCCCATTCTGAAAATCTATAACACTTAAGTCACTTTTTAATACTTCCAACCTTAGAGACTTAAGTGCAAAATATATTAAAATAGCTTGTTTAATTATCACCTTTGTGGAAATCTCCAATCTTCATCAAATTGATAATTAAACCAAACCAAAATGTTCCAAATGTCTTGGAATGGGAAATGAAACCAACTGGATGACTTTCTATAAATAGCCAGCTCCTCCAAGAATCTTGGAGAACTATCTAGGAGCCCGAACAACATTCTGAAAGTGGCAAGGTCATCCTAGCACAACACAAAGCTCAAATCCAACATCAGAATACACAAACAACTGAACCAAAAGTCCATCACAAAGAGGAACCCCTAACCATACCTCATAGCCTACGGGATTCGGAAATAGGCTATTGGGCCCACCAATGACTAGGCTTGGAAAGGGGACATTACATGTAGCTAAACCTAGGACTCAGAGAGTCTGCCAAGTATCCGACGAATCCTGGTACTATGGTTTAAGTTTAAATTAGTATCAAATATAGCTAGGATACCTTATCATCAAATTCTAAGTCATGGGTCAACATCTGTTGAATTTAAAAGGAATACCTAATATCTTTTCATTGTCTTGAATGCTTAGAGATATTGTCCAATGACTTGATCCATATTTCATAAGAATATTTGTATCCTTGTTCTTTCCCAATACTAACCATTCCGGTCTTATTAAGAATCTATTCAACTTTTTGCTCATGATCGTTTCTTCAAAATGGGAAGGGGGATTGATGGAAAGAGATTGAATAATTGATCTTATTGATTAGGATTTTCAATAGGGATGTAGTCTAATTTGTTAATTAAATTATGTCATCATCTAAATTGATCCCCTTGCCTTCTATTGCTCCAAGTAAGTTTTCCTTCTTTGGGTTTCACGTCCCAAAAACTCCATTCATCACATAAGAAATGAAATCCATCATAGCTGTTCCTGGAAATTGTTTCCCCACTTCTGCTCTTGCATTTAGAATTGTATTAAATCCAACAATTGTCAAGTTTGTATATTTATACTTTTTGTTGAATGCCTCATAGTTCTTTCCAACACTTTTGTTTTCCTCATTGTTTTCCATTGGCTTATATAGACATTAATAATAACTATAGTCTATAAGTTTCAAAGAAAATCATTAAAGCTTATATTCTAGAACTATTTACTAGAATTCCACTTCACCCATTAAAACTTGTTATGATTCCACAACGTGGCCAAACCTCATGTTGTTCCTTATGCTACACGAACTGCTATCTCACTTATCCTCCATACCAAGTTTTTAACCCTAGTCAATTCTTCCACATCAATCTTAGTTTCCTGAATACAATAATATTTTGTTTCTCTTCCTCTATTAGCTACTTAGTAGGAAACTCTTATCAAGGGCATTAGGGCCCTTAATACTCCAACTTTATCACTTTCATGGCTGGTGAAAGATTATTTTACCCCTGCTATGATACTCTTTCATTCTCTTTGACTTATGTTGATGTTTTTGGATTGAGCCTCCATGTTTATTTTCTCTAAATTGTTTTTGCTTCCTCTATTAGGTATCTTCATAGGCAACTCTTATCAAGGGCACTGAAGCTCCTGATATTCCAACTTATGACTTTCACGGCTGGTGTAAAGGAATTTCACCTCTGCTGTAATACTCTTTCATTTTCTTCTAACTTTCCTTGATGATTCCTGATTGTGCCTTCAGGTTTTTTTAATCTGAATTAGTTTTTCTTCTTGTATCTAGTAACACACACTTTTTGCTTGTGTGCCTTCAACCCAATTTCTGCTCATGCAATTACACTACTTTAACTTTTCTGTCTCCCTCTTTTTCTCTGTCTCCTCTTTGTTTGACTTTGGTTTTGTTTGTTGAACTAGTTGTTCTCTATTTCTAGGACTAGTCGTTCCTTATAACTCTTTTTTCTCCTAATCTGGAATCTGGGTTTTCAAAACCAGTTCTCCATTTTACATTTCTTCATTTTGTTTTTCTTTTATTCTTTGTGACTTAAGTATCAAAACCTCCTCTTCTTTCTTCGTCTCCTCTGTATTCCATGTTATGAAGCCTATTTCTAACACATTTTGTTCGTCCTAAAGTTGGTCTTCCCTTCAATTTTTCAATATCATAGATTTCATTAGCTTCATCAACCTGTTCCTCTGTTTGCAATTTGTTTTGATTTTTTTCATAATATTTTGTTTCATTAATCGACTTCTTTAATGTAGAATCACACTTCAGCCTTCCCAAATACAAGCTGAGCTATTTTTCCAGCTCCTTTTTGTTAGTTGCAAAATTATCTTCTTTCAGTGTCAAAAAATAAACATGATCCCTTTCAAAACAATAAATAAAAAATCATCATCTAACAATAATTGTTTAGGAACGCCTTTCTTTTTGTTCTCCATCCAGTCATTGTTGTTGCTTTGGAACCCATTTTCTTTCTAATTTTCTTATAAATATCCTTGTTGAGGCTTCCATTGTTAAGATCTTACCACTTGGGCATCCAATTTGCTTAATTTATTAATACTAAATGTTGTACTAGCTTAGAATTCTGTAATCCCCTTCAAATGCCATATTTCATGATAGAGAAGCACTTAGAAATTAAACTTCAAAATCTAGTACCTGATGCCTCCCAGAGATGTGAAAAGGTTAATTGATGTTAGAAGAGTTTATGAGTGTAACAAGCTACCCCAAATTTTTTCGAAAAATGTGAACAATGATAAACAATGTCAGCACACTAATTAATCTCCACACTTTCTGATCACCAAGTTCCCAAAATGGGCGAGGTGAGAACATACAGTGCTTTGGTTTACAAACTATGCTATGCAAATGGAACTGAATACAATCATCCACTAAATAGCAGGAACCCGCTTCCGCAAGCATCCACTTATGCAGTGGGAATTCACCACTTTCTAGTGGGTAGGAAACAACAATGAAATTTACAAACCATCCACTTATTCAGTGGGTATTCACCACTTATGCAGTGGGTAGAAAGGAAGATAAGATTCAGTTTGCCCACACTGGCGATAAACCATCCAGGGGATATTTAGTGAGTTGCAAATACCAAATAATTACAATGTTCATAAAAACATAACTCAGAAACAAATATTATCATCTATGGTTTTGAGCCAAATGTGATTGAAGTCTCATATCATGGAAGCACCTGCAACACCAATTTAGTATTTTCGCATCCCTGAAATATCTGATTACCCAGCTGATTCAGATCTGCACAAGAAGATGAAGATCAAACACTTCAAAACTCTGCCTTAAGCCACTTGTATGGACAGCCCTGATCATGAAAGTATGGCAACAACTCTAGCAAGATCAGACCCACCAAATACCAATTTAAGCAACCCAAACACACTGAATATATGCCCAAAGGTTGCCAAAAATAAGAGCAGAACAGTCAAGAATGCATTTCACAAAATCCACTGACACAACTGTATGGCACCATGAAATCTAACCATATAGTCATAAAGACACAATACAGAAATTTGAAAAGTCAGAACCATCCTCATCTGTACGGCAACCATGCAAGAGGTGAACATTCACAATGAAAATTGGGAGTAAGGAATCCCATACACAAAGCTTATATCTGATTTCAATCATTTAACAATGCCAATCAAGGTGGAATCAGTATGAAACTGGTCAAGACTGCAATTAAACTCTATATTTTCTTGACAGGTCTGTGCGGCCCTGCAATAGCATGCATCATCATACATTTCTAATAACTGCCCAGAAGATCACAAGAAGTGTCCAGAAATTCATTGCCAACCCCTAATCAAATCATCCATTTATGATTTGCATTAAACAAACAAAAACACAATCTCAAGGAACAAATCGAGCCCCTTGAATGCTGTACGGCAGACTGGAACTTATCCATTTTTCATGGAAACACAAATTCAATTAAGATCATTGTCAAGCTCCTTATATCTTCCAAACTCATTCAATAACACAACAAAGACATCAGAGATGACTCTAGAGTGAAATGTTTACATTTGAAAATGGCTTCATGACCATCTACAAGTCCGTACGTCCCAGAGAAGTACGGCTTCACATAGCATTCTCAAATCAGCACCAAAATCCTTTAAATCAGTCTTAAATGAGGCGTCTAGAACATACCAAGGCATTCCAAACAACTTAGCATCAAAATTCATCAACAATAATTTCTGATCTGAATTGATCCATTCAGGCATGTACGGTCATGGAGGTACGGTTTCCTCAGGTTAAAATAAATCTGCACTAGTAATCCACAGAAATCACAATGAAATGAAGTATTAGGACTATGCAATCAATTTCCAATCAACCTGGCATTTAAATTCATCCATAATATTTTTCTGAGCAAGATCATTCCTTTTGCAGTGTATGGCGCTCTCATATGTATGGCCAAGAAAATACTAACAACACAAGCTTAAAACTCCTCAAAGAAGACTTAGATACTAATGCCCATATAAGAATAACATAATCAAATCTTAATCTGCTCCAGACATGAATAATTTCAGACCAAACATACTCCTTAGGAAGTACGGCTGCACAGTACGGCCAGTGGGTGTACGGCCAGCAAGGAAAAGATTAACAATTTAGCTCTACAAATAATCTGAGACATAATATTTCCTCAGCAAACCAATGGATCATATAACATTTCATCAAATAATCAAGTAACAATCATTCCAAAGTTCCAATCAGTCTATGCTCAATGTGACTTCTGAATGAAGCCACCATATTTCCCAGCTAGGGTGGATCTTCCACCACCGAAACTGAGCTTCCTCAGGTGGGTTTTCGTCGACAAGAAGGTAAAATGGAAGAACACGCAGGTTCAACCAGCAGAGTAACAATACAAATCAAACGCATGCCCCCCAAATGAGTTCTCACAGCCTTTTTATAACTTTTTGAGAGAATATAATATTATTTTCCTTTTGACTCTTCATATTACTTCTCTCAAAAAGACCTTTTTATTTTTCCCACCTTAATCACTTAACTTAATATTATAAAGTGACTTTATTAAAATAAGTTACTATGGTCACTTTATAACCTTTTAATATAATTATTTAACATTACCTTTTAAACCTTGCACTTTTTTGCCAGGTAATATTAAATAATTAAAATAATTATCATTCCTTAGGCGGTAGGACAATTGGGGACATTACAGTCCTCCCTTCCCAAAGATTGCTTGTCCTCAAGCAATCCACAACTGCAATCCACCAAACTGCCACAGCACCTGAAACCAGAATGGAAAACCAATTGCACCTGTCCACCAACCACCCAGATCCCATATCTGAATATCATCCTCAACACACCAACCCCAAGTATTGTGGTAATAAGTCTTATGTATCATGACTATCCATAGATGGATTCTACCTGGGTCCCATGTGCCATTTGGAAGTCCATCACTCCCAACGCCTAACGACTTCCTTTGTGCTACTCTGATTACCGTTGGAATCCAAACAAGCCAAGTCCCAAACTCCTAATTTTGGTAACAACTATCAAAAGAAGGCAAAGTAGTGGACTTGTAAAGTTCAGATTCAATACCTGTAGTCAAGGATATATAAACCCATTATTCAACCCACCTCTTTGTGACATCAAAGACAGTCAATTCTTGTGTATGTGGGCTGAAAATAAAATGATGAACATACCTCATTATGCAATCAACGTGCAACTCCCTTGTCGGAACCAATGGAATACCTGAGCAGCCATGTGTATTCCACCCTATACTGCCATGTTTAGAAGATGACTCACAACTCAAAACATTATGAATTGGTCCTGTAGCAACAACATCATTATCTTTTGCAGCCCTAACAGTAAGATCTCTATCATCTGCAAAGGAAGAATTTTCTGATTTGCCTTCAGGAGTAAGAAGTATATCATCATGAATGCCATGTTCTTCACAAGAAGAGGTCCCGCAAATCTCCTGAAAGGAAGTTGGGACAACACTAAGGTCCAATGGGCAAGATTAAGAAGAAACCAACTTCTACTGATATGGCTGCCCAATAAATATTTCTACATTACCAATGTAGAACCTTGTGCCCGACTCACCAATGACGCCTGAATTTGAAGCCAAGCTTGATATGTCCACGTCACCATCAATCCATTCCACACTAAGTGGTCTCCTGAGGATGTGAAAGATGCCCAATATTGGTGCATAGCAAGATATACCAACTCCTAACAAGCTGCTAGTATAAACAAAACAGCACCATGTAACTTATAAATCAAGTTCATGATGGAACAAAAGGTATGATTACTACCGAAGGATGACCAAGACTCATCATCAATCTGTCCTCTACTACCAAGATGGCAATCCCAACTTCTCCTACTCATCCCAACAGCTGTTGTCCTCAAAGTATATCCTGACAAAACTCTGACTAGCAAAGTAGGACAGCCATCAATCCATAAAATAGGAGGCAGAACACAAGGGGTTAGGGCTGGAATACATCCGCCCTCATGCTTATCACCAAACCATATCGAACACTCAAGCAAATACCTCTTGAGATTAAGAATAATGCATCCTTCATCAAATAACTTTCCTTGCTTCACCAACACAAGAGGTACTACACCTGAATTTTGAGGGTGAACGATAGGAAACCTTACACTGCCTTCTTCATCATGTGCCATAGCTGCCCTAGATGACTGAGTTTCTGCAGTATATGACGAACATTGAGCTATGCTTAACTCTAAGCAAAGATCATCAGCATGGGTCTCCGATTCTTGAAAAGCCATCTGGGTGCTCTTCAATGCATCCTTGATAATCTTAAGCTCATGAGTGAGCTTAACAACCTCCTCTTCTTTCCCTCTCAATGCATTTGAATATATTTCAGCAAGGTTGAGAAGGTGATCATGATCAGAAAGAAGGTGTAAGTAGTCAGATTTCATTACTCCCATACCTTCTTTGATTATCCGCAAATTGTCACGAGAAGACTCTTCTTCAATTCCCTTTTGTCTTCTCTCCAATTGAACCTCCCAAAGGTGATTTTCAATCAGCTTATGCATTTTATCATGGTGAGACAATGCTGCCACAATCTCAACTTCACTCACCCTCAATTGGTTCTCCAACTTGTGTCGACTGCCAAATTTATGAACCCCTTCTCCACACGAAGACTCGTCAGAATGTTCTTGAGTCACATAACTGTTTTCTCCTTCATTATCATCCATACATTTATTCTGAGTTGGAATTAGAACAGCGCTAATTTCATTTGAACAAAACATCATCATTACCCTTATTAGGTGACACCTCATTGAAGGGCTCCATTTGATTATTGAACTCATCATCCAACTCAGCTGATTTATTGGATAATGACATGCTACCCTCCTGCAGAGACAATGGAACTTGTATACCAAATGAAACTAATTCTTCTGCAGTCAGTTGTTCCTTGAACTTCTCAATCTTCAGCTCCATTAATTTTGACGTGAAATCATATGCTGCAATGGAGACATGTTGCTCTTTCCTCCAAATGATCAACAAATCTGATTGCAACTATGTGCAAACATCATCACCTTCATCTAAAATTAGGGGCATGATGTTGAGCATACTTGTTTTCACCTTATCTGAATGATGTTTCCTGATTCCAGAAATGAAGTATTCAAACATTTGGAGGATCAAATCATTGCACCGGAAATCAATCAGCAAATAACATAACTTAATCTTTGCCATGATTTCCAAGATTTTCACCCTTTGACCAAAAGTAGGACTTTTTACATCATGCAGCCCTTTGAAACTCTTCACCATCAGCTGAAATATGACTTTCATAGTATCATCATCATAGGGTGCCTTAGGAGCTGAAATCCTTGCAACTTCACTAATGCAAGTGACAGTTGCAAGCCTTCTCTCCTCGTCCTGATGTCTCATCAACTCTGGCTTGACCAACGAGCACACCAAAGGAGCCATCGCTTCACACATTGCCTGAGAAGGTGATTGACCAACCTTACACAAACAACCTTCTGCTTCACCCAAGTTGCTAAGAAGAACTTCTTTAGCCCGAGGTAAATGTGCAAGCTTCTTGCCAACAATCTTCAGCTTCTCTTGAAAACCTGTGATGGCTTCCTATTCTTTGCACCATATTTCAAATCCCTCTTCAATGTAAAACTGATTTTTCTCCAATGTTTTCAACAAAGCATTCAATGGCTCACTATCAAAAGCCATGTTGCCCAACTGGAATTCAGATCTGAATTTGACTATCTGCAGCAAGTTCAGTTACCCAACAAGCTAGCAGGATCACTGAGAGCTCTAATACCACTGTAACAAGCTACCCCAAATTTTTTCGAAAAATGTGAACAATGATAAACAATGTTAGCACACTAATTAACCTCCACATGAAAACCAAGTTCCCAAAATGAGCGAGGTGAGAGCATACAATGCTTTGGTTTACAAACTATGCTATGCAAATGGAGCTGAATACAATCATCCGCTAAATAGCAGGCATCCGCTTCCGCAAGCATCCACTTATGCAGTGGGAATTCAGCACTTTCTAGTGGGTAGGAAACAACAATGAAATTTACAAACCATCCACTTATTCAGTGGGTATTCACCACTTATGCAGTGGGTAGAAAGGAAGATAAGATTCAATTTACCCACACTGGCGGTAAACCATCCGGGGGATATTTAGTGAGTTGCAAATACCAAATAATTACAATGTTCATAAAAACATAACTCAGAAACAAATATTATCATCTATGGTTTTGAGCCAAATGTGATTGAAGTCTCATATCATGGAAGCACCTGCAACACCAACTTAGTATTTTCGCATCCCTGAAATATCTGATTACCCAGCTGATTCAGATCTGCACAAGAAGATGAAGATCAAACACTTCAAAACTCTGCCTTAAGCCACTTGTATGGACAGCCCTGATCATGAAAGTATGGCAACAACTCTAGCAAGATCAGACCCACCAAATACCAATTTATGCAACCCAAACACACTGAATATATGCCCAAAGGCTGCCAAAAATAAGAGCAGAACAGTCAAGAATGCATTTCACAAAATCCACTGACACAGCTGTATGGCACCATGAAATCTAACCATATAGTCATAAAGACACGATACAGAAATTTGTAAAGTCAGAACCATCCTCATCTGTACGGCAACCATGCAAGAGGTGAACATTCACAATGAAAATTGGGAGTAAGGAATCCCATACACAAAGCTTATATCTGATTTCAATCATTTAACAATGCCAAACAAGGTGGAATCAGTATGAAACTGAGTCAAGACTGCAATTAAACTATATTTTCTTGACAGGTCTGTACGGCCCTGCAATAGCATGCATCATCATACACTTCTAATAACTGCCCAGAAGATCACAAGAAGTGTCCAGAAATTCATTGCCAACCCCTAATCAAATCATCCATATATGATTTGCATTAAACAAACAAAAACACAATCTCAAGGAACAAATCAAGCCCCTTGAATGCTGTACGGCAGCCTGGAACTTATCCATTTTCCATGGAAACACAAATTCAATTAAGATCATTATCAAGCTCCTTATATCTTCCAAACTCATTCCATAACACAACAAAGACATTGGAGATGACTCCAGAGTGAAATGTTTACATTTGAAAATGGCTTCATGACCATCTACAAGTTCGTACGGCCCAGAGAAGTACGGCTTCACATAGCATTCTCAAATCAGCACCAAAATCCTTTAAATCAGTCTAAAATGAGGCATCTAGAACATACCAAGGCATTCCAAACAACTTAGCATCAAAATTCATCAACAATAATTTCCGATCTGAATCAATCCCTTCAGGCATGTACAGTCATGGGTACGGTTTCCTCAGGATAAAATAAATCTGCACTAGTAATCCACAGAAATCACAATGAAATGAAGTATTAGGACTATGCAATCAATTTCCAATCAACCTGGCATTTAAATTCATCCATAATATTTTTCTGAGCAAGATCGTTCCTTTTGCAGTGTACGGCACTCTCATATGTACGGCCAAGGAAATACTAACAACACAAGCTACTAATGCCCATATAAGAATAACATAATCAAATCTTAATCTGCTCCAGACATGAAGAATAATTTCAGACCAAACATACTCCTTAGGAAGTACGGCTGCACAGTACGGCCAGTGGGTGTACGGCCAGCAAGGAAAAGATTAACAATTTAGCTCTACAAATAATCTGAGACATAATATTTCCTCAGCAAACCAATGGATCATATAACATTTCATCAAATAATCAAGTAACAATCATTCCAAAGTTCCAATCAGTCTATGCTCAATGTGACTTCTGAATGAAGCCACCATATTTCCCAGCTTGGGTGGATCTTCCACCACCGAAACTGAGCTTCCTCAGGTGGGTTTTCGTCGACAAGAGGGTAAAATGGAAGAACACGCAGGTTCAATCCAACAGAGTAACAATACAAATCAAAAGCATGCCCCCCAAATGAGTTCTCACTGCCTTTTTATAACTTTTTGAGAGAATATAATATTAGTTTCCTTTTGACTCTTCATATTACTTCTCTCAAAAAGACCTTTTTAGTTTTCCCGCCTTAATCACTTAACTTAATATTATAAAGTGACTTTATTAAAATAAGTTACTGTGGTTACTTTATAACCTTTTAATATAATTATTTAACATTACCTTTTAAACCTTGCACTTTTTTGCCAGGTAATATTAAATAATTAAAATAATTATCATTCCTTAGGCGGTAGGACAATTGGGGACATTACAATGAGAGATCTATTTGAACTCAAATCCGTGCATAGGTGGTTATGGCTGTGACATTAGTTATGCTAACAAATTCTAGAATAAGATTTCTAGTATTTAAAAAATTGAGTCATCTTACAAATTTAAGGACAATCAACTTATCGTTCCTTCCCTATTCTAACAAATACTTAGCAGTGCTTATATGATTTGTGGCTCATTCACCAATATACAGGACTCAAAAAGTTATAAGAGAAATGACTACTCATCGAAAATTATCATCAAATTGATGAAATGAGTATTAAAATTACTCCAACCTAGTGAAAAATCCCACACAATAACAATATTTCCCTATTTGGATCAAATGTTGGATTCCATGCCCTAAATATCACCCTACATTCTTCAAAAACCAAGGTCCTCCCTGGCAGGCTCTTTGACCTTCAAACTCTCAAAGATGGATAGGAAAAATATTTTTGTGAGGAACCTTATTTTTTCAATTCTTCCCCATTTTACTCTATCCATATACACAATTCTTCTGCAGTGCATCAATAACCTATGAATTTTCTTATCAGGGCTTTGCTAGCCAGAAATTTCACCTCTGGTTCTGCCAATTTGTCCCCAAGAACCAGTACTAGGGTTTCTTTGGCCATTTTGAATCCTTTGAATGTCTTGCACTAATATGTTGGTTTCCATTCGTTTTCCTTGCTTTCCACATTTTTTCTTGACACCTCTCATTCCATGACATTTCTTTCTCCCTTTTTTCCTTAAAATTTCCTTTAGTTGTGATCGCAGCCATTCCCATGGAATTCTTAGGGCTTTCTATCCCAAGGGTATGGTGCACTAACTGTCTCTTCCACCTTACATCTTTGTTCTTCCTCTTTCATTTTCCTTTAGTAAATCCTCCTTATCCTTTTCCTTTCCCAAATTCTCCATCTATGATTTTTATGTTTTCATGACTTAGTTATTTAAAATTTTAGATGTAAAGACAATTTCATCTTTGGCAGCCAAAACATCAGTCCTAGAATGTATTAAGTCTTCCATTACAAGCTGATATGCTTCAGTCTTACTGACCACTTAATCGTCATGCAAAAGGTTCAATTTCAATTTCAAGTATTATCCACAATTATTAGTGCAAGTTGAATACATTTGACCAGTAGCACAAACCCTTTTGAAGATATTTTAAGAAATGAAAGAACAAATATAAGTACACTCATATAACGAACAGTTGGTTTTCAGTCCTTAGTATCCAGAGAGTAGAATCATTCCATTCACAAAATACAATAATTTATAACAAAGCATATCAGACTTACTTGCACCAGTATCATAGACTGCTTCTGAAGCCAAAGCAGTTAATTGAGAAGGCTTCTTAAAAGAAGCAAATCCATATTGTTCATTACGACTGGAACTTCTTGGTGTAGCTAGAGGTGATTGCAAAACTAAGGAACGCTCAGAAACGAGGTCCAGATTTCCTTTCATGTGACTATTTCCAGCATAATCATCTTCAATTCCACAAAGTGTTTCATCTGCCCTGGACTGGTAAAATAAAAATGCAACAAGCCAATTAGAAATCTTTCAGATGCAAAATACATTATAGTACATGAAACATATATTTGATTTTTTCACATACTACAACAACCTTGAATAAGTATTCAATTCAAATGACTCTATGCAGGCTTACCCATTCAGAATCATCATCCTTTTCCTTCCAGAAAATTTCCACATGTGGTGGTGATTTAGGGGCAACACCTACAAGTAAAATGAAGTT
This sequence comes from Cunninghamia lanceolata, assembly GCA_027924645.1. NCBI lineage: Eukaryota > Viridiplantae > Streptophyta > Pinopsida > Cupressales > Cupressaceae > Cunninghamia > Cunninghamia lanceolata. Next base: position 1,000,072 of record BSBN01001465.1, on the reverse strand, counting down.
GAAATGTATGAGAACGTACTACATTGATAAATGCAAAAAAAGAAAAACAAATCAACGTGGCTATTTAAGCACATGAAAATGTCCACATTTTTCCTGAATAACAATTAAATTATTCAGGATGTGCATTGTACAGCTACGCTCATAATCATAATATACGTATACTATCAACATTCACTTCATTTCTTTTCAATTACAATCAATATCAAAGCTTATAAAATCATAGTTAACATTATAACTATGCTAATACAGTAATCTTTGGCTTGTTTCACATTTTTATGTCATACTTTTTAAGTTTCTGTATACATCAAAGAGAAATCAAGGGCACTTCATGTCGAAGCATCTTTATATCACTTTGGCAGGGTATTTTTTTTCAAATCACCACCATCCCAACCAACACCAAGTCATCCAGCCTTATATAGTGTAGATGCCTCACAGCAAATGCAATTCCTTCTGAAAAATCAAATTAAAAGTAAAAAAGCTTATTTCACAGGCATGAAGCAACCAAAGGAATAGAAAGGGGTGGAGAATTTTAAAAGTTTCCAAGAAAATTCTCATACTATGTATGCATGGCTTGAGAAGCAGAATGCTTCAAAAGGTACGTTTAATGATCCTAACTGCTATTCCTGAAAAAGATTTGACATATTTCAATTTACAGGAATAATTGGTGATTTCAAAAAACATCTTTTCTAGTATATATGACAATTCATCTAATTTTCAGCAATTTCGGAATCAATGCAATTGTAGAATCACCTTCAATTTGATATGGACAGTAACCAAATCATCATGGAAAATGTGTAATCACACAATTTTAATTTGGTTGTCATAAAGTATCACATATCTTCATTAGTGAGAAATAACGAACTGCAGAATTTCAAGAACGTATGGAGGATGACCATTATTTGGATGTAAAACTGTTCGATGCCAATAAGAAAAGAGCTTCTTTCACCCAGAATTGTGGGACTTGAAGGGGCTAGTGCCCTAATCATGCAAATGACTAACTCTTGCATTCTCCTATTATGTGTAGATCTGCCATTAATTTGGAGGATGAACGTGCTGTGAAAAGGTTAACAGAATATTACAGGCAGCTCCCTCTCACGCCTATTGAAGTTGAGGCACTTGACTATGGGGTCAGGAACTTGACTATAAGGTTAGTATTGTAACCCTATTCTGACAACTAAAATATGTGTGCTGATCATGCTCTATAATCTGCAATCATATAAGAATTCTTACCTGAAAGGTATTTCAGGCCAAGAAACTGGACTGTGAAAATGGAAACAAAAATAGAAATGCAAACCTGAACATTGTATTCTTTCCAAAAGAGATACAATTTATTTAGCAACAAAGAGTAATTATTCAGTTCATTTCTTGGATGACCGTTCAGTTCACCTTTAGGATGACTGTTTAGATTCCACAACAAAAATTATTAAACTATAACCTATGATTATATACATAATATTACATTCCCCTGCCTTAATCCACAGGGTTTATAGTAAGACCAAGCATGCCTCTAAATTTTTCAAATTTCTCTCTTCCAAGCACTTTTGTTAATATCAGCTGGTTTCTCTGCAGTTGGACAATATATCAATTTGACACTGCCATCTTTCACATAATGCCTAACCAAATGGAATTTGGTATTGTTGTGCTTGGTTTGGTCATGAAATATTAGATTTCTTGCCATGTTGATTGCACAAGTGTTATTGACCATGTGTGATGTGGATGAAACCTATTTTCCTACAAATCCTCAAGAATCCTTCTGAGCCACAATATTTGCCTAGTTGCCTATGGAGCTGCCATATATTCTGTTTCTGCTGAAGAAAGAGTTGGAACAGACTGTTTCTTTGACTTCTGAGCAATGACTACTGATCCTAAATTCATTCAAAAAACTGAAGTAGATTATCCATCTTCAAAATCACCTACATAGTCTGAATTTGAATATCCAACTAGTTTGAAATCTATTACCTTGGAGTATGTTAGCCCAAAATTCTGAGATCCCTTCAAATATCGAAGGACCCTCCTTGCTATTACCTAGTGACTTTCTCTCGGTTTTTGCATGAATCTAGAGAGAATGCCAACAACAAAATAAATATTTGGTCTAATTGTGGTTACATAGATCAAACTTCCAATGAGTTATCTATGCTTAGTAGCATCTTCAAACTTTGTAGTATCATTTGATGTCAACTTTATATTTTGTTCCATGGGCATGCTGAGTGGTTTACAATTTATCATCCCAAATTTGCTTAGGACTTCACCAATATACTTCTATTGTGTGATAAATATTAAAAATATACTTGGATTTCAAATTACTTCAATACCTAAATAGTAATGAAGATGACCAAAATTTGTCATTTCAAACCTTTTGTCAATTTTGCTTTGAATTTTGCAATGTACATTTCATTATTTCTTGTTCTGAGCAGATCATCCACATATACAAATAGCAGTGTTGCACGGAGACGTGCACCCTCATACCTAGTGCGCGCCTCCGAGACGAGGACGCGACTCCCGTCTCCGAGACACGAGAGAGACACCCTGTCGTCTCAGGAGACGTCGGGCCACGCACCCCGCAAGACTCTAGGTACCCGCCGGTGAAAATTAGGGCACTTAAATGCTTTAAAGGGAAAAAAAAAAGGTTTTAACACTTCTAATTCTTGGAGACAGATTGGGTTTGTGAAGGAGTTTCAGTATGTGTTTTACATAGACTTTGAAGCCTCCCTTTCAGACAGGCGCATTCAGAACGCCTTAGCGGAGATCAACAAATTCGCCACATTTCTAAGGGTTCTCAGAAGTTATCCTTCGGATGCCTTTTCCAGACTCTAAAGATCTTGCAAGGATTTATACTCTGTAGTCTATAGATTCACGAGGAAAACTATATATAAAAGACTAAATTTAAAATTATAATGTAATGGAATACTTTTGTCCCTAAGCCACTTCGCATGTCACCGAAATCCATGTATAAATCATAAATGTAATGTGCAAATAATTGTCTTATTTCTTTCCAGTTAAAATTTTTAATAATTAATTGACTCATGAGTTAAGATTCAAACATTAATTTATAATGTTAATATATATTATTAATTTATTTATAATTATATATTTCACATTTTTTAATTTTTAATTTTAGCAAATTATATGTTAATATTTATTATTTATAATTATATATTTCACATTTTTTAATTTTTAATTTTAACAAATTATATATATATATATATACGTCTCCAAGTACCCGAGTCTCCTATTTTTTTAAAAATGGCGTACCGGTACCAGTACCAATCTCCCGTACTAGTACCAATACCAGTCTCCGTGCAACCTTGACAAATAGGCATAGTTCAACTACTCGGTGAGTCTCCAAGTACTCGCCAATATTTTCTCCCACCAAGGTTTTCTACAGTTAACTTGCCAAGCCTGTGCAGACTTTGCAAGAGTTTTTTGCTGAGTACTCGGCGAGTTCAACTATTCCACTCGTATGTGTGCCAAACGTGTCAAAAACGCTAAAAAAGCATGTTTTAATGGCTTTATAAGCCCTATCCACTCATGTTAAACAAACACATAAGCATTACAACATTGTAAAGCAAATTGCAAGGATTTTATAGGGGATTCAATGAGCGATTTTCTGGAATTTTCGATTTGCAGGTTACTTCCTTTTTTTTCCTTTTTTTGTCAAGCATACAAAATATTTCTAATTTTCTAGCATGTTAAATCTTTTATAAAAATGTAAAATTTACAAATTTTATTGCATTGAATTCAATTTATGTAATTTTTTTTTGTTGATTTACACAAATCTATGTGAAGTGATTTTTTTCTCTAAATATACGTGAAGATATTAAAATATGAAACAACTAAGGAACCTACAATACTAAGATCCTAATTTCACATTTTAACTCCACTCAAGATTAGAGCAACAAGGAATGCAAGATCAAGACATAAAACCAAACAAATGACTTCAAAACGCAAACCTTAATTAGTATTGATGTGCTCCAATGGATTTGTTGATGGAGAAGATGTTGAATGTGGTTGCTCAATGATCTTGTAGCATGCCTTTGCTTCCACTTTGTGATGAAAATGGCTTATGGAGGGTTCCATTTATAGACTTTTGATGAGAAGGATCAATGGTTAGGATTGATTTTGGAGATCAATGGCTTGGAGTTAACTTAAGAAGATCAGCCAAATTATTTATTTGTACAGCTATAAACGAAGCATATCACCCAAGCGACAAAGACAAAGGGGGAGAATTAGAGCAAGGGGAAGCCTGAGAAAGGGGGATCCTTACAGACAGGAGGAGCATCACAAAAAAGAGAGAATCATTGATGTCAAGTACATAGACAAGATTGAACATCATTGATGTCAAAGGTGCATACACATGTTGTCATTGATATTAAGAAGACAGTCATGAACAGACGAGAGTAAAAGAACATGTTGTCATTGATGTCAAGAAGGTGCATGAACAAGATTGGTGAGGCTAAATCGCTTATCACAAATTCCATGTTGGCTTTCAAGATTGACGTTCTAATTGCATTCAATTATCATCACTTTGAAGAGGGAGATTATTATTGTTTAAATTAAAGATTTAAACAATTAGTTTTATGCTGGCCGACTACGAGATGGAGAGCAGCAATCAAAGTGAGTGAAAATAAAGCATTAAAATGGCAGCGTTAGATTTATGAGAAAAATTCATTATGTTTTAACTTGAAGTTTTATATGAGCGAACCATCCTTGAAGAAATAAAGAAGAATACTAAAAGGTGGCCGACTTAAAGTCTAAGACAACGATTTGTTATAGAGGATAGTAATTATTATAAAGGACAGCGATTGGTTATAAAGGAAGGGCAGCGAATATTATAAAAGAAGCTGCAGTTGATAATTAATTGCCAATGGGGCTGACCATAGTAAAAGCACTTGATAATTAATATAAGACAGATATCATTATTCATAATATATGTGATGAAGAGGTCCGATTATGGATTAATGATGTGGTATGATCAAAGTGATATGAGGTGTGATGTGAAAAGGTGCTAAGCGCTCATGTTAGTAATAAAGTGTTATTGCTTTAAAGTATTAAACATAATAAAAGAAAAATGGGACGCCTCCTTTGAATAAGGACGACTCCCTTGAAATGAAGTCACCTCCCTTTGAAGGGACACAGTGATATAAATAGAGTATGTGAAGAGTGGTTTTAGAAGCAAGCATTTTAAATTAAACATATCTAATGTGAAGAGCAGAGTGAAAAGAGAAAATGCAGAAAAATGAAGTGCAAATCAAACTTATATTAAGTAGATGAAGGGGATGTTGATATGGTGAAGAAAGAACAAATGATACATCATTAGAGAGCAGAAAATTTGAATGAAGACATAGCCATATTTGTGATCATATGTTGAAGGAAGATTGTACATGATTGTAATCAGATTTGTGAAAAAAGAGCATTGTGTAAAGGGTGTGATCAGATTTGTGAAAGGTGTAAACAGTTTTGTGAGAGGAAGATCTTGTGGAGAAGTAAACTATATCAGCCATTTAAGGATTAATAGGTTGGAGCCTATCAAATAGAGGTTGGAGCCTCTTGTTGGGTTGGAGCTCAGTTTGTGTGGGGGTTGGAGCCTCCAGTAGGTTGGTGCCTATAATTCTGTCAAGTGGGGATTGGTGTCTCCAATGGGTTGGTGCTCACAAAAGAAGAATTGTAAGAGAAGTAGGTTGGTGCCTACGAAAGAAGATATATTTAAGCAATATTGTTCCGTGGTTTTCTCCCGAAAAGGTTTCCACATAAAATCTTGTGTTCTTTGTGTTCTTAATCACTAGATCTTGCATGTGTAGTTGATGTGATTGATTGAGTTTGAAAAGTAAAAGTTTGTGTTATACTGATTCGCCCCCTCTCAATATAACCATGTGATCATCATGGGGATGCTTGAGAGGATGGCGAGACGCCAGGTAAACATCCCTCTGTTGTGCTCCCACCGCCACTAGCAAGCAAGAGACATCCCCAAGATGTCTTCCTCATAGAGGGGACATTTCTAAGGTGTCCCCCCTCATGGGGACGTTGAGGGTACACTAGGACATCTCCTAGGCCTTCATGAAACTTCTCGGTGTCTCGAATGCACATGAAGCACCTGCACATCCTCCACGTCAAACACAATTAAATGCTAAGTTCTCTTTCCAGCCCATACTTAGATATCGTCATCTTTCACGGAATGAAAGGACAAGCCTGACAATGGGACAGAGGACAGTGCTATGAAAGGCACCATGAATGCATAGGGACCAAGTTCCAGCTATGTGAGGCAGCATAGGAATTGATAAGGGAGGGTGCTAGTATTTATGATAGTAGTTTGCACCTTACTTTAACGTGAATGTCATCTTCCTCAAGTGATAATTGCTTCTGATTTTAGTTTGCTACTTTGGTCTCTGGAATTTGTTAAAACAGCAGCCTGCTTTGATGGTTTATACTAGAAATAAAAGCAGATATGGCAAGAGGAAATGCTTTTGACAGGCAGAAAAGGAAGACCAAATATGATTTATAAATAGATGGAGGAGCTCAAGGAGCTTGACCAAGCTGGCAAGAAGCCAGCTTTTGAAGGGGAGGATGTCTGGCAGCAATACAGGGTGGTTTCAGCAAGAAGTTTAAAGTGCTACCAAAGGTAAGAATAATATTTTTGTTAAAGTCGCCATCATTAATTAAGTCCTTAGCCATATGGCAATGGAGACCACCAGAAACCTTGGAGGTGAGATTATTGCTTACCATTCTATGGCTACTGATGCATGGAAAGAAGTGAAGGTCTATCTAAAGGAGTGGATCACTTGGATGGCAAATATGGATTGACAACAAATTCAACAGTTTCAAGTATCCAAGATGTCAGCCACAAGCAGGCCCTGTTTCTGAATGGCTTTATCTGGGTGGGAATTTAATGGATATGCTGTTAGTGGGGAGAAAGGTAATGCTGAGCTAGTATTGGCAGAGAATGGTTTGCCTCCCAAAATCGTGATGAAATTAGTTAAGGAGATACGAAAGGGTAATGAAAATGCCGTCAAAATACTTAAAGATTGGGGTAACTCTATTCATGCTAAGGATGCCAAAATTCAAGGCCTTCAGACCTGCTAACAGGAGTTGAGAGGTTGGAAGCGGAACTCAGAACCCTGCTAAAGGTGAGGAAGGAATTAAGGAAATTAATAACTCGGGTCTGTCAAGTAATTCCTGAAGCTTTAAAATCCCTAAGGAAGATAGTTAACAAGGGTCCACAGGTGGTTGATAACAAAGGTACTAGGCAGTAATCTGCCAATTGCATGGCCATTTACATAGGGATTCCCATTGTTAATGGTTGATGAAAATGTAGAAGAAAATTTGATGGTCCCTTTGTGCTGCTGATATGGCAAATTCATGAATCTGACTAGCAAATTCTAAGAGGAGACATCCGTAAATATGAGCTCTATTTTATCCATGCTTGTGAATCTGGTGTACCAAACCTGTGACTGGAATCATGTTTCTTTTCTTAGTATCAAGAACAGAAATTTGAAATTTCCCATCAAATTTTTGTACTAGTAATAATAGATAGTGAATTTAGGATAGTATCATTGTAGTTCTAGGGGAACTTGTTAGTTTAGCATGGTATTCTTTGGTAGTTAATGCCGTTAGATATATACAATTGAAGGCCCTTGAACAACAGTGGGAAGTGGGGCAAGCCTAACTGGGCATGTTTTAAAGCTCATCTCGATTCACATTGTTTCAAAGTCCTGACTGCTTTGATCTTCTGGAAAACTGCTGGATCCCGAAGTAGACTTTATTTCCTTCTGTTAATGCTTTGAACTTTTGAAGTAATCCTTAAATCCAATAAATTTTGATTTTTGCAAAAGATAATAAAAACTAAGGCAAAACAATCTACACAAAATATGGTAGTAATGAACTTACAGACTAAATAGATTGGAGAATATCTGCAATTCTGCCAAATTATTAGCCAATTCATAATCAATCAATCCAGGAGAACCTTAAAAAATGTAAATTATTTTTACTGTCTTTATAATCAGTGTTTCTCCAAGTTTTGCTGATGGTGGGGCCCCAGCAGGATGGGGTTTCAGGGGCAGGAAAAAAATTCCAGATTTTGGGGACAATGGGTGGTGGCTATTAAAATAATATATAAAAATTAATATTTGAATTTTTAAAATACAAATAAATTAAAAATAACTAAAGTCTAAAACAAACTAAAAGAAGCTGAAATTTAAAAGACCTGAACATTTAAATATATGTACTAAAAATCTAAACATGAGCCCATACAAAGCATATAACTCTTGAAAATACTCTACGTTTGAAAAGGAGCAACCGCATAGGTGTCTGGATCTATGTCAGTCTCAAACAGATTCAATTATGATATTGGTGAATTTAACTCACTCGGAATAATTTTGTCAAGTCCCATAGATACATTGAAGACATTGTCATACCAAAAGATAAATTATGCTTGAATGGTTCAAAACTTCAATGTATTTCCTCCACAAAGCATAAGAAGGATCTTTTAGCTGGCATTTGAATAAACCTTTGATCACCACCTATAAGATGAGATTACAAGTTTGTTTTCTATTCAGCATGTCCCCAAGTTTCATTTATGGCTGTATGTTTTATTCCTTGCTTCTAACCAGTGATGCCCTCTTGTCTACATTATTGCTTTTGTATAGCAAACATATGCCAAGGAGCTGAAGTTTATCATTTTGTTTGTCAATACATTTTAGTTCAAATGGCATTTGTCTGTGAAACGAGTCTTCCCAGATCCTGTGTGAATGGACTGGAAGTACATGTGACAAATTGCAGCAGGTGGGTGCTTTCAATTTAGCATCACTAAATCTGGAAGGCTACCTGGATTCCTTACTCTCCTCTCTACTCCACCTGAGAAAGCTTGATCTCGGTACAACACGCTGACAGGTACCCTTCCATTTTATTTTATTTTTCTGTTTAAAAGTCACAGGCGTGGGGAAACAGTGACCCCAATTTCAGCAAAGAATAAGGGGAAATCCAGTTTTGTTAAAAAAAGGGAGGACAGGAGTTGGGGGGGCATCCTGTCCCCATCCCCAGAACATCCCAGATGTCGAGTACAGGTGTCTAGGCCCAAGGGGCACAAATTATAATATTGACAGGCAAAACAATTTTCTCCCAATCCCCACTTATGCATTTGTGTACGTGCAGATGCACGTGCAAAATTGGTTTGCACATGTATTGTTTGTGTGTGTATTTGCAGTGGTGGATGGATTAGAGGGTAGAGTGTGGGTATATAAGAGCTGCACAATAAAAAAATTCACGCCCAGGACTGTTTGAGATTGCATCTATATGAACTATGTACAGTAAAGAGCTGTGACATCATAGTAAAATGAAAAGAGAAATGAAATTAACTCATTTGGAAATAGCAGTAGCAATAGCAATACAATGGATTTACTTCAAGTCAACATTCAAAACACAAAATTGACACATTCTAATGGGGTCAGGTTAAATGCGACAATTACAACACCAGATTGAGGTCAAAAAGTTACCATCAGCTTCAAAATAGTCCTTGCTCTGCACCTCCTCATTTGTTATGCTGTTATTATTAGGAGCAGTCCAAATATTTAATGGGTTTCTGGCTTGCTACAACCAAAAAATAACCTTAACTGAATCAGATTGTGATAAAAAATGAGCAAAAGCGAAATTTGAAAGAACTAAGACCTAATAAATTTAAAAATTAAAAAAAGGTGATAAGATTTTAGAAGAAATCATGTCACCAAACAATTGGTTATATACTATAAGAAGCTTCAACACTTATAAATTTTCTATAAACCAAAAATTATTGGAAATATTTAATCCAAGAATAACTTCCTTCCATAGCTACTGTAGGGACTGAAAATATGTCAAAACCCTACAAACACATTAAAGCACATAATACAGTTAACTAGTTGGTAATAGCACTTAGTTATAGACTATAAGAAGATTCAACACTTATCAGTTTTTTATAAACCAAAAGTCATTAGAAATATTTAATCCAAGAATAACTTCCTTCCTTAGCTCCTGTAGGGACTGAAAATATGTCAAAACCTTACAAATACATTAAAGCACATAACACAGTTAACTAGTTGGTAATAGCACTAGTAGCAAAATACCAAATGGTAAGCAGCAGACAGAAGAGGAGAGTACACAGTTTATTCCAATTGCAGTTTAACCTTTTCTTTTGAAGATTGATGATGCAAGATACCACATATATCACAAACAGTTCCATTTTTTGCCAATATCATTTGACTTTTTAACATAAGGATATTATGTGCCTTTATGGTATTTTGCAATTTGCAATTTCAAATTGTGCTTGATGCATTTATAATGTTAAAGATAATTGATAAAATATTGAAAATTATATTATAATTATTGAAAATCATATTATAATTACACTATTAACTCTCTCACACACATAAACTGTCATTAAAGGCGGTCTAAGGGTTCACAAAATTCTGATTACAGAAGTACGCCCAATTTCATACCTTCAACCATACCCATTCCTAAAACACCTGCTAACTGCACGTATCTTGTAGGCTATTAACATGTGGTCTAGTACTCAACACTGTGCCTGACAGTTGGCACATACCTCTATGTGCACCTTTTCTGGACCCAACATTCAAAAGAAACACTCCACAGATTTTGGTTCCTCATACAAGATCTCAATTCCTTGTTAACTTCACCAATGGTTTTGTCAGAAAACCAAAAGTTATATACAGTAGATGGTCCTTATCCTTGATAATTGCTGACAGTGGTGTTCAATCTTTAACAGGTTTATAGCCATGAAGAAGTATATGTTAGAGAGCTCAAGATCATCATGGATCATTTTGCATTGTGTTACTCCTATAATATTCTACAGAGTATGATGCGTTTATGGAGCTCTTCTGACTATGATTACATGGCTGTTGCTCAGCCAAGTTTCTAATACAAATTAACACTTGCAGATAATATCAGTTTGGCTAATACCAAACATCATCAAGAGCTTTCATGCAACAATATTCAAAAGACACATGCCCAGGGCATTTATCTTTCATCTTACTCATACAACAAATGGCCTGAATATTTAAAAAACAGAAACATTGGTTAATATAGCTGTCATTATGTAATATCCGCAATGGGATCTGCCCTAAAATTCTGAAAATAAATTTCTGAATTCTGCCCTAATTTTCTGCTTTTTAGTTTTCTGCTCAAAACCCTAATTTCTGATTTTATTTTCTGATTTCGATTATGTAATCACAGCGAACATATATATGCCCAAACATGACAAATAAACATGGCAAAATGATGCTAAGGGTTGACATTCATAACAAGCATGAAATCCACCATGAAATACACAACATAGGGCATCCAAATGCAACAACCAAATCTGATTTTCTGTAGAAAACTCTGTTGCTACAAATCTGAATATTCTGATCTGATTTTTACAATAAATTCTAGGGCACAAACATGACAAACAATGCCCATATTTCTTCACTACAAATCAGACCTAGAAAGCATGCTTGTAAATACCAAATACAAGCAAAATAGGTGTCAAATGCTCAAGTCTAGCTGGGCAAATTCTTAAGTGCGCCTAGGGTTTGCTGCTCCAAATCGCCCTCCAAACAAGTGAAATTGCCCTCAAAGATGGGTGCTCCAAATCTGCCCAAGTGTGGCGCTCAAAGTAGGGTAAAACCCTAATGCAATATGCTCCAAAATGCTGCTCCAAAAATGATCTTCAAATCTGAATTTGCAATGATGCTCTTCTCCTCCAAATGTCACCAATGAAGCACAAATAGGACTCCGTGATGAATCCTCCACAATGATGAGTTAGGGTTTCGTCCAACTCACCACATTCGCAAGGATTATCGTCCTTAGAATGAAGGCTAGCAAAATTGCAGCCAAAGAGTATAAAACTCAAGAGAAAATGTGATGTGAATGATGATCAAGTGACTCCAAAACATCTTATATTTATAGCCCTCAAAATCACCTCCTCAAGGCCGACCTCCTCTTGGCAATTTCTTTTATTTTATTTTATTTCTTTCTCCCATAGGGCTGACCTCCCTTTAGGCGCCAAAAATAGAGAAATTTTTTTTTAATTATTTTCCCAACTTGGGCGACCACCTTTTAGGGTTCATAATTCATTTTTAGGACCTCTCCTAGGTCGTCTTCCTCCAAGGAAAATTATTTGGATTTAATTTATTTTTTCCTTGGCATTACAAAAATACCCAAAGTCATTTTCCATCCTTTATTTTCTCCTTCCCAGATCGCTCACCTCCTTAGCCATTTTATTAAATTATTTCTCCTTCACCAAATGGCTCATAAAAATATAGGAAGTCCCTTCATATCTTCAATTTGCCCAATAAAATTGACTAAATATGATATCTAGTCGCAAGTTATTCCCTGAGCCCTGCGGCTTAGCCTACGGGAATGGGATAGCTAGCCAACTCCATTAGGTGATCACCTGGAAAATGGGAACATTACACATTAATAAAAAAAAGGAAAAAGAACCTACAAGCTTATATGATCTACTTCCCATATTGGTTGTTCTTCATCATTTATTAATAGAGCTAGGGATAAACATGTCTACTTTGTCCTTTTAACCTTCATTTTATGCTCACTTTTGGTCCTGCCATAAATACATTGTTCTCATGTTCAATTTACCTTGTTTTGTGTGTAAGATGGCCCTAATCTTGAACCTAGCCTATCTTCTGCTTAATCCATCACTATAAAACAGAACCAGTCCATCTCTGCAGGGTTCTGTCACCCTGGACTAGACTGCAGGCTCATATCTGTCCCCTGGACAGAACTGCACCCGTGGCCAAGTTCTCCTAATTCAAATCTCACTTCCCACATTCCCAAGCCCACCCTTTCAGAGAATCTGATCATTACCCATCAGCTCACACACCAAGACACTTTGTACTGAACACCTAGCTTCTTGTATTTAAGGAGAGCCCTAGGTCATAGTTTTCATCGGATCATATTAGAGAATCTTGTTCCACGTCATTACAAAAGCATTGGAATAGCTTGCATCAGTGGATACTACACTATCAATTCATCATCTAGATGCTTTGCATCTTTGTGTGGCATGCTTTACAACCTTGTTTGTAAGTACATCACTAAATTTGGTATGAGGCCATCTTACTTTCACCTATGCTCATCCTCGCATTGGGGGATAACATGGGGGCAGATCCTCTACACATACTTATTCACATGGTTGCATCACAATGATATCTCTTACCCGCACTTGTTATGTCATTATCACATGAGCATATCTTACACAGCCTATTGTATGGCTATCTCATGATGATATCTAACACCATCTTTATCATTTGTTCCTTCATGCACACATTTTACACAACATTTATCACATTGCTCTTGCACAATGACACTTAGCACATGGCCACTCTACACTTATGTGACTTGTCCTCGCACTTGGGAGCGAAATTGGGGCCAATCTTTTTCCCCAATCACATGGGTTTTGATGCTTATATCACTGGATTTACACCTTAGGGCCAACACATTGTCACATGCGACCACTACACCCTTTCCTCGCCTCAATTGAATTCATCATGATGTATGCACTCAATTTGAAGAGGGGCATAGTATATCCACCTTTTTAGTCCTAGTTTTACACGGTTCACGATTGTAACTATCATAGAGGCCAACTCAGTTACATCCTCACCATTGTCACTTCCATCATGCTTCCATTTTTGTCTCAACTTTCCATGGTTTGTGCTTGTATCCATCATGGGGGCGAACTTGGTTACATCCTCATGATTGTCACTTACATCATGCTTACATTTATGTCTCAATCTTACATGGCTTCATGCTTGTATCCTTTGTAAGGGCCACACCAGTTCCAACTCCATGATTGTTACTTACATCATGATTTCATTCACACCAATCTTGCCCTTTTTAGAAATCATGGATTTGATCCCTACAAGGACACTAAATTGAAATGATGAAAGCAACCTTCACGACCAAAAAACAAGAATTCATCTATGGCTCAAAACATAAGGAAAATCAAGAAATTGACTCAAAAGATGACTCGGGACGAAAAGTTTTGTATGGCTACAACAATGACATATCTAAAGAAAAGTAGCTTAATGTTGAGGGATGGAATGCCCTTAATAACCAATATTTTGCAATAATTTAGAGGGTTTGGCACAACAACTATTATTGAGGTAGATCAAATCGATGCTACTAGTGAGGGTACTCAAGACCTAAATGTTTGTTAATTTTCAACCATGGTAAGCAGGTTCTACACTCTGAAAGCTTAACCCTAAAACTAGATAGCTTAAAAGATGAAAACTTTAATCAAAACCATATTAGTAGAAATTGCAATTAATCGTAAAAATCATGAATCACAAGGTTTCGTGATTTTTCCTCTTAAGAATCGCAATTTTTTGAATAACTAGTAGAACTCGACGGATATACCAAGCGAATCTAGGCCCAAAATCATGTTACATTGCCACATTTTAACAAATAGGTGCTTGAGAAAATAATAAATACATTCCCAGTTCAGATTTTGGTTTAGGTCCCCTGTGGATTTGGCGAGTGGACTGAAAAACAATAAAATGGCAATTTGTTGGGCAATTAAAGCACATTCGTCAATATTTACAATCTATTTGGATATTTGCCATGAGCTCTACCAACTCACCACCACACCACAAATGTTTTTTACATTACTTTATTATCACACCCACTCTTTTTTTCTTTAGTGGTTTTTAATTTTGTTTGTTCCTATTCGCACTCCACTGCGCCCGCACCTTCCTTTCACTACATATGTATCTAAATTATAAATTGAAGAACTATATATTTAGAATAGGTTAATGTTTTGGGGAGATATATTTAAATTTTATAATATTACAATGTATCTAAACTTTAATAAATTAATATATATTATATAATTCATTTAATTAACCTATTTAATTTATAATTTTGAGTTTATTTATAATTTTTACTTAATATATATGCCAAGACTCGATGAGTCCCAAGGTAGGTGAGCAGAGTGAACTGAAGCACAGAGACTCGAGACCTAGGTACCAAGCACTCACTGAACCCGAAAAGTCCTATCATTGAGACTTGGCCAAGTCAAGTGTGAAATTTTTTTTAAAATGACACTCAATTGTAAAAGTGTGAAGTCAAGCATTTTTTGAAGGGTCTAGAGGACTCTTGGAAGTTGGTTAATAGCAATAAAATTATGAAATTTGGCATGCGCCATGAAGGTCTATGGCTGCCTCTAGACCCCTACGAGCGGTGTTGCCCCTTGACCCCACTGCCAAACCCCTACTCTAGTCTTAAAAGGCAAAAAATAAAAATCATTTTGGGCCATGCTAAATGGAAAAGCAACATTTTTTTTATTCTTTACACTTTTTCCCAATTAAATCCCAAGTAATTGACTTGTTTATCTTTCAACTTGTATGAGATACAAGCACATTTGTAGACTTGTCTGAGATACAAGCGCAAACTTGTCTAAGATTCAAGGAAATAAGGGAAATTTGGATCTAATGGAAGTTACATGGACAAACCCAAAATGGACCCAATTCTAAAAATTCTTTTGGTCAAATTCACAAACTGAACGTACAAATTTGAGCCCAAACTGGAACTAAAACTGGTAACTTAGGTTTTAACTTTTATACATATTTTTTCACTTGTTTTGAATGTGTTTTACTTGTCAGCATTTGTTTGGAAGCAACAACGGTGACTTCAAGTCTCAATGACTACTCCTTCAAACTTCAAGCTTAGACTTTGGCTCCTTCATCAGAGTCTCGTACATTTTTCGTTGCACAGCCCATTCCATTCCGTTGATCAACTATATTCCAATGCAATGTAATGTAATCAGCAATATTGACATAAATGAAAAAGTCTATATTCCACAATTCATTCGCTAAACTCTAATTTTTATTTGCTCTCTATCTCTCTATGCTATTAAAATGCCTTTAAATCAAAAAAATTGAAAATCTAATTTTTTCCCCATTTTTTGAAAAAATCTTGAACTTTTGGTTTGCCGATTTTTTACCCAAAAGATTTTTGCTGCTATGATCAAAACAATAATCTCTGAATATGTTAATCTACAAACACATACTGCTGAAAATATGAACAGTGAATACACAGTATGGAACTCCCAAACCTGCGATTGTCTTCTCATTAAATCTGAAAAGATATACACTGCAGTGGAATGGAATTTTAGAAAAGGGACTCTAGATGCATCATAATTAAAATTAGAATATGTGCTCTTTAAACAGTAGTACACTTAGAATCTAACTAAGAGAAACCAGATGAGATGTCAAGTAAGCTTACAGCTCACTGGAGTGACACTCAGTTTGACTGATCAATCAACCTAGTCTAACAACTAACGACTCCTAATCAAAGCATTTGAGACCAAGTTACATCCACAAATCACTCAAGTCTCCAGTAGTTTACTGGGCACTAATCTCAAAGAAGACTCCCTACATAACTGAGCATTATTATCCTACAAACCTGTATCATCTCCATTCTGACCTCTCAGCTGCACAGAACCAGGGTGAACTCTGCCATCACTGCTGTGCCATGCTGATACAGATCTTGACTGCCCCCTCAAACCACCTGAACAAAGACCAAGGCTTTTGCTGTGTATGCTTCTCTGCCGAGGGCCATTGATGATTTGCAGGGACTTGCCAATACGCAAGTTGTTCATAATGTTCTTGATCAGGATGCTCTTGGTACTAGTGATGGTCCATAAAAGGTTTCTCCAGCTAGGTCTGAGTCTTCTCTTGATGGAGTTCCACTTCCTTCTTCTGGTTATGGTGGAGTATACTCAACGTGGATGGAAGACCTTATGGAAAAACATGTTAAGAGCTTGACGACTCAGGATCAAGCCACCATTGATCACTTGGATGCTAAGGGTTAGGGATCAGTCCAAAGTATCCGTATTGAGGGATCTGTTTCTCTATCTAAAGGACCTGATGCATGAAATTGAACTCTATCTTGAGTGACTTCATACTTTATTAAACTTGCTGGTCTATTTTGCTGTTGCATATTATGGTGCTCTTCAAAGCTTTAGTTTTGTAATATTGGTTCTATAACGGATGCTCCAATTGGGCATAGACCTTTGTAAATTTGTTATGCCAATAGTGAAAAAAAGTATTTAGTAGAAGGAAATGTCCCCAGCACTAATATGTAAAGTAATTGAAACTTTACAATATTGAAATGAAGTAATTGGAATAAAAATCAAACACCTTGGAGGGAAAATAGAAAGGCTTCAAAACCTTACCACATGCAGTGACCTTGAATGGTTGGGACTTTGGTCGTTGTTAATGGAAACATGCCTCCCATGTAAAGTCACCACAAGATAGTATATGTAGCGCACAACAGTACCCCTGAATGATGGTGGAATAACATTTGGTAGTGCCGCGCGTATCATATCTGAACCAACCAGACACATATAGTATTTAAAATCAAAAACAATAAGTCATTGAAGGCACCTAAAAAATTGCACACAGCTCATTTTTCAGTTAAAAAATTTACACAACAAAATGGTCCAAAACTGAAAGGAAAGAACATCCAACATACATCCAAGGTGCTATCTTTATATGACTTTGATAAACACTTTCATGTTTAGTTGCAAAATTACAAATCTCAAGTATGTTGATGGAAAACTCATGAGAAATAATTTCAACAATGCTTTTACAAATTTATTGCGACTTGCACTTAATTAATTCATTACATTGATTTTTTGGCCTACCATTTTTTCATTGGAATAACTGTCTTCAGACTATCTTTGCACACAGATTAGCATCCATATTATCTTGAACCTTTATATCTCAGTATCACCAGATGTAGAATTTGCACAGGAATGCATCAAATTAACAATTTTTAACAATGTTTAAAAAAGAAAGTTTTTTCTTAGGCTTTACTTTGCACAAGTGCACATAAAGTGTTTTTGTAAAATGTCGAGAATAAGGTCAATTCAAATCCAGAACGTAATACAGTGTATCTTTAGAACCAACTAGCAACTTCTAAACCGATAATCATGCATTGTTCAAAACATTATGCACAAAACAAAGTCACCAAGGATTACTGATCCATCTCTAGACCAATTAAATGAGATTAATGTTTCAAACCCTACAGAACAAATAATTAAAAAGCTATTCCTTTTATGTTAAGGTATCAAATCTAATTCCTTGCAGATAGTATAGAAAACAAAAATCCATAGCCAATTATTGAAGATGAACCAAGATAAACTCCGTTATACCCTGAACTACCACAACCAATCAGTTGCAGAACAAATAGGACATGTAATAACTGTTATCTGTGCTATCCACTAAAGAAAGATGTCAAATATACTCAGGACAAATAATAATGTCAGAGATCTACTAAATTTGGCTGGTAATTATTTATTGTTGTCTTTGTTTGGATTGCCATCTTCAACTTGGCAAAGGCTGCTTTATGAGTGCTGTCGAATATTGGCCAAGGCTAATCCTAATGCCATATGACTGATGATGTCAAAGAAAGTCTACCAATCCCTCACAGGTTCTATTTTTACTGGAGGGTGTACTGACCAGTCAACAGCCTCCTCTCCTACCCCGCCTTCCATCAAGCCACATACCAGCCTGACCTCACCTAGCTAGGTTCTGATAACATGTTTAAAAGCATGGACCAGCTATGAGCCTAGTCCTCAAACCTATAACCTACCATCAACATGCCAGGGTGCTCTACCACTAAGCTACCAATCCCTCACAGATTATATTTTTTCAGGGTGTGGATTAAGGGTGAGTGCAAGAATTTGGGTCCACTTTTTGGCTAAAAAGTGGAAGTGTTTTCCCTGAAAATTAAAGTTTGTCACAGTTGGAGTCAAAATTTGAAGCACTTACACATAGAATCTTAAGAAAGCCCAGTAATATAAAATGTAGTATTTTGAAACTAGTTTTCAAAAATGTAATTTATTCTAATACCTAGATGATACAAATTAATTTTACATGGGCTTGTACAAAAACCACTTTTTAAAAGTCACTTTTTTAAGACCATGCCATGCACGTGTACGACCAACATAATTTGGCTTAAATAAAAGTATTTTTCTAAATACTTTTGGGGAAAGATGTGTATTATAGTGAAGTTTGATGAGAATATTTTTTTATAATTTTTTTCCAAATATTTTTTTTTATTAATTTTTTATTGGCCCTAATTGTTGTTTTTGAAAACCCCCCATGTACGGCCAACATAATTTGAGCTAAACTAATCATAAAATCAAAAAAAAAAAAAAAATCATTGTGTAAAGAATGATGTGTAGATTGATGACAATTTTTTTTTTAATTTAAAAATTAAAAGCTTTAAAAAAATGCAAACACCTGTCATTTCAAGTTTATGGACCAGTTTGCTCATAAACTAATTAATAAATAGAAAAACAAGTTGAATAAAAAAAAATTACATATTTGAAAACTACACATCATCATCTATAATAGGTTTTAATTTGGTAAAAAAATTCAGAAAAAAAAAACATCGTCAACCATATTGGTAAAGTTGGTCTTTTCTCTTGCTCTGAACATAGACTTGTACTTGCAGGTCCAAGGCTAGGGGTTGGCTTACCATGCCTTTCCCGAGCCTAAGCTTTTAGGAAAATGGGTACCCGTTCCGTTTAGGCTCGGGCGCTCATTCCTAAACAGGTACCCGTTTCTGTCGGGATTTTTTCTTTGTCCACGACTTACCCTATATGTGGACCCAACTTCTTGTGGGAACCCTACAATTCTAACAAGATTGTGGACAGCACATTGAAGTGACATGAATATATTGCCAATATATGTCCATTCTAAAACCAATCCTTTGAAAACCTCCACGCCTGGCACGTTTCTCTTCATCATTCCTCCTAAACGATTTATTTAGGTGTTCGATTTTTAAGTTAATTGTGATGCAAATTTTAGTAAAACATTGGAATAAATTTGTAGAAAACTCACCAAATGGAAGATATTTTCATTGCCTCGCTTAAGGTTTTCAAGAATCCCCCAACCCCATTTAATTTCAATGACCCCAAGATAGTGTACACCATGAACATGACCATGTGTGTTCCTATTTTGTTTAATTATATCAATGAATACAAAAACCATAATTTTGTGCAGAAACAGAAAAACATGATATTTGAAATTTGAAGTGGAGAAACAAACTAAATTAACTTTGGAAATTCAGAATACAAAATGCAATCTATCAATCATTATCAAATAGATATCTTAGGAGATTATCATCATCTCTACAGCGAATCTCTAGATCACTGATGTTGTAATATTATTATAAATTTTATTCCATGATTAGATGACTTTTAATGTCCTTTGGACCAAATTGGTTTTTAGGACTTATATAAATATATCCATTTGTTTAAACTTAAGATAATTTGTTACAAATAAATTGTTTTTGTGGGACTTGACCCATGTATGTATTTAGTCATCTCAAGATGATCTTCATGAGTGTTAGTTACATTAATGACATTTTTTCTCATGTATGTTGGTAACAAATACAAGACAAGTCTCCCATTACAGGAATAAGTGGAAATAATCTTTTTAGAAACCATATCAAAAATCATGCAACAGCCCCTCAAGAAGAGAGGTGTTCACCTCCCCCGGTGGGCTTCTCTAAGCTAAATTCCGATGGTGCAGCAAGAGGGAACCCTAGTTTAGCAGGTGATGTCATAGTGCTTAGGGACTCCTCAGACAATTTTATTACAGTGGATCCCTCTTTTTGGTACTCATACTAACAATGTGTAATGGGAAGCTTTAATTGCAAGTCTTGGGGCTGTGGCTTCCCAAAATCAGTCTAAGCTAATAGTTGAAGGAGACTCTATGATAGTCATCAATGCAACAAATAAAGACATAAGTCAGAATTGGAAATTAAATCATTATGTTGAAGAGGTTCAAGGTATAAAGAAGAAATTTGAGTCTATCAGTTTCAGGCATTGCAAGAGAGAATTAAATTCAGTGGCACAATCTTTAGCCAATGAAGGCATTAATCAAGAGTCAATTATAGCTATATAGAGCCATCGTGCAAGCACTTGGAAAAAATTAGAATCTCACTTAGTACCTTGTAAAAGATATAGCAAACATTCAGTTTGCTATGGGGATTATTGGTATTGATATAGTAACAACAGATCATTGTTAGATTTCTATCAAATTAATGCACAAGGCTCAAATGATGTCCACAAATGTTGGCTCAAGATAATTTGTAGAAACTGGCTGCAAAGAGGTTGTTATGTACTAAGGAAAGCTATTGGAGTGGGTACAGCACATCATTTCCATTAAGCATTATCATTGTGAATGTAATGTCTCCAAAATGATTTTTTGTATTTTCTGATTTTTTTGTGTTTTCTCAGGACGTTCCAATCTTAAATAATAATTAATGCCAGATCCTACTGCAATTACAATAAATTTGAGCTCCTTTTCATAGTATGGCACTCAGAAAGACAACATATTCACACGGAAACAATGAAGACCAGCAGACTGATATAACACTCAAATGGTAGGCAAACTGGCTGATTATATTGCATTAACAGCAGACTGTGATTACAACATAATTTGGGGTTTACACCAACTGCAATCCCTTATCTTATGAAATGGGAAACTTCAGATCGGACACTTACAATTATGTAATCTGTAGGTGCAGTCTGCAGAATATAGCAAACCCTACAGCAGACCTAAAATGGGATGAGAAGCGTTGTGTTAGCACTGGGATCTGACCCCTCCTGCTGGGTGTGGAGATCTGCTGGGACAGTGAACTGATGTGGATGGTAGGCACCAAGGTCTATGGCACTAGCTGGAGTGAAGACAGCCCCCAAAGCAGCACCTTAAAATGAAGTTGCAGCACGCCCAAAAGTAAGCTGCTAATGATGTAAATCAACCCCCAAACAGTGCTAAACTTCCCTCTTAAGCTGCGATCACCCTGAAGAATCCAATCTCCCACCCTAAGGTGCCTTATGATGGTTGCGACTGCAACTAAATGGGTGTGGCTTGTCCTCACAGTGGCAACAGTGATGAAAAGGTGCAAAATGTCTTTGAAGTCAGCAATCAAACCCCTTGAAATCTGATAGATAACTCCTCTAATGGTGGTGCTCAGGTACAGAATGAAAAATGCCAACAGCCACACCAATTGATGCTGAAACCACCCCTTGAATGTTAGAAGGTTGCAGTTGGATAATGGCCTGATGTAGCTCCCAATTTCAACGATAGGAAATTCTGAAATCTCAATGATGGCGCCATCACATGTACAGCAACAAATACCTTAATGCACGTATTAATTCAGCAACGAATCAACAATGACAATGCCTGGAAAAAACCCTAAAAATTTGCTTGCAAATCTGATCACCTCAACCCTAAAAATTTGCACAAAACCATGAATTAGCACACCATGCAAACCCTAGGTGGATTTGCCAATGCTGGAAAATTGAGGGTTTTCGTCTTCACCACTAGAAAAAGACCCAAGAGGGTTGTCATCCTCCTAGATCACAAATTGCAGCCAAAGGTTTTTGTCCTTGGATGCCCTAGACTGACAAACTTCTCAAATCTGAAAATTAGATGCAAAAAGGGTAACTTGAATGATCATCAAATGAGGATAGGCGCCTCTTAATATACTTTTTTTTGAATTGGGCCCTTGGGTCCTAAGTTTCCCTCCAAGTATTTAAAAGTACTTTTTTTATTTTTATTTTATTTTACTTTTATTTTAAGTATTTAACAATACTTTTATTTTAGTACTAGTGTTTAAAAACACCTTTTATTTTTATTATAATAATATTATTAAGTTGCCCTTAAAATTAGAAACTATAGGTCCCAATTTAAACAATATTATTAATTATTGTAATCCAAAAAATGGGACATGACAGTGTAGTGTGGAGGCAATAATAAATAAGGATCTTTGGTCATTTGGAATCACAATGTTTAGCTGACGGTGTCAAGTGGGCTTTCTCCTGGTCGATATTTTGGCAGGTTTCTTGGCAAGGAAGTGTAAGACGATGGTGTATAAAATGAAGTGCAAGCAACCAAGGTGGTGCCGCAGGAAAAGATATCAGACAGACACCTGAAAATCATATTTCCTATGATGTGCCGGCAGCCCTAGGGTTCATTAAGGGCATTCTCGGTGAGAAGGGTATGGCAGCAAGGAGACAATCAAAGACCACTATCCGTTGGGATTTCATTACAACTCTGGCTTATTTCTTACTGGACGCAAAGCTGAGATTATGGTTACTAAAACTATTTTTGCCAGACCATTCAAGGAGACAAAGCTAGAAAATGTAGAGGTGGAAGCAGAATTGGCGCAAAAGGCAGCAACCATAGCTATGGAAGGTGAGGGCTCAGCATCCACGTCAATCCAAAATATGGAAAACCATGACGAGATAGTGGAGCTAAGGCAAGAAATAGATGCACTTTGAGCCTTCAGCAATGACGTTGGTAAAGTGCTAGCAGGTTTGAATGTTCGCCATCATCGAATCAAGCTTGAAGTAGGAAGCGATTTTACAATCTTGTATTATGTGGGCCCTACGTGCAGAGGTCTCGTCAATGCAAAGAGATTTGCTAAGGTGTGAGGTTTCCATCCCTAGCAGGTCATCGTAGAGGCAAACACGTGGCAAGTGAAGAGCAATGGGTGGAAGAAATAGTAGATGTGGGAAATGCTTCTCTTGTATCTCAGGAATGTTGGGGTTTGCTTAGTTTTGTGCAATGTTCAATTAGTTGTTTGTTATGCTTCAAGTCTAGTTTTGGGGGTATTGTAGTTGTCTAGGTTTGGGTTGTTTGGTAGTGGTTGCATACCTTATCGCGGCATTTGTGTACTCAGTTATAGAAATTTGGTTTGCTTGTATGAACTCGTTGTATTGCTCTCTTTATTAAGGGCGGGGGGCCCTAGAGAACCCTCACTTATCTATCTAAAAAAATGAATAATTACAAGACAAGTGGCATCTTGTTTTAAAATAATTTCCACAGGCTTTGACTGTCTAGATCTAAGATTTCATATACTATGTTATGAATGCAAATAGTGTAAGGGTAAAGGTAGTTTTTTAGGTCAGCGACAGGCAAAACACCAATTTGTTGTACAAGATCAACCTTATATAGGCATTCCACAAGAAGATTGTTCCTCAAATTGCTTTTGTGATTTCAAATTTGTTTGTGGATTCAAGATTGTTCAAAATCAACACAATCACATTGTGGTTGATGATTGAACAATTCTAATTTAGAATATTATTCAACACATTGAAACATTGGACAATAATTTTTTCATTATCCATTTGTTCAATGTGTTTAATAGTATAATAGCCATAAACATTGTTTTAGATTTTAAATGGGATAGAAATTGCTGTTTTTTTTTCACAATTACTTTATATATATATATATATATAGACACAAGTTAAAAATATGTAGTTCTTTTTTGTTAGAATTTTAATTTGTCCTTTTCAAGACAATGCAAAATGGAAAAGCACGTATAAAACATTTCTTCAAATTAGAAGGAGAAGCTCCCTTGTGAAATAAAAACTAAACTAAAACCCTAGAAGACAAGTTTATGGGCAAACTTACAATTTTCACATGTACATAGCGTGGTTTTGGAGGTTTAAACATGTAAAAGAAATTAAAGTTAAACTAATCTAGCACATCTATTTTTGTTTCTCGAGTATGCACACAAGAGTTAACAGTTTATTTAAACATAAATGAGAGATTTGTATCTTTTATGGCTCTATGAACAAAATAACCTATTACAACACAAACACACACACAGTTTCTAGCTAAAATGCAAACACCAAAAAGTAGGTGCAAACAAGAGCTGAATTGAAATTTTGATTATACACACAAGACGAGACTTCTTCAATCAAAATACCCAAGTATTATAACAAAGCTTCAAACACCCAAATTAACAACACCCACAATACAAACCCTGCAATTATTAATAATCTATATTCAATAAATGAAATCTTTCACACAAAACAATATTCAATAGAGATGACAAAATTACATATAGCATAACAATTTCATCACATGCACAAAGAGAGCAAGAATAATAAACTTTGGACTAAAGTGTAACAAAATTTACCATTAGTTTGTCTCTAATACAATACCCATATACTATGCTACCAGAAGAGGCACATTTCAACCCTTGGACGAGAGCGGATACGGGAGCAAGCGCGTGAGCAAGGACAAGAGAGATAGGGTATGCCCCTGCCGTCTCGAGTACTCTATGGGTACCTCTCAAACTTAAATACGTACCCACAGGGTACCCGAGGTGGCAAGGGCATATCCTAGACATCCGATGTGCCCAGGCACTCCCGAACATGCCCAAAGCCTAGGTAGGAATTTCTGATGAAAAAAAATATTTTTAACTTTTTTAAAAAAAGCATTTTAAAAGCCTAAAAAACCCTAAAATGTGAATAACAACCCTAAAAATGACCAATAACATTCATTTCACAATCCCAAAGCACAAAAACAACCAATATGATTCCCCTTTGCCATTTTTGCATTTGTGAAGCTAGCTGGTTTTTTTGAAAGGTGAAGAATTGCAAAGGTGCTAAAGACATTTGGTACGAGCTACGGGAAGGAACTAGCTTGCACAAAGAAGATTTATTGATAAAAGGTAAGTATTTTGTGAAATTATTTTAGGTTTTTGAAGATTTTTTCCAAATTATTGCGGAATTTTTCCAACTTTTTTCAAAAAAAAAAGATTTTTTAAAAACATTTTAAATGTTTTTTAATTGTTTTTTGTTTTTATTATGTTTATATGTATTGTAAGGGTTACATTTTCAATTTTTTTAAAATTTTCTTATAATAGCAATCTATTCAAAATGACTGCTAGTTCAAGTTCAATGGCCCCAAAGACAGGTTGACAATTCAAATTTGATCAAGCATCACCTCTATGGAAATGTGTTACAATGATTGAACAACTTCAAGGTGGGGCTTGTCTTTGGCGTTGTAGTCACTATGGCATCGAGTATAAGAGCTTGTATCTTTGTGCTATGACCAGCCTAGGAATTAGAGTTTGTCAAGGAGCAAACAAGAAGGGGTTGCCAAAGGAACAAATTATGGCATATGTTGGAGAACTAGTAGCTAATGTTGTGAATGAGAGAGCAAAATTAAGATCTCATCCTTTAACCAAGAAAGGATCAAGGAAGCCACCTACTGATGAGCACACAGTTATACTGAGAGGGGGGGTGAATCAATATAAACTATAATACAATCTTTTTTTTTCAAATCTTAATGTAATGTCCCGTCTGGGACATTAAAAAGAAAAGATTCAAATTTAAATTAACACTAAGTCTGGCCGACCTCTAAAGAAAAAAAGAAGAAATCTAAATTCGAAGCAAGGCCGACCCCATGAAGGCACTTAAATTAAATTAAATAACTATCATTTTTATGGGCCCGACCCCATTGAGACAGCGCTGGTTTAAAGGTAAATTATTATCACTTTTATATGGCCGACCCTTGCCTTGTTCAGCGCCCCTTTGGAGGAAGAGACGTCACCCTTCATGAATCGCCTCTATTGGGATTTAAGAATAAATAAATTCGTGTTAAATGCTGGCCGACCTGCAATTCTGTAGTACCACCTTGGGAAGATTACAACAAATTAATGTGTTTAAAATGTGAGGCCGACCCCCTTGTGAAGGATCACCTCCCTTGGTGAAGGGGCGTATGAGATGATATTTAATAAAGGTGAGATGGGAGTTATTTGGCAAGCAGAAAACATGAATAATCAGTCCTAGAAAGGCAGATTTCTGAGAATATAGCAGCAGATCTATGAAACCAGAGTAGAGCAGTCCTGTTACAGCAGGCATATGAATGTCAGAACAGACCAAACTCTGAAATGATTATCTGTCTGCTCTGTGAATTCCGTGTATGGAATCAGAACAGATTCAGAAAAACAGGAAGGGAGAGAACTTCATACAACAGCAAAGAGAAGAAAGAATACTTGGGCAGTGATATATATATGCAATAATTGATAACAGCAAAGAATCATTTATTGCCATGCTATAATCCTATCATCCTCTCATTCTATTAATCTATTATTCCATCATTCTATTATTCAATTATTATATCGTTCTTTTATTCTATTCTTCTATCCTTATATCATCCTATTATTCCATCATTCTATTATTATATCATTCTTTATTTCTATCCTTGTACTCTTCTATCATTCTATAATTTTATCATCCTATCATTCGATTACTCTATCATTCTATCATTCGATTATTCTTCATTCTATCATTCTACTATTCCATCATACTATTATTATATCATCATTTCAATCTATCATTCTATCACTCGATTACTCTATCATTCTATCATTCGATTATTCTATCCTTCTATTACTCTATCATTCTATTGTTCTATTATTGGATCAATCAAATTAGCTTATCTGCCCTCAGCAGACAAGGGCAGAAGTCAGCATTGGCTAATATATTTGCATCATAGAATATAGCAGTCTTATGTTTTAGTAACTCTTGTGGTATGCATAATTACTCACATATGAAGGATATGTATGCTCTATCATGATTGTTGTGTATAATGATATATTTATTGTTGTATAATCTCTATGAATCTGGATGTGTTTAGTACCAACCAAGGGTGGCAAGATGAGGGAGAACTGCTATATGATTCCTCACTAGGTACACCCCCTCATCTGGATGGTGGTAAGCCACATGAGGCCAAGGGGGATGGTATATCCACTCTTGGGCCTAGGTTAGAGGATCGCTTCGGGCACCCTATCATGCCCCCTTATCCTAACCCTTTTTGGTTGGACTCCATTAATGAATAGGGTATATCATATGATTAAGATAATGCTCCTAACCCTAGTAGGAAAGATCTATTGTATGGATTATGCTTTCAATGATTATCTAACATGGTTGCAGCTCAACCAGGATCTATCTTGTTCAACAATTTAAATGGGTAAATGGTATCGCCAACCCTATTTCATTTCTTGCTTTACTTGGAATTGTGATATTAGGGCAAAAACTAGGGCATTTACAAAAGGGGACATTACACTTAACAACCATAGCAATATCAATCACACAAGATCTATCAATTATGCAACACAAGGAGAACAAAGATATACGTGAAAACCCTTACGGGAGAAAACCACGGCAAAATATTGCTTATATATATATAATTCTCTTACAAGCTTTGCAGGCACCAACCTACAGGAGACTACAATTCCCTCTTGTACAATTTGTGCACACCAACCCACTGGAGACTCCAATCCCCACAACTGAGCACCAACCCAGCAAGGCACCAACATATGAACTCTTCAATAGATGATATATCTTCACAAGATCTGAATGTTAATGTACTTCCTTTCTTCACAAAACTGATCACAGTATAGGATTCTCGTCACATAAATTTCTGCCTTACAATTCCCTCTACAAACTGCTTTTCAATCTGCACTTATTCCTCTTTATAATTCTGCCATAAACTCTTACAAATCTGCCTTTTATTCTTTACACATGGGCTGTATTTATATTTCAGAATAAGCCTGAAATACTCTTCATAAAATCTCTGCCCTAAATCTGCTCCATATTCACTTCATTCACACTTCACTACTCATCTAACTCAACCTTTTTATCTATTCTTTATATGTCCTCAAGAGAGGCAATTTTAACAAGGGACATACCTTTTCACAATAGAGAGACACACCACATAGTAATCGCACCTCACAAATAATAATCGCTGCCCTTCAAAGATTAATCATACCTCCTTTTAAACCACTCCTCTTAACAAACTTTTTGTCTTTATATGCTGATAGCTACTTTTTGTCTTTGATCGCTCCACATTACATAGTCTTCTTTACCATTAAACTTTTGTCTTGTTATATGTGGCCTTTGGGAGAGTGGTCAGCCACTTCTTGAAATTTAAATCTTTAATTTAAATTTTCTATAATCAAGGGAAGTCGGCTATTTCAATATAGTCGGCCTCTTCAAGGAATTTGAATTTCTATAAACCACCAAAGGTGCCAAGACAAATTTGAATTTCCTTTATCTTATATTACCTTTCCCAACTCTACAAACGTCTTTCTTATTATGTTTAAATATTTAATTTAAACATACACATATCTCTAAGTAGGCCTTCTAATTTCACTATCTCTTTAACAGGAATGTATAATAGACTACTCTTATTTTGTTTTGACATTAATGACTTCGTCAATGACTCCATGCCTTTGACATAAATGACAATATATTCCAACACCTACAGCATATCCTTCAATAATGGTTGCCCCGCATCATTTCTTGGTGACATCATCTACCCAAGAAGATCCCTCTATTTCTTCCCACAAAAGAGTCCCATTGGAGAAGGCATTTTAGAATGAGGCAAAAGACAATGCAGATGAACACATTACACGTTTGCATTTACGCCAATGGTCTTCCTTTCAACTTGGTGAGATCACCATTTAGCGGTAAATGGTGACGGCAATCAGTCAAACACCCTCTGGTTACATAGGTCTTAGGTATGAGAAGGTGTGCACACCTTATTGGCAAAAGAAAAAAATTGTAGAGACATCACTAAAACCAATCAGGGATTCGTGGGTTGAAACAAGAGTGTCCATCATTTCTAATGGATGGAAAGACTGTAAAATCCAGCCTTTAATAAATGTCATTGAAGGCAATTGATTGTGAGGAGCAAGTGAAGGATGCAAACTTCATTTCCAAAATCCTCATTGAGTCCATAGAGATGGTGGGTGTTGAGAACGTTGTCGAAGTCATAACAAACAATGCAAAAAGTTGAAGGGCAATAGGTGCTTTGGTTGAAGAAAGGTACGAGCACATTTTTGCAACACCATGTACCATCAACTCCCTCAACTTGGTGATGTAAAAGATTGGCACTCAAATAGAGTGGGTGAAAAATATATACACCAAGGGTGATGAGGATCAAATGTTCATGATGGATGGAAAGACTGTAAAAATCAACCTTTAATAAATGTCATTGAAGGCAGTCGATTGTGAGGGGCAAGTGAAGGATGCAAACTTCATTTCCAAAATCCTCATTAAGTCCATAGAGATAATGGGTGTTGAGAATGTTGTCCAAGTCATAACGTACAATGCAAAAAATTGCAGGGCAGAAAGTGTTTTGGTTGAGGAAAGGTACGAGCACATTTTTTAGACACCATGTACTGTCCACTCCCTCAACTTGGTGATGTAAAAGATTGGCATTCAGATAGAGTGGATCAAAAATATATACACCGAGGGTGAGGAGATTCAAATGTTCATGACAAACCATCACATGTCACAAGGCATCTTTAGGACTTTTTCCAATTTGGAATTATTGAAGGCAAATTTATGAAATTTCAATATTTATTTTAAATTTAATGTATGGCATATTTATTTATTTAAATTTTAATTTGTTATTGACTTATTTTTTACACTACATTAGGTTGCTAAGACTCATTTCACATCGCACACAATCATTTTGAGATGACTTGTGAAGGTGCAAGAGGCATTGAGTAGCATGGTCTTTAGCAACCAATGCAGTGTGTGGAAGCAATCAAATTCACAAAGACCCCAAAAGGTGAAAACATTGATCCTAGATGATGATTGTGGGTTCATGTGAACTACATCTTAAGTTTCACCAAGCCCGTCATGAGTATGATCAGGTGTTGGAGGTTTTACGATGAGATTTGACAGCTTATCACATTAGGTTCATCCA
Organism: Cunninghamia lanceolata; assembly: GCA_027924645.1. Lineage (NCBI taxonomy): Eukaryota > Viridiplantae > Streptophyta > Pinopsida > Cupressales > Cupressaceae > Cunninghamia > Cunninghamia lanceolata. Next base: position 969,497 of record BSBN01001465.1, on the reverse strand, counting down.
ATGTTATCAACAATATAAATTAACTATTTTGAAAATTATGTTGTCCAGACAGAAAAAAGGATACAAACTGCAAAAGATTATCATGTGATTCTTTATTGTAATGTCCCCTTCTAGCAAGCCAAAAAATTTTGCAACCTTGCAAACAAATTCAACTTGTAAAAGAGAACATTAGTATTCATTTCTTTTTTTTTATCTAATCATATTAACCACAAAATGTATTTGAACAATTCTTATTATCATAAGCTATAAGCATTCTATCTTTCACTATATCCATTATACATGTTTCATGATTCCAATTGGGAGAGATATACTTGGGTATACATGGTCATCAAACCACTTGCCCAACGAGAGAGGGTTTATAAAGGAGCAATCGAGCAGTCCATATTTTATTCCTTTGACCGGAGACCAACCCAAATCAAAGGCCCATCCCTTGTCCCAGAGAGGTACTCTAGACCAACACGAGACAAGAGCCTATCCATTACTTGATGGTTCTCTTGACCAACACAAGATAATGGGAATGTATCGGTCTTTAGCCGGATGGTACTCTTGACCAACTTAGGCATCAACCATGATGTCGGTCTTTAGCCGGATGGTACTCTTGACCAACTACGGCATCAACCATGATTATACCTCATTGCTCACCCATATCCCTTCATCTCGATCTATGGGTTTGGTCGATATGCCATGAACCTCTACTTCTCCTCCTTATTCATCATGATTAACTTAAATACTTATTCTAGTCATTTAATCCATACCTTATTATGATAATTTGCATTCGTATTCATCATGTATTCTATTTACTTAATCAACAAGCTTTCTAATCATTTCCAAAGTTCATATGATTCTATTTCCAATTTATATATTTTCATTATGCCATATCTAAGAACTTCATATAGTTATTCATATCCTTATTCATTCTAATTCTTATCTAATATCAGTATTCATATTTAACTTAACTTAATTCATTCCATGTTATAATAGCTGAAGTTATCCTATTATGGCAGTTCGTCTATCATTCATTTATTCTTGTATTTCATATGGTGATTACTTACTATCTTTATTGAATGCATTTGTTTACATCATTCAGGAAATCGATAGATTGTGTATATCACACATACTTGAATGAGATAGGGGGAAAACAATATACCTTCTGCAGAATTCTCAGCATTACTAACCAATTTCTCAGTATGAACATGTCAGTCCTTGTAAAATGACAAGTTGCATCTCCTCATGCCCATCGTTGCTGCTTTTGGATGATGATCGGCCACTTACTAATGATGTTGTTTGCCTGATGGTCACTATAGGATACTGTTGTATATATATTGCTGTTTCTTAGTATCTATCATCTATGCTGTAATAATGAATCAATGACTCAGATTTATGTGTTATTCTCTTACTGTTTATAATTCAGGTTTTCATTTTATTCTATTCTGTATCTCTCTGTTCCCGTGCTTCTCCCCCTTTTCGATCTGTATATCCCTCCTCTTTTATAATCTATTTATGTGCCTTGTCATCAATAGTCACCACTTTATGTGATGACCGTTGACCGTAATATTGCTAATCAAGATGAGTAATCCTTAGCGCTGCTTTAATTATGTTTAAACATTAAATGATCGCAAGTTATGACTTTGCCTATTGTTTGTTTTAAGTGCTGCCAATTATAATTATATTCAAAAGGATTGTTGCTTTAGTGTAGACGTTTCTTTAATCGCTGCTTTCCTTATGCTGTCTATTCAATCTGCCTGAAATGCTTTCCTGATTGATGTATTTCCCTTCCCCATTCCTAATCGCATCACTTGTTATGCTATATTTCCTACAGGGGAGTCAATCCATATAGAAGAATCGGCCTAAGCTTAGTTTTCTTTAATTGTTAATGTCTTTGAGACATAGCCACGTCTTATCTTTTGATTTAACCTTTACTAACAATTTCTGATCATACGGAGAGTCATCTATTATTATAAGAGTGCCTTAATATCCATTGTTGTGTACAAGTAATTCGCACTATCAATATATAGTGATCCATACATGCTTGCCATATATATGATAACATTTAACAATATAAATATTTATATCACATTTATATGTTATTTATTATATATTACATTTATATTTATCATATATAAATATTAAATATACTATATTTTAATTATAAAAAATACCTATATAATAATATTTAATAATGTTTATTAAAGACCATCATTATCCAAGATGATAAACACCATATTTTACGAAAGGATTTTCTCCGCCTTTATTACGATGTTTAAATCTTTAATTTAAACAATGCCTTAAATATTGGGATATCACATTTATTCATTCTTAGCATCATGGTCAAAAGAAAATACAATATTATCAACCGTTCAAAAGAATGTCTAGATTGGGAATCTAGGGATATCTTTGTAGAAGTACTAAAGCAAGACAAAAGTGAAAATCGAGGAGGTATATGTAAAATTTGTACAGATAGAGAGGAAAAGAGAAGCACAAATTTAATTTCTTCTTTAGGTATCTTAATAGATTTAATCTTAAATTGGGAGATTAACACTAAAATGAGATTATAAAAAATAAATACACACATAACCATAGCTAAAGAAAGCTCGATATTGAATGAAAAAACAAGTTTTCTCCATTTTTAAGCCTAACAATCATGTTTTTGAGATAGTGAGTCAACATTGACCCACTCTCCCTCTAATCTTAATCAACTTCAGTTTTCAACTTCTACTGTCCTAAACTGAAAATTCTACAATTAAGGAAGTTATTTAAAGACTATATGACTTAACATATTCTCTTGAAAGGAAATCAATACGTCATTTTTACAAATTTTTTGCTCGAACATTTTTTACATTTTTTTAACCTCTCGATCTTCGTATTTTTGCAAACATGACTACAGTGCATGTCATAAGCATTTCACCACTCACTTTTTTACAATAACAACAGAATTTTTTTTAATTTTCAGAAGAGTTATTTACAATAACAACAGAAGCTTTTCTGATTTTTCAATTTAATTGTGCAATGATTGTATATAATAATAAGCAAGTCATAATGGGAATACAAGAAAAAGTTAACTTACAGGTTTTAGTGCATCCAGGACCAAGTGTCATGTTAGAGACAATGGAAGTCGGAGATGAAGCAAAGATTGCATGTTCCCCTATATAGGTATCCACCAATAAATAACATAAGACAAAAAAACAAAAAATGTCAGGGCAATGAAACTCAAATATAAATGAATTTTTCAAATACTCTCATGGCATTTATTTGTATCATGTGTGCTCAATGCTAAACTGGCTTTATTTAAACAGCAACAATTATAGTGGTCGAAAACATTATAATATTTCAGAAGCAGACTAACAAAAATCATATGAACATGACAATTTATTTCTCAAAACTAAAATGAGAGGATCATCACCATTGCCACTCCCTGATTTCATGCCATTAATATCATATAGAATTATTTAGCAATGTCAAATTCAACCAAACAAAAATGAAAAAGCTTACATCAGCATTCCATCAACAATCAAAAAGTATTTGCTTAAAATTATTCCTTTCTTTACATACTTCATTACATTTAGGTCTGTTGCTTCATCTTATACACACTAAAACTGTGCTAATTACAAACAATGTTTTATATATAACTGTGCCACACAAAGAATGAGTAATCTCTACATGCAAGATTGGAGTTTTATTTTAGACGTTAATGATGACTCCTATATGAGACTCATTTATACTATTACAACAGACTGCAATTAATACATCATTTTACTTTTATATTTAAGTTCAATAAAACATCTTAAATATATCTTTAGCTAGCTTTCTTGTTGATTCAAGTTTTAATCAATTGTTAGCCAGATAAATTTACCGTCTCGCATTACTAAGAGCTATTTGAAAAGGCATACATAGGAAACATGTCCTTGGGGTTTCAGGATCATCTTGGACATCTGGGACATCCTAGAAACTTGGGACAAGGACAAAACGTCTCTTCACTGTCCCTAAAAAAAGCAAAAAAAAGAGAGGCACACCCATCATTTGTGGACATCTGTGGGGACATCCCACAAAAAGAAAACCTCTAGGAGACACCCTACCATTCCCCTAAAGTTGTCTAAACTCTAAGTCCATTATGTTTTGCCTTTGCAACAAAGAAAGAGCATGATGAAAAGAGAGGAAGACGAGTATTTGCAAGACAACCCATCATCCGTCTAGATGTGTCCACTCGTCACTATGCAGTGTTTGTATCAGCCAAAGTGTTTTAAAAAAATAACTGTTTGTTAAACAAAAAAATTTAAAAAGTAATACATTGTGATTGAACTCAGTTGAATCACAATCTGTTGTATGGCTTCCTCTAGAAATGGCCCACTAAAATCATACAAAGTTGGTGTCTTAAAGACTTAAACCATGCACCAGCAACGGTCAATGCATTTACTAATGCATCCCAATATCAGTTGCTCGCCACATTAAATGGTATATTATTATAGCACCAAAAATTTTCAGCCACCATCCTCGCCTCATGGTGCTTCTCTTGGTTCCAAACAGTACCTTCTAGCGAAGGTTATACACTTGGAACATTGTGAGGAATGAAGAAGCTAGGGGAATTAATATGCTTGAACTCTCCTCAATGTGAGGGGAGGAACATAGAATCCACAGGCCAATAAAAGATTCACAATGAATCGAAGGGGTCATCGAATTCATCACTTATGCAATCATATCTCTCATCTTCTTCCCTTAAGTTTTCTTCTCATAGCTAGAAAGTAGGGCATTCATTTTTTTGTTGCACTACTTCCTCCACTTGGCCACAAAACTGGACATCTTGGCCAACAATTTGAGCAAGATGGGTATTTGAATCCATTGATACCTCCTCTCATATTAAACCTGCACTAATTGCAGGTCACTTAGCCCTTGCTTGCACCTGTTGTGCCATGTTTCCATGCAGAGTCCTTTTCACCTTGCATGGTGCATTGCCTTGCCCACCATAAAGAATCTAGATTTGAGACATTGAAACAAAAAAAGTACGCAGAATGATTTGGCAATAGGAAAGACAAAAAGAAGTTAAAGACAAAGCAAATACCTGTCAAATTGTATTCCAACTGTCAATAAATCCTTCCAGTCGCCCAACACTCAATTCATGTGGCTGAGATCCAAATCTGAAGACAAAAAAAGTATAAAAGAAAAAAGGGTTTTATGCAAGTTTTTTTTGTTTCCCTGACAGTCAACTCTGCCTGTAAAACTCATCAGGTCTAAGCGAATCTTGGTGGAAAACTCACCAAGTGACTCGTGAGTTTTGCAATTGACTCGGGTCACCTTGCCCTACTGCCAAACTCACGAGTCTGGCAAGGACTTGCCTAGTTTTAAATCTATGGTTTGTTCCTACAGTCACTCTTTGTTCAGCAATTCCTTCCTTCTAATTTAATTGCACAATACCATCATACAACACTCACATTTACACAATCATGTTCTCCTTTGCCAACTTGTTCTCTTATAATGCCCAAGGAGTGTCCTTTCATGCGCTAAATAACTCCCAACCATCTTATAGGTGAAGAGAGACAGTCATGTTGTTACTCTACCTACACGAATTCTCATAGAAAAATCATGCAGACTGGTGGTTTCATTTCTAACCTGGCTGTTTTGATACCGCCACTTGCATTAACTGGCGTTTTCATTTGCTCAGATGGGCAGATACAAAACCACCACCTGCCTTAACTGACAGTTTCATAAGCAACACCCAGTTAACCAGTGGTTTCGTCACCATACAAGAAACACTTTGTTTTGATCCCTGCTACAAACTAATTCCTATTTAATTGATTAAGGGGTTTTCTTTCCCAATGGGCCAATACTAATGGATCAAAAGTAGTGATTATCCACCATACTTCAGCAAAAGTTAACAAGCATCTAATATACAAGTCCAACTACACATGAAATCAATCAGGGCACTATCCAAGAAAAACAGAAAATTACAACGAAAACAAAATAAAGACCTTGAATTGGTGGGCCACAATACACACTTTTACAGAATATAAATAAGTGTTTCCATGAATGTAAAAAGAGCCAAAAGGAGTCCATAAAGCATTGTGTGTGCATTATATTGACCTATTTCCAAGAGCAATACAAGTATGGAGAGGACCTAACAAAATGAACACAAGTTATGTTGCTCGAGTGCATGAAGATACATGTTAGAGGCAAATGTAATAGTCAAGGTAGTAACAAGTGATTGGGTATCCCCAATGGTGATTGTGCCAAAGAAAAATACAAACAAACTAAGCGTGTGCAGAAATTTTTGCAATTTAATGTATATAATTTCGGAAGAAATAGCATTTAGTGAGTTGTACTCATTTTTTCAATGGGTTTTCAGGTTACAACTAAATTATACAGCAAAAGAAGATAAGTTATAAACTACCGTCATATCAGAATTTTGAATGTACACATAATCAAATGCCTTTTAACTACACACAACACCAGCCACATTCGATATAACTATAATATTTATATTCCATGAAATGTCAACAAGGGATTTGAGAACTTTTATGGGTAATTCGTGCATATATGACAAAAATACAATCAAGCAAGAGCTTTGCCACAGAGTATGTGTTTTTGTTGGGCAGCGATATTATCTCTATATCTGATAAAGTGTCAGTTACTAGTGTCATATGAGAAACTATTAGATATGGTTTACAAATCAGTAAGAAAACAGACCAAGGCACCATCAAATTAATAAATGAGTTGCAAAATGCCAAAGATGCTATGCAAGTTCAATCCTTCCTAGGATAAACTAGTTAATATCGCTGCTCCATAAAGAATTTTGCTAGGTCATCAAACCTATTAGATTATTCACTAAGAAAGGAGGTTCAATTTAAATGGAAAGCAAAACAATAGGCCTTCAAGAAACTAAAACAGATGTTGATGAGATCTGTAATGTCCCCATTTTCGGAGTGATCACCTAGAGGAAATGGCTAGCCTATCCGTAGGCTAAGCCGGAGGGCTCAGGGAATATCCCGTTGGGCAAGTTTTCATACTTATTCATTTTTCTAGGGCAAATCAATGATGGAATATGATTTGATATAATTTTGTGGTATTTTTGGAGTCGTCAATGTTGATAAATAAAATTGCCCTATAGAAGAGCGACCCACTTGGAGGTTGGAAAGATGAGTAAGCATCAAATAAAATAATATTTTATCTCTAGTTTGGGCACCCATAATAAGGTCAGTTAAGGAGAAAATAACACAAAATATAAATCTTTAATTTGTATTTTGGGCGCCAATCTTGCCTAGAGAGGGTCAACCCACTTTGGGAAGAAAAATAATAAAATAAAAAGGATAATCTTGTCTTGGTCGGCCAGCTTGAGGAGACGGTGAAATCGTGTATAAGTAGAAGATCAATTGTGGTCATTTCAGCATATCTTATCATTCATATTTCTCTTGGAGTTTATCTCTTTGGCTGCAACGAAAGTTGGGCTCGAATCCAAGGACGAAAACCCTTGTGATTCTAGGTGGATTGGACGAAAACCTAATTCATCTTGTGGAGGTTTCATGACGGAAGCCTACTTGTACTTCATTGGAGATTCGTGAAGGAGAAGAGCAGAACTTCACATTCAGATTTCAAGATCAGATTTGGAGCAGCAGCTATTGGCGAGTTTGTGATTGTATTGACCTAGGGTTTTCATCCTAAATGGGAGCGCCACCTTTGGGAGGAGCGATTTGGCATATATGAGGCGCTTTCTCCTTTGATTAGGGTTTCTTTTCATATCAGCATTGGAGCATCATTTTGGTCGTTTGTGTTCACCTTGCATTAGGGTTTCATGCCCTAGAATTGGTGCCACTTCCTAGGAGGGCGATTTCACCATTTGCAACTCATTTTGCCATGTTTTGGTATGTATAAACCTATCATTAGGTTTGGATTGTAATAGCAGAAATCAATGATAAGTTTGGGCATGTTTGGCTAGATGTTTGGATGTAATTTGCATATTGAGAATTCTGATTTTGTATCAGCAGGGTTTCAGTTCAAAAAATCAGACTTGTATTGCCCATTTGGTTGCCCTACATTGTGTAATTCATGGTGTAATTCATGCTTATGATGAATTTCAATGTGTAGTATCATTTGCCATCAGTTTTGTCATGTTTGGATGTGTTTTACGTTCGCTGGAATTAATTGTTTAAGAGCAGAAAATCAGATCAGAAATTAGGGTTTCAGCAGAAAACTAAAAGTGCAGAAAATTAGGGTAGAAATCAGAAATTTAATTCAAGAATTTTAGGGCAGATCCCATTGGGGATATTACAAGATCCCTATCCTTTCACATTCAAATTGGGCTAAGTAATTTTATATCCATATCGACACATATAAATATGCTATAGGATGTGCACTAGTACAAGAAGGCATACATAAGTTAGATTATCCATTGTACTTTACTGACAGGGGCTGAAAAGAGCTATACAACAAGGGTGGCATTAGGAATGATTTTTTCAATGCAAAGTTTCCAATATTATCTGTCAACAAACCCATTTGCATTCTTTGTGAATCACCACATACTATTATTGTATAGTGCACCTAATCAATACGCCACTGATACATGGGAGAATATCACAATGGTTACTGCAGTTACAATAATCCACATTCTCAATAGTAGTAATGAAAGAAAAACGCCATGTAATAGCAGATCCATTGCCGAGAATTAGAATGGTGAGCCGGAATATGTCAGAGACAATTACCCAAATTTCTAGCTATTCCACATTGCGATATTGCCAAAGTGATACAAAGAAAGAAGAGAATATCTATCTGTTGTAGTTTTGCACCAGAAGTACTACTAGCACTGTTGTACTGTGTCAAATTTCAAGCTAAAATTTTGTCATCAAGCATGAATCATGTTTCAAACTTTGTCTTGTTTTTCCATGGCATCTTTGTTGTTTCCCATTTGTATCTTTGCAGATCAACAATAGAGCTTTCAAAAGCTTTTGTCATGGCAAAAAACAGGCTCAAACAATGAAGAGGTAGCTAAGATTAGTCAAGGCATAAAAATTGCCATTAAATAGCTGGGAGCACACCATAATGAGAAGAATGGGAAAGTTTAAGGTAGAAACTTGCACCTCACATTGCTGAAAGTGCACCACTGTCAAGTAAAACAAAGTTTCAAAATGAAAACTGGCAAATAAGGTAATGGCACGTGCCACATAAAGCAGACATGAACTTTGTGTCAAGTGAAACTTACATATTAGTGTACAGGTGCACACCATTGGTCAGAAGGGCAAGTTTTCGTGTTAAGTCAGAAAAGATCTGCATTGGAGTTCATAGTTGTGCACCATATAAAGACATAGCAGGTTTTAGTTTCACAAAAGTTACAGTTCATGTTGTCAAGCGTGCACCCATAAACAGGAATAACATGTTTCAAATTTTTAAAAAAACCTGCAAGTACATTGCTACGCATGCGCCAGTATATAAAGAGACAAGAGTTTCTATAAAGCAAAATATGCATACAGATAGCAAAGCACATGCCATTCAATGGGAATACGAAATTGTCAAGTCAGAAACCTGCATCTTAGTGCACAGGCAAGCACATGATAAGATGAAAGCAGATTTTTGTTCAAAGTTAAAAATTGTAAATCAATTACAGAGGTGCCAGGAATACATGTTTCAAAACAAACAAAATCCGCACCTATATCAACCAATGTGTGCCTATATAAATGGACAACTGGGTTTTGTCATAACATTTGCAAATGCTATATAAAGAGGCACACTTTTCAATGAACGGACGTGATTTTCCAAAAACAAAGTGCAGCTATTTATAAAGAGGCAATCAGTTCAAAGAGAAACTCAGTTTTAGATAGCAAGACAAAGTCAGAAAAGGAAATTCTATAAATAGGCAATAAAGGTCTGAAATACAAGATGTTTTATGTGTTTATCTGGACCTCTGTCTTCATTCATCACTCCATACTTCCAATCAGCAGTAAGTCTTCATCATACCAGCAGTGAACAATATTTTCAGCACCTAAGTTCAACAATTTTCGCCGAATTTCAGCAAGTTTTCAGTCACCTACCGCAGGGTTTTTGACATCAATTCATTTCAGCAGCGGTGACTCTATTTCATAGTGTTTTCCCTTAATTTTCAATAAAGACTGCCTGATTTCAGCAAGGTTTGCACATTTTCCAGTCATTTTCATTCACAATCAAGCTGAATTTCTTTCTAGGTCAAGGTTTTACCTCCAATAAAAACTTAGGAAATCAGATTTTAAGATCTCAGCTGTGCCTAGGGTTTTGGGGTTTAATTTTCAGTCCTTATTATCTTCAAACTCTTGACCTATCAGCCACGTCAAATTGGATAAACAACCTTATTTTCAGCAAAGTTTACAAGCAGAAATCAGCGGTGTAACAGTGAATTTCCAAGAGGAATTTCTTCATGTTTTGTGGCTGAATTCCTAGGATTTTGATGGCTGTCATTCATCATATAATTTTGCAACAGCGGTGTGAAAGATTTGATCAAATTTCATAAACCAAAACAAACAAATTCAGCAAACCCTAGCTTTCCAATATGCAGTACCACTTCCAATCCATTGAGGTTGCATTAGTTCTGATCAACAAATTTCCTAAGATTCGTGAAACTGACTTGTGCCATGTCAATGTAGAAGACCTGAATTTAAATGAAAAGATCAAGAATGAAAATAAGTCAGCACAAAAGTTAATGAATAGTTATCTTATTCAAGCGGGTTTTTTCCCCATTTCAATAAAAGTCATGAATTCATCTTCGTGTGTGAAACATTATGATCCTGAAAAGTGAAAAGTGGAGATAAGATCAATAAGTGGTCAAGTTCTTAGGAAACGCAAGATGTCAATCTTGAGGAGTGTGAAAATGTTTGGGAATGTAGAGTGTTGGAGTGTCAAAAGCATATCAGCAAGACATGAATGAAGGAAAAAAATCACACGTGCCGAAGATTCTGAATAGAGATGAATTCAAATATGAGTTTCATCGTGATCTCCTTGCTCAACTGAGTTACAAGGCAAAAAAAGGCATGAACTTTCAAGCCATGGATGTTTTACCTCATGAGCACCAGATGCAAAAGAGAGGTATATTTTGACTAGGCTATCTTGAATAGTGAGTGTTTGCATAAGCGATTGACAAAATTTGAGTGAACTCACAAGTTCCAAATGACCTCAAACATAGGCTATCTGATGGCAGTGGCACAAAAAGGAACATTCATAGGATTGAACACAATTGGACCTCGCCAGCAAACACGTATTTTCAAGCATTTGCCACAACTGGAGCATGTTGAATCTCTCTACACTATAGGAGGGTGAATGATGCTTTTCTAATGCACTCAGCACGTGCAGATTTTCACGCACACTAGAACGGTGATTTCAAATTGGGCAAATTGGCAAATTCAATTCCCAACATTCAAATACATTAGGGTATTTGGCTTCTCTTCCTATCTTTACATGTTGCCGAGATTTCCGAGCGATGAAGTCATCATCATGGACTACCTACGATAGATTTATGAGGTTCATTTTCTATTAAGGGGGCAACATAAGTTAGGGGTTGGTTTACCAATCCAACTTAATATATATAAGCACAAAAACTCCCTTCACTCCAAATCCATCAATGGTGAAACGGCAAGATTCAATATCAAACCTTTCCATGAGAAAAGCACACATATTATACGAAAGGTTTCATAGCTGATAGATTAGGAGGAAAATATAGGCATCGTCCAAAGATTCTATATTATTGGGCTAATTATGTTGATGAGTTTGAGGTTTGACAAAGGAATTATATCATGACTATAAAACAATTTTCTAATATACTTCTTGTGGATGCGTCCGAAGACCTTCTGAATGATGAATCTGAAACTTTTTCTCCTCAATTTGTGACAAATAACATAGATCAACAACCTCTACCTTCAATAAAATTGGGCAAATAAGGAAAGAACTTCGAATCAGGAAAAAGCCAAGGCCATCTTGAGTTGAAATAAGTTTTTCCTACAATCAAAAATGGTTAGAAGACCTTTAGGGGTAGCAAAGGCTATGGTTCAAATTCTAGAGCCACTTCCAACAAATGTGCCTCCTTCATCTTCTCCGAAAACAATGGTAGGTACCATGACTGCAAAAGGCAAGGGAAGTGAAGAAGATGTTAAAGGAAAGGGAAAAGAGAAAGTGGTTAATGATACAGAGGCAGCCCCGAAGATTGGTAAATTAAAGTTGGTTGCTAAGAAGAACATTGACATTTTTCCTATGATTCAGCCTAGATGTAAACCACGAATCATATCCTCTACTCCTTTGTTTCCTACTCCTACTTCTCATGCTTCTCCTTCTAGATCCTCTTCTCCATCACCTATTAGACCATACCCTCCTAATATTCCTATGGATGTTGCATTAACATCAATTCCTATTCCATCATTACCCTGTTTCCAAGTTCCACCACCCCCAACTCATCCCGTTCTTTCTCCTAAATTACTACTGTCATTGACATTTCTTTTCCCATTAGAGATCATCTGAAAATGCAGGAAAGAGGAAAAGATGCTCTGAAGTGGGTAACCGTAAAATCAATGGTTACTAGAAAAAGAAAATCCCACCTTCTTACCAAATCAACTTTTCTACCCTTTCCGCGATCATTGAAGAATCAAACAAAAAGAAGCCTAAGAGATAATCCAAAAAGAAGAGAACTACAAATGGTCATTTGATCGTGGAGATTTCTATTCCTCCACAAGATAAAACTACATAAGATGTTAATCCAGCTGATTTTTAGATAGCCAGGACTGATTTAGGGGTTAGCATACATTAAAGTGATGTAAATATGTTCACCAAGAACATCAAAGAAAAAATCCTCAAGGGCTGAGAAGACAAAGCAGCCTTGAAGGCTGAAGTTAAACAACTCTGAGGACTCATAGTTTGCCTCTTGCAGCCCATTCCTAGCCCTACAGGGTTTGTACATCAAATTCTAAAGTCTACTGATGAGCAGAGGCGATTAGATCAGTTAGTCATACATGGGAAGATTATGGAGCAGTGGATTGATGATTTATGAAAGCAGGTACTAGGGTGTTGGGTAAGTTATATGCTTTGATATCCAAAGCAAAGAAGGTAAGATATGAAAGCACGGAGATGGAAAAACAAGTATTTAAATGGAAGGAGCAATACAAATTTCTTATGAGGATGCTAGATGAATCCATCTCTACTTTATATAAACAAAAAAACAAATTGAATGGATTAGAAAAGCTTTTTTCCCAATTTTGTGACTATTCTTCCATGTAATTATGTTGATGAAGATGGTATGGCAGTTGATCTGGATGAGGTTCAAGAATTTTTGCAGTTGATAAAAGACAAAGTTGGGAAAGCTCAACATGTGAGCAATATGTATGAGTTAAACAAAATTGTGATACACATCTAGAAAGGAAAAGAAACATAAACAAAATTGGAGGCATCAATTTTAGAGGCTGGATATGCACTTCAAACACAGATTCTTCAGATGGATTTGGTGCTTGTACATGGTGAATCCAAAGTTAATGAATTTCTTCAGAGCATCCAAGATGTTTCTTCAGCACCAGGGCTGTTCAAAGGGGTTGCTAAGTAGCTATTTTAGCTGCCTTTATTTTTGGCTGAATGTGCCGTTTGAACATTTTCTATTTTTAGAGTCTTATTTTTAAATCTCTTATTTTAAGAGATGTGAGAGTTTGAATCCTTATCTAGTGGATCTATTTTTGGTGATGGTTATCCTATTAGAAAGTTATTTCTAGTTTTATGTTATAATTTATCAGACAAAGTGATATTTTGGGCTTCTTTTGTGTACAAGTAAACTATTATTCGGTTAGGAGTTCTAGTTAGCTTTTTATTTATTTCTCCGTCAATGTTTTGTAATCCTTGTAAATAAGTGTCATTTGCACTTAGTTTTTCAATAGTAATATCTAGGCCTACTTGTTTCTTAAATTGTTGTTCACAAAGTTCCTTTCTTTTATGTTCAATTATCTTGTGAGTTAAGTGAAATCTAATTATCAATGCAAGCTTTGTATTGCAATTTTTATTAGAGGAAATGTTGTAGATTTGTATGCAATCCTTTGTATTTGATACATAGCTCTTCGTATCAGTGTTTTATTTCAATCCAATTACATTTTACTTGTTTTCAATCTCTACATTTAACTGAAAAGTCCAAGCATTCATTAGCTGTTTTGGGTTTTAAATTAGATACAAACTGTAAAATCTTGTGTATAGTGCAGAAGTGTTGAATCACCTAGGGCCTTAGCCTGAGAACAAAAAGATAGGTTTTTGTTTTAAGTTTGTTTGTATTGCATACTCAAAATCCCGCAAGCTCTAGGTTCTAATAATTTCAACGTAGGGAAACATATCATTTCCTTCACTCTTCTCAAAAGGGAGCTTCCCCTCACAATTAGAAGAAAAGTTCTACCTTACATGCTATTTCGTTTTGTGATGCACTGAAAGGTGCAAATTAAAACACTAATAAGCACAACAAAGGCAAATTAGTGTAAAATCAAGACCATTTCAGTTGATCTGTGGGCTATTATATTACTTAGGAAAGGATCAGATTTTAAGAAGACATCTTATGGAGAAAGAAAATTATTTTTTTTAAGGGAAGCTCATTAGGGTCAAGCAGGTCAACTTATGACTGTTGAAGCTGCAACAAGAAAACTACTTTAACAAAGTTGTGGTAGCCAAATCATGTGCTAGGTGTCAACAAAGCAGAGGACCATTGAAGACAACTTTTCAGCCATTGAAACCAATAATACCACAAGAGTTATTTGAAAATTGGGGTAACTGGTAAAGATTTTGTTGGACCATTGACCATTCAATATCTGTCAAGAAAAAGGTGGATGCAAGTACTTGCTTGTAGCAATGGAATATTAACATAATGAGAGGAAGCAAAGGCATTGCCTGATAACACAGCAAGAGCAGAGCCAGCTTCTTGTATGAGCATATTATAACTAAAATTGGATGCCCCATGCGCATAGCAAGTGAGGGAAGCACAAATTTTACAAATAAGGAGATAAGAGAAATGATAATAATATTGAAGATTAAGCATAACAAGACCATTGAGTATTATCTTATGGCAAACAGGCAAGCTAAAGGATCAAATAAGTCCCCAATAGCAATTATTAGTAATACATGTGGAATAGGAAAGCAAGACTGTGCTGAAAAACAACCAGCAATCCTATAAGCTTATAGAACAACTTTAAAGACAGTAAACAGATTACACTATTCCATCTATCTACAAGCAAGAAGCTGTACCAATGGAATTTGTAGTATGCAGCTTGAGAGTGGCAGTAGAAAGTTGACTAAGAAATGATTGAAGTTTGCAGGACAGGTTTTTCAAACTTAATGAACAGAAAATGTGGGCACAATGGCTGATAGAAACGTAATAAGGAAGGCAAAAGTACTGCCACAACAAAAAGGAATTGCAATTCAAGCCACAAATGGTAGTTATGAATGCATCAGAAAATTAAGCAAGAAATGATAAGAATAAAATCTAGTTGAAAGGCCCTTCCACATTTTAAAATTCTTCAACAATGAATCAACAATTAGAAGACATAGCGAAACAGAACATCCAACACCATTCATCTAAGCTATGGAAATATCAAGTAAGAAGAAATACCACAATAACTTGCGAGATTGAGTGTCTTATACTCATGAGAAATGTCAAACGATGTCACGAACAGAAGCTATCCGCCATTCAATAGCATTATCCAGCAATTGTTGATCAACACCCAAGAAAAGCAACTAAGATACAACTTGTTGGGTCCCAAAACAGCTAACCCCAATCCCTAGAACACTTATTCAATCTCCGAGGCCAGGGATGTCGTCAAGGAGGTGAAAAGGGGGTTCATCAACAGAATGAAGATGATTAGGGGTCAACTAGTAGGAGTGGGTAATCTCCTCTTTGGTTTTGGTTCGACTAGACCAAGGAGGGTAATCCTAGAGGTATCCCTTAGTAGGGATTAAATATCGTGCAAGATATATGCTAAACGAAAACAAGGGCAGTGATACCCAAAATGTTGTTCTAGAACTTACAACTGTCACTGGTTTAGACAAAAGCTCACTACGTCTAATAGCCTCTTTTTAAGTTGAAAATGGCATCATTGCAGCAATGCAAGATGCAGGTATACATGCATGTTCTGAAAAGGTTAAAACATAACTACTTTCCCAAAAGACACCCTGACTTCAACACAAAACAAGGATGTGTACAGATTTGTAACTACACTTTACTCTTGATGTATTGTTTTTATTTTTTAGTGGGTGTGGGTGATCATAGGCCTTTTAGACTGGTGTCTATCCATTGGGCTGCAGAATATCACATTTATCAAAGGAGAACAATTACAAAGGGGTGTATGTTTGCCTATCTAATGGATTCAGATGCATAAAAATCAATATCAAACCATGAAAATACTTATTAATCCAACATCATACAGCATTCATCCATATGCAACACTAAAATGACCATTTACAAAGCTTCAAATGAATTAAGATATCTCACATTCATTCAAATCAGAGCTTGCAATCATACCACAAAATGTGGTAAGAGAAAACCCTAACTACACTTAGGTTTTCCTGAAAGAACACTTACAGCAGTGGAGAAAAACAACGATTGATATCAAAATCACAACATATTCCACATACACTTTTGACAACTACTTCCTGAAGAACTGAAACTGATCATTGGTTGAAGCCCTAACTACCTTGGATGCCTAGCACCTAAAAGAGAGAAATTTGCCCAAATATGACCAACCCTTTGAATGAATTTCAATCATGTATTTATAGCATTTGCATCTCGAATTTGATGATGGACTGGGCAGGAAAACCCTAAAAAGCCCAACAACTGCAATAAATACATCAGTTTCAACCACCCATTTCGCATTAATGGCGACCTACCAAGGTTTTGTGTCCATCCAGAAGTCGTAGGAAATCCTCGCTTTTCATTTTTACGCCTTTTTTGAGAATTGCAAAAATCCGTGGGGGGGGGTACTGGAAGCGGAAGTTTTGGGGGGTCCTGGACATTGCGGAACTTTGGGGGGGTCCAGGACATATCATGATCCTCAAGGAATCAGCGCAAAAGAGGAGGACAGGGAGTTAGCGAAAGAAAGAAGGGGTGCTGGAAAAGCAGGTATGGAGGGGTACTCAGGACATATGCATTAAAACTCTGCTAGAAAGTGCATGAAAAGGGGGGCGAAGAAAACAAGGGGGAAAGGAAAAGCGGAAGTTCCAAGGGGATGTGGAAAAATTCACATCCACGTCCCAGGTCTGCCAAAGAAAGCCAAGAGAGAAAGTGGGAGCGCAAGGGAGATAGGGAAATATCTTGACATGCCAAGAAACTCCGCTAGAGGGAACACAAGTCATGAAAGTGAGAGGGATAAGGGGATGTGCACACATCCAAACCCATATGAAAGTTCCTCCAAGTCCAAAAGTGGGCAAAACCTCCGGCCCAGACCAAAACACTTAAAAGACTTAGGAAATTTTCAAAAAAATTCAAGGGTTTTCCCATGACTTTAGGCAAGGTTTTAAAACCTTTCAAGGCACACAAAACAATGCAAACACATAGGTACCTCTTAGGAAAAATTAGATGAAATTGACATAATTTTGCAATAACAAGGCTTGAACAATAGAAGTCCCAACACAACTTATGCCACAGCATGGCAAGATATTATTTTTGCCAATCAGTGGTCACAATGCATCATTGTCAAACACCATCCAAGAAAAAGCTAAAAGGTGGAGATGATAGAAGGAATGACAATCAGCAAATAGGGAGGTTCATTGGCAAACATGGACGAACATTATAAAATGACGAACAACACTCAACAATTGCAGCTGCAAGCACCTAAGAATGGATGCCATGTGGCAAGCAAGACAATGATCAAGAATGATAATTGCCAAAATAATGAATTAAATGAATAAAAATCTAAAAGAAATAATCGGTGACTGTTGATAAAAGAAAATGTTTGGCAACAGCCAACCAGTGATCATGACCAGTGGGTGAGTAGTGATCAACATGCTTTCAGTAAGCATGCCAATAGTAAATAGAAATCAATCCCGATAAATGATCAAAAGGACTTACCCAATGAACAAATGGCACCTAGCAAGGACAATAACACTCAAATTAGAAAAAATACAGAAGAGGGAAAAACAAATTCATTCACAAGTCTGCAGTACCAAAGATATTCACAAAGTTGACCTCCATCATGCATGTCCATACCATAAAATAAAAGATTTTAAGCTGGGTGGAAATGGGTGGGCAAACACTGCCAAAAGACAAAGCCAAAAAGATCAAATGTAGAGCATAAGGCAATAATCATACACACCAGTAATTTTGAGGAAATCATTAGTCGGAATTGTTTAAGGCAGTTGACAAAAAAACTGCCAAGGAGAATAAGGGTGAGATGGAGGGTTTGCTATTTGTTGAGATAACAATACAAAACGGAGACTGATCATGAATGCTTTCACAAATTGAAGGAGGCGAGTCCAAAGGAACTCATCACAATGCTAGTAGTAAATGTATGTAGACGCTCAAAGCATTACAAATTTGGTGGCTGATTTTGATTCACCATAGTATGGGGCATGTTTCAACACCCCACAATTGATAAATAAGGGGTTTTACTTTCCAAATAATGGAGAGAAGTTAGCCCATCAAACATTAAGAAACAACTCAAGGAGAATTTTTACAAGATAGCTGCAATGGAGATCATGCAGAAATTATGAAAAAGCATGTGGCGTGGACATCGATACCATCATAAACCCAGTGTTTGAAGAGTTGAAAGAATCTTATTTATTTGTAAGCAAAAGGAAGTATGTTATTCTCGTGCATGAGATATGTTCAGGGTATTGAGAAAGGTACAAGGTATAACTGGGCTGAGTTTGTGACTAATAAGGTATACACCCAATTGGTAAGATGCAAAATGGACCACAAGAGTTAGTTCACTTGCTCGCTATACACACAGCTGCTAATAGGCATATTTCCTCAATATAGGCAGCAATAGATGTAATGCTGATGATGTATAGCAGATTAGACCCAGTAAATAGCACAGCAAAGTTGTACTCGTTTTCTAAACCTGCAAGAAAAGGCAAGAGAATGTCTATTTATCATTAACAATAAATTTAATATATAGGTATAAAATAAATTAACAATAAATAAATAATTTATAAATAATTAATTAATTAATATATATAAATATAGCTAATTTATATTTAATATTATTAATATACAAATATATTTGTTTATTAAATCAATTGATTTATAGTAAATATATTATATTATTTTATAAAAATAATATATTAATTATAATAAATTATTTTTAAGTTAAAGATTTTTTATTTTTTTAATTAAGACTGAATGAAGAGGGTAGTGTAAAGGTTAAGAGGAGTGATTGTGTAATACACAGCATGGGGTCAAATGGTAAGGGTTGTGCAGTTGAAGAAGTGGAATATTGTCATTCTTTTTATTTATTTTCTTCTCTGTTTTCGCTTCACCTGCTCCCCAGGAAATAGTAATGAGGATTCAAAAACTCACAAACATTTATGAAAAGAAAATTTACAGAGCTTAACTGCAATTTTAGAAAATACGCTTTTTTTTTGGGATCCACGGGGCCCCCCAACCATCTCCAGGACAATGGGGTGTCCCCGGATGCCCCTGCAGAGGGGACCGTCCCCAGGGACATCCCCTGCAATGCAGGCCATACCGGGGACAGCCATCCCTGCCTCTGGTGCCTGTTCTGGAAATGCATGAAAAAACCCCAGGGATACATCCCCGGGGAACACAGTTTTTGATTCATTACATTGCTTCAATCACTGCTGTTATATACTCCTGGAAATCTGTTACTTTAATTATCTGCATAGCTGTTAAAGAACATAATAGGCTGAATGTATGTTATCAAAATGGATAATGATAAATAAAAAAAGTTATGGTAATAACTTTTGGTCAGCAATAACCATTATGTATCAGTTCCCTTTGAACCTTTAGAATTCAATTCATTAGACCAAAATTAGTGAACACATTGGCTAACAGGGAGGAGGTACAAAAAAATACCTCTTGTTTAGGCTTTAGATCAGTAATTTTCCTAACTAGCAACTGACTTTTTTCAATAATATTTTTTTTCTTTTCGTTTTAAATATAAAATTTCCAATTTCTATTTGCAAAACTACACATAAGATGAAAAAAAAGAGTCTAAAAGGATAGAATGTGTAAACAGGAGTGGAAAGAGAAAAATGTCAATGATAGATATTAGAGACATTTGAAAGAAGAGTAGCAATCTCATTGTTCTAGATCCAGCAAAGCCCCTTGTTAAAGATTATCACTCACGTAAGGCCAAGTGCAACCATAATTGACTTGCCTACAATATAAGCGGAAGTGCAAACAAATGATCATTTGATGAAGAATGTCACCATATTTTTTTCTTCTTCAAAACAAATTTGAATCTTTAGCAAGAATATTAATAAATTTGTAAAGTCCTTAAAGGAAACCTAATAAGAATAAAAAATTGACTATAATCTTGATTGCAAATGGATAAAAATTGACTGAATAGATTAAGGGGTTGAACATAAAAAAAGGTAAAGTGGGTAATATTTTAGGTCATCGCTAAGAGAGACACCAAATTAGTGTACGAGAACCCCATAATGCGTCATTCTACAAGAGAATTGTTTTTTTCCATTTACCTTATATATTGTTCATTAAGGTGTACAACCCTACACCACTCCAGATTTGATCATGTGACCTCAAAAATGGAGTACGCACACCTTCACCATAAGGACCGCTCATGGTAAACAAAGGGTTGACTATAATCCTAAGAACATTTGAGAACAAAAAGGAGCAAGATAACAAATGCATAAAGATCAATTAAGTAGAAAACAGGGTTGACTTTCCTCCTAAGAACAACTGAGTGAAAAAGGAGCAAGATTTTGAGAGATCAAATGCTGAAAAGGTTTTTTCAATTTTTTGTAGGAGCTTAATAAATATTATCAAGCACCTAACTGATATTGACCATCATATTTTTTGTCTGAGATTGTATTTCCTATTTCATATTTCATGGTTCCTTAGAATGGAACCAATTCAACATAGAAAACAATGACTTATCAATGGTCAGTCTCAAGATTCCATAATGCGTAAGATCATGCTTTCTCTGCCTATAGAAAATTCAGAGAACATACACGGTAATGAAAAGAGCAGACATTAAGCTTGAATATATCATATTATTTTTCACAATATTCTTCTTCTGTTCTTACAATAACAAATTTCAATGTTGCACAGGATACCGATCCACGAGAATGTCTGACAAGAAATAAGATCAAAAGAAACATGGATGGATATCTTACCCCGTCTTTGTTTTGATCCTGGTGATGGTTTTTGTGTGACGACCCATTGTGTATCAAACTTTTGAATCCCTTTTACTTCAACAATTATCTTTTCAATTTGAACTGCATCTCTGACGTCTACACCAATCTCTGTTTGTCCACCACCTTCGACCAAAAGCTTTGCATTGTGTACTTCCACTGTGGCAATGATTAAGTCTCCAGGCCTGTAAGCTTCCCGATCTGTGCTCACTTTCAATGTGGGAGCAGATACACTGTCATTTTCCAAACTGGTAATTGTAGAAAAAGTACTTTCAAGAGGTCCTCCTTTTCTGAAAAAGGGGAAGACCTGCGGAATGCTAGATAACATTGTCTCAGTTCTGTCTATCCATTCACTCTTTCTTCTCAATCAAGAAATGCTACTTTTCAGTGAAATCAATATTGTAATATTTAAAATAACTTCCAATTTAGCAGGTTGTGTCCTAATGTGCAATGCTCATGAAAACTTAAGCAGCAACGTTTGTCAAGAGCCATTGACTAAATATTGTACAAAACATAAAACATGGTACCGGAGGTTCAGCTAAATTCCACAAGCACCTGCTGAGAACTAATCTCCAACTGTCAACTTTCAAGTGGCAGCTCAAGTTGTCAACTTTCAAGTGGCAGCTCAAGTTGTCATTAACATCTTCAAAGATGTGTTGTCTAAATTAAAACCGAACAAAATAGTTATAACTTTCCAAGATTCTACACAAAGGCAATATTCCATTCCTGATGCCCAAGGCTGGCAAAACAATTGGTTCAATATTTATAGGATCATATTTTCAACTCCAATAAACTTTTTGGAAGTTGAAATTACCAGTGGTTGAGAATTACAGATAAAAGCTGCCTCCTAAATGCCTAAATCTGCAAGTACCTTATGGACTGAATTCTGCTTCTATCTCTTAAAGCTCATTCCTGCATCTAGCATCACCATATCTTATGTAAGCCTTTTTCAGCATTACCACATTGCAGCTGAGTAGATCGGGACCAAATCGATTTCCAAATTACACAGATCTGCCCCAGAAAAATTCAACAGGCCTGCAAGGCACAATAAACAATCTATAAAGCTTAATTGAAACCTCTACCACACAGAGGAAAGTACTGGAAATTCAAATAAACTGAACCATGAAAAGCAATGTAGTAAAGAGTAGCATATCAATGCAATCATACATAATTGCATCCTACTCTAGGTAGGAAACATCATTTGATAAATCAATATAAGATTTGGAATCTTCAAAACATACATTCAAGCCTTGGATTACCAAAACAAGAAACAGGAAAGTTAAATACTGCAAAAGCAGGAATATCACAATCTATGTTCCACCAAGTTCATTTTTAGAAGGAGCAAGATAACACAGGAAGATGATAAGGGGAACAATATTTGAATACTAAAATAACATTGGGATAAGAGGGCAGGATAGTGCATAAATGAGTGGGGAGGCATTGTCATAGAACATAGCTTGCAATGCAGGAAAGGAAACTCAGATAGAAGGCAATGAATCTTCAAGACCTTAAATTTGTTCTATTCCATTTACTTTGAATAACCTCCCTTGGCTCGAAAATATACAAAAAGGCAGAATTAGCATAAGGAAAATAAAAAACATACAGAAGTAAAACTCATTTTAATGCAAGTTGCTTTAGTCCAGAATTACACATACCAACAAACTGTGCTCCCTCACCAATTATTGAAAAACAGTGAGGAAACTTTGTCAGAAGAGTGAACTAATTGCATTGGATGCTTTATTTTATTCCTTTTAAATCTTAGAAAAGTTCATCTTTCAAAGCATGGGAGCTAGATATTATAGGAGTTGAACTCATCTCAAAGTCGTAAGGATCACAGAGGATTGTTTATGGCCAAGTGAAGCACTCATACTGCTCTTGGAATGGGCCTGAGTTAGCACACATACCTTTTCAGGAAAGTTTTTATTACTTGTTGTGCTCGAAAAGTTGGCAAAATCGAATTTATTTGGACCTTTCTCTAATAGCTATGGTGCTGTTGCCTATTCTGATATAGTATTGTAAATTTTACTTTTCAAATAAGATTCAAAATGCAGTCAAAATAAAAAACAATAACTTCAGATTTCCTTTCCAAAATGTTCTGTCTTTTGTAGTTTTATTGTTTCTTTTTACCAGTTCCAGATCTGGTTCATAGTAACAAATTCAGAGATCACCTTTCTTTTATACACATGCAAGCTACCCTAGTTCTTTACAAGTGCACAGCATTGAGATCTTTCTTGTTCACTATCAAATAAGAAAACCATAAATGATAGTTTATTGATAGCATGTTTTTATTCTTTAAGCATTGGGAATATTTGTGATGAAATAGCTATACAAGTGATGATATATGGCTGCAAATCTACTCTATTTTCCTCTACCTTTAACAGCATTTGCATTTGATAAAATCATTTGCATTGACTTCTTCAACTTCTTTTGGAAGATTAGCTCTTTCCAATCTGCTTAGAAGTTAGGTTGGTATCACTCATTTTCTTCACAGTACAGTAACAGAGATATCTTCGCATCACTTGTCATTTCTCCTTTTTCCAGCATCTCTATTTCACTGCTGAGAGAAGAGGTTCCCTTGAGATTGCATATAAGCATAAACATCACCCAAAAGACAAAAAACTTCAACCAAGTACTTGTTCATGCTGTTAAAGACTTCTCAAAATAAAATCACTTTCCAAATGTAGTAATTGTAGGACAACTAAATCAAATTTAACTGATTCCTAATATGCAAACCTCGCAAAACAAGCACATTTTCTAAAATCCATCAGAAAAAGTGTTCTTCAAAGTTAGTTGTTTTCACGCATGCATCTCTCTCCATCAAGTATGACTTTTATCCATTTGAAATTTTGGACTATGCACATTGCAGATCAATGATTTTGTTCACAAAACTGACCAATTGGTTTTAACATCTTTCAGCATATTCATCGACAAATATATATACAAAAAAAAAGCCTCTTGCAAAATATTGACTAACTTAAATAATAGTAATCTGTTGTTTGCTACATGTTCAATTTTGTCTCCTTTTGATCAACCTAGTTATCCCATAGGTTGTTCCATCATCCATGTTAATTGATTTCACCAAATTAAATAAAGCGCATATCTCATTAGGAGGAATGGAGACTTGATGTTCAAGGTCAACTTGCACAAAACATGAGATCTACTCAAGCCTAATGCAAACTCAATTTGTGAAATGCAGCAAGAAACCCAAAATATTTAGCTTAGGTAACCAAGAAAAATCAATGTTCCGTCATCCATATCAATCAATTTCACCATATTAAAAAAAATCGTATCTCATGGGCAG
This sequence comes from Cunninghamia lanceolata, assembly GCA_027924645.1. Taxonomy (NCBI): domain Eukaryota; kingdom Viridiplantae; phylum Streptophyta; class Pinopsida; order Cupressales; family Cupressaceae; genus Cunninghamia; species Cunninghamia lanceolata. Next base: position 944,920 of record BSBN01001465.1, on the reverse strand, counting down.
GAGTTGGAACTTTACATTTATTGTAAACTTATTAGCTTAGGTAACCGAGAAAAATCTATGTTCCGTCATCCATATCAATCAATTTCACCATATTAAAGAAGAATCGTATCTCATGGGGAGGAGTTGGAACTTTACATTTATCGTAAACTTGCACCAGACATGAGATCTATTCGTCCTAAATGTAAATATGTAAAATGCAGCAAGAAATCCAAAATATTTAGCTTAAGAAACCATTGAAGCTTCCACAATGCACATTGTTTGAATAATCTTCTGGATAAACTGCCGTGTTATTTTATTTCCAGTGTTTGGAGTCACATTTTGCGACCTATCATCAGCATTATCTTCTGTCAAAAATATCAAAACAAGCTTATTGCTTTTTCAATTTCAGTGCATGTATCATGCTACCCACCGGGCACTTAAAAATAACCCAAGTTGGAACTGGTAAACAGCTGAGTTGAATGCAACATATCGAAGAAACACTCTTCTCCATGCCAACAAGCCATTCAGAACAAAGAGAATCATGCTGCAATCCTCCAAACCGCTTAATCTCAGGATCCCAGAGTTTCAAATTGGAAACAATTCAAGGCCCTCTTTACCAAACTAAGATAGCTTTCAAAAGGGTTTTCATTCCTTTTTCTAACACAGACTTTCATCACACAAGTAAGATGTACATAATTAAGACCCAGTTCCAAAACACCGTACAAATCTGATAATGTCTGCTGGAATTTGAACCTGATGCTCCACTACAAAGGTGGTGACGCGTTCAACACATGAGCTCGTCCTGTTCACTCTAAATTATGTATAATTCATGTACGCTTTGAAAACACCCTAAATTTTGCAGTGAATTTCAATCATTTTCGATTGGATCTGTTGTATTGCAGGTTTAGCTAAGCAAATACTAAAGCTTGCTACAATATTCGATTTCTGAGATTTATATCACAGATTTCAGCAATTACTGAGATTTAACCGAACTGGCCACGAAAGAAGCTTGAAAATCAAATGCACGTTTGACACATCAAAGATACAAAACTTAACTGGAATTCCAAAATTATTACCGTGCAGGAAGAATTTGTGAGATTTCATACTAGATCCAAAAGACATAATTAAAATCAATTTCAACTATTTGATTGGTTTTGACGGAAATCTAGATGTGTAGATGCAGTCTACTAGGGTTTATACATGGCCTTACAAGTCAGCGGCATACCTGAGATTTGCATCAAACTGTCAAAACTGTGAAGAAATTTGTTTTTGTGGCCTCATACGTCCTGGCGTGACTTTTCGCATCAAACTATTCAACAAAAGGCTCGCCAGTAACTGACGAAATCAACAGAGACCAATCGTGTTTCATCAATATTAAGAAAAATTTTGTTTTCCTTCACGAAAATACATACATGAAAGCCCTTGATCTAATCAAAAGCATACACATAAATAAATAATTTAAATTAAATTAATTTCTTTTCGAATTAGTGTAATATTTTTTGAAGTGATACAATACCTAAGCACTTGTAAAAAGAAATTGCCATTTTATGAAACAGTCCCCAAAAAAAAAAAAAATAAATAAATAAAAAAAAAAAAAAAAAATTCAACCTTTTTATGAATGTGAGCGAAATGGATTTTTAATTCAGCTTCTTGAGCTAGGGCAGAGCGGTAGGACGTTTTGAGGTGTCTGCACATCTGTAACGTTTACACGGATTTTCAAAGCAATGTTAGCTACGATAGTGTAGGGAAAATAATTTTTTATTATTATTATTTTGAGTTTAATTAAATAGTTACAATTAATTAATACTAGCAATTGGACCATAGGTTCAATAGGCAAGCTGGATAGTTTTATTGTTTGAAAAAAAAATTAGTTATAGTTAAATAATTTTGGGATTATATTGTCAACCTAAAATAAAAAACAGAAAGATGTGGGTAATGTCTAATTTCTTAGAACAACAACAAAAAAATTTATGAAATGTGATTTTTATTTATTTGATTTATTATAAACATAAATCATAGAGTACAAACAGTGATATGTTGTAACATAATCTAGTAAGCTAGAATTAACAATTACACTTATTTGACATATTTGGTATAAAATAAGAATACCTAATTGGTATTCCATAGTTAAAGGTGGACAACAAAAGAAAAATCATTGTAAATATATATTTAGTACTTTGATTTGTAGGCTTTTTTTATAGACATTTTTTTGAGACGTTCCTTCTCTTGCTTATGTAGGATTACATACATATTTTTTTCCATACGTTTATATCTTTGAAATGAGAAAGCTAGAAATATTTGTAGATTTGAAAAACTTCTTACTTGTGACATTGTTGTGAAGATGAGTCCTTGGCGTTCATTATTTCCAATGTCTATTGTAGCTCTATTTAGAGTTAGACCTTGTGCTTTGTGTATTGTAAGTGCCCAAGACATTTTCAATGGGATTTGTTTGCGGCAAACTTGTGTTATTTGAGCAATTGGAACTAGTTTTTTTTTTCATTTATGTTCCATGTAGGTCTAATGTAACGTTGAAATTTGAAAAACAAATAGACGTAGAGTTGGTGGCTTGCTTTCATTTTTGTAGACAATAGCAACTACTTTGCCAAGTGCAACATTGACAAGTCCAATTGCAACTCACAAATTTGTATTTAGCATGACTTGTTGTCCAATGCATAATAACACCTTTGTTTGTAGTTGTTCATCATCTGGATATGAATTTACTGTGCTTCTTTTTTGTTCAACAATGTAGTGTGCTATTGGTTTTCCCAATGCTTTTAACATTTTTTGTTATGTGCTTCAATCAAATCATTTGTTGGAAACAAATGTATGGATGAACAAAACGTTTCTTTTTCTCTAGGAGATAGGTTGTCATTGTTGCATGACATAAGCAGTTGCCAATCTACTTGTGTTGTCTAAGCATTCCTTATATTTTGAAGTAGGTTGCAAAATATTATTTGGGTAGGTTCATCCCCTTGTCGAAAAATTGTGTTTAGTGTGACTACTATATGAAAGCTTCTCCAAAGTGTTGTCCCATATGATGATCCAACATACATTAGAATGTCACATACTGATGACAACTGTCTGAGGTCACCAATAAGCACAATAGAGCATCCACCAAATGGCCTTTGATTGTGGTATGGGAATGCTTCATGTAGTGTGTTGTCAATGCATTCTAATGACCTTGGTCCAATGAAGCTCATTTCATCAATTAGAATATAATGAATGAAATACATGCTTTCTTAGAAAATTGATAGAGCTTCACCTTGAAGAGGGTTCATCTCTTTTGTTGGTATGTGAAGTGTTGAATAAATTTATGGAGAGAATAAAGGAACAAGGCTTCTTTGTAAGTTGGGCACCACAAAGTAAGGTTCTATCTCATCCCTCTATGGGACAACTACTTATACACAATGGGTGGAACTCCACAATTGAAAGCATAATCTCAATCGTGCTCATGATATGATGGTCATTCTTTGTAGAGAAACCAACAAGCAGGAGATTTGTAGATGATGTTTGGAAGGTCAGTTATGAAATGAGGGAAAATGTTTTAGAGAAGAGGTGGAAATGTTGGTGAGGAAGTTGATAAATTTGGAGGAGGAACCAGGTAGACAAATGAGAGTTAGACTATAATTTGAGATTTGAAACTGAGCAACTCAAAATTAATTTGGCTTAGTGAACATGCCTTACTAAATTTCAACGACTATACCAAAATATAACACCGAAATAATTCCACTAGTCATATTTGTGGCTAAGATGAATGAAAATAAAAAGTTAAATTCTATGGAAACTTAAACTTATTTCATGTGAATTTAATGGTACCAACAATTATGCAAGTATAATTCCTTTCTTATAATGCTTAAAAAGAAAAAGAAAAGATGTGAGTGCATATGACTATAAATCAAGCAACTTACACAACCAAGTATTAAATCAATACAATAATCACTGAATCAAATACTTCGAAGGAAATAGTTATTGAAATCTAAAGGCCTGATACATTTCAAAATCTTTGCAACATTTACAACATGATTTTTTTTACCTCAATTATGCCCGGTACGTAAGCTCCACGTGATGCAACTTCTGCGGAAGTGAGAAATGACAAAACAATCCTTTGTAAATATTAACAAACAAACACTACTTTTATAGATGAGTTTGATGCACTATTTAGTACTGAAAGGTGGCAGAAAATAATAAAGAGGGGATGATATTTATGTGTCTTTAAAGCTAGTTTTAATGGTGCATGCTCTAAACAGTTGAGTTTCATTTCTAAAATCTACCAACATGAAGATGTAATGAATTCATTTGATTTCCTAGGTTACCGTCATATCTGATTCTCCAACATCTACAAGATTTTGTATGGAAAATGAATATAAAACTACCTTTTTAGCATTAAATTTGTCACATTTGAAGTTGACTTAAATTTCCAAAGAATTTAAGAAGATAGTTTGCGTATAGTTTTGCCACTACTTGATTTGTGTAAATTATAATATCTCCAAGAGTAGATGTGTATATTTACTATATGATTTTTGTGGGAGCATACTCAATTATCTATATATTAATGCATATCTCTAGTAGTAGATTGAAATTTATTGTAGAAACATCATAACACAAAGTTTGTGGGCACATCAAGTTGTGTTTCTTTCCACAAATATTAAATCCTCTGCACATAAAACCTAGATGAGCTATGACAAATATGTCATCCTATAGACAACTTTGATTTAAAAGCACCTATACATCTCAACCCATAAACCCTTGCCACATCAACTTTAATAGTGAATACTCGTAATAACAAATACCTCAATTATATCATACATATTAATCTAAATTATAAAAGATACCTAGTGATTCTTAGGTCTAGGCTCGTGACATTATCAAAAAGTGTCCAATAACTAGTTTTAGGAAACATGGGTAAGATTGTACTTAACATTCATGACCTTGGAATGGCCATTATTTCCCCTTTTAATTGCATTAGAGTTGGAATTAAGCAAGTTCCCTTGGGATTATGAGGCTTTGACACAATACAAGACTATGTGGTGTAGAAAAAAGATAGCTTCACAACACTAACAAAATCAACATGGTGAATGTCATTTCCTTTGATTAACCTATTCCAAGTGATCTACGGATGATTCGAAATGCCACTTATAAGCACCCCACCCCTTTAGGGCATGCTTCCTAGCCCCCAATACCTACCCATATCATATTAGTTAAATTATTCCCTTCCCCCCTAATATTGAAGCGATATATTGGATCACATATTAGTTATTTGGAAAGGCCCAATGTGCATGCATGTGTTAAGGTATTGCTTTAGAGGTTAATTCATAGACCCCTACCACATAGCACCACGTGATTGCTAAAATGGTTTGATCTCAAGGGCTTTGATCAAAGCCCCCTTATATCAAACTCCAATATATTTTATGCATATTTCTATCATTTTTCCTCTTTGGCCCACTAGTGGGACACATTATAATGCTTTCTCCTATATAGGAAACCATTAGGTAGCATTACAATACAATGAATATAAATAATTAGATAAAAACTATCTATAAAAACTTTAAAATTATACAATTTCTAAAAAGTTTAAAACATGCAAAAATATATAATAGTAGGGTGAAAATTGTATCTACCCATGCCTATTTTCCTTATGTTTTAGGCCCACTTTGATTAGCGTGTTGTAAATGTAATAATTAACTTACAAGTAACATAATTGTGTGTGAAAATGACTCATGACACCACATATCTTGATCCCTCTATCATCAATCCCTAAATTCACATTCCTAATCTCGAATCCTATTTTCACCACCCTGGATCAAATTTGTGGGTGTAAACTTGACTTGGGTCACATCTGTAGTTGTGGATACGCACCCTTCAATTTTAAATTTTTAAAATTCATATTTATCCATTACCAACTACTTCACTAGCCATTGCAAGCTAACTTAGCATGCAATTCTATTGATTTGTGTACTTGGTTATTGTATTTAAGAACATTCATTCTCATTTGAAATTTATCTAGGATCATCTAGGACTTGTTGATCACATCTAGATCTCAATTTTTGAAGGCAAATAAAAAGAATTTAGTGCATAATCAAATATCACTTCATCCAAGGCCCATTATATGATTGCCTACTATCCTTGATCCTTTTTCTCATAGTTGTAAATCCAATCCATCTAGGGGTTTGATCTAGGAGAACATGAACCTTTTGATTTGACATATTCACCAAAGGTGTTTATAAACATTGCTTGTCTTTACATCAACATAGATATCAAGATCAAGGCGAGCAAATTGAACCAAGTTAGATTCTGTCATATTAGACTTGCACACATTAGATTAGGTTTACATAAAAGATTAGGATCATACTCGCAAAGGTCTAATCCACATGCATGGAAGTGAAATAGAGTGACAAACAATTAATTTTCAAGATAAAAGTCTTTGTCATAAAGTCTTAAAATTTCAACACTGAGGCAAATTAATTATTAACATTTATGACATCCATTTTCTATCATTGATTAGAGTCAAATATCATATTCAATTTGTTGAATTTCTATAATTATTTTAATAATTCTAATTATCAATGACAACTCCTTTATTTAAATAAATTTATATATCAATTATCTATATTTATTTAATTAACTTAAATAATTACTATAAATTTAAAAAACACATATCCAACTAACTACCTTCAATACTTTTAAATTTACATTCATTACTTCACCTTTATTTTCTCTAACAATTTTTTCTCTAACTATAGATTTGGTGCAACTTCTAGTTCTATCTCTACCCTCAACCTAGATTAAATAATTATAGCAAGTAGCATTATAAGAAAACTCTGAAACCATTTTCACATTATTAATCCTGCATGCCTACTCATTTCTCCTTCACGAAACACTAGAGACGTTTTATCTCAATATACATAAGAGCTTAAATTTTAGAAATACAAGTTCCCAAGGGTCACGAATAAGCCACGGTGGAGGGCATATGTGTAGGTAATTCAAACATTATGGGGGTTTTGTCATGAGCTTACATAATTTCTAATCTCATTAACAAAAATACTTCCATAAACTAATCGACCGTGTTTCTAAACTGGATTTATAAGTTAAAAAGTAATTAGGACTCAAGACTTTAAAAACAAAAAGATATAGCATCTGAAGAACGAGTCTCATTCTTATCTTTAAAAAAAATATAAACAAATATTATAAGAAATTTCCATGGTAGTGTGCTCGTAGCAAGTTGCAGCGTGCGATGTCGACGCATATGATACCCATACAGTATGTTGGTCGTGGAAGCCCAAGTGGGCTGCCTTGTCTTGGAGTAATAATTTTTTTGTTTTCTATCATTTATTACTTGTTTGGAAAAATTAATGGCTAAGATCTCTTTCATAGTAACCCTTTTAATCTGGACCACTGATCTATGTATTTCATGTAATGTTGCTCACTAAGGGAACACCTATCAATGTAAATATATTAAATCCTATCAACGTAAATATATTAAATCTAGAAAATGAGTGTAGTGAAAGAAGTAATTTGAGTAAGATTAGGTGTTTATTTAATTAGGTTTGATAAGGGTTATTTGTTGGTGTTGATTAGTTAAAATGTTGTAATAGAAGTTTTAAAATTTATGGGTGGATTTGCCGTTAAGAGGTAGAGAGGGAGACAAAGAAATATATAGACAGAAGTAAAGAGATAGAGAGATAAAAAGGGGGAGAGAGATATTTATATACACTTTTAACCAGTGACTGCAAGGATCAAATTAGCATATCCTTGCCTTTTCTGCTCAATCACAAGAGAGGACGAAGCAAATAAGAATCATTGAAAAAAATCGTGCTCAAGTAAATTCATCGGAAAAAATTACCCTAAAATACAACAAACCCACTTATAGAAATAACACCATAGAATGTTTTTATCAACACTCTTTGCTTTTATATTTTCTTTCTTGCTTTGTCTTTCTTCACGTAGGTTCTATATTTCATAGTAATTTATTATCCATATATTATACAGATTCTTGTATCTATATGCATATTTTGTTTATAAACTTTTATAGTTTCTACCTTATGAAACTAATTTGTAGTTGCATATTTTAGTCTTTTCAAGATTTGCTTACTTGCCTTTTGACTCTCTTATTCTATTATTTTTTCTTCCATTTCTCTTTCTTTTCTTTAATTTCTTTCTTTTTCCCTAGCCTTTTTAGCCACTCCTAGTCTAGTCTCCTTACCCTAGACTGTTGTTGTAATCTGCACCCAGCCCCTCTCTATCCTTTTAAGAAACTATTTCTGCAATTTCAATTCAGTTACTCTCTCTTCTTTTCTCCCTGATGATGGATCATGGAGTGTGATCCGAAATGTTGAGGCAAAAAAGCTACACATAGTTTTACCAGAAGCACTACTATTCTATCAACATGGATTGTGGAAATATCATGACTGCGACCATAGAAAAGTTTAGAAAACTATTATTTTATGTTGTATTTTTTGAGGGAGGCCTCAATAAGGAATGTCTTTCTTGATTTATAGGAAGAGGTCGCATCAACGGGAAAAACCAAACAGAACAAAAAAGACGGTGATAATGAAAACAAAAATCAGTGATGGGAACAGAAAACGAAGGTGAAATCAAATGACCAGTAAGTTTTCCATTGTCTTGCACACCTTTGAGAGAATGTGAGTCGTTGATTGTCGATGTTAAGACAGTCCCTCTCATACAGGGAACGTTAAGCGTAATAAATTATTTTAATGATTGATTTGTGTACATAAATATTATGATATTGAAATATAAATGTTAATTTACAAAAGTAAATATAAAGAGGATAGGGGTACTTAGTTTTATGATCGAATAATTAATATTATTTGTTGAAGATTTTGAACTTGATTATTGTTAGCATGGTAAAAGTTACCTCTCTATGAGTGAAATGCCTCAAATCTTTTGTTAAACTTTGGTTCTCTCTCAAGTCAAGTATGTAGATTTGCATATGTTGTCCTACAGTAACAAATTCATCCACTATATGTAAATTTGACCCTGCTTAGTGTGTATTTTTTCTCTATAGGTTGCCTAAGTGATCTCTATCCTCTTTGTTTGTACTAATATTTAAGGACTAGTGGTATTTTAAAATACCTTGTAAAGGTTATTGTTATGTCACGAGGGGGCATGTTCACCTGGGTCAACCTTGTAAATGTGTGTAAAAGATTGAAGGCAAGGGGCAAGTGCACTAAAATGGTGTGTAGATTCATTACTCCTTTTAATGCACCAAGTTTAAGTGCTTCAATATTAATTGTTCCTTGAATGCCTTTAAGATGAGAAGGTGATCAAATGTATATAATATGAATTATTTAACATAAAATAAAGGTCAAGGTGGTGGTAGAACCCTCAACTATGAAGATGGGCCCACCTGTTAATTTTGCACGTACATGAAACATCACGATACAATCATGACGACTCACATGGCATACAACACAATCCACTTGTTGTGCTATTCTTGAGACTTTATGTAGAAATTTGGGCGTGTCAGTACTTTGGCCTGAAATAGAACTTATGTCATCGATCTACGATCATTTTATGATAAAAAATTATTAGAATATTATAAGTACATCAATGTAAATTGTAAGCTTACATTCATCAAATTTTGAGGCGCTAGCCGCTAATTTTCCATTTATTGACATGCATGGTGGAAGTGACATATGTCCTTTCATAATAAATAAGGAATACCATGAGAAGCGCAATTGCACATTTTTCGGAAGGGAATTTACGTAGCTCATTTATGAATCGTACAGCAGTACACGCCACCAAAATCAATACAATTTATGGAAACATTTTATTAGGTTTGCAACCCTCGCAAATACCTTATTCTGCATTTTCACTGGTGTACTTCGGAGGAGCTCTAGACTGCGTCTTCTACAGGTGTTGAACACGGGCTTTCACAACCAGGTTAGCTAATTGGTGCTCTTTCTTGCCCATTTCTTATAGTGGTAAATTTGAATTCTTTGAGTCAACTGGGTGGGAAGAACAATTATTTTTCATGAGTCCAGACTATTTGTTTACCCCAAATCTTCTGGAGATTTATTTGGCACCCTTAGCAATTACATAAGCTTTTGTTTACTAGTTTTTCAAACAAGTAAAGATGAAGTACAGATATCAAGGTTCCCCTAAGGCTTCAATTATTGAGAATGGTTTAGCTAAGGTGAAGGATACTGAGCTAAGACATATAGATTTGGAGGATTTCTGGGCTCAATTAGATCAAAACCCCAAGTCACCTATAGCCAAGAAAATCCTAACAAGCGGATTAGCTCACATTGGGGGTTTCCCACCTATTGTGCCATGTCCAGACCTAGTTGTTGCATGTGCAAAGATCTATTAACCTGATATTAAGGTCCGATCATCCTTTGTTTTAGAGAAGACTGAGAGGTTGCTTAAGGGGAAATTTCAAGAGCACGTTGGTTCTTCTTCTGTGCATAAAGAATCAAGAACAAGAGAGCAAGGAACCTCCTAGGCCTCTGAAATTTAGAAAACTTCAACTGGTTTGGAGACTACTCATCACAGAGTTGGTTCACAATCTAGAGGGAATGGAGAGCATCCTGAAGATAATAGGAAGATAAAAGGTGTATGTGAACAGGATTGTTAGCTTGCATTTGTGAAACCATGAGTAGAGAAGTTAGATGATTTACAACAATTGTAGGTAGATCACATGACTTCTCTTGTGTCTCCTTCACCTGGTAATGATTCTTCCATTTTTCAACAGATTGTTGATGATAGTACTTTTTGTTCCTTGTTTGAGATTCCAACCTCACCCATATCAAATGAAATTCTTATGCAAGATACTCCTAATCAACCAAACAAAGTTGTCCTGGGTACAAGTGAGAGTGGTATAGTTTTGTCTTCCCCTTCCTGGCTAAATAAAGTTGTTGAGAAAAAGAGGAGATATGCCCCGATGGCAGACACTACACCTAAGCCTAAGAAGGCTAAGAGGATGTTTCAGATGGTAACAGATTCTTCCTTAAGGCATAGAATTTTGGAGATTGTAGACCCCATCAAGGATAAAAATGAAAATGAAGTCATAGAAGCAGATTTTAATATGAGAAAGATTGACATGGTTCCTCCTACCATGGAAGGTGATATATATCATGCAAAATTCTCTATAGGCATGCTAGCAAAGAGAGTTAAAGTTGAGCAACAGGAGAACGCAAAGCTGTAAGCCCAGGTGAATTCTCTAACATCTTTCATTCAATCTATTTTGAATATTACTTCTCAATCCCCTGATGCAACTCCGAGTGTTTCTATTGATGGAATGGATCCTAGCATGTTGCAACAAATCAAGAGATATCAAACTCTAGCTAAGGCCACCGAGCAATGGGTAGAGCAAGTCACCATTGATGGTTTTTTGTACATCAAGGAGGTTATGAAACTATATACCCTCACTTCTGATAAAAGGAAAGGGTTAGTTGCAGACTTAAGAAATGTAAAGAGGGAAGACAATAATCTGATCACAGTGTCTACAAAGATAAAATATATAATGAAAATTGATACAAATATTCTCGTAGCTGAGAAAATTTTTAATGATCCAAATAAGAATGATTCTATGTCTTGGCTAGATGCACTAGAGTGGAAGAGGTCTGTGCTAGGGGATTTTAGTGAAGAAATAAGAAGAATTTGGACTCAATATTACATTGACATGGTTGATCATAAAAATAATTGTATCACCTTAGATGTAGAGATTTCATATGAAAGCAGAGAGAACTTGTTTGATGTCAAGGAAGTAAAGAAATTTTTTAAGAAAATTCTTACTAAAGAGCTTGTTGGTGCTAACACTGTAAGCACAAAAATCATGCATAGCCTCCACAAGGACCCCCATGATGATTTTAATCCTTGTCACGTACACGTAAGCGTGAAATAATGTCTTCTAAGCAACAGGCCTCTTGGTGATGTGTCATTTCTTTCATCTTGTGTTGTTTCTTCTTTGTCGTTTTCCCTCTCTCTCTGTCGTTGACGCTTTTTGACACTTTTGTGACACTTGTCGATTTACATTTTCTGAGATTTTGACCCTATTCCTAAGCCTTGTAAGCATCTTGTAGGTGTTTTTTCACCTTTCCCTATGTTTTTCATCCTCTCCACCCCCTAGAAGCCTTCTAGAGGTCCCCCTTAACCATCTCCAACTTTTGGTTTTCAATTTCACTCAACCAATCTAAATCTCCCCCTATTATTTCCAGATCTTCTCCCAGGAGATCCTACTTTGCAAGTGGAGATTTGGATTCTTGCACATTATTGACCTATTTCTGGGGGTAGATCACCTCATTTTCATCTTCTCTACCATCTCCCATCATGCATTTACTCTTAGACCCCTTTCTTTTCGGATCTCCCACCGGGCGACCCTCAAAAAGAAAGATCTCCCCCCGGGCGACCCTATTGGTGAAAGGGGTGACCTTGTCGTGTTTCCAGCCATCGAAAAACTCAAGTTTCTAACTCGAAATATCTTCATTTTTGCCTATTTTTCTTCCAATTTGCATGATTTTTGATGCCGAATATGGAGTTGATTATATCATGCACCCATACATGCATAATTAGCTCCATTTAATCTAAAATTAACAACTCATTCTCTCTCATGCATTCTTCCAACTCCAATTCCTCTTCAGTGATAAGCTATTATTGATTTATCACTCCCTAATCAACTGATTTCACTGGGTAATCAATCTAGTTCACTCCCTAATCAATCCTTGTTAACTCTTCAATCAATTAAGTTAACTTCTCAATCAATCCCCTTCTTCTAACCTATAAATACCCCCCTCCCTCAAGCACAAATGGAGGCAAATTAATTGTGCACACAACTATTGCTAAGTTTTTGCTCTTCAATCAGCATTCTCATGCTCACACAGGACGAAGGTGCCTTTTACTTGTTTATTGTTTGTCAAGATTTCACATAAAGCTCTTCAAGCATCATTACGCTGGTTTAATCAATGCCATTGTGCTCTTCAAAATCTCTAATTGAGCTCTCTTAAGCTACTACAAGCTTCTTTTGCTTCTTTGTGTTGTCTTGTCGTCAAGAGGTCTTCCTGTTGCTTCAAGAGGATACGAGGTTGCCATCAAGGATTTCTGAGGGTAGTGGAATCACAAATCTTCTCTATTTCAGGTTCCTCTATGCTTTTTGTCAATTGGTAGTAATTAGAAAATTGAAATTGCTCTTGGGATTGGTAATTTATTATTTTTTCCTTGATAGAAAGGTTAGATCTAGCATTTTAGAAGTAATTTGCATTCCTAGTTTAATTAAATTACTTGCAATTTCCTTTTCTAGATTAACTGTTTTAAAACACTTAAAAACCCTAAAAACATAGAATTATTGCATTAGGTTAAATTCATTTTAGTTGCATTCATATTTCCCTTCCTAGATTAAAAAGCATCTTTCCAAAAATACCAAAAAAACACAAAAATAAGTTTGCACTTCATATAGCTTTGCATGCATAAAAATATAGAAAAGAACAAAAACATTAGGCATCTAGATAACTTGCAAACCCTTGATACTATCACAAGGTCAACAAAAGACAACTATTTGGTCAAACCCTTGATACTATCACAAGGTCAACAAAAGTCAATGCACAATCAAACCCTAGGTCAACCAAAACCCTAGGTCAAAACCCTAAGTCTAGTCAAGGTTAGTCCACATACACTTATCTCTTATCTTGGCTCACGAATGTGCCTAGGGTTAAGAGGTGAGTAGGTGAGGACAGTCCTCGACAAGATTGAGGAAAACCATCCATGACCACAACAGGAGACATTTACCTTGCCACAACAAGATCCATTTGTCCTCCTATTGATAGAAGAAAATAGATAAACTCAAATACAATGTGCAATCATTCAACAAATTGAAAGACAAGAAGCCATCAACAAAAGTAACAGCTTACCCACACAGAGGTAGAATAGTAGAAACCCTAACAAAGGAAGAGTAACGAGTGACCCTTCGGGTCATAGGGTTATCTCTACAACAACAATCATCGAACGAAACATCTACATTAGCACACATCAACAAAGGCCCCAGTACGTGCCGACCCCACTCCGCAAAGTCCAACTCTCCAACGAGTCAGACCCTGGCCGTGTCTCACTTCCTCTTGACTAGCTACTCCCATGAGAGCAAGAGTCACATGGCGGATCACCTCATGGCAAGGAGGGAAGGATCCGTGTGCGTGCCAAAATCTGACCCGACAACCCCAAGCAACTGAGGTCGTGATTTTGAGCGTACATATTTTGTTGAACCCGACGTGAATTATAGAATCTTTTGGTTTTGTAGTTTGCATTCCCATTATTTGGATCTCAAAAACATTCAATGAATCAAAACATTAAACAAAATCTTTAAAACATCTTCACTTTATTCTTCATAAACGCTTCTGTCGCTTCAGCTTTTGTCACCTTCATCATCATCCATTCCATTTATTCAGTGGTGTCTACAACACCCCTGAATATGATGGAACCTAATTTAAACCAAGGGAATATTCCCTCAAGAGAACCAGAAACTCCTTCTTTCGGTATGTATGTGCCGCCGCATCCAGATGCACCAACCACCAACTGCTATGACTACGAAGACTCCAATTATGAACAAGATCAAAGAGACCAAAGAGAATCCAAACATTCTCTGTCTTTCAACAACCCAGCTTGGGAAAACAATCCGGCCATACCAAATGTACCACATAAAGTTAGGAGGGTAATATCAAAAATACATCGACCCGATCAACCTTCCACAAGCACATCAAGTAATCATCTCAATGAGGAAGTTAAACGATTAGAAAAACACCTGCAAGAAGCAAAAGACGCTCAAGAGGCATTGAGGATTGCCTTGCGAAAAGAACAAAGAAAAAATGCTGCATGAGAAGAAGCACATCACCATGACAATACTCAGAGAGAAAATCCTAGAAACGAGGAAACACCTAGAGCTACCACTTCGACAGATTTAATCGCGACTCTAGTGCAAAGGATTAGAATCTTGGAAGCAGAACAAGCTACTCCCTAAAAAAGACAAAAGTCCCATGATGATGTTTGAAATTAACAAGACTAGGGGGCATCTCAAAATCACCCTATCTCAACTACTATTCATGAAATGCCAATAATGACATGTGTCTGAATGGGAACCCTCCTATTCAGAACAATCCAACAAATCTGACACTGGGTTATCAAAACCCACCTACAGGGTTATTGAAATCAACCCCTCAATCTCAAAGTGCCTTTCTCGGAGCCTATCTCAAGTATTTGAAAGAACCTCTTGATCAAAACATAAGGAACGTGCAGCTACCTCAACCATTGCCTAATCTCTCGAAATTCAAAGGAGAAGGAGATCCAAATTCACATATTAAAGCCTATACCACTGTGATAAGAGAACTCCTCTCTTAGGATGGGATTGTTGCCAAAATCTTCCTGAAAACTCTCGAAGGCATAGCTCTAGATTGGTACTATCATTTGCCAGAGGCTTCAATTCACTCATTCAAACAACTAATTGGAGAGTTTGTCATGGCATTTGACATGAACAAACTTGTCAAAACAGGGATCAAATAACTCCTCACTGTGAAGCAAGAACCAAATGAATCCGTAGCCCACTTTGTGACCAGATGGAGGCAAGTCCTCTATTCCTCAACTAGTGCTCCAAACATGGATCACTATGAACTTTGCAACCTTTACTTACACGCCTTAAACAAGGATATGAGGGAGGACGTTCAGAAATTGCCCTATAAATCCTATGAAGTAGCATTGGAAAGTGCTTTGAGGATGGACCAAGTCGCCATTGACAATGGCAGAAAGGTCTATGGATCAAACAAAAAGTTAACAAGAGAAGACACTGGGAGTAACTCTCCTGCCATCAAAATTCTTAAAAACAACAGAAATGCAACCACAAATGGGGTGACAGATCAACCCCCTATCAAGAAAGTAAGAGATGATTACAATGGGAGAGACTACTACCCTCCTAACGTAAATGTAATTGACTAACCTACAAACAACAGATACTACCCTAGGGACAATTACCAAAATTGGAATCGCAACAAAAACAAAAATAGAAATGATGGAAGATATGAGAGACCCCCATATGAATTCAATTAGTTTTGTTCTTTTCATAAAACAAGGGGACACAGTACAAAATCCTATAGAGAATACAATCGATTTATAGTGAGGTTACCGGAAGACCAACAGTGGTTGTTCGTAGAAATGTTCTTAAACCCGCAGGAAGTCATGCCAAATAATAAGGGCATAAGACAAACTCAAGCCCTAATAGCCCCACAAAATGCAAACATGAGAATCTATCAAGACCCATTTCCCCCCATTTCCCACGCATAAAGATGCAAAGCCATCAAACCAAAAATAAGTAGCCCAAGGTAGCAACACTGGCATCCCACCACAACTGGGACAAAAAGGTGAAGTTAGGATGATGGGATTAGTCAAGATTTTACACAATGAAGAAGAGGAGGAAGATCATGAGAATGCAAATGAACAAATTAAAGTATATGAAGGTGTCGTTTTAGTAGTGGAACCAATACCAACTCCAATCGGACCTTATGAACTTATCAAAGACTTAAAGAAGACATATGCTCACATTTCATTCATTGACTTGCTCATTAAATCCCCTTCACATCGCTCGACGCTACTAAAAGCAATAGGGTTGAAATATCTTGACCAAATTACACCATCGCCTCATGAGCAGATCAACCATGTGGACTATGACATCAGCCCACCAAATTTAGAACTCAAAGATCCAAGGTTCTTCTTCGGCTTAAAACAGATGCCTTCTGAGGCCGAGTTAACTAAGAAAGGAGACCCTACATTGTACTTACAAGTTTGGATATATGACACTTGCATTAAAAGAACCTTAATTGATGATGGATCCGCAGTGAACATAGTTTCATTCTCCCTTCTAGAAAGGATGGGTTATGGACACACCAATATCACCACTTCATGAGATACTCTGAGTGGGTACGATAATCTAAAAGTTGTCACGATAGGTAAGATTACCCTTCCAGTGACTTTGGGCCCTAAAACCATTTCTACCACATTTTATGTCATAGATAAAGACACGAGATACAATTTGCTCCTTGGAAGACCGTGGATACATAGGATGAAAGCAGTACCATCCACATTATTTCAAGAGGCTCGATTCTTACATTTGGGGAAGGTGTATGTTGCAAAAGGAGACCCAAAACATTTCAGCATGTTGAAGTCAAATGCATCAAACAAGCATATAGGCATTCCCATAGATTATGAACTTCCCACCAACAAATTGACCGTCCCTAGTCCTACACCGTAGTCAATATGCATCAAGTGAATAGAAACTCCAGAGAAAACCATAAATAATGCAGAGATGAAAACTTTAAGGATGAGGTATCATCAAAACCAAAGGGAATTGTTCCCAAGGAAAAGACAATTAATATCATGGAATGGATAGAGCAGAATGGACCTCTCCAATTTCCTCTAGAAGTGCTCATGATCAATTTTCAACCTACCTACAAGCTCTTCCCTTGCATAGGGGAGAAACCTCATAGAACTAAAAGACTAGTGTTCAAAACCACTGCATTAGATTTAAGAAATGCAGACTCACATGCTTTCTTGGATCCTGAGGAAGACAATGGAAAGTTACACTCCTTTGTCACCTTTAAGTGAAACACGTGTCCCCGACACACCAGAAGAAATGGAATCATATGAGCCTCTCACATCAGTAGAGGACTCATACAGACCTTTGACACCCATGAAGACATTCATTCCATTGATAACAAATCAACCAACATAATAGGAATTCTCTCAAGGATACTTATAGTATCCCAACCACAAGAGCAGCCGACCACTTTTGCCTTAGTACAATCAAATGAACTAGGTGAATGGGAAGCACCTCTAGTTCAAATTGAAATGGTCGAAAGACTTCCAGACAAAGACAAGAAAGTGAACATACTTTTCACAAAGAATGGAATATGAGGGTGTTAGTCGACACTGATTACCCTATCATTTTTAAGTTGCCAGGGAGTTATATCGGATATTCCATGGACTTAAGATCAAAACCTAATGGGAGGACAAGTATAAGATTTGTCCCTCTTAATGAGCAAAGGGAGCCACAAAATCCCCTCGAATTATTTGAAATCTGGCAAAATGTCCAAAACAGACAAGATGTGAAGATTTACATGAAGGAACAATTTGACCTATTAGTAGAGTTGTTAAGATTTGATGGAGGCCTGTATTGGATCCCTTCCCATCAACAAATATTTCAGGAATTACTTCATCTCACACTACCAAGGGAAACCACTAAGTTGGAAACAATAGAAGCAAATGGTAAACCCTACAGAATAGGAGAACTTGTCTTAAGAAGAGGTAGCACGAAGAATAAGAAAAGAAGACGAAGAAGAGCTTTTTTAGAAGATTGGAAAGGTCCTTACATGGTTAAAGAAGATGTCAGAAATGGTGCCTATCTCTTGTGCACAATGGAGGGAGAGGAATTTGGCGAAACAGTCAATGCCTTTCACATCAAGAAATACTATGTCTAAAAGCCAAAAAAAATCATAAAACATAAAAATACAAAAAAAATCATAAAAATAAAAAATGTCAAAAAGAGTTTGTTTCTTGCATTTCAGTTTCATTCTGTTCATCTTGCATTAAAGTGAATGACTTACTCTTGTATTATTTTCTTCTCAGTAAGGAGTCTAAGATTTCCTATATATACGTCATCCTTTCAGGACCTAGAGATTCCCCACTATTCACAATCACCATATCCCCCTTCATTCCTAGTGATTCTAATCAAAGCCTAGCTCTTAGCTTTACACTGATCCCAGTCTTAATGAGTCAAGATGTTAGGTCTAAACGAAGTCAGTATTCAAACCTACAGTATACAAAGGAATCTTGCAAGTAGACCTTCCCAGTTCTTCTCTAGTAGTAGAGAAGTCTGACCAGATTACAAAAACTTCAAGTGGCACTAAGCCCCTTATCTTTCCTGGCCAAAAATGTCAGGAGGATCAAAACTCTGAAGGAAGCAATCTAAAATCGAAGTGAATAAAAAAAATGAGTGATCAAAATAAAAGTGTTAAGAAAAGTGAGAATTGAGAGATCAAGCTTGCATATCAAAAGTTCCAAAAGCATTCATTTTCATAAAAGTCAAAATCCAAAAAAATGAGAAAATCAAGTGAGGAAATACAAAAAAAAAGTGAAAAAACAAAAAAAAAAGAGAGAGATACAAAAAAAGAGTGAAAGAGAGAAGATTGTTAAATGTCCTTACTCTTGGGTGGAGATCAGTCTAAACTCAAAGCCTCAAGGGTGACATCCTAACAGAGAAAGAAAGGTACAAAGCACACACACACACAAGCTGAGCAAAACCAAGAGTCTAGTAACCTCTAGGATCATCTTCTATCTAGGGACCCTTGTTCTTTCCTACTTATCCTTTACCCCAGGTCTATCTTGCTTTCCATCTATGATCTAAGTCTAGCGAACATCAAAAAAGTTTGTTACTTATCTAAAGTCGAAAGCTTGTCAGATTGTCTTATCTAGATAAGGATCAGTGTTTAGCCTTTAGCAAAGCCCAAAATCAGAAGCACTCCATTTTCACTTCTGCTTCCCACTTGAGTTCTAAATCCCATCTCACATCCTTGAATAGGTCTCTTATATCAGGACAACTCACAATCCCCTAGATTGAAAATCATACTAAAGAGCAGTCATGTTGTTTGTTCCACATTGCATTCATACCAAAAAAAAAAAAGGTCTCAAAGAAATAAAGTCAATGTCATAGCTCATGACATTCAGTATAAGTAAAGGTTTCATTTTTAGCATTTCTTGTGTTCTTGCATTAGCATATCGTAAACTGCATCTCATATATATGCCATAAAAAAATACAAAAACATGTCATCGTTATCATACTTGCATTATTAAGAGAGTTGAAACGTCAAAACATAATCAAAAAGTTCTAAAATGTCCAAAATGCACAAGAGATGAGTACAAATCCGATGGATGAAAACCATAAAAAGATGAACTTTCATAGATATATTCGAAGTTTACATATACAAAGAGTATCAAAGAGAGGACAAAATGCTCTCAAGGGAAATAGAGGCTCCCCATGCAAGGGGGCATGATTGAAAAAGAAGAAAAAGTAATATCAAGGTTAGTACCCTCCAACAGAACCATCAGGACTTCTGCTCCTCTGCCTATTAGTGCCGCTCGTCGCTCCATGAGACCTATGGGAGCGAGGCATCCTGCTATGAGCGTGTGATTGTGAAGGCCCCACCGTACTAGCATCTCGTCATCCAAAACTAAGACGAGCCATCTCCCGGAGCACCTGATTGTCACCCTCAAGGGTGTGAATCTCGGCCTTCAAGTCTGCACTCGCCTAACATCCATAATAGACAGGAGCAAAAATGTCGGTGTGTCACCTGGCAGTAGGGGTCATACCAGGATCAGCCAAGAGACTCTCTCAAGTCTCTTAGTGAAGGGGCATCCAAATGAACATTAACCTCATCAACAAAAGCCCTCCACTCTTCGACATTACCTGCAAAGTGAACCAAAGGAGAAAGATATGTTAGTTCCTCACAAAAAGGAAGAAAAGAGGAAGGACAAAAGTGCAAAAAATGATAAACAAAAGTAGACTCACGCGGATCACCAGGTTGCCAGGTAGGGTCAAACTGTCACATCACCTCATCAGGATGAGGAGGTCTAGGAATCATGGACGGACCATCATCCGCATCATTTGTATCATCAAGATCCTCATCCTGTGCATCCTCGAGTAGGCCCTTGTCTGACGAATCATCACCATCAGGAATATAGTCCTCGTCAGTAGATTCCGAGTCCTCAACCACAATGAGTGCTCAGGAAGGAGTCCCTCTCCCTCCCCTCTATCCTTCTCATGAAGATATAGGAACTCTGGTAATGAAGACTCTAGTAGTCAAGGGAGTCCAATTAACTATCCTTTGACCTGCCTCGCCCATCTCCTGAACGGACCTATAACAAGTAGACACTGGGGGCAAATCCTTAGGGAAGTCCTCGCCAAACTGTTGTAAGACACACTCAACGTGGTGAGCCTCGACTAGACCATTTTGATCTAAAACCTTGGACACCCCATGACAGTACTCTCTGATGTCACCATCCCAAGCCCAAGCTCCCTCCATATCAAGGTAAGGATCAAAGATCATATCCTCATCTGTGAGAGTAGCCACAGTGTGCAAAGAAGCATCAAAATGACCCACCTGCATCCATCTAGCTTTTGTCGGTAGTCGTCTGTTAGGAATCAGAACAAGCTTTTGGGAGGGCCTAATTTTCTCAAAAATCCAAGCCATAATCAAGGAAGAGTGGCCAAAAGTAAGAGCCTCTTGTCGTGCAATGCGATAGAAGTCCTTGTATACAATGGCCAAAATGTCTGACCCCCAAGCATAGACCTTGCCCTGCTAAAGACCATGTATGATGGGTGCCCAACACCATCTCAAGCGAGCTGAGGCCTTGTCTCTAGACAACCTCAATGCAATCAAACTAATTAGGAACTGCCTCAAGAGAGGAATGTGAAGTCGTGGCATGGAAGTAAGTTGGACCCCTATCTGGTCCTCGGGGTGACTAACCCCCGTGAACTCTGCCCAAGATGCCTTGTCCTCAAAGGATTCGCTAGCAAGAAGGATGAGAGGATGTCCTCTCACAGGAACTCCAAGAATACGATAAACATCAAACAAAGTGATAGTCCACTCTCCTGAAACCTGTGGGAACCTAAAAGTGTTCCTGTCTGCATCCCAATAAGTCAGAATGTTGCAACATATGTGTGACACGGGATGAATAACTGGCACATGACAGACTCTAGCTAAGCCTGTTCTCCTTAGAATAGCATGGTCCTCATCACTCAATGAAGCAAACATCTCTAAGAGCCACATCTACTCTCGACAGGCATTCCATCAAATGCACATGTCCTGCAAATCAAATAAAAAAAAATTTAGATTAGATCTCATAAACTCGCAAAATCTTAAAAATCATAAAACTTGCAGAAAATCTCACACAAAAAGGTGTATAACCCCTCAAAATTGTAATAAACTGACGAATATAGTAATCAAATTAAGTTAGATCAGAGTGAGACGAATGTCAGAAAAATACCAAATTTCAAGTAGAATCTACCCAACAGGGTTGCCCATAGGATCTCCCCCCAGGTGACCCTGTTGTCTGTAGGATCTCCCCCCAGGTGGCCCTGTTGCCAAACAGATCTCCCCCCAAACGACCTGCCTAACAAAAGGGGCGACCCTAAGTAGAGATCCCTCAAACTAAGAATGCCCTAAAATCTTCGTTTCTCAGCTGATTTCAAAAAACAAAAGACCTATCCTACTCTAAATGACGAAAAAGGGACAATGCAACAAGAAGAATTGCCAAAAACATACCATTTTAAGAGATTTTTCACAAACTTCAACCTAGGGTTTAGAAAAGGTTTTCACTATTTGTGTACCCAATTTTCCACGGCTGAAGAAGGGGTGGCCATCTTCGTGATCTTCCCGACGATATCTTCCTAACGACTGTTCACATGATCGATTCTGTTACCGATTCAATCCGATCTCACAAATTTGTTTGCTTTGTTTGCCCTTAGCTTAGTTTGTTTTATGCATCTTTGGTGCATCATTTTGCGTGCATTCATTCCTACAAGTCTCACTGACAAAGGCAAACAACTATTTGAACTCGAACGATCTATGGTAAGTTCATCATTTCAGTTTTCATTATCTATTTTGATATATTTAGATGCTAGACTAATACTAGTTATTGCAGGTACAATTACGAGAAAATCAACAATAGGTAAGGCCTAGTTCGGGAATGGTACCTATCCTTCGTGTAGACTACCATCCCCGAGGGGGCAAATATGTAAGCACAAAAATGACGCACAGCCTCCATGAGGACCCCTATGATGATTTTAATCCTTGTCACGTACATGTAAGCATGGAATAATGTCCTCTAAGTAGTAGACCTCTTGGTGACGTGTCATTTCTTTTGTCTTGTGTTGTTTCTCCTTTATCGTTTTCCCTCTCTCTGTCGTCGACGCTTTTCGACACTTTTGTGACACTTGTCGATTTGTGTTTTCTAAGATTTCAACCCTATTCCTAAGCCTTGTAAGCATCTTGTAGGTGATTTTTCACCTTTACCCTATGTTTTTCATCCTCTCCACCCCCTAGAAACCTTCTAAAGGTCCCCCTATCCATCTCCAACTTTTGGTTTTTAGTTTCACTCAGCCTCTTTTTAGTTCATTACAGGTTATATGATAAAATCATACCTTTAATGGTCAATCCTAGAAACCCGCACGAAAGAGGTATAGATGGTCTGTCAACCATCTGGAGCTCTTCTAGTAATACTACAAAGTTAACAGCCCCAAAGATTGTCAGGCATAAAGACATAAAAATGCCAGAAGAATGGGCTATGGAATTATGGGAACAAGATAACCTCACTGAGGTTGAACAAGACAGAAATCCCCAGTTGAAAGGAATTTCACTGGAAGAAATAGATGACCAGGCTGTGATAAAGTTTGGAAGTTCTGACATAAGAGTTCAGAGACCCCTCTTGCGAGGCAAATCTTCATCTTCCAAAGATCTATCTAGGGATATACCATTTAATTATAATGAGCCTAGTCCATCTGTTTTGCCAAAAACTCAAAGTGTTCGTTTGCAACCCTCTCAAGGTTTTGAAAATCTATTCCGAATACCTTCAGTAAGTCAACAGTCATCCTTCCAAAATAAATCAATAAATCCACATTGCAGTCATTCCAAATATTCCATCTTACAGAATGGTTTATACCAGTGTGAAGATTGTTCCTTTGTCTTCCCACCTAAAACTGCAAAGCTCAGAATGATGACTAGTGTTAAAATGTTTTCGGAATACTCTGTTGCTATGCCAGAAAATAGTATCTCTGTCGTAGATACTCAGGTTGTGGAAAACCCTGGTGGTGCTTGTACAATACCAGGTCGTATACCACCATTTTATGATTTCATGTTACTAGATACCTCTGGCAAGTATAAAGCAAAATGCTGGCCTTTACATGTCACTCCTTTAGGTGACAATGCCCCGAGTCAGAGTCATCTGTTAAATTGGGCAAATCTTTGTCTTAGGAAATCCTTGTTGCTGCAAGAAGATCGCCGTATCTTGTCCCTATTATTTCCAAATCTCCCCCGAGAGATCCTACTTTGCAAGTGGACATTTGGATTCTTGCACATGATTGACCTATTTCTAGGGTAAGTCACCTCATTTTCATCTTCTCTACCATCTCCCATCATGCATTTCCTCTTAGACCCCTTTATTTCCAGATCTCCCGTCGAGCGACCTTTAAAAAGCACGATCTTCCCTAGGAGACCTGGGGTCACCCCCCAGGCGACCCTACTAGTGAAAGGGGTGACCCTATCGCATTTCCAGCCACGAAAAAACTCAAGTTTCTAACTCGAAATAGCTCTATTTTTGCCCATTTTTCTTCTAGTTCGCATGATTTTTGATACCTAATACGGAGTTGATTATTTCATGCACCCATACATGCATAATTAGCTCCATTTGATCTAAATTTAACAACTCATTCTCTCTCATGCATTCTTCCAACTCCAATTCGTCTTCAGTGATAAGCTATTATTGGTTTATCACTCCCTAATCAACTGAGTTCACTGGGTAATCAATCTAGTTCAATCCCTAACCAATCCTTGTTAACTCTTCAATCAATTGAGTTAACTTCTCAATCAATCCCCTTCTTCTACCCTATAAATACCCCCCTCCCTCAAGCATAAAGGGAGGCAAATTCATTGTGCACACAACTCTAGCTAAGTTCTTGCTCTCCAATCAACATTCTCATGCTCACACAGGACGAAGGGCCCTTTTACTTGTTTATTGTTCATCAAGATTTCACATAAATCTCTTCAAGCATCGTTACACTGCTTCAATCAATGCCATTGTGCTCGTCAAAAGCTCTCATTGAGCTCTCTTAAGCTTCTACAAGCTTCTTTTGCTTCTTTGTGTTGTCTTGTCATCAAGAGGTCTTCCCACTACTTCAAGAGGATACGAGGTTACCATCAAGGATTTTTGAGGGTAGTGGAGTCACACAAATTTTCTCTATTTCAGGTTCCTCTGTGCTTTTTGTCAATTGGTAGTAATTAGAAAATTGAAATTGTTCTTGGGATTAGTAATTTATTGTTTTTTCCTTGATAGAAGGGTTAGATCTAGCATTTTAGAAGTAATTTGCATTCCTAGTTTAATTCAATTACTTGCAATTTCCTTTTCTAGATTAATTGTTTTAAAACATTTGAAAACCCCGAAAACATAGAATAATTGCATTAGGTTAAATTCATTTTAGTTGCATTCATATTTCCCTTCCTATATTAAAAAGCATCTTTATTTCCAAAAATACCAAAAAAGCACAAAAACAAGTTTGCACTTCATATAGCTTTGCATGCATAAAAATATAGAAAAGAACAAAAACATGATGCATTTAGATAACTTGCAAACCCTTGATACTATCACAAGGTCAACAAAAGTCAATTCACAAATTAACCCTAGGTCAACCAAAACCCTAGGTCAAAACCTTAAATCTAGTCAAGGTTAGTCTACATACATTTATCTCTTATCTTGGCTCATGAATGTGCCTAGGGTTAAGACGTGAGTAGGTGAGGACAGTCCTCAGTGAGATTGAGGAAAACCATCCGCGACCACAACATGAGACATTTACCTTGCCACAACAAGATCCATTTGTCCTCCTATTGATAGAAGAACATAGACAAACTCAAATACAATGTGCAATCATTCAACAAATTGAAAGACAAGAAGCCATCAACGAAAGTAACAGCTGTAGACACTAAAAAATGTCCATGTCTCGACATAACACCTTGTCGACATGATCTTGTTTGTTTTTCCCTAAGTCCTAGGCCCTAGGCCATCCAACCTCATCCCACTTAACCCATTTATCCCTAGGTCCTAGTTCATCTTAATCACATTTGTCTAACTTAATCACCTTCCTGATTGATTAAATAAACCCACTTTATTTAATTAATCCCACTTGATCACATTCCAATTAACTAAATAAATCCCATTTGTTTAGTTAATAATCCCCCCTCACATGTCTCACATAATTCAAATTAAAATTTTGAATTATTCCCTCACCTTTCATCTCATTGCGACACATGTCGCATGTCTCCATCATCCACTTAATGCCTTCACATGTCAAACTAATTCAAATGTAATATTTGAATTAGATTCCCTTTATTCTCCATCGCACACTTGTCATGTGACTAAAATCCCTCTTTGAGTGGGAAACCCTAATCCAACCCTAATTGATCTCGACCGTCCATATCCTCCAACATAACTCTCAATCACAACCATTCCATCCAATCAGCCATATCCTATAAACCTAGCCTCTCTTGAGCCATTTGAAACGAATCTTCTTCTAGCATCCTTACTTTGTCAAATTTTCCTCTCAACCCATAATCCATCTATCTTGCATTCATCCAATCTCTATCCTATCGTTATGCTGCTAAATCAAGCAATCAACATTCATCTCTATGGGTATAGCTAGAATGTTCATGGGTGCAACATTCTTCACCTTATCAATAGATCGTGAGTCGATATGAGGGTTTGCAACTGTCGACCGAAGCCCTAAAACCCTAACGCCACCTGCAAGCACCTCTTGGTCACCACCTCTTGGTCTTGTTGCCTCTAACTCAAAAGCATCGATGAGGAGTTTTCCTTCGCTTGCATTTTAGCCGCCACTAGAAACATCACCATCATCTTTGGAGGTGTCGACTTCTCTATCGCCACCGTCGAAAGTTGAGTCACCGCTTGTTGTCGCTGCCCCTACAGTACCCATCCTCCATTTGTTGCCCCCTTCGAATCCTCCTACTCACCGCTCATTACAAAGTCACCACTTCTCATCTTGCAGTCGCCACCGCTTGGCATAAACCCTAACACCACCACCACGGTAGATAAAGAACTGTCAGCCTCACATCTCCCTGTCACCACCATTTAATCACTTGACCTCTACTTAATCTCTGTTATGCCCCATTATTGGTGGTAATCCTGGGCTGCTGTAGTCCCTAAGACCCACTGTCGACATCCTTTAGTCTTTGCTCCACTCTTTCAAACTCTGCGCTACCTTCAAACTCCACCCTGGCTCCACCTCCGTCGCCGGCTCCAAAACCCTAAACTAGTAACAAACCCTAAACTGCCAATCGTAGTTGTCTATCGGGCCTTAATCCCAAGCATGCGACTGTCTCCATTTCTAGTGATTAGGGTTGGGGTCTCGGTTAGGTAGTAGCCCACGATCCCCCTAGCTATCAGAGGTGGGGGCTATAAAAAAAACCCCCTTTATATATTTAAAAAAGAAAAAAACTTCGAGCCCTTGGTCATATCAGTGACTAGGGGCCTATTTCACCCTAACCGCCCAATCTTAACCACCAGCCCAAACTGCGTTCATGTGACCACATTTCACCTGACTGTCAGCAGTTAGCATCAAACTGCTAGTTAGCCTCTTGTGCTTCCTACATGCTAAAGGAGGCTATTATTTTCAAATTTTCATAGCTTGGCCATACGGAGGCAAAATTCAGCAAACAAATAGTCGTTGGAGAGAGGATTCAGAGCACTTCACAACGATATAGGTTTTATTAGGTGACTGTATCGTTTTGCCCATTTTTTCCTTAGTCAAAGTCAAACATGCATGAAAACTTCAAACACACATAACTTTTGTGTTTTTGATCCTTTTTTCAGCGATTTTTTTTTTGAAATTGCTTACAATTTCATGTAGAATCTGGTCATGCAATTAATTTATTTGTATCAGTTCATCTACAGTAGATTTTATCAAATTCTCAATTTTCGTATAAGGGTCTTCTTGGCTAGTCTACTTGTTTCTTTCTCAATTTTGTGGCTTGCAGGTGACCTTACGGGGCTGGAACAACATCAGCATCAGCATCTACAACAAATTGGATAGTGAAACAATCAGGTGTATCCATTTCATTTTTCATTTGATCAATCAATCTTGTTTGCCTACACATTTATATTTGGGCTTAAAAAGAATATTGCTTTAGCAATCACATCAAAAAAACTAGGCTAAAATTAACCATTGTCTTCAATCACACATATTGACTTTGAGTTAAACAAGAACAAGTGTCTTCATTTCTTGGTGAAGTTGCATGTGATTAGTGGTGTGTATGCTCTTCTCACGCGCTTCGTGCGATCTTGAGAATCAAAAACACCTCCTATCCATTCAATTTTCACACACACACACACACACACACACACACACACACATTTCATTTTCTAAGGGTTAATTTACAAGTGTGAGTGTGAGTCAAGTGTGTGTGTGTGTGCTCTCTCCTCGCACTACAAGGTGATCTTGGAGATTAAAAACACCTCACTTGGTTCGCTTTCATTTACCCTTCTTAGGAGGCCTACTTGGAGACACACCACTCCAAGGGATGACCTCATACGAGGTTGAATTGAAAGACACCCTCAGTGGGAGTTGGAATCTTGTCACTCTTAGCTAAGCCCCAAAGAACTTTATACCTTTGGGAAGTGAAGGTGAAGTGTGGGTTACCCCTTTCTCCCGGCTGTGTGGCAGGATTTCACTTTTAAATTCCTAGTCAACCTTGTGTAAACATAGCCCAAAAACCTAATTGGTCATACCATATTTCAAACTAGACATTAGGGCTTGTTGATGTGTCTTCCATGTGTGCTTGTTTAACCATCATTACATTTCATTTTCAAAATCCACAATTGCTTATGTGTCTTGCGTGAGTGATTCATGTTTGTAGATGTGTGATCATTTGATTGAACATTGCCGAATCAAGCTAAACATCACAAACATCAAGACAAGTCATTCAACTCATTCCTCCCAACACATTCAAATCCAATCACATTCATCCTAATCACCCATTCTCAGCCACTTAATTCCTAACCATATCCAAGTCACCATAAGTCAAACCCTAATCATTCCAAACCACCTTCTTTCTAATCAACCCCTAACCATCCTAATCATCCCTAATCATTCCATATCAAACTGTAATCATATCCAAGTCATCATCCCAACAAATCAACATCATCTAATCATCCTAGTCATTACACATTATCCAATCATTCCAAGCCAAATCACATCCCAACTACTTTCATCCCAATCCAAATCCAAATCAATCCAATAAAAAATCAAGACCTTAGTTGATCATCATCAACCGCTTTCCAAACTTACTTGAGATCATTAGTCTATCTTAAGTAAGTCAACCAATCAAATCAATCCAATCAACCCTCTATTACTTAAGTGCCATTAGTCTACCTTAAGTATAGAGAATCAATCCAATCAACCCTCTTACTTGAGATCATTAGTCTATCTCAAGCATAGAGAGCCATCCATCAAAAGAAAACAAATCAAATCATCCTAAGGTCTTGAAATTTGATCCCAATCACTCCACATCATCACCTACATTTCTCATTTAAACCAATTTCATCCCAATCCATTCATCGTAATCACCTCAATCCAAGTCATCCCACCTTGTTATCCCACATCACCCTTACCATTATCCTAAATCATCCTAGTCACCTACCGTAATAATTCCACCATCATTCATCCTAATTCCTTCAAGTCATCTAATCTCATCATCGTAGTCATCTTTGACATCCTAATCATCATCACCATAATCCTCATCATCCAAGTAAAAACCCTAATCATTTCTAGTGATTACACATTATCAAATCTCCATCCAATCAATTCTCCACATCTATCACTTTTAAACATGGACAGGGCATTTCTAAACAACACCTATGAGAATGATCCTTATGGCACCAAACGAATGCTTAACCAACTTAGGCAACTTAGTTGGTTATATAGAAAGGAAGAATATCCTGTGTCACCACAACATCAACAATTCCCACAACATCAAGTCCTAGGCCAATATCAACGATCCCACATTCCATCACAAGCCCAACAAGCACATAATCCAAACACTAATGCCACCACATCCATACCACAAATCACCCTCACTATTCCTAGAAACACCCCAAATGCAAGTCTTCCATAAGTCTACCATCCAACGATCCTAACTCCATTGCCATCATATCCCAACTGCTTTCTCAACAAACTTCCAACATCACCCAATGTCCACAACAATCCACTTCACAAAACCTTTCACCTACAAATCCTATCAGGCCACCTCATCACCAAACCTTTCCACATGGCAATCAAATGTCCTTACAAGAACAACATGCAAGCCCAAATGGCCCTATGTACATAAATCAATCAAGTCCAAGTTATCATATGCAAGACCTAAAATCCTTTGACAAGGGAGAAACTTACCTAGAAAGTGCCTCCTTTGAGTCACCTTCACCATCCAATCATATGCCAACACATGATCCAACGAGTCCCATCCCAACACCTTTATCAAGCCCTTCATTGCCTTCAGCACCTTCATCCCCATGTTCCACTAATCCTTCATTAAAAGATTCCATGGAGATACTTTTAGAGAAATTGGTCCAAGCAAATTTGATTGAGCTGTACCCGTTCAAAGCATATTCTCCATTTATGATTAAACCTAGAGGGTATAATGAAAACCATTATTGTGCATACCATAGGTATAGGGGCCATACCATATCCACTTATGTCTGATTTCAAAGATTGGTCAAGAACCTAGAAGATTATGGTAAGATTATCTTGGATAAAACCAATCCCTCTAATTCCATTATCTTTCCATCTAGCCCAAGTCCCAATCCATCTAATCCTATTATCCATCCAATTAGCCCTCAATCTAATCATGATCCTAAGCCTCCAATCCTATCTACTATTATCATCCATCCACTATATTGCTGACTCACCCATACCCTTGCAAAGGATGTGATCCATTGGCTACTAGCAAAGAATAAAACATTGCCATGTCATCAAACACCTATTCTTGATTCCCCCCATGAGTCTTTAAACACTTTGTCTAATCTTCTAACCCCATCATGTGATCTACGAGCTATCAAGCTTATTAAAGATCCTTCCACTTCCATTCAAGCAAGTCAAGAGGTATGTTAAGAGTTTAATCCTAATCATGTGAAAACATTAAGCCCTAGTCCTAATCAAGAACAAATCACTTCCATTTACCCTATCCATAACATGTACCTTCTGTATGATCAAGATGATACCTATGAAGAACCTATCCATGAACAACTTGATCCTAGTCATACCCCCACAACTATCCATGAACAAGACACCCAAGACCTACATGCTCCATCTAATGGAAGTCTTGTTGACTTACTTTAGCATTCAACCTGTTTCATGGCCTTCATTCAAAGCAAAGAGACCTCTCCACCTAGCCATGATCCCACAATGTCCACTTGTCATGATGAGACATGTGCCTCCAAAGCAAACATAGAAGATCAAACAAATAATTTAGATCCCAATGAACATAAGCAAGATCCTAATCATCCTTCCACATCCACCATTTATCCCATTTCAAATCCACCATGTCCTACTAGTCTATCTGCATTCATTCATGAGTGTTCCTCCTTAGAACACCAACAACCATTATCCACTTTACCTTCTCCATCCAATAATCAACTCAAGTCTAGTGTCCAAACTACACCTAGTCCCATTGTCAATCACATGCTCAAAACATGAATTATCAAGGCAAAGGTTTAGGCCTACACGAACAAGGTATTTTAGAGACAATCCATGTCAAGGTCCCTCCTCGCTCATTTGGCCTTGGATACACACCCCAAGGTCAATAATCTAACGATGTTGGTACTTCTTCCACACTTCCTAAATCCACTTACTTCCATCATAAACCCCATCATATTCCTAGAACATACGTTGCCATTCCACCTCCCTCATCCTACAAATGTCAAAAGCATGTGACCATTCATCTTCCACCATCCACTTTACCTC
This sequence comes from Cunninghamia lanceolata, assembly GCA_027924645.1. Lineage (NCBI taxonomy): Eukaryota > Viridiplantae > Streptophyta > Pinopsida > Cupressales > Cupressaceae > Cunninghamia > Cunninghamia lanceolata. The sequence continues at coordinate 913,158 of BSBN01001465.1, read as the reverse complement.
CACTCCTTCCAACTCTTAATATCCCTCCATCCACTTTGCCACCATTGCTACCAACACCCCCTTACCCAATCATTCATAAATACCCTAAATATCCTAATCATGACCAACAAATGCACACATTGTCCGAACATAAAGCTTCCACTCATTTCATTTGCCACATGGGATTCAAAAACAAACATTTGGATGCCTCCTTACATAAAGCCAAAAATCCTAAGGGTCCTAATGCCTTAGGAAATCAATCCAAAAATTCAAAGCAAGGTACCTTCAAATATCCATCCACGCCCATACCTCCAAAAGCAAAGTCAAAAACTAAAATGATATGGGTCCCTAAACAAAAATCAATCAAGTCAAATGAGGCATCCACCTCCCAAAAATCCCAACCATCCTCTTTGATTCAAAAATTCCATTCCATTCAAAAATATCAAATTTCTCCATCCCACATGAAAAGCAAAAATAAAAAACATACTAAGTCCATGTGGGTTCCAAAAGTCCTAAATCATCCATCTCCTAAGCAAACACCACCATTGCTTCTTACACCACCATCCAATCAAAAGCTTCCATGTTTAACACAATGTGTGCAACTATTGGTCATGATTCCTTTTCATACCTCCATCACTCCATCATTCACTCATTATCCTACATATTTCCCCCATCACCTTCCTATGGTCCATGCTTTTGCATAAGTCCATCATAATCTACATCATAATCCACTTTTGATCCCTTCCTAATCCACTATCTACCTAATCCATCTCACTTTCATGCCATCTCCCTACCAACATCTTGAGCATAATGACTTGACATGGTCCATTTGTGATGACATCCTTCTCTAATGGGACTATCACCTTCATGGAACTAGACACGTGAGTCCCTCATATCCATATTCCACCTATCTTAATAAAAAAAGTCAAAAAAGAACAAATTTTTTTTTTTAAAGTGAAGAGAAATCCTTTCGTCCAACGGTGAAAACCTGGCAAAACAGGTGCCTTGGATAAGTACCATGATGAAAACCTGGCAAACAGGCATCATGTGTAGGTTGATCTTCTATCCCACTTACACTTGGGGGCACCTTGTCTCATCCTACATATCATTTTCATATCTTATCCATTGCATACACATTCCTATCATATCAAACCCATCCATACTCCCTTCCTCTTTTGATCTTGATAAAGATTGGGGGCACAATGTTGACAAATGTTTTGGGTATCTCTTGACATACCTTATCTTGACATTATCCTATCATCCCATCCAAACCATCCTATCATTATCCTCTTTCCATTACCCATTTTTCCATCCTTTCCAAACGAACCCTATCATCCAAGTCATAAGCTTTGTCATGTCAAATCCTATCATCCTATTGCCTAAAGCATTGTCCTGAAAAATCTTAAATTTACTACCTAGACTATGGGGCATGTTATTCCTATGCAACATAGTCCTTGGAGATCACATCCTCGCTCTCCTACACATACATCCATTCCATTCCATAGCCTATCCTTTTACCCTATCCATTTATCATGATCCTTTCATCCATCCACTATCGTCCATCCTATCCATTTATCATGATCCTTTTGTCCAATCCCATTCATTCCCTTGCACCTAGACTTGGTTTCCCTTGTCATTGGTATCTAGCATACAAGCTACTCAAATTGTAAATCCATTGACATTCAAAAATACAAAATACAAAAAAATGGAAATATTTCCAAAAATCCCCCCAAAAAAAACCAAAACATTTCAAAAATCTAAAAAAATCAAATATATCCCAAAACCCCCCAAAAAAAAAATATTTCAAAAATCCAAAAAAACCAAAATATTCCCAAAGATTAAAAAAAAAAATAAAAAATCCAAGCAAAAATCAAATCATCAAATCAACCATCCAATCTATCAAACAATCAAAAGAAAATCAAATAACATCATTCAATCAATCCCAATCAATCCATAATTTGATCAATCCAATCCATACCATCCCATCAATAAAACACAAAATTAGAACTACATCTCCTCTTTATCGTTACGTGCCTTGATCCCATGGACACAGGTATGTAGGCAATCTGGGATATGAAGGAAGTACCTAGATTCAGGTACAAGATGATATTCCTCTTTCTTCTTTCATCATTCTTCTATCATCTATCTTCATCACTTCATCGATCATTTCATCAATCTCCATCAAATCCAAACTTCCATTCATCCTTATCAAATCAATCCAAGCAATAATCCAAATGCAAGTTATCCTTTATCCATACCAATTAAGCTAATCAATTGTGTCAAATTATCCAATCACATCCTTGGTCTTGATCCTAATCTTGTTGTAAGCCAAATCAATCAATCAATCATCATCATCAATGGGATATATCGTTCCCACATCCTTGTGTTGATTGAGGGATATATCATTCCCCGCCATGACAACATTGTCAATCAATCAATCATCAATCCAACAATCAATCATTGGTTTACAACTTGACAGGGGCAATACCTTGTTTGTTTTTGTATCATTTGTACATGCTTGCTTGTGTGTGTTATATTTTTATCTTGCATTTGTATCACATCGGAATCCAACCCAGCTAATATTCATATCTTGTATCTAGACAAGGTTGTATTATGCTAGGGCACAAGACACATCGTCACCTTGGTCCTTATACCTTGGTGCATAACGTGTAGTGCTATATCAAACATCATGGTTGCTCACTTTCATTGCAACATATCACATCCTTCCATTTCTTCTATCCATTCCCTTATCTTTCTTCCTTAGCCCATCCATTTCATTTCGAGAGCCTACCCATGTTTGTCCAACCTGCCTATCCTCTCTAGGGGGCATCATCACCCTATCCTTTTCCTCTATCTGTTTCTTTAACTTCTTTGAAATGATGTTACTCGACTTAAATCTTATCATCTCGCAACATCATCTCAAAGAGGGGCAAAATGTAGACACTAAAAAATGTCCATGTCTCTACATAACACCTTGTTGACATGATCTTGTGTGTTTTTCCCTAAGTCCTAGGCCCTAGGTCATCCAACCTCATCCCACTTAATCCCATTTATCCCTAGGTCCTAGTTCATCTTAATCACATTTGTCTAACTTAATCACCTTCCTGATTAATTAAATAAACCCACTTTATTTAATTAATCCCACTTGATCACATTCCAATTAACTAAATAAATCCCATTTGTTTAGTTAATAATCCCCCTTCACATGTCTCACATAATTCAAATTAAAAATTTGAATTATTCCCTCACCTTTCATCTCATTGCGACACATGTCGCATGTCTCCATCATCCACTTAAAGCCTTCACATGTCAAACTAATTCAAATGTAATATTTGAATTAGATTCCCTTTATTCTCCATCGCACACTTGTCATGTGACTACAATCCCTCTTTCAGTGGGAAACCCTAATCTAACCCTAATTGATCTCGACCATCCATATCCTCCAACATAACTCTCAATCACAACCGTTCAATCCAATCAGCCATATCCTATAAACCTAGCCTCTCTTGAGCCATTTGAAACGGATCTTCTTCTAGCATCCTTACTTTGCCGAATTTTCCTCTCAACCCATAATCCATCTATCTTGCATTCATCCAATCTTCCATCTACCAATCCCTATCCTATCGTTATGCTGCTGAATCGAGCAATCAACATTCATAATTTTGGGTATAGCTAGAATGTTCATGGGTGCAACATTCTTAACCTTAACCATGGATTGTGGATCATCTTGAAGGTATATTGCATTTGTTCTTTGCATTTTGTGTTGATTTCCTTCATGTTTATTTTCATGATTTCAATAGCTTACCCACACAAAGGTGGAACAATAGAAATCCTAACAGATGAAGAGTAACTAGTGACCCTTCGGGTCATAGGGTTATCTCTACAACAACAGTCATTGAACAAAACATCTACATTAGCACACAACAACAAAGGCCTCAGGAAGTGCCGACCCCTCTTCGCGAAGTCTAGCTCTCCAACGAGTCAGACCCCCGCCGTGTCTCGCCTCCTCTCGACTGGCTACTCCCATGAGAGCGAGAGTGACGTGGCAGATCACCCTGTGGCAAGGAGGGAAGGGTTTGTGTGCATGCCGAAATCTGACCCAACAGCCCCAGGCAACCGAGGCCGCGATTTTGAGCGTACAGACATAGTTAATGGTGAATCACTAGGGAAGCTTGGACATATAGCAATGTATCTCAAAAATTTCAAGCGTGAAATTGATGATGTTTATAAGAGACTAATAGATGCAGACATAATGATAAATAAGTGGAAACTTCAGGCAAACATTACTTGTAGACCAAGTGTCAAGATTTTAACTCCCATCATTACTAGGTACAGGAGTTACAAGGTGAATGTGAGAGCACAGGTGGACTCAACTGCTACTAGTGAACATGACACGGAAAACGAAGCGACTCAAGAGGAAGACCAAACTGCTACCACGTGATGACATTTCTTATTTTTAAGTTATTTCTTTAAACATGCTCTGTATACTCTTGTGGCAAAAGACTTATTATTTTATGTTTTAAATCAGCTGTCCCTAAGAAGTTGTTATTATTTCAAAGACAGTTATTTTATGACAAGGTTATACATACTAAGCCTGTCGATGCATTTAGGATCTTTTGGCAAACTTTGTATTGTTGATAGGTCAATTTTGTGTTACTCTATATTTCAGTTATTTTCAATATATGAATGGAAACTTGAGGAGTTGATTTATGAAGTCATAAACTTTGTGTTATGGTGGATGAATTTCTATTCTTCTTATGTATCCTTTTGAATTTTCTTTTATTAAATTATTATCTATTAATTTTTGTTAATATGAATCGTTCCTTCATTGACACTTGTCTCTATTCCAGAGACTTTATGTAGAAAGATGGGTGTGTCAGAATTGCAACTCGAGATGGAACTGATGTCGTTGATCTCTGATACTGAATATCCATCGATCTAAATGTACATATTTTTTTAAGCTATAAATTCGCCAAGTAAATTAATCATTATAATTTAGCATTTGATATTTTCACTAGCCACATTAAGATTTTTCAAAAAATTGCCAGCACATTCGCCAAATAATTTATTTTATATTTTTGAATATCTATATAATTCGCCAACGATTTTTTTTTTTTCAAATCTATATACAATTCGCCACCAAAAACACCAATGTTGACAAATTTGAAAAAAATTGCCAATGATTTTTTTTTTTCAAAAATAGGCATAGATTCGCCAACATTTTTTTGGCCTCGGGCTAGGATTCACTAGGATTTTATAGGTTTTTTTAGGGGGGTTCCTTAAAGTTATCCTTGCTTAACGGGCATGTTGAAAACTTACCCATCCAGTGTGTTGCTTGTTGGGATAACATGAAGGTTCGTATTGGAGGGGTGGGTTTTGAAAATTTGGAGGAGGTAATTGGACTTTATACGGGCATGTCAATAAAATGCAAGAAGTAGAAGAGACAAAGCAAAATCCTAGACCCTAAAAGTCTTGCCATTTTCTTGAAGGAGGGATAAGAGTTGTTTAATCTGCAAGGAGGGTTTGATCATGAGAAGCTGATAAATCCTTGGGACGAGGTATGTTTTATGATAATGAAATATTTCACGCTTGAAGGTCGTTTCAAAAGGTCTTACCACTACCACTTTGTGTTGCTTAACCATTTTAGGCGCAATCTTTTGATTACTTTCCTATTTTATCTCCTTTTTTATGAAATATGTTATAGTGATTCATGCTCAAAACCCTGAAAATCTCTTAATCCCGCTGCATTAAGGGCTTATCTTTCGGCTCTACAAAATCCATCTAGCTCTCTGTCCCCCTAAACCCATTGTTGCTAACTTGGTTGATAGCCCATATGTGAGCTCCCCTTCACCTGCTAGAGGTAAAACTAAGCATGGTATTGTGATTAGGGAAGTCACACTTGAATGATCTTTAGAGAATGTGGTTGATCCTAAGGCCTCTGTGACCAAGAAAAAGGTCTGCATTAAGCAAAGCCTGTCTAAAACCCTATGTCTCCCAAAGCCCCCTCAACCAGGAAGCTGCTGACAGTTTGGTTGCCCTTAAAGATGGTCTTGGTCAAGTTGTTCCTACTAAGCTGACCTCTAAGAGGAAGTTAGATGTTTCACTGTGATTGATTATTTGGAAACAACTGTAAAAACCTAATAAGCTACCACAATACTCTAGATTTCTACTTAAACCAAAATCACTAATGAAACTAGGAAAAATACTGAAAACATGAATTATACCTTGCAAACTCAAATTTATACTTTGTGTCCCATTATGTCCTATCAACTTGAGATCTTGATTTTGCTTGTTATAATAATGCTCTCAGAATGCACTTTTTTTTGTTCCAAGATGGCTCTAAGATGAATGGACTTGTAGATGATTTTATGCAATGTGAATGATTCTATAATGCTCAACTATGATGAAGATAAGATAAAGCTAATGCAATGGTATTGATAATGATGAGATGAGGATAATGCTACTATGAAGCTAAATGGTAATGCAACAATGGAGATAATGATCATGTTATGCAAATGGGGGGCCAAATGCACGCTTGAATACTTGATATGATTTATGCAGCATGTAAGTACGATTGCTCTTGTGATGCAAAAATGAAGGTGAGGAGCTTCCTTTTATAGGCAAAGGAGGGCTTAGATCTAAGTGGCAAGAGATCCATGGTTGAGGAATTGGTCTTGTGACATGTAGGGTCAAGATTGAATTGGTTGGATGATGGGAGATACAGGAGGATGTTCCTACTACGTTGACAAGGTGGAGATATATGTGGGACAAGGAGCCACATGGCGAGATGCTCACAAAGACCATGAGAGAAAGATGGAAGAACATGCGAGAAATATATAAGGAGTCTATGTTTGTTGGGATGTTGGAGGGAATATAGGATTTATGAGACAAGTGTCTCATAGTCAACTTTGACCATGGTGATGTGGAAAAACCAATTTCTACAAAGTAGGGATGGTTGAGAGGAACTAGGGCATGTGTTGAGAGGATAAATGCTTAATTAAATATTATTAATATTTAATTTATGGTGCAACATGGAGGTGAGGTGTCAAATGACGTGTAGGGTGACATGGATGAATGATGTGAATTTTAGAAATGTGACTTTGTCTTAGAAGAATAATTAAATAATTAGGATTATTTAATTAGGGATGACTTTAGAAGAATTAAGATATTTAATCAAATAAATTAATTATTGGAAGAATAATATAAATGTGAATCAAATAAATAAATTAGGATATTTATTTATTGATAGAGGAATAAGAATAAAATAAGTATAAAATATTTATTTAACTTATCTCGAGCCATTTTTAGGTGTATACAAAAACAAAAATGGGTTATTGAGTATAAGGAGGAGAAATGTGGGTTTATTGATGTTGGTAAGTGGCTCAATAAAGAGGGTGATAAAATGGAGAAGGGGCAGGAGATGACTAAGATTACAAAGGATGAAAGGGGTAGTGATGATACTAGGAAGGAGGAAAATGTTACTTCTCATGGGTAGAAGATTCAGAAACTGATTGCTAGAAGGTCTAGCAGATTAGCTGGTAAACCCACTTCCATTCTCAAGGAGATGGTTTTTTCTAGTGACTCTAATCAGAAGGACGAGGTTGAAGGCAGCCAAGAGTATGTTGAGAAAATGGTGACTAATGTGTCTGATGAGGAAGGTCCTACTGGTGATGATGGGCCTAGCTTGTTCCCCGAGATGAATCTTCCTTGTTCGGATTTGGAGATGCCAGACAACCTTTTGGAAGAGCATGTTGAAGCCAACAAAGAAGGAGATACAAGCTCTTAGGATGTTGTGGATTTTGTAGGTATGAAAGCTAGGCTGATGGAGTTGGAAAATAACTTCAAGATCCTTGCTCTCTTCACAACCAAGGTTATGCACCGCTCAGCCACCACTCTGACTTTTTTACAAGACTTGGAGATGAAAAACATGGAATTGGGAAGGATAAAATGAAAAACTATGAGGATATGTATACCTTCCTCACAGAAGATTGGGAGCAACTTTTTAACTGGGTCTCTCAGGTGGTTTCTATTCTCTACTACTTTTTGTCGTTCGGTGGCTCTTTTGTCTACTTTTTATGTTGGCTTAATGCTTGGTTTTTGGCTTTTTGAGTCTTTTTTGTGCGCCCTGTGGGTTGTTCTATACTAGGGATCGACACCCTTGTTTCTCTACTTATCTTTATCAAAAAATTGCCTAATGCATGACTACACAAGGTCTACAATCCAAAATAGAATATCAATGGAAGACTTACATGACCTTCGTGGGATAACACATACATGATGATAGATAGAGTAGATAGAGTCTCCTCAATTGAGGATAGAGTGCTCAAATCTGTTTATTGACACGATCAAAAGGTAAGAATGGAATGGGTTAAAGCGTTAGCCAAAGACTTATCCTTGTCATATGACAACCATACAAGAGGGTAGAGTTTACTCTAACCACAATGATAGGGTACCAGACCATTAACCCTATCTCTCATGACCATTAATAATAGAATAAGAACAAACCTTCATTTCCTAGTCTAAGGGAACCTAAGCATCATTTCATTATAGAAAACAAACCAAGACATACTTCTCATATCATAAATGATAAAGGAACATCTAACAAACCACAAGGAACACCTACCTAGAAGGTTACATGATAGGGAGAATCACTATCTCAACCTAGTCTAACAAGAGACTACTCATTTCCTCAATAGGTATGGCTTATGGCACAAAATGGTCAATAAGTGAAAAATAACATTAAATCTCACTAAATGAAATTGATAGGAAGTCAAGGTAGGCCCCAAGGATCAACCTTTATTTAGGGAACTTTTTCAAAAATTGACGTCTACTATCCACTATTGTTATTTGTCCATTTTACTATCAATATGGTTGCATTGATTGATAGGTGTTCACCCCATGATAGATAGTAGTTTCCCCCTTTTAGGCTAGTTCACCCCTTTCTAGTAAAATAGGTGAATTGAGTAAGGGAAGGGTAAAATGAACCCAACAGGGTCCTATTTGACTCCATTGATATTAAAGATGGCAAAGGATTCTTGACATGCCTAAAAACACATAAACCTTAGGACTAAGTTGTAACACTCAAAACTATCAACAAAGCTCACAAGACTATAGCAAGTGCATGGCTAAGCTAATGCAAGCCTTCAAGATCTAGTACTAAACATGTCATAACATTCTCATTTTAAGTTTTGTTTTAAAACTATTTGAACCATTGAATTTAAGCATGTCAAGGCTACCATTAACAATGTTTAGAGTCCACAAGAGTTCATATATTAATTTTACCTAAATAGTACTATTCACAAGCAATTGTTCCTTTCCTTACAATGCTACAAACAACACACATGAACAATCATAACTCCTAATCCATAGGGTTGAGTATGACAATCATTCTACTAATGATTTCAACTTAATGTAGCATCAAAATGATAACATAATTTATAAGTTTCATTTCAACTTAAATGTAAACTAGATCTACACATCTTAAAATCAAGACTTAACATATATAAGATTCCATTGCAAATCGAGATACAATCGAACTCATATGATTATCAGGACGATACAATATAATACTCACATCCCAAATATGGATGGATTGCCAATAAATTCAAGGATAATTCTTTACACTAATACAACTTAAATAATAAGGAACTTACAAATGTTCTCAATTATACATTTCTCAACAATGCATCAATGAAGATCTACAACACAAGAACCAAGAGAAGCCTACATGCTCTCCAAAGCATCACCACTAATGATTTGACTGACCTCAATGGTGATCGACACCATCCAACCATGTGGGACCCTGAGGCCCCACCCCTCTAGAATTAGAGGTGGTCAAACAAACAATCATACAAATGCACTCAAAACAAGATGGGTATGTGACAAGACCATCTCATTTGTGAGGCATACAATAAGTATACACATTGCAATCATGACACCAACCAATGACATATAGTAGGAGTGGTGATAACAACCAATTGTAAACACATAGGCTTCAAGTACACAAATCAAATATAATGATCCAATGAAATCAAGGAAGAGGTTACTAGACATAGGACAGTGGAGTATCATCACTATGGTACTAAGACCATGTGGAGTCAAGAAGTGTACCCTTGTCCTCAATAGAATATTCTCAAAAAACATTTCCAACAATCACAAAAGGATTGTGATAATGTCCTTCACTACCATGCCACAAATCCAAATAGGAATCCGGTTCTTGTTGAGGTTAATTAATCAAGTATATTTTGTGTTCTATTCAATTTTAGTTGTTATGTTTTATTCTATCACATGCCACATCCTTTGGTTTCATTTTGATCGAATGAGTGGTGAGTCCAATCCACTCCTACTCTAGATCTCATTACTAAACACCAAAAATACTAAAATACTCAAAATGGCCATGGCATAAAAAACAAGGTTTAAACTATGACACACATTGCCAAAGGTAAACAAATTCATTTCCATAGGAAGATTTTATGTCCCAAAAATAGAATGATTTAACATTATCTAAATTTCAAAAATATCATTTCTTGGAAAAGACATCAAGAACATTGTAGTCCAATTCTACCATAGAGCTTAGATTTTCTTCAAATTTTAAAATACAATTTTTTCAAAATCTAGCTATACCTTTTAGACCACAAGGGCAAAGATATTACACTTTTTAATCATATAAAATTTTGAAATTTTTTTGGCATAGTTCTAACACAAATTTGCAATGCATGGGCCAAACAAGAAATTCATTTAAATAAATGCTTATTTACTAAAAAGAAAAAATATAATGCAAACTCACTAATGGAGGTTGTCCTTTCTTGAATGCAATCCACAAACAAATGCAAGCAATCCTTTTCCAAGAAAAAACTAAACAAGCTCCTTATTCCTTAATTTTCTTACTCTAAAATCAACACAAGGGTTTGAAGCAATCTCCAAGCAATCTTTTTTCAAAAGGCAAGAGCATACCAAGAGTGAATATGCCAATTGCACTACCATTTTTTTTATTTAAAAATTAAAACCCTTAATTTAAAATGACTTTTTCTTTCCAAATTACTAATACCTTTTATTTTAACTTCACACAAATACTTTTAAATATTTTTTCAAAAGACATGCATTTTATTTCAATAAATCTATAATTAGCTTTTTAATTTCTTTTCAATAATACAAATAATCTATTTGTACAATATTAATTTCACTAAAGCAATAATTTAATAAAACTCTTTTTGACTCCATAGTATATTAGTCATTTTGCGAACACTACACACATTTCAAAGACTATATAAATACAACATAAGAAAAGCTATGTAAACTATGTAGAGCATTCACACACTTTATGGGCTTACACGACATATGAATTTATAATTGACATTGATTTGGATTAAGGGTTCACAAGATTAAACATGGACATCTCATAACTTGCAACCGAGTGATACAAATATTTTAAGCAAACACATTTACCCAAGTCAACCGTCTCTAAATTAATCGTTGTTGGGGAACTTGTGTCTACAAATTCAATACAAACATAAGGTGCACAATAAAATAGTTGACACTGTAGAATATAATCAATGGGAAACAAAATTAGCAAGGCATATATAACATCTTGCAGTTATGTTATAACCAATTAAACTCAATATAAACCAACATGTTATCAGTGTCATAATAATCAAATCACATTTAATCATTAAACATCTTACAATATTGAACTTATAAACTAACTTACTATCAACATATATCAAGAAACTAGTAAAGTTGTAAGTTAAATAGTCTCAACAAGTAATGATAATCACATCTACTTAAAGATTATCTACCACTAACATGATTTGGATATTAAAGATGTGAGAAATCAATTAATCCATAATAAACTACTAATGCTGAATCAAATAATATAAACACTGTCAACATATTATAAGTGAAAATAGTGAAACCGAAACACTGTCATAAATTCAAACATATAATCACAACATATGTATCCAAACTACACACTGAAAAAAAATAACAATACAAAACATCGCCAATAATAAAAGTAACAGTATTAAACTCGAATAGCAAACAAGATACATACATCATTTATTTATTTTATTAGTGTTACTTTCGTATTGCATAACCAATAATCCCCACAAGGAACACATCCATGTTTGAAATTAGACTGGAATCCCTAACAAATGATTTCTCCTCCCACAAGTTCAGAGATGAACTTAATGTCAATGTGCCAATCACCACAAGCACAAATGTTTTTGATAATCTTGATAGGTTTCCAGGGAACATGTTGAGAAAGCCAAAACCAATGGCCAGCTTTTCACTAGAGCCACACAGAAAATATGCTTTCTCCCCTAATTCCAAGTCACATAACACAAAATTTGTATTAGGTTTATAACCTGCTTCCTTCATCTGCCCGGTTAAGTCATCTGACACTGCATAGATTCTTTCTGATTGTGGATGTGACGTATCTTCTGCTTAGATGTGTGGACACCATTCTTCACCTCAATCGAGCTGCATCCTGCTGTCTTGAATAAACCTTTTTCTTCCATAATCTTTCTCACATTTAACGCCTCATCCCACCTCCACAACACAGCATAAATGTTTGAAAGTTTACATCATTTGCTCAATTTCAGGCTCCATAGTAAAGATAAATTCTGCAGCCAATCTTCCAACCTCTATGTTTCCATGAATTCTAGAGGCAGCAAGGAATGTTCCCTATGCACTTGCATTAGGTTCTATTGGCTTCTTCTTGATCAAATCATGCACCTCATTGAAGCGACCTGCACGGCTAAGCAGGTCAACCACGCTTGCATAATGATCAGCATCAGGCTTAATTTGATATTCTTGATCCATGGAATTGAACAAATACCAGCCTTCATCAACCATGTCTGCACGATTGCAAGCAGAAAGAACACCGGCAAATGTGACATTGTTTGGTTTCAATCCTGCAAGTTGCATTTCATAAAAGAGTTCAAAGGCTTTATCTCCATGTCCATGCATAGCATATGCCCCTATCATTGTATTCCATGCTATTGTATCTCTTTCCAATGCTTTCTCAAACACTCTGCGAGCATACTCAAGATGACCACATTTTGCATACATATCTATAAGGGCAGTTGTCCCGGCCACATCGGTCTTAACCCCATTTCTGAAAATGTAACCATGAATTTCCTTTCCCTGTTGCAAAGCCAGTAGCTGAGCACATGCGGGCAGAATACTAGCAACAGTGATAGAGTTTGGCCTCACACTTACCTGCTGCATTTGACAGAACAGCTTAAGAGCATCATCTCCCTGTTCATTTTTCACACACACTCCTATCATAGAGTTCCAGGAAATCAAATTCGGCTCCATTCCCTCAGCTTGCATTTGATGAAAGAGTTCCTGCGCCTCCTTGTAATGTCCATTCTGTGCATAGGTTGCAACCATAGCATTCAAAAAAACCACATCTCCTTGAGGCATTTTGTCAAACAATTTACGAGCATTCCTTATATTCCCACATTTAGCATACATGTCTACAAGAGCCCTCCCAACAGAAGCGTTTTCCTCAAACTCACCTCTAACTATATAACCATGAATCTCCTTTCCTTGATTCAGAGCTCCCAACTTGGCGCACAATGGGAGAATACTCGACACACAGACCAAATTGGCCTTCAAACCTTCTGCTTGCATTCTTCTCAAGAGCTCAAAACTTTCTCTGGCATAGCCCTTCTGAACATAAGCTGCAATTATATTTGTCCAAGACATTGCATCTCTCTGAGACATTCTGTCAAACACTTGGCGTGCGTTCTCTAAATCCCCACATTTCCCATACATATCTATAACTTCATTTCCTACCAGAACATCTGATTCAAGCCCAAATCTAACAACATCATTGTGAACTTTCTTCCCCTGTTCCAATAACCCCATATGTTGGGAACACGCCTTAAGAACCCAAATAAACACAGACCTTTCAGGCTCCAATCCCTTTCCTAGCATTCCCTTGTATAAATTAAGGACTTCCTCATAGTTTCCCTGCCTAGAATATCCTCCGATCATTGAACTCCACAAGTACAAAGTTCGTTTAGGCATTCTATCAAACACATGACGCGCATCCTCTAAACTTGCACATTTTACGTACATGCTAATAAGTTTGGTTTCTAAGGAGTAGGACAAATTAATTCCGCTGTTTTCCATGTGGGTGTGGACTTGCTTGCCTTGGTCGAGTGCTTTCATGTCTGTACAAAGCTTGAGAAGAGAAACATAAGTTTCGGTATTGATCTTTATACCTTGCTTGTCCATGACATTCAGAGCGTCAATGGCCTCCCTCAGCCGACTTTCTCTGGACAGAACGGACACTTCACCAGAGACTTTGGAGTGTGATTTGGCCTTCTTTGGGATTCGTCTTTCTTCCAAGGCGGAAACACCAACAATGCTTCTCCTTGGAGTATGATAAAAGAATTTTCTTATCAGTATTAAGGCTGACAACCTGTTATGGTGTAAGATATGTGCCATTTTCAGTGATATTCTTATGGTTATCAAACAAGAAATTCACCTAGCTATTGAACAATGAAAAAAAAACTGAAATTTGAAATTTATATTACCTTTGTCCAATAAAACTTTTTTTTTGGGGGGGAGGGGTAGTCCAATAATAAATAGTGTGGAAAGATGATCTTCTCGGTTGGAAACTGTTCTTATGGAAGTTCTTAGGCGCTAGACCTAACATAGGTATAGTTCGAAAATGGGGTATGCCGACTGCTCTCCTCTATTCAAAGGTTTTGTTTTGTTCTCTTTTTTTGAATTTTGAGGACTATGTTAGGACTCTCTTGGATGGTTTTTGGTTTCTCCGTAAAATTGAACTTTTCTTTCAAAAATAAAAATTGAGTTTCAATTTAGAAAATGAGTGCATCAATAGGGTCCTTGTTTGGGTTAGACTTCTGGTCCTTCCTCTGAAATTTTGGGAGGATGAGGTTATGATTGGTTTTGCTAACTCTTTTGGTCAACTCATTACTTTCAACTTTCTGACCAAATAGAAAAAATGATTACTATTTACTAGATTATGTGTGAATATAGTTGTGGACAAGAAGCCTCTAACTTTGGTCATTTTGTCCTTAAAGTATGGAGCTTGGGTGAAGTAGATTAAGTATGAGTCTACCTCATTTGTTTGCCTAAAGTACCACAAATCCAATCACTTTGTTGTTGCTTGTCAAGCCAATAGGATGTTGCAAAATTCTTGGAAAAAGAAGGGGAAAAACGGGCTTAGTCCTCCTCAGGTTAATAATGAGGGACCAATCAATATGTTACTAGACCAATCAACATTTTCTAGTCCTTCAACTAGTTCCTATCAACTATACTTTCGACTATATTGCAATTGTAGGGACTAGTCCCTATACAACACTTGTTATTACTTGGTATGACATTAATTAAGTTATGACCTCAAATTCTATCACTAATAATAAACTCCTTATGAATTGTTATTTGGCTTAACCCCAAATTTCTTTTAGGGTAAATTCTAATTAATACAATCTAACCCTCAAATATAATACTACTTGTTAGATCCAATTGTATTTACAACCTTAGTGGTATTATTTATAGTCATTTTGTATTATTGTGAGATTGTTGTGAGTTACTTATTCTTAGAGAGACTTACATTTTATTTTAATTTAGCTATTGTAATGGATAATGTATGTTTTGATAGTGGAACTATCTTGTATCAATATATGAATTTCTATTACATATTTTGGTATGTTATCAAATTTTACATAGTATGTTTATTTTACAACATGTTTGTATATAATGTGTTATGATAATATGTTTTAGCCACTGCTTAGATGTATTTGATGGGTATAATAAGTTGTTGGAATTAGGGCTGACAACTGAGAGGGGGGGTGAATCAGTTGTCTTAAAACTTTAAAGCTTGCAACAATTAATTCTTCTTTACACCTTAACAAAAAAACATCATCATAAAAAAGTAGGAATCAATAACATATGAGCAGAAACACAAATAATACACAAGTGACACCATGATTTTTAATGTGGAAACCCGGTTAAGGGGAAAGCCATGGTGGGGGTTAACCCACAAAGATTATACTCTGTTAAAAGTATTACAAAAGGAGAAGGCACATGCCTTCGGGCTCACTGCTCAAGAGAGGCTCACTGCCTACAAGAATGATTACAGATTGTTTGAACTAATGAGTAGCATCTGCCAATGCAAGAATTTAGTTCTGGTTAAGCACATAATACTGATTTTACATACTTCATCTTTATTCTGCCCTGTTTACTGCTCTGCCATAATCTAGACCTCAGATCTCTTCTCTTTTGCACTTCTATCTGCCTTTTTGCATTTACACCATATTCGCATCTCTATCACACACCACAATACTCGAATCCATCGGCTATATATATCTGCATCAACAAATTCAATCTCCTTTCTGTCGGCCTAGTGAAGAACTTAACACACAACACAAATATTCTGTTCAGTCAGCTGAAGCCATGCACAAATAAAGATGCGTACCAGAAATAACACTTGCATGTCACAATACATGTCGGTTACTTACATTATATCCCATACGTAACTCACCAAAACACTTCTTTTGGATCCACACAAGGATCAAACACAAGTCGGCCTGTTCTTTACTGAACCGTTCTGTCATATTAGGACCCGGTACTCAGATGCTTATAACCTTTAATCCCTTTGTCACCGGAGGCTAAAATCTTGGATTTGGATTGTCCTGACATCCCTCTACACTCCCTCAAATCCGCAACACACAATGATTATCTAGAGAGATCCACTGGTCAAAATATTGAACTTTGCCATATGCTTTGTTTTTGGCTCCCCGGACTTAGATAAATTCTCATTTTGACTTCCAGTAAGAGCAAATAATGTTATGTGGATGAGTGGAACAGTCTTAGTTGCCATCAATGACAACACCTGTCATGCATAGCAATGTCTCTTGCCAACAATCTCCCCCTTTGGCATTGATGGCAACACTTAGTGAAAAATGACTAAGTGTCACAACTACTCCCCCTTACTCTGTACTTGTGCTCTCCACTATTTCCAAAGCTCCTCCTTTGCTGGATTTCTCATTTTCACTACTCTTCACTCCCCCTTTGTTGGATTTCTCATTTTTCATTGCTCTTCACTCCCCCTTTGACATCAATGACAAAGGATGGAATCCACAAACCAAAATTCACCCAAAAATTTGTATACAATGTCACATATGTATTCCTTAAGCTATATTTACATATACTTAAGTACATCTCCAAAAATATTCTTCAGCAGGGCCAACTCTGTATCCCAACTCTTCTTCATACTATTCAAAGTTAAAATGTGGCCATTGAACAAAAATGCTTGTGCTTCAGCCTTCCAGAGGTCAATGGGATCACCTATTTGTGCAGAAGTTTGTGCTTTTGTCACAACATTGAACATTGCTTCTATCTTAGGGGAAATCAGTCCCCGAAGCTCACCCATTTTTGCTTCAATGTTCTCCTTTTCTCTTGTCAACTTCTTTATTTCTTCCATAAGGCTGATTGCTTGACATTCCTCACTTGCCACTGATACTGTCAACAGATCAAAAGCTTGGGACATACTTGATAATTTCTGTTTGGTGTCCTTTATTTTATCTTTTATATCCTCTATGACTTTAGGAGTAGATAAACAAAACTTATATATACTGCCTCTTTCTGAAAGAGCATTTTGAATACTCTTTATACTGTTATCTAGCACTAATCTGTCTATCCCAATCATGCCTTTAAGTGCATCAAATCTTTTGCTATTAAATTCATTCTGAACTTTAACTTCTACAGATTTTTCAAAGGACTCAAAGTGTGTACTTACGAAATTCACAAGGCTCTTTAGATTTTCAGAGGGAGAGTCAGATGGATTCTTCTGGAATGTTGGTATTATCTTCTCCAATATATCAGATGCAAGGCCTAGCAGCTCATTGTCCTCTATGTGAGATTTCAATACCTTTTCTCTTGCCTTGGCTTGTGTGAAAGATGCTATCTTCATCAATTGGACCGGAGAGAAAGTATGCAGGTTGAGTGGTCCTTGAATCAGTTCAAGTTCATCAAACCCTAGCATCTCTTTACTCAGAAAACTCTTCACTGCATCTGCAGTGTCTCTTGCCACAATTTCTGGACCACTTTCCTTTCCTTGAGTTTTCCCAGTGTCAATTTTAGGACTATTTTGTTTAGGTGCATCAACATTTGCACCATCTTCTTCTGTTTTATCTTCCTTGCCTTTGACTTCTTCTTTCTTTTGTTGTGGGTTAACTTCAGTTGGAATTTCTATTTCCATGTTTACTTCTGTGTTAACTTTATCTATTTGATCCTGAGTATCCCTTTTGTCTTCAGCCTCTTTTGATTTCTGATCCTCTTTCTTCTCTGAGTCACCTTGAGTAGGATTTAGTGTTTCTTCATTGGTTTGCTCCGGAGGATTTAGAGTATCATTTTGGTCATCATTTCCCTCTCCAATCTTACCTTCTGAAGTCTCTTGTTCCGGAACTGAAGGATTGTCTTCCTCAACTTGTTTTTTCTGAAACAATATAATATTTATCTTTATCCAGGGCCTTCTTCAAAATTTCCTCTATTTCCTTTACAACTTCCTCAGTTTCACCAAGCATTAGCTTGTTCATCTAGATCTTGCTTCTGAATTTCTCCTTAACTTCCTTGAGGATTTTATCTGCTTCCCTTCTGGTCATTACTGGACACAGGGTGGAGAGGACATATTCTCTGAGTTCTATGTCTTTATCCTTGGCGGCTTCCTTCCTCATCTCTAGTGTTTTCCTTAAACTTTTAGGAATTTCTTGCAAAATTTCTAGTAGAGCTCTATTGAATTTATTCAATTATAGGATGGTGGCATCCTCTAAGATTTTCTTATTTGCTTCATCAAAACTATCATAATATTTTCTGATAGGCCTTAGATTTCCATGAATAGTAATTGTTTTTACAATTTCATCAACAATCATAGCAACCTTACCAGTCTCTTGCTTTTTACTTGCCTTTTTGCTTCTGGAAGGTTGGTCCTCAGGAGCCCTTGAAGTCTTGGCTCTCTTAGATCTTATCTCTTTAACGTCTTCATCATCTTTTGTGCTCACATACGTTCTTGTGGCCTTTGTTTTCTTTCTCTGACTTTCTTCACCAGATGGTCTGTCTTCTGGTTTTGCAGGTTTAGGGGGAACAGAAGCAGCAGCAGAGCTCCTAGTAGTCCTTGGAGTGGTAGATGGTTTCACTGGAGCATCTTCTTGTTTCTTGTCCTGCTTTTCCTTTTCAGCCTTTTCAATTCTTTCTCTGTTTTGCTTCACTGCCTCCTTGGTTAGGCCAATGCTTTCAGCATACCTTTCAACTTGCCTCTAAACTTTTCTCCTAATCTCTAGTTGCTTGAGCTCAACATGCAATTTTAGACTTAGCTCCTTATACGTTCCAAACCTTTCAACAGAGGTGTCTTTTGATTTGCTCAGGTGATGTTGAGCATACATGTCCAAGACCTTTTCATCAACCTCATAGCCCATAGGCACAATCCATACAGTTCTGGGTTCCACAGCCTCCATTAGGCATTGATCAGTGTCTACCATAAAGTAGATTTCATTCTCATACTTCTCAACTATTGATTTGGGGATTCTTTCCCTTGAGTGCATCATACTCTGAAATTTTTTAAAGTACCCCTAGATTGTAGTCTTTTGTGCACTTGAGTCTCCAATGCTATGTAAATGATCCCTTATTTGAATTACAATTGGCCTGTCATGTGTCCAGTGCACACCTTGCACTCCAGGTACTTCATTCATGAAATAGAAGAATAAGCATATAATTAAGGAACCATACTTGAAGGTGTTTTTTTTATCCTTCTTGATTTTGCTCAGATTTTCAACCAGTTAGTTTTGTAGTAGCTCACATAAGTCATAATTTGCATTTTCCTTCAACATTTGATATGCTACATATATAGCAGTTCCGGAGACTGAATTCTCTCTGCTAGAGTGATAGATTTTGTAGCCAATCACCATGGAAGAAAACTTCACATCTGGTTCTATAATGTCATTTATGGTCATAGCCCTCTTATCAAACTTTGCACCGGTTGTATCAGTAACAGTTTGGTTTTTCACAGATTTTAACATGGGTAATCCACTGGTTGAGTTTAACCTAGTCAGAATTCTGATAACATCCTTGGTAATCTTGAATGGTTTTAATAGCCATATGAATTCATCATATATCCAACTCAACACACATCAAATCCATTCACTTTCATCAAACATCAGAAATTCAATCACTTGAAGAAAATGTTTGCTTTCCAGGGTTTCAAATTCTGGTTTCAGTTGATAGTTATCATCCTTTAGACGGTTCTTAAACAATTCAAGCAACTTCAGATTTCCAAATTCTTCTACATTGCAGTGGATGTATGCCTTAATATCTTCAACATGTAGTACTCCGTATGGGACACCAGAGAATGTACCTAACAGTTCTATTTCGACTGACTTGTAAGGATGCTTCTTAAATTTTGGATGGGGCCTTTCAGTAATGTCAACAACAAGAGGAGTAGCCATCTCAACAGATTTCAGATTCAAAGCTTTATAGAGAAGTACCTTTTTCTTCCGCGGGGTTAGGGTTGATCAATTGTCGGTTGAATTCGCTCTTCGTGCTTCAATCTCTGGGTTTGCAGCTCATATGCTCTTCTTCTTGTTTCCTTTGAATGCAAAGTGATTCAAATGCATGACTAAGTGACCTTTTATCCTCCGCTAAACCTAATTTGACATTGTAATAAATGTGTT
Organism: Cunninghamia lanceolata; assembly: GCA_027924645.1. Taxonomy (NCBI): domain Eukaryota; kingdom Viridiplantae; phylum Streptophyta; class Pinopsida; order Cupressales; family Cupressaceae; genus Cunninghamia; species Cunninghamia lanceolata. The sequence continues at coordinate 892,474 of BSBN01001465.1, read as the reverse complement.
GCCCTAACTTCATCCGGTTACTCTGTTTCTTGAACAGTTCTTCATGAATCACTTTGCAAATTTGCATATCAACATCTTTTCTTCCAAAAATCCTTCCAAAAGTTATGAAACAATTCAAAATATCTTCTCTCATTGTGCCATATCCAGGCACCCACTTACTGGCTGGGGGAATTTAATTTTCAATGCAACTCCCCCTGAGCCAGAGCTCCAAATTTAATTCCTGGTGGAATTATCAGCACCGGATTTCGGTGCGGACCCATTACTATTATTCACAACACTTTTCTTGACCCATGTCTTGCTCATTTCATTCTGGATTTCATTCACATCAATTTTGCCCTTGCCTTTGTCTTGTCTTTGCTCATCCGATTTTCTGTTTATCGGACCTCTTCTTTCATTATTCCTGCTTCTGCAGAATCTTGCAATATGACCAGATCTATTGCAATTAAAGCATACAACATTTCTTTACTTATGTGCTTGATTTCCTCTAGATCTGTACTGATTAGCCATGTGTCCAAAACCATTGCAAGTAAAGCAGTAACCATTGAAAGAGTTGCCATTTCCTCTATTGTTAGAGTTATTTATTATCATACTTCTGCATTCATTTGATCTATGACCATACCTCTTACACTTGAAGCATTAACCGGAGAAGGATGGACCATTTTGACTTACTCTGCTTCTGCACTGAGTAGCTCTATGACCAAATTTATTGCAGTTGAAACAATTGCCATTGAAAGATGGATATCTTTGAGCATTAGGCTGTCTTACCGGAGGTCTTCTAGGTCTATTTCTCCCATTCCTTGGTTGAAAATTTCTTTGTCCGGATCTGGAGCTTTCATCTTTCTCATATCCATGACCATGCTTGTCATTAGCCTTTTTCTATCCTTCAAGCAGTGCTTCAAGTTTAGATGAGCTTATCTTGAACTTCTCCTTGTATTCATTTGCAACTTCTAGGTCATGTCTAAGAATGACAATTTGCCTTTAAAGTTCTCTCTCATTGTCTTTGCTTTCTTGTAGATCAGACTCTAGATGGCCAGCTATTCTATCCAATCTGCAGCATTCTTCAGTTCTATCTTTTAAAGTTTGATTTAGGTCTTCTTCAGTCTTCTTCCTTTGCTCAATTTCTTTGGTTAGTCTCATTACCCCAGATTACATCTCATTTTTTAGAACAAAAACTTCTTTTGTCAGCTTCTCACATTCCTTTGTCTTTTCTTCTAAAGCCTCATTCATGCCATCTTCTTCAGTAAGATTAGCTAGCTGATGAAGTAGTTCCTTCCCTTTTTCCATTGATTTATTTAGTTTATCTTTTAGCAAGTCAATGCAATCATCAACATCCTTAAGGTTTTCTTTCAAATCATCTATTTCTGCTTTGGACCGTTCAAGATCTTCTAAAGCCAATTGAAGTTGTTCTCAGAGCGAACCCATTGAAACTCCTTCCCAGATCCTCCTCAAGCTGTTAGGATTTTTTCAAGGAACCTTGCTCTGATACCAATTGTTGGAATTAGGGCTGACAACTGAGAGGGGGGGTGAATCAGTTGTCTTAAAACTTTAAAGCTTGCAACAGTTAACTCTTCTTTACACCTTCTTAACAGAAAAACATCATCATAAAAAGTAGGAATCAATAACATATGAGCAGAAACACAAATAATACACTTGACACCATGATTTTTAACGTGGAAACCCGGTTAAGGGAAAAACCAAGGTGGGTGTTAACCCACAAAGATTATACTCTGGTAAAAGTATTACAAAAGAAGAAGGCACATGCCTTCGGGCTCACTGCCTAGAGCTCACTGCTCAAGAGAGGCTCACTGCCTACAAAAATGATTACAAATTGTTTGAACTGATGAGTAGCATCTGCCAATGCAAGAATTCAGTTCCGGTTAAGCACAGAATACTGATTTTACACACTTCATCTTTATTCTGCCCTATTTACCACTCTGCCATAATCTGGACCTCAGATCTCTTCTCTTTCGCACTTCTATCTACCTTTTTGCATTTACACCATATTCGCATCTCTATCACACACCATAATACTCGAATCCATTGGCTATATATATCCGCATCAACAAATTCAATCTCCTTTCTGTCGACCTAGTGAAGAACTTAACACACAACACAAATATTCTGTTCAGTCGGCCGAATCCATGCACAAATAAAGATACATACCAGAAATAGCACTTGCATGTCACAATACATGTCGGCTACTAACATTATATCCCATACGCAACTCACCAAAACACTTCTATTGGATCCGCATAGGGATCAAACACAAGTCAGCATGTTCTTTACCGAACTGTTCTGTCATATTAGGACTTGATACTTAGATGCTTATAACTTTTAATCCCTTTGTCACCGGAGGCTAAAATCTTGGATTTGGATTATCCTGACATCCCTCTACACTCCCTCACATCTGCAACACACAATGATTATTTGGAGAGATCCGCTGGTCAAAATACTAAACTTTGCCATATGCTCTGTTTCTGGCTCCCTGGACTTAGATAAATTCTCATTCTGACTTCCAGTAAGAACAAATTATGTTATGTGGATGAGTGGAACAGTCGTAGTTGCCATCAATGACAACACTTATCATGTGTAGCAGCGTCTCTTGCCAACATAAGTATGTTAGGGACATGTAAAGTTAAGAAAAAGAAATAGATGATTCTAAGTGTGAAATCCTTAATCTTGGGTCACGTGTTCTGAAACCACAATTGTTTTACTTCCCGAATGAGTTGGGTCAAAGATATATTATGAATTTAAGGGCGGACAAGTTGTCTTTTATAGCCTTCTTTCCATGATCTATATTAATTTTTTGTGAGTCTCGTATATGTTTGAAAATTAATGTTTTCTTGTTATAGGTTTTGAGAAGAGCATAGTTAATAGTGTAATCCCAATTGAAAGTTTACATTGTGATTTTTGGATTTAATGCTTTATTAATATTTAGTTATATTGAGGGGGGGTTAGGCAAATGTGACTAGAGTATAGAAGGTAAACTTGTCTACAAAGAGGCAACATCTTTACAAAAATAACGATGAATAAGTTTAAAAAAGAGGAGGATGTAGTTGCAACAAAAAGAGGAGGAAAAATGAGGAGAAGAGTTTTGTCATTTTAAGTATTAATGATTATTGTTTTTTGGGTTATCATTTTCTAGGTTATTGTTGCATCCTTGTTGTGGCCTTGGGGTTGTGATTTGATGTGGGAAAGTGAAGTAGGAGCATATTAGGGCTCGAGCAATCTTGCATCACCTAAACATATTTCTTTTATATATATGTATATTTCTTTTATAGGTACTTTGGAGTACCACATTCATTTTGTTTCCACTATAGAGGTCAATTCTCATTGTAGGGTTAATTTTGGTTATTGTCTTAGTTCAACACCATAGTGCCATAGATAGTCTATCTACTATATGGTACTACATATTTATCATAGAGCCTCCAAATTATAATCATAACATTGTTTGGGACTTAGAATATGTCTATGTGTCAACATTGTATCTAATTCCCTTATTATACTTTGTGGGTTGTTCTTATTCCAAAAGGACCTATTTTAGTGCTTCATGCCAATATTTAAATTGCATAGTAGATGTAACATTCTATTTTCAAGTATTGGTCCCAGCGAGGTTCATAGGAAAGTTAGATCATCAAGTGTTACATCCCACTTGTGCCCTAGAAATTTTGATGTGTGCCCTAAAAATTTTGATGGTTATGCCCTAGTATCTTAATGTTGTTTCTCAAGCATAGATATGTATAAACACATATATCGTTAATCAATTGTTGAATAGAGATATACAATGTATTTATAACTAGTTTAATTAAGTTCATTCGATAGATGTTCTTAGGTTTACTTGAATGCAGATGAAAAGATGTAATGAGATATCAGACTAACTACTTGTGTTTGACCTAATGATTGTAGAAAATATCACCTCCCAGGAGGAGGAAAAGTATCATCAAGTACGAGGAGTAAAGGAAGAGAAGTCTAGTGCCATCTGAAACCTAGCCTATAAGTTTGAGACTGTCATTAAAGTTAGGATTGGAACTACAAGACAAGAGTTGTCAGGTAAACCGCAAATTCAACCTTAGGTGTTAGGCTCACCTAACTCATGTTGTTGGTCGTGTCGCATCACCTTATTATTTTCTCTTGAATCGAAATTTTAAAATTTAATCTTTTTTGGAACCTTGAACGTTTAATTGGCTCTTGAAAATATTTAAATAGTCAATCAAATATAAAAGAATTAAACTTAATAGTTATCAATAATTCCAAACACAAAATTATATCAAGAAATGGAAGAAATTCGAACTATGTTCATTTTAAACCAATACATAGTTTTTCTTGGCCATTGTTCTTGAGATCACTCACGATTATCGACTTATTCCAATCACATTATTTTATTCTAGCTCGTTGGCTTATATCATAAAGTGTATCTGACTAAAAAAAAAATAGAGGTTTATATATTGGTTTGAGGGACTTATAAAGCATGAAGGATGGCCATGGTCATCGGTCTCTTTCGCAACCTAAGGATAAGACGTTTTGTTCCGTGATAATTAAACTTATTCACCTAGTAAAACAAAACTTTACGCAAGGATAATAATATACGAGCCTATCGGCCTTATAAGGTTGAAACCTTATATACTGTCTATCTCCCAGCATAGAGAAATAAGTAATATTATTGGTTTCTATAAAATGAATACAACTTACACCATTGTTTTATTGGGGATTCTACAAAGTCAAAAGACTATCTCGCTAAAATATTGAGGATCATTGCTATTGGCCTCGCCTGAAACTAAACACAAAGATTTATATATGTGTATGGCTTTATATAACAAAGTTTGGTGTTATAAGCATCTTAAGTTATGATAGTAACACAAACAAAACATTGAAAGTGAATTTGATTTATATACTAATCATATAATCAAAAGTGATAGGAAAAGGATAAAAGTTGAAGAACGTCTTGTTGGTCGTGGGAGGTGGACGGTTGAAGGTGGTGGACTTCTCACTTCCAGAGAGAGAGTATATCTGGTGCGATAAATAGTTGGGAAAAAAAAAGGGCAACCATTTTCTTGGGGAGATAGAGAGATCTTTTCAGAAAAAGAGGGTTCGAGAGATATGAAAGAAGGAAACACATTCTTTTTAGCTTGTTTTTTTTAGAGTGGAGAATATAGGTGACAATGCAACCATTCTCTTGTAGCACGTTGGTAGACCTTGGGTTATTATTGCAGTTGCACGAGTTTGAACTCGGCCAAAAGAAAAGGAAGCAAGAGGAATTCAAGCAAAGAGCGCCACAAGATGGAGAGTGGGTAGGGAGAAACAAGTTACATACACAGTGACTTTATTCAGGTGTTTACCATTACCTCTTTTTCTTATGACATGAAACTTAGTGAAAGATTCACATAGATATTGGTATTATTTTCTAAATAATAGTGGCAGTGAGCCTTCGACGCTTTTATGTGCTCAAACAAACCATATTTATTTCAACAGTACTTGCATTATATTTGTGAGCTAACGGGTGCATGCGTTTATAGCTTCATAAGTTCTGTAGAGTCTTTGCTCTTTGGTTAAATAATACAGTGCATGTCGGTCTGGTGCTCTTTTATTAGTCATCTGCATGCTACATAGTCAAGCAAAGATGCATAAGGTTTCTTAGTATTAGAAATTCTCAGTTAAATATATTATCTTCCTTTTATATCGAACCAAGAATCTTAAAACCCAGCAGCACATGGGGTTACGAGTCTATAATTATCTGGGTAATAATAATCATATGTCACTGTTTAAAGAAATTCATTATGGAAAGAAAAACTAAGTCGCTACAGGCTCTTACTACAATTTCTTTACGGCATCATTATTGAGTTTCGAGAAAGAAATTTTACTTGGTCAGAAACTAGAGTTAGGCACAATCTGTGAGCGAATTGTGATTATAATGAGCTTCCATCAAAGAGAACTATTACAATGACCCCATGTTTAAAAGTTAAATATGAGAAACTAGATATTACTGTGGTATCAGTATGTAGTAGCATAAGAGACAACCATGCAGGTAAAATTCCATTATATAACTTCTTGCCAAGTAGGGTGATAAACTTGACTACATGACTTCATTGTGTCATGTTGTGCTTATTCAAAAAAACCTTGGCCAAAGTGATGCTACTACCTAATAGTGTCAGTCAGTTTCTTGTCCCAGATACACACCCAGTTAGAGGTCATGCTAGTTAGGAGTTGCCTATAGTGTATGACCGACTAGGGATTGTGTAGGGTCAAACACCAGTCTCATATGGCATTAGATTTTTCTTCCACTATTTTTCTGCAAAGGGCTGGGTCTTTCCAATAGGAATGGCACGGGGGACTAGTAAGTCCGTGAATGGGTGGAAAAACACCCTGATGATATTTTTCCTCCTTCTCCATTCAGCTGTAAAGAATGATTAAATCTCTAGATGGATTAAACAGATTTCAAAGAACACTATAATTCCAAATCCTCTATGACTATGAAATGGTATTTACTTTTATAGTTATTTCTTTTAGTTATCTTTTATGCATTGCAAATTGAATCAGCACATAGTTCTTATGTTTTTTTAAAAGTAAATATATATGTTTAATGCTGCTCTTTTATACCAATTACCATGTTGCATATCTATTAGTTGCTTAGTTTTAGTATGTTACATATATGTATGTTGCACATCTATTAGTTTCAAAATTTTAGTTTGTCACATATCGTATAAGAGCTACCGGGTTCGATACCGAACCTAGGGCTCATCACCACAAGAAAAATTAGGAGTAATAAAAATTGAAACGAAGCATTTTAGTTTTTGCTAGGATGTGGATCCATACTACTAAACGTAAAAGAGCTCGGGATCCAGTTTATTCTCAACTTTGGAGAATAACAAGTTTGAAACATGATTATTCATGCTGCACTCCACCCTCAGATAATGAAACACTGGCTGATGCACTTAAACGACTGATAAGAGAAAGACAATCCTGGATAGCTCCAAGAAGAGAAGTACTGAGAACAACCATCATGGCAAATAGGATACCTAAAACTGAAAATAAATATGTAACCTCTGTTGTACACAAAAATGTGTCTGATGACTCAAAGGAACTTCTTGTACCTACTCCGGGTTACTGGCTAATTCCTTATTTTACATTTGAAGGGCAAGAAGAGCCCATAACCAGAAGTGATAGTAGCTCTTAGATATGGGTTCTGAGATGTAAATCATGTAAAAATTAATATAAAATTTTTGTAGTGCTAATAAAATATCAATTTTGTTCTGTGTAACCTTGAATTACATGCATGTAAGTAAATAATGGAATAAAAGAGACTAAAAGACTGCTTATTTATTCAGGTAAATTGAGTAATGTAAAGATGTCTCATATGCAAGAAGGTGGAGGGGAGACTGAACCCCCAAGGACTTCTACAACCAAATTAGACAGGATTTTACTCATGATGCAAGACACCCAAGCCAGGCTACGACATTTAGAGCGGAGGGAAGATAGACATACAAGAACTTAGAATGAGGAACATGAGTCTCAGTTTGGAGACAGAAATACCAGGACATGCCACACACATCAAACTGACATTGAAGAACATACATTTTCCTAGTCTAGTAAAGATAAAATAGTACGTAGCATCATTTTAGATGACATGAAAAAGGTTAAACCACCCTAGTATGATGGATCCGAGGCCGGTGATGCCGCTGAGGCATGGTTAACTGGAATGGAAAAATATTTTGAAATCTAGGATTACATAGAGAATATGAAGGTAGTATGGGGGGCTTACCAGCTGATAGGAGAGGCTGCCAGTTGGTGGGAAAACAAGAAGGCTAAATTAGGCTTGACATCAACCAATGTGTCATGGGAGAAGTTTGTAGAAATCTTTAGGCAACGATGACTGCCTCAGTTGTTCTTTGAACATAAATTAAGACTTTCAAGAATTGAGACAAGGAGAACTTTCTATACATGTTTACTGGGAGAAGTTTACCCATTTGCTCAAGTATGTTCCTCAATTTCAAAAAGATGAAAAGTACAAAATTAGAAAGTTTATTATGGGTCTCAACAACCGTATTGGTGGGTCTGTAAATGTATTGGCTCCTACTACTATGAATGAAGCCTATGAGAAGGCTGTAAGATAGGAACAAAAGCTCAAAAAGGATGACTCCATTAGGGATAGGAACAGAAAGAGGAGAAATTGGTCGTAAAATTCCCAGCCATTTAAGAAGAAAGGAGATAACTTTGGGTCTAGAAACAAAAATGTAAAAGGGTTTAAAGGAGGTCATCAGAATCATCAAGGAAATAGAAGAGGTTTTGATAAATCCAGAAGAAGCAATGAGGAAAATAATAGAGGAACTGAAAGGAGAGGACCCCTAGGGGATGTTATACATGTGGAGGCGAGCATTACGCCAATCAGTGTCCTATAAGAAGTCAAGGGGGACAACAACAAAGGAACCCTTTACCTCCCCAGCAGACAACATTTCAGCAAAGAATCCATGCAGCGGTGGACAATAGACAAGCAGAATATTAGTTTACCCCCGATAGAGACTCTAGGTATGCTATACGGAAATCCCATAATTGTACTAATAGACGCAGGAGCTATAGAAAATTTTATTTCTCCTAAATTACTGAGTAAGTTTCCTAAAAGAGTAGGATTTATGGCTAATTCTTGGACTGTTGAGTATGCCAACCAATTAAGAGCTTGGGTAGAGAAGTGTTTATTTGAGGCCAAAGTTGAGCTTCCAGGCCATACCACAGAAGTATATTTATATGTAGCACCCCTAGGCACATATGATGTCATTCTAGGCATGAACTAGTTGGGGAAACACAAAGCCAAGGTTGATTGTTATGAAAAAATAGTCGAGTGCGATGATGATCTAGGGAATAAGGTGCTAGTGCAAGGCACTCGTCATGAAGTCAAGTTGCGACGACTCTCCGCTATGCAATTAAAGCGAAGTAGAAGGAAGGGTTTGTCAGATTTTCATAGTAAAAATGGAGGAAATTAGTGAAAACAAAGAAACTACTTACCATGATGACCTAATGATATATGAAACCAGCTATCCTCAAAAGGAAAGTGAAACAGTATATGAGAAACCAAAGGAATCCTTTGAAGAAAAATATCCTTATCTTTGGAATTATCAAAATGTATTTCCTGAAGAGTTATCCGGGTTACCACCAAAGAGGATATTCGATTTCTCCATTGAGTTAGTACCAAGAGCCGCACCAGTGTCGAAAGCTCCCTATTATATGACAACGTAGAACTTATGGAATTGAAGGCCTAGTTACAAGAGTTACTGAGAAAAGGTTTTATTAGACCTAGTGTGTCACCATGGGGGGCACCAATAATATTTGTTAAGAAAAAGGATGAGACCCTTTGACTTTGCATAGATTACAGAATGGTAAACAAATTAACCATAAGGAATAAGAACCCTCTACCCCGCATCGATGATTTGTTTGATCAGATGCGTGGAGTAGCAGTTTTCTTAAAATAGATCTTTGGTCAGGGTATCACCAGTTAAGGCTTAGAGATGAGGATATCCACAAAACAACCTTTAGGACTCATTATGGGCATTACGAATTCATTGTATTACCATTTGGGCTTACTAATGTCCTAGCTACATTTATGAACTTAATGAATAGTGTGTTCCATGATTGCTTGGATAAGTTTGTCCTGGTATTCCTAGATGATATTCTAATTTACTCCAAGAATGAAGAACCTTATTATCATCTGTAAATTGTATTACAACGCTTGTGTGAAAACAAGTTATATGGGAAGTTATCCAAATGCACTTTCTTCTAGAAAGAAGTACAATACCTGGGTCATATCATCTCAGAAAAAGGTATTGCTGTAGATCCTGCTAAAATAAAGGCGATAACAGAATGACCCATTCCTAAGAATGTACATGAAGTAAGGAGCTTTATGGGCTTAGCAGGCTACTATAGGAAATTCGTAATGAACTTCTCACGAATAGCATGCCCAATCACATCACTTCAAAGGAAAGGGAAAAATTTTTTATGGTCAGAAAATTGTCAAAAAGCATTTGAGCTCTTGAAGGAGAAGCTAGTCACGACACTAATATTAAAAATACTAGACCCTGAGGGGTAATTTTTGGTAGTAATCGATGCATCATGGGAAGGACTAGGTGGGGTACTAATGCAAAAAGGATAGGTAATAGCTTATGAATCCAGGAAACTCAAAGGTTATGAACAGAAATATGCACCACATAATTTGGAGCTTGCTGCTATAGTACACACTTTACAAATGTGGCATCACTACCTACTAGGAAAACTATTTGAGCTTCGATCAGATCATCAAGGGTTGAAATATATATTTACTCAACCTAATCTCAATGCGAGACAAAGATGATGGTTGGAATTAATCTCAGACTATGATTTTGAGATTAACTACATCAAAGAGAGAAAATCGGGTAGCAGATGCTTTGAGCCGCTGAAGGCATGTTAACGTGGTAACCACAGTGCATTCAGATTTTAGAAATCATGTGGTTCATCAGCTAAAGGATGACAGATACTACTAGCAGGTAAAGATGGCTCTACAACTCAATCCTCAAGATCTAAGGTGTGAGGGGTTCAGAATAGAAAACGATGGGTTACTAAGGTATCAAGGTAGAATGTATATACCCGAAAGCATTGAACTTATAAATTTGATTTGGAAAGAAGTGCACTCTGCACCATATTCCAGACATCCTAGGGTTACTAAACTTATGACATATATTAAACCCCTATATTTTTGGAAAGGAATGAAAAGGATGCGGCAAGATTTGTGGCAAGCTGTTTAGAGTGCCAGAGAGTTAAGGATGAACATCAACACCCCGTAGGATTGCTGCAACCCAACACAATATCTGATTGGAAATGGAGGATAATTAGTATGGACTTCATCCAAGGATTACCTATGTCTAGAAATAAACATAATGCCATACTAGTAGTAGTAGACATACTTACCAAGGTAGCACACTTTATACCAAGAAACTTAACAGATGGTGCACCCACTACTACCTATAAATTTGTGCAAGAAGTATTTTGATTGCACATAATACCTGAGAAAATAATATCCGATAGGGATGCTAGAATGAAATCTAGATTTTGGCAAACCTTGTTTACAGCCCTGGGTACATAACTGAACATTAGTTCCGCCTACCATCCTGAAACAGATGGTCAAACAGAAATGGTCAACTAGATACTAGAGGATCTTCTTCGAATGTACTGCATGGATAAGTAGTACAAATGGGAGGACTATCTTCCCTTAGTTGAGTTTGTGTATAACAACTCCTATCAGTCATCAATAAAAATGGCACCGTTTGAGGCACTATACGAAAGGAGGTGTAGAACTCATATCAACTGGGATAAGATGGAAGATAGGATAACCCTTAGTCCACAAATGCTCTCAGAAATGGAAGAGCAATTAAAGTTGATCAGAAAAAGGTTATCAGAAGCTAACGATCGATAGAAAATCTATGTAGATACTAAACAAACTCCCAGACAATTTGAAGTGGGAGAGAAAGTGCTTCTTCGCATCAAACCTCAAAAAAGTGCTACAAAATTTGGAAAATCTACCAAACTTGCACCCCGATATGTTGGACCATTTGAAGTCCTAGAAGTTATCAATCCGGTTGCTTATAAAATTGAGCTCTACCACCAGCTCTCGCCCAGTACATGATTTTACACATTTAATTGATTGGAACTTCTTATAGGTACATGGTCCAGGGGTAGTCATGATCGAGCCAATTAGGGTGCTCGAGGTACGTAAGCATCGCTTACGTAACAGAGAAGTTACCCAGTGTAAGGTCTAGTGGGACCGCAGTACTCAGAAGACAGTGCCACCTAGGAAGACTTTACTGAAATGCATCAGAAATTCCCTCATCTATTCAATGTTTATAATAGTTGAATTTCTTTCATTATGTTTAGATGAACAATGAAAAACTCTTGTTACTTATTTGATACTCTAAATCATTGAGAATGATGATTCACAAGGGGAAGGATATGTTACATCCCACAAGTGTGCCCTATAAATTTTGATGTGTGCCCTAAAAATTTTGATGGTTGTGCCCTAGTATCTTAACATTGTTTCTCAAGCATAGATATGTATAAACACATATATTGTTAATTAGTTGTTGAATAGAGATATACAATGTATTTATAACTGGTTTAATTAAGTTCATTTGACAGATGTTCTTAGGTTTACTTGAATGTAGATGCAAAGATGTAATGAGATATTGAACTAACTACTTGTGTTTGACCTAGTGATTGCAGGAAATATCACCTCCCAGGGGGGAGGAAAAGTATCATCAGGTACAAGGAGTAAAGGAAGAGAAGTCTAGTGCCATCTGAAACCTAGCCTGTAAGTTTGAGATTGTCATTAAAGTTAGGATTAGAACTACAAGACTAGAGTTGTTAGGTAAACTGCAAAGTCGACCTTAGGTGTTAGGCTCACCTAACTCATGTTGTTGGTCGTGTATCATCACCTTATTATTTTCTCTTGAATCCAGATTTTAAAATTTAATCTGTTTTGGAACCTTAAACGTTTAATTTGCTCTCAAAAATATTTAAATAGTCGATCAAATATAAAAGAATTAAACTTAATAGTTATCGATAATTCTAAACATGAAATTATATCAAGAAATGGAAGAAATTTGAACTATGTTCATTTTAATCCAATACACAGTTTTTCTTCACCATCGTTCTTGAGATCACTCATGATTATCAACTTATTCCAATCACATTATTTTATTCTAGCCCATTGGCCTATATCATAAAGTGTATCTTACTAAAAAAAACATAGAGGTTTATATATTGGTTTGAGGGACTTATAAAGAATGAAGGATGGCCATGGTCATCGGTCTCTTCTGCAACCTAAGGATAAGACTTTTTGTTCTGTGATAATTAAACTTATTCACCCAGTAAAACAAAAATTTAACCAAGGATAATAATATACAAGCCTATTGGCCTTATAATGTTGAAACCTTATATACTATCTATCTCCCAGCATAGATAAATAAGTAATATTATTGGTTTCTATAAAATGAATACAACTTACACCGTTGTTTTATTGGGGATTCTACAAAGTCAAAAGACTATCCTGCTAAAATACTAAGGTTCATTGCTATCGGCCTCGCCTGAAACTAAACACAAAGATTTATATATGTGTATGGCCTTATATAACAAAGTTTGGCCTTATAAGCATCTTAAGTTACGATAGTAACACAAACAAAACATTGAAAGAGAATTTGATTTATATACTAATCATATAATCGAAAGTGATAGGAAAAGGATAAAAGTTGAAGAATGTCTTGTTGGTTGTGGGAGGTGGATGGTTGAAGGTGGCGGACTTCTTGCTTCTGGAGAGAGAGTATATCTAGAGCAATAAATAGTTGGGAAAAAAAAGGGCACCGTTTTCTTGGGGAGATAGAGAGAGCTTTTCAGAGAAGAGGATTCAAGATATATGAAAGAAGGAAAACATTCTTTTTAGCTTCTTTTTTTTGAGAGTGGAGAATATAGGTGACAATGCGGCCATTCTCATGTAGCACGTTGGTAGACCCTAGGTTATTATCGCAGTTGCACGAGTTCGAACTCGGCCAAAAGAAAAGGAAGAAAGAGGAATTCAAGCCAAGAGTGCCGCAAGCTAGAGAGTGGGTAGGGAGAAACAAGTTACAGACACAACGACTTTATTCAAGTGTTTACCATTACCTCTTTTTCTTACGACATGAAACTTAGTGAAAGATTCACATAGATACTGGTATTATTTTCTAAATAATAGTGGCAATGAGCCTTCGGCACTTTTATGTGCTCAAGCAAACCATATTAATTTCAACAGTACTTGCGTTATATTTGTGAGTTAACGGGTGCATGTGTTTATAGCTTCTTAAGTTCTATAGATTCTTCCCTCTTTGGTTAAATAATATGGTGCATGTCAGTCTGGTGCTCTTTTATTAGTCATCTGCATGCTACACAGTCAAGCAAAGATGTGTAAAGTTTCTTAGGATTAGAAATTCTCAGTTAAATATATTATCTTCCTTTTATATAGAACCAAGAATCTTAAAACCCGACAGCACATGGGGTTGCGAGTCTATAATTATCCGGGTAATAATAATCATGTCATTGTTTAAAGAAATTCATCATGGAAAGAAAAACTAAGTCGCTACGGGCTCTTACTACAATTTCTGTACAGAAACATTATTGAGTTTCGAGAAAGAAATTTTACTTGGTGAGAAACTAAAGTTAGGCACAATCTGTGAGCAGATTGTAATTATAATGAGCCTCCATCAAAGAGAATTATTACAATGACCCTGTGTCTAAAAGTTAAATATGAGAAAATTGATATTACTGTGTTATCAGTATGCAGTAGCATAAGAGACAACCATGCAGGTAAAATTCCATTATATAACTTCTTGCCGAGTAGGGTGATAAACTTGACTACAAGACTTCATTGTGTCATGTTGCGCTTATTCAAAAAAAACCTTGGCCAAGGTGATGCTACTACCTAATAGTGTCAGTCAGTTTCTTGTCCCAGATACACACCCAGTCAGAGATCATGCTAGTTAGGAGTTGCCTATAGTGTATGACCGACTAGGGATTGTGTAGGGTCAAACACCAGTCTCAGATGGCATTAGATTTTTCTTCCATTACTTCTCTATGAAGGGTCGGGTCTTTCCAGTAGGAATGGCACAGGGGACTAGTAAGTCCGTGGACGGGCGAGAAAATGCCTTGATGATATTTTTACTCCTCCATTAGACTATAAAGGATGATTAAAGCTCCAGATGGATTAAATGGATTTCAAAGAACATTGTAATTCCAAACCCTCTATGACTATTAAATCATATTTACTTTTATAGTTATTTTCAACACATAGTTCTTGTGTTTCTTTTTTTTCAAAGTAAATATATATGTTTAATGTTGCTCTTTTATACCAGTTACCCTATTGCATATCTATTAGTTGCTTAGTTTTAGTATGTTACATATATGTATGTTGCACATCTATTAGTTTCAAAATTTTAGTTTGTCACATCAAGTTTCAAAGGTTATATCTTGCCACATAGGACCTTTTATCATGTTTAGTTGGCATTACCTTCACCAAGAACTCTCTATAAAAGGATAATACTTTCCTTGAAGAAGGGAAGAGTAGGAAGGAGGAAGATGGAATAAACAAGAATATCTAAGCTCTTAATATTATAATCTTGGCCTACATTCTATTGGTTTGTAACATAGTTCCATGTACTCTTGTTCCTAGAATTTTTATAGACTTTTGGTATATCAAAGCATTATATAAAATAAATGTAGTTTTGCACCATCCTTTTCTTATATGTTCTTTCTTAAAATTTCACTTTTGTTGTGTACTCTTGCATTCATTTTCTTGTTTATGTGTCTAGGATACATGAATAGACTATCTTTAATAAGATCCTCTATCCATGACTGCATCAATTAACATCAAATCCTAGTTTGTTTCCAGGTTGGTAGAAGGGTTAGTAGTAAATACATAGAAGAAGTTTGTATGTGTTACATTACAAGTTAACCATAGGAGAAAATGGTTAATAGAAGAAGGGGTGGTGGAAATCAAAGAGGACAACACAATAATGAGTAGCATGATATAAATCAAAGGGAGCAACATGATAATAAAATGGTTGGCATACTGAGAGTTATACAAGTGAAATATAAAAAATAATGTTATTTTCTTAACAAGTGTGTTATATTTTAGATAAAATCAAAGATACTTAGACATCTGCATTATAAAGCCTAATCTAACCTATTTTAGATTCACATTGACTTGAGATTGGTTATTTGAAAAGACAGTAGGCTTTAGAAACATGAACTTGGCAATGGGAACAAGAGATGAATGAGATGAAAGAGAAAAATGAGGAACACGTTTACTTGATTATGGAAGAGTATAGACCTATAAATTTGAGGGAAAGTTGGAAACAACAAATAAGAGTGTTCTTGAAGATTCACTTGATATCCTACAAAAATGATGACAAAAAAGAGATAAAACCTTCTATTCTTTAACTATAGGAAAGAAGATGAGAAATAAAGAAATGGAATGATTTCACCTTGTTTCTAATTTTATATTAGAATATATTAGTGTATGCATGTGAAAATGAACACAAGGAAATAAGCTAAACTAAGTTAACCTACTTCATTCATCCTCAATACACCTCAGATTGAGTATAAAGGAGAGCATACAACATGAAATGAAATCTATCTAATTCACCTCACATGCTAACAATTGTTGTGTGGATGTGCTCTTTGATGTGCTGATGAATGTAGGTGGCTCCTCAAAATAGTAGCATAACATTACACTTCATGGAGTCTTGAAAATGGCTTGGGTGATAGGCTATTTATAGATCTTTTGGATTGGGATTGGATGGTCAAGATTGGTTTTGGAGATTAAGGGTGGCGGATTTTTGAGAGCCTTGGATGCATGAGCACTTGCCAAGTGACAAGCATTGGTTGGTTGAGAAGGGATGCCTTTGGATTGAGAGGAAATCAAGGGTGAAAAAATAAATTAGATAAAGTGAAGAGATGGGATTGAATGAGGACAAAAGGACTCTTGTACAAAGGATTTTGACCATACCTTTGTAAGAGACCCATGTGGTTTTGTACAAGAGGCCATGCCTTTGTACATTTGGGAGGATGGGGAGGATTTGACTAGGGTTAGTTTAGGATAATGGAATGTGCAAGTAGGGGATTACTTAATTAATTAGGTTTAGATAACCTAATTAAAAATGTAGAAAATAGGGAGTTACATAAATAGGTATATTTATTTAATTTATGGGATGGGAAAAGGGGATATTAGATAAATTAAATTTATCTAATGTTTGGACTATAGAAAAGGGGTGATAAATGATTAATAAATCATTTATGCTAGGGAGATGGTTTGGATGCAGGTACAAATGACTAGTAGAAAGCACATGAATAGTGAATTTAACAATAAAATATTGTTTAATCGCGGTTTGAAGGGGGATTGATCAATTAATCATCTAAACATGTGTTTATTTAGTGAATTGTGAAGAAAAGGTGGTGGGATGAATTAGGGATTTTTAGGGATGAATTGAGGATGATTAGTATCGAAAAAGAGGGATTTGGATGGTTAATTACATGGTTAAATTATGATGTATTTAGGGTTGAACTACATTGAGATGAAAAGGGTGGACAATAAGTTTGGTTTCTAAGGAGTAGGAAAAATTAGTTCCACTATTTTCCATGTGGGTGTGGACTTGCTTGCTTTGGTCGAGTGCTTTCATGTCCGTACAAAGCTTGAGAAGAGAAGCATAAGTTTCGGTATTGATCCTTAGGGGAGAGGGACCCATAGTGGGTCACCCTAACTTCCCCCCTCCACCGGGCGCACCACATCATCTGAATGAAAAAAAATTGTCTTTTCCACATAGACGGTGACGTGGACAACCTAAATATTTCATTTTAACACGTTGGACATCAATTTGCCACGTGGAGGACATGTTCCTTTGTCGGAGTTAAAATTTCTAGCCATTTTTTTACTATCGACCGAAGATCAGAGACACCATACACCGGTAGCAGGAAGTGGCATTGTGAGTTGTGCTCGCGATGCCGTGTGGCATTCAAGCAACTCACCACCTTTTCATTGCACACTCCCACATTAACAAGGAAGTCCAGTCGCATTTACACCAACTTCAGACTCATTAACTCCTACTCGCTCCTTGTTTCATTGGTTATTGTGCCTTACCTTTTCACAGCTATGGAGCGTTCAATGCTCCTATCCCTCACACTCAACAAACCCTTTGATACCATTACCGACTTTGCTCTCTGCATTTGCTCATTGCAAATGGCACCCATACTAGTTCACCTTGGCGCTCTTGAGAAACTTGCATTCACTGGGTCTCCACTAGTATTTCCTTCCCAACGGCTTCACTGATATCTCCTTCGCGATGACAAAGTTGGCTTCGCTCATTTTTCCTTCGACCTTGGTAAGGATTTCTTATCCTGCTAAGGCAATGATCTTTCTAGCTTGAAAATAAAGAGAAATTATCTACTTTTTCTATTTGCAATATTTTCTGTGGTCGTAAATTGAATGTTCTTTTGGTTTACCATCTTCTTGTGCAATTGAGCTTCTAGTTTAAACTGTGTAACAATTTTTGTCATTTTTCTCCAACTCTCTACATCTTGATGATGGATCACAGAGTGTGATTCGAAACGTTGATGACAAAAATTGTTACATAGTTTAAACCAGAAGCTCAATTGCACAATATTATGGACTGTGGAAATTTAATGTGTTTACCATCTTCTTGTCTATTTTCAGGCTTCGGTATTCAAATGGGTTTTTGGTATTCACTAATCTGTCTGGTTTTTTAACTTTTTGTCTACTTGTAGTCATGAAAAGGGGTTATTGTTTGCCTGGTTGTAGTCGTCATGACTCCACTGGTTTCTCCTTCCGCTCATGGCTTATCTCGTTTATCCTTCGACCATGGTAAGGATACCTTATCCTGCTAAGGCAATGATCTTTCTAGCTCAAAAAAAAGAGGATTTATTTGTTTTCTTCTGTTTCTATGTCCTATGGTTTATGTATATTGCTATGAGTCATCGTAAATGGAAGGCTCTTTTCGTTTTCGGTTTGCATGAAATCATTAGGCTTCGATATTCAAACAGGTATTCAATTTTTTGGATTTTTTTGTTTGCAATGGCATTTTTTCCATCTATTGCTGTCTGTAATCATAAATGGAAGCTTCTTATGGTTTTGTCACCATTTGTAATCATGAGGGTTTGGTATTAAAATGGGGTTACTATTTATCCATGGGTTTTAAAACATTTTCTATTTTTCTTGTTTGCAATGGCTTCGCTTGTTTATCCTTTGACCCTGGTAAGGATATTTTTTATTATTTGTATCATGGGTTTTCAATTATTTTATTTTTTTTGTTTGCAATAGATTTTTTCAATCTATTGCTTTATGTAATCATAAATGGAAGCTTCTTATGATTTTCTCACTATTTGTAATCACGAGGGTTCGGTATTCAAATGGGGTTATTATT
Organism: Cunninghamia lanceolata; assembly: GCA_027924645.1. Taxonomy (NCBI): domain Eukaryota; kingdom Viridiplantae; phylum Streptophyta; class Pinopsida; order Cupressales; family Cupressaceae; genus Cunninghamia; species Cunninghamia lanceolata. The sequence goes on along the minus strand of BSBN01001465.1, from coordinate 873,500 downwards.
TATCCACGGGTGTTCAATTATTTTATTTTATTTTTGTTTGCAATGGGATTCTCTCTATCTAATGCTATTTGTAATCATAAATAGAAGATTCTTAGGGTTTTCTCACTGTTTGAAATTATGAGGGTTTGGTATTAAATGGGGTTATTATTTATCCATGGTATTCAATTATTTTATACTTTTTTGGTTGCAATGGGATTTTCTCTATCTATTGCTATCTGCAATCATAAATGGAAGCTTCTTATGGTTTTCTCACTATTTGAAATCATGACCATTTGGTATTAAAAGAGGGTTATTATTTATCCATGGGTATTCAATTATTTTATATTTTTTTGTTTGTAATGGGATTTTTTTTCTGTCTATTGCTGTCTGTAATCATAAATGGAAGCTTCTTATGGTTTTCTCACTGTTTGTAATCATGAGGGTTCGGTATTAAAATGGGGTTATTGTTTATCTATGGGTATTCGATTATTTTTTTAATTTTTGTTTGCAATGAGATTATTCTTTATCCATGTCTATTGATTGTAATTTTTGGTTTGCAATGGTTTTCTTCCATCTTTTGCTATCTGTGGTCATTAATGGAAGGTTGTTTTGTTTCTTTGTGGTGGAATGTCTAGTTCAGTGCTTAAGGCTCTTTGTTTCTTTAACTTTGTACTGCAGAGATTCAAAAGATTCCAAATGGCAACACTAGTGTTCAATAGTGTTTGTTGTAACACTTTATCTACTTTATGAGTAGTGTTTATCAACACAGCTTATTGGCCATTCTCTGTGTTTTGTAACACATTTATTGCTTTTGGAAATTGCAAAATTCTGTTCGAGCATCACTGTGACTCTTTAATTTAAGTTACAAATTTTAGTTTATAGTTTCTAATTGTAGAAAATGGAATGACAAATGTTTTAATGTGTTGCAAATTTTTTTACAAGTACATTTTAAGTTTATAATTGATATCATATTGAATACCTTTTAAAGCATGTTTACTTCAAAATTCAATCTGCAAGATGTCCTCTTTTCATAGTGGGTCACCCTAACTTGACCCCTCCAACTGGTGCACCACGTTATCTGAAATAAATAAAATTTTCATCTGCTTCCTGGGGTTATTGTTTATCCATGGGTATTCAATTATTTTATATTCGATGATGTGGACATCCTAAATATTTCGTTATGTTGTTCATGAGTCTTATCTAGTTTATCTATACACAGACAAACAAATATATGTGTGTGTGTGTGTGTGTGTGTGTATTAAAATCTAGCACAAACAACCCAAACAAGCATTCAACCAAATGAATCAACTCTCCATTAATTTCACACCATTGAAGGTTTAAGGCTCACCAATCAAGCAGTCAAAAAACATTAAAGGAAATCAACCAATTCAGAGCAAATAATCATTCAACCAAATCAATCACCTCCCATATTTAATACCAAATTTAATTTTATAGACATCCATCAAATCATTCAAATGAAGTGCAATAAAAACTATAGTCTGAACTTAGAGGACAAGTCTATAGTCATTGATTCAATTAAGATGTTGCATGCATAAACTATAGGACATAAAAACAAAAAAAACCAAATAAATCCTCTTTTTTTTTCAAGCTAGAAAGATCATTGCCTTAGCAGGATAGGACATCCTTACCAGGGTCGAAGGATAAATGAGCAAAGCCATTGCAAACAATAAAAATAGAAAATATTTTAATACCCATGGATAAACAGTAACCCCATTTTAATACCAAACCCTCATGATTACAAACAATGAGAAAACCATAAGAAGCTTCCACTTATGATTACAGATAGCAATAGATGGAAAAAAGCCCATTGCAAACAAAAAATATATAAAATAATTGAATACCCATGTATAAATAGTAACCCCATTTCAATACCTAGAGCATATATTATATTTTGAACAAATATATATACACATATTATGCATATACATATGCATAAGTATGTGTATATGCATATGCATATGTATGTTTATATTACATTCTGATTGTATATGGATAAACAATAACCCCATTTCAATACCGAAGCCACATGATTACAACCAGACAAAAAATGAAAAGAACCTTCCATTTACGAGCATATTGAACACTCTCACATATATATATTACATTATGAAGCAATGTGTTGGCAACTTCCACATCTGACACATCGACCCCGAAAAGACTAAGGATGTTCTGCATTGTAGAAGCATCATCATGCATGCTGAACTAAAAAGTTTCGCTGGGGTGCATTTCCTCCATTAGAGCATTTGGATTGAGGGGCCATATACCTGTCCTTTTAAAACCAACAATGATGTTTGAAACTATTAGTGATTTCTAAAAAGACTTGCTACCTAATTCTGCTCTTTTTATTTCTATGTTAGGATATCTAGCCAGCAACTCTGCTCTCTCTGATTTGAAATATGACTTGAATGCTGAAAAAACACTGACATCCAATGGCTACAATTTGTGTGATGTGTGCACTGGTAGTGTGAGCAAATCAATACCCAAAGACCTAGCTTCTTGGATTAATACTCCACCCATAACTGATCATGCAAAATGATGCAGCCAGTTCATAAACAACTCTTTCATCATCCAAGCGTGGGGCTGGGTAGCCATGCACGCACCTAGTTCACAGCCAACAATGTAGTTTTTTAGCTGCTTTTTACCTTTGAAAAGATACAAGCCTGGTATGCTCTGCTTGGTAGCATTAACACAACATAAAATTGTTATCCATTCCCTGCTCTTTGGAATAATGTATGAGACACTTTTGTTGCCTCTTTTGGCCAAAACCCACATGGCTCCATTTCTCCCATCTTGAATTCTGGTTTCATCACTGTTGTTGAATTTCTGAATCATAGTAAAAACTACTAAATATCCAATAACTTCAATGGAAATAAGACAAATGCAAGCAAACAAAAGATATACCTTTGCAAACGTATTTACCTCATGCCTTCCACTGTTGCCTATCTTGCTTTGATCTTGTTTGATTATGGAGCTCTCAAAAGTTGTACTTCCTTGTTGTTAAGATGACAAAGCTAGAATGGCTATGAAGAGGATTGTGTAATGCAACTACAATGCAATACTTAAGATGAGGGATGGAGATAAATGATATGTAGCCATGGTGGATGATAATGAGGTGAGGTTGAGATTATGCAAATGCAATGAGTGGGTTTTGCCAAAGGCACGCTGGTAGGATTCCTGCAGAGTAAGATTACTAAAGCTTGAGATTGGTGAAATGTGTGTGAGAACCTTGTTTATATAGGCTTGAGGGGGCTAAGATCCAAGTGTTAATAGATCCATGACTGGAGGAATTTGTCTGTGATATGTACAGTTGAGAAAGATTGAGGGAATGTGTACGAATCAGAAGAGGACAAGTGTCCAAGCTCCTTCATGAGTTATGGGAGTTAACAGATCTGATTGGAGAGTTAACTGGATAGATTGATCAGATGACTGGGTTGATTGGAGAGTTGACTGAATTGATTGATCAGTGAACTCAATTGATTAATTAGATAACTGATTTGATTGGAGGGTAAAAGGACATGTGGGTGAGGGAATATTAGCAAATTAATATTAAAAATATTTAATTATCTGTGCAACATGGTGAGGTGGAAAAGTGATGTGGATTTATGAGATTAGCACTTTGGGATAGAGGAATTTAGGATTAATTAAATAATTTAGGATTATTTAATTAGATGGAACATTAGAGGAATTTAGATGATTTAATTAAATAAATTAATTTTTATTTAATTTTGGGGATAATTAATCAATTAGAATATTGATTTAAAATAAATATTAAAATATTTATTTTGTTCAACACGAGCCAATTTTGGGTGTATACAGTCACAATTCCAAATTTTATGTGGTCCATATGGGTTGGCTTGATATGCTTTGGACAATGTGTTATAGAATGCGGCAACTACAACAGGCCTAAGGTTTAGATCTCTTTCTCTATCTAGTCCTTCCACTGTCCTCAATGTCAATTCAGGATGACGCCTTTAAAACCCAGTCCACCAGGACTTCCCAGGCAGCCCATCCTTAAAACAGTTTGGTTGTGTTTGGCATATTTGTACAATTTTTGCTTTGAGATTAATAATCTCTAGCCCATGGCCCACTGCTGCCATTTATTTACACCATTCCATAATCAAACCCTCTTCAACTACTGTCAATACTATGGGAGGACCTTTTTTGATGATGTTGTTAAACCACCTAACCATTTGCTGAGCGTTGTTGTAGGGATTCCCTACTTTTTGTCTACACTCCTTGTCAACATTCCATTATCCTCCACATCTTTCAGTGTTGAATCTATATCCTCTTTTGTGCACTCCCGTTGAACTGAAACTTTCTTGCTTCTAGCAACTGCATTTACTTGAATAACTGGCTCATCTGGTGAGGACTGCTCTCGTTAGCAACTTGACTATCTTCATCCAACAGAAATTAACTCCTCTTTTTTCTGGAGGCATGGTTGTCTTTAGTCTCTTGGTGCCACGGTGGGTCCGCATTTGAGATTTGTTCTTTATTTGCACATGTCAACAAACACCTTTGGACATCCGTTTTGTAATTTGGAATCTTTTGATACTCTTCAATACAAAGTTAAAGAAACAAAGAACCTAAAGCATTGAACTGGACATCCCACTTGCCTGTGTTGATTAGTACAGAGGCATGCAGGGTGGTGCAGCCTAACTATCAAGAACTACTTGGGCTTGTACGTGACAGGTAGAACAAATATGAATACTTGGGCATGCGTGTAGTGAGGTTGACAGTTTAAAATCTGTAAAGCAAGATAACAACATAGACCAACAATTAGCTATACTAATATTAATCACAAGCATTACAACATGTGGCATTCTAATTTCTTCATCTCTGTAATTGCAATTTGTAATTTGAATTTGTAAGTTTAGTTGGCGAGTTCAAAGTGATGCTCTGAACAGAAGATGTGTGATGTTATATGTTTGTTTTGATGTTTCACATTCTAATTTATGATGTTCTATGTTTGATTTGATAGTTTCATATTTTGATGTTCTATTCTATGTTGTATGTTTGTTTTTTATGGTTTGACATTTGAGAATGCTGCTAAAATTTGTCTATATCAGATATCAGATAATCATTAATTTTAAAGTTGTAATCATCATTCCACTATCCAAATCTTTTCCAATCAGATATGACTTGCTGGGCAAACATACTTACATATGCATCTAATCTTTTTATCTCTTTCTCTGTCAATCAATACAACCTTACAAGTGTTTTAACAAGCATTCTCTTTTTCAAAGTTTCCATTTATTCTTCAATCCACTGTGCTTCCTTCTTTAACTTCACCCCACACCTAACATTTTCTTGAATGTACACAATCACAATTTACCAGATAAAACTAAACCAAATCAAAAAAATTCTGCTAATTGATGAATGGCTTATATGTGCTCTCTATTGGATATGTCTCATCAAATTGGTCTGTACCAAAAGGCTGTAAAGATAGTTTTTGGCCTCTAATGAAGAAAAAATGGTATAGGCTTGGGGCAGGATAATGATGTGTTGTCGCAGGGTAGGCTAATAAATGTCAAAACAAGTGAAAGAGTTAAACAGATCAACTGAATTTTGAGTTGACAATATGTAATAGCACAAGACATGAGAAAAGTTTAAAATTTTTTAGGTTCAAACTTGCTAACAACAATACTAGTGCTGGGCCTAAACAATATAAGAAGCACTAAACAATATAAAAAGCAAAATTAGGGCCTAACCAATTTCATAAGACAATTGAACTTTCAATCCTAAGGGTGTTTTGAACCCAATGAAAGAAACTTATCAATTATAAAAGCATCCTAAACTTTATGATGTGCACGCCTAACAGGATAACAACCTAGATTGTTAAATACTTCTCATGAAACCTACTAAATGAAACCTAGATTGTTAAATACTGCTCATGGAACCTAGATTGTTAAATATCAGTGTAGTTTGGTTATATTTCGATGGTTGTTTTGAATACATTTTAAACAAACAAGGCAATACAAATTAATCCATTGAAATTTACCAGCCATTTAATGCTTACCTAGTTAGGTATCTTAGATGAATACAGATACCTCTATAGGCCATTTGAAATTTACATATGAATACATATATCTTAAATTTGAATGAATGTTAAATGTGTTAGATGAATACATGTAAATTTTGATGGTTGTTTTGAATACATTCTAAACAAATAAGGGAATACAAATTAATCCATAACAACATTATTTCTGAGCAACTCGCCACCTTTTTTTTCACAATCTCGCATTAAAAGATATTTGTGTTTTAACTGTATTGTTGTTTGGTTTAAAATTGAAGCCAAACATCTGTAATTCAAAACAACAATAGAGTTTAAACTTAAACAACAAACATTTGAAATGGAAACAAACATTGTAGTGACGTTGGAATATTGAACTTACCTGAATGTTGATAGAACTCTGCAATTCCATGCCTCCAAGAGTCTTGTGTATGGGATGTTGAAAACTTGCACTAGGAAATCTGGGGTTTATGTAGGAAAACTTAGAATTTGCTATTTGTGATATGTACACTCTCATTTGATTGGTTCAAATTATTTGTATTTCACTTCATTTGCATATTTGATGGATGTCTATAAATTTGAATTTGGTATTAAATATGGGAGGTGATTGATTTGGTTGAATACTTGTTTGCTCTGAATTGGTTGATTTCCTTTAATGTGTTTTGACTACTTGATTGGTGAGCCTTAAACCTTAGATGGTGTTGAATTAATGGAGAGTTAATTGATTTGGTTGAATGCTTGTTTGGGCTGTTTGTGCTAGATTTTAATAAATTGTTGTCCTCTTCTTTTGACAGCTAGATTGGTGAACCTTACATGGTTATCTGTGGCCTTTTTTACAGGTATTAAGGAAAAGGGACCAGTAGCTAGACATTTATCACTATTTTGAGTGCACTTGAGCACTTTTACATTTTACTTGGGACTCCAACTTTTTATTATATGCACTTTTTTTGGGACGAATCCCTATGTTGGATGGGATATGTGGTAATGAAAAAATGTTTAAAATTGTTTATTATAATGCAACTTGGAACTTAAATTAGGTTGATGGCTGGTCATGTACTTGGAAGATATGGATGTTTACTTATTAATATAAATGCTTTAATGTGACATTTTGGGTTCTATTGCATCCACTTGTGTACAAGTTCAAAATAATGTTAGTTGCATTTATTTTTTAAAATCTTTGTTAATCATTTGTGTATGCCACCTAATATTAATAAAAAAATACTAAAAAGTAAACAAATGTGATGGCAACATTGATTGGTCCCCATATGTCCTATTTTGGAAAAAAAATTAAATATTTAAAAGATATCTTATTAAAAAGTAATGGGCCCAGTTTGGTCAACTCCTATACCCAGTATAGGAGCCCGACCCACTATCGGGCCCTCTCCCCTATACCTTTCTTGTCCATGACATTCAATTCACGTCAACGGCTTCCCTCAGTTGACTTCTTTGGACAGAACGAACACTTCACCAGAGACTTTGGAGTGTGATTTGGGCTTCTTTTGGATTTGTCTTTCTTCTAAGGCAGAAACACCAACAATGCTTCTCCTTGGAGTATGACAAATGAATTTTATTATCAGCATTAAGGCTGACGACCTATTATGGTGTAAGATATGTGCCATTTTTAGTGATATTCTTATGGTTATCAAATAAGAAATTCACCTAGCCCAGCTCATTGCCAGATCCAGAGATGGTGACAATCTATTTGTAGTTTTTTCTTAGCTATTGAACAGTGAAACAAAAAACTAAAATTTTTGTGTCGTTGGGGGAGGGGGGGAGGGTGGGTTCTTATGGATCTTCTTAGGTGCTATACCTAACATAGGTGTAGTTAGAAAATGGGGTATGCCAACTGGCCAAGCTCTGCTCTATCCAAAGGTTTTGGGTATGCCGACTGGTCAAGCTCTACTCTATTCAAAGGTTTTGTTTTGTTCTCTTTTTTTGAATTATGAGGACTATGTTAGGACTCTCTTGGGATGGTTTTTGGTTTCTCGGTAATATTGAACTTTTCTTAAGAAAATGAAAATTAAGTTTTGATTTAGAAAATGAGTGCATCAATAGGGTCTTTGCTTGGGTTAGACTTCTGGTCCTTCCATTGGAATTTTGGGAGGATGAGGTTATGATTGGTTTTGCTAGCTATTTGGTCAACTCATTACTGACTTTCAACTTTCTGATTAAATACAAAAAATGATTACTATTTGCTAGATTCTGTGTGAATGTAGTTGTGGACAAGGAGCCTCTGACTTTGGTCATTTTGTCCTTAAAATATGGATCTTGGGTGTAGTAGATTAAGTATGAGTCTACCTTAGTTGTTTGCTGAAAGTGCCACAAATCCAGTCACTTTGTTGTTGCTTGTCAAGCCAATAGGATGTTGCAAAATTCTTGGAAAAAGAAGGGAAAAAAATGGGCTAAGTCCTCCCAAGGTTAATAATGAGGAGGTTTCCTCAGAGAAGAATAATGCAAGCAACCCTAGGACAAAAATCACTAATGTGGTTGACTACCCTTTAGCAGGTAGGATTTTCTCTAATGAAAACTTGGCTTCTCTAGTTGTTAATTATTTGATAGAGGTGGGTGTGGAGTGGGAAGTCAGTGGAGGTCTAAAGGCAAATAGGACCAATCAATATGTTACTAAACCAATCAATATTTGCTAGTCCTTCAACTAGTTCCTATCAACTATATTGCAATTGTAGGGACTAGCCTCTATACAACACTTGTTATTAATTGGTATGAGGTGCTATCTTCAATAATTAAGTTATAACCTCAAATTCTATCACTAATAATAAACTCCTTATGAGTTGTCATTTGGCTTAACCCCAAATTTCTTTTAGGGTAAATTCTAATTAATACAATCTAACCCTAAAATATAATACTACTTGTTAGGTCTAATTGTATTTATAACCTTAGTGGTATTATTTGTAGTCATTTTGTATTATTGTGAGATTGTTATGAGCTACTTATGCTAGTTATTCTTAGAGAGACATACAATTTATTTTAATTTAGCTATTGTAATGGATAATTTATGTTTTGATAGTGGAACTATCTTGTATCAATAAATGGATTTCTATTACATATTTTGGTATGTTATCAAATTTTACATATTATGATTATTTTACAACATATTTGTATATAATGTGTTATGATAATATGTTTTATCCACTGCTTCGATGTATTTCATGGGTATAATAAGTATGTTAGGGACATGTAAAGTTAAGAAAAAGACATAGATGATTCTAAGTGTGAAATCCTTACTCTTGGGTCATGTATTCTAAAACCACAATTGTTTTACTTCCCGAATAAGTTGGGTCAAAGATTTATTATGAATTTGAGGGTGGACAAGTTGTCTTATATAGCCTTCTTTCTATGATCTATATTAATTTTTTTGTGAGTCTCGTATATGTTTGGAAATTAATGTTTTCTTGTTATATGTTTTGAGAAGAGCATAGTTAATGGTGTAACTCCAATTGAAAGTTTACATTGTGATTTTTGGATTTAATGCTTTATTAATCTTTAGTTATATTGAGGGGGGGTTAGGAAAATGTGACTAGAATATATAAGGTAAACTTGTCCACAAAGAGGTAACATATTTACAAAAATAATGATGAATAGGTTTAAAAAAGAGGAGGATGTAGTTGCAACAAAAAGAGGAGGAAAAATGAGGAGAAGAGTTTTGTCATTTTAAGTATCAATGGTTATTGTTTTTTGGGTTATCATTTTCTAGGTTATTGTTGCATCCTTGTTGTGGCCTTGGGGTTGTGATTTGATGTGGGAAAGTGAAGTAGGAGCATATTAGGGGTCGAGCAATCTTGCATCACCTAAAAATATTTCTTTTATATATATATATATATTTCTTTTTATAGGTACTTTAGACTGCCACATTCATTTTGTTTCCACTACAGAGGCCAATTCTCATTGTAGGGTTAATTTTAGTTACTATCACAATTTGATGCCATAGTGACATATATAGTCTATCTACTATATGGTATTGCATATTGCTCATAGAGCCTCCAAATTATAATCACAACATTTTTTGGGACTTGGAATATGTCCATGTGTCAACATTTTATTTGATTCCCTTATTGTAATTTGTGGGTTGTTCTTATTCCAAAATGACATATTTTAGTGCTTCATGCCAATATTTAAATTGCATAGTAGATGTAACATTCTATTTTCAAGTATTGGTCCTGGCGAGGTTCACAGGAAAGTTAGATCATCAAGTTTCAAAGCTTATATCTTGCCACATAGGACCTTTTATCATGTTTGGTTGGCATTACCTTCACCAAGAACTCTATAAAAGGATAATACTTTCCTTGAAGAAGGGAAGAGTAGGAAGGAGGAAGATGGAATAAATAAGAAGTTCTAAGCTCTTAATATTATAATCTTGGCCTACATTCTATTGGTTTGTAATGTTGTGCCATGTACTCTTGTTCCTAGATTTTTTATAGACTTTTGGTATATCAAAGCATTATATAAAATAAATGTAGTTTTGCACCATCCTTTTCTTATGTGTTCTTTCTTAAAATTTCACTTTTGTTGTGTACTCTTGCATTAATTTTCTTGTTTGTGTGTCTAAGATACGTGAATAGACTGTCTTTAATAAGATCCTCTATCCATGACTACATCAATTAACATCAAAGGCTAGTTTGTTTCTAGGTTGGCAGAAGGGTTAGTAGTAAATACATAGAAGAAGTTTGTATGTGTTACATTACAAGTTAACTATAGGAGAAAATGGTTAATAGAATAAGGGGTGGTGGAAATCAAAGAGGACAACACAATAATGAGTAGCATGATACAAATGAAAGGGAGCAACAAGATAATAAAATGGTTGGCATACTGAGAGTTATACAAGTGAAATATAAAAAATAATGTTATTTTCTTAACAAGTGTGTTATATTTAAGATCAAATGAAAGATATTTAGACACGTGCATTATAGAGCCTAATTTGACCTATTTTAGATAGACTTTGACCTGGGATTGGTTATTTGAAAATACAATAGGATTTAGAAACAAGAGCTTGGCAATGGAAACAAGAGATGAAAGAGAAAAATGAGAACACGTTTACTTGATTATGGAAGAGTATAGACCTAAAAATTTGAGTGAAAGTTGGAAACAACAAATAAGAGTGTTCTTGAAGATTCACTTGATATCCTACAAATATGATGACAAAATAGAGATAAAATTTCTATTATTTAACTATAGGAAAGAAGATGAGAAATAAGGAAATGGAATGATTTCACCTTATTTCTAATTTTATATTAGAATATATGAGTGTATGCATGTGAAAATGAACATAAGGAAATAAGCTAAACTAAGTTAACCTACTTCATTCATCCTCAAATACACCTCGGATTGAGTATAAAGGAAAGCATACAACATGAAATGAAAACTATCTAATTCACCTCACATGCTAACCTTTGTTGTGTGGATGTGCTCTTTGATGTGTTGATGAATGTAGGTGGCTTCTCAAAATAGTAGCATCAAATTACACTTCATGGAGTCTTGAAAATGGCTTGGGTGATAGGCTATTTATAGTTTTTTTGGATTGGGATTGGATGGTCAATATTGGTTTTGGAGATCAAGGGTGGAGGATTGTTGAGAGTCTTGGATGCATGAGCACTTGCCAAGTGGCAAGCATTGGTTGGTTGAGAAGGGATGTCTTTGGATTGAGAGGAAATCAAAGGTGGAAAAGTAAATTGGATAAAGTGAAGGGATGGGATTGAATGAGGACAAAATGACTCTTGTACAAAGGACTTTGACCATACCTTTGTAAGAGACCCATGTGGTCTTGTACAAGAGGCCATGCCTTTGTACATTTGAGAGGATGGGGAGGATTTGACTATGGTTAGTTTAGGATAATAGAATGTGCAAGTAGGGGATTAGTTAATTAATTAGGTTTAGATCACATAGTCAAAAGTGTAGAAAATAGGGAATTAAATAAATAGGTATATTTATTTAATTCATGGGATGGGAAAAGGTGATATTAGATAAATTAAATTTATCTAATGTTTGGAATACAAAAAAGGGGTGATAAATGATTTTAATAAATCATTTATGTTAGAGAGATGGTATGGATGCAGGTACAGATGATTAGTAGAAAGTACATGAATAGTGATTTTAACAATAAAATATTGTTTAATCATGGTTTGAAGGGGGATATCAATTAATTGTCTAAACATGTGTTTATTTAGTGAACTGTGAATAAAAGGTGGTTTAGGGATGAATTAGGGATGTTTAGGGATGAATAGAGATGAATTAGGGATGCATAGTGTCAAAAAAGAGGGATTTGGATGGTTAATTGGATAAATAGGGATTTATCCAATTATAGGGTTAAATTATGGTGTATTTAGGGTTGAATTGTGTCGAGACAAAAAGGGTGGACAATTTTAGACATATACAATGAGATCTAATATCATGAGACATCTATCATGAATATTTAAATCCACAAAATCAAGATAACATGGGAAATTATGATCAAAAGACCCTACTGGATAACTTAGTTTTGCTCAAATGTCTTGTTGAGCTCCTGGAAATTAATTAAAAATTTAAAAGTATTGGAATTGGATAACAATTTATAGGGAGCCTCATTAGGTGATTTTAAGACCACTTTCCTCTTAGCACTTTTTATATTCTTCACCAAATTTTTCATATTTGACCTACAAGTAGATTTTTTGTATAGAAAACCTTGCAAAACAAATGGTTAAAGGGGGTTTTGACTCAGTCAGCCCCCTTTTGGGATTTAAATAAAAAATTCACCTAATAAATATGAGTGATATAAATCTAAAAGGATGCTCTTACAAATAATTTTCTCCAATTCTAAATAGAAATATTAGGTTTTGGCAGATAGTGTAGGACAAGATGCAAACTAGGGATTGAGGGATGACAAAAATGTAACAAATGGATAAAAAAATAGAAATAATGTAATAAATGCAAAGGTATCCAAAAAGGTTTGATACACAAGTGGTTTGGAGGAAAAATACTAAATTTATGAAAGAAACAATGACACTAGGTTTTTGAGGGTTTACAAAAGAGGAAGGTGAGATTGGTGAAAGAAAAAAAGTAAATAAGTGATCAACAAATAACAAACTAATAAAATACTGAAATAGATTAATACTATGACTAATTATACAAGTATGTTTTATTGAAAAATGTGAAATGCAAACACAAAACACGACTATCAAGTCCTAAGGTTTCAATGAAGGTAGGGTGAGCTAGGGGACATTTGAAAAACTCAAACAAATAAAGAACCACCAAAAAGAATATGATGAAAATATGCTATTGATTGATAAAATGATTTATCATGAAAAATACAATAAGGTTTTTAGATACAAGGTAATAACAAGAGGGGGCATACATTTTCCTTTATTCTTTCTGATTCACCTTTCTCTTCATGACATTCTTCTCACCATATTAGATTTCTTCGGTTAGTACTTTTATTTTTGGATGAGCATACATGTCTTGCAAGATTATATGTTGTTCTAAAATTGTGATTTTGTAGGCTTGTGGTCCCTAGCATTATGGTTTTCTAGGGTCTTAGTCTAAGGACATGGTTCCTCTACTCAGAGAATTATTCTGCATCCTCTACAATATCCTTTTGGAGTATCCTTTTTGATGAAACATTTCAAAACTATACTTTAGCATAGCTTATCATTTAGTGTCATAAGCCTATTCAAGTGGGGGGGAAATGTAACATAGAAAATTATGTATCTTCACAATTTCACATCATGTTTTAGACTTGCTTTGGTTTTCATTCCCCCAACATGTTTCAAGGATCATTTTATCCTCAATCTAGGCCTTTTTTGCTCACCAAATTGCTAGATTTATTCATCACATTCTAATTATTTTTTGTTGATCTAAGGACACGTGCCTTGAATTTGAGGAAACTTCTTCAGGATACTAATTGAATGCACAAACATCTGTGCAATGTTCTAGCATCCCAAAAGCTTTCAAAAATTTAAACGTTGGTTTCCCACCTAGCTACCTACTATCGACTATTGTAATCCTCATATATCTGGAAAATACCTCTAACATTCAGATCTAACCCTTAAACTTCTAAGAAACCCTTTTGGAAAATAGACTCTTTTAGGGATTTGGATGTGAAGAACTCTCTACATAATACATGAAACTCTCTTGGCTCTCTAACACTTTGGGCTCTCTCTTGGCTCTATGTTGTTGGAAATACCACCATTGTTGAATCTTTCTTAAGGATTCATGTTATTGCACTACGATTGACTCCTCCAAAAAACTCACTTTCCTTCTTCTAGATCACATGGATAATATTGTTCTCATTCTTGTTTGAATAATATTGTTGCAAATCTCTTTATCACACTTCTTCTACACTTCTCTTATCATAGCTCTTGGTGACTATCACTTCCTCTTGTTGAATCTCATATACACACTAGTTTATTATTATTTATAGACCTAAAAATAATATTCATAGCATTTTGTCATTGTTTTTAGTTTCTAGATGCACATAGGCTAAGAGCACACACTCGTTCAATCTATTTTTCATTTTAGCTACATGGAGGTTGAAACACTAAAATAGGGGCTTGACAATTTTTGACAAGCTCCTAAGTAGTCACAACCATTTTTCTTATCCTCGGCTACAAGTTTCTTGGAGATCAACTCACACAATGGTTTACATCTCTCTTTCCTTTTTTTTCATTTCTATTTCTCATTTCCAAAGTACATAGACTAAGTTACTTTTTAGTGTTTTTAAACATTTTGGCATATCTTGGGTTTGTTATTTTGTTGTGTATGTTTCCTGGTGTGCAAGATCAATTGTTTTAGTCCTAGAAATTATATTTTACCAACATTCAGGATTATAACACATCATACAGATGATAACACATTGTGTGGACATCTATGCATCACACTAGCATCCTAGACAATGAGCTCTTGCTTTTAGCACCAGGTTCTTCTCTCTCTCCCTCTCTATCATTTATAGTTTTTAATTTAGTTTATTGATTATGTATTTCAATTTCTTATAAATTAGCATTTTCTCATTCAACCCTATGCTTTAGCTTAGTGAAAACTATCATTTTACAAGTTTAAAGCATATTTGGATATTCTAGTTTGATTTTATTCTTTCTGGTATAGAAAAGTAGTAAAATACCTTCTACTATAGAGCTAGTTTTATGCTTGTAATAGTTTGAAAACATTTAACTTAGAAAAAAAAGAACAATCTTAGTTGAACAAAATTTTCAACAATATAATTACATGAATGGGCATGTCATTTTCTCTTCTTATGTCCCTTATATATTGTTGGAGGTCGATTGTAAGTGTTGCATGTGCCTTGTGGTGCCTTTAACTCCATTCTTTATGTTGTGTGGCTCTATCCTACCAACACCATAAATACGTTCACATTATACAAGATTATGGTAGGTAGGGCATTGAAACAAGTTACAATTTAATCCAAGTAATTGATGACCCAGTCCTCCTTATAATCCTTAAAAGTGATTGCTTTAGTCCACCTGATGAAGTAGTCTATCATGGTGAGTATCCATTTGTGTTCATTACTTAACAGAGGATTGATGGTGCCAATGAAGTCAAGCCCCTGCTGTTAGAAAGGGGTGTCTGTCAAAATTAGTTTGAATAGAAAGGGGGAATTCCTCCGCCTTCTAGTTGCATAGGTATATTGATTGCATAACAGTTCTCCTAATGGATCATATGGTATCATGTTATAATATCATGATGACAGGACATATTCAAGTTCAACGATTGGCATTACAATGAGCTTCTTCATGTGAAAAGTTCTTGTTGTTGTTTGTTTCTATTTGTAATATGAAGTATTGCTATCATAGGTCTTAAAGGGGATTTGTATCACTTATAAGATAACCTATTGTTGATCAAAGATTATATTTTATTGTGCAAATAAAAAACATAAGAATGTCTTAAGGCCTTCATTTGTTATCATGCAAGGAACAATTTGTATTAATTAAAAAGGGTCTTCATTAGCTATCATTGAGCATCTTGAGCATCTAATAAATCAAAATATGCTTCTATTTTGGGCCCCTATTGAGTTTACCTACTGAATAGGTCTTGACATTTGCAACACGTAAAAAGGTTTTGTTGTTTGAAGGTTTTTCATCGGGCCACTTAGGGCACACCGGGATCGCATGTTTCACACTTATCTTGGGCAAAAAGCTTCGTTAAGCTTTCATGTGGTAAAGTGAAAACTTTGGTTAAGACTCTCTTCGAGCTAGGGTTTAATTTTTTGATGGCAATGATGGAAAGACATGGGTTATACAACTAGTTTCTGATTATGATGGAAATCTTTTGAAGTGACAATGCTCAACTTGGATCAACTGTGCAGCTTGATAATTATACAAAGTCACTCGACAGTTTCTCTTCTTCCTGTGGCATAAAAAATTACCAGGTGTTGTCATTTTTGTTTCTGCATTTCATTTTTATGAAGGTTCAGTTTTTATTTTGTTTGCATTTTATTAACAAATCAAAAGGGTTTAGCAGATAAAAGAATGCAAACATAGTTAAATGGTTTTTGTTAAGAAATATAGTTTTCAGTTATGGGTATTTGTGAAGGATTTGTTAAGAATAAAAAAGGGGGTTTATTGTTGCGATACCCATAACAAATATTATTAGGGTTCTTGATTATGAGCAGTTTGAAGGCCTTACACTTTTTCAGTTGTATCCAATCTGTGATGGTCGTGATATTGAGGTTTTTGACTATGATTTAATATTATGGAGAAACCGAGATTTGGTGATAGTTATAATACTTTATTCTTTTGTTTAGTTGTAATTGTTATGAGAAGACTCTTGGGGTGAACTGTGGTTGAAACTAGGGTTTCTTGATCAAATATTTGAGACAACTTTGTTTTATTCTTAACAAAGTGTTCTTTAACTCAACACACAGTTTGAACATACATGTATTAAATGTTTAAAGTTTGTAACCATGGTTAAAGGTGCACTTCAAAGGCATTATATGTTGACCCTTATGGGTCTATCCAACCATGTTCTTTTAATGACTATTTGGATAGTTGTAAACTGCTTGAGACAGTTGCATGTATACAGTTACTCATTCAAAGTGTTTGTTGAGAGAAAGAAAGAGTTTGTAAAGTTGTATAAAATGGCCTTTCAAAAAGGAAGAATATGTAGGATTATAAAAACAGTGACACTATAATGTGAGATATGTTTTTTGTGTGGAAAACAAAAGACCATTTTTGAATAGTATTAGGAATTATGATGCAAAACAGTTTGTAAGATTCTACACCTAATGTTGTGGAAACTCCTAACATATGAGTTTTCAGGATATTAAGTGTATTATTTGAGAATATGACTATGAAGTGAAACAGAGTAACCCTTTGTAATATATTTGTTTTTACCTATGATTGGAACATATATTGTAAGGTCAAGTCAGTGAGACAAGGACCTTTGCCAGTGAGGCACAATAAGCCAGTGAGGCACATAAACAACCAGTGAGGTAGAAATGATAACAAGGTAGTGAGGCAATGTTGAAAAGACAATGAGATGTTATTGTAGTGAGTGAGGCAAGTTTATTGAATAAGCCAGTGAGGCACTTTTACTGAGTGGTTTTCTACCCCAGAGGGTTTCCACTCCTAAAAATTTCTGTGTTATGGTGTCATTTGTTATTTGTTTCTATTTGCCATCTACCTTATGATGTAATTTGTCATCTATTTCATATGCTCATAGAATGTGTTTACTTGTCTTTTTAATGTTTTGATACATGCACTAATAAGCATTTAAGTCAACATTTATATCTGTTGTTTAAACTTGCAATTAAAGTGTGAAAATTTATCCTGTTCTCTGTAACACTGATTCACCCCCCCTCTCAGTGTTACCAAGTAATCCAACAAGTGGTATCAGAGTGTAGGTTCCCTATAGAAGTCTAACCGGCTTGGGTAGGTCCTGATAGTGGAGTACCATGGGAAAAGGTAGAAGAAATAGAGAAAAGAAAGAGGACAAGCAAAAGGTTGTACA
Organism: Cunninghamia lanceolata; assembly: GCA_027924645.1. Classification (NCBI taxonomy): domain Eukaryota; kingdom Viridiplantae; phylum Streptophyta; class Pinopsida; order Cupressales; family Cupressaceae; genus Cunninghamia; species Cunninghamia lanceolata. The sequence continues at coordinate 855,544 of BSBN01001465.1, read as the reverse complement.
ACAAACCTTGGTCAAGCCTAGTAATGAGTTGTTGCCTAAATCACCTTTGAAAGTTGACACAAAGGGTGATAAAGAAAATGACTTTATTGTCAAGATTGATGATGAAGAAAGAGACTTCTTTGTGGATAAAGATGGACATGAATTTGATGAAGATGAATGTGAAGTGGATACTGAAGGAGAACTTTGATGTGCTCTAGAAATGAACAAGCATCTCCAAAAAGAGAACGAGGCATTAAAGATTCAGCTTCAACAAGAAAAAGATTCAAAAGACAAGGTATGTTCAGATCTTGCAAAAGTTTCTACTAAACTTGAAGAGGCAATAAAGTTGAATATAGATTTAAGAAGTCAAGTTGACGAATCTAACAAACACATTATTAGTCTAAAAACTAAAGTTGTAGAAGCCAAAAGAATACTAGATATGACTAAATATGATTTTCAAGTAAAAAGAATAGAATGTTTGAAGTTAGAGAAAGAAATAGTCTCTTTGAGAAAGGATCTGGAAAATGATTCTTCAAAGCTGCATAAGAATACTCAATTTGAAAAGAGTACTGATTGTCTAAATGACATGTTGAGTAAGCAAAGATACTACAGAGACACTACTACCTTGGATTATGAGAAAGGAGAATGCTCCAAGTCAAGAGATGCTCCTAGGAAGAAGATAGACCTGAATACTTACTCTACTGCCCCTGAGAATAAAGCCAAGAAGGAAGAAAAAGATAAAGTTGTTGTTAGAAGCAGTACAAATAGGCACTCAAGACCTTCATCTACCAGGCAATATCATTCAGTCAGGTATAACTATTTTCAGTTCCATGGTTATTGCTATTTGTGCCATGTTTATGGTCATAGAGCTAGAGATTGTAAAAGAAATGATTTTTGGTGGAATAAAAAGAAAAGTTCTTATGGTTGGTCAGATCAGAACTACAATAATGTTTGTTATAACTATAATAAAGTTAACCATTTTGCAATAAATTGTTGGATGCATGCAAGGTATGACTTTCTCAAATCACCTCAAAGAAATTATTCTTATCTTGATCAAGACTACAATATTGTGTGTTATAAATGCAATATGTTTGGGCACAAAGCTCAATGGTGTAGATGAAGGATAAAACCAATTGGTGGCTACATGTTCAAGCAAAAACAAGTAAATGCCTTGGGAAAGGAAAACAAATATTCTATACTAGTTTGGAGAAGAAAACATAATCAGAAAAAGAAAGAATCTGAACTTGGGCATGCTGCACAAGTTCCATCCATAAGTGCATAAAGAAAAGCATGAAGTTGAGGGGGAGTTCGTTAATGTGTTATCCTTCAGCCCCTTATGAAGTATTGAGTGTAAATTTGTTTAGACATGCATTAGATTTGATATTCATAAAACTATTTTTGGGCAGTGGTTTGTTCTTGACATTCATTTCTTGTTGTATGTCAATTATTTTGATAATATATCATGAACAATGGGAGTAACATTGAATTATTAGCACTCAATTCTAACTCTTTGATTATAGTTGCAAGTGCTGAGGTAGTCATGTATGCTTATTGCAGAAAGGATAATGATCTTGTTATGAAAGTATTAGGATTGTGTGTTTAATCGGGTCAAGTGTATTTAATCCATGTTATCTCTTTTTGTCACATCATGAGAGAAAATATAAACCGTTACAACAAAGGACAATGGATGATTTTGTAAGTGGCAGAAGTTGGTGATAATTCTTGTTTGAACTCATACCTCTTCATGATAGTTTTAAGGGCAGATCAATCAAAGAGATTTTATTAGAATAGTAGTAATAAGTATATGCACATGTTACAAGGATAGTCTTGACAATGCTTTGAGGTAATCTCCTTAACAGTGGCATTTAGGAAGACAAGGCACAGTAATGCTAGGAGAGCATTGATTACAAATTGGTAACTCTTTACATTGTTTTTGATCAATGACATCATGTGATAGTGAGTTGTATGCATTTTAAGTGCAGTCAGAGTCTTTTGGCAATATGAGGTATATCACACATTGTAAATTCATCATGGAGATTATTGAGGAATGCAAAGAATGATGAAGCAATTACTTCAATGGAGTATGGATGCAGAGGCAACAACCCTGCTTAAATATTAAATTGTCAAAACTTGATGAGTGAAACAATATTGGGAAATGATTTCCAAGTCAAAGTATCAAGCATAAGTCACAGTCAAGACACATGTTTATTTTTATGACAAAATGTTTCATAGAAATATGGTCGTTAGGACAATGTTCATAACAATTTCATGACAGTGTATTGAATATTGCAGTACTCTCTTCTTGATAGAGCAAGGACAGGCTATGAGTCAATATGTTAAGATGAGCAATAATATGACAGTGAAAGAAAACAATTTACAAAAATGGCAGTCTTGACAATGTTTATGATGATAGGTCACTCTTGTTGACAATATGCTTCTCTTTTGGAGTAATGACAGATTGTTGCATATCTTCAATGTTTTCAATTTGAGGTTATCTATGATATCTTGCAGATATAGTGGTATCAATGCTGGCTTGGCAAGGATTGTTATCAGTACTCTTTCAATAATAGTTAGCTCATTCAGGTGGTTTTAGTGGTGTTCTTAGCTATTCTTTTGGTCTTTGATCATTGCTATGGTGATTGCATAATGGTGACAGTGTTATTCTATCAGCATATTCAGTTGTTGTCCTTGATATATGCTTCTTTTTATGCTTATCATGGTGTTGATAGTGCAGTTCTGTTTCAGGATATTCTGAATGTCTCCTTCATGAACAGTCATGGTATGCTTTCTATTTTCTAATTTTGTTTATCATTTCAGGCATATGTTGATCTCTGATCTATATTATCTCTAGAGGCATTCACATACTTTCTTTTTGCCCTTTGTCTTGATGCCAAGAAGGGGAAGAGAGAGAGTTGTGTTTTGCCATCACAAAGGGGGAGTTTGTTGCCCCTTAGTTGTTGTCCTTGATGACAAATACACAACTTGGTATCACTTGGTATGGTATACATGGTTCATGCTCTCAATATGTATGGTATACATGGTTCATGCTCTCAATATGACAATTGGCACATAGTTCATTCTCACATTAGTTAACACATGCTTGGCACATCAGTTAATACATGCTTGACATAGGTTCTCATGATGTTCTCATGATCTTCTAAATGTTCATTATGATAGTTGTTGATTGGTCATCTCTATACAATTGATTTATCTCCTATGGTTGTTGATGATATGCTCATAGTCATACATGTTCTATGACAACTCTATGATATTTGATATGCATTTGATATCAGTTGATACATAATTTGATGCTCAGTATACATTTGATGCTCATCTCAGTTGCTATACATTTGACAAGGCACTCGGTTCTTGATGTGCTCATGATCTTTTGTGGAATATGGCATATGGTATCATGTTACATAGCTATGGTTTACATAGCTCTGGTATCTTGACACAGTTGCATAGGTATCTTAATTGCATAACAGTTCTCCTAATGACTCATATGGTATCATGTTATAATATCATGATGACAGGACATATTCAGGTTCAATGGTTGGCATTATAGTGAGCTTCTACATGTGAAAAGTTCTTGTTGTTGTTTGTTTCAATTTGTAATATGAAGTATTGCTATCACAGGTCTTAAAGGGGATTTGTATCACTTATAAGATAACCTATTGTTGATCAAATATTATATTTTATTGTGCAAATAAAATACATAAGAATGTCTTAAGGCCTTCATTTGTTATCATGCAAGGAACAATTTGTATTAATTAAAAAGGGTCTTCATTAGCTATCATTGAGCATCTCGAGCATCTAATAAATCAAAATATGCATCTGTTTTAGGCCCCTATTGAGTTTACCTGCTGAACAGGTCTTGAGATTTGCAATAGGTAAAAAGGTTTTGTTGTTTGAAGGTTTTTCACCGGGCCACTTAGGGCACACCAGGATCACGGGTTTCACACTTATCTTGGGCAAAAAGCTTCATTAAGCTTTCATGTGGTAAAGTGAAAACTTTGGTTAAGACTATCTTCGAGCTAGGGTTTAATTTTCTGATGACAATGATGGCAAGACATGGGATATACAGTTAGTTTTTGATTATGATGGAAATCTTTTGAAGTGACAATGCTCAGCTTGGGTCAACTGTGCAACTTGATAGTTATACAAAGTCACTCAACAATTTCTCTTCTACCTATGGCATAAAAACTTATCAGGTGTTGCCGTTTCTATTTTTGCATTTCATTTTTATGAAGGTTTAGTTTTTATTTTGTTTGCATTTTATTAACAAATCAAAAGGCTTTATCCGATAAAAGAATGCAAACATAGTTAAAGGGTTTTTGTTAAGAAATACAGTTTTCAGTTATGGGTCTTTGTGAAGGATTTGTTAAGAATAAAAAAGGGGGGTTTATTGTTGCGATACCCATAACAAATATTGTTAGGGTTCTTGATTATAGAGCAGTATGAAGGCCTTACACTTTTTCAGTTGTATCCAATTTGTGATGGTCATGATATTAAGGTTTTTGACTGTGATTTAATATTACGGAGAAACTGAGCTTTGGTGACAGTTATAATACTTTGTTCTTTTGTTCAGTTGTAACTGTTATGAGAAGACTCTTGGGGTGAACTGTGGTTTAAATTAGGGTTTCTTGATCAAATCTTTGAGACAACTTTGTTTTATTTTTAATAAAGTGCTCTTTAACTCAACACATAGTTTGAACGTATTGTTGGAATTAGGTCAGACAACTGAGGGGGGGGTGAATTAGTTGTCCAATAATTTTAACATTTTCTACTTTTAATCTTCTTTCACAACTTACAAACAGATTAATGATGTAAACATTAAAGCATGAATCAACACCACATGAGTGGAAACAAAATGAACACACATAACACCAGAATTTTTATGTGGAAACCTGGTTAAGGGAAAACCACTGTGGGGGTTAACCCACAAGATTCGTACCCTATTAAAAGTACTTAAAAGAAATGGGAAGGTACTTGCCTTCGGGCACACTACCCAGAGCTCACTGCTCAAAGAGGCTCACTGCCTACAGGATTTTATGTTTAATACATAAAGAATGAACTGAGAAATATCATCCTCTTCATGCCTGGTTCAGTCCCATTGAAAGCTCACAAAACTTCTGCTCTGCCCCCAAACACTTCTTCACTATCTCTTCATCCTTTACTGCTCTTGTTCATCTTCTCCTCCTCTTCTCTGCTCTGCCTCTATACCTTTCTTAGGATTTTATCATTTTCACACAAGGACAACTTTTCACAACTCATCCACAAGTATTTATACACTTCATCAACCTTGGAATGAACATCAAGGTCAGTTTGACTCAATACAGATCACTGTATTATCGGCCAAACATAGCTGGGACTTGAATATTCCTCAAACAACACGCCATGCTTCATAGAACCTCTCTTAGATCATCCGCAACATGCACAAAGCATCCGATCGGCCAAAACTAGAATGAACAACAACACTCAAGAGGAAATCTTCAACCACAAGCTCAAATCTCAATGCGGACCACCAACATAGTAGGTACACAATCCAGAGACCTCCACAAGCACAATGAAATCATCAAGAACAACCGCACCACTTCAGATCACCAGAATCACTTGCATCTTCATACTAGAACTCAAGAACAGTGACTGCCATGACTGTCATACTAGAAAGATTGCTTACAGACCTCCAAACCACAAACCACTTGAGTTGAGGATACACATCAACATCCCAAACATGCCTCTAGAACCACAGATGGTAATATTTCAATGCGGAGCAATCCAGACCAACTTATTGTCACTTTGTTTCCTCTGAATAACTAAAAAACCTAGTTCTACTCAGATGGCCATAACTTCATCAATACTTCATGTGGACCTCTCAAATCTTGACTGGAGCAACTACAGACCATCCTCTACAAACCCTTTAATCCATAGACTCTGATCTTCATCTTACTAGAAATGCGGAGCAATCTACTTCACTGAATTGCATTGTCTTCACTGTTTCTGACAAAGAGTTATGTGACTCACTTGCTCCTTCTGGAGAGGCTAATTTTCTCAGTATCCTCAACATTGTAGTCTTCTAGATAGGAAATAGAATAGGATACAATTGACACCAATGACAACAAGGATATGTTGACATCAATGACAATACTGATTAGGCACATATTTGCAACAATCTCGCCATTTGTCATTGATGGCAACATATGATGTGAAAAATTGATTCAACCATCAAGACAAGGATTTCTCCCCCTTTCTCTTATCACTTCTGCAACCACTTTCTTCACTGATCCCCATTTCATCAGCAACTAGTTATTCACATGAATTCTCTCCCCTTTGACATCAATGGCAAAGGGCACATATTTGCAATCTTTTCTCCCCCTTTTTGTTTCAGACTGATCTCCAAAATTTGCATACTGACTCCTCCCCCTGAGTAGTATCTCCTTAACATCAATCTGAATCACAAGATATGACTATGAATTCCACTGGACTGATGTACACTATGTTGAATTAGGTCCAGACAACTGAGAGGGGGGGGGGTGAATCAGTTGTTACTTATTTAACCTTTTTCTTCCTTAAATCTTCCTTTACAACTTATAAACAAATTAATGAAATAAACATTTTAGCATCACATAAGCAGAAACATAAATAATACACTTGACACCAAGATTTTGACGTGGAAATCCGGTTAAGGGAAAAACCATGGTGGGGGTTAACCCACAAAATTAATACTCTGTTAAAAGTATTTTACAAATGGGAATGCACATGCATTCGGGCTCACTTCCCAGAGCTCACTGCTCAAATGGAGGCTCACTGCCTAAGAAAATATTACAAGAGAACAACAAAGATTTGAACTAATTAATAGCATGTGCCTATGCATGAATTTCAGTTCTAGTTAAGTACAAAAACTAATCTTACACATTTCATCTTTGCTCTGCTCTTCTTTACCGATCTTCCTTCATTTGCTCTTTGGATTTCTACTCTTTTTCACATACACCTTATTCACGCACACACACACACACACACTCAATCATCCAATTACATCGACCATATATATATCCGTAACATGATCTGCAATCATTCTATCAGTAGGCTTCAACAATACTTAGAACTTTTGTGAGTGCTCTACTCTGTTGACTAGATCTATGCATAGCTTAAGGTGCAGACCAAAACTTGCTCTTGGAAATCATTACTCATGTTGGCCACAATCACTGATCACCACCATTTGTCCAATAAGCAACTTTCATACATCCGGAGTCAAGATCTTTTGCAAGGTCTGTCTGTTCTACTTTTGTCTGTTCTGATAAACTGGAACTTGGTACTCAAATGCTAACATCTTTTGAATCCTTCATCACTGAAGGACAAAACTCTGGATTTAGAGTGTTTTTGCAACACTATTAACTGCCTTAGATCTACAACAAACCATGCCGTTCCACTGGAGAGATCCGGATCAAGATACCGGACTCTGTTACTGCTCTGTTCTTAATTGCCCGGACTTAGACAAATTCTAATTCTGACTTCCAGTATGAACAACTCATTTTATGCGGATGTTTGGGATGATCTTAGTTGCCATCAATGACAACACCTATCAGTTCTAAGCAGTGTCTCTTGCCAACAATCTCCCCCTTTGGCATTGATGGCAACACTTAGTGAAAAATGACTAAGTGTCTTAGAGAGACTCCCCCTTTGTCTGTACATTTATGCCCTTCACTTAATTTGGTGCTCCTCCTATGTTGAATACCTCATTTTTCACTGTCCTTCACTCCCCCTTTGACATCAATGGCAAAGGGTGGGATCCACAAGACAAAATTCTCAAAAAAGTTCTGTTTATACTGCTACATATGTACAACAAATCATCAAGTTCTATTTACATCAACTTCAGAATGTCTGCAAAACTAGTTTTTAATTGTACAAGTTCAGAGGTCCAAGTATTCTTCATTCCATCTAAGAGTGAGATGTACCCACTTAGCAAAAATGTATATGCTTATGCCTTTACGAGATCCAGAGGATCACTTGTCTGAAGTGCATTTTGGGCTTTGGATAAAGCATTATGCATGGCTTCCAACTTGGGGGCAATCAATCCCCGCAGTTCACACATCCTCTTCATAGTATTGATTTTCTCTTTTTCAAGTCCCTTTATTTCATCTGTCAAGCTAATGACTTGACATTCTTGGCTTATAGGAGAGGCATTTAGAGGATCAAAATTTTGAGATAGAACTGATATTTTCTATTCTTGTTCCTTTATCTTCTTCTCAAGATCCTTATTGACTTTAGTCCATGATAGGCAAAACTTATATATATCTCCTCCATCACTTAGAGCATTCTGAATGCTCTTTATGCTAATGCCTAGTATCAATCTATCACTCCTTATCAGATTCTTAACTTGACTGAATTTCTTATTCAAAAATTCTTTCTAAACCTTTGCCTCCGTAGACTTTTCAAAAGACTCAAAATGTGAGTTTACTGCACTTACAAGATTTTTCAAATGGCCGGAGGGGAAATCATTTTGATTCTTCTGATAAGTTGGCATTAATTTCTCTAAAACTCTGGTTGCTAGCCCCAGCAGCTCATTGTTCTCTAAGTGGGATTTTATCATCTTTCTCTGGCTTTTACTTGGGTGAAAGATGCTATTTTCATCAATTGAAAAGGAGAGAGCGCATCTGGATTGGTTAGTCCTTGGAGTAGTTCAAGTTCATCAAGCTCAATCACTTCCTTTTCAAGAGGGCCTTTTACTGCATCTACAGTGTCTCTTGCTACATTTTTTGAACCATCTTTTTGATCATCAGATTTTTCTACATCTGCTTTAGGTGCTTCAACATTTGCACCATCTTCTTCTGCTTTGTCTTCCTTTCCTTTTTCCTCCTCTTTCTATGTATTACTCTTCTCTGTGTTTTCTTCTGAGGGACTAATTTCTGCTTGCTCACCACTTGCTACTTGATCTAGAGGGCTCTGATTGGTAGCAATATCCTTTTACTTCCCAGAGTGATCAGGTGGAGGAGTTATCTCTGCATCAATTATTCTATCTATTATTTCTATGTCCTCCTGATTGACTTGTTCCTCTTCCTGAACTTCTCCAATATTTAGATTTGATGAATCAAGTTCCAGAGGATCTAGAGTAATACTTTGGTCATTAATTCCCTTGTTAGTTTCTTCTTCTGGAGCTTTTTGTTCAAGAGTAGAAGGATTGTCTTCTTCAACTTGCTTTTCTGAAACAATGTAGTATTTATTTTTGTCTAAAGCCTTTCTAAAAATTTCCTCTGTTTTCTTTGCAATTTCTTCAGTCTCACCAAGCATTAGCTTGTTCATCCAGACTTTGCTTCTAAATTTATCTTTGACTTCTCTAAGGATTTCATCTGCTTCTTTTCTAGTCATTACAGGGCACAAAGAGGAGAGAACATACTCTCTAAGTTCTATATCTTTTTCTTTGCTTCTTCTTTCCTCATTTCCATTACTTTCCTCAAACTTTTAGGAAGTTCTTGTAAGATTTCCAACAAGGCTCTATTGAATTTATTCAGATATATGATAATGGCATCTTCTAAAATTTTCTTTTTTGCTTGATCAAGGTTATCATAGTAAACTCTGATAGGTTTTAAATTTCCATGAACAGTGACTGTTTTCACAATTTCATCAATAGTCGTGGCAACCTTACCGGATACTTGCTTTTTACTGACCCTCATGCTTCTGGATGGTTGATTTTCAGAAGTCTTTGAAGTTTTGACCTTCTTGGATCTTATATCTTTCACTTCTTCATCTGTTTCTGTCTCCTCATCATCTTGAGTGCTCTTGTGGGTTCTTGTTGCCTTGGTTTTCTTTCTTTTCCCTCCTTCACTGGATGGAGTGGCTTTCGGCTTCTTAGTGGAAGTGGACTTGAGTGGCTCAGCAGGAGTTACAGAACTCCTTGTCTTCCTTGGGGCTTCCGGGGGAACTACAGACTCACTTTTTGCCTGCTTAGTGCTCTTCTTTATCTTTTCAATCCTTTGTCTATTTTCTCTCATTGCTTCTTTTGTAATCCCAATGCTTTCTACATACATCTCCACTTGCTTGTGTACCTTTCTTTTTGTTTCCGGTTGTCTAAGTTCCACATGCAACTTTAAGCTTAGTTCCTTGTATGTTCTGATCCTTTCAACAAAGGTGTCTTTAGGTTTGCTCAGAAGATGTTGAGCATACATGTCCAGTTATCCAAACTGTTCTTGGTTCTATAGCTTCCATCAAACATTGATCTGTTTCTACCATAAAACATATTTCATTTTCATACTTTTCAACAATTGAACTAGGAATTCTTTCCCTTGCATGCATCAGACTTTGAAAGTTTTTGAAATATCCCCAGATTGCAGTCTTTTGTGCACCTAAATCTCCAAGATTACGTAAGTGGTCTCTTATCTGAATTGCCACTGGTCTGTCATTTGTCCAGTGCACCTTGCATCCAGGCACTTCATTCATAAAATAGAAGAATAGGCACATGATCAAGGTGTTAGACTTAGGACAGACAACTGAGAGGGGGGGTGAATCAGTTGTACAAAACTTTCTTCCAATTAAACACTTAACTTCACTTTGCAAATAATCAAGGAAACAAAATGTAATGAATCAAGAGCATAAACACATCAACACATGAGACACCAAGATTTTGACGTGGAAAACTTAGTTAAGGGAAAAACCACAGGGTGATTAACCCAAGATTGTATTCTCTGTTAGAAGAATATAAAGAAAAAAATGGCACATGCCAATTAGAGCTCACTGCCCGAGCACACTGCTCACAAGAGGCCTATTGCCTACAGGAGACACACTGTCTACAAGGAAATAAGTATCATCTACTTGAACTGGAAAATAACATCTTCACCATGCTTGAATCAGTTCCATTTAAGCCCAATACTTCTGCTCTGCCTTTCGCTCTCCTCCTTGCTACCACACTCTCATCTCCACAAGGACAACTTTGAAATGACTTTGCAATCCCTTATTTATATAAGACATCAACTTAGGAATGATCATCGAAGTCGACAAACATCAACAAGAACATCCGCAGGATGTGTAACTCATCCGGTCGGCCAGTCTTAGAAAGAACACCATCATCCGGAGGTTATTCTTCAGTGTGAGCTCCAACTTCAATGCGGACCACCAACACAAATTGGAAACAATCCAAAGACCTCCACAAGCTTGCTTGAATCACCAAGAACATCCATACTTCATCTACTTACTGAAATCCATCTCCCCTTCATCCAGAACCTCAAGAACACAGTCTGTCATTACTGTCACAAAGGAATAGATTCTTGCAGACCTTCAAATCATGAACCAATCTAGTTGACACTCCACAAAGACTTCCTCAACACTCCCTTAAATTCACAAAATAGGATAATGCAGTTTCGGATCTCACCGGACCTGTCTGTATCACTCTGTCATCTCTGAACACCTACTGGAACCGGTTTTACTTGAGCTGCCACACCTTCTTCAGATCTTCATGCGGACCTCTAAAATCTCTACTGGACCACTTTAAGACACATATCTACAAACCCTTTAATCTACATCCTCTAATCCTCATCTTATCTTGGACTTTTGCCTTACTGTCATCACTGTTCCTGATTGAGACTAATTTTCTCAATATCCTCAGCTCACAGCTCATCCAATCCTTATCATTAATGCAACAAGAGTATGTTGACATCAATGACAACACTAGTTAGGCCCATACTTGCAACAATCTCCCCCTTTGTCATTGATGGCAACATATGATGTGGAAAACTATTTTAACCATCAAGACAAGAACTTCTTCTCACTGTCACAACTCCCCCTATCAGTAACATCCATTCACATGTTTCTCTCCCTTTACTGCTCCCCCTTTGATCAGAAACCACTTGTTTTTTACATGTCTTCTCTCCCCCTTTGACATCAATGGCAAAGGGCACATACTTGCAATTTTAACACTTCAGAATCATACCTGTTGCTCCCCCTAAGTAGCAGCTCCCCATCATCAATCTGGATCACAAGATATGATTGTGATATTCACTGGACTGATGCACCTCAGTGTACCTTAGTTCATCACCGGAGCGGTAATAACCCCTAACTTCTCACTAAGATACTCAAAAGAATCCTTAGGTAGAGGTTTAGTAAAGATGTCTGCAATCTGATCCTTGGAAGGTACAAACTCCAATCTGACTTCATTCTTGTTCACTTGCTCTCTCAAAAAGTGAAACTTGATGGATATGTGTTTAGTCTTTGAATGCAACACCGGATTCTTAGATATATTTATTGCACTTGAGTTGTCACAGAAGATTGTGATAGGTTCCTCATACTCTACTTTGATATCTCTTAGCATCTGCTTCATCCACAAAACTTGAGTACAACTACCTATTGCTGCAATATATTCTGCTTTAGTTGTCGATAGCGATATTGCCTCTTGTTTCTTGCTTAGCCAAGAAACCACTCTCTTCCCCAAAAAGAATGCTCCACCACTGGTACTCTTCTGATCATCCACATCTCCTACCCAATTTGCATCTGTATATGCATGAAGAGAGAAATCATGATCTCTAGGATACCACAAACCATACTCAACTATCCCTTTTAGATATCTAAAAATCCTCTTGATTGCCATGACATGAGATTCTCTAGGATCAACCCAGAATCTAGCAACAAGACCAATAGCCTGCATAATGTTTGGTCTAGTTTGAGTGAGATACAACAGTCCTCCAATCATTGACCTATACTTTGTCTGATCAGCCTTAGGAGAATCATCATCTTTGCTCAAATTGCATCCAGTTGGCATGGGAGTACTCATTTGCTTTGAGTCTTCCATCCCAAATTTCTTCAACAATTCTTTAACATATTTGGTCTGAGAAATGAAGATTCCTTTCTTTGTTTGAGTGATTTGTAGGCCCAAGAAGAAATTCATTTCCCCAAGCATGGACATCTCAAATTCACTTTTCATTTGATTTGCAAAGGTTTTGCATATACTATCTCTTCCTCCAAAAATAATATCATCAACAAATACTTCAACAATCAAGATATTTTCATGGTCAATTTTGAAATACAAATTACTGTCAGCAGTACCTTTGTTGAAACCAATCTTCAAAATATGTTTATCTAATCTTTCATACTAGGCTCTTGGGGCTTGCTTCAGTCCATATAGTGCCTTCTTCAACTTGTAGACCATATCGCCATGATCAGACAATTGAAATCCATCTGGTTGCTCAATGTATACTTTTTCTTCCAAGTCACCATTCAGGAAGGCAGACTTGACATCCATCTGATATACTTTGAAATCCTTGAAGGAAGCAAAAGCAAGAAATAATCTGACTGCTTCAATTCCTATCACTAGAGCAAAAGTTTCTTCAAAATCAACTCTTTCTATTTGAGAGTAACCTTTGCAGACCAATTTGGCTTTATTTATGATTACTTCACCAACTTCATTCAGTTTGTTCTAGAAGACCCATTTTGTTCCAATCACATTCTTGTTTCTAGGTCTGGGAACAAGATCCCAAGTGTGATTTTTCTCAATTTGCATCAGTTCTTCCTCCATTGCTTTAGTCCAGTTTTCATCATTGCAAGCTTCATTCATTGTCTTAGGTTCAATCTTTGAAATCAGACAATACTCTTCTGAATCTTGAGCAATCCTTCTTCTTGTTTGTACACCTTTGCTTTTATCACCTATGATTTGATCTTCAGAGTGGTTCAGTCTTACATACCTAGGAACTTTGGGAGATTCTTGCATTTCTGCTTCTTGATCAGGGTCATTAAAATTCATCTCTTCTTCCTGATTTACCGGATTAGTTTGAATCTGACTTTTAGAAGAGGCTTGGGCTCCTTGAGTCAGAACACCATTCTGATCATCTTCATCATATTCATAAAACCTTGAGGGTTTTTCAATTCCTTCATCAACCTTCACATTTGTACTTTCTATAATCTCTCTCAGTCTCTTGTTATAGCACCAGTATGCTTTTCTTTGAGTAGAGTAACCCAAGAATATTCCTTCATCACTTCTAGCATCAAACTTCCCTAGATCTTCATCTCTTTTGATGTAACATTTGCTACCAAAGACTCTGAAATACCTTACAGTAGGAGTAATGCCAAACCAGAGTTCATAAGGAGTCTTACCGGTATTGCTTCTGATTTGAACTCAATTGAGAGTATAGACTGCAGTGCTGATAGCTTCTCTCCAATAGATCTGAGGAACATTTGCTTCCATCATCATGGTCCTAGATGCTTCCTGGATGGTTCGGTTCTTTATTTCCACAACTCCATTCTGCTGTGGAGTCCTAGGAGTAGACAACTGTCTCTTTATTTAATGCTTCTCACAGAATTCTATGAACTCACCGGATGTGAATTCTCCATCTCTATCAGACCTCAGACATTTCAATTTTAATCCGGTTTCATTCTCTACCATAGCCTTGAATATTTTGAATTTTTCAAGAGCTTCTGATTTCTCTTTCAGAAAGGTTACCCACATCATCCGGGAATAGTCATCAATTAGTAATATGAAGTATCTATCACCTTGCACACTCCTGATTCTTGCCAGACCACAAAGATCAGTATGAACTAAGTCCAATAATCCGGTAGAGGACAGTTCCTTACTCTTGAATGTGATTCTTCTTAGCTTACCCAATTGACATTCTTTGCACAAGCTATTAGTAGGTTTCACCAATTTTGGAAGATCTCTTACAGCCTGAGTATTGCTTATCTTGATGATATTATCAAAATTCACATGACACATCCTCCTATGCCATAACCAACTCTGATCAACTTGAACAAATAAGCAACTTTTACTAGCACCAACCAAATGAAAGATATTACCTTTTGTTTGAGTACCGGATGCAATCTCCATTCTGAAACTTTCAAAGATCTTGCATTTTCCATTCTTGAATCGGAGATCATAGCCTTTGTCCACCAACTGTCCAACACTGAGAAGATTGTGCTTCAAACCTTCAACATATAGTACATTACCGGTTTTGTTCCTTCCATCAAAAGAATTAGTTCCTCTTCCTCTGATTCTACCAGCAGAATTATCACCAAACTTTACCACTCCTCCTTCATACCTCTCCAAATCTATGAACTTATTTTTGTCACCTGTCATATGGTGAGAGCATCCACTGTCAATGACCCAATCATTCTTCTCTTAAACTTGGGCAGCCAGAGCTCTTCCCACAGTCTTATGATTGACATATATAGAGGACATTGGATCTTCTTCCTTGATGGCAATGAACACCCATTCACTTCAGGATTTGTTTCCTGTCTCTGATTCATCATCTGTTACTCCTTCATTATCATCTTCCTCATGAACATAATAACAGTTCTTTTGGAACCTTGATCTGTTAGGATTTGACCTTGAAAATCTTTCCTGACACTTGGAGGCAAAATGACCAATCTTATTGCAGTTAAAACACTTAAAAGGCAATTTTCCTTCATACTTACCGGATCCTCTTGGCAGTCTTTTTGCAATAAGGGCTTCAAGTTGAGCAGTTTTTGCTTCCTCCTCTTCTAGGTCTTTTCTTGTTTTTTCATACCATGAGAGTTTTCTTGAAGAGTTCTCTCCCGGATCAAACCTTTGTTTACCTTTCACAGAGGCACTGGCTTTAAATGCAGATTCAGTCTTAGGAGGGGCATCTCCAAACTCGGTCATTTCAAATGTAGCCAATGTACCAGCCAATTGATCTCTTGTGACAGTTGTATGGGCTCTGAATTCTTCAATGGTAGCAGCCTTGATTTTATAAGAAGCAGGAAGGGATATGAGAAATTTGCCAACAATCTCATCTTCATCCAAGACTCCACCAGCATTTCTAATTCCACAAACAATATCATTTATTCTTGGCATAAAAGTAGTAATATTTTCATCATCTCTCATCTTCAGATTTTCAAATTTCCCTTTCAGACTTTGTAGCCTTACACATTTAACATACTTGTCTCCTTCATGCAGAAGTTCCAGTTTTTCCCAAATTTCAAAAGCAGTTGGTAGGTCAATAACATTTGAGAGCTCTGAATCATATAATGCACTTAGAAGAGATTCTATAGTCTACAGATTGTTTTCAACATCGGTGATTTCATTTGGAGCTTTCACACCACCCTGTGGAGGTGTATACTTTGTTGTAACCATGGTCCAATACGCCATTCCCATACATTACAAGTGAAATTTCATGCGACCTTTCCAAAGATTAAAATTGGTTCCATCAAACTTTGAACTATCCTTCTTGTAAGATGTCATTCTGGATCTCCTCAACCAGTTAAGCTCCTTTTAGAGGAACTTGGCTTTGATACCAATTGTTAGACTTAGGATAGACAACTGAGAGGGGGGGGTGAATCAGTTGTACAAAAATTTCTTCCAATTAAACACTTAACTTCACTTTGCAAATAATCAAGGAAACATAATGTAATGAATCAAGAGCATAAACACATCAACACATGAGACACCAAGATTTTGACATGGAAAACCCGGTTAAGGAAAAAACCACGGGGTGATTAACCCAAGATTGTATTCTCTGTTAGAAGAATATAAAGAACAAAATGGCACATGCCAATTAGGGCTCACTGCCTGAGCACACTGCTCACAAGAGGCCCGCTGCCTACAAGAGACACACTGTCTACAAGGAAATAAGTATCACCTACTTGAACTGGAAAATAGCATCTTCACCATGCTTGAATCAGTTCCATTTAAGCCCAATACTTCTGCTCTACCTTTCACTCTCCTCCTTGCTACCACACTCCCATCTCCACAAGGACAACTTTGAAATGACTTTGCAATCCCTTATTTATACAAGACATCAACTTAGGAATGATCATCTAAGTCGACAAACATCAACAAGAACATTCGCAGGATGTGTAACTCATCCGGTCAGCCAGTCTCAGAAAGAACACCATCATCCAGAGGTTATTCTTCAGTGCGAGCTCCAACTTCAATGTGGACCACCAACATGAAATGGACACAATCCAAAGACCTCCACAAGCTTGCTTGAATCACCAAGAACATCCATACTTCATCTGCTTACTGAAATCCATCTCCCCTTCATCCGGAACCTCAAGAACACAGTTTGTCATTACTGTCACAAAGGAATAGATGCTTGTGGACCTTCAAATCACTAACCAATCTAGTTGACACTCCACAAAGACTTCCTCAACACTCCCTCAAATCCGCATAATAGGACAATGCAATTCTGGATCTCACCGGACTTGTCTATATCACTCTGTCATCTTTGAACACTTACTGGAACCGATTTTACTTGAGCCGCGACACCTTCTTCAGATCTTCATGTGGACCTCTAAAATCTCTATTGGACCACCTTAAGACACATATCTACAAACCCTTTAATCCGCATCCTCTAAACCTCATCCTATCTTGGACTTTTGCTTCACTGTCATCACTGTTCTTCACTGTTCTTGATTGAGACTAATTTTCTCAATATCCTCAGCTCACAGCTCATCCAATCCTTATCATTAATGCAATAGGAGTATGTTGACATCAATGACAACACTAGTTAGGCCCATACTTGCAACACAAGGAACCATATTTGAAGGAATTTTTCTTGTCTCTTTTGATTTTGCTCAAGTTCTCTATCAGCTGATTTTGTAGTAATTCACATAAATCCTAGTCTGTATCTTCCTTTAACATTTTATAAGCAACATATATTGCAGTCCCAGAAATTGAATTTTCCCTACTTGAGTGATAAATCTTGTACCCGATCACCATAGAGGCAAATTTAACATTTGGTTCTATGATATCATTAATGGTCATTACCCTTTTGTCAAACTTGGCACTGGTAGCATCAGTTACTATCTGGTTTTTAATGGCTTTCAACATAGGTAATCTGTCGGAGGAGTTTAACCCAGTTACAGTCTTGATAACATCCTTTGTGATCTTAAATGGTTTCATTAGCCACAATAATTCATCATGTATTCGGCTCAGGATGTAACAAACCCATTCATTTTCATCAAAAGATAGAAATTCAATTAATTGCAGGAAGTGTTTTCTTTCAAGGGCAGGTCTCAACTGGTAATTGTCATCTTTCAAATGATTCTTAAACAACTCCATCAGTTTCGAATTCCTAAATTCTTCTAGATTGCAATGAATGTATGCCCTAATGTCTTCAACATGTAAAACCCCATAAGGGACACTTGAGAAGGCACCTAACGGCTTGACTTCAACAGATTTATAGGGATGCTTCTTAAATTTTGGATGGGGCCTCTCAGTAACATTAACGAGTAAAGGTGTAGCCATTTTCAGAGATTGGGAATTCAAGAAGTTTCACAGGAAATAGAAATACCTTATTCCGTAGATTAGGGTTTTGCTTGGAGATCCTCTTTGCGCATCAATTCTTGGGAATTCTCAGCTCTGAACTCATTCACTTCTCTTCTTCTTGCTTTATTTTGATGCAAAGTGATCTAAATGAGGAATGAATGATCATTTTATGTTGTGCAACACCTAATTTGTCTTTGTAATAAATGCTCTACCCTAATACATCCGGTGGCTCTATTTTTGAGTAGTCTTTCATGTATTGCTCTACAATTTGCGATATCCATGTCTTTTCTTTCAAAAATCCTTTCAAATGGTCTGAAACAATCCAAGATCTCTTTTCTTACTATGCCAAATCTAGGCACTTACTGGTTGGGGGGATTTGATTTGTAATGCTGCTCCCCCTGAGCCAAGACCTCCAATTTAATTCCTGGAGGAATTATCAGCACCGGATTGCAGTGCGGATCCATTGCTGTCATTCATAATGGTTTTCCTGAGCCATATCTTGTTTGATTCATCCTGAGTCTCATTCACATCAATTTTTTCTTTGCCTATCTTGTCTTTGTTCATCCAGTTTTCTGTTTACTAGGCCTCTTCTTCCATTGTTTCTATTTCTACAGAATCTTACAATATTACCAGATTTTTTACAGTTAAAGCACACAACTTGATTTTCTCTTGATCTACACTGATTACCCATGTGTCCAAACCCATTGCAAACAAAATAGTAGCCATTGAAAGAGTTGCTAATTCTTCTATTATTAGGATCATTCATTATCATATGTCTGCATTCATTTGATTTATGACCATACCTATTACACTTGAAGCATTGACCAGAGAAGGATGGACCATTTTGATTTACTCTGCTTCTGCACTTAGTAGCTCTATGACCAAATTTGTTGCAGTTGAAACAATTTCCATTGAATGATGGATATCTTTGAGCATTTGGCTGTCTTACCAAAGGTTTTCTAGATCTATTTCTCCCATTCTTAGATCAAAAATTTCTCTGTTCAGATCTGGAGCTTTCACCTTTCTCATATCCAAGACCATGCCTATCATCAGCCCTTTTCTATCCTTCAAGTAGTGCTTCAAGTTTTGTTGAACTTATCTTGAACTTCTCCTTATATTCATTTGCAATATCTAGGTCATGTCTGAGAATGACTATTTGCCTTTCAAGTTCTGTCTCATTGTCTCTACTTTCTTGTAGATTAGACTCTAGATGGCTTGCTATTCCATCCAATTTGCAACATTCTTCAGATCTTTCTTTTAGTTTTTGTTTCAGATCTTCTTCAATTTTCTTCCTATCTTCACTTTCTTTAGTTTGCCTCATCACCCCAGATTCCATTTCAATTTTCAGAACAATGACTTCTTTTGAGAGCTTCTCACATTCCTTTATTTTTTCTTTCAAAGCTTCATTCAAGCTATTTTCTTTAGGTAAACTAGATAGCTGTAGAAGTAGCTCCTTTTTTCTGTGCATAGATTTCTTTAATTTATCTTTTAACATTTCAATGGTGTCATCAGCATCTTTAAGTTCACCTCTTAGATTACTAATTTCTGTTCTAGATTGAGCAAGGTCTTCTAGGGCTGACTGAAGATCTCTTAATGAACCCATTTGAAACTTCTTCCAAGATCTTTTCTTTAAGCTGTTAGGCTTCTCTAAGGAACCTTGCTCTGATACCAATTATTAAATTAGGTCTGGACAACTGAGAGGGGGGGGTGAATCAGCTGTTGCTTATTTAACCTTTTTCTTCCTTTAATCTTCCTTTACAAATTATAAACAAATTAATGAAATAAACATTTCAGCATCACATAAGTAGAAACATAAATAATACACTTGACACCAAGATTTTGACGTGGAAACCCGGTTAAGGGAAAAACCACAGTGGGGGTTAACCCACAAATTTAATACTCTGTTAAAAGTATTTTACAAATGGGAATGCACATGCATTCAGGCTCACTACCCAGAGCTCACTACTCAAATGGAGGCTCACTGCCTAAGAAAATATTACAAGAGAACAACAGAGATTTGAACCGATTAATAGCATCTGCCTATGCATGAATTTCAGTTCTGGTTAAGTACAAAAACTAATCTTACACATTTCATCTTTGCTCTGCTCTTCTTTACTGATCTGCCTTCATTAGCTCTTTGGATTTCTGCTCTTTTTCACACATACACCTTATTCACATACACACACATACTCAATCATCCAATTACATCAACCATATATATATCCGCAACATGATCTGCAATCATTCTATCAGTCGGCTTCAACAATACTTAGAAATTTTGTGAGTGCTTTGCTCTATCGGCTAGATCTATGCATAGATTAAGGTGCAGACCAAAACTTGCTCTTGAAAATCATTACTCATGTCGGCCACAATCATTGATCACCACCATTTGTCCAACAAGCAACTTTCATACATCCAGAATCAAGATCTTTTGCAAGGTCTGTCTGTTCTGATAAACTAGAACCTAGTACTCAGATGCTAACATCTTTTGAATCCTTCATCACCGGAGGACAAAACTCTAGATTTAGAGTGTTTTTGTAATGTTGTTAACTGCCTTAGATCCGTAGCAAACCATGCCATTCCACCGGAGAGATCTGGATCAAGATACCGAACTCTGTTACTGCTGTTCTTAACTGCCTAGACTTAGACAAATTTTGATTCTGACTTCCGGTATGAACAACTCGTGTTATGCAGATGTTTGGGATGATCTTAGTTGCCATCAATGACAACACCTATCAGTTCTAAGCAATATCTCTTGCCAACACTCTCATGTATCTTAGTTCTGAACAGGAGGGGTAATAACGCCTAGCTTCCCTCTGAGATACTCAAAAGTATCCTTAGGCAGAGGCTTGGTGAATATATCCACAATTTGATCCTTTGAAGAAACAAACTCCAATTTGACTTCATTCTCATTTACCTTCTCTCTCAAGAAGTGAAACTTGATGGATATGTGCTTTGTCTTTGAATACAACACCAGATTCTTGGAGATGTTTATTGCAATTGAATTATCACAAAAGATTGTAACAGGCTCTTCAAACACAATTCTGATATCCTTCAACATTTACTTCATCCACAAGACTTGAGTACAATTGCTTGTTGCTGCTATATATTTTGCCTCTGTAGTAGATAGAGATATTGCATCCTACTTTTTGATCAACCAACAAACCAATCTCCTTCCCAAGAAGAATGTACCACCACTAGTACTTTTCCTGTCATCCACATCCCCTGCCAAGTCAGTATCTGTATATGCATGAAGAGTGAAATCATCATCCTTGGGATGCCATAAGCCATAATCAGATGTCCCCTTCAGATATCTAAAAATTCTTTTGACTACTACAACATGGGATTCTCTAGGATCAACTTGAAATCTAGCAACAAGTCCAACTACATTCATAATATCAGGTCTGGTTTGAGTCAAATAGAGCAGTCCTCCAATCATTGATCTATACCTTTTCTGATCTGCCTTGGGGGAAACATCATCTTTACTCAACTTGCATTTGATTACCATAGGTGTACTCACTGGTTTTGAATCTTCCTTTTCAAACTTTTTCAACAATTTTCTCACATACTTAGACTGAGATATGAAGATACCTTTATCTAACTAAGTGATTTGCAGACCTAAGAAGAAATTCATTTCACCAAACATGGACATCTCAAATTCACTTTACATTTGATCAGCAAATTTCTTACACATGCTTCCATTTCCACCAAAAATGATATCATCAACAAATACCTCAACAATCAAGATGTGCTCATGATCAATCTTGAAATAAAGATTGCTGTCAGCTGTGCCTTTACTAAATCCTAGCTTTAGCAGATACTTATCTAATCTTGCATACCAGGCTCTTGGGGCTTGTTTAAGTCCATACAAATCTTTCCTCAATCTGCAGACCATATCTTTTTGATCAGACAACTGGAATCCTTCCAGTTGCTCAATGTAGACTTCTTCCTCTAAGTCTCCATTTAGGAATGTTGACTTGACATCCATCTGGTAAACTTTGAAATCTTTGAAAGCAGCAAATGCAAAAAATAATCTGACTGCTTCAATTCTTGCCATCAGAGAAAATATTTCTTCAAAATCAATTCTCTCTACTTGAGAATATTCTTTGCATACCATTCTTGCTTTGTTTCTCACAACTTCACCATCTTCATTTAGTTTGTTCTAGAAGACCCATTTAGTTCCAATCACATTTTTGTTTTCAGGTCTAGGAACAAGATCCCAAGTATGATTCTTTTCAATTTGCATTAATTATTCTTCCATTGCTTTTACCCAATTTTCATCATTACAAGCTTCATTCACTATTTTTGGTTCAATCTTTGAAATCAAACAATACTCCACTTGATCTTCAACAATTCTTCTTCTAGTTTGAACACCTTTATTCTTGTCTCCTATGATTTGATCTTCAGAATGATTCAGCCTTACATACTTGGGGCTTCTAGGAGTTTCTTGAATTTCTGATTCTTGAGCTTGTTCCTCAACATTTTCACTAACTTCTTGAGTCACTGGGTTCTCCAGACCAGTCTGGATCTGAGGTTGAGTTTGGTCTTCATTTGGACTTTCATCATCAGATTCATATCCACAAGACCTGGAAGGTCTCTCCTTGCTTTCATCAACTCTGACATTAGTATTTTCAACAATCTTTTTCAATCTCTTGTTAAAGCATCGGAATGCTTTGCTATGGTTAGAATAACCCAGAAATATTCCTTCATCACTTCTTGCATCAAACTTCCCTAGATCCTCATCTCTTTTGATATAGCATTTACTACCAAAAACTCTAAAGTATTTCACAGTAGGTGCATTACCAAACCATAATTCATAAGGTGTTTTACCATTATTACCTTTGATCTGCACTTGGTTGAGAGTGTAGACATCAGTACTCACAACTTCTTTCCAATAGACATGTGGTAGATTTGGCTCCATCATCATGGTTCTAGCAGCCTCTTGAATAGTCCTATTCTTCCTTTCCACAACTCCATTCTGCTGAGGAGTCCTAAGGGAAGATAACTGTCTTCTTATTCCATGCATTTCACAAAATACATTGAACTCATTGGAGGTAAACTCTCCACCTCTATCAGATCTCAGACATTTTATCTTCACACCAATCTCATTCTCCACCATAGCCTTGAATACCTTGAAACTATCAAGAGCCTCTAATTTCTCTCTTAAGAAATTGACCCACATCATCCGAGAGTAGTCATCAATCAGCAACATAAAGTACATGTCTCCTTGCAGACTCCTAACTCTGGCAGGATCACACAAATCAGTGTGCACAAGTTCCAATAATCCACTTGAAGATTGTTCCTTACTTTTGAATGTAGTTTTGATCTGTTTGCCCAACTGACATTCCTTACACATGCTATTTGTAGGTTTCATAATCTTTGGAAGATCTCTCACAACCTAAGTAGTACTTATCTTGACAATGTTATCAAAGTTTACATGACACATTCTTCTACGCCATAACCAGCTTTGATCAATTTGAGCAATCAAACAACTTTTGCCAGTACCACTTAAATGAAAGATGCTACCTTTAGTTTGTGTACTTGATGCAATCACAGTTCCAGAGTTTGGTAAGATTTTACATTTTCTATCCTTGAATCAGAGATCATACCCTTTGTCAACTAACTATCTAACACTGAGAAGATTGTGCTTCAATCCTTCTACATACAGAACATCATTAGTGTTATTCTTACCATCAAAAGAGATGGATCCTCTGCCATGAATTCTACCAGCTGAATTGTCTCCAAACTTCATGATTCCACCTTCATATCTTTCCAAACTTATGAACTTACTTTTATCACCAGTCATATGATGAGAACATCCACTGTCAATTACCCATTCATCCTTTTCTTCAATCTGAGCAGCCAAGGCACTTTCCACATTCACACAACTAGTAGATTCAGTAGACACTGGATCTTCTTCTTTGGTGGCGATGAACATCCATTCATTTTCTGAGTTACTTCCCATATTAGATTCATCATCGGTGACACCTTCTTCAGCTTCTTGGACATAGTAACATTTCTTCTGAGCCCTTTATCTGTTAGGGTTTGGCTTTGAAACCCTCTCTAGACACCTTGAGGCAAAATGACCAATCTTATTACAAGCAAAACATTTGAAAGGCAACTTTCCTTCATACTTACCGGATCCTCTTGGCAATCTTTTGGCAATAAGGGCTTTAAGTTCATCAAACTCGGTTTCATCTTCTTCAATTTCCTTCTTTGCCTTATGATATCTAGTTAACTTTCTTGAAGAGCTTTCACCTGGATCATAGCTTTGCTTTCTAGAAATACTGGCCTTAAATGTAGTTTCATATTTAGGAAGAGAATCACCAAACTCACTCATTTCAAATGCTGAAAGCTTACCAACCAACTGATCCCTTGTAACACTTGTCATAGTCCTGATCTCTTCAATGGCAGCAACTTTATGCTTGTATGCCACAGGTAAGGATCTAAGCACTTTGGCAACAATCTCTGATTCTTCCAATATTCCACCAGCACTCCTGATACTGCTCACAAGTTCATTCACCGTTTACATGTAGGAAGTAATGTTTTCATCTTCACTCATCATCAACCTTTCGTATCTACCCTTCAAGATCTGTAGCTTGGCACATTTGACATATTTATCACCATACAGAGTTTCCAATTTTTTCTAGATTTCATGAGCAATTTTTAAATCCAGGACATTTGTCATTTCTATATCAGTTAGGGCACTCAACAATGCTTCTTTAGCTCGAATGTTGTATTCAGCTTCCTTAAGTTCGTCTATAGTTGAAGGGCCTTTCTCTGGAATCTTATTCTCATCCTTAGTTATCAACCAATAGGCATCACCCATACATTGTAAATGACACTACATGCACATCTTTTAAAGGGAGTAATTTGTTCCATCAAATCTCAGACTGTCCTTCTTGTAAGTCAACATCTTGGATCTCCTCAAGTCGTCAAGCTTCTTTTAGAGGAACTGGCTTTGATACCAATTGTTGGAATTAGGTCAGACAATTGAGAGGGGGGTGAATCAATTGTCCCACAATTTTAACCTTTTCTTCTTTTAATCTTCTTTCACAACTTATAAATAGATTAATGATGTAAACATTAAAGCATGAATTGACAACACATGAGCAGAAACAAAATGAACACACATAACACCAGAATTTTTACGTGGAAACCTAGTTAAGGGAAAACCACGATGAGGGTTAACCTACAAGATTTGTACCCTATTAAAAGTACTTAAAAAAAATGGGAAGGCACTTGCCTTCGTGCGCACTACCCAGAGCTCACTGCTCAAAGAGGCTCACTACCTATATGATTTTATGTTTAATACATAAAGAACGAACTAAGAAATAGCATCCTCTTCATGCTTGGTTTAGTCCCATTAAAATCTCACAAAACTTCTGCTCTACCCCCAAACACTTCTTCACTATCTCTTCGTCCTTTACTACTCTTGTTCTTCTTCTCCTCCTCTTCTCTACTCTGCATCTGTACCTTTCTTAGGATTTTATCATTTTCACAGAAGGACAACTTTTGACAACTCATCCATAAGTATTTATATGCTTCATCAACCTTGGAATGAACATCAAGGTCAGCTTGACTCAATGCGGATCACTGTACTATCGGCCAAACATAGCTGGGACTTGAATCTTCCTCAAACAACATGCCACGCTTCATAGAACCTCTCTTAGATGATCCACAACATGCACAAAGCATCTAGTCGGCCAAAACTGGAATGAACAACACTCAAGAGGAAATCTTTAGCCACAAGCTCAAATCTCAATGCGGACAACCAACACAGTAGGTACATGATCCAGAGACCTCCACAAGCATAATGAAATCATCAGGAACAACCGCACCACTTCAGATCACCAGAATCACTTGCATCTTCATACCGAAACTCAAGAACACTAACTACCATGATTGTCATACTAGAAAGATTGCTTACGGACCTCCAAACCAAGAACCACTTGAGTTGAGGATACACATCAATATCCCAAACATGCCTCTAGAACCGCAGATGGTAATATTTCAATGCGGAGCAATCCGGACCAACTTATTGTCACTTTGTTTCCTCTGAACAACTGAAAAACCTGGTTCTACTCAGATGGCCATAACTTCATCAATACTTCATGTGAACCTCTCAAATCTTGATTGGACCAACTATAGACCATCCTCTACAAACCCTTTAATCCATAGACTCTGATCTTCATCTTACTGGAAATGTGGAGAAATCTACTTCACTGAACTGCACTGTCTTTACTGTTTCTAACAAAGAGTTATGTTACTCACTTGTTCCTTCCGGAGAGGCTAATTTTCTCAATATCCTCAACTTTCTAGTCTTCTAAATAGGCAATAGGATAGGATACAGTTAACACCAATGACAACAAGGATATGGTGACATCAATGACAACACTGATTAGGTACATATTTGCAACACATACATGTATTAAATGTTTAAAGTTTTTAACCATGGTTAAAGGTGCACTTCAAAGGCATTATATGCTGACCCTTATGGGTCTATCTAACCATGTTCTTTTAATGACTATTTAGACAGTTGTAAACTGCTTGAGATAGTTGCATGTATGCTGTTACTCATTCAAACAGTTTGTTGGGAGAAAGAAAGAGTCTGTAAAGTTGTATAAAATGGCCTTTCAAAAAGGTAGAATATGTAGGCTTATAAAAATAGTGACACTGTAATGTGAGATATTCTTTTTTGTGTGGAAAACAAAAAACCATTTTGAAAACAGTATTAGGAATTATGATGCAAAACAGTTTGTAAGATTCTACACCTAATGTTGTGGAAACTCCTAACATATGAGTTTTTAGGATATTAAGTGCATTATTTGAGAATATGACTATGAAGTGAAACAGAGAAACCCTTTGTAATATATTTGTTTTTACCTATGATTGGAACATATATTGTAAGGTCAAGTCAGTGAGACAAGGACCTTTGCCAATGAGTAACAATAAGCCAGTGACGCACATAAACAGCCAGTGAGGCAATGTTGAAAAGACAATGAGATGTTATTATAGCGAGTGAGGCAAGTTTATTGAATAGGCCAGTGAGGCACTTTTATTGAGTGGTTTTCTACCCGAGGGTTTCCACTCTTGAAAATTTCTATGTTATGGTGTCATCTGTCATTTGTTTCTATTTTCCATCTGCCTTGTGATGTTATTTGTCATCTATTTCATATGCTCATAGAATGTGTTTACTTGTCTTTTTAATATTCTGATAATGCACTAATAAGCATTTAAGTCAGTATTTATATCTATTGTTTAAACTTGCAATTAAAGTGTGAAAATTTGTCCTGTTCTCTGTAACACTGGTTCACCCCCCCTCTCAGTGTTACCAAGTACTCCAACAATACCTTTGAAGGAAATGTCCATGGTCCTCTAAAAGGTGGTGCTTGCATTGGTCAAACCAAAAGGAAGTTTCTAATAAGTGAAGTTACTCCATTTGGTGGTGAGTTTTGTCTTGAATTGGTCCTCATCCATAACCCAAACTTGATTGCACCCTAAAAAACCATCTAGCAAAGTAAACATGGTTGAGTTGACCACTTTATGCAAGATCTTATCCATTAACAAGATAGGGTAGTGGAATTTGATTGAATCTTGGTTGAGATCATAGAAATTCACATAGAAGTGGATTTCCCCACTTTTCTTTTGAACAAGCATAATTTTAGAAACCTATGTGGAATGCTTGACTAGGAAGATGATCTTGGCTTTGATAACCTTGGTGAGCTCTTTTCACATCAAAGGCTCGATGTAGGGGTTCACCAGTTGTTTTTGTCTCAAGCTCATGTAAGAGGGTTAGTCTCAATGGTATGTTGCATCACATCCCTATCATATACTTTGAGGTCATCATAGGACTAAGCTGACATGTCTTTGAAATCTTAAGATAGGGCCACAAAGATGCATTCAAAACCATCAAGCAAGGTCTTGGCTAGCAAGATACTTACTTGGAAGAGTTTGTAGTCTCAGTAAAGTTCAAGTTTAAAAACCATATATTTTTCCTCTTTTTGCTTTATTTGATCATTAGTATTGAAAATATTTTCCAACATGATCAATCCTTTTGGGATATTTTTGGAAATCAAATACACGGTTAGATCACCATAAACCTTAGGCATATTTTCCCTAATCTCAGCTAAAAACTCACCTTCATTATAGATGAAAAGAGTGATGTGTTTATCACTGTCAAAAACTTGCTAGTGGGTATCACTGTCAAGAATGAAGAGGTGAACGATCATCTTGATAGATGATTCCTCCTCAAAGTCTTCTTACTAATTAAAGAGACCAAGAGTAGAGTCAAAATTGACCCCTATTATGGTGATTTGATTAGACTCTTTGCTCACGAGTCATGGGATCACCTAGATATTGAGTATATAAAAACTATTAATAACATCCCATGATCAATATTTATACACTATCATTAGATAATGTTTGATAGCACAAATGGTGTGAATTTTTCTTATGACAAGTTTGATATCCCTAAAGATAGATAGTTGTTTGATCCGTATTTCTCTACTAGCTGCACTCCTAAGAGAAGTGCCTAATGTTCAGCCACATTATTGATGCAATGAAATTAGAGCCAACAAGAATAGAAATACTTGCTTTTGAAGGAGGAAACAAACACTACACCTGCACCCACTCCAACCTAACACTTTGCACCCTTAAAATACATCTATGAAATTCTATTTGATTTCTTTCCCCCTCCTTTGAAAGAAATATTGTTCAATAAGTTTGTAGTCTAGCATCTGGCGGCTCTCATATTCATTGGGGCTACTAGAAGCAATCCCCAAGTGGGTGTCTTCTTGATCAAAATCATAGGACTAGGCCTCTATAATCTATTGCACTATGGCCACAACCTCAAGGTCTTCCTTGATCTTTAGAGCAAAGTAAGGCTCCACATGATGGGGTGAAATCACCTTGTTGACAATTTGGATCCTTGCACCATACTGTGTTTGGTTCATGATGTGCAACCAATCTAAACACACATGATCGACCATCCTTGCAGTCAATTCCCTAGACAAGAAGATTGTAAAGAAAGGTAGGAGGTAGATGACAAATCATGCAAAATAATCATACTTGGGTAGGAATGTAGAGTGTGTGGAAAACCCTTGATGGCACCAATGGTTGGAGTAGGGATACCATCCAACTAGGTGATACATTTAACAATCGGCTCATAGACAAGACAAAGAACATCGATGACTAACTTTGGGATAACATTGTTGCTTGCTTTGGAATTGATCATGTAGTTGTGAACCATTTTATCATTGATCAAAAGAGTAAGATAAAATGGCTTGGGTATGGGATTCACCTCATTTCCTTTAGCAATGTGGATGATAGGTGACTCTTTGATTTGGTTGTCAGGTAATGTCATTTGATTCTCCTTTTGAGACTTGAGAGATTCTTTTAGTAGGTTAAATTGTCTAGGAAAGGACAGAGATTCTCACATTTCCAAGTTAGCTAGGGACTTCATTAAATCCACTATTTTAAAAGGATGAATTGAAAATTACATGACCTACATAGGTTCCTTGCAGTTTTTATAAGAGAGGGAGAGGGACACAAGGCCCTTCTTAAAAGAAGCAAGAACTAGATTCTAAGTAGTGGTAGAGGTAGCAACCCTTTCAACTAGGTTGAGTTGAACCATAGCACATGATATTGCTTTCAAAGGAGGTGGGGAAGACACCTTTAGGATTAAGAAGACTTTAGGTACCAACTTTGTAGACTATGGCAAAGAAAGGATGCCAACACAACATCTTACCTCTTCTAATGTTCTTTTCTTTTCCCAAGTGAAGTGGTCATGTGTTGGTTCATTGACAAATACTTTTTTACTTGGGCCTGGTGCCTCATTAGCCATGAAATTTATGAGAGTTGCATCAAAGGTGTCAAAAGGCTCTTCTAGGGGTTCCTCCATCAAGATGGAGTAACTAGGGTCTTGTATAGTAAGAACCCATAAAGAATACCTTAGGTGGTCTTGGTATTAGGAACAAGTCATCATTTAGTTTTTGGCATTACATTGAGTTGACCAATATATTAGAGTTGGGATCTCCTTTGTCATCACATTTTTGTAGTGGGGCCAAGACCATAGCCCTAGGTGAGCCATACTTTCTTGGCAAAGGTGAGTTTAATTAGGGATAATGGAGAGGAGTGAACGAACCCAATTGTTTTTGAGATGAGGAGTATCTTATTTAGTAACCCTAATAGTTCCCCACTTGATATACCCTAAGGTTACTGACCTTGATGTCTTTCTATATTGGCCAACTTGTTGGTGATATCATATCCAATAGAGCTTTGTTGAATTCTACATTTTCAAGACCAAAGAATGAAGGTGCTTCCCTTAGAGGAGTTGAAGGGGTGGTATTAAGGTGAGAGTAGGGCACTACACTTATGTTGGGATGATAGGTGGCTGATAGGGAAAGGGAGGAGTAGTCTCTCGAAAGATAGGTGTAGCAGTTCTTAGAGCAATCTTTCTAGCCAAGATCAAGTTGTTCTCATCTTAAAGAGATAAATTGAATGTGTCATTGATTTTGGTGGCTCCCAAATCCTTAATCATTAGAGCAAGTTTAGGGTTGATGGCTTTGAGGTAATATATGAACACTACACTTGTAGATGGTTAAATTGCCAAAGGAATTCATTCCCAGGTCCTCTGAAATTATATATTGAAATCAGAAAAGGATTCAATAGGATCTCTTTTATGTGAAAGACTTGTTTCAACAATTCAAGATAAATTCTCCCTTTTTTGAAAAGTTCACAAGAGAGTCTCCCTAGGTCATCCCAACTTTGAATTCTCCTAGCTATGAGTATGTAGAACTAGTTTGCAGCTATACCTCTAAAAGAGGATACAAGAGCTTATGATTAATGATTTGATCAATAATATGGTGCAACATACACATATTGGCTATATCTTTGATGTGCTCTTCTAGAGTAACATGCAACTCCCTAATGATAGTAGCTAGTATCTCATCTCCATTAATAAGTCAAAGAGGGCCACCTTCATCCCAAGAGACAAAGGATTCATTCCTCTATAGAAAAGCCATAAGTCACAACAAAGGAATAATTAGAGATGGATGTATTAGAACTAGATAGAGAGTTCACCTAGGATTTATCCTTGGAGGAGGATGCTCTCCAACTTCAAAACCATTCAATAATCTTTCTTGTACTTGGGACCTTATAAAAAATTTATAGATCTAGTGCAATGGAGTTGTCCGATGAATGAATAGTTTCTTAAAAAGAGAATTCCTCTCAATCTTCATTGGGGCCAAAGAGAGTAGCCAATAAAAGCACATAAATAGTAACAAAACAGATAAAATCTTGAGTATCAAAACCAATGGGAAGACTGAGTCGAGTACCACCAAGCATGCAAGAAAGTTAACTGTTGGTGGTGGATTTTCACCCATAGATGTTGGGGATAAAGATCTCATGGAAGAGAGGTTGAGATGGATCTAGACACTCATAGACAAGTGTGGACAGCAAGCCTCTTAG
The DNA here is from genome assembly GCA_027924645.1 of Cunninghamia lanceolata. Taxonomy (NCBI): domain Eukaryota; kingdom Viridiplantae; phylum Streptophyta; class Pinopsida; order Cupressales; family Cupressaceae; genus Cunninghamia; species Cunninghamia lanceolata. The sequence goes on along the minus strand of BSBN01001465.1, from coordinate 823,893 downwards.
GGGTTCAATCCTTACATCCATTACCACCACTTACCAAATATAGTGGAAAATATGGAAATGCACCTACTGATTTTGGCTGATACGTGAGAAGCTCCAACAAACAGGAAACTTTTACATCAATAGTTTACTTTTGAGTAACTATGCAAGAACCTCTCATACTCATTACACTACTCCTTGCTATTTATATATAACATGCTCATTACACTACTCTCAAGGTTTTTGAGGTGTACTATTTTTTATAAAAAATTGATAATGTTTAAGTATATTGCAATGATGCCACATGGAGGATCTAGACTACCACATTTTGCATGAGTGTCTCTTGAATTTCATCTACAATAGAAATAATATTCCTTGGCATTTGTAGGGCTAAAGGACATTTAAACAACTATTTATTTAGTAAGGTTGCATTGAAATGATATTTTTAGATGAAGTAAATGTGTCCAACAACTCAAGACTACATGTGCCTCAACTTTCCCCTATCAAATGTAATAGTGCAAATTTGTAGAGAAACTTTTAACAAATATATACTTCACAAGATGGAGAAGATGGGCTCCTAAAGATTTTAAAAAAAAATCAACTTCATATGAAACTATCCATTATAGACATTGCCTATGTGTGACTCAATCTAAAGTAGTAAGAGATCAAAATTAAAAAGATAGTTCAAAGTTGTGTCACACTTTTATAAAGGAAATGACTAACACTGATCTAACTTTTTAACTTGAACCACTATAAGTGGCGTGTATGTTTTGAATTTTTAAATGATGTAAACTAATAAAATATAGATTTTTTTAGTATATTTTATGTTTTTTTCTATAATCTAAAAATGATTTGAATGTAGTTATTTATGAAATTGATACTATAATTTAATTGTTGATCAAATGCTAAAAAATAAGGTTAAGTGGGACATCACTCTTTATATAGTAATTTTTTTTTCTTTCAATTTTTTTAGGGTATTTATAACTTGAAACTTTAGTGCATGGATTATTTTTTCCCCCATTTTGATAAATATATATTTTTAAAAGAATATTTTATGTTTTGATAGGACATAACTTTTTGTCTTAACTTTTTATCCAAAATAGAAAAAAATTATATCATCTTGACATGGAATCTCTTCTCTAGTGCATCATATTTTTAGAGGACAATCAACATTATATTTTGGTGCTAATGACCTATTATAATAAAAAAGAAAAAAGAAAGTATAAACACTTATTAAAATATATATTTTTACAAACTACACTTATATATCTATAAAAAGGAATTTTTAGATTTTTCAAAACAAATATTTAGATGAGTAGGAGTTGTTAGAACATCAAATTTTTTAAATAATTTCATTTTTTTTGGTAAATTGGTCCAAAGTGATGCTACATATGTATTTAGTGGACACTTCTAGTTGGAAAAGTTGTGGCCTAGATCTAATTTAGCTAGAATGAATCTAGATAGAACATATGTTTCACCAAAATTCAATTTCAATTGGAAATGCTTAAATTTATATAAGTTGATAAGTTGGCCTAAAGTGTGACACAACTTTAAACTTTTACCCTAAATGAGGATACTCATGAAGAATGAAATAAACTCTTTCATAGCATATAATTATTCAAAATAACATACATAAATAACAAAGTAAAAATACAAGTATATTTTAACCACTAAATTTATGCAATATTTAATTATATACAACACCCAACATTATAAATCTTTTGATGGAAGATAACATTGTCGAGAGACTAAAATATAAATTGTAAAACTATCATAATAAAGTATTTTCTTGAAATAAGAACACATTTGAAGATGCACACTCATTTACTAGTGATTCTAAAAAAAATGTTATTAAACTATACAAAGATTTATATTTAGATAATTTTCAGATTAACAAATAAAAAATGCAAGTAACAAAGCATAAATTGAAAAATATGGGTAGCCATTTAAGTTTTAGCATCCAACTCACAAAAAATGATTTATTTATTGGAAATATTACATCTTTAGTTTATAAGTTAGTAGGTTACTAAATAAATGAATGTTGGTATATTAAAGTGTTAGTAAAATAAATATAATGTTAGTGTTATATTGGTTGGGTTGTTAGTTGTTGAGTAGATTAGATTGTGGAGAAGTTTTGGTAGGTACTTGGATGGTGGTTAAAAAGTGAGGCTTCTATAAGCCTATCATATCATTGTAATTTTGAATTATATCCTAACAAATAATACTTTTGTTAATTATTGCTTCCTATATATTAATTATCTATCATTTCAATTTAGTATCAAAGTCAGCGTTTTTCTAAGAATTTTTTTAGGGATTTTTTTTTGAAGAATTCATGGTTGCTAGAGTGAAAGGTGGTGAAGAATAGATCCATTAGAAGGTTTTGTTTTCACTATAAAAGATTGATACACAGATCTATTAAGTATCTCTTTTCTATTAATTTTTCTGGTATACATCTGAAAATCCACGCCAATCTTCAAATTAGAATTGGATAATAATTGTTTCAATATTCTAGTGTTTTTTGGTGTTTGCTCTCTTGAGAAAGGCATGTGTCTTCTAGTGTTTGCTCTCTTGCAAATGGTGGCTTTATGGTGATTGTAAGCACGGTAAGAAGGCATAGCTTGAGAAAAGGAAAAGATATTAAGCTTCCATGTCCTATAAGTTGATGAGCACCCAGTGATACTGAGAGGGGGGTGAATCAGTATCTAACAATCTTTTACTTTTCATAACTCAATTAATTACATCAACTACACATATACAAGATATAGCAATTAAGTACATAATGAGAACACACGATTTACGTGGAAACCCTTTCGGGAGAAAACCACGACACAATATTGCTAATATATATAATTATAGGCTCCAACCCCCATAGAAACTAAGCTCCAACCCAGCAAGAGGCTCCAACCTCTATTTGATAGGCTCCAACCTATTATTCCTTTAATGGCTGATATAGTTTACGTCTCCACAGGATCTTCCTCTCACAAATATGATTACAACTCACACAATATCCTTCTTCTAAATCTAATCACTAACCACACAATAACCTTCTCTCACAAATTTGATCACACACTTCCTTCCCTCACAAATCTTATCACAACTATTCACACAATCCTTTCACAAATCTGATCCATAATTTCACCTTAAAATCTTCACTCTCTCCCTTAACATTTACCTCTCAATCTTCACATATGTTTGTCATTTATATATTTGCACTTATCCTTCTCATATGGAAGTACATACTTTTCAAAAGATATCTAATTTGCATTTCATTTCTGCCTCTATTCTTTTTCTCAAATCTACTTTAATACTCATAAATAAATCATTAAATTCTTGTCTAAAACTCAACCTTTCAATCTCCTTTTATATTCTCCCAAGAGAGACTTCCCTTTTGAATGAATGTGTCTTTTTCCAATGAACACAACCCTTCATAAACTCACACCTATTCCAAATATAAATCATATCCTTCATAAATCTTCTATAAATCATGCACACTTCTTTTTCATAAATCCAATCCAATCATGCACAACTTCTTTACATAAAACTAATCATAATCATGGCATTCTCTTCTCATAAATTTTTGCTCATATCAACATACTATCACATACACACTTCCTCTCAAAACAAATCAGATTTTCTCTTCATAATTTTGCCCCTTCTTTCTTTCAACTCTACTCTAAACTCAAAAATACTTCATTGAATTGCTTATCTCAAAATGAATCTTTCAACTCCCTTTTATACTTTCCAATGGATGTGTCCTTGATGAATAGATATGTCCTTTTGTAATATTTTGTCTTATTCACTTCGTCTTCTTCTCCAATTCATCCTCTAGTGGTTTTGTTTTATTCACTTTCATCTTCTTCTCCAACTCATCCTCTAGTGATTTTGTCTTATTCACATTTGTCTTCTTCTCCAATTCGTCCTCTAGTGATTTTGTAAACTGATTTGCCTTTATTTGCTAACACAATTTTCCTTCTTGTTGCCTTCATAAAATTACATCATGTATACTAATGATTGATGTTCCTCTTTGCAAAATATAACACTTTAAAATTGCTGGTATCCACAAAGTATTCAGTATTCACACCATACAAAAACTAATCACTGCATGTGTATATCAAAGTATGGTTGTTTGGAAATGACTTCAAAAACTTCTTTTATATCATCCTTGTTTTTTCTTCACGAGATTCGGCATCTAACTTATCTCTCCAATGTTTAAATCTTTAATTTAAACATGCATTCTTTCAATGATAACATGCAAAAAAATATATTCTTATTTGCTTGGTTCTCCAATGGGCAACTCATATTATAACGATCCACTTCTTTTCCTTGACATCTTTGACAACAATCATGCTGATAGTCTCACCGATAAACTCTTGACACCAATGACAATCTTCGACAATCTCATCCATACATCTTGTGCAATTAATCCAATCAATCTCCACAACAACATCAATGATTACATATTCCAATGATCTCTTAGACCTTAATCTCACCAACATCTCAGTCTTATGTCTTTGGCATTAGTGACACCACTCTTGTTCATGCACCTTCTTGACATCAATGATAACATGTTCTTATACTCTCATCTATTCATGACTATCTTCTTAATCTCAATGACAACATGTGTATGCACCTTTGACATCAATGACAAACATTCCAACAATCTCCCCCTTTGTCATTGATGGTAACACAAACATAATTATTTTCTTTTACATTGCTCCCCTTTACTTTATCTCTCCCCCTTTGACATCAATGGCAAAGAGAAACTTAGTATACTTCTTTTCTTCATGATATGATTCTCTCTTTTATGTGATGCTCCCCCTTTCTCAGGCTTCCCCTTGCTCTAATTTTCTACCTTTGTCTCTTTGTCACTTGGGTGATATGCTTCCTCTATAGCTGTCCAAATAAATAATTTGGATGATCTTCTCAAGTTTAACACATCAGGAACTTGTTTTGCTATCCATCATTCACTATGCATCTTACAAAATGGAAAATGCTTTCAACTCTTCAAAAAAATCTCCCCATGTTTGTAATACTTCTTCTTGACATTAATGGCATCATCCTTCTACTCTATAACTCTCTTCTTGAAATTTTCTTTTTGATATCAATGGTAATATATCTTCATCTATCCCTGATTTTTCTCATCCACAGAGCTATAGCTTTCAATCCTTCTATAATTCTCCTTCCACTATCCATCTCTTTTGCTTTTACCAACACATGCTTGTGTGATCTATTAAATTTTTCACAAGCGTACTCTTTAGGCAAGGACTCCTTTGGTTCATTCTCATCCTCTTGTCAGGTTTTTAGAAATTTCTCTCATTAAGTGTAGTCTTACAAAACATCTTTATCATCTCTTCTTCTTCATATCTTCTTGCACCATGACAACAAGTTAGAGATTTGTGATCCTTATTCTCTCATCCATGGTAACTTTATCATTAATTCTTCCTTCTTTCATTGTCTCATGCCTTCTAGGCTCTCTATCATTTTGACATCAATTCTTCTTTTTCTTCATTATATTGTAACCTTCTAATATGTAGTCTACTACTACCATATCATAACTCTTTTCTTATGACTCTCTCCATTTGATCAATGACAACATAATGCTCATATAGAATATGCCTTAATTGACCTATCTTGAATTTGTCTTCTCTATGGAGCTAAGTTAATGCAATGGTTAGCTCCCCCTTAACTCGTACTTCTCCTTAAGGACTTAGTGAAACCTCTTGTGCATGAAGAACAAGTATAGATTCTTCATTCAATTCATTATCTTTCTCTAATTTCCTTCTCCATACATTTGTAGATCCTTCCCTTTGCTTATTCATGGCTTCTACTTTCTTGTTTTGTCTGGAATGTTCTTCAAAACCACTTCTACACCATCATTTACATGCCCATAGTTGTTGCATTTGTAGCATATAACATTGTAATCCACCAAATGACCAAAAGAATTATAGCTTCTTCTTGAAAACTCATAAGCATCTTTGCTCCATCCATCATTTCTTCCTTATGTTTTACAACTTCTCGCTTGACCAAAATGGTTGCATTTATAACATAGGATGTCATCCTTTCTATTTGGCAACCAAGGACAACTTTAAGGAACCCCCCCCAAAAAAACCTATAAAATCTTGGCGAACCCTAGCTCGAGGCAAAAAAAATGTTGGCGAATCTATGCCTATTTTTGGAAAAAAAATAATTTCATTGGCAAATTTTTTCAAATTTGTCAAGATTGGTTTTTCTACTGGTGAATTGTATATAGATTTGAAAAAAAAAGTCATTGGTGAATTATAGTTCTATTCCAATAAATAAAATAGATTAGGTGGTGAATTATATAGATATTCAAAAATATAAAATAAATTATTTGGTGAATGTACTGGCAAGTTTTTGAAAAATCATAATGTGGTTGGTAAAAATATCAAATGCTATTTATTATAATGATTAATTTAGTTGGCAAATTTATAGCTTAAAAAATATTTACATTTAGAATATAATATATAATAATCAATATAAATATATTATATATTTTATATATATCTCAACTGTTGATCTAATAATATCTAACGACTCTTGGTTGATTCCAGAGGCTTTTGTTGGAAATGTGTAGCGTTGGAGATCTACCTTCCGGAATTGAACTACAACCGTTCATCATTTGTTCATCAAACGGTGGAACAATTTACAAGTGGAACAATTTGCTTTGATGGCTGATGTTTTGGTGGTCACATCAGTCACCCAAGGTGATTAAGTGGATGCAAAATTCAAGCTTTGTAAAGGGAGCCAAGATACTTTTTGATGTGAGATGTCAAGTGCATATGAGGATTTCTTGAATTGGATGCCCAAACACTCTCAAAGCATGATATGAAATGACATTTTGGTTTCTGGAGAATTATTTGCAGGGTTAGTAAGATAGACTGATGGATAGGTAATGATTTTTTGAATTCCTAGTATTCATGGCTATAAAGGGATGGAGAAAGTTTCTTGCAATAATCAATTTCAACTTTTGGTTGTTCCTTGTTAGCTAATTTGAAGGGAATTATTCAATTATAATGCAATCTTTTTCGGCCCAGAGGAGGAAGTTAGAATGGTTACACAATTGGGTTGTTATCTTTACCTTGAAGGACCTAGTTCTTGTAAGATGAAAAAAACAAGTCATGGGAACTCTATGTATGACATGAGAGGATCTAGTAAGATAACAACCAGCTATTTGGGAAATAAAGTGGAAGGAGAATGGTGCCTTTTGGCAAAATTCTTCTTTTAGTGTAGTTGGAAAGTGCCTTGGCTACACAAACAAATGCATCCGGTAGCATTATATGATAGATGGTCTTGCATCTATCTGAAGGGTTATGGTTAGCGTTCTCTCCCAATCCATTTTCACATGTTTTTGGTAGCCTAGTGATGGATTGTGGATAGTGGTCTCTCCCAATCCATTAGTTCATGTGTCTAGCAGCCAGCTTAGTATGATGAGTCTTCTGGGTTCCTTCCAGACAGTCCAGACTACAAAAGGCTTCTTCTTTCTTCATGTTAGCCTTTCTTCTTAAATTTGGACAAAATACACAGCTTTATTCCTAATTTCATTCACATATTCTTTGCGGTCCACGGGGCAGGGCTCAAGCGAAGGCTTCTTCTTCATTGTGTTGTAAGGAAAATATGAGGGAAATACATAGTGTTTAGTTCTCTATCAATTGGAAATATTCATCCAACGAGGGGCCAAGGGCTTCTTCTTTCGCCATGTAACCTTTATTATAAAGGGATGCCATCTTTGTGTTGTGAGTGAGAAAAATATGAGGCAGAACTCAGAACTCTATTACATCATTGGTGGCTTTTGTGAAAATTTTCTCTGTCAACTAGCAATTTTCTGTAACAGTTGTTTTTTGACTAAATAAAATGAGAGATGATTCTAATTCTAATTTGTTAATTTCATTAATTACATACATTGATAATCTCTTTTCCAAAGGATTAAGTGAATAAGGGTCAAAACTTAATATGAGGGTTACTACAACCTGTTGGTCCAATATTAATATACATTTTTTATTGAGAAAAAGTTCTTAATATTAATATACATTCCAGAAAATTTAAATTAGCAATGTAACTATAATATATTCTATAATTATAGAGACAATTGTCAATGAAGGACTCAAGGAATAGATTAGACTTATTTTTTACATATATTCTGAATTATAATACTTCTAGAATTCAGAATCAACCAATGGATCTAACCATAAATAATAAAAGTTTTAGATTTATGTTATTAACAAAAAATAATAGATAATAAGACAACAAATTAAAATGTTGACAACAATTGTAATCTACATCTATAACCAATATTATATTATTATATTAAACAAGAGTTTGTAGAGTCTATAGAGGATTTTTTATATACCCCTAATCCAAGGTGCCCTAACACGAACCTTGGATAAAGGCGTATGCAGAAAATGAAAAATTAAAAATAGTTTAAATTTTCAAAAACTGAAAATAAAGTTTTTAGTGACCACTGTTGATTTGTCTTCTAACAACTACCACCTGAAGAAGAAAATTTGCAACATAGACAATAGACCTTTCCCTTCTTAAGTAATAGTTAGATAAATCATTATGTATAATAAGGGACATGTTAAAGCACTCCAATGAGCTTATAAAAATTTCCCTCCTTGCCTCTTTAAGAATGTGTTTAGCTGCAGCCGAGCGCTCTAACAAATGTAAAGGGAAAATTCTAGCCTTATCCCATGGTTCAACATCACAATCGTAATCATTTAAAGATAAATCAAGCTTATCCCCAGGGATAAGCAATTCTTGAATCATTGCCTTCCTGATCATCTTCACCAGACCTGGGTCATCGAGTAGGTCTATTAAATTTGACAGAAATGCATAGACGATGTTGTTGAATAGAATTTTTTGATGTCATTCTAAAAGAATACCATGGCCAATAATGTCCCAGACAACATCGTCAACCAGAGGGGAGTCAATCATAAACACCTGCCCCAGTTTTTGCTCATCAAATCTATCCAAATCAGCCATTTCCCATTTGCAAGGCAAGAGAGAAACACAGTGAGAGATCAAATGACTCATCCTGAATCTCAAATTCTCAATGATAGTAATTCTCCAGGAAATTATGAAAATAGAAACAACCAAAAAAAGAAGGAAGATGCCTAATGAACTTATAGAAGAGGCTTAGGGCTATATTTATTGTTTCGCGTGTGAAAATATACAATAACCATGTGGCACGCCACATAATAGTCACACTTGGTGCCAACATTTTTTTCCATTTACGATGGGTTAAATTATGATCTCAATTGGGATTGATTCGAAATAGTGTCGCACAATTGATAGGACTGACTGCACTTGCAATACCTTTATCATTAATTAGATTTGTACGATTGATAGGATTGAATGCACTTAATTGGCTAGATTAGCCAATGCCAATTGAGTTCATTAACTGCAAGTGAAAAACCACCTAGATTAGCCAATGCAAATTCAATTTATTAATGATTACATTCTAGGGTACAACAGAGTCAATTAAATGGAGTTGCTTGTTATTAGCCATTTTTCACGGTAGTACATGTGTCATGTATATATCTTCATTAGTGTTTATTGTTTCAACCTTATATTACATTACTAAGTATCAGATAGTAGAAGAATCAATAAATTGTAAAAGTTAAAAGCAATGGATTTCATTACAGTAGCTATGTGAAGAAAGTAAGTTATCAAGTACTTTTTTTGTGTTCATTCATGATTTTGAATTTAACTATGTGATAGAGTTCACAGATGTATAATAGTAATAAGTATGATAGAAAATTTTATTTGTGTATGGCTATGCAAGATGTTATTGCTTTGCAGTTCTCAAAATAAAGAAATAGAAGCCTTTGTCAAGTCGAACAAATCATGTCAACAATCGACACTTTTAACATTTGGAGATGACGCATTCTATTCTGGGTGGTGGGTTGAATCTCCCACACATGCTTTCATGTATGAGAAACTAGAAATTTGAATGGACGCATGGAATTGGTATTGCAACTCAAATTGCTAGTGACTTGGAGAAAATCAATTTAATTCTCCTTTACTGCCTTATTTTTACCCATACCTAGTGGTTTCTTGTACATATAATGTAAGGTTCCATAGAAAATCATTTATTGACATTGTGAATGAGTACATAATTGAATTTGTAATGCAAACATTGCCTGATAATAGGATAGATATGGACTACATTGAAATATTCATTAAGCATCGTCAAAAAGAGGAACCAAAAAGATTTTGGAGGACCAAATCAAGGATTCAAGGTCAAAGGATAAAAGTTTTATATGTAACTAGATAGTCATTTATGATGTTAATTGAATGTGTTGACTCTTGGTCTCTTCTTTGTGTTCAATGTTCACTATTCTTTGGAACTTTGAGGTTGGTTAGATGTTCATGTACGATGTAATTTCCCAAATTTTTTGATGCTGATGTTAATAAAAAATATAGAAGTAATTACGGTTTGACATGAATTCAATGGAAAATTGCAATGTATACAAATGGTTCAAATCTTCAATATTAAATAGCATTCATCACATGGAAAAGATAAATGAGTTCAATGACAATGTATAGAGATGTATAAAAAGGGCAAAGATAAATGGATGTGTTAGTTCAATTCAAAATTTTAGGTTTTTATGTTATCTCGATTCACTCTACAAAATCCCCAAGTAAAAACATTACGGTTGGTGTTGTCTTAGGCATTTAGGGTTTATCCTTCTAATTGATCATTGACCTGTGTAGCCAATTTCCCCATCTTAAGTTGTTCTTTTATCCCCTTGGTGGTCATCGAGTTACCAACCCTGTTGTTCTAAGTTATCGGCCCCGAGCCTCCATTTAAGCTTATATTTCTGAAGTTGCGATGGTGCATGAAGACACAACGTGTCCCTTGTGGGTCCTTGTTTTTAATCGCCTCTATCTATTTTAATATTTTTTTAATATATGTTTATCAAGTGTATCCCTTTTGAGCCTCCTGACATGTGGCAGTCATCTATTGTCTTTTTGTGAGGATTTTCCTCATCACATCCTTGCTTTAAGCTGAAAACTTAAAGTTGTGACGATGCGATAAGGCACCATGTATTCCTTTGGCCGTAGTAGGAATAATAATTATATATAATATTAAATAATAATTATATATAATATTAAATAATAATTATATAATATAATTATTATTATATATTATAATATATATATTATATAATTATTATTGTATATTATATTATTATATTATATAATATACAATAATAATTATACAAAATATATTATATTATAATAATAATAATTATTATCATATATTATATTAACGCTAATGAGATTTATAAAGTATAAACATAACCATAACCTTGATTAGGTTAAAACCTTATCCTAAACCTAATTTAAGTGACTATACAAGTTATAAGTTATCAAGAATAATTAAAACTGCTATTAAGATTCATCACGAGAGAAGTAATAATTTATAAATCCTTGATTGTATTAATTCTCAGTCATCACTTACAAAAAACACAAATGGAGATAAGATGCATAAACAGTTTGCATTCTATCATTTAATTCAAGTGGGGAGAATACATCATACAAAAGTACTCACAGACCAAAATCCCCTATAATATATTGCTCCTAAACATAGATTGCAAACATAAAATTACAGATGGTGATTACATCGCATACTTCTGCACCCATGCATTATATTCCTCCTTTGCCAGCTAGTTGTACTTCAAAATTTTATCAACTCTTTGCATATAAGTCAAGTACCTAGTGTCTAAGGATATTTTAGTTTCTTTTATGAAACTACTCAAGCCGAATTCTAAATTTAGTAGCCTGTTCATTTCAGCATTACATTGCATATGATCAATCTTGCTCCTATTGGGATTAGGTGTGTCATACACCTTGCAAGTTCTAATATTTGAAATATTTATTTATTTGTATTTATTATGCATGCACCTATTTTGGGCATCTCACTTGGAGTGGCACTATGTGTCACTTGTAGTTTGTATTTTGGCAATTTGTTTTTTATCAATTAGTGTCATGGAAGTTGGTAAATGCAACTATGACAACTTGTAAGGTGTGTAAGAGTTGCTAAAATGGAAAGAGCTTGAAAAAGGAAATTACAATTGGAAACTTGAAAAGCAAGATTTTAGGAGATTGCGAAAGCATGATTTTAGGAGCCAAAAATGGAGTGCCATATTTGGGAGTTAGTTATGATTTGAGTAACTTTTTATACTACAGTGGATTTGATTCTCCATGACTAGGCATTGTAACTCATAGTTTTGAGTTTCCATTTTGGTGGTTTCTTATATTGGAACTCCTATAAATTGAAGGCTTGAGGAGTTATTTGTGAGGAGAGTTTTATGCAGGGTTATGCTGTCAGGATTTCCTCTAGAGGAGTAAGATGTAAATCTCCATGTTAAGGCTTTGAGCCTGCAAGTGTATTGTAACATGTTTGCTGTTGCAAGTTAATACATTGGTTCGATGCTTTGGAGTGTGGGGTTTTTTACCTAAAAGAGTTTTCCCCATGTATATTGGTGTCTCTTCTCTTCTGTCTATCTTTCTTCTATTATTTTTCTTTTCATATTCTTAAAGTGTTAATTTATATGCCGTTATCCTACTGAAATTTATTTAGATTTTAAGCTACATTATCTTTCCTCTAAGGGTTAATGAGATGGGAAATCAATTATGTCTGTTTCCGCTTTAAGGGCATAGTAGTATGTGCTTGCATCAAGCTATTAAATATTTGTTTAAGAAAAAAATAGGATGTTGTAAGGTGCATGTTGGGTTCTCTTTCCCTTTCAATTGGTGTCAGAACTATGGTGGTTCCATAGTTGCATGAGATTTCATGTGTTGGTTCCATGGTGTTTAAGGTTCTGGATATTTCTTCTATTGTGATTTCTTAGCTTGGCAAGCTTGAGGGAATCCATAGGAAGGAATTGGCTAATTGTTAATCCTTGTTTGAGTGAAAGTCTTGCAGTTGATTTTATTTCAGGTTACAACAAGCATTTGAAGCATGGAGAAGATGGAGTATTATGGAGTTGATCATGTGGTTAGATTTAATATGATATTGATCTGGAGCTCCTGTTTGATAGTATGTAATAACCCTCATGCATAGTGGTTATGTTCTTTCAGTCTATGGTCATTTGCAATAAAATATTCATGTTGGGTGTTTGTTCTTGGCTCATTGATCACATTGAGAAACTTGGGTTGTCATGACTATGGTTTAATGTGCTTATGTTGGGTGCTTGGTTTTAGTCCATGGTATTGGAAGGCATTGTTTTGTTAACCTCAAATGCATGTAGGCTATGGAGTTGATCATTGGATGATCTGAAAGCTTCTGGAACAGCCTAGCTCCTCTGTATACTTGTACATGGTGGTGGTTGTAGAGTTGGCCTACGAATGGGCTTGGGATTCATGGACCTCTTATTCCTTTTGGTTGGTTGTACTTGCATGTCTCAGTTTCATATTGATTTGATCTGAGGGTTTTGTAGATTTTCCATTCAAAATCTATGGTTATGCTTATCTATGTTATTCCATTGTTCCAGTATAGTTGTTATGGTAATTTTACAGACTTGTGGGTCTTCTAGATGATAAGTGGAAATGGATTTGCATGTGTGTTAGTGACATGGAGGTTTTGCAGGATTTACATGGTTAATCAAAACTTGTGGTTTTATAGATCTACGAATAAACTATTTTTCAGATTACGCTTCCTTGGGGGTGTTTCTGAATGTAAGATAGTTGCAGGTTTGCATGTATGCTTTGTGCATGGTGTGAGGAGGTTTGTAGCTTTCTCGATGTGGAGATGTTGGCATGTGATTAGTCACTCATCATTTCTATAGTATTTGCTTGATGGATTCCTTGACTATGGTTACTCATATGTGGACTTGTTTGGCAAATCAGATCTGTGGTTGATTTGGTGTTTGAGTCTTGTGGTCTACATGTTATCTTCTTGTTATCTGAGTTTGCATTTTACTAATGTTATGATGAGTTTGTCTATTTCATGTTTGGGATCTACGAGTTATGCAGTTTTGTGGGTTGATCACCTATTTGATTGCAATGGGATGACTCGAATGTGGACTCTCTATATCCACAAGATTGATTCAGTATTTATGCAAACTTTGTTAGTTGGCCTTGTCTGTGGTCATTTGTGCATTAGTATGTTGCATTGGGATGAGAGGATGGATGATTAGAGTGCCTTAATAGTTGGTTATTGGGACTTGTAGCATGTTTATCATGATGTCATGGATAGCTTGGTTACATAGTTTAGTGTGAGCTTTTGACAGTGATGGTTTTATCTTCTTGACTTGGAGATCTTGGTTCTACTTTATTCTTTTGTATTGTTGATGTTGCAGGTGAAGTATTTGATTGTGTTAGAGCCATGGATTATCTTCATTAAGAGGATGGTTATCATAATGCCTTGATAAGCTCGGTATCACAGTTTCAATGGGAGCTTTGGCAGTGATGTGGATCTATCACTTGGTGATGGATGATCTTCTACAGTGGTTGTAGGTGTCATGGTAGGACTTTTGGATTATGATTCTTATATGTTGTGAAATTATTTTGACATCTTGAGTTCCATTGTTAGAGGATAGTTACCTTCTTGTGATTGGAGATGGTATTGTGCCATGATGGATTCTTATTTCTAAGATTGGAGTTTTGGCATGATGGTGCCCCTTTGGAAAGATATGTTCATTGGAGCAGGTAGTGATCTCCTAGGAGGAGATGTTTGATCATGATGTCATGTGTGTTCTTGGATTTTGTAGACATGCATTAGGAGCTTTGACAGTGGTCTGGTGAAGTTCTCTTTGGTTTTTAGTATTAATCATTTGATTGAAGCTTCATGATTTTGCAGGATATATTTGAAGTTGGCATGTACTAGTTGATGGATGCTCATGGATACTAGAGAGACTTGAGGTGAGGCTAGAGATCTTATTGTGGGGATCATGTGTTGGAACGGTGAAATTTCAGCATAAAGACTGAGGATCCTTCACTTGTTATGGACATGAGTTCGTGTTTGAACTTGAGAGGAGATTGCTCTTAGAGAGAGTCTATGAGACTCGGTGTATCTCAGTGGATCATTCTCATTCCCCACTCTCGGTTCACTTGGCAGAAAATGATCTGATAGGTATTGCCCATGTTATTTCAGATTCATTTTGTTTTATGCTTTAATTTCTCATGGATATGGATCATGATTTATAGTTTCTAGTTCTGGAGGGTTCATTTGAGGATTACTTGGCATGGTTATCTCCTTAGGTATATGGTTTGATTTATGAGAAGTTTTGGAGATGTTATTGGGCTGAATTCCTATTTGTGGAATGAATCTTTTAAGTTTGATCTTCCTTGGTTAGACAAGCTTACATCCCTTTTTGGTTATTTGAGATATATATGTTTTGTTTGATCTTGTGAGATTGAACAGTTGGGTGTTGTTAAGGCTTTTCTATTGGGGTTTTGTGAAGGAGATCTTACTTGGCACAACTTAGCACTTGGTGGTGTTGGCAGAAGGACATGATATGGTTTGTAATTTCTCTTTATGGTCTCATGTTTCTTCCTAGAGGTTCTTATTCATCTATCACTGGTTTTGTGGTCATCTAATGTTGTACTTTATTGTTTTTTAGCAATAGTATGTGTTCTTTTAATGTATATCATTTGAGATGTGGAGAACTTGGGAGACGTGGAGGAGATCAAAGGTGAGCAAAAAATTGTTTGTGGAAGTATGCTCTATTTTGCAGGAGGTTGGTTGTAGTTTGCAGATCATTGTGATTATTCTTTGTATTACATGATTTGATTATAAGCCACACTTTTATGTAAGTGTTGATTGGTAGACTTTGTGTTGCTTTGGTTGACATTGCTCATGCAGTATGATTCCTAGGATGCATGTATGTCTTTGGTAGATTGTTTTTCATTGGAATGCAGTATCAAGGGTCTTTAGATTTTTTGCACATCAATGGTTTTGGTGTGTTTTTTATCATGGGAGATGGTAACTTTGAGCAGGACAGTGGATTATACAGGGATGAGAGCTACAGTATGGCCTAGATATGTCATGTGCCGAAGTTCTATCAATGGTGGGTTTTTTAGTTGGATGTAAACAACTAGCTATGGTTTTTGTTCTAATTGTTTTGGAGCATTCATGCTTGATCTTGTTTTGGAGGTGTTTGGAATTTAGAGTTTTGTTCTGATAACAGGTTTGAAGTTGGATACATTGGCGTGTCTATGTGACATTTAGTGTTTCATCATATTTTTGAAATTATAATCTTTTTGTCATGTTGGTGATCACTTGGAAGATGTTACAGGTGCTTCTGTAAAGCTCGTGAGCATAGTGGAGTTCAGTTGAGATAGTATGGTAACCTTGGTATTTTACAGATTGGTTGTGTTTCTCTTTGGCTCTTGCAAGGTATACAACAAGTGGAAGAATGTTGGGATTAGGTGTGTCATAGACCTTGCAAGTTCTAATATTTGAAATATTTATTTATTTGTATTTATTATGCATGCACCTATTTTGGGCATCTCACTTGGAGTGGCACTACGTGTCACTTGTAGTTTGTATTTTGGCAATTTGTTTTTTTATCACTTAGTGTCATGGAAGTTGTTAAATGCAACTATGACAACTTGTAAGGTGTGTAAGAGTTGCTAAAACGAAAAGAGCTTGAAAAAGGAAATTACAATTGGAAACTTGAAAAGCAAGATTTTAGGAGATTGTGAAAGCATGATTTTAAGAGCCAAAAATGGAGTACCATATTTGGAGATCCAGTTATGATTTGAGTAACTTTCTATTTTATGGTGGATTTGATTCTCCTTGACTAGGTGTTGTAACTCATGGTTTTGAGTTTCCATTTTGGTGGTTTCTTATATTGGAACTCCTATAAATTGAAGGCTTGAGGAGTTATTTGTGAGGAAAGTTTATGTAGGGTTATGCTATCAGTTTTTCCTCCAGAGGAGTAAGATGTAAATCTCCATGTTAAGGCTTTGAGCCTGCAAGTGTATTGTAACATGTTTGTTGTTGCAGATTAATACATTGGTTTGATGTTTTGGAGTGTGGGGTTTTTACCTGAAAGGGTTTTCCCCATGTATATTGGTGTCTCTTCTCTTATGTCTGTCTTTCTTCTATTCTTCTTCTTTTCATGTTCTTAAAGTGTTAATTTATATGCCATTATGCTGCTGAAATTTATTTAGATCTGTAAGCTACATTATCTTTCCTCTAAGGGTTAATGAGATGGGAAATCAACTATGTCTATTTCCTCTTTAAGGGCATAGTAGTATGTGCTTGCATCAAGCTATTAAATATTTGTTTAAGAAAAATATAGGATGTTGTAAGGTGCATGCTGGGTTCTCTTTCCCTTTCAGTTCCCAGTGATGATTGATTTGATGGAGACAGGAACTATGCTACCAAATTCTACTTTCCAATATGACAGAGACTTTTTAGTGTCATTATTAGTACAAACTAGCAGTAGGAAATACTTTTCAAGAGACCTAAAGCTATTAATTTTGTCCTTCAACATTATATCAATTTAGTCATGAAAAGTAGAGACTTCATTCAAAAGTCTTATGACTTCATGTGTGTCGATCACTCCATCTGGCACATCAGAACCTATGATGGCACTATTATAAATATGATTCATCACCTGCACATGGGGAATCCAAGTGCCTATAATATCCCTTAATGCTGACTCATTCATAGTGTGGATTTCAATTGCCTTTTTCAAATTACTTAGACAAACCTGTGCATCATCTACTTTATTCAACACTTTACTCATCTAATGATCCAAGAAGTTTTTAATCAAAGCTACCTGTTCACTTTTGTGCTCTTCTTTTAGTTTGTCAATCAGACTGTTGCTCCTTCTCTAATTCTCTTGTAATTTAGTAACAACCATAGAATCTCCTTCATATCCTGATAAACTCTTTGGACTAGACACAGAAAGTAGTGATAAGACTTCAATTCTAGTGGAAGGAACAATTGATTTGAGCTTGTTGTACTCCTATAATAGTTTCACATAATCCTCCATCTATTTGTCTAGTTCTTCTTGTAGCTTTCTTGTTGCAGCTTCACTAAATTTTGTTGTAGCTACCACTAACAATGCAACCTAAGGGGCAGTGGTGTCAGTTAATCTTCTCACAATTAATTGGCATGTGAGCTCATTTATATTCCTTGCCACTTGTGGTTTATTATCACATGGATCCATAGCCCAAATTGCCAAAGTCTCATGACTGGCATTAAAACCTGATCCAAACAATTCTTCTACTTGCTCATGTGTCAATACTTCATCATCAAATTGATCTTGCCTTCTAATAGTATCCATAGCAATAGTAGATGAGATATCCCATCCTGGCAAGAGAAAAAAACCACTTTCCTTTACTAACCTTCTTCCTTCCTCAAGGGTAATGCTACTAACATCCATGTTAACTTCCTTCAAAACCCTCTGAGCAATCGCCACCTTATCCTTATTTTTAGCTCTACCCTATTCCTCATTCAACTTCTTCATGTACATCTCAGACTTCCTTTGCACAAGTAAAGCTCTGAATTCCTTTGATTTAATGAATTAATCATCAGATAGAAATTCCTTGCAAGCCAATGCCCTGACATCTTTTACAGTTGTACTGCTTTCTTGCAGGCTCAATAAAGTTCTTGATGGGGGAGGCAACCATATTTCATTCCTAGGAGGGGAACTTAACACCTGCTGCACCTCATCCAAGTCAATTTGGTTTTCCTCAACCTCCTTTTTCAAGGAGTAATCAACTAAAGGTTTATTTTCAACAGTTGGTTCAGGGGGAGGAACTGAACTCCATGCCTCTCTTGCAACCTCCTCAACCATAGGTTGAGTTGGCTCTTCAATATTTTCCTTAGGTAGCTGCTACTTCCTCAAGAGACTGTGGCTTCCTTTTGGCTACAAACTTGAGTTCCTCGACATGTTCCAATATCACTTGCATCCTATGAATAGGATCACCAATCTCACTAAAGGCACCATTGTATGCAGGGTTCTTCAACTTCCTCTACCTCTCTCCAAGGAGAATGAGACCCCAATTTTCTCTTCTCAATTTCATCTTTGCCTCTGAAACACAATTTATAAGTAAATCCTCCTGCTCATCGAAACAATGCTCAAACCTTGATATGTGTTTATGTCTCCTTACCCTGTCAATAAAGTGCTCAGGGTCATAATTCCTATGCTCTGTTGTGGGCAGACTATATTGTTGCAATTTTGCCAAGCAGGCCTCCAAACCTTCTTTAGCATTGATAAAGAAACTAGGAAAACTAATTGTTGAAGTAAGAAAAGTCCCCTTTTTACTATTTCTCAAGTGAAACTTATCAGATTCATTCAGCTGCCACATGATCTCCAAAAATGCAATCCTGTTTGGAACTATCTTGGGCAATAAGTGGGGTCTAAAATTTGCCCCATAAACCCTGATTATGGTTACATTCCTGTAAAGGAACCAATCACCCTAATTGTGATCCCTCACACCATCTAGTTTTCTCTCTAAAGGCCTTAGCAAGTCCATTATCTCCATGGAGAGTCTAGGCCTCTCCTATCCTAATAGTCCCAACACCCTTTATGTAAAATGCTTCTCAAACACCAGGTAATTTGCATTGATGCAAAATGAGTCCCATAAGTGAACTCTGCTCTGAATTGGCATAGGCGCTTCATCCTTGGTCTGATATTAGATCTGCAATTCACTGCCACATAATCTTCTCCCACAGTGCAATAAAATATGGCATAACAAGGAATACCTAAAAAAGGTGGGGGCATTATCTTCTTGTTTGAATCCTACCAATTCCTTATGGATTTGTTCAACCAAAAATGTAGCATAATCAAACCTTCTGTACTGGTATTTATCTTGTATATCAACAATCATGACCAATAAATGATTTAGTATTAGGGGATTATAATCAATCCCAAAAACTTGACAGAGGGCAAAGCAAATCTTCACAAAGTAGTCTTCAAACATATCAATGCTAAAAGGTTTTGTTTCATGGTCAGATATTTTCAAATGCTTGCCCATGCTTCTTGACCTGCGAAGGGGTAACTTGTATGTTTTGTATGTTGCAAGTATATGCCTAATTAGTGTTGTCATTGATGTCAACATATCTTTGTTGTCATTGGTGTCAACTATGTCCTATTCTATTACTTGTTTAGAAGCTTTTTATGTTGAGGATATTGAGAAAATTGGCCTCTCTGAAAGAAACAAGTGAGTTACAATAAAATGCAGTATAGACAGTGAGTTGTATGCTGAAGAACAGTCCGATAGATTACTCTGCATTTCTTGCTACTTGAAGATCTTGGTCTGCAGATTGGAAGTTATTTAAAGGGATGTCTGAAGATGCTAAATCTTGAGTTTGAGCCTCCAGAGTAAGACCTGCTTTCTTTGGTTATTCTTTAGTGATAGGAAGAAAGTATTTTTCTCTGCATTCTTCCGTATTAAAGTGTTTTGCTCTGCGGTTCTAAAGGGAAGTCTGGGATGATGATAAGTGCCTACAATTGCAATGGTTTGTGTTTTGGTAGTCTGCAAGCTATCTTTCTTTTATGACAGTTGAAGACAGTAAAGTTCATGTGCTTCGGTGTGAAGAATCTCATGAATAAAGTGGTTTGAGTCTATGTGGTTGCTCCTGATGATTTCAACGTGCTTGTGGATTCCTCCTGATCATGTTCCTACCTTTACATTGGTTCGAGTTAAGGAAATGAGATCGTGCTTGAAGATTATTCCCAGATAACGTAGCGTGTAACCCGTCTTAGCTGACTTGGTTAATTTCAATAATTGTAGAGATCCCTTGAAGATTATGGAAGTGTGTTGTGGCGTGGAAGATCATGTTTGAGTCCCAGCTAAGGCGTGGCATGGTTCACATACATTTATACTATAATTTCTTAGAATAATTTGTATTAGGTCAGGACCTATTTTGTAAATGTTTGTAATACCAACCTTGGAGATTGTTCCAATGGTTGATGATTGTAATGCTGACCTTGATGATCATTCCAAGGTTGATGAAGTGTATAAATACTTGTAATTGAGTCATGGAAAAGGTGTCCTTGTGCGGAAATGGCAAGATAAGGAAAAGGGCGAGCAGATAAGGCAGGGAAGGGTAGAGCAGAGCAGAGGAACTATTGTACTTCAATGTGTTAATCTCAGACATGAAGAAGATGGTGATTTTGGCAGTGAGCTTCTAGTGGGGTTTAACAACCCTTATTGTAATCTTTCTAGGTTTAGGGTTGAGGTAGTGAACCTGCTAGACCTAGCTGTACTTCATGGTAGTGAGCTAGTATATTCTAGGCCCGTGGAGTGACCAAGCCTGAACATCATTTTTCAAAGATTGCAATATATTTTGAGAGCTAATCCTCTCTATGGTTTTTCCCCACCTTGGGGTTTTCCACGTAAAAATTTGGTGTCTCTTGTGTTTAATGTTACATTTGTGTTTAAATTTTTGATTTCATGCATTCTTTGTTTAATCATAATAAGTGTGGATAAGTGATTAATGTTTAATTGTAGAAGTGTTTGAGTTTTTGGGACAACTGATTCACCCCCCCTCTTAGTTGTCTGATGCATTTCAACAATTGGTATCAGAGCCAGGTTCCTTTGAAGAAAGTCTAACAGCTTGAGGAAGATCTAAAATGTCTTATAAGAAGGAAGCGCCGCATTTTGATGGGATAAATTATGCTCTTTGGAAGGCACGAATGAAAAGTCATCTTCTTTGTCTTGGTTACAAAGTATGGAAAGCTATAGAATCAAAATACACCTTGCCTCAAAATGGTTTGATGACTAAAGATGAAATCAAAGAATATGAAGTGGATGTTAAAGCAAAAGATGCTCTGTTAAGTTCATTGAATGAGTCAATACTGACAAAAGTTGTGGATCTTGAAACTACAAATGAGGTATGGGAAAAGCTAGAAAACCTGTATGAGGGAGATGATTCTATGAAGGAGGCCAAGCTACAAAGTCTAAAAGTGAAATATGAAAGTCTAAAAATGAATGAAGATGAAAACATAATAGCCTTTATGCAAAGAGTTGATGAACTTGTCACTGGAATAAAAGGTATGGGGGGAACTCTCGGTGATAAGGAAGTAGTGATGAAAATTCTCAGATCACTACCAAAGTCCTACAGTCACAAGGTAGCTGCAATTGAAGAATTCATGCAACTAAAAGCTATTGACAAAGATCAGTTGCTTGGTAATCTTAATGACTTTGAGATGAGAGAGTTTGGTGATGCCCTGCCAAAAGTTGAGACTGCCTTCAAAGCCAGTACCTCTGGGAAAACCTCCAGGTCAGAAAAATACAAGGTAGAATCTGATGATGAGTTTGATGAAATTGAAGCCAACTTTGTGGATAGAGTGCAAAGAGGATCCGGTAAGTTCAAAGGTAATTTACCTTCTAAATGTTTTTCCTGCGGTAAAGTAGGCCACTTTGCTTCCAGATGTCCTGAAAGAATTGAAAGAAATAGGAAAAGATATGAGAACAGGCTTAGGATCCAAAAGAAATGTTATTGGATAATGTTAGTACTTCTGGTAATGAATGCTTGTTTATTGCTATTAAAGAAGAACCAGTGTCTACTAATCCTGTTAGCTGTGTGAAAGAAGGAAAACAAGTAGAAAGTGCTTTGGTTGCTCAGGTTGTTGAAGACAAAGATGAATGGGTTATTGATAGTGGCTGCTCTCACCACATGACTGGTGACAAAAGTAAGTTTGTGAGTTTGGAAAGATATGATGGTGGAATGGTTAGGTTTGGAGATGATACATCTGGTATGATTTGTGGAAAAGGATCTATTTCTTTTGATGGCAAGCATAATACTGAAGATGTCTTGTATGTGAAAGAATTAAAGCACAATCTTTTGAGAGTGGGTCAGATGTGTGACAAAGGTTATGACTTAAGCTTCAAGGACAATGGATGCAAGATTAGGGAAAGCTCCGAAATAGTCATTGCAACTGGTAATAAAACCAAAGGTAATATCTATCACTTGAAAGGAACTGATAATTATTGTTTGTTGGCTCAGACTGATGAAAGTTGGTTATGGCATAGAAGGTTGTGTCACATCAATTTTGATAACATTATGAAGATAAGTACTGCACAGGCTATTAGAGATTTGCCTAAGCTTGTGAAGCCTGCTAATCCTATTTGCAAGGAGTGTCAATTTAGGAAACAAACAAGAACAAGTTTTAAAAGCAAGGACCAATCAGTTGATGGATTATTGGAACTAGTGCATATAAATTTGTGTGGACCCACCAGAGTAAGAAGTTTGCAAGGAGACATGTATTTCATGTTGCTTATTGATGATTATTCTATAATGACTGGGGTTACCTTTTGAAAGAAAAATTAGAAGCTCTAAATAAGTTCAAGGCATTTAAGGCAATGGTTGAAAATGAGATGGATTTGAAGATCAAATGTTTAAGGTCTGATAGAGGAGGAGAGTTCACATCAAATGAATTCAATTTCTTTTGTGAAGAACATGGGATAAAGAGCTAGTTATCTGCACCTAGAACTCCACAACAAAATGGAGTCGTTGAAAGGAAAAACAGAACAGTTCAAGAAGCTGCTAGAACCATGATGAAGGAAGCTGATCTTCTAGAAGTATATTGGAGAGAGGCAATTCACACTGCTGTATATATCCTAAACAGAGTCCAAGTCAAAGGTTATAGTTCTAAGACTCCTTATGAATTGTGGTATGGAAAAGTTCCTACTGTGAAATATCTCAAAGTTTTTGGTAGCAAATGTTATATCAAAAGAGAAGAAGATCTAGGAAAGTTTGATGCTAGGTGTGATGAAGAAATCTTCCTTGGTTACTCAACCAAGAGCAAGGCCTACCAGTGTTAAAATAAGAGGCTGAACAAGATCATTGAGAGTGCAAATGTCAAAGTTGATGAAAGCAAGGAAAGGTCTCCAGAATCAAGTGGATATGAATCAGACAAACAAGATGTGTCAGAAGTGGTGCAGCATGAAGACAACTCAGATGAAGAGGATCAAGCTCTAGAAAGTGCTACCAAGACACCAAGGTATGTAAAACTTAATCATTCTGAAGATCAAATCATAGGAGATAAGAGTAAAGGAATCCTGACTAGAAGAAGAGCTACAGAAGAATAAGTAAATTTCTGTCTAATTTCCAAGATTGAACCTAAGACTGTGAATGAAGCTTGCAATGATGAGAATTGGGTAAAGGCTATGAAAGAAGAATTGATGTAGATAGAGAAGAAGTAGACCTGGGATCTTGTTCCCAGACTAACATATAAAAATGTAATTGGTACTAAGTGGGTTTTCAGAAACAAGATGAATGATTATAGTGAAGTAGTAAGAAACAAAGCAAGGTTGGTATGCAAAGGATACTCTCAAGTTGAGGGAATAGATTTTGAGGAAACATTTGCACCAGTGGCAAGGATTGAAGCTATAAGAATGTTTTTGGCATTTGCAACCTACAAAGATTTTAAGGTATATCAGATTGATGTAAAGTCTACATTTTTGAATGGAGAATTGGAAGAAGAAGTCTATATTGAGCAACTGGAAGGATTTCAGTCATCACATCAGGGTGACATGGTATGCATATTGAAGAAGGCATTGTATGGGTTAAAACAATCCCCCAAGGCTTGGTATGCTAGGTTGGATAAGTATCTGATACAATTAGGATTCACCAAGGGTACCATCGACATCAATCTCTATATCAAGATCAATAATGAACAAATCCTAATTGTTGCAGTCTTTGTTGATGACATTATCTTTGGAGGCAATGAAGAAGGTATGTGCACAATTTTTACTTGAGAAATGTAAAGTGAATTTGAAATGTCCATGTTTGGTGAGATGAATTTCTTTTTAGGTCTGCAAATAAATCAATCAGATAAAGATATCTTCATTTCTTAGTCTAAGTATGTAAAAGAGTTGTTAAAGAAGTTTGGGATGGAAGACTCTAAATCGATAAATACTCCCATTATAACTAGTTGTAAGTTGAGCAAAAATGATGATTCACCTATGGCAGATCAGAAAAGATATAGATCTATGATTAGAGGATTACTTTACAGACTCAAACCAGACCTGACATAATGCATGCAGTTTGTCTTGTGGAAAGATTTAAAGCAGAGCCTAAGGAGTCACATGTAATGGCAGTCAAGAGAATTTTGAGATATTTGAAAGGCACAATGGATTATGGTTTGTGGTATCCAAGGGACAATGATTTCACTCTCAGTGCATACACTGATGCAGATTGGGTCAGAGATATAGATGATAGAAAAAGTACAAGTCGAGGTGCATTCTTTTTGGGAAACAGGCTGGTATCCTGGATAAGCAAAAAATAAGATTTAATATCTCTGTCCACTATAGAAGCAGAATATATTGCAGCAACATGTAGTTGTACTCAAGTGTTGTGGATGAAGCAGACATTGAAGGACATCAGAGTTGTGTATGAAGATCCAATTGCAATCTTTTGTGATAATACAAGTGCCATAAACATATCAAAGAACCCAGTAATGCATTCAAGGACAAAGCACATATCCATAAGATATCACTTTCTGAGGGAAAAAGTGACAGAGAATGAAGTCAAGTTGGAATAGGTATCTACAAAAGACCAGATTGCAAACATTTTCACCAAACCTCTACCTAAGGATACTTTTGAGTATCTCAGAGAAAAGTTAGGGGTTATTACCCCTCCTTCTCTAAACTAATATGTACAAGAGTGCATCATTCCGGTGGTGCTTAGAATTCTTTCTTTAGATCCAGATTGATGATTTTAGGGCTACTTCTCAGGCGGAGTAGTCAGAGAGTTCATAAGAGAAATTGAATCAGAGCAAAAGAGTGCAAGTATGTACCCTTTGCCATTGATGTCAAAGGGGGAGAGAGGTCATGTGAAAAAATCAGAAAGAAAGAGTGCAGACGTGTAAAGAGATAGGGGGAGAATCTTGTGTTCATGTTGTCTTGATGGCTGTTGCAATTTTTCACATCATATGTTTCCATCAATGACAAAGGGGGAGATTGTTGCAAGTATGTGCCTAATTAGTGTTGTCATTGATGTCAACATATCTTTGTTGTCATTGGTGTCAACTATGTCCTATTCTATCACTTGTTTAGAAGCTTTTTATGTTGAGGATATTGAGAAAATTGGCCTCTCTGGAAGAAACAAGTGAGTTACAGTAAAATGCAGTATAGACAGTGAGTTGTATGCTGAAGAACAGTTCAGTAGATTACTCCACATTTCTTACTACTTGAAGATCTTGGTCTACGGATTGGAAGTTATTTAAAGGGATGTCTAAAGATGATAAATCCAAAGTTTGAGCCTCCGGTGTGAAGAATTGAGAAAGTTGCATTCACTAGAGTAAGACTTGCTTTCTCTGTTTATTCTCTGGTGACATGAAGAAAGTATTTTTCTCCGCATTCCTCTGCATTAAAGTGTTTTGCACTGCGGTTCTAAAGGGAAGTCTGGGATGATGATAAGTGCCTACAATTACAATGGTTCATGTTTTGGTGGTTCGCAAGCTATCTTTCTTTTATGACAGTTGAAGACAGTAAAGTTCATGTGCTCCGGTGTGAAGAATCTCATGAATAAAGTGGTTTGAGTATGTGCGGTTGCTCCTAATGATTTCAACGTGTTTGTGGATTCCTCTTGATCATGTTCCTACCTTTACATTGGTCCGAGTTAAGGAAATGAGATCATGCTTGAAGATTATTCCCAGATAACATAGCGTGTAACCAGTGTTAGTCGACTTGGTTAATTCGACTTGGTTAATTCCAGTAATTGCAGAGATCCCTTGAAGATTATGGAAGCGTGTTATGGTGTGGAAGATCGTGTTTGAGTCCCAGCTAAGGCATGGCATGGTATGCATGCATTTATACTATAATTTCTCAGAATAATTTGTATTAGGTCAAGACCTATTTTGTACATGTTTGTAATACCGACCTTGAGATTGCTCCAATGGTTGATGATTGTAATGCTGACCTTGATGATCATTCCAAGGTTGATGAAGTGTATAAATACTTGTAATTGAGTCATGGAAAAGGTGTCCTTGTGCGGAAATGGGAAGATAAGGAAAAGGGCGAGCATATAAGGCAGAGCAGAGTAGAGGAACTATTGTACTTCAATGTGTTAATCTCAGACATGAAGAAGATGGTGATTTTGGCAGTGAGCCTGGCAGTGAGCTACCAGTAGGGTTTAACAACCCTTGGGGTTTAACAACCCTTATTGTAATCTTTCTAGGTTTAGGGTTGAGGTAGTGAGCCTGCTAGACCTAGTTGTACTTCATGGCAGTGAACCAGTATGTTCTAGGTCCGTGGAGTGACCAAGTCTAAACATTATTTTTCAAAGATTGCAATATATTTTGAGAGCTAATCCTCTCTGTAGTTTTTCCCCACCTTGGGGTTTTCCACATAAAAATCTTGTTGGGAATTAAGGTGTCTCAACCTTGGTAATTCCTTGTAATATTACATTGTATTTATTTATTTATTGCCTATTGTATTAATTGGATGTAAATCCTATGTTGTCATATTGTGGTAGTTGGCACGATGATGTGTCATCCTACATGGCATATGACCACATGTAATTTTGTCCTCACATCAGAATATAGGCGTCCCACTTAGTGGTAGGAATATTTTGCCATGTGTTGGCATCTTGGATGTTGTGTAAGGGAATATTGACCGAAACGGTCATGACAGATTCCTATGAAAAAGTTATGACATGTAAGAGTCAGAAATAGGAGATTCTATGACAGGTGAAGACATGTGTCAAAGAGCATCTTTGAAAAAGGCATCTTTGGGCACCCCAAGGTGGACTATGACATGTT
Source organism: Cunninghamia lanceolata (assembly GCA_027924645.1). Lineage (NCBI taxonomy): Eukaryota > Viridiplantae > Streptophyta > Pinopsida > Cupressales > Cupressaceae > Cunninghamia > Cunninghamia lanceolata. Next base: position 796,216 of record BSBN01001465.1, on the reverse strand, counting down.
GTAAGAGAATATGCTATTTATAGCCTATGTATGATAGATTCTCTTATAGTTGTAAGTTATGATAGCTATGATGGTTGTAAGAGTCGTAAGAGCATCTATCATAGCCCATTTTGGAAATAGGCAACCTCCTTGGGATGGGGTGACTTAACAAGTGTCAGCAACATCCTACAGTGTTGGAAAAGTGTCCATAGGCATGGGTTTTGGGCCATGAGGCCATGTTGGATGCCCATCTCAATGTGGAGCCATTTTTGCCTTGTATTTGTTATATAAACAGGTGCTTTTGAGAGGAGAGGTACTATAGGTTTGACAGGTACTGTTATGCTACCGAAAAATTTCTAGATACAAGTGTCAAAGACTCCTGCAAGAGCATTGGCTCTGTGATTGTATTGTAACCTTCTTTGTTTATGGAATACATTTGAGTTGTGTTTTGGAGTGTGGGGTTTTTCACCCATAAGGGTTTTCCCCACATATATCTCGTGTCTCTCTTCTTCTGTCTCACTTTCTTGTGTATGTGTTTGATGTAATATCTTTGTTAATGGGTTAACATAGCTGTAATTGTAAAGATAAAATTGAATTTGCACTCTCCTTCCCTCATTAGATTAGTGTAGGAAGCATTTTTCGCACACCTAGCTTCCTTTTAGTTGGTATCAGAGCCTGGCCAATTTTGGTTCTAGCTGCTGGGTAGGGGTTTTTTGAGCTAATCTTAGGGTGAGTGGGAGTGTTGTGTAGAGCATTTTGTATCTTGTTGCAGCAAGGAGATGGCAACCACATCTGGAAGATTAGAGGTGGAGAAATTTAATGGCACTAATTTTGAGTTGTGGAAACTCAAGATGGAAGACCTACTTGTTGACCCTGACCTATGGGAAACTGTTGATGGAACAAAACCTACGGCAATGTCACAAGCTAATTGGGACCTCAAAGATCAGAAGGCTAAGGGTCTCATAAGACTCTGTCTAGCTGACTCTGTCCTGTTGAATGTCCATGAGGAGAAGACTGCTAAAGAACTTTGGAAGGAGCTGGGATCTGTTTATCAAGCCAAGTCTGTAGTGAACAAGCTCTTTCAAAAAAATAAATTGTTTGCTCTAAAGATGGAAGATGGAGGATTTGTTGCAGACCATTTAAATGCTTTTAACATGATTGTTGCATAGTTGACATCTGTGGGTGTGAAAATGGAGGAGGTGGATTGATGTATGACCCTGCTTTGTTCTTTGCCAAATTCGTGGGATCATCTTGTCATGGCTATCAGAAGCACTACAACCACCTTCATGATGGATGAAGTATTATCTTCACTGTTATCTAAAGAAATACAAAGAAAGACATCTGAGTCAGCCAAAGAGGCTCTTGCGGTTCGTGGAAGACCCAAAGAGAAAGGGAAGAAGAAGGACAAGAAAGGTGATAAGGGCAAATCCAAAACCCGTGGGAGATCTAAATCTCCTGGAAAGTCCAAGGCTCTCTATTGGAACTGTGGGAAAAATTGGGCATTTCCAAAAGGAATGCAAAGAGGAGAAGAAAAAGAAGAAGAAAAATGCTCCTAATTCAGATTCTGACAAGTCACAAGATGATGGTAATGCCTTCATCGCAGCCCTGGCCACCCATGCATCTGATGATGTGTGGTTTATTGATTCTGGTGCATCATTCCACATGACCTCACATCGAGATTGGTTTATGAAATATGAAGAGTTTGATGGTGGAAGAGTGTACCTAGGTTATGATTCTCATCTGAAGATTGTTGGTCGTGGAAGAGTCTCAATTTGATTCCCTAATGGATGAGTGAAGGGGATCATTAGGGTTATGCACATCCCAGGCCTAGCACAGAACCTACTTTCTGTAAGTATGTGGAATGATGCAGGTGTGTAGGTTGTCTTTTCGAAGAATGGATGCAAGATGACTAGAGGATCTATGGGGCTTGCAAAGGGTACTCAGAGAGGTACTCTGTTTTAGTTGGAGGCATACACTTCATAGTACAATAGTTCTTCTAACTCGAAGAAAAGAGCTACAATCACTTCATCCCCACCATCTGAACAAGCAGTGAAGAAATCTATTGTAATACTTTCTAATGGTAGTGCACATGCTTTGGAAGTTAAACTTCTTGCTGAAAAGACTATGTTATGGCATTTGAGATATGGCCACATTGGTGAGAAGGGTTTGCATACCCTGAAAAATAAAAACCTCGTTGAGAGGTTAAATGATTGTAATCTCAAGTTTGACTTTTACGAACATCACATTTATGGAAAGCAAAATCGTGTTAAGTTTTACTCTAGTTCTCACAAGTCTTATGGTGTATTGGATCTTATTCATTCTGATGTGTTTGGTCTTGTTGATATTCCTTCGATTTCCAAATCTGTATATTTTGTATCTTTCATAGATGATTATAGTAGAAGGACATGGGTTTATTTTATTAGAAGCAAGACTAAAGTATTTAGTTGGTTTAAGGAGTTTAAAGCCTTTGTTGAAAATTAGACTAGTAAAAAGATTAAGTGTTTGAGAACTGACAATGGTGGTGAGTTTTGTTCAGCAGAGTTCGATAAGTTCTATAAAGAGTAAGGGATTGAAATACATAAGACAACTCCATACACCTCATAGCAAAATGGAGTTGCAGAGAGGATGAACATGACACTGATGGAGAAGGCTAGGAGTATGCTTAGTGGAGAAAGCCTCGAACAAAAGTTTTAGGCTGAAGCTGTTGCCACTACTTGCTATCTGGTAAATAGATCTCCTACATCATCTCTTGTTAGTAAGACACCTATGGAGGTGTGGTCTGGTAAGAAGCCTTCAGTTAGACATCTTCATGTTTTTGGTTGTGAGGCATATGCACATGTGCCTAGGGAGAAACGGTCTAAATTGGAGAACAAGGCTGTTAAGTGTATCTTCATTGGCTATGGTGTCGGTGTGAAAGGATACAAGCTTTTGGATCCTGTGGCTGAAAAAGTGTTGTAGAGAAGAAGTGTTATCTTCAGAGAGCTAACACCTCCTTTCATTGTTCTATAGCCAGAATAGATAGAAAAGAAAGATGTGGTTTAGTTTCCTTCTACCCTTGAGAAGACTGAATAGACAGACCCTGTGAGACCTAATGATGAGGAGAGCTCTAGCAGCTCTGAAAGCTCAGAAGAAGAAGCAGAACCTCAACCTCAGCCATTGAGGAGGTCTACACAAATGAGAAAGCAACCAGATAGGTTTGGTTATTCAGTACTTGATTCTAGTTGTGCTTTTGCTTTACTTACTGACACTGATGAGCCTAGAACTGTGAAAGAGGCTATGGGCATGAAAGATGCAGGTTCCTAGGAGGCCATGGAAGATGAGATGGCTTCTTTGGAAAAAAATAAAATATGGGACTTGGTGCCTTTTCCTGATGGATGGAAACCCGTTGGATGCAAATGGGTGTTCAAGAAGAAATTTGGTGCAGATGGCAGTGTTGAAAAGTACAAGGCTAGATTGGTTGTGAAGGGGTACTCACAAGTGGAGGGAATTGATTATGATGAAATTTTCTCTCCAATTGTAAAGCTAACATCTACTCAATTCTTGTTATCTCTTGCAGCTACTTATGACTTAGAGGTAGAACAAATGGATGTGAAGACAACTTTCCTTCATGGTGATTTGGAGGAAGAAATCTACATGTCACAGCCAGAGCATTACATAGAGAAAGGTAAAGAAAATTTGGTTTGCAAGTTAAAGAAGTCTTTGTATGGTTTGAAGCAGTCTCCTAGGATGTGGTACTTGAAGTTTGATGCCTTTGTGTTGTCGATTGGATATCTGAGATCGAAATCAGATCATCGTGTGTATTGCAAATTTGACAATGATCGCATTCTCATTATTGCATTGTATGTTGACAATATTTTGTTGATTGGGAATTGTAAGAATATGATTTATGATTTGAAGTCTCAGTTGTCAGCACAGTTTGAGATAAAAAATCTCAGGGCAGCCAGGTACATTCTGGGAATGGAAATCAGAAGAGACAGAGCTAACATAAAACTTTGGTTAAGCCAGAGTAAGTATGTGAAGACCATGTTGGATAGGTTCAGCATGGTAGATAGTAGACCGTTGTGTGTTCCTGTTTCATTGGGGACAAAGTTGTCTGTTAATGATTGCCCAAAATCTCCTAGTGAGGTGGAGGACATGAATAGAGTACCTTATGCTAGTGCTATTGGCAGTTTGATGTATGCTATGGTCTGCACAAGACCAGACATTGCCCGAGCAGTGGGAGTCCTTTGTTGATTTATGGCTAATCTTGGATGGGTACATTGGGATAAAGTTAAGCGAGTGTTCTGATATTTGAGGGCTACTTCTGAGTATTCCATATGTTATCATGGTAATGCTACAGGACCTTCGCATTCAGTTTGTATTCGTGGATTTGTGGATTCTGATTGGGCAGGTGACATTGATAGCAGAAGATCCACCAGTGCCTATGTGTTCACTATGTTTGGTGGTGCAATTAGTTGGATGAATAAGCGACAACCTGTGATTGCTTTGTCCACTACAGAAGATGAGTACATGGTAGCAACTCATGTTTGCAAGGAAGCCATTTGGCTTACGAAATTCTGTTCAGATATTGGTGTTGATGCAGGACAGATTACGATTTGTTGTGATAGTCAGAGTGCGATTTACCTTGCAAAGAATCCAAATTTCCATGCCAGAACAAAGCATATTGATGTACAGTTTCACTTCGTGTGAGACATGGTAGACGATGGGAAGGTAAATTTGGAGAAGGTAGATACTTTGAGGAATGCTGTAGATGCACTAACGAAGCCAGTGGGCACAGAGAAGTTCAGATGGTGTTCGGAGTCTATCAGCCTCTCGACCTATAGTAGTTAAATCCTGTTAATTCTATTAGCTCTTACAAGGTGTTCGACAAGTGGAAGAATGCTGGGAATTAAGGTGTCTCAACCTTGGTAATTCCTTGTAATATTACATTGTATTTATTTATTTATTACCTATTGTATTAATTGGATGTAAATCCTATGTTGTCATATTGTGGGAGTTGGCACGGTGATGTGTCATCCTACATGGAATATGACCATATGTAATTTTGTCCTCACATGAGGAGATAGGTGTCCCACTTAGTGGTAGGAATATTTTGCCATGTGTCGGCATCTTAGATGTTGTGTAAGGGAATATTGACCGAAACGGTCATGACAGATTCCTATGACAAAGTTATGACATGTAAGAGTCAGAAATAGGAGATTCTATGACAGGTGAAGACATGTGTCGAAGAGCATCTTTGAAAAAGGCATCTTTGGGTGCCCCAAAGATGCCCCAAGGTGGACTATGACATGTTGTAAGAGAATATGCTATTTATAGCCTATGTATGACAGATTCTCTTACAGCTGTAAGTTATGACAGCTATGACAGATTCTATGACGGTTGTAAGAGTCATAAGAGCATCTGTCATAGCCCATTTTGGAAATAGGTGACCTCCTTGGGATGGGGTGACTTGACAAGTGTCAGGAGAATCCTACAATGTTGGACAAGTGTCCATAGGCATGGGTTTTGGGCCATGAGGCCATGTTGGATGCCCGTTTCAATGTGGAGCCATTTTTGCCTTGTATTTGTTATATAAACAGGTGCTTTTGAGAGGAGAGGTACTACAGGTTTGACAGGTACTGTTATGCTACCAGAACATCTCCAGATATGAGTGTCGAAGACTCCTACAAGATCATTGGCTCTGTGATTGTATTGTAACCTTCTTTGTTTATGGAATACATTTGAGCTGTGTTTTGGAGTGGGGTTTTTCACCTGTAAGGGTTTTCCCCACGTATATCTTGTGTCTCTCTTCTATCTCACTTTCTTGTGTATGTATTTGCTGCAATACCTTTGTTAGTGGGTTAACATATCTGTAATTGTAAAGATAAAATTGAATTTGCACTCTCCTTCCCTCATTAGATTAGTGTAGGAAGCGTTTTTCGCACACCTAGCTTCCTTTCAAATCTGGTGTCTCTTGTGTTTAATGTTGCATCTGTGTTTAAGTTTTTGATTTCATGCATTATTTGTTTAATAATAATAAGTGCGGATAAGTGATTAATGTTTAAGTGCAGAAGTGTTTGAGTTTTTGGGACAACTGATTCACCCCCCCTCTCAGTTGTCCAGCGCATTTCAACATTGTAAACCTGTTTGTTTCTATTGTATTCCTTCTTTAGCTCCTCAACATCAATTATTTCATGGGCCAATGGGTTCAGACCAAACACTTCAATTATCAATTCTTTGTTTAGATGGAAAAGTTGCTCACCCTTATAATTTGATAGCACCCGAGTGTTTGAATTGTATCTCTGCTAATTGCTCAAATGAGGTCCACATTTACAAATACATTGGGGACAACTAAGTTCCCTAAATCTAATTCCCAAATGTGTGAAACAGGTTTTTCTAGGGCACGACGGTTGTATCCAAACTCAAATAGCTCCCTACCTCCTATTGGTAGGATTGCATCCTTAATGTATTGATGAAAATCATTAAACCTATCTGTCAATTCCCCAGTACCCTGGGCATGTTTATATTTTTTAGAAGATACCGAGAGCTAGTTTATAAGGTCTTGGGATAAATCTCTCTTGATTTTACCCCCACGGTCGAACTTCTAACTCATGATTATAGGCAAAAGGATAGGATACAAGGAAAAAGGGGGCTGAGGGCTTGATAACTCTAACAACTTGGGAGGGTCTTTACAACTTACAATACTACCACAAAACCACAAACATTTAACATTCAATGCAGGTCATAGATAACTCTTTTGATCAACATACCAGTTTATCAGTGATTAGGGGCCAGGGCAATCACCCAAACTTTGAAGTCACAATCACTAGCTACTCAGTCAAAACTTGCTTCAACTCGCAGAAGTCTTCAGTATGCTTAGAATTGCAATGTGCACAATGGACTTCAAAATGGAGGATGAAATCCATTTATTTCCTATCATCACCTCATTAATTACTCAATTAAACACAGTCTGGCAGCCTGCGTTCGCATGCCGTGAACGATCACTTCTTTTGAATATTGACCATTTGATCAAGACCAGACCTTAGTCCTCAAATCAATGGTCATCGCATGCTAGGGCCATATCACAACCTCAAACGAAGGACCAACACTTTAAAGTTGCGTAGTTCGCTGGACTGTTAGATCTTTATTAGTCAAGCACCTTAAACACCATTATCGATATTATATATTATATAATATATTATAATATATCTAATATAATTATATATATTATAATATATAATTATATTAGATATATAATTATATATCTAAATCTAATAATTATATATTATAATAATATATCTAATATAATATATTATAATAACATATTATAATTATTATATAACATAATTATGAAATATATTATAAATTATAACTATTATATATAATAATTATATTATATTATATTATATTATATATAATAATAATTTTATTATATATTATATAGATAAATATGCTAACCAAGTTACACTAATTTAAATCCTGACTATAACCCTAATCGTACATGGAACCGTAAACATAAGTATAACCATAATGTAACAAGATTTATAAAGTATAAACATAACATTAACCTTAATTAGATTAAAACCTTATTCTAATCAAGACCAAACCTTGGTCCTTGAATCAATGGTCATCGCATGCCAGGGCCATATCGCAACCTTGAATAAAGGACCAACACTTTAGAGATATGTGGTGTGCTGGACTGTTAGATCTTTATTAGTCGAGCACCTTAAAACACCACCGTCAATCTTACTTCCTTGGAATGGACAAGTGTCACCATATCGCATCATCGCAGCCTTAACACTTGCCGCTATCTAGAAGCATGTGTGATGCGCTCACCATTTGATTGCTCTTGGTATAACAAATTAAAACATTGCCATTGATTTTACTATTATTATATGAGTCATCAAAGTGGGCCTGACTTCATGTAAAGGGAGCTTCAAACTTCAACACAATGTTTCACCATTCGATGAATGTTTCAATGGGCGACTATAGTTGAATTCTGGAATGAAATGTCCAGAGCGCTAGACTTGCAAACTCAAACCTCCAGAATCAATCTAGAGCCGTTAGATTTACAAAGATCAACGATTGAGATTATACAATAGTTTTCAATTCCACCGCTTGATGTATGTGCTATATTAAATTATTAATTCAGTCTACAGACTTGTAGGTCATCCTTAAATTTCATTTGAAGTGGGAGCACAACTACAAACTTGTACTGAAGAATAGAATATAATATGATAACTTTTTAAAAAATAACTTCCATGAGAATTGAATAAAATTATAAGAAAAGAATGTAACATGTTTCACTTGCTTTACTTCACAGTTGGCACTTAGCAATTTTAGTTGATACTATTTGGAAGCGAGAGGGTCAAGGACTCAAGGAGATTGCAGTGCACCAGAAATTTTAATATCGATTATGTGATGCCGCGAAGTCACTCAATGCCAGTCTTTGTATTCATCTTTTCCAGGTAAGTGAAATATAAAAATATTTCATTCCTATTACTATTGCTATTACTATTGTCTTTGAGACTTCAATTTTTTCAATCTTGGGGTTTAGGGTTGAGTGTTTACAAGCATGTCTACCAGTACTACCAGACCAAATATTGGGAAAGGCAAAGGAAGAGATAAAATAGACTACACTGGAATGCTTAAAACCCCAGGTTTTACAGATGAATGTCATGATATTTATGACCTTGTAATCTTTGGTAGGTTTACCTCAACACTTAGATTTTCATTAGAGAATAAGGTACTTCAAGTGCAACCTGACCCAAAAAAACAATACCAATTAAAGGTATCATTGGACCATGGGTGGTTGGATTGGGATGCCTAATGTTCCCTGAGGTTTTCCCTTGCCCTGAATTTATCATGGTCTGTGCCCAAAATTATGATTAAAATAAAAGAGCAATAGTTAGAAAAGATAGCCAAGAAGTAATGTTACCCATTAATGCAGAATATTTTGGAAAATTGTTGGGTTTTACCACTGTAGATTACAGAAACGTCCACATAAACCTAGAAAAACTTGCTAGTACTTATGAAGCAGTTAGTGAAAATAAAAAAATAATTTTCTCAAATCTATAACATTGGATGCTGCCCTACTCAATCACAATCATAAGCCTCCTTATAAAATTGATATTTTAAAACATGGGTTCAGGTTATTGTTTCCATGCTAGTGTTTTGCCTTGGATTGGATAATAATAGTCAAGTGGATGCAAGCCTCCTTGAAATGGTATACAATATCCATAAATGTACTCCACCTGCTAAATATAGATTTCTTGAGCACATTGCAAAATCCATGCATGATCAGTTTTTAATGATTAAATGAAGTCAAAGTGAAGCTCCCACTTCCAGTTCCAATAGAAAGACATTTAGGTTCACAACCTACTTGTGAAGATAAAAATGAACTATATGATTGGACCCATAAGATAAAGATATATGATAATCAAAAGAACTACAATCATTTTGTGGACTACTTTTTGGCTCCATTATATCAGTCCATTACAAATACTCCAATGCCTAGATTTCCCAAGTCTTGTAGAAATTACATTCAACTAGGAAAAGAAATACAATTGGTTGATTGATACTTCATGGAGGAATATGCTATCCTAAGATTTTATGGATGAGGAGTAGAACCCCACAAACTTCCAATACATGTGACAAAGAGGGCTTTTGCATTGGAATACATATGATAGATGGACAATACATATCAACTATACTTTGTTAGTCAACAAAAGAAGAGTATATTTCCTTCCTTACCTTTTTCATGTGCAGGCTTCACATTCAAGAGAAAAGCATTCACTGTGGCACATCAAATTTTAAAAAAATTTAAATTTGATATTGACTCTCACTAGCAGTATGACCCATGTGACGTGATCAAAGCAAGGCTTGTGGACAATAAGAATGCTCCAACTAGAATTCAAATTGAAAGTAAACCCCTGCTAGAAATGTTGAGAAACAAGAATTCTTTGGATGAGGTCAGAAAAGTCATGGAAGAAATTGCTGCTCAAAGACGTATTACTTTTGAAATATTGTCATCAGAAATAATGGGATTGCATCCAATTCCACAAACACAGAGAGAGGCAGAGGTGGCAACCAAGAGATACAACAATTTCTATACAAAAGTTGCTCAAACATACAAAAATTCCAAAGACTGTAAGAGATGCTTGTATAGAGGAACAATGGTCACAATTAAAAATCAATGCCTTTTGGTATATGAAGAAGGATCTCAGTGATCCAAAAGCTACTGCAAACTTTGAAGAAGCCTCAGAAGATCAAGAGTTCAACAAATTGTGGGATATAGAGCATCCCTTTGAAGTTCAAGCAACTAATGTTGAAAGTGATGATGAGGAGGAAGACCAGCCCAGAGATCTTAGTGCATATGCATTCAAACCTCTTATGAGTGAGACCACAAGACAAACATATACTACAGGGGCATCAATAGCCCAAAAATTGGGTTATGAAGGTGATGGTTTGGGGCCCACAAGACAAGGCATTTGGATGGTACCAAAGGTAAACCCTAGGAAACCTATTGAGCTTCGAGGCATTGGAGCTGATGAACAAGCCAAAGAGTATACACATACAGATAATGAGGTTAGTTTTATTCCAGCTTTAAATCCTCAAATTGAGATACAATCACAAACAGTACCACAAGGGTCTTCTGATCTTCATGTTTCTCATTCTTTTCCTGCAGGAGATGGTGGACATTCTAGTGCTACTCATGGAAAATTTGGTGATGGTATAGGTAATAGTAGTAGGGGTCAGCAAGAGCCACAAAAACAAACTTAGAAGAGGCCAAGAATAACATTAGATGATACTATAGACAAACTTAGAGAATAAGGCCTTGTGAAGACTAAGAGGCAAAAGATTATGATAGGTTTTGATTCCACATCCACATCAAACGAATTGTTTCCAGAAGGCACCCCCCTCCTACCGTTAGTGTGACTGGGATGGGAATGGCTAATCCTCAGCCTCAATTAATTAGAGATGCCCCCAACACTACAACTACTCCTTCACCATTCAAAGTTATGTCAATAGTCACAGGTTCTGATTACAAAGCTGAGTTTGAAAAGAAAGCAAATATATCTAAAAGACACAAGAAACAAGTGCTAGAGATAGAGACTACTGCAACTTCAAAGCTTGCAACAACCAGGGTACTTCCTACATTTGACCCAGAAACTGAAAAAATAGATTACATGATTATTGTGCCCAAAGTTCAAGATAAGCTAGAGGATCAGATGCAACACTCTGACTATGAGGTGAGCACACTCCAAGTGGATTTTTTTGGAATGAAAAATTCTAACAAAATTAATGTATAAAAAAGGAACAATGAAGCGGTGTACACATCATTGCTAAAGGTAAAAGCAAGAAGTTAGGTCCACGAAGAGGAGAAGTTTCGGTAAAAAAAAAAAAATCTCACAAGAAACGTGTATGCGTTATTGAAAAAACGCATACGCACTTAGCTATGGGTACCTGAGCCTAAAACGCATACATGTTATAAAACACGTATGCATTATATAACAAGAAACATATACATGTTATAAAACACATATGCGTTATAAAATGCATAGCGTTATAACGCGTACGCGTTTCTTAAAGGTATTCAAATGGGAAAACACATAACGCGTACGCGTTATATAATGCATATGCGTTTAGTTTTAAGAACGCATATGCGTTTTATAATACGTACGCATTTTTCAAATTTTGAGGCTCGGAAAAGGCTTGGCAACCCGACCCTTAGCCTTTGACCTGCAACTAAAAACTAAGGCAGGTTCAAGAGAAATGACCAACTTTAGCAATATAGATGATTGACTTTTTTTTTGAATTAGTCTATGAAATTAAAACCCATTATAGAACATGATTTCTAGTTTCCAAATATATACTTTTTGTTAAGATTGGATTATGTTTTCTATTTTTTAATTAATTTCTAAGCAAACTGGTCTATAAACTTGAAATATCAAGATTTTTTTGTTTTTTAATAACTTTTTTTTGGTTAATTTTTTTTAAAAAATTATATGACATCAATCTTCAGACAATTCTCTACACAATGAAAAAAAATTCAAAAAATGTTTAGTTTAGGTCCAATTATGTTGTTCGTACACGTTGATTTTTAAAAACAACAATTAGGGCCAATAAAAAAATCAAGAAAAAAAAAATTCACAAAAGAATTACAAAAAAAATATCCTCATCAATCTTCATGTTGTTTGATATCTTTTCCCAAAAGGAATTAGAAAAATACTTTTATTTAGGTCAAAAAGTGGTGTCCGTACACGTGCATGGTATGATAAAAAAAAAATGACTTTTAAAAAGTGGCTTTTATACATGCCTATCAAAATTTAATTTCTGTCATTTGGGTATTTGAATAAATTACATATTTGGAAACTAGATTCAAAATACTAAATTTTATATTACTAACTTTTTTCAAGATTCATTGTGTAAGTGCTTCAAAATTTCAATCCAAATGTGACAAATTCTTAAAAACAGCAAAAACACTTCCACTTTTTGAGCTTTTTGTGGATCCAACTTCTTGCATCAGCTCCTAAAGCAAAAGAGAGAAAAAAAAAGGTATGATTTTTTTAAATTTTTTGGTAACCTTGTTTAATATATTGTCTAAAAATCAGAGTTGTAATATAGACAAGTTCTAGTAATTGAGTTACAATAGAAGGAAAATAATAGAATATATTTAGTGATGTTATTTCCATTCATATTGATCATTTTTATTTAACTTTGTGATTTACGTAATAGGTTCCAGACTCAAAGAAAATTTACAGGCAGACATACCAAATGAAAGAGCCAAGAGGAAATCAGTAGAGCATGACCAAAGAATTAGAAAAAAGGATAAAAAACTCTATCTCTACATCTACAAGTGAAGTGAATAAACAGACAAAGGTGGAAGTGAATGAACTGAAGAAAAGGTTAAGTGAAAGTATAAATAATTATGATAATGAAAAAGCCAATTTAGGAAAATTACAACAATCCCTGAATGAAGCCAATGTCCAATTGTAGGAAGCAAAAAAAATAGAACAACCGTGGGAAGAAAATGTGGAGAAAGAGAGAAAAAACTCTAAAAATTTGTAGATAAAATTGAGGAATGCAGAAAATGAAATAAAATCTTCCCAAAACAAAGTATCTAAATTTTATAGAAACACAATGGTTTATATAAAAAATAAAATTTGGGAGACAATAATGAAGAGGATTGATGATTTGTGTAAATTGTCTGAATACACTGATGATCTACTATTTTATAGTAATACAATCAAATAATATATTGTTGAAAATGGAAACATGGCAACTTCAAGACAGTCATATGCAAGCAAAATTTTGCAATCAATCTACAAAACTAGTGACAAAGAATTGGAATCCAAAGGAATTCAGAACTGTATTAATGCCACAATAAAGGTCTCATCTATCATTGAAAAATGTACGAAGCTGGAAGATGCATAGGTACTTTTGGAACAAGCTGCAATATTAACAAAGAGGTTGCAAACAAAGGAATAATACTTGAAAAATCTTGGTTTGACAGTGGCTTTTGACCTATCATATCGATACATTGGAAAGGTTGCTTTCAAAAAGATGGAGTCCAATAAAATGAAGTTGGATAAGGACTAGTTTCCTCAAAAGCTTGATGAGGCAAACTTTTTGGGTTCTATCAAACCACTGATAAACTTGAATGCAACTTTGATTGATACATTCAAGTCAAGTACCAGTATCAATTATAAATTGTTAACACACTTACAACTCGGTTATATTGCACTTCCATCAGATGAAGAGTAGAGAACGCTACAACAACTGATAAAATGATTTAGTAATGTGTGTTTCCAATAGAGCATTGTGCAGAGTCAGTTTTGAGCAAGTTATTGTACATTCTAAATGTAATTCTTTTATGTATTCCTTCATTTGAAAACCAATATAAAACTGAAATCCATTTATGTGTTCAAATTATCTTTATTATTTAATTGCATACTTTAGGAAAACTCTAGTTTCTACATACACATTAATTATTTGCTAATGCTATATATTAATATGCTACTATTGTTGATTACTATACATTTAGTTGAATGCTTGTAAAACTTATCAGTATCACACAATAATAATATGAAAATATTAATTTTTTAAATAAAAAATGACAAATGTACATCACTGATAGAAAAATAAAATGTCATCAACAACATTTTGGGGTTTGGAACATGAAATACAGTATAAATACCTAGTAACTACTAAATCCCTTCAAATTGCCAAATTATCTCATCATCCCGATTCTCCTCCCTCTAACCATGATATCCAGTGTCATCCTGATCATGTTCTTTGTTTTCTCTTATCTCCATATCTCCACTTAAGAGTGTCTCATCAACACCACTACCGCTACATGTGTTATTCATTGTGTCACTGTCATGTGTGCTATTATTGTTTGAAGTATTGCACAACCCTCTTCTTTCACATAAGGACCTCCATATTGCGAGTTCCCTTTCAAAAGGAAAACTATAGATATCATGTCTAGTTGTATACACTCTCAAGCAATTTTCCAAATTCTTGTCAAGTTTGTTTCTTATCTTTGATTTCAAGAACCCCAATGCATTGAAAACTCTCTCATCCTCCACTGACCCCAATATCATGGTTTGACATAAATCAACAAGTTTGAAATATTTTGATAATGAATCACGTAATATTTCGCTTTAACTTAAGGTTGCCCAAAGCTTTGTTATCGATCAATCTTGGTAGGGAGCCTCCATGAGTTTAAACTATTCCTTCATTGATCTTGCAAAACTAGTTGATTTCTCTATAAGCTTAGATTTATTTATAATTCCTTCTATTTGTTGTCCATCGAATTCTATACTTTTGTAAAAAAGATTCATTAAGGTCTTTATCTTGTTGTGAAAATCACTTGGCTGACAGCTGACCCAATATTGAGGACACACCACAAACATGGCTTCAAGCAGTTCATCGCAAGGGAATCGATCTCTAATCTCTGAGGAAAGAGGTTTTGCAATATTCTTTAAAGTAGTACTTACATATTTAACAATCTTGTCAAAAGCTTCCCTTGTAACATGTTCTTCTCTGATAGTGCACCTGACCTTGTTAAAACAATGTATTGGTATCTCAAATACCTTTACAGAGACACATAACTCCTCGTTATCATTAAACTATAAAAAATTAGCAGGATTGATCACATTTGTTATCAAGTGCTAGCTGCTAAATTTTGGACTTATGAAAAACTGGTCTGATAGATATTGATTATCCAAGGTCATGCATATCATTCTACGCAGTCTAGTATATTCTAAAATATACATAGTTCTTTCTTGGGCTTTTTTCACAAGCAAGTTCATTTCCTCTAGCATGGGAAGAATACTAGCTAAAATGAGGAGTGTCTCTATGTCACTTAACCTATGTAAGAGGTTAGGAGCCCTATCAATTGTGAAGTGATGGTCATACATTAATCCAATCAAGGATTGATATTCTGCTAAAACTCTTTTCACTAGTTCATGCAAGGAGATCCATCTAGTATCAACATCCTTAAGAAGCTTGTTTCCTGTAGTTATTCCCTGAGAAATTTTTTGAAATTCCAAAAACCATTTGGGACTTTGACAGAAGCATGAGTAGAGCTCACAGACTAGATCTTGAACTTTTGATACTGCAAGAAACTTGCTCACCATTTTAAATGCTAAATTCATTTTGTGGGCCATGCAATGACTGTCAATCATGTATGGTGAAATATAAGTTTGTAGCTTTACACACAGACCGTTCCTATGACCTTGCATTACTGAAACTCCATCCGCCCTTGCACACACCAAATTTTTGACAATTGTGCAGTCATCCATACCTCCAATTTCATTCAAAGATTTCTTAACTAACTCAAATAGATTTTGTGATGTTGCATTCTCCTTCATTTTATAAATAGAGAGTAGCTAAGGTTGGCAGACATGATTTGCCACAGTAGACACATGCATACATACCCAAGAAGTATTATCTATTGCTATAACCTCATCTAGAGATAATGCAATAAAAGTTGACTCTTTTATTTTTTCCTGTAAATCATGTTTTTCCACCTCAGCAAGACAAGTTGCCCATTCCCATCCACTTTTTATTGACCAATGTGTGTTAGGAAAGTTAGGAATGCCCATAAAAGATAATAAACTATTATATTTTGGGTAGTTTGTCATAGGATGCCCTCTGGTTAAAATATGAAAAACAACAACCAACTGGATAATTTTTGCCATTTGTAATTCTCCCATCATCTTTCTAAATTGAGCTTCAATTGAACCTCCACCTGCATGAATCTTCGCCTTTCTTTGCATATGCGCATCATATTCAAGGGCATTCTTTACATGACATTCTTCCTTTGTTTTCCATCTTATCACTAATTTTTCTTGTCCATCTATGATGTGTTTTTCATAAACTTTACCAATATGTTTTTCTATGTTGTTAAGTTTTCGCTGCAACCTCTTATCCCTACTATATTTCCAACTCCAAATCGTACACTTGCATTCTGTGGGAGGTTCATCTTTGTTTGCATTCTCCACCGGTTTAATGAATGGGTACTTTGACACCCAATCAATTTGAAAATTTCTTGACATATTCCACTCACGCCCCTTTTTTTAATTTGACTTTTCTTTTCCCCTTGTGTGCACTTGCATGATCTTCATCTTCATTGACTTCTATAACTTCATTATCATTTATTGAGCTTGATTTATTCATATTATCATTCCCGCTACCTTGGGTATTCCCTAGAACATCATCTGTGGCATTGTCATCATTCTCGCTACCTTGGGTATTCCCTGGAACATCATTTGTGACATTGTCATCATTCCCACTACCTTGGGTATTCCCTGGAACATCATCTATGGCATTGTCATCATCCCCGCTACCTTGGGTATTCCCTGGAACATCATATGTGGTATTGTCATCATTCCTGCAACCTTGGTTATTCCCTAGAATATCATCTATGGCATTGTGATCCAAGTCAATAGATGGTATAGGTTCTGATGTTGTAGCTCCATCAGATGGATTGCCAACATTTCCAAAGTATGACTTTATGTTACTTCATTTTGATGACCTCCCTTCACCACACTCAGCCAACTTCTTCTTTCTCGACATCTCTCACAAATTAAAATCTAGGAATCGTGGATAATATAATATAGATCCCTGGGTCCTAGATTAAGATATCTCCCTAGTCCTAACTCCTACTCAATATCATCTGTAACAATGAAACCAAACAAAGACATAAATAATCAACATGAATCTTATATTATTACATAGTAAAGAAATGATCACTTACCTTTTAGTGACTCGCTAATGCCTATAGCTATACTCTATGATCGGAAAGCTCAGAGCTGAACAAATGTGTAAAGGATTAATTAGAGTTTCAAATAAATTTATATCAATCCATATTTGGTGAATACCGTGAGATTTTCAAATGGTAGTGTAATAATTTGGCGAATCCCACGTACTATTAATAGGTCACCTATAAATGTTGGGAGAAATGGACCTTGATCAAACACATATGTTGTAATTTTCTAGGTGAATATGACCCTGGGATTAGCATGGAGTTATAATGGTATTGGAAAAATTGGTCCTCATACACGTAAATTGTTTAATGTTGTTGGTGAAATTGGTCCTAATACACGTAAACCGTTTAATTCTATTGGCGAATATGTGGGTGAATTAAAACATGCGTCCAAAATTCCAAGCGAATCACTATTAGAACCGCATAGTATATCATGGAAAAAATACTAATTATAATTGACTCACAAATTAATTGGGTGGCGAATTGAAATGCATTTGACCAAAAATCCAAAAAATCTAGGTGAATTGGCCTCCCGCCGGTTGCAATGTATTCGCCAATAATTTGTAATTGGTGGATATGAACTATTTGCCAATTGGTGAAGATTCGCCACTGAAAAAATCCCTGTTGGCAACCCATAAGAACCTCTATTCTTGATCCAACCACTATTTCTTGCATGTGTCCAACAATCTACCGTTTTATGACCAAAGTTATTACATGAATAGCAATAACCATAAAATGAATGTTGGGACTTCTTTTATTTGCGCTTGCCTTGGAGGAAATGATCTTGTGAATTTCTCCTTGTTGTTTCTATGAGGAATATTAGTTTTCTACGGGACATTGTTTTCCTTCCTCTTATTATTCTCATTATTGATTGAACCTTTTAGGACATCTGCATATCCTTTTGGTTTTTCCTCATTTCCTTTCTTTTCTTGCTCATTTGAAGGTTGATGTTCCTTTGCATCATGACCAAGACTTTTCTTTATGCATGATGACTTTTGTCCATCTATAATATCATCCACAGTTTCGGTACTTTTATCAACCTTGAGGCTACTGTCTGGCTTGGTAGTTGTTTTCTCTAATTCTATCCTAATTTCAAACTCATACTTCTCACAATATTCTTCCTTTGTCTTTAGCTAAAATCTTATTTCCTCTTTTATCTTCTTTGCTTCTTCGCATTGAACTTTCAGGTCTCAGATTGTTGTCTCGATTTCTTCCTCAATTTTCTTTGCTTCCTCATATTGTACTTTCATATCCTTAATCATTTTTTCAGCTTCTTTAAGAGCTTATGAAACCTTTGCCTTGGAGTCAATCTCTTCTTGAACTTTTGATCTCAGATCTAATTTTTTTCTTTTGAGGGAATGAACCTCTTCATATGAAAAGTGAATTTCTTCCAAAAGGTCCACCTCTTCATCGTCTTCTTCAATGTCCTTATCACCTTTTGCTTCTATCACCATGAAAAGTATTTCTTCTCTTGAATCTTTCTCTTTTTTCTTTCGTCTTCGCTTTTAACCTGTACACATTCAAAAACCAATAATTAGTTTTATCAAAATTAAAACATTTATACTTACCTTTGTATATGTTGGATTCTTCTTTGAGCTTTCTATCAACATGGGCTTCTTTTGTATTCGATTCATCGTTGGAGCTATCACTTGATTCATGCTTTTTTATTCTCCATCCCCTTTGATGCTTTGAACATTTCCTCTCTTATAGATAAATTCTCTTCTACTAACTTCACAAGACTATCTTTGTTTGTCACAACATCATTCTTTTTTATTGTCATGTGTATTCCAAGTACCACCTCATCATTTTTCACCTTATCACCCTTTCTTACTTTTGTGTTATCACTTGCATTTGATCTTTTTTGTGCTTGTTGGTCAATATTTTGCATGGTATTTCCTTTTCTTTTTTCCATATGTGCTCTTAAGATCTACCTTCTAGCATTAGGCTATCTCTGAAGGAACCCACTCTCATACCAATTGATGAGCACACGATGATACTAAGAGGGGGGTGAATCAATATCTAACAATCTTTTACTTTTCCAAACTCAATTAATTACATCAACTACACATATGCAAGATCTAGCAATTAAGTACACAATGAGAACACATGATTTACGCAGAAACCCTTTCGGGAGAAAACCACGACACAATATATATATATATATATATCTTATTTCTTCTTCTTATAGGCTCCAACCTACTAGAGACTCCAATCTCCACTCAACAGAATTATAGGCTCCAACCTATTGGAGGCTCCAATCCCCACACAAAATGAGGTCCAACCCAACAAGAGGCTCCAAACTCTATTTGATAGGCTCCAACCTATTGGAGGCTCCAACCCCCATGCAAACTAAGCTCCAATCCAACAAGAGGCTCCAACCTCTATTTGATAGGCTCTAACCTATTAATCCTTCAATGGCTGATATAGTTTACTTCTCCATAGGATCTTCCTCTCACAAATCTGATTACAACTCACACAATATCCTTCTTCCAAATCTGATCACTATCCACACAATAACCTTTTCTCACAAATCTGATCACAACTATTCACACAATCCTTTCACAAATCTGATCCATAATTTCACCTTAAAATCTACACTCTCTCCCTTAACATTTACCTCTCAATCTTCACATATGTTTGTCATTTATATATTTGCAATTTTCCTTCTCATATGGCAGCTCATACTCTTCAAAAGATATCTGATTTGTACTTCATTTCTGTCTCTATTCTTTTTCTCAAATATGCTTTAATACTTAGAAATAAATCATTAAATTCTTGTCTAAAACTCAACCTTTCAATCTCCTTTTATATCCTCCCAAGAGAGGCTTCCCTTTTGAATGAATGTCTTTTGCTAATGAACACAACCCTTCATAAACTCACACCTATTCCAAATATAAATCATATCCTTCATAAATCTGCTATAAATCATGTACACTTCTCTTTCATAAATCTGATCCAATCATGCACAACTTCTTTACATTTAAAACTGATCATAATCATGGCATTCTTTTCTCATAAATTTCTATTCATATCAACATACTATCACATACACACTTCCTCTCAAAACAAATTAGATTTTCTCTTCATAATTCTGCCCCTCTTCTTTCTTTCAACTCTGCTCTAAACTTAGAAATATTTCATTGAATTGCTTATCTCAAAATGAATCTTTCAACTCCCTTTTATACTTTCCAGTGGATGTGTCCTTGATGAATAGATATGTCCTTTTGTAATATTTTGTCTTATTTTACTTTTGTCTTCTTCTCCAATTCATCCTCTAGTGATTTTGTCTTATTCACGTTCATCTTCTTCTCGGATTCATCCTCTAGTGATTTTGTCTTATTTACTTTCATCTTCTCCAAATCGTCCTCTAGTGATTTTGTCTTCTTCCTTAAACTAATTTTCCTTTATTTGCTAACACAATTTGTCTTCTTGCTGCCTTCATAAAATCACATCATGTATACTAATGATTGCTATTCCTCTTTGCAAAATATAACACTTGAAAATCGCTAGTATCCGCAAAGTATTCGCACCATACAAAAACTAATCACTGCATGTGTATATCAAAGTATGGTTGTTTGGAAATGACTTTAAAAACTTCTTTTATATTATCCTTGTTTTTTCTTCATGGGAGTTGGCCTCTAACTTATCTCTCCAATGTTTAAATCTTTAATTTAAACATGCATTCTTTCAATGATAACATGCAACGGATATATTCTTGTTTGCTTGGTTCTCCAACGGGCAGCTCATATTATAACAATCCACTTCTTTTCCTTGATATCAATCTCATTCATACTTCTTTGACAACAATCATGTGATAGTCTCACTGAGACACTCTTGACACCAATGACAATCTTCGACAATCTTGTCCATACATCTTGTGCAATTAATCCAATCAATCTCCACAACAACATCAATGATTACATATTCCAACGATCTCTTAGATGTTAATCTCACCAACAATCTCGATCTTATGTCTTTGACATGTTAGTGACACCACTCTTGTTCATGCACCTTCTTGACACCAATGATAACATATTTTTATACTCTCATCTATTCATGACTATCTTCTTAATCTCAATGACAACATGTGTATGCACCTTTGTCATCAATGACAAACATTCCAACATAAGTCAAATGTGGCTTTATGGTTTATTAGAGTTATGGGTGATAGGGATTGGAGGAAGGAAATAGGCTGAAAGTGGCACTTCATGTGATGAATCTTGCCTAGTTTGTTCCAAATGCAGACTTAAGAATCTACCTATTAAAGATGTTTTTTTTTTCTTCATCAACTTGGTGACATGGAGATTGCAAAGAATGTAGAAGGGCCTAGGTGTTTGAATGAGGTAGCAAAAGGTTTAGAGGTTGCAAAGTATGTGAATTCTTCAACTGTTTTTCTGAAACGTTAGAGAAAAATGGAGGGGCTACATCGTGAGAGTGGTATAACTAAAAGCTATAATGGTGGGAGACACTCCTAGAATGACGTAAAATTCAACACAAAGATAATTGTTGATGACAAGGGAGAAGGAAGATGTATGTTTGGAATGATGTGACTAGAAATGGCAAAGGTTACAATGGCATAATGGTCTTAATTAATAAAAGAAACACAGGAAAGAAACATTTGGTTGGAAATAGAAGATCCAAATAAACACTGCACATTTGGTTTAAAATTTTTGAGAATGACAAGCACATAAGAATTGTAGCGTGTTATTTTTCTCTATAGGTGTTAAAAACCTACAAAAAAGATGGGTTGGATTATAAGGACTACAAATGAATGAGCTAAAATTTTATGCATCATGGAGGATAACAATCCTCTATGGCATACTGAAATGGAAAATCATTAATGGTCAAGATATTCAGTGGATAACATGGATATTAATCATTTTGGTGAAGAATTACTTGCTCTATGTGGCACTTTTGATTTGATTATTTATAATGGTATGAGCAGATGAAAGAGCTCCAAAATCTATACATGCAAGACCTACAATGGAGCAAGTGTTGTTGATTATGCCATTTGTTCTCAAAGCTTGATTGATAAGATAAAGAGGTTGTGATTGAAGAGCACCTTGGAGATTTAAAATCATACCATAATCTAGTATAGCTTTTGTTATCTTGGCAGGAAAAAAATCAACATATGTTAAAGAAGCAACCCATCCACCAACCCTCAACAAAGGGAAAAATTCTTTTAACCGAAGAAAATTATGATGTCTTCAAGGAAATATTAAGGCAATTAATACAAAAAGAAAGAAAAAGATCGCACGATCTAAAAAGTCATGAGCTAGCAAGCACAATTCAAGAGGCACTTGAGAGTTATAAAAGTATAAAACTGAAGAAGAAGAAAATAAATTATTCTCTAGCAAATCCTTGGTTTGATAAGGATTGCAAAGTTGCAAAAAGAGTTCTTAAGGAGCCAAGTAAAGAGAAGGAGAACATAAGGTTATACAAGCAAATTGTAAAAGTAAAAAAATGAGTGTTCATGAACACAAGGAGAGAAGAGTTGATATATACAAGGAAGAATAACCCAAAACTATTTTGGAGGGAACATCAATCAAGAAAAGAATAAACAAAGAATAACATAATAGTCACTCAATGGTTTGAATATGCAAAACAATTGTATGAGTAGGAGTCGAGGGTTGAGGTCCCTCCTAGGGTCAACACAACAACAAAATTATTCACTTTGAAAGAGGTTAAGGAAGGTATTAATAAATTAGGTGTAGGAAAGGATAGCGAAATGGTTGAGCTTCAGGTTGAATACCTAAAATGCATGATGAAAAATCCCCACCCCTCATATTGTGAAAATATTCAACATCATTCATGATAAAAGTTCAAAGTTGTGTCACACTTCTAGTCAACTCATCAGCATAAATGAATTTAAGTATTTCCAACTAAAAGTCCATTTTGGTGAAACATATGTTCTATCTGGATTCATTATAACCAAATTACATCTAGGACACAACTTTTCCAATTGGAACTATCCATTAAAACATATGTAGCATCACTTTGGAGCTAATTTACCAAAAAAATGAAATTATTTGAAAAACTTGATGTTTTAACAACTCCTACTCATGCAAATAATCATTTAAAAAAAATCTAAAAATATTTTTTTGTAGATCTTTTGTAAAAATATAATTTTTAAAACATTTTAATTAATGTTGATATTTTATTTTTTATTTTTACTAAAAGTAGGTCATCAACACCAAAATATGATGTTGATTGTCCTCTCAAGAAAAAATAGTAAAGTTTATAAAAAAAAAATTAAAAAAAATATGATGCACTAGAGGAGAGATTCCATATCGAGATGATGTAATTGTTTTCCTATTTTGGATAAATAGTTAAGATTTATTTAAAAATATATATTCATCAAAATGGGGGAAAAAATAATTCATGCATTAAAGTTTCAAGTTATGAATACACAAAAAAATATAAGGAAAATAAATGAAAATTTACTATATAAAGTACGACATCCCATTTAACCTTATTTTTCAACATATTATCAACAACTAAATTATAGTGTCAATTTTATAAAATATTACATTTAAATAATTTTTTAATGTTTTTAAAAAATACAAACATAAAATACACACAAAAATCTACATTTTATTAGTTTACATCATTTTAAAATTCAAAACATATAGGTCACTTTGTAGTGATTCAAGTTAAAAAATTAGATCAGTGTTGGTTGTTTCCTTTATAAAAGTGTGACACAACTTTGAACTTTTACCCTTCAACGTGGGTTTCCAAGAGATTGGATTACCAACTTAGCAATAAACCTCTTAAGAGTGGGGATGTTAACAGTCCTTCCAACTATTGAACCATCATAATCAATCCTTTGTTTGCAAAATTGTTTGGAAGCGTGGTTGAGCATAGAATTAGCAAGTGGGCATAAGAAAAAGAAAAGAGAGAAAAAGGGCAAGCAGGTTTCAAACCAAAGCATTTAACAATTGATCATGGAATCACATTGAGGCATATTATTGAAAAAGTTTGGAATGAGAAAGAGGAAGTTTATTGTTGTCTTGTTGACTTCAAGAACACTTTCGACATGGTTCCTACGAATTAGTTATGGTGTAGAATGAAGGATATTTGTATCCCAATGCAATTTAGAGTAGCTATCCATAGGCTCTATGAAGAGGTTTGAGTAGAAATCAGAACTCAAGTAGACACTTCATAAAGTTTTAGCAATGACACTGGAGTTAAGCAATGATGTCTATTAGCCCCTGCTCTTTTTGGCCCATATATCAACAAACTTGAAGAATGGTTGAATTTGAAAGGTGAGGATGGTGCTCTTTGGGGGGAATATGTTCTCAAGCTTCTTTTGTATGCCGACAATCTTATTATGATTGCTAGGTCTGCTCAAGGGTTGCAATAGCACTTGTATGCCCTTGAGCACTTTTGCAAAGAAGTGGGTATACAAGTCAACACCAACAAGACCAAGGTCATGATCTTCTCCAATAAAAAGAAAAAAAATCAATTAAACTTTTATTTCAAAGTATTCTAGAAGAAGTAACAAAGTATAAGTACCTTGGGATTAACTTCAACAATCTTAATTGGGAAACAAGCAGGTAGAGAAATTTGGGAGGTTGGAGAGCACTTTTTGCCCTTCAAAATAGATGCAAAGAGGTGAAGTTATGGGATTGAAAAAATATTCAAGTTTTGTTTAAGTTATATGTAATTCTAATGGTGTTGTATGGGTGTGAGATATGGGCTAGCAACACTTCAAACACTAAATGGAAGCAAATAGAGAGAATCCAAAAAACACATGATCACAAGCAAATTCAAATTAAAAACTTCGGTCCCCTATGAGATTATTCTAGCTGAAATAGGTACAATTCCTATTGAAGCCATTGCTATGGTGCATCTCTTAAGATATCTGAAAAAATTGAGTAGATGGAGGCAAATACGTGGCTCGATGTTGTCTTTAAAGAAGTTGTGGATGAAACAAAATAGCAAGTGGATGAGCAAATGGCACATCCACTTGAATGCTTGTGCTAATAATGGAAAAGAAATAAAATTATTTGTGGTAGATAAGTTTTACAAGTCTATGTGGGAAAAGGCGTCCTGGAGAAAGAAGAAATATTACCTTAAGGAATTTAACCCTACTTCCAACCATAAAAAAAAGCCTATTTAGGGGCTAATATCCCTTAGAAAGCAAATATTCTCATAGCTCAATTAAGGACTAACTCACATCGTCTTCGATGTGAAACAGGTAGAGATGGAAACGACCAAAAGAGGTATGGGAAGAGAGAGTTTGTCTTTTACATAGATAGTTCAGTGGAAACATAAAAACACTTTATTTTGAAGTGTAAATCTTACAATGACATTTGGGTCAAGTACACAAGTAATTTAGCAACAACTTTGTTTCAATATCTATTCAATGAAGAGATGGTTGAGAGAATGGGGGAGTTTGTTGCCAAATTCAATAGTAAAAGATTAGCATTTCAAGAAGCAAAAATGACAGGCTTTGCTGTCTCGTAGACTATCTTTGGCCTCGTGAACATTAAAAATCTTCTATTTTATATTAAATAATTGATTATGTAGATGATTTCTAGAACCTAGAGGGGTGTATCATCAAATCAACTACTCAAATGGCATGTCAAAACCCTAACAAATTGTAGCACCCCATTGCTTACACTGGACATTTGACCAAAAGCCCAAACCAAAAAAAATATGTTTACTTCTATATTCCTACTTATGTGTGGTGCTTTGACATTTAACCTCTCGGTTGTTGCCTTGTGAGCTTCATCGGTGTTGTGTGCATGACTGAAATTGTATTCCCTTGAAATGATTTATTTTTCCAGTTTATGTAGCACCATCTAACACATCCACTAATCTACCAAGCATATGCTTTATAGCCATGTGAGATTCCCTACAAAATTAGTTACCACCCACCTTACCCAACTCGGATTAGGCACCCCATTTTGATTCTGGTTGGCATTCGAATATACATGTAATCTACACATAACCCAAAAAGATCACAACACCGTAGAAGATAAAATCATGCATAAATCGGATAATCATATCATTTTCCCAACTCAACTGACATCACTGATTAAAATACACATTAGATTCTCATTTGGAGTAATATATCGATCAACCAAGGGATTCATTAACTCATTAAAAATTTAGATAAAACATTCATATTGTAGGTATGTAACATTCGAAATCACAAGTTTAACCAACATTAGATAATTATATCCTTGAGAGTCCTTGGCTAATCACATTAAAATATCGGACTTCACTATTTGTCTTCAAGCCCAAGGGTGATAGTAATGGGTTGTTACACAAATGTAGAAGCATGTCAAGAACCTAACAAATGCACTAGCATCAAAATATTCACAAGGCTCTACCCACATTCTTTCCTTTAGTTTGTAATTCTTCCTTTTTATGTTTTATAGCCCCAAATTTTACTCTAATAACCCCCTCTAATCCCAACTTTGGTTGTAGTGAATTTGCATTAAGGCCACCTTAAATAATTTCCTTTGATTAAAATTTGGCATTCAAAAGCACTAGTATATGAAAGCATGTGTACATATGCATACCAACAACCTTGTTGGGATTGCATATGAATACATTGTTGCATTTGTATCCAAAAGCACTAACGCGTGTGCTTAATAAAGTCTTGATGACCCAAACAATTTGTGAAACCCAAAGTGGTGTATTGTCAAGAGAATGGTCATGCTAGTACACCAAGACACTCGTAAAAGCACCAATGTGCCAAAGAACATAACAAACATACTAATGTAAGAACATTTGCAAAAAAAACTCTATCCATCTTCCTTTTAGTTAACAATTCATCCTCTAAACATCTACAAAAACCTCCTCTAATCAAGTTTTGGTCTTAGTGAACACCAACTTTTAATCCAAACCACAAAAAAATTATAAACAATAAATTTCTTTATCCATGAGGTCGCCAAGATATATTAGCTAATTCTATACACTAAGTTATAATAGCCATTCCATGATATAAGATTCCTATGGATCTCACTTTCATCAATGTGTTATAGCCTATGATGACCATCTGACTTTAGTCATAGCATATGAGGTTTGTGACAATGCTTTTTAGGTTCAAGAATCTAAGAGCCTACTATAAATCTCAAAAATCCCTCCATTTACACTAATCAAGGATAAAAACTATACCACACAACCCACCACAAGATGCATACAAAGAAAATACAAATTTTGAGGACCAATTAAGCAAATTAGAAGTTTAAATGCTAGTGCACTCTTGTTGTATTGCTTGAATTATTACCTTTCAGTTCTCAAATCATTTCCAAAATCAATCAACTTGGCCATGACCAACAACTAGATAGATATAGAATTCATGAACACTCTTATTGTGCTACCCTAATCACACTATATGAAGCATACAATTTTCCATCACAATCATTGACAAAAGTCTAGCTTAACCATAAAATGACATCACTTAGATTAATCTATGAAGCATAATGTTAGTGTATTGAATTAATCATACACTTATATGGTTTTAAGATGCGCTTGTATATTCATTATAATATAATCCGTGGATATTCTTTGTAGTAATTCGTGGAAATTCATTGTAATAATTCATGGATAATGCATTAATTAATGCTCACTTATTTGCATGTTATTTATATTAATAGTGAAATTCTATCTTAAGTAGATAAATTTTATTAGTTTTTTATTAAGGGATAAAAGCAAGTTTTGAAAGGACCTAAAAACCTTTTACAAAGGCAATGTGATGACTACCATACAAGTTGCACAACAACACAACTACGACCAAACTGTTGCAAAGGACAACAACCCACACAACCAATGGGTTAACATCCTACACAACACTTGACCCTATCCTAGCCATCCTCACACCCTTGGCTCAGGTATGAGATTCCAATACAAGATTTAGGAAGACCTCTCTTCATTCTTTGAACAATCATCCAAGTTACACCATTATTTGAATCCTTAGATCAAGGAGAAAAGGGAGGAAAATCCTCACCCTTCACCCCAGCCAGAGTGACCTCTCACAATGAGGTAGAAGTTGCAGACAAAGCAGGAATGGGTATCTCACCACAACCCATCATGGGGGGAACAAGATTTAATGAAGGAGCTATAAGAACTGGGTCTAGAGAAGGAGTCCCAATAGGAAATGAGGAGATCATCAATTGCAAACCAATCTCATGGGGGTCATCTCAAGAACAAGGGCTACTTGGGTTGCATTGTGACCCATCATCGAAGAAAAAAGAAGAGGGGACTCATTATCCTAAGAGTCAGAATCCTCAAAAACACCTATAGTCAAGTGATCGGGGAGGGCATTCTGCTACCACATAATCGAGCCCGCATTCTTGTGACATGAACAGGGGCAAAAGGAAGTTGGGTGTCCAATAGCAAAGCATCTTCTGTAGCGGAAGGGGAGGCTGTCATAAACAAGCGGTTGAGTTCAAGGCATATCCTCCACCATTAGGACAATATCTCTTGGAAGAGCTTCGGAGATATCAATGTCCACAAATAAACGAGCATAGGTAGAATGGCTTGAGGTTATTAGAAGTTGAATCAACCTTCAGAAAGTGACTAATAGCATTACCAACAACCTCAAAATAGTTGTACTAGAATTGGAGAGGAAGATTGGGCAATCTAACCCAAACCAGCAAGATATTGAGAGGTTCTAAAAGAGGGTTGAAGGAAGGAAACCATACCTTGAGCGAACGGGAGTGCTCGTCCCACATCCATAATTTGTCATCCAATAACAACTCCTTATTAGCTAAGGATTCAAAGGTCATGATAAAAAATTTCCTTGCACATGGATAAATCTCTACTTTCGCCTTAGTGAGAGGCCTCCAAGACCCACTGGTGCAGGTCAAAAAGAGAGGGCCACAAGCGAGTAAATCTACCAATCAACCCTCAACAGGCATAAAATTCTTCGTTGTCAATCACCACCTATCCAAAAACCATGCTAGGGGAGGATTGAGAACAAGAGATAGGTCAGACCTTGCTACGTGAAGGAGGGCAGGAATCCACTCCCAATGGAGAATGTACGACCCCCGCCTCAGCCATGGCTTCATAGGATAACCTGCCATGAACCTGCCCAATTGCACCATCCAAAAGGGGAGAACTACCAACCACAATCACGCCTCCTTCGACCAAGGGATTGCGTATAAAAGAAATCACAATTCGAGGCATGTTTTTGCTCATGCCACATCTAGCCATGACCTTGTCATAAATAGCAAAATGAGAAGGAAAGCCCACACCACCACCATTAGCAACATTTTCACTTAGACTAGTGACTGTAGGGAGTAATGAAAAAACACAGATCAAATTTAGAGCTAAGGTTCCAAGAGAGGGTTGGAGCAACATTGACAAGGCCTATAGATGGAAATTGCTATTATTGGTTAACTACTCTTAAAGAGTTGAGTTATACTAGTTAACTATCTCTCAAATAAACCCATTCTTTTAAATAACTACCCTCTAAATCTTGTCCCTAGCCTCTGTCTTATCTATATAAGAGCATAGAGAGCTAGTAGTTGAGGAATCATTGTGAAAGAGAGTTGACATAATTTTGGCAAATTTCAACCCAGTCTTTTAATAAAAAAATGAGTCATGCTACCCCTGTTTTAAATGTGTGTTATGTGATTATTTAGCTTTCATTGATTTATTGTATTGTCATATGTATGTGGGTGAATACCTTATGGTAGCTACAACAATTATAGAGAATAGTAAACTTTAATATGGTATTAGAGCTATAGAAGTTTCACATCATGTAGTATACAAGTATAAAGATCGGTAATCTACAATTATTTTTTTATATTCAAATCTCCATTACAGTTTTTTTTCTTCGCACATAAGTTTCTAGCCCAAAATTTAGTGGCTTACTAGCAATAACCAATCTTATGCTCTCACCTTGCCCTTGGTGGGATCTTGGTTGATTAGAAATTGGTGAACATAGTAGGGTATTAGGGGTTGAAGTTAGTCTTTTCTAGAAATTCCCTAGGTGAGAGCTATGTCATGGCAGTTGTTAAATATAGATTTCAGCTTCCACGTATGTCACAGTATAGAGGAAGCACCCAGGATGTATTTTTGGCCAATAAGAAGCCTTTCAATTGTTTGATTCTATGGTGCACTGATAAGTGATTAGTCCCAGGAAGTTACTCATCATACCTCAGAGACAAGATAGCACGACTACGAGATGGTGGAATCCTCTATAGTTAGTGCCCCAAAAAATTGAGTTGTGTTCACTATTTACAACTAGGATAAGTATATTAGAGAGCCTACAAATCAAACACTTAAACCTAGTATTTTCCAACGCAATTTTAGTTACTTTTGAAAGATCTTTGTTCTAGATTAGTTGCATGCATATTTCGGGTATTGTATCACAAAAGTATAGATAGAATCAATTTCAAAAAAATACAAAGAATACAGGGGGTTATTTTTTACAAAAACAAGAAAGCAAATTTTGTTTGGTATCTGCAAAATTGCGCAACTTGAATGAAATATCCTCAATTTTAAAAAAAAATAGAAAAAATTGCATATTGGGCAACAACATTGTGTTTTTCTCATCAATGTGATTATTTTTGTGTGTATTTTCATATTTTTAAAAGAAAAAAATCCATTAAAAAAATTGACTATTTTTTTACAGTTCCAAAAAAGAATTGAGAAAAAAATGCACATAGGGCGATTACACCATTGTGATTTTCTCATTGAGACGATCATTTTTGTGTGTTTCTGAAAACACTTTTTCAAAAGAAAAAAAAACCATATAAATCTTTGGGCAATTTTTTTACCAGCAACAACTTTTTGTGCTACACCATAGCTGAAAAAAGGGTACTTCTCAAAGGTTCGAACTACTCCAGTTGGAAAGGGTACATCACTATGTACTACTATATAAAGGTCTTTACCGCATGGCAATGGGTAAAGAAATTGCTCTTGCTGACATTTTCAAATAAATCAATTGGACAAACCATAGTGATGAAGCCAGAGGACTCATAGGTCAATCAGTTTCTCCTAAATTCAAGTTTCACTTTCAAAGAAACATGTTGTCTTGCAAAGTTTGGACAATCTTGGAGGATCTTTTTGGGAAGCACAATAAAATGAGGGCATATTAGTTAGAAAATGAGCTTGGAGCTTTTAAACTAGATGACTACTCTAAGATTGAGGGTTTCATCACTCAAGTCAAGTGCTTGAGAGTCCTTTCAAAAACTAGTGAAACAAAGTCTAATGAAAAACTCATTATGAGTATTTTGTCAAAACTAGTTCGTCATTACTTGGTATTTGTTTCAAATCACTACACATAGCAAGATTTTTTGGGCACTACTTATATGGCACCAACTTCAACAAGAACAGAAAAAAACTAATTTTTATTGGTGAAATCTAACTTGGAGGAACTAAACAATAGGCATTAGTAGTCAATGACTGTAATGCAACATCACAATCTAACTCTGACAAAGGAAAGGACCCTACTAAAGAAAAATGTAAAGCCAAGCCTAAGTCTAAGGGCAATAAATCGGCTCTGCAAGACTCTTCCCCTCATCAGGACAAAGGTACATGAAAAACAAATGCAAAAGTTGACAAAGACAGTTGCACTTGGTGTTAAAAAAACATCAAGAATTTGAGTGTTTCGAGAAGATGGCATACTTGAAAGTAGAGATGAAAACATGCAGCTTCCTCCCCTTAAGACAAGAGTTATTCTTTCTGCTACAACACTCAGATCACCTATATCTGAATGGATTATGGATTCAATAGCCTCCCACCACACAATGCATGATGGCTCACCGTTTGACAATCTTGACTACAACCGCACAACTACAAATTTTGTGATCAAGTCTAGTCCTCTCACTGTTGAGGGAGAATGGTGTGTTGAGATGAAGAATGGCATTTGTTTAGGTTGTGCACTTTGCAAACAACACAAGGATCCATTTCCCAAAGACAAATATGAAAGTGCAAGTGACAAATTACAGTTGGTTCATAGTGATCTTATGTCCTTCCCAAATGTTTCCTTTCAAAAACATAAATATGTGCTTACATTTATTGATGATTCTCTTGTAGAACTTGGATTTACTTTCTAAAAAACAAAAGTGATGTTTTTGAGCACTCCAAAAAATTTAAAGCCCTTGTTGAAAACCTATCAGAGAGAAAGATTCAACAGCTCGGAACAAATAATGGAGGAGAGTTTGTCAATAATTAGATAATTACCTTCTGTGAACATGCATGCATTCAACTTCAGCATATTGTACCCTACACCGCTCAATAGGATGGTGTAGTTGAGTGCAAAAATTGCACTCAAAGAAATGGTAAATTGCATGGTACATTCTAAAGACTTGCCTCCTCAATTTTGGGTTGAGGCAATTCAATGTGCAAATTACATTCAAAATCACACTCCCCACTCAATAGTGCAAGATTTTACTCTTGAAGAAAAATGGTATGGTGTTAAGTCCAATGTTTCAGATTTCTGAATTTTTGGATATAATGCTTGGGTGCATATCCCAAATGATATGCATAAAGCACTGGGAAGGAAAGGTCGACCTTGTATCTTTGTTGGTTACTATGAAGATGTGAATGCATATAGTCTTCTTGTTCTAGGCACCACAAAAATACTTTACATGGGGGATGCATTGTTTGATAAACAATCCCAAGCTTACGAGCCAACATCACCTCCTCTATTGGTTTCTTTTGAGCTAGATAGAACTTCATATGTTTCTTGTGAAGACTAAGGTAGTTTAGATGACTCTTATTCTAAGAGTCACTACAATGCAATTGATAAGCCGTAGGGGGAGAACCAGCAACTCCACTGCTAGTGCCAGAAAACATTCAAAATGCACCTGCTCAACCGCTACAACCTCAACCTAAATGGGTTTGCACAGTACGCAAAGAGGTTGGTGTAATGGCAAGGGATCCTAATAAACCAAGTAAGAAGAGATCACAACTTCAGTATGGTGTTGCACACTTGGCACAACTAGCAGTAGCACAAGATCTTGAGACTTATCATCAAGCTTCTAAGCATCCTAAATGGAAGGTAGGTATGGTAGAAGAAGTTTTTTTAAAGAAGAACACCACATGGGACTTGGTTCCAATTCCAAAAGGAAGAAAAATGGTGAGGTGCAAGTATACTAAACTAAATATGCAACAAATGGGTCTATTGATAGGTACAAAGTCTAGCTT
Source organism: Cunninghamia lanceolata (assembly GCA_027924645.1). Taxonomy (NCBI): domain Eukaryota; kingdom Viridiplantae; phylum Streptophyta; class Pinopsida; order Cupressales; family Cupressaceae; genus Cunninghamia; species Cunninghamia lanceolata. Next base: position 762,867 of record BSBN01001465.1, on the reverse strand, counting down.
GTAGCAAAAGGTTTTTCATAGGTTGAAGGTGTTGATTACTGTGAAACTTTTGCTCCAATAGCCAAGATGAATTCCATTAGGCTTGTAGTCTCCTTGGCTACAACTCAGGGGCGAGAAGTCCATCAAATGGACATCAAAAGTGCCTTCTTGCATGGAAACTTGTAGGAAGAAATCTACAAGTCCCAACCTCCAAGGTCTATCAACAATGAGAAATCTAGCTATGTGTGCAAATTGAAAAAGTCCTTGTATGGCTTGAAACAAGCTCCTCAAGCATGGTATGAAAAGATCAATGTGTTTCTCATCAATTCTAGTTTTAGAAGAGTTCCTATGACCCTACAATCTACACTCAGAAAGTAGACGAGAAACTTTTGATTATGGTCCTCTATGTTGATGACTTAATCATCATAGGAGCTTCCACCAAGCAGATTCATGATCTAAAAGCACACTTGAAGTCTTTTGGGATGACTGGCTTGGGTTTGTTACATTTTCTAATATGCTCTACAGTCTACAGTTTTCACAATTTGTGAAAGGTATTTTTGTTAATCAATCCAAATATGCTCAAGACATTCTACGACACTTCAACATGGAAAACCACAAGTCTACACCAACTCCTTTTCAATATGAAGTCAAGATTTCCATCCAAGTGTTCTCCTATAGTTGATGACACACTCTATAGGGAGTTGGTGGGATGCCTTTTGTACTTGACTCATACACATCTTGATCTTTCTTTTGCTGTGAATCTAGTATCACACTTTTGTCAAGACCCCCATGAGAGCCATTAGGAAGCTATAAAACACATTCTATAGTATCCTTGCAGTACTACAAATTATGGGACTGAGTATAAGTCAGGTGGCAAAGCCTCAATTTCTGGTCACACTTTTGAGAGGAAAATAGCAAAAGATCTTGATTTGATTGACAAAACCACTGTTGAAGGCTACATTGATAGTGATTAGGCAAAAGATCCAAATGAGTGTAAGTCAACTACAAATTACATCTCACTGACAAAATTATTGTTGAAGCTGAATATAATGGAGTTGTCACTGTCAGTTGTGAGTCAGTGTGAATTTGGCGCATGCTTTCCGAGTTTGAATTTCCACAAACCCATCCTACAATGGTTTGGTGTGATAATCAAAGTGCTATCTAGATAGCTTGCAACCCAGTAGAGCACCAACACACAAAGCATATTGAGATTCAGATGCATTCTATTTGGCAACTAATACATGAAAAAGTTGTTGATCTTAAGTGTTGCCATACAGATGACCAAGTTGTAGACATCTTCACAAAGCCCTTGCTTCAAGCCAAATTTATTCAACTAAGGCAACTTTTGGGAGTGAAGGAAAGTGTTGTCCAGGGGGGTTAGTTCACTAATTCCTCGGTCCTTCCCTTCATCGAAGCACATCTTAAGGGGGAATGTTAGTGTATTTAATCAATCATACATTTTTATATGGTTTTAAGATCACTTGTATATTCATTGTAATATAATACATGTATATTCTTTGTAATAAATCTGTGTTTATTCATTGTAATAATTCGTGGATAGTGCATTTCTTAATGTTCACTTATCCACATGCTATTTGTATTAATAGTAAAGTTCTATTTTAAGTAGATATGTTTTATTAGTTAACTACCCTTAAGGAGTTGATAAATAGACTCATTCTTTTAGATAACTACTCTCCAAATCTTATCCCTAGCCTCTGCCTTATCTATATAAGAACATAAAGAGCTATGGTTGAGGAATCACTATGGAAGAGAGTTATCGTAATTCTAACAAATTTCAAACCAAAGTCTTTTAATAATGTGGTAGTCATGCTACCCATGTTCTAAATCTATGTTATGTTATTTATTTAGCTTTTATTGATTTATTCTATTGCCATATGTATGTGGATGAATGTCTTATGGTAACTACAATAATTTTGGAGAACAGAAAACTTTGACACATATCACCACTAACTATTGAATATTGTTATATTATTACTCATGATTGCATGGATCCACTTTCAAAGGTGAATGTTAGTTCAGCTGGTCTTCTTGCCATGTCAGAAAGATATTGCTGATTCTACATAACTTTCAACTGACTTTGCTGAAACTAGTGTGGCAACATTTCTCTTCCTCCATCAAGACATACCATAAAGTGTAACTATGATTTTACTCTATTTAAAGGCCTCTAGCAAGTAGCCCGGATTTATTTCTGTCGGTGCTCCTCTAACTAGCCATTGCCTTCACCTCCAATGTATTTAATTTACTAGGTTGACTGGTCTCTCCTCTTCTAGTGAATTAAATGGTGTGGTTACTTCTGCCACAAAAATTGTCTTTTGGACTCTCAAGGGATGTGAAATAGGCTGGTATATCCTGTTACAGACAAGCCAAGGAAGTTGCTACATGATTCTTACCTTGCATGACAATGATCAACCAAAAGCCTTCATACCCTAGAGATGTCATTTAGATTCAAAGGCATGAACAAACTCTTTGCAGAGTTGCTTACCATATGAAGAAAGGAGAGAACAATGTATTCTCTGCTCTAATGTATGAAGCATGGACTTCCTTCTTCAAGATCTTCCATATTTACTGACTTGATACCATCTCTGAAGCAGCAGGGTTAGATATTTTCCATTAAGCTAGCACATGACATACATGTATTAGTTTGTCAAAGTGTACATATACACTTGTAATTTCTTCAAATTGGTGATTGAAAAAGGATTGACAGCCACTAATGAATAATGATTTATTAAAAAATAAATGACAATGTAGGATTCTGTTGCTTGTCAAATTTTCAAAAGAATACAAAGCTTTGTATTTGACAGCAGCCCTTATATCTCGTTTCTCAAAACGACGTATTTATGAAGTTGTCATTTAGAAAATTTCCATTAGCTTGATTACTCTTTCAAATTATTTAAAGATAACATGTTTTATTGATGCCTTGCCATCATTTTGACTGTTAGTATCAAACATCTTTTAATTTACATCCTGAAGACTCCATAAGTTGTTCTTATTGGAGTATCTTGCCTTGTAGCAGTTAAAGCTAAACCTAAAACCTTTCTCGTATCAGCAGGATCTATTATGCCATCGTCCCAAAGTCTTGCAGTTGCATAGTACGCATTTCCTTCTCTTTCATAAGTTTCTACCACCTGTGCTTTAAATACTTCCTCTTCCTCTGTGCTCCACTAAAGAAAAACAAATAAATTCACATCCTGAACTTTCAGTAGTTAATAGAAAAAGTAATAATGTGCAAAGTTACAAACAATGTACGAAAGGCAGCCAAATATGAGTCCAGCAGTTCTTCCCTCACTTTTAAAAAAAACACATAATGAACCTGCCTACCTCAATACCCTTTCGCTTGCGGTTGACCTTTTCAATTTGAGCAAGAACTCCAGCAGCCTTCAAAAGCAAAAAATACCACATTACGAAATTGGAAGATAAAATCAAGATACCAATTAAAAAAAAACCATGCAAAATTAATTGTTTGTTCATTTACAGAGTTAATATAAAATAAAATCAATGCCTTTTCGGTAATTCTATTAACAGTAATTGAAAACAAAAAAACACCAACCATATGCCTAATGTCACCATTGAGTCTTCCATTATGTTTTTAGCAAAAAAAAGGAGAAATTCTGTATTTTTGCTATGCCAGATACCAGTGTATGAGATTATATAAGATTTTTAAATTAACAGAATACAAAAGCATAAACAGCTGCATTTGACTTTCGTTCTTACATAAAGACCTTGACTTATACATTTTAGTATTTTACTATCATAATCATTACTAAAATGACATGGCATTAATTAGTATTTTATTTATCTTTCCAAGAAGGCATTAATGGCATGGATTTGATTTTCTCCTCTATATATTTGCAGGCAATTTCACATTCCAGGCATTTCTTTCCATTTTATCAAAACTCTGCCAAAATTTGTCTGGACACTTGTGATCTTCTGTGGACGAAAACCCATTGAAGATTGGTGATCAGCGGACGAAAACCCATTGGTAGAAAGTATCGGAGGACAAAACCCCTTTGGTACATGAGGGTGATCTCATTTAGAGGTTGCATCAGAGCTTCAAGCAGTTGCAGATTCAGTTGTTTCAATTTTGTGTGTGTTTGCAGGAGTGGATTTGAGCATAGTTTTGAAATTCAGTTATTGCTTGTGTTGTAGGGGTTTGGTATGGTTGTTTATCAGTTATTTACCATACCTATCTCTCATCCAAATAGCTACAGATATTGGGAGAAATTATATTAATTTCTAGAGCAAAGAAAAGGCGGATTGATGTGATATTTGCAGTTTTCGGGTGAAGACTTTGATAGTGTGTTTCCAGATTTTATTGCTGCTGTAGACATTGTTGTTGGGACTGTAGTCAAGTCCATTTGCTGTACTTCCATCAGATATTTCAATAATATAAGCTGGAGTTCATGATTTATCATTTATGTGTTTTTGGTGAAATTGGGTGATGTGAAATTGATAGTTTTGTATTCAAATTTGTCTTGATTGTTAAATCTGATAATCTCCTAATATAGAACAACCATGGGCCGTACCATTACTGATATTTGGTGCTAATTTTCCGTATTTGTGATTTAAAGAAGTTTCACTTTGCATTTGTGAAGAAATTGTCAAATTCAAGATCAATCGAAGTAGAGAAAATTGGGTATTTTGAGAATTATTTTATAAATCATTTTAGATCTGATTGTGTTTCTTTTATTTATGGTTTGGGACATTACAAAAAATGGAATTGTTACAAGCAATGCCAAAATAGTTATTACTTATCAGATAACACATAAATTTAGCTTTTGAGATGTTCTGACACTAAATTCTTTATGGATTTCACACGATAGACGCTTTGGTCTATTACAATTGGCATCCAAGCAACATTCTCTTTGTTTGCCTAGGATTTCAAACTTTCACCGAGTGGAAAATTAAAGATAATTTTGAATTCAATAAAGCACTATGATAAAATTTGAATGCCAGGTTAAGTACTTTATTCTGACACAAATAATGATTCAATAGAAGGAATATTTATATGTTTCCAATTAAGAAAGTATTGGAAGCTACTACCAACCTATATTATTATTGAATAGAAATCTAAATTAATTGCACATTGATAGTAATACAAATGAAGTAATGATCTTTTCGTCCTAGGATTTCCAGATGAACTCGAAAAGATAAGGCCCTAAGGGTGTAAATGGGCTCTAAATTTTAAATCCTTTATCGAAAGAAAGAAGGAATAATGAACTTGAACAAACCTGGGCCCCGCCCATCACAGAAATTCTGGCAGTAGGCCAAAGAAACAAAAAATTTGGACTGTATGCACGTCCACACATTCCATAGTTCCCAGCACCAAAGCTTCCTCCAACTATAACTGTAATTTTGGGAACCTGTATGCAAAATTGGTAATGGAAAATCATGTATTCCTTCGCATTGTCAAAAGCATGCTAAAAAAAGCTAAAAGGAAAGAAATCAAACTTGATAGTAAAAGACAGTGAATAAAGCATAGTCTTTGCTTTAAAACATGAGAAAAGTTAAACCTTTTGAGATCAATCTTATAAATTATTATTGCACCAGAAAGAAAAGAAATCTCTGCATATGTTCAAAAATTTAACAAAGAACACCAGCTTAACTATCACTACTATTTAAAAAGCATCTTGTTAAAAGAAAAGTTTGAAAACATTGTATTTATTTTGATTACAATTTAAAACTGAGAGTTCCATATGTGTTAGTTTGTTCGATTAAGGGAATCATTTCATTAGTTTAAAAAACATAAAATTGCTCTTGGTAGTGACAACAGGTTGAAGGAAGCCTGTCATCCCTTACAGGGTAGCGGACACCGATGAATTTGGTTTAGGGAGCTTGCGAATCATCCATTGCGAAAACATGTCTAAGGATGTTTGTGAGCCACTCCCACTTCCTTGCTTCTCAATAAATGCAAGGGAGTGCCCAAGAACCTTAGAGATACATCCATATGTATATCAGAAATAGCTTACTACATTTATATTACCTTCACACCAAAAATTAAAGCTCTGTATTTCATCACATTATTAATCTCTAAATGGATAAAAAGCTATAAATGTTAATGTAATATTCAATAGAGAAAATTACCTTTAGTAGATGTCTATGGGACTAACTTGATTTATTTGATATTGATACCAGAGAAACATGATTTTATGTAACCTATGTAAATGTAGTAGGTAGACCATGGAAAGATATCTTAGGTCAATTACCAAAAGTGATTAGAATCATATTCAGCATTGATTATATTTCAATTTTAGGTTTTAGATTTAATACTAGTTTATTTTAACTTTTATAATAACCCTTGACACTAAAAATCATAGTTCCACGGGGATGCGTCCCCCCCCAAAATGCAGCCGTCCCCACGTCTCCCCGTTTCCGAGACGGGGAGACTTCAGGGAAACGTCCCCACCATCCCCCCACCGTTCCCCCGCCATCCCCCAGTTTTGCCGATGTATTTCTATGAGGCATTCTGTCAAACAGTTCACGTGCCTTGTCTATGCTTCCACATTTTGCATACGTGTCTATGTTAGTTGTGGAATTTGGCTTTACACCAGCCAATTGTATTTGCTTTAAAACTTCTAAAGCCTGTTCAACAAATCCATTTTGTGCATATCCTGCAATCATTGCAGTCCATGAGACCACATTTCTTTGAGGCATTCTGTCAAACAATTCATGTGCCTTGTCTATGCTTCCACATTTTGCATATATGTCTAATTTATAACTAATTTATACATCTTATAGACTTCTACAGTTATACATCTTTTTATAACTAATTTTTCAAGTACTATATGTATTTCAGCCCACCGCTCCCCCGCCGCCGTCCCCCCGCCGTCCCCAAATTTAGGCCCCCCCCCCGTCCCCGAACCCGAAACGCGTCCCCTGCCGTCCCCCCATCCCCGTCCCCGAAACTCCGTGGAACTATGCTAAAAATAGATGAGAGTTATATGCATTGCAAAATGATCCTCCTCATATGCATCCTGAAACAAACCATAAACATAAATGACTAGCATGTGTTTTGATGAAATAAATATGGGACTAACTTGAGTTATTGATCTTGCTACCAGAGAAACAAGATTCTATGTAAGTTAGGTAAACGTGGGAGGTGGAAAGGTATCTTAGGCAAATTATCAATTAGATTAGGATCATATTCAGAATTGGCTATATTTGACTTTTAAGTTTTAGATTAAACACTAGTTCATTTTAACTTTTATAATAACCCATGACACTAAACATAGATGACAGTTATATGTATTGCAAAATCATCCTCATACACATCCTGCAATAAACCATAAACATAAATGACTAGAATGTGATCAGATGAAATAGGATCATACGTTGACGATATCAACAAGAATATTGGGTCTTTTCACATGGGGTTTAAGGTCCCTTATTTTGAAGTGTATTGTATCCTAGATACAAGCAAATATAATTCATGCATACTGTTGAATGAAAATAATAAAAGTAGAAAGAGACCTTTGCACAGGATACTGCCATCACCAGTTTTGCTCCTGCCTTGGCAATGCCACTTGCCTCTGATTTTGAACCAACCTACAAAACAGTGAGATGTAGTTAAATAACGATAAGCAACAACTACTTTCTTATGAGATGCATCAAATCAGAAGTGCCTTAACATAATATTTAAAGTTCAACTATAATGGTAGCAAATCTGAACTCTGATGGAATCCTTCTTTGGCACTGCCAGAGAATATATTCCCTCTGAGAATGAAGCAAGGAAAGCATTCAAGCTGCTCATTCTAGAAATTTGGAAGGGTAATTAACCAGGAACAGAAAACCTTGAGGAGAGGTCATGAGATGAAATGAGTATGATGAGGAACCACAGCGGAATTGTAAGGTCTTCTGAAAACTAACTCGAGAGAAATGCTTTGGATTCAAAACAGGTGTCATTAATGCTATGTAAGGATTTTGTAGCCTATTGCTCTGCAAACATGCTCTAATATTTTAACTTATTCTCTAAGCAACACAAATAGTTTTTCCATATTCACCTCTAATCCATCCCTTTAGCTATCAAATATAGGCCATTTGGTGTTTCATCTTTTTTACCTCCCAATATCAAGGGCACAGATGTCATGCTATCCATATATTTCAAGAAATTAATTGAATAATAATAACAAATTGAGTGCTAAGCTTATATTTAATTTTGTAGAAAATTAGGTAACTGAAATAGATTTGAAGAAAACCTTATTTACAATAATTTTTCCTATGGTCCATATAGGATCAGGAAAAAAATCAGTCAGAAAAATCCAGCCAGACACCAATTTTCTAACTCAAAACCAAAACAACTGCCAGTACAGCCACTAGAAGAAGTCTTGCTCTGCAAACAGGAGGTTGCATAATCGACAGCAACTGTTGAATAATCGTCAGCAGCAGTCCTACAAAGAGCGGCAGTTGTGTAACTGTCACCGGCAGTCACACCCAAATGTGAAAGAACACATCAAACTACTGCAAAATGCTGTCTCTTTAACTTCTTGACAATTCAGGGTCCTTTGGTGTACAAAGGGACACTTCCAACACTTGTAAAATGTCACATCCCTAAAATATGGGTGCAAAAAGCAAATAGAATAAATTAAACAAGATATTTGGGATGAAAGTGGAGGGTGGTGACAAAAATATTAAAGGAGGTAGCTGTAATGTCCCCTTCTAGCAAGTCCAAAAATTTCGCAACCTTGTACACATTCAACTTGCAAAGAGAACATTAGTACCCAATTCACTTTTATATACTAATCATACCATAAGAAATATCAAATTCATATTCTTTACATCTTCCATCTAGGGTTAGGATCTTATATTCATAAACAATATGCATTATATCATGTTCATTATGTCAATCCAATCTTTCATTCATAAGGGATGATGAGTTAGGATGTAATAAGCCGATTAGTCATCATGGGTCCAATATTCAACTCCTTTGACTCAAGGGTGAATAACTCACCAACTTAGTCAAAGGCCTTAATAAACTCCTTGGGTTTTACCCCAAGGCCTTAATATACTCCTTAGGTTTACCCTAAGGCCCTCCTTGGCTTTTATCCCAAGGCCTAATCTCCTCCTTAGGTTTTACCCTAAGGCCTTAATATACTCCTTGGATTTTATCCCAAGGCCCTCCTTAGGTTTTACCCTAAGGCCTAATTATCCTCCTTAGGTTTTACCCTAAGGCCATAATCCACTTGTCGTGAGACAAGGGCCATTTCAAATACCCATGGTTGGCCAACTTCCATCCTACCTATCAACCTTATGCCTTAGTAACTATTCTTGCTATCTCGTGATCCCTTGGATCACGAGATAGTATATTTGATTATACTATCTTCATGCTAATGCTTTCCATTCATGCATAAACTTGCTTTATTTCATATCCTTTAACTATTATAATTGCTATTGCTTCATATCAGCTGATTATTCATTTATGAACATATCTTATTACTAAGCTTATTCTTAAGACTTAGATTGCTTTTCCATAAATATGCCTTGGTTATATTTTCATAATCATATTATCATGGTGCCATCAAGAAATGATCAACTTAATATCAAACAATTATTCATTTCCTAATAAACATATCTAAGTGCATAGTAAGAATCGAAATAGATATATCATGCCTTTGTATAACGAATGCTGACCACTTATCCCAATCAATAGGAGTGAATTCGATTATACAGTTTGTGCTGCTATGATTAAGATCTGATCAAAATGATGTAATGAAATGGCTTTGACTTGTAAAATGTTATCTAACTCTTGTGATAATATGCGCTGATCAATATGACAGTTCGCTGATAATTGATGATGGATGGTGAGTGCTTTCAGTCAGGGGTGTCTTGGTTCGTCGATCCTTCATAATGCTGATATATTTCTTAAGTTCTAACTTGATGTAATAATATCTGATCTCCTGCCCGATTTCCACTTCGGATGAGTAGAAGGATGTTTAAGAACTGATTCAATGATGATGTATTGTTATGCCCGATCGCTGGTTACCAATCTGCTGAATAAGAATGATGTAGTGATTGTATTTCTGGTGATTGATGATTGACAGATTTAACCGTTTCCCTGATATTCCAATACTTATTTTATTGTATTTGTATTGTGATTTACGTGAAGGATATTTAACGTTTCTTAGCTGATGGTGATATCCTTCCAGAATAGATAATTGTTCTTTCCCTTTTATCGATACTAGATTGCTGTTTGGAATTTGCTTGCCGTTTTATGATCATGGAAGGATTCGATAGGATCCGCGGTGAGTACCTCACAATGCTCTGTGATTCCCTCTTAATACCTTTTGAATAATCGCCTCCCTTCCTAGTAGACGCCTTCTCTTATCATAGTCAGCGACTCTTGTTAATTCGCATAACCTTAGTTTTTATTTCCGATTGCCTGCCTCTTTCTTGCTATCCGTCCCTAATACCATTCGCATCCCTTTTAATATTTATAACAAATATAAACCGAATCATCATGTATGATATACGTGGGTGCTTCTTCATAAGGAAATCGTACCCTTATATCATACTCATAGTTTTTTATATTATTAATATTATATTTATTTTAATATATAAATATTTTATAATAATATTTTTGTATTTATATTATCATTTATAAATACCATAAATATAAAGATATAATATTATTCAATATCATTGTTTATTGTATACCTAATTATCATTCCATCGACAAATGATTTCTCCGCCTGGATCATGATGTTTAAATCTTTAATTTAAACAATGCCTTAATACCAGGACATGACAGTAGCTGGTGCAGGCAGGACGATATGGCATCCATCTGCAACAAAGAATGGGTAGCCTTAGCAATTAAATTCGATTGACCCATGTTTGGCAAGAGTTGTGGAGTAGGGTATGGCTGTCCATCAAAGCATAAAGGATAGAGGAACTTTGTCAGATGGAGTAGTAAAAATAAATAAAAAGGGATAGAGCAAGCCCCTCTGTCATACGAATTGGACTGCTTTCTTAATGGGGGTTCAATGAAATGATAGGGGACAATCTAAAAAGAAAAAAGACAAGCGTTTGACTCACCCAACCATATGGAGTAGATAAGAGGGCACACATGGTGGTGGATAGCATTCTGGCAAGGGTTAGCCCGGCACTCGGATTGCAAGTGAAGGGTAGTGTGGCACTTCTGTATGAGCGCTACTCAGACCAGACTTTGGAGTTGTAAATTAGATTGGTAAGAATAGTATTAAACTTTAAAGCTTTGGAGAGAATTTGACCTGGCCTTAGTATAGTCATGGATAAAGCATTCATTTATGCAACTAGAAAGAAGTCTAGTTTTGTTGAGAGATGGGAAGGAGGTGTCAACCAAGGTGATAGAGTTTGCAGAAGGAATTGTAATGCCAGTTCCATGGAAGCCAAATAACTGTCCATCCTGATTATTTCTGCTTGCTGATCACCCACATGGACTGTCGAAGGATTGTGGCTCCAGCTGACATGGTATCAATGCTGTAGGAGTTTAGTGAGGGAAATCAGTTTGAGATACACTCATCCACAATGAGTATAAGAGCAGAGCTCAACGCCTACATCAGAAATATCTTCAACATCGACCATAGAGCTGAGTACACTCATCCTTCACCACTGCTTTCCTATTTAATAGTATTTAAGTCTGTATTATCTACTCCTGCAGCTTAAAGGAATTTGATCTAGGATGTTTTATGCCTATGAGTATGAAGATACTAGGTATTATTCTCTCACCTTATGCAAGATTCACATTTTCTTGTGACAAAATGCCTTAAAGAAATGTGGCCTTTGGGAATGCCATGGTGGCAATATATGTTCAAAAGGGTTTGTTAAAAAAAGGGGGTCTTAGATACTTTTAATTAAATACGAACCGTCACCCTACCTAGTCACGCACAAATTGAAGCTGCGGAAAAAGGGTATTGATGCCCATCAAGCATAACTAAAAATGGATTTTTGTCGAATGTTGTAAATTGCAAGGGCCATTTCTTGTCACTGTAGCCTTCACAAAAACTTATTTGCAGAATTCAATAGAGGAATTTATGCACAAACTCTCTCTCTTGAATGATTTAAAGCTATGATTAATTCTCTTTGTAGCCTATACAGTGTGATTAAGTTGAGTTCCTTATAGTTACCTAGCACCTCACGTGAGGGTGAAAATGGGACTCCACTAACTTGCTGAGATCTATTTAGTTTCACGTTCATTGATCATTGATAAAAATTCATGTATATAGCTGTATATGGTTGATTATATTTATGAAATTCATATAACTGGGTTTATACCATGGATGGAAGACTCTCCGAGTACTTGGCGAGTTTTTCGAGCCGGCGAGTTTTCTTGGTGTTTACTCTCCAGAAAACTCGTCGAGTTTCTAGCATGGACTCCCCCTGCATTGTTAGGTTTTGAAGAAAAACTTAAACCTTTTACATTAGACATTCCATCTCCATAGAAGATATCGACTAAGATTCTTGAGTGCACTGAAATTCTTTAACCTTGTCGTGAGAAGGTTCTCCAAATAGCCCCTCAAATGAATAGAAAAAGTATTTTACTCATCATCATCCCTTATGCACTCATAGTCTTCTTGCACACTAGTAGGAACTAAAAGACCTATTTGATCTTTGGATACTTGCATACCCTCATCTTCGTCAAACAATATATGACATATTAGTGTTATTGTACTTGTATCTAGTATTAAATTTCTCTTCCTCAGTCAACAATCCTTCATCAATCTCAAAAAACTTGAGCAAAGCCAACAAAACATGCAAAATTTCTAACTCCTTTCTATAACCTAACAATGCAGGGGGAGTCATGATATTCTAAAAATACTATTGCTTCATTTTGACAGGCAAGCATTGGAGGAGGTGGGTGCAGGAGGAGATCCAGGATTGGATGACACTGATGAGGCTGAGGAGTAGTCATTGCCATCTACTACCTGGATGGAGGTCGAGCCACTGCCTTCCATGCCAAGTGAGGAGCCACAGTGGACTCCAAGGACTAGAACCTCTACCTCTCCCCTAGTTTTTAGTAGATTAGGGAAGAGGAAGATGTAAAATGTTGTATTTACTTTTAGTTTTACTATTTTCATTTTGTCAGCTATCTATTGTATCAGGCTATCAACCATCAGGATTCGGCATGAGGATGAGATTTTGTGCTCAATTTGTATTCAAATCAATCAAATTTAATAGAAAACACTTTTGTACTCATTTATGGACTCATTGGATACATCTTGTCATTGAATTTTGCAAAAAAACATGTGTTTCTAATGAAATTTAATAACTTTTTTAAGTTGCCAAGTTTTTGTTGAGTTTTTGCCGAGTCGAGTTTTTTGGGCCTAGCGAGTTTTTGCCAAGTCCGAGTTTTCACAATTGCTGATTTGTTTCACATAGTTGTATGGGGTTTGAAATACTTGAAATTAGGGGTATTTAGAGTACATATTCATGCTATCTATTATAACTAGAACTGAGGACCTAGTATTGGGCCTTGTATGATGGCCTAACCTATCCATTACATTTTGGATATATTAGTGACTTGGATTCATATACATTAAGGCTTAAAGCTAAAATGGTTTAAATCGGACAGCATTGTCATTGATTTAGCAGCACTATTCTTGTAGACAAATATCCCTCAGATTATGTTGAACTGGCTAATACTGTTTAGTTTAAGGTGGCATTTAGAATACCAAGATATACTAGACAGTGATGCCTAGGTTAAACATGACTTTTAACTTTGGAATTGTGTGCAGCCTTTTAAGTATTTAAGGTGGAATCTAATAGACTATGATAAGGCTTCGATAGCCACAAGGTAAAGGGGTTGAAGTTAAGAACCTTCCTTATGGATTGTCCTTGCAAACTAAAATGGAGTTAGTCTAATATCACTTAGACATGATCCTTGCAATAATGATGTGTAGAAAGGAAAAATTGTTCCGTCACTAAATTTTATGTATTACTATTAATGTTTATGAATTTGTGTTATGAATAAACTTGTTGACTATCCTTATCTTGTGCAATAGTGGTAACTTGTAAGTGGTCTTGCTTCTGATCATACCATTGATATGATTAATATGCTAAACGATTATTGATGTGATCAAGGTTAGGACTATGATAGTCGATTTTATCTAAAAAGATTGTGACCAAATTAATATTTAATACCTTTGATTCTCTATGAGGTCCTTGTCAAGACTGATCTTGTTTAATATCATTATAGTTGGAAAGAGATGATTTATCCTTATTAGCTATAGCTTGGCTTGACAAAGGTATAGGAATCTCTAAGTGCTAAGTTGCGATATCTAGGGACTAATAGGGTAGCTTGTAGTTGTGGGAATTCAAGGAAATTTTATGGACTTAACTTGGTGTGAATTAATGATTGATTTGTGGCCTCATGCCCTTAGGATCTCTATCCTTCTAAAATTCTTGAACTGAGAAATGTTCATACCATTATTGGGTACTAAATTGTGAGGATCGTTCTTCAAGTTTAAAGACCCCACATCTATATTGTTGTTGTGTTGGGTTGCTTGCTAGTTGCATGATGGATTTTGAAAGAGGTGATGTGAGTTGTGATGTCTTTGCATCTTATGTCCACTAAAATTTGAGTATATGGGTTGAGTTGCAAACCTATTGCTGCTATATGGAATCACTTACTACTGACTATTATGGTCATATTTAATATAAATGGCGAGTGTGAATACTATCCAGACCATGATCTGGACTATCATAAGAATATTGAGTTGCACAATATGGTAATTGAAATCAAAAGGCTAAGAATATTATTGAGTGTACATCTTGGTATGATGATATAATGGATATGGTGTCATTGACTATCTTGAGTATGACTTAGGTATTGATCATGCTTAAAGAACGTTTGTAAGTATTGTTGTAAGCCTTCAAGGTTTTAGATAATGTTTATGTGACCTTGATGATGCATGTTGTGTTCCATCAAGAAGGATGTTATAATATAATACAATTATGGTACTCAGTATCACTAAATCCTGTTATAGTAGGACATCACAAAGAGCCATATCGGGACTTTGCATATTTGTTGCATTGAGAAGATATTATGTCTATTGATTTCATGTGCTTTGTTATGACTGAATTTATTTTATAGTGATTATGTTATGCATATTTCTGTGTATGGATTTGATTATGGGAATATTAATAAGTGTTGGTATGAAATTGGGTTGACAATGAAACCCTAAGGGTACGAACCTGTGTATAACCCTTGAGAGATTAAGTGAGGAGAACTACATGGGACTTCGATCTCGTTTTGGAGCCGGTACGTAGGCAATCTTTGGGTGAAAGATGCCCTTGGACCCAAGTCTGTAGGGGAGGGATTAGGGAATTTGCTCCAAGGTATGGGGTATTCCTAAACTTGATCAACCTTCTCTCTTCAGTACGTTTCAGCTTGAGGCTGAAATTGCATTAAATGGCTATGAACTCACCTTCCAATTAATATGTCCTCACTATATAGGCCCAAGTTGATAAAAGGCACTCCATCATCATCAAGCTTATCTACTCTAAGGTTTGTAGATTTGGCTTCCACAATTTGCTCCAATCTTGGATGAACTTTTAGAGTCATTGTCATAATGGTCTATCTCTAGTGTGAACGTATAAGAGTGCCTCTAAACTTGTCTAACTATAATTAGTAGAGTTTTGTGTGTTGAACACTATGGCATTGTGTCAAGGCTCAAAAAGAAGTATAGGAAGGTATAAGTTAGCCTCAAGACCCTCAAGAGGTCTATTCTTCCAAGTATTAAGGGCCTAATAAACTTGGCCATGACATGATTATGAATGAGTTATGGTAACTTGCTAACTTTGCATTTATTGATGATGTTGAATCAAGCCATTATGATATTAAAGTGTGAACCACTCTTAATATGTGTGGATGATCTGCCTATTCTAAATGTGTGCCTAGATCTATGTTGTGTTTGCCAAATGTGGGTAACTAACAATAAGTATTACCAAATATGGTAAGATGTTTAACCTTTATATCAAGTTCGTGGATAATTGTATGCTAAGCTTTATGTTTAGTAATAAGTCAATGTTATGTACTCAAAACTAGAATATTGTCTAATATTACTACTATGGGTTTGAAATTATGTCTAATTTAAATATGGTGTTTCCAAGTAACAATTTGAATATATTGGATGGCCTTTGAGATTACTTTATGAGTTTGTATTTGTTTATGCATATGTGACTAGATAGAAGCCAGTTCATGTGGGTTCAATGCGTTAGTTGTGTATTGACCAATAATTTAGAACCTTGGACCTGCTGATGATGTTTTCTTGACAACAACATTAGAATAAAACACCAAGTGTTGTATCCTCTCTTGAACAAAGCGTCTCGAATGCTAAACTAAGTGATCAAACAAGAACGCTCCAAGGTTCCTTGTACGTGATTTGCAACGGATAGCCTCGGTGGTGTGATGTGATTTGCTGGTAATCACAAAGGGACTTACGCTGAATATGCTCCTTACTTCATTCAACTATCTACTCTTTCCTTGTGAAATGGAACTTCTGATCAACTATGAAAAGAAAAGGCAGAAGGCAAGACTTTAAGAAGCTAATCTAAGGACAATAAAGTGATGGATGATGTCAAGATAGACAAATTCCTCATACAACCCAACTCCGCTTCGCCATGAGGACCAACAACTACACAAAGTTCGGTGCAATCTTCTAAGGTACTTCAAAGATTTTCAAATTGCAAAGCATTCATCCAAACACCCACAACTGGCGCAGCTTGAACAATCTTCACAACCGAACTAAAGCATGTAAAGGTTCAGGCTAACTTTGCAAAGTGAGTTGCCATCGACAATCCACAAAAAGTATGAACCATTAAGGAATTCATCAAATATCTTAACATATTGGCATCACATCAATAAACTTCTAATCTAACTCTACTTGGAAACATTTCTCAATCATCCGCGAGAATTTGAAACCATGCCAACATCCCACAATCACACAAATCACCATGAAAAATCAACAATGAGATTGTATTGATCCAGGAAGTGTTTTTACAACAATTTCACAATATCTCTTCAATGACATCGAAGAGTTTCCTCTATTCTACTTGCTATTCTACTCTCCTACAGCAACTCTACTCTTAATCTCTTCCTATATCTATTGTCTTACAAATGAGAAGAATGAGCCTTTTATAGACTCCAGAAATTACATGAAGGGCCAGGATTGATTTGACAATCAACGGCTGAGATCGAGACAACAAGGCAATTTGTTACAAAATTTGCTATTTTTAGAACATGAAAGAGGCAATGAAGGCACGTTTCCCAATGTGATAAGCATCTCTGGAGCATCTTTATGGTGGGCCCTCTTACATGGCAAAATGCTATTGGCTTGATGATGTGTACGTGCCACCTCAGCATCTTTGAATGAACTAGTGTGATTCACTTCATGTTCACTTTACTTAGAATTTTTTCTTCCTGTTGTCTTGATGTAACTCATGGATCGCTTTGATGATCATGCTCATCTCTCATCTGGTGATGTTGTGCCTGTGCAGGATCAAGCCTCCGAACAGTTGCATGGACTCATGGAGTAGACTAGTGCCTGATGAGAGTTCTTGTCTGGCACATGATATGTGAGCTTCTGGATGATGACCTCCTTCAAGATGTGCTTGGTAAAGTGACAACCTTCCACTAATTCTCGCCTCGAACGAATGATGCTCTTGATGATGAACTACACTTGTAACCTAGATCATCTTAGACTAGCTCCCTTTCGCATGGCGTTATATCTACGAAGTCTTCAAAGTAAAATGAACTTGATGCAGGAGCTCTCCTCCATGTGGTGATGATGACAAGTTTGAGCAACGTTCCTCCACCTTCAAAACTTCTCATGTATGAGCTTTCGCCATTCACCTCCTTGGATCCTCCATCACCTACAAGAAGAAACACATCAAATTAAGACTCAATATAAAGGATTTTCAACAACAAATTACATTCACCTTATGTGTGTGGGATTAAAACAATGACATTCCAAAGCATCCATCACTTGTCAAAATCAAATTTGGAAAGCTACACTTTGAATTCACTTGACATTCACCTCTCTTCTTGGCCGACCAGCCTAAGTGGGTTTGAAAGGCATGTCTGGACTGTGGAACGTGAAATTCCATGCTTGAGTGTCTAGGCCGACCTTCTTGGGCGGGTTTGAGGTTAGTGCATGGAGGATGTCATGTGAAGACATGAGATTGTCCGAATGGAGGGTCTAAAGCCGCCTAGCAAGGGCGGGTTTCAAGGGTAGGCTTGGATTTTTCATGACTTAGTGATTTTTGCTTAGTTTTGATAGTCTAAAACCTTTTACACTTGTCTCATTGATAACTTGACCTCTTTGAATGCAATGGAAAGCCATGAGAGGATGGGCGGATTTCAAGGGTCTAGGCGGAGAATTTCATGCGAAGGAGATGACTCTGTCCAAGTGAAGGTCCTAAAGCCGCCTAGGAAGGGCGGGTTCAAGGAGGATGTATGGAATTTATCACTTTAACTTTATTTTGATGTTCATCTCCTCCATTTCATCAATCCAAACACTTAGTGAAATCTTGAAATGTTTAAGAATTTAAAGACACATGCTAGATGTTGGGTGGTGATGTCCATGTGTCTTGGTGAGGTCCACCTAGCAAGAGTGGTCTTGAAGAGGTTGTATGGAGTGGATGATGTAAAAGAGGTGAATGAAAGTGAGTCTCTTAACAAGATAGTCTTGAGAGTGTATATGGATTACTTCACTTAACTCATCCTCATGAAGACCTTTTTTCAGCACCCTGGGCGGTTTTGAATGTGTTATATGGAGAGATGCATGTGAAGAACATGGACTTGTCCAAGTGAATGGTCTAAAGCCGCCTTGGGAGGGCGGGATTCATGGAGGTGTAAGGATTTTCCATGAATTACGCAATTCTTACTTGGTTTTGACAACTTCAAGACACCTTCACTTACTTCCTTGATTGGTTTAAACTCCTTGCATGCTATGTGAAACTCTTAAGAGTATGGGCGGATTTAGAGTGTTTGTATGGAGAGATGTATGTGAAGACATGAATGAATCCAAGACCCCTTCTTGAGAGCGCCCAGGTAGGGCGGGTTTGGATAGGTAGTGAGGATTTTGCCATGTGCACCCTTAAGAATTTCCACTTATCATTGATTCAACCTTGCAACTTATCTCTAGGAGATGAATGAATTAAGAGGGCATGTGTGTAGTGATCAACATCCAATTCCAAGTTTATCTAAAGAACTCTCATAACATTCCCCTTTTGAGCGGATCTAGGAGTGATGGGTGGATGAAGTGTTGCGGTGGACATGTAGTCCAGACAAGGATATGAAGGCCGCCTAGCAAGGGCTGGTTTAAGGGAGGTATGTGGATTTTCATCACTTAATGACCATTCCTCTCCTCATGAAGTCCCTTCTCTTGAACTTGCCTAAGACTTAGCCATTTTGAGATGTTTATGAAGTGAGAAGGCAAACTTGGAGATGTTAGGTGATGATGTCCTTCTACATTGGTGAAATCTGCCTAAGAAGGGTGGGATTGGAGACTGTGTGTGGAGAAATCCATGTGGCAAGCAAAATTGTCCAAGACCCCCTTCTGAGGCCGCCCAGGTAGGGCGGGTTTGGACATGACCCTTGGATTTTGCCTCTTATAGCTTCAAACTCACTTAAACTCAGAGCCAAACATGAAGCCCTTCAATCGTAAGTCAAAACATTACAAGCTTTAATATCAATCCTTTCACATGAAGACTCTGACCAAGGAGATGTACTTTGTTTACTCTGATCTCGATCACTCAAAGTGTCCTATGAGACATTCTAAGGTATGACAATTGACTTATCTATTGTCCCTCCTAGTATGTGTTATGAACCAGGACCTAGGTAAGACTCAGAAACCAGACCAAACTTAAGCAAAAAAATAGGGGGTCCCCATTTGCAATGGGGCGATGTGTGATGAGGTCACAACAGGACCCACAAGATGATGTGTGTAGGTTTATGGATCACTTCATGTGCCATGTAACCAAGTCAACCTGTTGATATTTGTGAATCCTTGTGATATCCTTTTTGTGTTTCACTCAGCTATAAGATGACCCCACATGTCAAAACCAAGTATGATACAAGTATGGATAGCTGATTTTCACCAATACCGTGCAAGTGATGGATGCCAGGGGCTAACTATTGTATCTTAGGATTAGTCAGTTGTCACCAGTAGCATGGAGGTGACAGATGCCAAGAGCTATCCATGTTATGATACAAGAGCAGTTTAGTCGGCTATCACCAATATCGTGCAAGTGACGAATGTTAGGTGCTATCCATTGTATCTTAGGGTTTAGCCAATTATCGCCAATAACATACAGGTGATGGATGCCAAGAGCTACCTAGTTGTATGACAGGGCTTAGTCAGCTTTCACCAGTACAATGCAAGTGATAGATGCCAAGAGCTACCCATACCAAGTTGGACCGACTTTCGCCAATGGCATGGAGGCGATGGATGTTAGGATCCACTGACTCGGAAAGTTCAACGAGCTGTGGAAATCTTATTAATAGCCTTATGTGTTGTATGTTAATACACTTACACCTTAGCGAATGATGATTGCTAGTATGGGATGCTTGCTTGTCATCACAATTGGCAATGAACCAGGAAAATAGATGGGACCCGTGGTGTAGTATGAGATGCACCAACATTCCTTTTTCTGGTTGGGACGTACTAAAAGGGTAAGTGTTAGTGAATCAAGTGATGGGAAGATGCATGTAGTAAGTTGCATCCACTTCCTATTGCCAGCCGGTCACTATGTGTGTGTGAGTCAATCATTATGTACATGTGTAGTAATGGCCTCATGTGTTGTGCGTTGTCACACTTGTGCCCTTAGCCAGGGATAACTAGTATGGGATGTTTGTTTGTCATCATAGTTGGCAATGAATCAGGAAAAAGGATGGGACCCATGGTGTAGAATGAGATGCACCAACATTCATTTTTCTTGATAGGAGATATTTATGGGCTTATGTGTTAGTGAATCAGGGAATGGGAAGATGCATGTAGTAGGTTGCATCCACTTCCTATTACTAGTTGGTCACATGTATGTGGGAGTCAATCATTGTGTGCATCTGTATTAAGGACCTTATGTGTTGTGTGTTGTTACACTTAAGCCCTCGCCAATGATAATTGCAAATAGTATGGGATACTTTCTTGTCATCACAATTGGTAGTGAACCAAGAAAAAAGGATGGGACCCACGATGTAGCATTAGATGCACCGGCATTTCTTTTTTCCGGTTGAGATATATTTGAGGGCTTATGGATTAGTGAACTAGGTAAACAAAAAGATGGTTGCAGTAAGGTTGCAACCGTTCCTTTTTGCTAGTTGGTCACTGTGTGTACCTATGATGTGCGTATGAGACAATCACATTGTGTATATGTGATGCCTACATGAGCTATTCATATTGTGCATATGTGATGCCTACACGAGCTATTCACATTGTGCATATGTGATGCCTACACGAGCTATTCACATTGTGTATATATGAAGTATGTATGAATTAGTCACATTGTGTATATGTGACACCTACATGAGCTATTCACATTGTGTATATGTGTGAACTAATCACCTTGTGTATATGTGTTGTATGCATGAGCTAGTCACTCTGTTTGTATGTGACACATGCATGAGTTATTCACACTGTGTATGTGTTGTATACATGAGCTAGTCACTATGTGGATATGCGATGCATGCATGAGTTATTCACACTATGTATATGTGGCATGCATGAGCTAGTTACATTGTGTATATGTGACACATGCATGAGTTATTCACTTTGTGTATGTGTTGTACCCATGAGCTAGTCACATTGTGTATGTGTGACGCACGCGAGAGTTAGTCACATCGTGTACATGTGATGTATGCTTGAGCCAATCACTATGTGAACAAGTGATGTTTATATGAGCTGGTCACTATGTGGTTTTGGGTGTGTTCGTACATTGATGTTGGCATTGAACTAACATTTGATTGGAATAAATTTGCTATCACACTATTGCGTATGAATTGAATTGGAATCATAAGATTCACTTAAAGGCTATGATTTAAAAGTGATATTGGAGATCTCATATCAAAGGAAAGAATGAAGCCTCTCTATTATTAGTGTACGAACAACGGAGCCTCTAATTCCCAAGAAAGGATATGTAGGTAGGGCTGTTACAAATGAACCCTTGAGGTTTAGGTTTGGGTTTAGGGATGAACTTGACATTGGGAGCTTGCCATATTTAGTGCGAGTATATGAGTTGTGGCACAGAGTTGTTGCCACAACTATGGTTGGTAAGGCTTTGAAGTCGGCACTTCTAAATTGGATAGAAGTTGCTCTGTCGATTAAGTTAGTACTTAATGTGGAACGAGGGAAAAAAAATAGTAGTATAACCAAGGTGGTTATTACATAAAACTAAGAAGCAAGCAATATGGATGAAGCATTAGTGTAAGGATAAGTGGGATGTATGAGAGTGATTTAGCTGCAAAGAGTTGAGAGAAATAATTAGCAGTATGATTTGGTTTCTATAAACAATTGAGCTATTTGTAAGATGTCTGTATGCAGCAAAAGGAAGAAGCCTAGGCCCTTAGCAGAGAAGGGAGAGAATAATTCTCAGGATAGTGCTAATTTCATGCTCCGTTTGAGCTCTTTGTAAAGACCCCATTCTTGAAAACAGGTGGTGAACCATTGACACTACCAAGCTGATTTTCCTCATATTGGTATTTCTAAGGTAAAATCCTTTCGTTATGTTTGGTTTGTTTAATTCCTTTGAGATGTTTAAGGTTATGTTATTGCCCAAGCAATGCTTCACATTCTTCTACTATAATTCACCATCATTTGAGATTAATTCTAGTAGTAATAATAGGCAGTGTTCTAAATATTTACATTTAATTTCCATCAAGTAATTTGTAGATGAAATTACAGATCATGTGATTTCACAGCCAAAAGTTTGTTGTGGCTTGTAGAGGGTTTTTCTGACACCATTATGTTTATGTGTAATAGCAAGATTGTATGTGAATTGTCTAACAAGGTGCTGCAGATTTTTTTGGTTGTACAAACCAGCTATAACCAAATATTTGAGGAGGCAGCTTGAGGAGCTCCAAGCTTGCAATATGTAATTACATGAGAAGAAAAAAGAATTGAAAAAGGTGATGCAGCACTTGGAAATAAAAATTATGAGTTGCAATAAACATTGTCTAGTCGTTAAGGATTTCTCATTGGAGCCATGGAGGAATTGCAACAAGAGTTGGTTGCAAAGGAGGATTTGTTAGCAACCTTTAAGTTGATGGTGAAAGATTCAAGCGAGGAGAAGAGTCTACAGAACAAAGGAGAACACCCTCTAACAAGGATATGCAAACCATAACAAAGGCATGCATGGTAAGCACTCTACCACATGTACTTTCTTTTTCTAATGAGAACCTGAATGAGTCCTTTGATGGCTTTGACAAGCATAGTAAGGGAATTGGTTCCAAAATGTTAAGGGGTGTGGGATATAATTGCAAAGGTCTTGGCAAGAATGACCAAGGAATTCTCAATCCCATTGTGATTGAGGAAGGACCTCAATATGCAAGCCTAGCATTCAGTGGTAGCAAAACAAAGGTTGGAGAGTGCTCTAGTGTAGCCCAAGCAAGAGTAGCTTCCTAAGGTAAGGATGCCAAGCCACCTCTATATCAAAATGAGCCCAAAGAAGGTAATTTTATTCCTATTGTAATTTTTGCAAAGTCTCAAGATGTTGTAGGCATTCACTAAAATATGGATGGCACTCAAAAGAAGAGGGAAACAGGTTGCCATCTCAAGAGGCCAAGAAAGCACTTCTAAAGAGAGGGTGACCTTCAAGCCATGAAAGAGGAGAAGATACTCCATCCACATGATGTAACTGCAAAGAGGGAAGCAAGTTGCCATCTCAAGAGGCCAAGAAAGCACTTCCAAAGAGAGGGAAGCATTCGAGCCATTAAGGACAACAAGCTGGTGCATTACTACATCCACATGAAGCAAATGTACAGAAGAAATGGGGAGACTCCACTCCACTAAATTCACCACTAGGGAAGTCCAAGGAAAGGAAACAAGCATGGTAAAAAGCAAGGTCATGTAGCTCATGAATGTTGATATCTCATACCATGCACTTTCTTTGTAAAACATAAACATTGGATGGCTACATACAACAAGAAACAATCTAATACTAAGAAGGCCAGCTCTTTAATATGATGTGTAAGTCTAATAATTTGTGTAGTCATTGCAAGATTAGTTGGCATTGGGATGCAAAATGTTGGAAACTTCATCCACAAATCCACCTAAAGAATGGAAAAATCAAGCATGGACAGCCACAAGCAAAAAGGTAAGAAGAGCCTACACAAGCACCAAGGAGAAGTGGATGAAGAGACTACACAGTACACTCCACTAATTTCACTGCTGGGTAAGTCCAAGGAAAGGAAACAGGCATGGTACAAAGGAAGGTCATGTAGCTCATGAATCTTGATATCTCATACCGTGAACTTTTTGTGAGAGCAATAACCATTGGACAGCTATATACGAAAAGAAACAATTTGCTACTAAGAAGCCCAAGCTCTTTAATAAAATGTGGAAGTTTAATGATGTAGTCATTGGAAGATTAGTTGGCATTGGGATGTAAAATGTTGGAAATTTCATCCACATCTCCCTCCAAAGAATGAGAAAATCAACCATAGAAAGCCACAAGCAAAAAGGTAAGAAGAGCCTACACAAGCATTGACGAGAACTCCACACATGTATCTCCATCACCGTTGCAATCTCTATGTGGTGGTAAGGAGTTGTCGTCTGATTCATTGATGAAGCATTTGCATAATTCACATATATGAGCAGCACTCATATTCAACGACACTCCAAATTTCTTCAAAATTGTTTTATGGTTCTGTTTCCTAGTAGAAGCAAGTCTTCGAGCTAACTCCACTTGTATGGGGGTCTTTCCACTCATCAAGAGTGAGAATGGAGAAGCAAGTCCACTTGGAAGCACAAGTATGAGCAACCAATGGCACCAAAAGATTATATCATTTTGCATCCATTCACATTTTCATGATAAGCAAGTTAAGCACAGTTATTCTTAATTTCTTACCAGTTGTGGTTGCATAGTAAGGTTGAAAAAAAAGCATTCCAAAAATGAAGTTGAGGAAACACTATTGGTAAAATGGAAATCATATAAATGTCACAATAGTGGGCAGCAAGTCTGTTTACAATTTTGGCCCATTGTGTAGCATGCACGTTCTTCATAACAAACAGTTGTAACACGCTTATCCTCTCATCACAATTGCGGTAGCATGCCTTTGGGCAGCCCAATGTAGTAGTATAGATTTATGAGTTTGTTTCAGCATCACAAAGTTTTGGTAGCATGCATTTGGGCATCCCAATGATCCAAGCATAGATGTACAGGTCTGATTTCAGTATCACAATGTAGTTGTAGCATGCAATTGGACATCACAATGACATGAAGGACTATTTCAGCATGGATGATTTTGGTATGCACATATTGACACGACAATGATTGTATCCTGAACATTCCACTATAGCAATGGGTTATAGTAGGGAGGATGAATCTAATTTGCACGTGACAGCCGTTGTAGTGTTCAGATTGACATCACAAGCGGGTTGTAGCATGTAAGGATGATCATACTGATTTCAGCTATTAAAATGTGGTTGTGACAGCCCACTCTTGGCTTACTCTCCAGGGGAAAAGAAGAATCAAAAGGGAAAAGAGCAGCTCACTAGTCTTTCCATTGGGAAGTAAAAAGGTGCAAGCATAGCTTCAATATTACAGAGCATCAGAGAAACAAATATAGGTGAGAGCAGCATGTAGCAATCAGCAAGAGGACACCTATCATCATTGAACAACCATGAATGAACTTCACTTGACAAAAATGGCCTCAAAGACATGGTGAAACTGTAATGTCCCCATTTTCCGAGTGATCACCTAGCAGAGTTGGCTAGCCTATTCAATTCCTGTAGGCTAAGCCGGAGGGCTAAGGGAATAACCTATTTGGTGAGATTTTATACTTAGCCAATTTTGTAGGGCAAAATGATCACAAGGGATGACTTTGTATATTTTTGTGCATTTATTGGAGAAGTCAAAGTAATTTAAATAATTTGCCCTAGAGATGAGCAACCAAGGGAGAGAAAAGAAAAAATGAAAGAAAGAAGAAAATGATGGAAATACCTTTGGAGACTTTGAGGAAAAATAAGGTAAACCCAAATGAAATAGCATGTAAGGTGGACGAAAAAGGAAGAGCCGAAGGATGTAATAGCAAGTCCCAAAAGAGGTTCGCTCCTCTTGGAAAAGAGGATGAAGAAATAAAAATAAAATATTCCATTTGACATAAGGTCGGCCAAGATATGAGGGAAAGAAAATAGAAAAAAAGATCATAAAACAAAGTGAGCACGTAGGAGGAAGTCGGCCAAGGAGAAAGGAGGAAAGACAAATCTTGAATTTGTATTTTGGGCGGCTATCTTGTCTTGAAGAGGTCGACCAACTTTGAGAAGGAAAAGATGGATATAAAGGAAAGTAAATTGCAAGTCATTTCATCATTCATACATCACATCTTTCATTTGGAGTTTTACTCTTGGCTGCACTTTAGGTCAGCATATTCCAAGGACGAAAACCCTTGTGAATATTAGGTGGATTGGACGAAAACCCAATTCCATCTTGGAGGTCAATTCACACGGAGTTCACGCTTGCACTTCATTGGAGTTTTGGAGGATCTTGAGCATTCAAGCCACATCTTTTAGAGCAGATTTGAGCGCCACCTTTTGGAGGAGTTTTGGGTGGAGATTGACTAGGGTTCATGCCCTAGGTTGAGCACCACTTCCATAGGAGGGCGACTTCATTATTTTGAGTCATTTTTGCTATTCCATGGTATGTATAAACCTAATTTAGGTTGAACTTATAGGAGCAGAGATCTGGGCGATGTTTGTAATGTTTGAGCACATGAATTTGGTGTAAATTCCAAATCAGCATATTCAGATTTGGAGCAGCAGACTTGTTTAATCAGAAATCAGATTTGTTTGGCACATGTTTGGCCTTTGGATAGTTGGTTTTCATGGTTGATATCATTGTTGATGTTCTTACATGTTTGGCATATATTTTATGGATGTTTGGAGCATGTTTATTGGCTGCCTATGAGTATTTATGCTTCTGAAAATAAAAATCAGAATTCAGTCCTAGGGTTTGAGCAGAAAACAAAAATCAGAATTTAGGGTTTAGAGCAGAAATCTGAAGTGCAGAAATTTAGGGCAGAATTCAGAAATTTAATTCCAGAATTTTAGGGCAGATCCCATTGGGGATATTACAGAAACTCAGAAACCAAACCCAATTTGTAGAAACAATAATTGAACTACAAACTCCAAATAGGGCATTTAATTCGCACCCTATGAGGAAGAGAATAGCCATCACTCTTTCTTGGAGGAAGAGTCAACTCTAGCATCATATTGATGAAATAATGAGTTTCCATGAGGATACAATAAATCCTTATGAGCTTTCCCATGTTAGATGAGAAGGAAGAGGAGTGTTACTACCTTCAATCAAACACTTTGCCTTGTAAACAAGGGGAATAAGAGGAGGACAATGTATTGCGGAAGAGAGTTAGAAAGAAAGAAATTGTATTAATGTCCACAAGTGACCAAAAACGATCAATGGGACTCGGAAATACAACTAGCAACAATAGGAGAAAAAGCCAAAAAGAGGCTCCAAAGAAACCGCAAACTATAAGATAACTAAAAGCAAGACAAAGATTAAAAGGCATCCAAACGAACAAAAGTAAGGGATCAACCTAGAGTGGAGAAACCCTAGTCCTATCAAAAGTGAAAGATCACTTGAGATCATCAAGATGATTACAAATAGCCTATAATAGTCCAAATATCCAAGAGAGAGGAATCATCCCCAAAAGAAGACAGAGTAGAGAGAATGTTGGAATGCCAAAATGGGCAAACCAGGTCTACTTTGTATCACTACAAGAGGAGCCAACACCCTCTCCAATAACTATGATGTCCCTTGTAGATTGCCTTGGGCTAAGAGGCCCTTCTTGGATGACCCTAGGGGGCACAAAGAGCATCGTCCCAAAGGTCCAAAAGCTATCCCAGCATCCATGGCCAATGACCCTACACTATGCAAGACACTATTGGAGGTGCGAAAGAAACTAGTAACATGTGCTTGAATATGAATGAGACCCCAACTATGACAAAGAAACAGAAGGAGTGCAGTGCCTCGAGTAAGAGGTGGGGTGCCCTAGTGTGAGTTCATGCAAAGGTAGTGCATAGTATCTTGCCTAAACCAATAACCCCATAGCTCTACAATTTTTACCATTATCCCTTATAACTTGGACAATGCTTTGAGGCCCCAACATCTCAATGGACTCTATCAAGACGTTGGCAATGAAGTTTGCATTCTTCACTTACCTCTCAGTCAACTATCCTAAAAAAAATAGCCCTTTTGCAACACATTGCAATGATATTAATAAGGGACCTATTTTTACAATCTTTCCATCCATCAAAAATGATAGATACTCTTGTTTCATCTCATGAATCCCTATTTGGCTGCAATGAAGTGTCCACAAACTTTCTTTACTTAGCCAATAAGGTGGTGCATACCTTTTCATAGCAAGAACCTATATACCCAATGAGTGCCTCATTAATTCCCCTCACCATTTCTTGCTAGTATGGTGATTTAACAAGGTTGAAAGGAAGCCAATGGAGTAAATACAATGCCCAATGTACTCATCAATAATGTCCCCTGCCTCATTCTAAAATTCTCTTTCTAGTGGGCCTGCATCCTTGGTTTTTTGATAGAAAGAGAGGCACTATCATCTTTCTTGGTAAGTGGGTGTCGCAAGAAACAAATGTGTGGCTGATTGGAGTAGTGGAAAATTGCCCTGTAGGTGGCTTGTGGGATCCTTTCATGGGCAAAAAATAAGATTTCAGTCTAGCTCTCTTGGCTACACTATTTGTTTCCTCTTGCTCTTTGATATAAGAAAAAAATTGCCACTTTGGTGACATATTTTTGTTTGGCCCACCACAACCTCTAATTCCTTGGTCGGCAATCACACACAAGTGGATTTTCACTCAACTATAAGAGCTCTTATACTCATTACAGCACCAAGCATAACCCCACCAATAGCAAGCTGCTCAGTCATTGTCACATGTCACAAAAGCAATGATAATTGGTTAAATTTGAAAGCCCTAAACGATACTTTGCAAATCAAATTAGAACTACTAGCCATTGTAAACTATACACGGTCTAAAATAAAAAAATATCAAGAAATTCCAAAAAGTAAGAAAAATACAATGATGCAAACCCTAAGTTCATATTGTTAAAAAAGTAGGTAAAAATAATAATGTAATCCTAGGCTGCTATTACTTGTTAAAAAATGAATGAGAAATTGAAAAATAACAACAAATTATTCTTTAAAAATAAAAATAAAAATAAAAGTGGAGGATGAAAATAAATTTTAAAAATAATTTTAAAAAAACATTAAAAAAACTTATCTTGAATGATGGTTCTCTGTAATGTCCCCATTTTTGGAGTGATCACCATTGGAGAGTTGAGAGACTTGTTTTCACACTTAGGGGATTTTTGGAAGGTGAATGGAGAGTTGGAGATGCCTTGGTGTATTTTTTTGATGATATTGATGTGATCCTTTCATTTAATTGGAGCGAATCATCCTGAGGAGATTTGACTATGGAGACTTGTCATGTTGAGGAGGTTGTGCTAGGTGATGGATTTGCTAACATGTTCAATGTGGATGCCACCTTGATAAGTGATATTGTTTTGATCATATGTGTGCGCCAACTTTGAGGAGAACCTACTTGCATTATGGGTTGGGACGACCTTTGGAGGATAAAATAAATAATAAAAATAAGATCTTGTCCTTGGGCGCTTGGAAGAAGATAGCTTGGAGAAGAAAAAGAAGACAAATTCAAATCTTTAATTTGAATTTCCTTGGTGCCCACCTTGTCAAGTGCTGGTCGGCCCTCTTGGAGGGAAAAAGATTATTCAAAATAAAAGAATATTTCTCCTAGGTCGGCTAGGAATGAAGAAGACAAATTGTGTATAGGGAAAAAGATTATTCAAAATAAAAGAATATTTCTCCTAGGTCGGCTAGGAATGAAGAAGACAAATTGTGTATAAATATAAGTTGGTTTTGTGGCATTGGCATCATTCACTCATTCATTCATTTGGAGTTTATCTCTTGGCATAAGGATCTTGAGACGAAAACCTTGAGTTTCCTAGGAGTTGGACGAAACCCTAGCTCTTTCTTTTGGAGGATTCCGTGACGAGAGTTCACTTGCACTTCTTTCGTATTTTGTGAAGAAGAGCAGATTGCAAATCAGATTTGGAGATCACTTGGAGGCTTCTTTTTTGGCGTGGATTGATCATCATTATTAATATAATATTTACTTTATATTAATGGTCAACTTTGTACCATATTAGATGTTTCTAATTCTATTTACATTAGCTTTAATCTCTTAGGAAACTTTTGTATTCTACGTTTTAGAAACTTCCTCTTTGTATTATTTAGAAACATCATTTGTAACTCTATAAGAGCTTTGCTCTCTTTTGTAAATAATATCGATCCAGATTTTTACCATCTGCTAATCTTTACATGATATCAGAGCGGGAAACGCTTTTTTTTAGAAATTTTTTTTCCTGTGCTCTTCATACATCCGTACTTGTTTGTACCGTCTTCTCTCTGCAAGCTTCGGCTTTGGTTTTTAGCAAGAGTTGCGGGTCTGTTTCTGATCGTGTTATCTTCTGAAAATCGTGTTTTGTTTCATACAAAAATCGCGAGTTTCTAAATCGCAATTTTTTTGGCGGTTTTTTGTTTGGTCGATGACCTTCAAGGTTCAGCAAACGGCGGAAAACTTTTCCTTCGCCTTTTTTTTACACCAAAGGTCACGTTTTTCAGAAGTTAGCGATTCTTTGTTTGGCGCCGTCTGTTCTTTCTCCAAAATCGCATTTTGTTGGTCGCTGGTCACAATTTTCTTTTGCGAGCCTTTTGGTCATGATTTCTTCATCCGACGGATCTCTGTTGTTAGAGCTTTTTTTAGCGGTTTGTTGTTTCAAATCGAGACTTCGTTTGTTGGACGTTGTCAAATGCATGGCCGGTAGTCTTTGTTGTGTTCGCATTTTGCAAAGTTTGGTCATCGTTTAGGTTTTCTTCAATAGGCAACTTAAGGTTTTTTGGCAGCAGCATATTCATTTATGTTTTATCGCCATCTACAAATCCCTCATGGTCTTCTCTGCACATTCAGCTATCACTTGAGTCGCAAACTCTGATAATAAACAAGTGCTTACTACGCTTAATCTGCCCATCCATGGTTTTATTACCAAGTCTTAAGGTTCAGCGCTCAAGGCCTAGACACCTTTGTGCTGTGGTCATGTGGAGCTCAGACCTAGCACCCAGCACTGCAGATCTGCAAATAGCTTTTTCATCTCGGGATTTGTGCAGACCGTACTAGGGTTCTACAGAAAAATTTCATTTGTGCCTTGAAATCCGTTTTGAGCATTGTTTTATGTTTGTGCCGTCACTTTGCCTTGTTTTTCATGCCTCGAAAAACGTGAAGAATGGCCTCTTTATCCAATATTATGTTGGAAGGCAGTCAGAAGTTCAACAGCCGCAACTACAACCCTTGGAAGCAATGCATGATTACAATATTCGAGTATCAATGCCTTGACCAAATTGTTCTGGGCAAAACTACATGTTCTCCACTGGCGGGTAAAGATCAAGACAAGTTTGATGAGTAGAATCGCGAAGCGGTCATGCTCATTAAATTGCCGGTCACCGATGACCAACTGCCTCAGGTTTCGTTCGGCAAATCAACCAAAGAAATCTGGGATTCTCTCAAAGACCTTCATGAAACGTCCGACAAGAGCCGAGCGTTCTTTTTGAAGAACATGTTTTCCATCATGATGGATGAGAGACAACTTTGCAGGAGCACTTGACGAAAATCAAGGACATCCGTGATCAGTTGGAGGCGATTGGTCGGAAGATGGAGGAGGAAGATATGGTAGTCATCACTCTGAAAAGTCTAACAAAATCCTGAGCACTTTGTCGAGACACTCAACATTACTTTGACTAATGTTGACTTGAAGTTTCCAGAGCTGTGCAACACCCTTCTATAGCAGGATCGGTGGAAACAACAATTTGGGAGTGCTGCTAGTTCGTCCTCTATAGAACAGGTGTTTGCTGCCAAATCATTTCAGAAAAATAAGGACAAGGGTCAGCCCTCTCAGCAAACCAGCCAAGGTCAATCCCAAGACCCTTCCAAGAAGAAAAACATTCAGTGCAATTATTGCCATAAATATGGCCATATGAAGAGAGAGTGTCGAAAACGCTTGGCTTCTGAACAGTTCAAGCAAGGAGAACCTAAACCAAAAGCCCATGTTGCAGAGCACGCTGAGCAGAAGGAATCTGCTTTCTATGCCTTTATGGCCAAGACACCAGCAGATCCTGTCAAATCTTTTGCCTGGTACATTGATTCAGGTGCATCTCGACGCTTCACACATCGGCGAGATTGGTTCATTGAGTACACGCCATTCAGAGATTCTGTCATCTTTGGAGGAGGCAAAGAGTATAATATTGTCGGAAAGGGCAACGTGCAGATTCAACCTGGTGGGAGAAATTTAATATTTCTTGATGTATACTTTGTACTTGGCATGGAGCTGAATCTTCTTTCTGTTAGTTAGATTATGCGGCACTCTTCTCAATTGGATGTTGTTTTCACCATGCACACATGCAAAATAGCGGATCAAGAGACACGCATTATTGTTGCCCAGGGACTTGAGCATCATGGTCTGTATAGACTCGTTGATTCTGGGGCTTCTCAAGAGCACGCCATGGCAGCTAGGAGTACTTCCATCAACAAACTCTAGCATCAGCGTTATGGGCACCTGAACATGCATTATCTCTCTCAATTAGCTCGAGAGGGTCTAGTTGGTGGTCTTCCTGAGATTCAGACTCAGCATCATGGAGTATACAAAGCATGTTAGGCTGGAAAGTAGCATCGGACTCCTTTTTCAGATGGTGATTCCTGGAGAGCATCCAAGGTACTGTAGTTGGTTCACGCTGATGTATGTGGACCAATGAACACTCCTATTACAGGTTGCAGGTATTTTTTTGTTATTTGTTGATGATTTCAGCAGAAAAATGTGGGTGTATTTTTTAAAAAACAAATCAGATGCGTTTGGTCTATTTCAGCAGTATAAGGCCTTAGTTGAAAAAGAGTCAGGCTATCAGATAGTCACTCTTAGGTCAGATAATGGGGGGAATTTTTATTCTTCTGACTTCTCTAGTTTCTGTGTTGCACATGGCATCAAGCACCAACTTACCACACCCTACACCCCTCAGCAGAATGGTGTCGTTGAGTGTCGGAATCGCACCATTATTGAAATGGCCCATTCTATGCTAGAGCATAGAAGTGTTACTAAGAAGTTCTGAGCTGAAGCAGTCTACACGGCAGTTTATCTTCTGAACCGGTCTCCTACCTATGCCGTTAAGAAGATGACTCCTAAAGAAGCCTGGTCTGGACACAAGCCTAGGGTTAGCCACCTGAAAGTTTTTGGCTCTACTGCTCATGTATGGATTCCTGATGCCAAGCGCACTAAGTTGGATTCCAAAAGCCAGAAACTCATGTTCACTAGTTACAGTGAGAATCATAAGGCATACAGGCTAATTGATGTAGACACAGATCGTCTCATATTCAGTCATGATGTTGTGGTTGATGAAGCTACTGGGCCTTTCTTTTTGTCTACCCCTTCTGTTAGCCCTGACGACCAGCCTTTGAAGGCTTCTAATTTGGGTGTTCGCCTTCCCCTAGCTCCACCTGATGGGAGGGATTCAGTAGTTGTGCAGGCACCTTAGCCTTATATTCCACCACCTGCCCCTCCTCAAGATGATTTGGATCCTCCAGATGATTTGATTCCAGCTGCCCCAATTGATGTTGCTCCTCCTGATTCAGATGTTGGTACATCTACTCTCCGACCTAAATGGTGGGCTAAGACCATCGGTGATCTTCATGATGATGAATTGATCGAGGGTAGATCTACTCGTAAAAAGAGCAAGCAGCAGAATACAGTCAATTTTGCTCTTATGGCCAACCTTCGCAACATCTCGGAGCCTTAGACATATTCAGAGGCTAAAGGCATACCTGAGTGGGAACAAGCTATGGAAGCTGAGCATCATAGTCTTCTAAAGAACACTTGGGTCCTTTCTGATCGTCCACCTGGGAAGAAGCCCATTGGCTGCAAATGGGTGTATAAAGTTAAGTACAAGGCTGATGGAACCCTTGATAAGTATAAGGCTCGGTTGGTAGCCAAAGGGTTATCACAGAAAGAGGGCATTGACTATGAGGAGACTTTTGCTCCCACAACCAAAATGAGCATCATTCGGCTTGTCCTCTCTATTGCAGCTCAGTTTGGATGGAAAGTCCGTCAAATGGATGTCAAGAGTGCATTCCTCAATGGGGAATTATAGGAAGAAGTCTACATGATGCAACCTCCTGGCTTAAGGGTTCCTGGTAAAGAACACCAGGTATGCAGACTAGTGAAAGCACTCTATGGCCTTAAACAGGCTCCACGAGTATGGTACATGAAAATTGATAAGTACTTAGTGGATCATGGTTTTCAGCGGAGTCCTTCTGATTCCAATTTGTATGTCAAACAGTATGCTGATGATAGTCTTTTTATAGTTGTCTATGTTGATGATCTGATCATTACTGACAGCTCGGAGCAGTTGATTGAGGAGATCAAACACGATCTTAGTCAATCATTTGACATGACAGATTTGGGACTTCTGCATTATTGCCTAGGTGTTGAGGTTTGGCAGACTCATGATAGCATCTTTATCTCTCAGTCCAAGTATGCTCGAAGTCTGCTGGACAAGTTCCGGATGACAGATTGCAAACCTGCATCCACACCTATGGAGAAAGGGTTGAAACTTTCCGCCAACTCTGATTCACCTATGGAGAATGAATCAGCATTCAGGCAACTAGTGGGCCGCCTCATTTATCTCACTGCCACTAGACTTGATCTTAGTTTTGCAATGAGCTACATCTCGCTTCATGACAGCCCCAAAAGTTGAACATTGGATTGTAGCGAAGCGTGTGTTGAGATATGTGAAAAGCACTTCCGACTTTGGCATTCTGTATGGAAGATGCAAAGATCCTAAGCTGATTGGTTTTATAGACTCAGATTGGGCAGGTTTTGTTGATGACAGGAAGTCTACTTCTGGGTATGTTTTCAATTTGGGCACAGGTGCAGTCACATGGACTAGCAAGAAGCAGCAGGCAATGGCTCTCTCCTCAATTGAAGCTGAATATTGGGGAGCTGTTAAAGCAACGTGTGAGGCAGTTTGGCTTCGAAAGATGCTTTCTGACATGCAAATGTCTCAAGCAGGGCCTTCACCCTTGTATTGTGACAATCAAGGGGTGCTGAAACTTGCCAAAAATCCAGTCTTCCATGAACGGACAAAGCATGTTGAACTTCATTGTCATTTCATTCGCCAGCTTGTCGAAGATAGATCAGTGATGTTGCAATGTGTTCCAATTGAGGACCAAACTGCAGATATTCTCACCAAGTCTCTAAGCCCAGATAAGTTTGTCAAATTTAGGGGGCACCTTAGTGTAGTTGATAGATTTGACCATTAAGGGAGGGTATTAATATAATATTTACTTTATATTAATGGTCAACTTTGTATCATATTAGATGTTTCTAATTTTGTTTAGATTAGCTTTAATCTCTTAGGAAACTTCTGTATTCTACGTTTTAGAAACTTCCTCTTTGTATTATTTAGAAACATCATTTGTAACTCTATAAGAGCTTTGCTCTCTTTTGTAAATAATATCGATCCAAATTTTTACCATCTGCTAATCTTTACAATCATTGACTAGGGTTTACCCTAGATTTGGAGCGCTACCCTTAGAGGAAGGTTGTTTGCATTTTTTAGGCGATTTGGAAGCATTTGTGCATAATTAGGGTTGCAGATTTGGAACAGCAGAAGTGCAGACCTGAATTCGCCATTGTTGAAGAAGATTCCTTTGGTG
This sequence comes from Cunninghamia lanceolata, assembly GCA_027924645.1. Taxonomy (NCBI): domain Eukaryota; kingdom Viridiplantae; phylum Streptophyta; class Pinopsida; order Cupressales; family Cupressaceae; genus Cunninghamia; species Cunninghamia lanceolata. Next base: position 726,865 of record BSBN01001465.1, on the reverse strand, counting down.
GAATTGTGTCATCATGCTTAGGGTTTCAACCCTATTTGGAGCGCCATCATTGGAGGATCATTTTGAGTTGCTTTGTTGGCTTCTGTGGCGACTTTGTTATCATTTCTTGGAGCAGCAAACAGAGCAGACCTGAGTGCACTAGTTTGGAGCAGATTTCCTTGGAGCTTGAAGAGGCTAGAGTTAGGGTTTCATGCCCTAATTGGAGCAGAATCCATTGAAGGTCATTTGTCATGATTCCGGAGGTCTATTTCATTGTATTTTGGTATGTACAACCCTTAAGGTTAGAGCATAATGTTGCTGGGCATGTTTGTCATATTTGCCCAAGACTTTGGATGTATTTGAAGACTTGTTATATTCAGATTTTGGAGCAGCAAACTTCTGATTTTATTTTCAGTCAATTGTGGTTGGAAGTTGAAGTGGTTTAGTTGCATATTTGGTTGTGTGAAATGCAATATATTATGGGTAATCATGTTTATGGCGATATTATGATGTTTTGAGATGTTTTATGGGCTGCCCTATGTGTTCATTGAAGTCTGATTTTAAGTTCAGAATATTCAGAATTTAGGGTTTGAGCAGAAATCCAAAGTTTAATATTTTGGAAAGTCCGTAAATCCAAAATTGTCCAAAATATCCCATTTTGGGATATTACAGTGGTATCAGAGCTTAGATCCTGCCAGCCTGCATGGTTCATGTTGACATTGTGAAGTGGTGATCATCTAATGTTGGCACATGAATATTGAAGGTAGAGATTACATCACTTATAGAAGAAGGCAGCAAATAGTGACAAGTGAAGAAGAAGAAGGCAATATGAGTGACCGAAGTCAAGAAGATCAAAGCACATAATAACTGCTCACTGACCTAGCAAGAGGGCAGCGAGATTTGTATCAGCTCTTGGACAGATTTTTGAGGCATAACATTGGCAATAATGGAGGCAACGACAATAACGGAGGTAATGGAAACAATGGCAACAATGGAGGTGATAGCGGCAATGAGCATCTTGGAGCGAATCATGCAAGCACTTCCGAGAATCAAGGTGGTACTCCGGTGCATACATCTCATACAACCGTGGCTAGACCTCTCATGCCTACATTTTTGGATCAGCAAAGGGTTGCGGAGAATGAACCACAAGCTCGAGGTGAGACCTTTGATGATTATAGGAGAGAGTGGTTGGCACTAAGCGATGAATGCAAAGAAGCTTTGCTATGGACAGATTTCTATCAAGTGAAGTACCGGAATAGGGACCGACCTAGAGATGGAAGAGGCAACAACACAAACCCAGAATTGCAAAAGAAGTTGGGAAAGGTCAATATCACACCATTCAACGGCTCAGGGAAGATCACGGCACGGGCTTGGATACAAAAGTTGAACAACTACTTCACTTTGAGCCCTATGTTCGAAAAGGATGCCATACAGTTTGCTACACTCCACTTGGAAGGCGATGCTCTAGATTGGTGGTACAATGGCATGGTGACTCAAGGTCACAATCTCATCACTACATACTTGGAGTTCTCACAAAGGTTGATTGATAGATTTGATGAACCAAATCCGGAGCAATTCTTCAAAGAGTTGGCACAACTCAAATAGGAGTCATTGGATGCATACATTTCAGAATTTCAGAGGCTTGCCGTGTTGGTGTCGAGTGTCTCGGAGACACGATTGACATTTCTTTTCATTGAAGGACTTGAGGAGCCGGTTCGTGGATGGGTTAGGGCACTAGACCCACCATCATTGAGGGAAGCAATCAAGAGGGCTCAAGGAATGAAGTTTTCAACACCATCCAAAGCAAAGTTTCAAAGCAAACCATTTCAGAAGGATCCAAAGAAGAACCTTCCAAAGGATGGACCAAAGAAGCCCGCAATCGATTTCGAGACAAGCAACGAGCTACGGAGGACGAAGCTTTGCTTTACATGCAAGGAGCCATGGGAACCCGGTCATAGATGTCAAGGAAAGGGCAATGCATACTACATTGAAGTCTTTTCCGATGGAGATGAGGAGGTTCCTGACACTAGCTCGGAGGGAGAAAAGGAGGAACGACAAGTAGAGCTTCATGATACTCAAGGTACTAATGCTTTTCTTTCGGGTGTTCCAAAGCATTATCCTTTTAGGATTAGAGGTGTTGTGAAAGGGCAAAGGGTATCTTGCTTGGTTGATCGTGGGGCCATGCATAATTTCATTGATGAAGGCTTCATAGTTAAGAAGGGATTGCAAGTAGCAAAATTTCCAAGGTTTAGTGTTGTATTGGTGGATGGTTTCAAAATGAGTTGCACGAAGAAGATTTCTCATCTGAGAATTCAATTCGATGACTATACTTTTGAGGATGAGTTCTTTGTTGTTGGCATTGGAGAAACCGAAATTGTCTTGGGAATTCAATGGCTCAAATCACTGGGGAGATACATACAGAACTTCAACAAAATGGAGCTTGAGTTCACTTCGAATGGCAAGCAAATCATCTTGAAGGCAATCAATAACAGCACACCTATGAGTATGGCAGCCAAACGGATGGAGGTTCGGTTTGGATTGGAGGCAAGAGATGTTCAGTTGGAGCCACCTTTTGGATCTGCACTTGTAGGAGGACATGAAGCCAAGGAAGCGGACGTGATTGAGGAGCTAGAGGATGACATGAGAAGGTATGACAGCAGATCTGATTTTCTGATTCATAACAGTAGTCCTATTCCTTCATTCATAGCAGCCACTTCATATGAAGAGAATGAGGTAGAAGAATCTCCCAAGGTTGGCACTTGTGATTTGGGTGTGAAGCATAAGGAGGGTATTGAAGATTCAAGCCACAAGAAGTCTGAATTTGTTCATCATACCTTGGAGGATGTCAAGAGAACTCAAAACTTGTGTGACGGTTGGCTACAAAGAGCAAAGGAGGCTAAGATGTTGGCTGCCCAAGCAAAACAGCACTTGCAAGAGGTCAAGGAACGTTGTAACCAACTAGATCAAGCAAGGAGGCAAAGGGAGTCACACCTTCAATCTCTATTTCTTCCAAGGGAAGAATGTATAGTGGTGGAGCAAGCAAAGGATTCTCTTGAGGAGAGCAAGCAAGAAGAGTATGCAGATTTGGGTAGACAAACGGTAAGGTATGATTCAGAAAATTTTGTTTGTGTACCTGATTTGCATCATAAGATTCATAAGTTGCCTTTGTTTGAGAGCCCCTCGAAGGCTCAAGCCTTAGAGGAGGTTGGATTAGTAGAGCATACGCTTAGTGCATCAGCCACTAGTATCATGTCTTTACATGAAGAGGGAGTCATAAGTGACTCAGTTTGTGGTGATCCCTTGGTCATTCTTGGAGAAGATGAAGAGTTGGGTGGTGATGTGATGCAACCCTATCATCTTGTTGATCCTTTGGTAGTATTGGAGGCTGCTCTATTTTAGAGATTGATGATACATAGCATGGAGACACTTGCATTTGTTTGGCACACTTGGGATTTGCAGCTAGTTGATGAGTCTAGGTATGGAGACATTGCTTTGATTTGTGATTTTGAGGCACTAATGATTGCATTGCAGCTGGACTCTGGCATTGGGCTTGGGGGTGAGCATGATGGGATTGGTTTTCCATCCTTAGTTCATGAGGATCTACTCCCTACATTGTTAGGAGATTGCTGTTTTATTTCATGGTACATGGACTACCTATTGAGTTCTTGGAGGACAGCAACTGTTCGGGAGTTGGGAGGAGAGTTGGATCATCCCCTCATCATTGGAGAATGGCGTAGGGTTGATACTCCATCCTCCTATGTCATTGGAGGTACTATTTACATCCACATAGGTCTGATTTTCAGTCATGGGGTTGTTGTTCTGTTCTATACCAGCAACTTAGGAAGAGCTGCTACACACTTTCTTGCACCTATGTTGGGTATACTTCACATCCCTGGGAGAACTACAGGAGTTGGTGGATAGTTTGGTGTTGATAACAATTTGAGATGCTTCCATTTCCTCATGTTTGATGGATGTAGGGATGTGGTGATTTGGGATCCAGGCGGTGACAGACTTGACACTTGGGGTCTGGAGGAGTTGCTTCACAACTCTTGGAGCAGAGATGATTTTGGAGGATGGGGTCAGGTCGAGTTTGCGTGTGTATGGCTTTCGCCACCGGAGCTCACTTTGCATTGCATTCTTCACATTCTTCTTGGGAGGAGCAGCCACAGGTTGAGATTTTGTGTGGTCACAGGACATTTGGACGGATGGGACATACATGTCATTTGACACTATCTCACTTGTTGCATATTTTTCATTGCTTGAGAACAAGCAATTCTGAGAAGGGAGGACTGTAATGTCCCCATTTTCGGAGTGATCACCATCGAAGAGCTGAGGGACTTGTTTTCACGCTCAAGGGATTTTTGGAAGGTGAATGGAGAGTTGGAGATGCCTTGCTGTATTTTTCTGATGATATTGATGTGATCCTTTCATTTAATTGGAGCGAATCATCCTGAGGAGATTTGAGTGTGGAGACTTGTCATGTTGAGGAGGTTGTGCTAGGTGATGGATTTGCTAACATGTTCGATGTGGATGCCACCTTGATAAGTGATATTGTTTTGATCATATGTGTGCGCCAACTTTGAGGAGAACCTACTTGCATTATGGGTTGGGACAACCTTTGGAGGAGAAAATAAATAATAAAAATAAGATCTTGTCCTTGGGCGCTTGGAGGAAGATAGCTTGGAGAAGAAAAAGAAGACAAATTCAAATCTTTAATTTGAATTTCCTTGGCGCCCACCTTGTCAAGTGTTGGTCGGCCCTCTTGGAGGGAAAAAGATTATTCAAAATAAAAGAATATTTCTCCTAGGTTGGCTAGGAATGAAGAAGACAAATTGTGTCTAAATATAAGTTGGTTTTGTGGCATTGGCATCATTCATCATTCACTCATTCATTCATTCATTTGGAGTTTATCTCTTGGCATAAGGAGCTTATGACGAAAACCTTGAGTTTCCTAGGAGGAGTTGGATGAAACCCTAGCTCTTTCTTTTGGAGGATTTCGTGACAGGGGTTCACTTGCACTTCTTTGGTATTTTGGAAAGAAAAGGAGCAGATTGCAAATCAGATTTGGAGATCACTTGGAGGCTTCCTTTTTGGCGTGGATTGATCATCATTGACTAGGGTTTACCCTAGATTTGGAGCGCTACCCTTGGAGGAAGGTTGTTTGCATTTTTGAGGCGATTTGGAGGCATTTGTGCATAATTAGGGTTGCAGATTTGGAACAGCAGAAGTGCAGACCTGAATTTGCCATTGTTGAAGAAGATTCCTTTGGTGGAATTGTGTCATCTTGCTTAGGGTTTCAACCCTATTTGGAGTGCCATCATTGGAGGATCATTTTGAGTTGTTTTGTTGGCTTCCATGGCGACTTTGTTATCATTTCTTGGAGCAGCAAACAGAGCAGACCTGAGCGCACTAGTTTGGAACAGATTTCCTTGGAGCTTGAAGAGGCTAGAGTTAGGGTTTCATGCCCTAATTGGAGCAGCATCCATTGAAGGTCATTTGCCGTGATTTCGGAGGTCTATTTCAGTGTATTTTTTTTTTTGTGTTAACTCAAAGGTGTCCCCGAGACTCTGCCCAGCGACCCCCCTCGCCTTACCTTGGGCTTACAGATTGCCAAGTTGGGGTCCGGGAGGGGGCGAGCAGAGGCGAGACTAGTCCTCTAGGGATGAGCGCAACAGCCCACAAGCCATGCTCATCGGGTAAGCCCGGCGGGAATCGAACCCGAGCCTTGAGGGAGCAAACCCCGAGTCCAGGTCAACACACCACCGTGCGGGCTCAGTCTATTTCATTGTATTTTGGTATGTACAACCCTTAGGGTTAGGGCATAATGTTGCTGGGCATGTTTGTCATATTTGCCCAAGACGTTGGATGTATTTGAAGACTTGTTATATTCAGATTTTGTAGCAGCATTCTTCTGATTTTATTTTTGGTCAATTGTGGTCGGAAGTTGAAGTGGTTTAATTGCATATTTGGTTGTGTGAAATGCAATATATTATGGGTAATCATGTTTATGGCGATATTATAATGTTTTGAGATGTTTTATGGGCTGCCCTATGTGTTCATTGAAGTCTGATTTTAAGTTCAGAAAATTCAGAATTTAGGGTTTGAGCAGAAATCCAAAGTTTAATATTTTGGAAAGTCCGTAAATCCAAAATTGTCCAAAATATCCCATTTTGGTATATTACATTCTCCTTGATACAAGCAATTTGATCTCCATAGCACCAATCTAACACTCCTTGAGGCATAGGAATGGGGTCTTTGCAATGCTTGAACCATAATTGAAAAACTCGTGACTCACCAAAACTTGGCAACACAAATTTTACCTAGACTTGATGACTCGACAAAACTTAGCAACTTAAAAAAATACTTAAGTTACTTAAAAAACAAATTTCATGCAAAATATAGTTATACAAAGTATCAAATGAGTCTATAAAATGTTAGGGAAGCATTTTCTATTATATTGAAAAACAAAGAGTACAATATTGCATCATCATGCAAATAGAAAAGTCTATATACATATGTATTATGATGATTGAAAATCATCAACAAAAATTACATATCCATGTAAATTACAACAATTTACAATTTCCTCTTCCCTACACACATTCTAGTGATAGTTTGGGGCCTACTCCTTGCAATCGATTGCAACTCCACCCTCATGCTAAGGTTGTGTCTCCACCCTCGAACTAGAAGGCAATGACTCCTCTAGCTCCACATCATCATCTCCCATGATGTCATACAATCCAACAATTGTTGCTTATAGTGCACACTCTCTACTTCCCTCTCAAAATAAGCAATCTTGTCTTCTGTAAACATGGGGTGCCTCATCCTATAGAGTCAAGTTGCTATATGGATCAATCTCATCCAAGTCAATTTGCTCCTAAGCAGTTGTGTCCTTCACCTTTTATGTGCTTATAGTGCACACTCTCTACTTCCCTCTCAAAATAAGCAATCTTGTCTTCTGTAAACATGGGGTGCCTCATCCTATAGAGTCAAGTTGCTATATGGATCAATCTCATCCAAGTCAATTTGCTCCTAAGCAGTTGTGTCCTTCACCTTTTATGTGCTTATAGTGCACACTCTCTACTTCCCTCTCAAAATAAGCAATCTTGTCTTCTGTAAACATGGGGTGCCTCATCCTATAGAGTCAAGTTGCTATATGGATCAATCTCATCCAAGTCAATTTGCTCCTAAGCAGTTGTGTCCTTCACCTTTTATGTGCTAAGGTGAAGGTTGTATTGCACAAAGACAAGATCATTGAGGCATTTTTGTGTCAAATTGAGGCATTTTTGTGTCAAATTGTTGCATTTTTTTGTGTGAATGGCCTTAAACAAACACCAGTTGCACTCACATCTAGAACATTTTAAGATTGAGACAAAATGCGGAGAGCTAGTTTTTAAAGATTTGTGGTATTTTTGCCCCAATCTTCCCACCAAGTAGCTACAAAGAAGACATTCAAAAGTCTATAAGTAAGCAGTAATTGTTAGTTATAAGCTAAGATTTTGTCCTTTGTTGCCTGATTCTTGGGTGGTTCTCTCTCGAACAACTAGTGGTTAAGAAAAGAGCCTCCCCCTATCTACTTGTAATTCTACAACTTCCCAATTATCAAATCCCTCATCTCAACCTCAAGCATCATCCTCTCAATGCATGTCGAGAGGCCCTCCATAACCTCCCCATTCATATCCTTGAAGTTCTCTAAGAAAAATTTTGGGTTGAGGGTAGTATCCCTCTGCATGAATGGGTTGTGGTTGAGTTTATTTTTCCACTTTTGATCAAGGATCTCCCAAATGAGTTCAAATTTGGCTCTGTCTCCCCCATCGTAGTTTTGGATGGCCTCCTTGGCCCTGTCCATGGCATCATAAATGTAACCCATTGGGTTTTGCTCCCCATCCACCAAACACAAAACCCTGACCAAAGGCTCCAACACCTACAAACAAACTAAAGTTATAATTAAAATAAAGACTTTTAAAAGTTGAACAATATCTTGTAATTATAATTTACAAAAAGTGAAATTAAAGGATACAATTTAAATTTTAAATTGAAGTTTGAAGTTGCCTTGATGATCTGTGTATCTCTCTTCGCAAAGACATCATCAAAAAATGTCTTTGTGACCCTCACTCCATTAGCTTTCTTTGAATAAGATAAATCCAGTCATGCTTGGCTCACAAACATATGCTTCAAAGATGTTAATAGAGCACAAATGCTCTGCAAGGTGAGGAAGTTAGTTGAAAATTGTGTCACACCTGCTCACACAAGCTCTTCCCCTTGGTGTGATCTCTCATCAAGCTGAGAACCCAAGGGTGAGTGTGATGTATTTGACAACGTTCTTGACAATGAGCAATGCAAGGGGTTCAAAAAAAGTGTTGGGTGCCTTTCCTAAAGCAATTTCCCTACTACCACATATGCTATTGCATTATCAGTTACAACCTGCACCTGTAATGTCCCCAATCTGAATTTTTATGAAATATTTGATTCTTTTGTATTTTTTTGAATGTTGCAAACAAAACAACAAACTGGAAATTAAACAAGTGGCTGGAAATTCATGAATCAAACCCTCATATGCTAATATAAACCCTCAAATACATCACAACAGCAGATCTAGCATGTAGATGACCAATTTCAACAAATGTGCCGATTTATGAATGAACGGCAATATGAAACCCTAAAACAGTAATTATGTCCAGATCTAAATGGATGATTTATCAAACATGTGCAAGCTAAAACAATAATCAAATGACCAATGTAGATGCCAAACCCTGGCTGATTAGCAATAATGCAATCTTGTAAATCAAACTTACACTTCTAAATAGCAAATTCAAACCCTCATAATGCTGGTATTCATCCTCAAATGCAACATAAACAGCAGATCTGAATTGTATGTGTTAAATATATCAAATATGACTGCTGATTTATGACCAATTTCTTATGGACAATGATACTATCATTCACCAATATTTATATTAACCAAATATGAGAGTAGAATTGGATAATGAGTTGTTGGATAAGTTATGACAGCAACAATAAACATGGAAACACCAACATAGAAACCCCAGATCTGATTTTATTTATGACAGCCAATGTAATCAGCAATTATGCATGCAATAGCAGCAACAAACCCTCATAAATTACCCATATCAGGTCTGCAAATTTGACACAACAAGCTGAAATCTTCAATAAATCACCATAGCAACAACATATAAACTTGCAAACTTGGCCAAAAATGCTAATTTAATGATGAGGTACAATTTGCTTGCAAATATGAATCGAACAACCACAATCAATAAGCCCAAATGCGATCCTCGAGTAGAATCGCCTCAAAGAATGAGGGTTTTCGTCTCCAAATCCAATTATGGAAAACCAAGAGGGCTTTCATCCTCCGAATCTCCAACACCAAGGGTTTTCATCCTTGAATGCTTCAATCTCCAAAATGGAAGGAATAATGAAATAACAAAATCAGATGATTTGCGTTATGCCTTGACCTCTCTTTTATAGTTGCCTTTTTCAGACCCCCTATTTTATTTTAATTTTTATTTGAAATACTTTTCCCTCCAAGTATCTAAAAATATTTTTAAATTACATCCAAAATCCCTTTTTGAATTTTTAACACTTATTAAACATTACATAGGACCTATAATAATATTTAAGTTGCCCCTTTTGAAAATAAAGTCCCACTCAAAATATTATTAATTGTTTTAGTTCTGTAAAGGGGACATGATAGCACCACATTTTCAATGCCCACCTCTAACACGACCTCTTTGCAGTCTTTACCTTCTTTGAGGCATCTATAGACCTCAAAAACACAATCTCATCATTCAAAACCACTAGAAAGTTGATGAGGGTGCAGTTACTTCTATTTGTCCACCCATCTAGAAGTATGGTGCATCCATATTGGTACCACTACCTCCTTTGTTTTTCCAAGATTGTTTTTGCATTTGTGATTGTCTTCTGAATGGTTTTGCATTAGTGACTATCTTTTGAAGAAATGGCCCACTTATGTCATATGGAGTGGGTGTTCTATAGCCTTTCCCTACAATGTCAACACTGTGACCAAGTTCTCCCAATATGTGCTCTTCACCATGTTGAAAGGAAGCTGGTTGTAGAACCAAAAATTAACACAAGCCATGTCTACTTCCGCGTGCTTGTCCTTGTTCCACGTTGTACCTTCAAACAAAGGTTGTGATCCAGGTGTGTAGATGAATGGATGTGTTGTGAATTTGCAAACCACGACTGGAACCCACAATCTTTGTCATATCCACCTTTGTTCCTATGACATGTAAAGATTCATGGCTACTACTATGGCTGTGTTTGTCCTCGTCCTCTCCAATTTCTTTTGGTGTATCAATGCAAGGGCTGCTTTCATCTTTCATTCTACCTCTGGCTTGGCATCAGGACGCATTTTGAAGTTGTGGCCAGCAATATGTATGAGGTGGTATTTGAGGCAATTGATGCCTCCACTCATCCTCAGCTACAATAGTTGCAAATAACAATTCTTGCAATATATTTATATGTATATATACATATATATTATACTTTTGTCCTCTATTGTCCCCAAAGAATGGCCATCCCTGAAATGTGTCCCAGCATCCCTTGCCATCTCCATCCCAGAAACACCATGGAACATAGAAAATTATAGAATAATCTCAAATCAAGCCCACAAAGTTACATATTTTCTGACTTCTGTTTAGCAATTTAGGCTTTTGAGAATGTGTAGACTATAAAACAACAAGAAAATAAGATAGCAAGGTAACAAACCACAACAAGTGCCAAAATTCTGACCAAGGACTTGGTAAGTTACATTGTGCAGTTTTCAAAGAAAATTTCAGTTTATCACACTTTGGTTTCTTATTCAATGCCAACATGTCTCATTACAATCCATTCATAAGTACACCAATGACCATCAATGGAGAAGACTGGACAAAAAATTAGCACTGTTACATAATGATTATATCATTCATACTAGACAAATAAAAAACAAGTGAGCATGGAAATGTAACTTAAATGGATATGGAGTTGAAACATACCATAAATCCTGTGATATTTTGCAGAAATATAAGAGGAATCTGGCGTTGTGCACACAGTTCAATAAAATGAGCACCTTTTAGAGCAGACTCTGTAAATAAAATGCCATTATTTCCAATTATGCCTACAGGATGGCCGAAAATCCTTGCAAAACCTGTTACAAGGGTCTATCCAAAGACAGTTAGCAGCGTCTGTTTAAAATTGAAGATGAAGACATTTTTGTTAACAATTACCAGCCCAAAAGCATCTTAATCTTAGTTATGCATGTACATTCTTTGACATACCAAGTTGTAATCATGCTAATTTACTTTACTTACCGTGCCATATATCTTCTTAAATTCATCAAACTCACTTCCATCAACTATGCGAGCAATGATAGAACGAACATCAAATAACTGCTTATGATCTGCTGATACAATACCCCAAAGCTCTTTTTCATCATACAGTGGCTGCTGAACTTCAGATGAAAGACATGTCCCACCTTTCAATTCTTTATTTCCAGCCATATGCAAATTTCTCACTATTGTCCTCCCAATGGCAAGTCCATGCAGTTCATCTGGAGTCCATTTAACCAGCAGATTTTTCACACATGCAGTAAAAGTTATGAAATACTTGCCCTCACACAATAGCTAGCAAAGGTCTTACAATTATTACTTCTAAAACTTATATAATGGATAGCATTTTATTTTAAAATAGATAACATTTAGCCAAAAATGATGGAGCTGTACTAGGCATAAAAGAAGCTAAAAAATAGTATGCCTGCCATCAAATAAACCAGGAGCACTATAGGAAAAATAACTCATCGGATTTCAAAAGCATTCTGGCATTGAGGTAGGCAATGACATGTTTTAACTTAAAATACATCAATCAGCCACTCCATTGATCCAGATTCAAGTTTCACATATTGCTAAAAGAATGTGCAGACAGGATATAGTCATGAGAATAACACAAATGTGTGAGGTTTAAACTTGACTCAGAGAAAGCTATGACACCATTACATATGCCAAAGTCTATTCCTATGACCTTCCTTTCAAACATGCATAGAGCACTTGCACTGATAACTTCCTTTCATTGTCACAAGACTTGGACTCAGCAAGCCAAAATTTGAGTCGTACTCAGACTTGATGAAAAACTTGGCAATTTTTATTAAAATGTGATGTATAAAGAATTGTTTTAAACAGTGGTTTTTTTTTTTTTAATTTGTTTCTCTTCTTTTTTCCTGCCAGCCTTGACTAGATCCACTTAGACTTGTAATGTTTCATAACTATTATTCCTTTGCACTTGTGCTTTGCAGCAACTTAAAGGAATGTTATGCTATCCTGTTGCAGTATCCTTTTGGCTCTCATTATATTTCTAGTAAAGAAGGTGAGGAACTCGATGTAACAACCAAGAAGTTCCTTCCAAACATTGATAGTCTGCCACAAGGTTAAATGAGCACGCTTGGTTGTTATTCATGCTCCTTGGTTAAATATTTTCAATTGAGGCATGCGGCAAGCAAGCTGAGCATCATGACTTCTGAGACCTACACCATTTTGCACAGACTTATAACCATCACAAAACTTTCACAAGAAACCCCATTAGCACAATCTAACGTGTATAAATAAAATGACTCACTGACAACTTCAAAATCCACACTGCCATCACTCCAAGTCTGCATGGTGACTCGAACTAGCACCTCTTAGCTCCCACATTACTACAATGGTGTCAATAATAAACTGGTTCATGCCCAAAGGCAAGGGAGCCTGACCAACACTGCTGTTTCAAATTTCCCAAACAAATAATTTTCATCTCTCTATATTAACTCTCCATACACATTAAGACCGTGCATTACAAACAAGCACAAGGCCCAAATAAATATATATCAAGGCATGCTCCTATTTGTATCAGTACTGTCAGTCATCATTATAGAAAGAATTTTGATGAAAACAACATTGGACCGTTATTAACATCTACAAGACAGACTCTTGTTGTCTGTGTAAGCTACTTCCCCTCTGCATATTTTACAGTGTTTCTCTGAGTTTCCAAGACAAAGGGATGCAGGGATGGGTTTCCAGGGTCAGCAAAAAATTTCCAAAATTTTGGGGACAGCAGGGGGACGGCGAGGGCGTGGCTATATAATAATATATTTTAATAAAAAAATATATAGGTTAAAAAACAAAAAGGAGATACAAATAACTTAAACTAAACATTGAATGATGCCAAGGCCCAATTCAAATTGTTGAATCATGATTCATACATCAAAATGACAAAATGTAATAATAATAATTAATATTTGAATATCAATGATCGTTCATGAATCATCATACATCATGCTCATTGTAGCTGAAAATCGGAATCCATTTCAAATTGAAATATTCAAGTTATAAGTTGAAAGTTCAAAGTACCAAGTAGAGTCTCATTATATACAAGTGACAAGCATCAAAATGACAAAATTAAATTGCAAACAATGATATCTATAGCTTGAGCAAAAAGCTCAAAAATCAAAATCATCAGCAGCAGCAATTGCATATGTAGGAAACTCCTCATCACTGGAACTGTATTTCCTCCAATCCCATTTGCACATCATGGTCATCATCAAGTTGTCATGGCTCCTCAAGCTCTACATCCGGCCTTTGTGCTGGGCTCTGCCTACACTCAGGTGTCTTGCAATCAATTAGATGCAAGGCACTATGCACTACAACAAGCTTTTCCGCTCTCACAAAGGTAAGTCTATTCCTCTTTAGAAAGTGGATAAAGCTATATATGGACCAGTTCCTCTCAGCAGCAAAGGAACTAGAAACCTGTGAGAGAAGACGAATGGCAAGTGTGCGCCATGGTCCTAGAGGTCCATAGATTGTCCACCAACTTAATGGCTTGGCCTGTGCCAAAATGTGTCTGTCAATCCTTGTCGAAGTCTTGTAACCATCTAGTTCCATGAACTTAATTCACTATACTTTGATCAATGAAGCTTCCTCTAATCTATACATTTTTTTGAAGGCTTTCATGAGGCCATTCCTCACCTCGTGATCATTAATAGAAAGAATTCTACCAACTCTTTCCACATACCATTTTGGATTTAAAGCATATGCAGCCATGTGTAGAGAGGTGTTCAACTTCTCCCACCTTTTCTAGATGATGGGATGAATATGCTCATTGTACAACTCTAGGGTGGGGTCTTTCACACAAATGGCAGCTTTCATTTGGCCAAGCATCCTATCAATGCACTCATATATCTCCCCAAGACTAGGACTATCAAATCCCCAAATTTGATGACAGTGAAAACGGGTTGTACAAAAGATGTTATGTATCTCACATTTGACTAAAAAGTATCACTAATCACAATCTCCTTCACCCACCCTCTTCCCCTCCTCAATCTTTGATTCCATCCACATGTTCCAATCTTGTGTCATAACCATAAGTTGCAATCATAGTTGCAAAACTCGCGAAAAACTCGCGAGTACTCCCGAGTCAAATCCTGAGCCGAGTGACACACCCAATAACTCACCGTCAAGTTTTTGTAACAACTCACAATGTTTTTTCCTCATAAGTCACCAAAACCCTACGATTTTTCCATAAAAATTCACCCAGATGAATAGAGAGCTTTTCTTAAGCTAAAGTTAAAAACTTTAGTCAAATTGCATTTTTGCATTTCATGGAACGGACGGCACAGCAAACATAGAATTGGCGATTGGTAAATCAATTTTTTTCCTTTCATTTCTGCAAATATATATATAAGCATCATGTTGAAGAAAGTGGAGAAAAACCCAACTCAACACTACCTAACCCAAGAAAGCTTCGAACAAGGCAACTAAACACTAGTTTAAATACACGGGGAAGACATATTTGAATAAAACCTTCCCCATACTAAAAGTAATTAAGTGCATGAGAAAGGTGTAAATCATTTGCACATTATTCTAGTCGACACATTGTCATTTTTAATTGCGTGTACAATAAAGTGAAAACCTTATTCTGTATTGAAAATATTGTTAATTCTTCATTTAGGAAGAGTGAAGCTTAGGCCTTGCAAATTGGCCAAGTGGTCATCAACTATTTTTGAGAAATTGTTGTTCCATAGAATCATTGCCCAACCTTAAGCAAATAATATAAAATTTAAATTATCTTGTGTACTACAAATTTAAAATTTTTATTTTAAAAAGAAAATAATACAAAAAATTTAAAATTGCCTATGTATTAGTAAGAGTTGAATTAATCTTTAGAGTTTTCTTGTGTAAAGGCCTTAAAACTGCTGCATAATTGATTACCATGTCTTGTGTGAAACTTGAAGTTCATATGTATTCAGAGGTTGAACTCGTTTTTTGGTCTATGATATGTATTAAACTATAATTTTGATTTATATATGAAGGAAATTAGTAATACATTCTACAAATTCAGAAATATGTGTGTTTTTGAAGAATATTTTTAAAAATTTATGTATTTTTAAATGTTTGATAAATTTGCAGAGTTATTGCCAAGTTTTTCCCCGAGTTTTTGCCCAGTCCGAGTTCTTCAACTATGGTTGCAATGGCTCTTGCAACTCAAGCATCCTCTCTAGTAGAATGAAATAGGAAGCAAATCGAGTCTCAACTGGTTTGAGGAATTCTTTTTTCGCAAAGGTTCAAAACAATTCCAATGAAGTGTGGTGGTTGCAAATAAACATTTGCACCTCCCTTGCATCCCCCACCACCTGTTTCACCCACCCTATCTTTCCAATGTCTTTGAGCACATTGTTCATAGCATGCACACAACAAAGGGTCCAATAGATGTGCTTATATGTAGATTGAATCAACATATCTGCTGCCCTACAAACATTTGTTGCATCAGTAATCACTTGCACTACATTTTGAGGGCCAACCTCCTCAATGGCCTCTCTCAAGATTTGAAACTGAAACTCAACATCTTTGTGTTTTCCTAAGGAATCAATTGCTCGTAAGTAAGGTCCATCAATGCATGAAACTATAATGTTGATGAGTGGACGGTGTCTAATATTTGTCCACCCATCCATGATTATGTTGTAGCCAGTGTCACCCATTTGGCCTTCCTCTCCATCACCAAGTTAACCTTGGAATAACTTTTTTCCAAGAGAATGGTTCTCGATCTAGTCTCGCTAGGCCCCACATAACCAAGACCAGCTTTGCTTACCTTCTCAAGCATTTCTTTGTACAAAGGAGATCGAGCAACATAGAAAGGAATGTCATTGCCAAAGTAGAAATTGGCAATGGCCTCATCTGTAGCCTCCCTTCCTTGCACATTGAATATATCTATGATTGGGTTCGGTGAGGATGAACCTATGGCTTTGTATTTCCCCCTTAATGCCACTGCACTTACCCCAAATGACAGATATGAAGGTGGTATACCTAAATCTCCTAGTGTAAGAAACTGATGGTGTAGTGATTTCCTTTGTAAATAATTTGATCATCTAAACCCTCATTTCAAGTGTGAGCTTCCCACAACCCCCAACTCCTTTGCCAGGGATATGCAAAAAGTGTGCATTGGTCCTCATTATGCTGCCATTCCAAGAACAATAAGGGCAAATGTTGCATTTCCATTTTCAACTTCCGCATGAATAAGGTGCTTTATTTGTGTCCATTATTGTTGCAAACTGTTGTAAAGGATTTTTCTTGCTAAATGGCCCTTTGGAAAATTGTGACAACTCTAAAGGGCAATCAGAGTTTAATACACTCGCAGCCACAGTCGAACTTTCTATGGTTCTACTTGGGGTTTCTGTTTGGCTGCCTAATTCCTTATCAATTTCATTCTCCAAATCAAAATCAGCATTAACACTGAACGTATCCATCTCCACTGAGGAAATTTGAACCCTGATGCAATATAAAAGAATGTTTTAAGTCAAGTTTTAAGTTTTAAACTTCTAACAGGAAGGTAAAATAAAAAATAGAGTAAATACAACCATGCAACTGCAATTATCCTTAAAATAATTATATATATGACTGGGAGACTATTTCAAATACATGAGTTTGCAGGTCACATAGTTGTAGATACTTCTAAAAATAGGAATTTATTGAAAAAAAAATTGAAATATGAATTTCTGAAATCTATAACCAAGTATAAAATCAACACATTTTTGTTCTAGAGGAATCTCAATATAGAGCGTGCGCCACAAAGTTCGTTGAATTTCTTTGTAGAAAGTAAAAACTGATGCATTTTTCCAAACTGAAAACAATAAGTTTAAGCAGAAATACGAATGTGGGAGACTGAAACATGTGCTTAAGTTGCTTTTGTCTTTTTAATCAAAAAATCTGCAGTATTGAGAATATACATACACAGCAATATTTTAAATAACAGAATACAGAACGATGTGTCTACCTGCAAATCGCGATTTGTTGCCCAGTTTTTGTAGCAGAAGTCAAATGAAATCAAATGAATTACTTTGTTTCAGTGGAATTCAGGTTAGGGTTTATTGCATCACTAAGAGTTGCATTTTTTTCAACCTTTGACCGGCACTTTTTTGTTTTCCACGAGGGACCACAGGGTGTCCTCGAGACATCTGTGCATTCCCAATCGAAGAGATGTTCCTAAGGGACATTCTCTTTATAGAGGGGGCATCCCTAAGACATCCCCGTTTCAAAACAATACACGAGGGGCATTTTGTTCCTGTCCCTGAGACGTTCTAATAGGTGGGTGTGGCAAAAATCCGGGGGGGACACATCCCCGGGGACCACTAATTTTACATTTCTTTCATCCGTGGTGCATTACTTACATACCATCCTAGACTGTGCATCTATGATTTATGATGTGCATTTATAAGACAAGATTAAAGACCAACCATAAGCCTGACGCCTGTCTAATAATTTATTTTGTCAATTGAGAAATTTTTATGCTTATATGGAATCCCAATGGCTACAAAGTTCATCCATTTCCATTGTCACTAAAGCAATTTCATCAAACACTTCCATGTTGCCAAAAATCTAGCAGACGACAAGATCAAGTAGTACAAGATCATGTCTTCACATGAATCTTAGGTTGTTCTAAGAGAACTTATAATGGTCATAGGTGAAGAGTATAGCTTTCATGGTCTTCTTACACCCCTACAAAACTCATCATTTGGACCTTGTTTTTTCATGTTTTGTTAAGATGTTTGTCGATGTGTTAAGGTGTAGGAGCCAAAATATCATTGCTTTCTCGTTTCTAAATGTTGTATCCCTGGTCCACAAGAAAAATTGTGTGTCATCGTGATAGTTTTGTCCTCGTTAATTTTATATGCAGTAGCGATAAATGAATATTTCAGCTATCTGCAAATGAGGATGAAGCACCCTAGAAATATCATGTGCATCCTTCAAAGTGATGAACATGAGCAAGCCGCTTGACAGGGTAAGTTTTAAGTAGCATAAATCTAGTAATCGTATGATCGAATGGCACTTTAATGACAAGTCGCATCAGGGTGGTGACCAAAAAGTGTTGGGAGTGTCAGTAGCATATAAACCATGCAATGGAAGGGCAGACAAATGGTGTAAACCAGCAATCTCCACACTTGAGAAGAGGTGAAATGGCAAGAATAACTTATCCATGCAACCAAGGCATTCATGTTGGCAATGAGCAATAAATCGTGTGACAAGTTTGCTTCATAACGCCAACAATCAACGAACCGCATGACAAGGGAAACGAACACTAACAGAATAAATAAATACGTGCAATTAGGGTTAATTTGTCACCTAAACACAATGTAATCATGCAACTAAGGTTTTCATGATGGCAAAGAGGTTATAATTGCACGATCTAGGTATTCAAAGTGGTGTCAATCAGCCATTTGGGTGACGAGAGAAAATGCAAGCTAAGTGAATATAAACGCGTGATCAAGAAAAAAATGGGTGGCAATTATTAGTTAATCATGCAATTGAGGCATTAAGGATGGCATTGACGACTAAATCACATGACCAGGGAAGAATGTACAAGCTTAACATTGAAATCACGCCCATTGTGTGTTGTCAACTAGTTTCAAATTGAATCGAGTGTCAACAAGGTTTCCAATTTTTAAAGGTGTTCCAAACAAGCAATTATTTTCCTCTTGCAACAACTTGCCAAGTGCATATGATGACAAGGTATGCTCTTTTATTATCACCCTGTTTCATGCATGCACCAACAGCCCAACATCACGAACAATGGACTTCTCATCTTTACAACATTATGTCTTTGATTGGCAAAGCAAGGTGAACAAAGTCAAAGTTGGTAGGTGTTGATGTGTTTTCCTTGCACATGCAAACTCAAAATAAAATACTAAGTATTCTATCCTCTCTTGAACAAAGTCTCTCGAATGCTAAACAATGTGATCAATCGAGACAACTCCAAGGTTCCTTATTTGTGTTTTGCTATGGATAGACTCAGTAGTTGATGTGATCATGCTGGTAATCACAAAGGGACTTACGCTAAATATGCTCCTTACTCCACTAAATACATTACTTCTTCCTTATGAAATGGAACTTCTTCTAATTGGCTACAAAAAGAAAATGCAAAAGACAAGGGTTGAGAAAGCTAATTTAAGGACAATGAAGTGATGGACAATGCTTTGATAGACAAATTCCTTCCAACCGATCTTCGCTTCGCCATGAGAGCAACAACTACACGAAACTAGTGCAATCTTCAAAGGAAATGTGAAGGATTTTCAAATTGCAAACATGCATCCAAATACCCACAGCTGGCGCAACTTGAATGAACATCCACAATTGAACTATTGCAACATGAGGTTCAGGCTAACTTTGCATTGCAAATCACCATCGGCAATCCACAAAAAGTATGAACTGAGGAATTCATCAATATCTTCACATTTATTCATCAAATCAATGAACTGTATCTAAAATCTATCTACCTTGCTTTGAGTCATCTTCAAGAAATTGGAAACCATGCTACCATCCCAAAACAACACAAGTTTCACCAAGCTTCAATGAGAATGTATTTATTTTGGTAGTATCTTTACAACAATTTGCCAATGCTTCAAGAGCTTCTACTCTAACATTTTACCTCCTAAGAACTAATGATATTTCTAATGTATATCCTTACAAATGAGAGAAGTGAGCTTTATATAGAACTCAAGAATTACAATGAATGGCCAAGAGCTTCTACTCTAACATTTTACCTCCTAAGAACTAATGATATTTCTAATGTATATCCTTACAAATGAGAGGAGAGCTTTATATAGAGCTCAAGAATTACAATGAATGGCCAGGATTGATTTGCAAATCAATGGCCGAGATTGAGACAACGCAAGGTAGTTACAACAACTTGCCATTTTTAGAATGTGAGAGAGGCAATGAAGGCACGTTTCCCAATGTGATAAGCTTGAAGTGGAATCTTTGAAGCATCTTCCACATGGGCGTCCTCTTTGGCCTCTTATCTGTTGTAGGTACATTGAATTTGGGCTGATGATGTGGCGAACTGTGAGTGGCTTGATGATGTGCACCTGCCACCTCAACAACTTGCAAACTGGTTTGATTTTCCTCATGTTCACACTGCTCGAAATATTTCCCAAATTATGGACTTTTTGAAGTAGCCTTTTGATTTTGGATTTTCAACTCTGGAACTTTGCATCTTTCAAACTTGCAAATTTGGGAATTTTGTCGAATTTCCTCTTGTTGTCTTATCATTTTCGTATTTTTGAATGTAATTCATGAATTACTTGATGCTCATGCTCATTTCTCATCTCATGTTGTTCTGGCGCAGGATTGAACTCTAGATGGTGCAAGAGGTAAAAGATGTTTTGTGCGCAACTTCTTGGAGTAGATTGCATATGATGGATGTAGATGGCTCATGGAATAGATAACTCTGGAGCTTGAAGATGCAAACGAATTCCTGGAAATGGAGTTCTGGATGAATGTTCCTCTCATGATGCTGGATTCTTGAACATGCAGATGGAATAATCTTCTGGATGCTTGGATGATGGCGAACTTGATGATGCTTCGATAAAGTGTAGCATTCTTCTCTCATTTTGATGACGACGCCTTCTTTGATGAAATCGTGATCTTCATCTTCATCTTCGTTTTCCTTCAACATCCACGCTCCTTGAACATGTATCATCAACCTACAAGTAAAAATTCCTCAAGTTAAGTACATCAACATGATACATGATATAAAGGAATTTCCACTACTAAATTCACCTTCCTCACGAATGTGGGACAAATAAAACAATTTCCATATATTCATCAGACAATTCGCAATTTAAGCCAACCTACTCAATTACGCATAGTGATTTTGTTTTTTCTATGAAAATTTTCAAAAAGTGGAAAATGTTTGGGTCAATGGAATATGCGCCCTTCTAGGGCACATAATACAAGCTCCAGAACATTTTCCCATTTTGCAAATTTGACACTTAGAAGTTTTCTTGTTCTCCCCTCCAAGTTTTTCTTCTTTTTTTGGTGAATTCTCCCTCAATTTCAATGATCTTACATTCAATTTTGCATTTGTAATGAGTGAAATTGTCTCTTCTACAAGGGCGTCTATTGCAAGCTAAAGGGAAATTTCCGACCTTGTGGTCAACCTTCAATACTTAGGCAAATTTCATAAACTTCCATCCAGAGCGCATAATGCAAGCTAAAGAGAAATTTGCGCTCTTTTACTTAGCATTTTTTCTTTTTCAAATCTCAAAATCTCTTCTTGTGGCGATTTCTCTGTGAAGTTTGAATGCTTTTAGATTATCTTTTGTCTTGAGCGCATATTGCATGGTAAAGAGAAATTTGTGCTCTCACTCCTTGAAGAACTCTTCAACTTGCATTTGATTGAATCCTTGGCACTCACTAAAACTTTCAACTCAAAGTTTGAACTTGAACTTATTGATACTTGTGCAAATTTCATCATCATTGTCTAGAGCGCAAAATGCAAGCTAAAGGGAAATTTGCGCTTTGGAAGGCTTCAATTTTAACTTAGGCATTTCAAAATTCATCCTCATTCTCCCACTTTCTCAAGCAATTCGCCATATTTTCACTTGTGTTCTTAGGAATTTGACTTAGGAAGACAACCCTTCATCATTTTAATCTCTCAATCTTCAATCTACCTTAGAGGCATTGTACATGTCCATGAGAATGTTCCAAGGGCGCATAATGCATGCTCAAGAGCATTATGCACTCTTGCACTTAGAAAATTTTCAAACTTACATCTCTTCAACTCCACTCGCTTGCATTTCTTATCTCTTGGCATTACGTTTTCAAAGTCTTTGGATAGCTATAAGAAATTTCCAAGGTTGTTAACTTACATTAGATTGAAGGGCGGATATTGCATAGTAAAGAGAAATTTGCGCCCTTACTTGATCACTAATTAGTCAAATTTTCCCTAGGGCGCAAAATCCTTAGGCCAGAGCACTATGCGCCTAACCTTTTTTTACTTAGCTTCTTTTCAACACTCCTCCCTTAGGCGTTTTCATTGTCACATTTCAATTCCTTCATACTTTTCATTTTCATTTGTCGAACTTTAACTTATCATCAAATTGCACTTCAAACCTCCTAATGGCGACCTTGGGTAGTCTTGGGCAGAAATTCCATGCTCTAGAACATTTTGCACCCTTTCTTTGGTCATGACTTAGTCAAATTTCTTACCCTTTGGACTTCAAACTTCTTCACTTTTTCTCCCTTTGCTAGACATCATCTTCAAATGTCTCTAAGTCCTTCCTCCTCTTGGCGAATTCCATTTGATACTTAGCATTTTATCATCTTGGATCAAACCTCTTTCCTAGGGCGCATAATGCATGCTCCAGAGCATTATGCGCTCTTGCCTTTTGATGAACATTAAACTTATCTTTGATCAACACTTTGAACATGGCCTCAAATAGTCCTTATAAACTCCTCAAGGCAAGCTCTGATTTCTCACATTTGACAAGTTTCATAGTGCAAACCTTCGGCGCAAATTGCATGAGGCAGAACAATTTCGGATTTCCTTATTTCCAACTCACCCCCTAGCTGAGGCACAAAATGCAAGGGGCAGAACATTTTCCCCATTTTGCATCCACCATACTTAGTCAATTCTTGGAGTTGTGTCCAATTCAATCTTTCTTTCCTTGGCAAATGATGTTGGAAACCCTTTGCTTGAGCAATTGAAACACTTCCTATTCTTCTCCTCAGGGCGCATAATGTAGTTGTGAGAGCATTTTCCCCCTTTTGGCATTCTACAATGACCTTCACTTGAACTTTCAAAACAAGGTTGAACTTCTCAAGATGTTTCATACTTAGCCAAATTTCCTTGTTACAAGCTCCTAGAGCGGATATTGCATGTAGTAGAACATTTTGCGCCCTCCTCATTTAAACCTCGTCTTTGATCAACATCAAGCTTTCACTCCACACTTTTCAAGGCAAACTTTGATTTTCAACAAACTCCACATTACACAAGTTTTTTTCCCTGAGAACATGGGGCACATATTGCATGTGGAGGTGAATTTCCCACTCATCCTGGGCACAAATTGTTCATAGGCATGGATTTTCCGCCCAAGGTCCAAGAGTTAAACTTTTTGACTTAGCCATTTTTTTTTCAGTATCTAGGGTGGAAGTATATTTAAAAATATTTAAATATTTTGAAATATACTTCTAGGATGTTTGAGATAGGTCCCGGATCCATGGGATTTAACATACAGATTCTAGATTTTTGAGGATCCACCAGATTTCAAACTTAGTCAATTTCAGGATCTTAGAACATCAGATTTCAGGATATCAGACTTAGTCAATTTCAGTGTCTCAGGGACTGACTTCAGTGTTCTCAATTGCACCTTGTTTGAGGGATGACCTTCCTAATTTCTCATTTGCAAGGAGATTAACTCACTTGACTTGTTTTTGGTGAGGCTCACTTCCTCAGTTTGTGGAGGAGACTTGATTGACTACTTGATACTACCCAAGACTCATGACATGAAGCTTGACCTAACACCTAACGACGACATGAAGCAAAAAAAAAGGGGGGGCCCATTTGCAATGGGGCGATGTGTGATTACGTCACAACAGTAGGGAGGTTTGCAATTGGAATTTCAATATGATATAGCTGGCAAGATTACCACTCATCTTTGTCATTAGTGAGGATTCATGGTGCTTGGAGGGTTAGTATTCACGGGGGGGATTTGCTAATTTCAAAGCTAAGAAATGCATCAGAATCACAGAGGCTAGTTATGCACAATTTTGCTATTTTTAGCAATGTCTATTTTAGTCATGCTCTATTTCCAAATGAAGAGAATAGAATAGAATAGAGGAATTTTAACATCCACGAAGCCAAAGATAGCCTATGGGACAACAAACCCTGCCATTTTATCTTTCTGATTAGTAGACCTTTTGCAAATAAGCTTGTTTATGAGCTCCCCCATTTTCCCAACCTTCTCCTTTTCGAATAAATCCTATAATGAAGCAATTACTAATGTATCTGCATATTTGACTCGAATGTCTCTATAGGCTTCATAATCTAGAATAAAGTGCTTTTCTGATTCAACTAGCCTAGCCACGCAAAAGATACAAACTCTTTCTTCCCATTCTTCTTTAGGCCTCTTCCATCTACCGGTTTCACATCAAAGATGATGTGAGGCAATTCTCAATTGTACTATAAGAATCTTCACTCTCCATAGGATATTCGCCCCTATGCATGCTTTTTGTTGATGATTGTAGGTGGGGTTATACTCATCAAGGTAATATTTCCTCTTTCTCCCTAACGGCTTTTCCCACATAGCCTTGCGAAATTTGTCCATAACAAAAGCCTTTGTTTCTTTGTTATTATTAGGTCACACATTTAGATGGATGCCCCATTTGTTCATCCACTTGAAGTTTTGTTTCATCCAAGATTTCTTTCTCTCGCTCAAGACTTCTTTGATGATAGCCTTAGGCCACCTATGTGCCTCCATTTGCTCTATTTTTTAAGATAACTTAGGAGACGCACCATGGCAATAGCCTCCATAGGGAAGTTGCATGTTTCAGCTAGAAGAATCTTATATGGTATTGAAGCTTTGAGTTTGAATTGGCTTGTGATCATGCATTTTTTAATCCTCTCTATTTACTTCCATTTTACCTCTGAAGTGCTGCTAGCCCATAATTCACCTCCATAAAGCACCACTAGAATGACTAAAGCCCGAAAAAGAATCCACATAGTTTTCCAGTCCCATAACTCCACCTCCCTACTATTTTGCAATGCATAGAGCATTCTCCACCCTCCCAAAGTTCTTTTCCTTCTGCAAGTAACCCAACTAAGCTTGTTGTTGAAGTCAATCCCAAGATACTTGTACTCTGTTACTTCCTCTAGAATATTCCCTAGAGATGAAAGCCTATTTTGGGTCTCTTTATTTGTTTTATTATTTGATTTGTTTTATTGTATACTTTCCCCTCATTTTTTCGCAGTTTTAAGTGTTTGCATTTTAAAACACCAATTTTTGAGGATAATTGTTCTTTTTTTTTTTTAAATTTAGCATTTGGGAAAGTCCCTAGCCCAACTGCACCATATAACTATACATAACATAAAAGTAATACGACCTTTGATTCAAAACAAATATGAAATACCTTACAAGAAACCTCCATAAGAGATTACAAAAACCTTCAACCACCAAGGATGAGAACTAGTAAACAAAACATAACACCCTACACCATGCAAAGCAAAACCCAACAACCAAAACAAGAAGACAAGCAAAAAACAAACCCCACACTACCAGTAACACCAACAAATACATTATCCCCCAGACAAATACCATAACTTAATCATAGTGGCCATTAGAAGTCATCTTCCATTGTTCTACAACTCTAGCATACACTCGATTACCAAACGCCGACACCACCTCAAGTAAGGATGCAAAATCTCTTGATGCTAATACCATGCACTTTGATCCTATTAATTATTGATAACCTCCACACTGCCCTAGTCAACATATCATTTTCCGAAGACATTGTGAAGCATTGTTATCATATGCAGCATAGTCATACACAAGTCCTGACAAAACTCTTCTAGCATTCTATACCCAAAAGTTGGCGCCTTCTCTTGCTTAACACATAATGTGGCTCCCTTGAGAACAAGTCACCTCCCACTCCACCATCTTCTTCTTTAACTTTGACCAACAAAGCAAAAATAGAAGCCCTAATATCTACATCCATGACCGCCTTAGCTAGGCTCTCCTGAAATTCCTCAAGTATCATAACACCAATCCTAAAACCCCTATTATCAACCAAGCCCTCTTTACATAAGATAGCATTAACCAATTGCATATTGGCCTCTTCATCACAATAAAAGATCCTTTTAAATCAATGATTTGAGACCAGACCCTGTATAAGCTGATCCCTAGACCAGTCTCCCTTCACTATGCTAAGGAAATAAACAAAGCTGCCCTACAATGCAATACCGACACCTATCACCTAGACCATACACAAAACTCCATTTGCACAATGTAGAGGTTGTTATGGTAAAATCTTGATGTATTAACAATAGAGACAAAGGCTCTATATAAAGAATTACAATACATATGTTTCTAAAAGAAACTATAGCTAACAAAGCAACAGAAATAGAAACAATCTAAACTAATAAGATTACAATATTGACCATTAAATAAACTATGTAAATATTATTTTAATACCCTCCCTTAATGGTCAATCTAACAATTACACCAAGGTGCCCCCTAAATTTGACAAACTTATCCAAGCCCAAAGACTTGGTGAGTATATCTGCAATCTGCTCCTTAGTTGGAACATACTGCAACATCACTGATCCATCTTCGACAAGCTGGCGGATGAAATGACAATGAAGTTCAACATACTTGGTCCGTTCATGGAAGACTAGATTTTTGGCAAGTTTCAGCACCCCTTGATTGTCACAGTACAAGGGGGAAGGCCCTGCTTGAGACATTTGCATGTTAGAAAGTATCCTTCGAAGCCAAACTGCCTCACAAGCTGCTTTAACAGTTCCCCGATATTCAGCTTCAGTAGAGGAAAGAGCCACTGTCTGCTACTTCTTGCTGGTCCATGTAACTGCACCTATACCCAAGCTAAAAACATACTCAGAAGTAGACTTCCTGTCATCAACAAAACTTGCCCAATATGAGTCTATAAAGTCAATCAGCTTAGGATCTTTGCACCTGCCATACAGAATGCCAAAGTTAGAAGTGCCTTTCACATATCTCAGCACATGCTTCGCTGCAACCCAATGTTCAGCTTTAGGGGCTGTCATGAAGCGAGAGATGTAGCTCACAACAAAACTGAGGTTAGGTCTAGTGGCAATGAGATAAATGAGGTTGCCCACTAGTTGCCTGAATGCTGATTCATTCTCCATAGGTGAATCTGAGTTGGCTTATAGTTTCAGCCCTTTCTCCATAGGTGTAGATGCAGGTTTGCAATCATTCATTCGGAACTTATCAAGTAGACTTTGGGCATACTTGGACTAAGAGATAAAGATGCTACCATATGTCTGCCAAACCTCTACACCTAGACAATAATGCAGAAGTCCCAAATCTGTCATGTCAAATGATTGACTTAGATTATGTTCGATCTCCTCAATCAAATGTTTCGAGCTACCAGTAATGATCAGGTCATCAACATAGACAACAAGAAAAAGAATATCATCACTAGAATGTTTGACATACAGATTAGAATCAGAAGGACTCCTCTGAAAACCATGATCAACTAGGTACTTATCAATTTTCATGTACCATGCCCGAGGAGCCTGTTTAAGGCCATAGAGTGCTTTCACCGGTCTACATACCTGGTGTTCTTTACCAACAACCTTGAAACCACGGGGTTGCGTCATATATACTTCTTCCTATAACTCACCATTGAGGAATGCACTCTTGACGTCCATTTGATGGACTTTCCATCCAAACTGGGCTGCAATAGCGAGGACAAGCCAAATGGTACTCATTTTGGCTGTGGGAGCAAAAGTCTCCTCATAATCAATGCCCTCTGTTTGTGAGAACCCTTTGGCTACTAATCGAACCTTACACTTATCAAGAGTTCCGTCAGCCTTATACTTAACTTTATACACCCATTTGTAGCCAATGGGCTTCTTCCCAGGTGGAAGATCGGAGAGGACCCAAGTGTTGTTCTTCAGAAGACTATGATGTTCAGCTTCCATTGCTTGTTCCCACTCAGGTATGCCTTTAGCCTCTGAATATGTCTGAGGCTCAGAGATGCTGTGAATGTTGGCCATAAGAGCAAAATTAACTGTATTCTGCTAATTGCTCTTTTTCCGAACAGATCTACCCTCAATTAATTCATCATCATGAAGATCACCTATGGTCTTAGCCCACCATTTAGGTCGGAGAGTAGAAGTACCAACATCTAAAGCAGGAGGAACATCACCTGTGGTGGTTGGAACAAAGTCATCTAGATGAGGATCCAAATTGTCCTAAGGAGGGATGGGCGGTGCAACATTATGCCGAGGTGCCTCCACAACTGCAGAATCCCTCCCATCAGGTGGTGCTAGGGGAAGGCGAACACCCAAATCAGAAGCCTTCAGAGGCTGATCCTCAAGGCTCACAATAGGAGAAGACAGATAAAAGGGCCCACTAACTTCATCAACCACAACATCACGACTGAAGATGAGACGATCTGTATCAACATCAATCAGCCTATATGCCTTATGATTATCACTGTAACTAGTGAACATGAGTTTCTGGCTCTTGGAATCTAACTTGGTGTGTTTGGCATTTGGAATCCACATATGAGCAGTAGAGCCGAAGACTTTTAGGTGGTTGACCTTAGGCTTGCGTCCAGACCAGGCTTCTTCAGGAGTCATCTTCTTAACATAAGTAGAAGACCAGTTCAGAAGATAAATTGCAGTGTAAACTGCTTCAACCCAGAACTTCTTAGGGACATTTCTATGCTCCAGCATAGAACGAGCCATTTCAGTAATGGTGTGATTCCGATGCTCGACGACACGATTCTGCTGAGAGGTATAGGGTGTGGTAAGTTGGCGCTTAATGCCATGTGCAGCACAGAAACTAGAGACGTCATAAGAACAAAAGTCCCCTTCATTATCAAACCTAAGAGTGACTATCTAAGACCCTGACTCTTTCTCAACTAAGGCCTTAAACTGTTGAAATATACTGAACACCTCTGATTTGTTTTTAAGAAAATGCACCCACATTCTTCTACTAAAATCATCAACAAATAACAGAAAATACCTAGACCCAGTAACTGAAGGAGTGTGCATTGGTCCACATACATCAGCGTGAACCAACTGTAATACCTTGGAAGCTCTCCATGTGTCACCATCTGAGAATGGAGTCCGATGCTGCTTTCCAGCCTAACAAGCTCCGCAAACTCCATGATTCTGAATCTAAATTTCAGGTAGACTACCAACCAGACCCTCCCTAGATAACTGAGAAAGATAATGCACATTCAGGTGTCCATAATGTCGATGCCAGAGGTTGCTAATGGAAGTACTTCTGGCTGCCATGGCGTGCTTTTGAGAATCACCTGAATCAACAAGTCTATAAAGACCATGATCCTCAAGTCTCTTAGCAACTGTAGTGCGAGTCTCTCTATCAACAATGTTGCATGTATGCAAACTGAAAACAATATCTAGCTGAGGAGTGGCACATAATCTGCCTAACTGATAGCAGATTCAGCTCCATGCCATGTAGAAAGTATACATTGAGAAATATTAAAATTTCTCCCTCCAGATTGAATCTGTACGTTGCCCTTTTCGACAACAGTATACTCTTTGCCTCCTCCAAAGATAACAGAATCTTTGAATGGCGTGTACTCAGTGAACCAATCTCGACGACGAGTGAAATGCCGAGATGCACCTGAATCAATATACTAGGCAGAGGCTTTAACATGATCTGCTGGTTTCTTGGCCATAAAGGCATAGAAAGCAGACTCCTTCTACTCAATGTGCTCTGCAACATGGGCTTTAGGTTTAGGCTCTCCTTGCTTGGACTGTTCAACAGCCAAGCATTTCCTACAATCTTTCTTCATGTGACCATACTTGTGGCAATAATTGCACTGAATATTCTTCTTCTTGGAGGTGTCTTGGGATTGAGTTGACTGGTTTGCTGAAAGGGCTGACTTTTGCCCTTATTCTTCTAAAATGCCTTGGCACTAAATGCCTGTTCCGTGGAGGATGAACTAGCAGTGCTTCCAAACTGCTGTTTCCAATAATTTTGTTGCAGAAGTTTGTTGCACAGATCAGGAAACTTCAGGTCAACATTCGTTGATGTAATGTTGAGCATCTCGATAAAGTGTTCATATGATTTGGGTAGACTCTTCAGAGTTATGACCACCATATCTTCCTCCATTTTCCGACCAATAGCCTCTAGTTGATCACGGATATCCTTGATCTTTGTCAAGTGCTCCTGCAGAGTTGTCTTCTCATCCATCATGATGGAGAACATGTTCTTCAGAAAGAACACTCTGCTCTTGTCAGATGCTTCATAAAGGTCTTTCAAAAGATCCCAGATTTCTTTAGCAGTTTTGCCAGACGGCACCTGAGGCAGCTGATCATTAGTAACTGAAAGTTTGATAAGCATTACGGCTTCCCGATTGCACTCATCAAATTTGTCTTGGTCCTTTTTGGCTGTTGCAAGGCGAGATTCTGTACCTAGAACGATTTTATCAAGGCAACGATATTCAAATATCGTCATCATGCATTGCTTCCACGTGTTGTAGTTGTGGCCATTAAACTTCTAGTTGTTTTCCAACAAAATGTTGGTCAAAGACACCATCACAAATACAAAGGTGGGCTGAAGGGGCTGGATATTGGGTCTCTGGTCGCCAATGTAACCACAGCTGAGTGATTAGGGTTGAGCGCCTGAGCACCAGCACGGGGGCCTAGGCCTCAAGGTGACCAGGGGCTGGATTGTTGGAGTGCTTGGTCTGGCCGTTGGTTCTTGGTGACCACGAGCCAAGGTGCTGTGACCACGGGCTAAGAGCAAGTGTCAAGTGATTTCAGCGATGGGCCTGACCGCTGCTTGCAGAGCAAACAAACTGCGA
Source organism: Cunninghamia lanceolata (assembly GCA_027924645.1). Classification (NCBI taxonomy): domain Eukaryota; kingdom Viridiplantae; phylum Streptophyta; class Pinopsida; order Cupressales; family Cupressaceae; genus Cunninghamia; species Cunninghamia lanceolata. The sequence continues at coordinate 696,023 of BSBN01001465.1, read as the reverse complement.
CCAAATACATGCAAATAGCGACAGCGACCACAAACTGTGACGAAACCCTGCAACACATCGCCGATGAAGCCGAAGGAGAGACGACGACCACCAAAGTTTGAACTAACAACGCCCAAACAACGACCATAAGGAATATGAGCTCCGACAAAACCTGGAATGGAAACCGCCAAGTTTTCAAGGAAACCTGGAATGGAAACTGCTGAAGAAAACCCTGACATAGCAAAACAAACTGCCACAAAACCGGTGCTGAAGAACCCTAAACGACAACCAAAAGTTATAACCAGCGACCAAACAATGATTGAAACCGCCGAATTCAAACACTAAAACCGCCGACGGAAATTATTTAACCTGCTGAACATGAAACCGACAACCAAAGCCGAAGCCAAGTAGTTGCAGACCACTGGTTCAGAGGACTGAGGAGTTGTACGACCGTTCGTACGATACAAGATTTTTCACAGAGCACCATAAAATTTTTGAAAAAAAATTCAAAAAGTGTGTTCCCACTCTGATACCATGTTATGGTAAAATCTTGATGTATTAACAATAGAGACAAAAGCTCTATATAAAGAATTACAATACAGATGTTTCTAAAAGAAACTAAAGCTAACAAAGCAACAGAAATAGAAACAATCTAAACTAATAAGATTACAATATTGATCATTAAATAAACTATGTAAATAGTGGGCGGTTGGGTGGGAGTCTTGCCACCTCTTCATAGGTGGCAAGGCCGAGTCGGCACAAGATGCATTGATTAGTTATTAGGGTGGTTCGACAGCACGAGGGGAAGTGACGTTAGACTGTCATTCCTTCGCGTGGTATGGGTGGCGTGAGCTGGAAGTTTTCCCTGCAGGGTGTCGAGAAGCTTCGAAGGGTCTATAGATTTTCAGTCGATGATGACAGAGCCTGCATTCCATTTTCTCCTTCTCATTATGTTCGATGCCGTCACATTTCGTTGTCATAGTATCTGCGGAGGCCATTCGTTGTGGGGGTATGGACACTCCCGTTAGACTCACCAGCAAGAAAAGGCAGATGGCCTTCATTGGGGCTATTACCGATTTAAGGCTGCAAAGAATGCTTCGACGCGCTGACGAGTTGATGGTGGGAGCGGTGAAAGTGATCCTGGGAAAAGCCTTTCTGGTTAACAATGAAAGGTATAGGGTAGATACAAACATATCTTCCCGAGTACTCGCAATGCTCCTCGAGCTGGGAACAGACAAAGCGGAGGCAGGGGCTATAATGAGAGGGATTTTTAACCCTGAGCATCTTGGGGATTTGGATTTTTTGTTGCAGGTGGCCAGTCCCGGCGTAGGTATCCCCCGTCCCCAGGACTGGGGTCTTCTGGCAGATCCTGGTGAAGTCATTAAGATCTTTCCTTTCATCTTGGATACTAGAGGCTTTGACCTAGTGCTACTGAAAGACCAGGCGGCGCTTGCAGTCAACTTCATCAGAAAATCCCTTGGCTTGTCGGCGACAAATGGTATGGATTGGGTTGATCACTTCAGTTTGAAATTGTCTGAGATATTCCAGTAGTGGGTCCTGATCTCCTCGCTTCGTTTTGTATAGAAGAAGCAAGGATATTATAGCTATAGTTAGTTTAATGTCTGTAGAATGGGCATAGTATAGACCCTGTGTGGTCTTAGAAATTGTCTCCTTATCAAGGTAGTCAGAAAAGGATGTATGTAATAGTCCTCTCGGTCAACCATGGAAGGGCTGTGAAAATTGTAACTTTTTGTTTGACTTTAATATAACTCTCGATTACAAACCAAAAAAAAAAAAAAACTATGTAAATATTATTTTAATAGAGGAAAGCCACTCAAAGCACCATATATAACAACACCTCACATCATTATTAATAAGCACTTCACATAAATTCTCCTATGTACCAATCTCATGCGAAACTCTTTCATACAAATGATTACGCCTCAATCCTTCCAATCTCTATATGTCCCATTATGACTATCAATCCCCATAAATCCTTAAAACAAGCAATCCTTTTCAATTATGGCAGCTAAATTCACCCAATCATTAATATCCTTTCTATTAATGAAAAATCTTGAAGCTCTACTCCTTGGTTGGCCAAGAAGTCAGCCACCTAATTTTGATTCCTATAGGAATGAGCTATCATAAAAATGGAAAATTTCAAGCTCCACTCTAGTGCTTCTAACATTGCATTCAATTTCCAATTCAAACAAAACCCTTTCAGCATCGCGTTAACCACTATCTATGAATCCCCTTCCACTTCAATACTACGATACCCTGCCACATAAGTGGCCTTGAGGCTAGCAACAAATACTATCCATTCTGCATAATTATTAGTTTTCTCCACCAAGAAAATGGAACCTCCTAAAACTAAATCACCCTTATTTTCTTACAGCACATACCCCACACCAGCTCTCCCTGGATTTCCTTTGGAAGCCCCATCAAAATTCAACTTCACCTCCCCTTTAGGACCCTGCCAATACACATCCTTCCTAGACTTAACTTTACCTATACACCCTTGAACCGAAGGGGATAATTAATTATTATTTTAAATCCCTAAAATCTTTAACCTTTGTAACCTATAAATAAATGCTTTGAGAACATAAACTCAGAATGATAGTCAAAGCTACGCTTATTCTGCTAGAGTTATTGAACCTACATTTGTAGTTCTATATATTGAACTGAAAGTGGATTTTTAACATCAACCTTTATATTGAGGTTATCTGTCTACCTAGATTTTGGCTTTGTATGCAACTTAACTGTTAATTCTTGGAATCAAGTGCCATCTATGTATTGTTATTTCTAATTATCATATATAGTGAAATGCTGGTCTTTGTTTTTAGCCAGTGGGAAGCTGTTGATGTTGTGTTTAGATTAACCGTTCTGTCCATAAAATCTATAAAATCTCACTTGCAAGACAGGTTGTTATCAGTCTGGTGCTTGTATCCAAAAAACATAGGAAAGTAATCATTTCATTAAAGCAAAACTCCCAAGAAGATATTGTATAGTGTTAATATTTGTATGTCTTGTCTATAGTTTGGTGTCTAGGGTCGGTTTAGCTTAGTGTTCAGGTTTACTTTAGATTTCAAAGAGCTTCCGCTCATAATTTGAAGAGAGGCTTATCCTCACACACTGTTCCATTTTGGGTTCTCTTGCAAAAGACAAATTAAAATGCCAACAGGTCTATAGCTAGTCTACTTTAGAAATGTTCTAGGAGTGACTTCTAATTTCTATTAAGGTTTAGAAATTATTTAGCTGAACTAAATTGTTAGCTGCACACTGCCTTGCTTTCTGTGTGCTTCCTATAATTTTTAATTCATTAGATCAATCACTTGAAGACATTAATAGTCCTTTTGTATGTCCTTTTTGAACATTTCATATGGAATAAACAAAGACTGCTTGAAAATAGTTTTAGTAGAATGTTTAAACACAAGGAGGCAAAGATAACTGTGAAAACCATCCTTTCTCAATGGCTATCTGAAGGACATTAATCCTCTTGAATGCATTGTTAAGCATATGTCTGAAAATCGGAGACATACAAAAAATGGGCTACTTCAAAGCTCCAATTATAGCAAAAATCAGAATAGATGTCAAAACTAAAAACAGCAGTTAAAAAGAAGATAAGCTGGAGTGAAATCAACCTTTCACATAGCAAGAACCATGATCTAAACGCATACGGTTACACTAATTGCCAATAGGGAAGCGGGAAGCTAAAATATTATAAATCAATTTTTCAGTAGTGTGTATCCTGAAAGTTAAAATTCTCCAATAAGCTTTGAGCATAAACAATCAGGAATTCTGAACTCATTTCTTTTTTCAATACAGTTAATCAGTCTTAAGATTCTGAGCTTACAACTGACAACCAGAAAAGCAGGAATCCCAGGCTTGTTTTAGAGCAAATTGTAATCAGAATTGATACTCAGGGTTACAAATTAGACATTTTGTATGGAATTGGAATCTTTAAGACAAAAAACTATCCCCATGAAAAATGCTTGCTGGAAACAGAGAAAAGCTCAAAATATGTTGGTAATCACTAATCTTCCAACCAATAACTTAAATTTCCCAAAACATAAAACTATACTCATGCAGGGACAGAAGTTTGACTTCATGAATAACATGTATTAAACTCAAACGTACATACATACAGGTCAGCATTGTAGACTGATACAGAAGAGTGATAAAATTAAAATTACCATTGGCGTAATGATCAGAGACTCCAGAGGTCTTACAATGCACCAATGCACCACCTAAATCCTCTGCAGAAACTTCTTCTCCAGTTGCAGCCTAGCACAAATTATACTACTTAGGATTAATCTAAAGATGTACAAATTCAAAAGAAATACCCCGTCATGAGATGCTTTCTATATAGCATTAATTCTCAATGTAAACAGCAAATAATATGAATATATTGTACATTTAAACAGTACCTTGACAAGTGGAGGTCCAGCTAAGAAAATAGTGCCATTGCCTTTAACAATCACACTTTCATCTGCCATTGCAGGAATATAAGCTCCTCCAGCAGTGCAAGAACCTAATACCAAAGCAATCTGTGGAATTCCTGCATTTGACATCTGTGCCTGATTGTAAAATATTCTTCCAAAATTATCTTTGTCTGGAAAAACATCTGCCTGTCTTGGAAGATTAGCACCGCCACTGTCAACAAGATATATGCATGGTAAATTGCACTCTGCAGCAATTTCTTGGGCCCGAAGATGCTTCTTAACAGTTATAGGATAATAAGTCCCACCCTTAACAGTAGGGTCATTGGCTACAAACATAGACAACCGTCCATTAACTGGCCCTATGCCTGTGATAATCCCTCCAGAAGGTAAAGGCTCGTCATACAACTCATGTCCTGCAAGCTTTATTTTGCCATTGCATTAAAAATAGGATTCTTTTGATTAATGCTTGATTTTCAAATGATAGGAAGCATTATACTGAAATTGGAAAAATGACCAAACAAATTGACAAAATGGCAGATACTTTTGTTGGTCCTAGTGTTTTTTGCATGACAAATCTCAGTTCTGGTATAATTCAGCATAGGCACACCTATAAGACAACTGAAAGCATAAAAGGAATGATTGCCACTCAAATCATACTTTCTACCTTAAAAGATAGCCTATTCACAAACCATTTAACATGTAGAATGTATATCATAGCTGTTGCATCCTTCAAACTGTATGCTCAAGTTTTAATAAGAACTACGTAAGCATCCAATAAAATTCAAAGAATAAAAATAAAAGCAATTAACAAATGGCAGCTTTTCTTCTTGCTCCATATACCTTCTACATGTAAAGCAAGAATGTGGACAATTGACTTGTCTGATCTTTTGTTCTACAATAGCTCAAGATAGACACGCCTATAAGATGAGCACTCAAACCACAAAAAGGAATGAATGCCACTAATATCATACTTTCTGCCTTATACAAAGTCTTCTTGAACTTCCAGTCTAATTTTACTCAGCTTTTCTTTCTTTATTCAGATAAATCATAAAACAATGAAGGCTAAAAATAATATTTATGTGCCTTGATGAAGATATTAACAGAAACAACCACACAAGACACAAAAGAAATCAAATCAATATTCTAATGAGAATATCTTATAATTATTTCCTCAATGAGATTACGTAATTATTAATTCCTCCTCGTAAATACCTCCACATTATAAATTCTACCTTCTGCACTTGGCCTAGAACACTAGAGAATCCTAGTTCACATGTACAGTTCACTAGTTGCGTCTCAGACTGAATGAGCTGCCATTGCAAATATAAAGTGCACCAACTACACATAAGTTACACTAATTAAGGTGTCTAATGCATGACCAGTTATGTCAGCATTTTAACTTGTCTCTTTCAAGACAAAGTTCAGACCAAAACAGTTTGTGAGGTAAAACCTCTCTTCAATTGTAAGGGGAAGCTCCCTCAGATCTAAAACTACCCTAGACACTAAGCTATAGACAAAATATACAGTTATAAACACTACGCAATATTTCTTCAAAGGGCTTTGCATAGATTAAATAAATAACAATATGTTTGTCTTTTTGTCTCAAGTATGAGCACAAGACTAGTAACAGCTCTCGTCTCACAAGCAAGATTTTCAATTATTATAAATGAAACCAACTAATCCAAATGCACAAATGACTAATACCAGCAATTTGATGCAAACAAGATTTGAAAGGAATAACTTAGATCAGCAACATACGAATTCAAGAACTAAATAGCTAGCTTGCAATGCAAAGTTGTAACCTAGGTAGGCAGATATTGGCAATACAAAGCTTGACTTTATATAATCCACTTTTGATTCAGTTCATGAAATTACAAATACAATAAATCAGACACAGATGACAAATGAAACGATATTTCAACAACATAAGCATAGCATCAACTATCATTAAGAATGTCTTGTGCTCAAAGCACTTATCATAGGTTACAAGATGGCCAGTTTTTGGGACTTGAGATCATCATTATTTTATCCAAAAAATCAATGTTTTAAAGCACAAATGCTTAAAGTTCCTGAGAAGCAGGAAAGAAAGAACTTTAAAGCAAGCAGTAATCTAAACAAACAATAAACAAAAACTAACTTAAAACAACCTAAAAATAGGCCTTCACTGTCTATTCAAAAATAGAACCACCAGATTAGTAACTACTAAATAGATGTGGCCAAATATAGCAATTTGACGCATGAATGCCCTCCGAGATTTTTATACAACTCGTCGCTCTGAAACATGGCAAATACACTGAAGAACTTTTTAACTTTAATCGCCATGAGACTTCACCAAACCTTCTAGTGATTTGAATTTCATATCATCCATAGAAACAAAACCAAAGTGTTCCAAAGTCCAAACCCTAGTTTCCATTGCTGACAAAATCACTCTAAAACCCTAAATGTTGGTTCTTGCCTCAGAACTTGATGCCATCAAAAAAGGTGGAGACAAGCATAAAAATTAGTTAAGCATGATTGTAACAAAACTTGGGAAACAGAGACCAAACCCTAGGGAAATGAGGACCAAAACCTAGTGTTGCAGGGGCATCCAAGCAAAGAGGACGATGCACAGGGAACTAGCACACACAAGGGCCAACAAGAAGAGGAGAAAGGTGGCACAAAATGCATGTATAAACAAACCAAGGGTCATCAAGCTAGCCATTAGAAGACTGGCGGCATATTTGAATCAAGGCATTTAAAGCAGAAAGTTGGGTAGATAATTTGAAGTGGGAGCCATTTGCATTCAATGTATTGGATGCAATCTTGGTGCCCAAAGGAAATTGTATAAATTTGAGGATGATAGAGTAAGGACTTTTTGGCTAGATCCAAAATAATGAGAGTCAACCTGTGTCTAAGTTCCCAAACCAGGATCATTGTAAATTGATGTAAACCATTGTTCTAAAATTAATAAGAAATATGTGTTGTTACTATGAATTGTTTCTCCCCTCCATTTGCTTTCGTTGTGTATTTTGTGGCTGCAAGGCTTAGGCATCCCTACATTGGGATCCTAAAGGCCTCATCTACATCACCTAAGATTTTACCTCCATCTCTGCTTATGAAAAACCAACCCTAAGCAGCTGAAAAGAAACTCGGGAACAACAAACCTTAGGGAGTTAAATCAATAAATCTGCATCCAAAAATCAAAAACCCTAGATGACTCAAATGTGCTCTACAGATCAATCAAAACCCTAGTCTCTAAAACATCACAAATATCACAAAATTTGTACTGAACATGCCCTTCTTCTTGGCCAGCTTGACTGTTCCATCTGTTGATATACAGTTGATAACAAGGGTAAAGTGAAAGTGCATAGCCTACCATCATGCATAATTATAGAAATGTTGTTTATATGTGACTGAAACGTTGTCTTCTGCCACCTATGGTGTCTGGAAACCCTACTAATTGACCAAACCCTTGCAATGTTTTACATATGTCATGTTTGTTGCCTTACGAAGTTGGAAACTTTGCTGATTGCAGAAGCCCTTCACAGACAGGCACACCTTTTTTGTCATTTAAATTTTTAATCGAGTCAAAACTATCCTCACACACACACAGGCACCTATTTCATCCCTCCATGACACATGGCTGTTGTTTTAACATAGTTAAACACATCTTCCGTGTATTGATGTCACTTAATAATAACACGATGCACTCAGGCCACCCTACATGACATCTTAGCCACTTATCTGACTTAACACTTAGGCACTTCTTTCGTTCCTTCTTGTCACTTCAATGTGATGTCAATGTCTAGACACCTGATTTGCTAAGTGTTCTGGCTTAAATCATCAGTCAACTATCCAGGGTGCCTATTTTCTCCACTTATATCACTTAATCATGATAATCAAGCTCAGGTACACACTTCAGGTATATCTGCCACTAAAAGCACAGCCAAGCACCTAATTTGCTCATACCTACCACTTATCTGACTTCTCATTCCTCTGCTAGGTGCACTTTATGCTCACTATTGTCTCTTAAGTTTGTCTTAACCTGCTCAACAACTACTGGGTGCTTACTAAAGACTCGTAGGTGTTTGTTTTTCTTGCTCATGTTCTCCTAGGCATGCCTTTCTTGGAGTTGTGTCACTTAAAAACTTGAATAAATGGTCTGAGGTGCGCACTTGAGGCTTTCAGCCACTTACTCGAGCCCAAACAAAGAAGGCTGTTATCCAGACCCATGTATCGAAAAAGAGAGACTTTGCAAAGCAAAAGCCGAGGTGATGCATGCTATGGATAACAAACGTCGCCACTCAAATGCAAATGCAAGTATGGTAACAAATCAAATCAAATGATTGCAAGGCAGCTACTTCAAACCACCATACCATTTTAAGTAGTGGATTTATTGCAAATTATTCCCAAGCCTAGAAATGCTATAACTAATACTATACATAAGAGGGATGAGATTATGTGTGCTACCACCCATTTAGAATATGGAAATAATGAAGACCCAATAATTGAAGCTCCTTGGTCGAGAGTTTAGATAATTGATCCCATGTTTCTTACAGTGAATTTGGGAAGGAAACCGGCAAAGGTATTATGGAGATTCTAGAGAACCTAACAAATACAATTGTTATAGCAAGTCTAGTATGAATGTACTTCTAGAGGATACTTGATAAAGTGTGAGTAAGCCAACTATTTGGCCGCCAATTTTACAATTGGTAGGAGCAAATCAACAAGGAATATAAGTGCTTGGAGTCCTCATGGGGCAAAAAGTAATTATTAGTAGCATTTCTACTTAACTTCATTGTCATCTCATTATGCAAGAAGGCGTACAATGCATTGTTGGGTCGGGGTTGGTTCGTAGCAGCCAAAGCTGACCACGATTGGAAAAAGAATGTAATCTCCATTGAAAACAAAGACCATAAATATATAATTGATCTAAAGAATCAAGCAATGAGTGAGGAAGTAGCTTCCTCAGATTCATCCGATTCTAACTCCAGAGAAGAGTGGACAAAGAAGCATGATTAGGATCCCTTAGAGTCGAATGCTGAAAGAATCTTGGAATTGTAGTTGCGTTTGAAAGATGGAACAAGTTCCCTCAGTGATTTGTTCCATTGGCAAATGGAGTACTATGAAGTATTTCTGTCAAATTGCAATTTTATTGAAGCCAAAAAAATTAATGAAAATGAAAATGAACTACAAGATGCCAAGAGGCAAATGAAGAAACCATTTAAAGTTGAGGAAACTTGGGAGAACGATTCTAAAAAGTTGAACAGTTCATGTGTCTAAAGGCATACATGGTTCAAAGTTAAAAGTTTATTCTCAAAGCCCAAAAGCTATTGATTACATAGGCCTGGTGGATATGTCCAAAATAAACTCGATGGGTGATGATATGAGTTAAAATATTCAAGTTATTGAAAGTTTTGATCTCAAGCCCATTAATACATGTTGTGCTAAAGAATGTTATAAAAGACCCCATCCATATTGTGTAAGCAACAAGCAACAAAAAATGTGAACCAGCTACAATGGGTACCACAAGATAAAAACAAAGGGAAAATTATTTTGCAATGGGTTGAGAAAAAGGAAATATATGACCTTGCCATACAACAGTCTACTTCCCACATACTTCACATTGAAAACAAAAATCAACATACTCCTAAAGCCAATTATACCATACAGTGTGAAGTAGAATTGGTGACAAGGTATTCTAATCGAGTTGTACAGTCCTCTCTTAATCCTTCCTCCACTATACAACCTTCACAAGCTAGGAATATGTTTTCAGACCACAACATACAACCCCTTATGGATACATACTCAGTTGTACATCAGTCTTATGTCATCATACATCAACCATTCATTGTAGCCACTATAGTACGACCTAATTTTCATAATGCTTCTTTTGTTGTACACCCATTTTTTCACCCAACATCCTTCACCATACGACGCCCAAGGTTGGTTAGTTCTAATGTACAAACTACTATAGTTACTACCCTTCCTTCAACCACCATACAGTCTGAATCTTATACTATGGAATCATAAGGGTCATTTGTTGCCACTCTGCACTACTTTAGTTCTATCGTATGCCTTTGGTGCCTTCTATACGACTTGCTCCACAAAACCTCACCAAATGATTTCCTCCCTTGTCTAACTCCACCATACTCTATTGTCAATATTATGTTTTACAATCAAAAAAATTTGTTGTTGTTGTACGCCCTGCAACAATGCACCACAAAAGAGCAGCCAAATACTACATGATCTTCTACAATAAATTCTGCCTGATCTTGGATTCTGATTTTTGCAATGTTGGGTCGGAGCTTAATGCACTGATGACAAGTAGAATACATTGTAGCTTGGTGAACTAGGGAGATTCAATACCATCTCTACACCAAGAAATGTCAAATGCATTGTTTTTAAGGAATGCAAGCCATTACAGCAGGAAGGTGATCAGACTAAAGGCAAATCCGTGGCATGTGGGAGACATGGGCAATGTTTTGATGATGGGCATATATTGAAAATGCTAGGGTGATCTTTGCAAGCTCACCAAGTTTCACAACTATAACAAGCCACATAATCTTTGTCGTACACCATCATCCAATTAAGGCACACCATCAATTTTTAGTCATAAAATCTAGGTACAAGGATTGACTTATGAAGCATTTTCGACATCAACAATACATTCAAATTTGGCAACTTATTTGTATGGTCCAACATTATTCATTTAGTTGTGTGGCCACTGGCAAGTCCATTCTCCTTATTGTGCCCGACATTCTAGATGCAATGATGCTCAAGGTGCACTTAATAAGCTGTCCTTTCTACTTCGGCTAAAGAGCCCACTGCAGAATTCAAGTTGAATATGCTTCCGCATTCCAAGACTCTGTCAATAATTCGTTCTGGACTGTCCGAGTTATGATTCGAAACATCAGCAATTAGAACGTTCCTCCTCTTCATTACCACCAAAAGTTTGGAAAATTTTCCCTGATATTATATTATCTATATTATTTTTGTTCTCTACTTATCAGCTAGGAATCTAACTTTTCTTTTTTGGAGGGATGATGTAGTTAGCATAAAATGACTTTGGCATATTTTGCTAACATGTTTGTACCCGATTATATATTAACTATTTTTGGGCTTGTGGGTAGTTGTTAGAAGTTAGTTGTCAATGGTTGTCGACGGTTGTGTTTTGTTTAGCAACTGTTGGGCACTTTAAATATGCTTCTTGTAGACAGGGAAGGCAGTCTGATTTTGATAGATACACCCTAGTCTAAATTTTGTACAAGCACTACCCTGAATGAATAAAGCAATCAATGATATTAGTTTAAAATATCTTGGTTTGTTCTATTATATTTTGTTTACACTACAATAGATAGTGTCGTTATTTGGTAGTAACTAGTAACTTACGTTTTTAAGGGTTTTTAGCATTTTTTTTCTTAAAAGTTACCTTCTTATTTTTAAGCACCAAATGGAGTGGGAGACTCTAGTCTTAAAAAGGGGACATCCCCTCCAAGTCCCAAAGTCCCCAAGACATCTAGGACATTGGGTACGTCACCCGAACCCATGGGGACACATACCCTTGGAACACTAGTTTCAGATTAAAACCATAAAATAGATATCAAGCATGTTCCAACAAGTCATGAATGTAAAATTCTCTTCCAAGATTTTTACTCTAACCACAAATTTTCTGTTTTCTACCATATTGACATTTCGTCAAACATTTTTCATTTGGCACATAAAACTGAAATTTCTGAGTGTGTTTGTTGTGGGCAGCTTGTTTGATAAGTTTGATATTATTCCACTCACAAATGTATCACAGAGCATAGAGGAAATGCAAAGACAATTTGACAAACAGTTTGTTGCACTATAATATCAATGATAGCTGAATACAATAACCCAAGTTTGTTGCTTGTAAATCAGATATTACTGAGCTAAATAGATGTTCAATGAAACCTTTATACATACCAAATTAAGATGCTAAAACAGATTACAAAGAAACTCCAGCTTGGGTGGCCAGCTTGAGCAATGTTTCATATGGTATTTGTGTCTTTTAAAGAACCCACGCCTCCTCTAAACCTCATGTCCCACCACTTTTCAGAGCTGCGACTCCTTAAACCCCCAAATAAGCATTGGCGCCTTCAAGAAATACTCCCACACACCCTCTTGATACTCATGCCTTTCATCTAAGAAGAAGCGACTCCCTTAGATATTAGATGTAGCCTCTAGAAATGATGCAGCTGCTTGGACTGGGGCTGCGGCTAGATGCTAGGAGTTTTAACTCCTTCAATAGCTTCATCCAATAAAATATGTCCCACCTCTTTTCAGAGCTGTGACTCCTTAAAACCCCCAAATAAGCATTGGCGCCTCCAAGAAATACTCCCACGCACCCTCTTGATAGTCACGCCTTTCATCTAAGAAGAGGCGACTCCCTTAGATATTAGATGTAGCCTCTAGAAATGCTACAGCTGCTTGGACTGGGGCTGCGGCTAGATATTAGGAGTTTTAACTCCTTCAATAGCTTCATCCAATAAAATATGTTGCTGGAAAATGCCTAGGGTATACACCCTCCAAAAATTCCACAGAAACTATGAATGATTCTTCAACAATAGCTTCCGAATTTGTATTTGTAAACAAATCTCACAAATTTGGCAATGAAATCCTCTAGGAAGCAACACACCCAAACCTGTATAAAGATCTAACTTCGCACACCAATCTTCAACTTCAAATCTTCAGCACAAGCGTGAAATCTAAATGACTTCACATGCAAATTGACTAGGGAAGATCTTTCGCTTCCAAAATCAATATCCCCAAGGGTTTTCGCCCTAGGGTTTTGTGGAACAAAGCTCCAGCTCTCAAAGAGACTACAAAATATTAAAATGGCAAGAAGTAAAATGAGTCTCCAACCTCCTTTTATAATTTCCCTTGGAACTTTCCCAAAGGTATAATTTAAAATTACTTTTTAATAAACCTTCAGTACAATATAAAGTGACTTCATAATATTTTGCTTTTGGCTCCTACTAAGTCACTTTTGATAACCCTTTTAATTAAATAAAAGTTGTCTGTAAAATTATAATTTGAGAAAACTTAATTTAATTAAATGAATTATTCCCTCTCTGAAACTCTGAATTAGCCTACGGAAACACAATAGGCTAAATGGCCATCTCCAACGCCTAGGCCGAAGAAGGTGATGAGCACTTAGTTATACTAAGAGAGGGGGGGGGGGGCGGCTGAATTAGTATATAATAAAACTTTTCTTTCTCTACTTTAATCAATTGCAATAAAACATTCAAGTAAGATCTAGCAATTTAGAGCACAGAGACAACACACGATTTTACGTGGAAACCTTTGCGGAAGAAAACCATGGCAAAATATTGCTTATAAGTTATATATTACATTGATCTTCTTCTTCTTCTTCTAGGCTCCCACCTACTTTACATACAAATCTTTTTATAGTGAGCACCAACCCACAAGAGACACCAATCCCCACTTACAGAATTTTATAGGCACCAACCTATTGGAGACACCAATCCCCACCATTGAGCACCAACTCAGCAAAGATAGGCTTCAACCTCTTAATTCTTCAATGACATGAATTTTCTCCTTCACTCAAATCTGATCCAAACACTACTCTCATTCTTATCAAATCTGAATATTATCAATTCAATTCACATACATATATCTTTGCTCTTTGACACACTTTTATCATCAAAATAAATCAGATCCGCTCTTCATAATTCTGCTCTTCCTCTTCCTTATACTCAGAAATATTCCATTGATTGCTTGTCTTCAAATGAATCTTTCAACTCCCTCTTATACTATGTCCTTTTGTAACCTTGCTATCCCTTCAAAACTAAACACACTCCATGAAATCGCAGCCCTTGAATGCTTTATTTTCTAGCACAAATCGCACCTCTTTAATATAAATCACTGCCTTAACTACTTATTAGAAATTGCTGCCTTGTCCTCTTGTCTTTTAGTAACTTTGTCTTATTCACTTTCGTCTTCTTCTCCAAATTGTCCTCTAGTAATTTTGTCTTCTTCCTTAAACAGATTTGTCCTTATTTTCTATCACAATTTGTTTTCTTGCTGCCTTCATAAATTCACATCATGTATACTAATGATTGCTGTTCCTCTTTGCAAAATATAACACTTGAAAATCGTTGGTATCCACAAAGTATTCGCACCATACAAAACTGATCGCTGCATGTGTATATCAAAGCATGATAGTTTGAAAATGACTTCAAAACATCTTTTATATCATCCTAGTCTCTTTCCTTCAAAGGAGTCGGCCTCTAACATTTTTCTCTCCAATGTTTAAATCTTCAATTTAAACATACATTCTCCAACATATAACGGATATAACGGGCAACTCTTATTATAACGAGCAACTCTTATTATATCGATGATTTCATTAATTACTCCATGCCTTTGACATCAATAACAACATATTCCAACAGAAGGGGACTGTAGGAAAGGGCTTCAACTCATATCTTTAGGCAATGGTATGTCTCCATGGTCGTTTGCAGTGATTCAGGGGAGTGTGCGGTCATAATTATGTACTTTTCCCTCACCACATTTCTTGGTGTGTTTGTAACAGCGAATTGATAATGTATGAAAGCATTCAAATCAATGCAAGCCTTGTGTTGGGTCATTTCTTTGTTGCAAATGAATCACTGTAGTTCTGCTCGGGATCAATAAGTATGTCCATTGCATGTTTATATATTTTGGATTTATATATGAATACATTTCATGTTTTTGTTGATGGCTGCTGGATATCTCCTTCCTCTTTACTGTTCGTGACTTAGTCCAATGGAGTAGACACCGGTCCATATTGGGGATGGATCAACCATTGCTTTCAATTTAAATATTTGCCCTATTCGTTGTAGGATAGGTTTAGTTTAGGTTTTACATGTTGTTCGTGGTTCTATTTGATAACCAAGGATATATCTGAAGTAATGCAAAATAGCTCGAATCATTTGTGAACCATGAACATGTATGATTGCACTATGTATGTTGTGTGTGAAAAGTTTAAGTGGATTCATCTTAAGGAATGTGATGTTGTCATGTTTGGGTGCAAATACGTAGTGCAATGATCAGTTTAATCAGAGGTCTTAGCAGCAAGCTTAATTTAATCTAGTGACAACTTTTTGGGATTAAAGTTGCATTTAGGTATTGTTGAAATGTTATGAATTCTAGGAATATTTTATACCTTTAGGAATATCCCTCCTAAGCTTAGCTGAGCTTGAAGTGCAGAGAAGTCTACCCAGTCCTGTAAGTTGACCAAAATCACCCTTAACCTATTGATAAACCTCTTTCCAATCACCTTGACAACACCCATAGCCTAGGTGGTTGAGTAATGTTTTAGGGTTTTGGGTTGTAGACTGTAGTAATTTTGGGAACCAACAGGCAGTATTGAACGGGTGGGTACGCCTAAAAGCCTTCACTAGGACTCAATATGATTGCCAATTATTTATTCCTAGTGTTGGCTGAGTGTCAATGGCCGCTATCGATTGTATAATTCACATGTACTCCTTTGGTCGCTGAATTACTCTAATTACTTACTGTTGCAGTCCCTAAAAGATGTCACCTTATTCTTGAGATCGCAGCTTGTGCAACTTGGGACATAATATGTTGTGTGCCTTCTATCCACGACCTAATACCACAGTCCTTTGCCAAATGGGTGCGGAATATACTCTTGTTTCTGCCTGTACAACTCAGAATAATGGGAGATCGCGCTTGGTCTAAAAGATGCAGATCCAAATGACTACCATGATATGCAGTTATTTTTCAGTCAATGTAGCTAGTCGTGGCAAGAGTTAAGGCGCCTATCATTAGGACTTGAATAGCGCAACCTGAAGAGCGATAAGATTTGCTTAAGCAAATACCACAGTCTTAGCGAACTATAGCCACCCATATATCTCTAACAATTTTCATAAACTAGTGCTTAGATTGATTCAGATCTATGGCATCAAACTATTTGCGCCTCTAGCAAGACAATTGAAAATGCAGCGTATGAACCTTCAAGATAGTTGCCACTTATTCACCCATCAAACTAACAGTCTGAGTCCTGAAAAATTGAACAAGATCTCTAATTAGTGCAACTACAATCCTCATGTAGAATTGCCTAGTAAGATGTAAGGGTTTCCGTCCTAACCTCAGAATTCATAGTCAAGGGTTTTTGTCCTTGAATGTATGCTCAAATTTCTACTCAATGGAGAATATCAAAATGCAAATTTCGATGGATGAAAATGAACAATTGAAACTTGTAAATATACCTTCCCCGATTAGGACTCGTGGGCCCTATTTTGCCGCCATACATATATATATATATATATATATATATATATAAATATACCTTCCCCGATTAGGACTCGTGGGCCCTATTTTGCCGCCATATATATATATATATATATCTTAAAATAATGCTAGTTTGGGAAAAGGAACATAACACTAAACAAAAGTTAAAAAAAAAGCTGCAACCCAGGCATTATGGGCAAAGGACAAAGAGTGACTTCGATGTGGGTGACAATCTTTGTCCATGTCCAATGATACGCATTGCTCACTTTAAAGGAAAGTGAAAAACAGAAATTGCAACCTAGGCATTATGAGTTATATAGGATCCTTGCAAAGATAGGTGAAGTGGCCTATGCACTAGATATTTCAAACAAAGGAAGAATCCATGACATATTCAATGTTTCTTGTTTGAAGAAACTAGGTTCAAACCTTGTCCTAAAAACTGAAATTCTCATCACATGTGAAGAAGGGAAGATTTTGCTAGAACTAGAGGGTGTCAATGAGGAAGAGGTTAAATTGCTTTGAAATCGGGTAGTTCAAATGTACAAGGTGAAGTGGAGAGGTCTCCCTATAGAAGATGCAACCTTGGAGAACAAGGATTTTATGGGGAAGCAACCCAAGCTGACATTCATGGAGAAGTAAGCCCAAAATCGTGGAAGGAAGCAAGGAGCCACAAAAACATAAAAGATAAGGCAACATGAAATGGACATTCCATATGCAAGCATTCAAATGCAGCGTAACTTTTGAAAGCCTGCCAACAAAATGTGAGGGGGACCAAGGAAGAAAATAAAGAAGGCCTTGTTCTCATTTATGGTGTTTGTTAAGTTGTATTGTTTGGTGTGTTTTGGGTTATATTTTGTCACTTGGTGATAGTGAGTTTCATTCTTAACATCTACCCCACTCATATGTAAAAGTGTTACCCCCAATTTGCTCCTTTCCTAGTTGTTGGCTTTTGCTAGATTCTGTCTTTTACTAGCTTTGGAGATGTTAGTGTTTTAATTTGTCTCCTACAAGACAGCTCAAACCAAATAGTATGTGAAGTAAAACCTCTCTTCAAATTATATGGGGAAGCTCCCTGAGATCTAAAACTACCGTAGATACCAAGTTATAGGCAAAATATACAGTTATAAACACCATAAAAGACTCTAGGGTGATTTGCATATAAGAGATAACTACCTATCTGTATGTCTTTTTGCCTCAAGTATGAGCACAAGACTGGTAATAGCTTTTGCCTAAGGAGATTTTTGGATATATAAACGAAAGCAACTCACTCTAAGCGCACAAATGACAACACCTTTTTGTTGGCTTAAGTAAAGACCAACAGTCTGATGCAAACAAGATTTTGAAGGGATAACACCTAGAACAAATAACAACATATGACTCTAGGAACTGAAAGGCATGCAAAGCTACAACCTAGATAGATGAATATCATCAAAACAAAGCTTGACTCAATACGATTTACTTTCGATACAATTCATGAAATTACAAACACAGTAAAGCAGACACAAAAACAACACATGGAATGATATTTCATCGGCAATAGTGTAACATCAACTATCATTAAGAGTTTTTGTACTCAAAGCACTTATTTATAAGGTTACAAGATGCCCCAATTTTGGGACTTTAGAATAATCATATTTTATCCCAAAAATCAAGTTTTAAAGCACAAACGCTTAAAGCTCCTGAAAAAGCAAGAAAGAAAGAAACTTTAAAGCAAAACTACTTCTAAACAAAGAACTAAATAACACTAACTAAAGGCAACCTAAAAATAGGCTCTGACCTTCAATCCAAAAATTGAACCAACGGAAATAACAACTATCAAATATAGCCATTGCTAAAAATAGCAACTTGATGCATGAACACCCTCTATAATTCTGATTTATTTCCTGGCTCTGAAACTTGATGGATCTTCTGAAGAACTAAAACACCAAAGCACCATGAGAATTCGCCAATACAACCTGGTGACTCGAAGTAAAAGGAACTTCTAGAGGCCTTTTCACTACCTAGTCTAAGGAGCATCCTCAACATGTTGAGAGCCTCATCGCCAAGCATTGGGTTGCTTTAATCTTGCTGGTAAGAGAAATTGACACCCCCTTCACCTTTATTAACATTTATACCCCCAACTCCCCAACTCTGAAAAAATATTGTTTGGAATCTCTTTTGGAGTATGTTGAAACTGTCAAACCCCAAAACTTAATTTTGGGGGCTGATTTCAATTTAAATCTAAAATTCTCTAAAAAAAGGTAAGTTTGTAGAGTAAGGGACCCAAATAGAGAATCGGTGGAAGACATTATAGCTTCCTCTAACCTCCCTACATCCCTCCTATCAAAGGAAAAACTAATAATTTATTAATAGTGTTCCATGGAGTCTCAAGATGGGAGGATGCGAGGACTGGGGGACGCAGGGACCAAGAGCTTAGATTTGGGAACAACGGCCTGATGGTGGTACAAATGTAAATACTACTTTAAAAATAGTTATACAAAAATGTACAAGGAATAACATAGGAAACTTTGAAATACTCAAACATATTGCATTGAACAATGAAAATGTCAAATATCAATATATTTATATTATATTAAAAATGATAATTGCATTCAAAATCCAAATACAATTGGCCAATGGCCCAATGCCTCAAATCATCATTCCTCCCCAAAGTCCATGCCAAACTCCTCATCACTCGAACTGCTAGACTCCTCAAGGTCAAGCTCCTCCAAACCAATACCAACCAGCCCTACCAGTGTTGCATCTCATCAACCGATGCTGGCTCCTTTGGCTCTGCATTCCATTGAGTTGCTGGACTCTCCTTGTACATAAGTGTATTGTGGTCAATGAGATGCAAGCCTTTCTGACCTCCTAGAAGTAAGTTGGTTCCTCTTAACAGAGTGGATGAAACTATAAGTAGACCAATTTTTCTCAACAGTAGAAGAACTAGAAACCTTGGATAGCAAATGAATGGCTAGTGTGATTGTCAAAGAATTAGGCCCATGCATAGTCCACCATAGAATTGGATCCTCCTGTGCCATAGTCTCCCTATCCATCTTAGCCTCTTCTAAATATCCCCTAAGACTAGCAAATTTTGTCCACTCAGTATGAATGATGTTGACCTATATAGAATCATACATTTTTTGAATGGCCTTCATGAAGCCTGCCTTCACCTCAACATCTTGTATAGGGGTAACTCTACTAGGCCTTAGATGCCTATTTATAAGTTTTTTGAGACTGCTTACGGTGTGGATGGTGCCCATAGACCATTAGAGTTAGGGTTAGGGTTAGTGGCATGAAGATCAAAAATCATTTTGATTATTTTTAAAAATGAATTTTTTGCCTTAGTTGCCACAGGGGATGCCTGGGAGTCTCGAGTGCAGTTAGGAGATGCAAGGGAGTCCCCTAAGGGTCTGGGGGACATCCCAAAGTCTCGGTGGCGTCTCCAAAACAAGGGGATGTCCCAAAAACATCCCAGAAATGTCCCCCGATACCTGGTGGCGATGGCAAGACAGCGGGGGGGGCATTTCCCCCAAGTCCTTGCATCTTGAAGATGTCCCCATCCCAAAAACACCTATGTTTTTTTTTGTTGGGGGGGGGGGGGGGGGTGGGGGAGGGGGGGGGGCGCGGGGGGGGCATCCCCATGGAACACACTAATAAGATCCTCTCTTGAAGACTCTATAACTTGCTCCCCATCTACACTTATTGGAATATCTAGAAAGATAGAAATGCAAGAATCTTTGAAGACAAAGGTGAGGACCTCCAATCTATTGCTAGCAAAACTGTCTATAACATTGTTGAAGTTGTGAATGCTCTTTCTTGTGTTCAACAACCTTCTAATTATTTGAGCAGCAAGGAACTCCAACTGGTTATGAATTGGTCCTTGATGCCAAATTATCTTCTAGGCACCCTACTCCGCCTCACAAAATTCTCCTCCAATTTCCTGCTCTGTTTTTTGATGGTGCTTCTCGGTCCAACCCTGGCAAGAAGCAGCACTAGTGATTTTATTCTCAGCTATTCATAGAACCTTGGCGATCAAAGTAATAATGTGGCAGAATTTACCTCATGCCTGAAAGGGCTTCAGCTAGCTACTGCGGAGAATATTGGGAATATTCACGTGTATGGAGATTCTCAATTAGTTATTCAGGCTGTGCAAGGGAAGTCTCATATTTCCTCGGTCTACCTTAATGTTCTCCACAAAAAAAATTGCTTTGTTGACTACCTCATTAGAAAGAATTACCTTTCACCACATTCCTCATGCCCAGAATGTGGCAACCGTTGATCTAGCTAATAAGGCAGTTGATCTAGCTAATAAGGGAGTTGATCTCCCTCTAAATAGGTTAATCCTGTGCAAAAGATAAGTTTTTGCTGGGAGGATTGAAGGCTTTATGCTCTTCTCCTCTTTTGTAATCTTTTTGTTCCTCCTTTGTTTAATAAATGAGCTTTTTTTTTAGTCAGAGAATGCAATGAAAGGAATGCTGAAGCCTGATTTAATTGCAATAGAAAAAACAACAAAGACTCAGTCTCCTCAAAGTGAGTCTCAAACCATGCCAATGCAAAAAAAAATCAAAGGATAAATTGAGATTATGTCTACCAATCTAAGAGAATGGCATTCCTTTTCTTTACATTTCAAATTAAACTACATACCTGAGATAATTCGAGGAAAGAGGAACCAGGGTCCAGCAGGCGATCAATGCGCTCCCTAGGAAGCAGCTTATTCCTCGATCTGTTCCTCTCTACTGCTTTAGGCCCCCCTCCTTCCAACACCTGCACATTCATTTTTATGCCAGATAAGAGTTAACTTCCAGTCATCCATCGAGCTACTATAGCACAATGCCATATTCTTTTTTTATCAACCAACACAACTTATATCAATGAATCTCAACATCCTAGGAAACTAGGGTCACATTACTTGTGTCCTTGTATTGTATATTTGGTATATGTGACATAATGATGTTTAAATCCTGCAAGAGGAACATGAACATGGCACATAGAGTGAATTTGGGAATGAAGAGTCGTCACAAGCCTTCTTCAGATACAGAAATTTGTAGAGTTATCTTCTTAATGAGTGATTCAGTGAGTGAATTTGAGAATAGATTTCTTCTTGAACCTGCCCATTCAAGTTAAAGAATTTTCTAAGTAATGCTCTAGATGACAATTTTTTTGGGGTATGATCATGTTACATAGAGAGAATTCAAGAAGAGTCTTTCCTGAGTTCCTGAGCCTAGCTAGTAAAGTACAGGAATTTTCTAAATAATGATTTCAATGAGTGATATTTTTTTGGTATGAACATAGTATATAAACTGAAATTAGGAATAGAGACTCTTCATCAACCTGCCTATTGAAATACAAGAATTTTCAGAAAAATATTCTTGATAAGTGTTTTTTTGTTGGTATGACCATCATAGACAAAATGAATTTGAGAATAGTCTTGGTTAGCTGCCTATTCAAATACAAGAAATTTCTAAATGATGTTCTTCATGAGTATTTTTATGTGGAGGCGGGAAACAAATCTTCACGCTTAACACTACACAATAAACATGCCTTTGGCTTCAACAGGTGTATGGTCCTCACTGCATTTCGCAAGAATGGAACCCTCGTGGGCTCTACATGAGTCTAGAAACATTGACACTTGATTTAACATGAGGGTACATTTGAGTTTCACATGAAATGAGAAATTTTGGAGAAAGATGCCTTTATAATTACAAATGTTTGAATAATATATTCATGCTTTGTCCAAGGGATTGTGCTGCAATTGTAAAGCAGTGCATTCGTAAACATAGTGACTCAAATTGCAATCCCAAATTTTAGTGTCAAAGTGGCGCATTCTTGAAGATAGTGACTCAAGTCAAAATCGCCAAATTGTCGTGGCAAAGTGGTGCATTCAAAAAGATCGTGGCTCAAGATGAAATCCCCAAATTGTGTTGACAAAGTGCTGCATTCTTAAAGATAGTGGCTCAAGTTGAAATCCCCAAATTGCAGTGGCAAAGTGGCACATTCTTAAAGACAGTGACTCAAGTTGAAATCCACAAATTGCAATAAGACTGTTTAAAATGATTCTTAATGACAAGGAACAGAAAAACCAAAATGCAAAGTATTTTACAATTATATTCAAAAACAGAATTACAAATAGCTTATAATTATGTGTATTTAAAACAATTCTTTAAGGACAACAAACAGAATGGCGTAAGTGCAACAAAGTATTTTACAATATCGAAGATGACATTGAAACTTGCTGTAATTATTGAAGGCATATTCTCAGACCATGTTAAACACACAGACCTTAATGAACCTTTTTTAGGCCATACAGTAAATTTTCTGTTCTGGAATGGCAAACTGTCTACAAAACTTAAATTTACGTAATAAACCTGTGGTAATCGACCTGGCTACCAATGGTACCGAAAATGCATTTACAGTGTAATTTTAAAAAGATTTTACAGGAGTAAATTAAATACCTTGTCAATATTGCGCTTAAGTTGGGCTATAAGGCTCTCCATAACCCCAAAATTTTTCTTGTAGGTGTCGCTATTTTTGTCCAGAGTATCGGGCAGGATGCTTAAGCCTGTGTCTATTGTAGTGCTCATCATTCTGTTGATCCAGGGATTTGAAACGCTGCCAAAATTGGCAACAAGTTCTTTTGAAAGAGGAACAACATCTGAATTAATCCGATGGCTTGCAAGGCTGATTTTTGGAATCAAGTTGAAAGATCGGTGTATTCTTCTCAACAACAAATGACCCATTTCCTGCAAATGACATATGCGTATGTTTCTACCTTTGCATGCGTGTATGAATGTAACTGTAACCTCACATTCCGTTTTATATACGCACATAACACAGCAGCCCGTAATATGGTGTGTATTTTATTTTATATGCGCAAGGATGTGTCCTAGAAAACATGTAGGGTAAAAAAATCATATCTTGTTGGGATTTTCAATTTCCTGGTTTAACATTGCTGCGAGATTCGATTGCCACGTCTTAGGCGACATCCAATGTGCTTTTCGTTTCAGCGTCACTGGACTTTAAAAAACAGCCATTTTGCTTCAAGGGAAATGATCCAGTCATTTATAAACTCATGTTTACATAAATCGGTTACATCCCAAAGGGATCCACAAATGAAAGAGTGGGGATAATGAAATGGTTTTAATTATGTTTACGATATTTAATTGTTTATGGTACCAAAGATTGTGTTGGTTGTTTCAAGATTTATAGGATAATGGTATTTTTTTAAAGTTTGTTCCTTTTCTTGTTGATTTGAGTTAGTAGTTCTTATTTTCTTCAAATAACTCTATCATAGAACCAACTCTTAGTGTTTCCTTATATTTGGCTTGGGTGTGCATGTACTTCGGACATTCAAGGACGGAA
The DNA here is from genome assembly GCA_027924645.1 of Cunninghamia lanceolata. Classification (NCBI taxonomy): domain Eukaryota; kingdom Viridiplantae; phylum Streptophyta; class Pinopsida; order Cupressales; family Cupressaceae; genus Cunninghamia; species Cunninghamia lanceolata. The sequence goes on along the minus strand of BSBN01001465.1, from coordinate 672,000 downwards.
TGTTCCTTCATTTCAACTAAAAGTTGTAGTTTTGCATTTAGGAGGTTTAATTAATTGATTGAAATAAGTTAATTGAGATTGTAAATAAACATGTGTTGAAATAGAAGTGAGATGGATTAGAGTTTCTATAATTTGAACGGGTGGAAAGTGATCTCTAATTTGTATGATGTTGTGACATAGACCTGCAACTAAGAATCTAGTACTGGAATACTAATCGAAAATATTTATAGGACAATGGCATCCTTTAAAAGTTTGTTCCTTCTCTTGTTGATTTGAGTTAGTAGTTTGTTCCTTCTCTTCTTCAAATATTTCTATCATGGAACCAACTCGTGTTTACTTATATTTGGCTTGGGTGTGCATGTACTTTGGACATTCAAGGATGAAATGTTCCTTCATTTCAACTAAAAGTTGTAGTTTTGCATTTAGGAGTTTTAATTAATTGATTGAAATAAGTTAATTGAGATTGTAAATAAACATGTGTTGAAAAAGAAGTGAGATGGATTAGAGTTTTTGTAATTTGAACCTGTGGAAAGTGATCTCTAATTTGTATGATGTTGTGACATAGACCTACAACTAAGAATCTAGTACTCGAATGCTAATCAAAAAATTGAGACAACAAAATCAAAGAGTTAGGTGTTTGAAACACAATCACATCAGTAATCCTATCCAAGGGCACAATATTATTCTATTTTTTACAATTATATCCTGAGCAAAGTTTGATCTTCAGTGCCTGCAATACCTTTTCACCTAATAGTATCTTAGGTATGGAAAAAAGTGGTGGTGCTAAGGAGCACTATGGGGCTTGTTATGCAAGGGTTGAAGTTCAAGGCTTCCTTGTGCCTTAGTAAAACCCAAGACTAATTTAACAATGATGATAAAAGAGATAAGGGGCGACAATGGATGTCGATGTGAAGTGGCAATGAATGCCTAATGAACTTGTCACTATAACTTTGTTAAATATTAATGCAAACTAATTAATGATTATGTTATAGAATGCACTTAGAGTATGCCTTGACAATGTATGTTGATTGCTTGATTGTTGAAGGATTATTGATGCCCAATGCTATTTGATGGTGACTAGTGATTGATTAGTTACAAGGGGAGAAACACTCTTCGATACTTTTGTGATCTCCAATTCATGGTTACTTGATGATGTGTCCATGTGCAAATGCCCTAGGATGATGTCTGTATATACACAACCCTAGATGCATACTTCAAAATTTTGGCACCCACACTTATGGGTAATAGTTAGATCCCAAGATTGTTAACCTTGGAAATCAAAATTTTGAATTTTGAAAACAAGGGGAAGAGATCATGGTCATGATCTTGTCTAGGGGGTAGAATCACAATTGTGAACTTGTGTAGGATAAGTGGACTACTAAAAGTTAAGTCAAACAAGTTCTAAACATAGTGATGTGGCATAATTGAGTGTTGGATTAGGCCTTGGGTTAGTAAGTACACCAAAGTAGTCAAATTATGTGCTAAAACCATGCATCAAAGATATAGACCCAAAGTGACATAAAACAAAAGGGGAAAAGTGCAAGGTATGCCCTTTTCTCCCCTACAAGAGTATTATAATTGTCATTCAAGTAAGGGGGTTAAATATTAGGATAGTGATGTTTTTCAAAATCTTATTATTTTCTTTGTGTAATGGTGAAATTGCATACTTGTGCCCTTTTCCCTTTTATTTTGGGCCCACAACAACTAGGTTGTCCTTAATTGCATTGACTAGTGTGTAAAATGGTAATTTTGCATTGAAGTTGGCACATGACATTATCCACTCCAATCCTAACATCACTTGTCGTCGTACATTCATCTCATGACCCAAATCACCTTTGTGCTTGCAAATTTGAACTACACATTTCTAAAATTTAAATTTAAATTCAAAATTTTTTCAACCTTTTTTACTAATTGTTATGAGTTGACTAAAGTGTGAATTGCACCAAATTACATGTTAGGATGGTGTATTTAAAGACTAACTCTAATTTTAAAATCGTCTAGGATTTGATACATGATAATAATGATAACACATCTAGAGTTTGATTTACAAGTGGACAAAAGAATTTAGATCAGCGTCATGCATTTGAGGATAATTACATACTTGCTTATTTTCCCCAATCTCTTCACTCAGCCATAAAGCCAATCTGCCAAGGATTTAACAAAGGAGAACATGACCCTTGTGATTTGATAGATTCATTAAAGATGTTTCTAATTATTGACTATCCTTACTGAATTCATATATCAAACAATAATGTGAAACAAGTTTCATACTATAAGGATTTATCATATCAACTCCATGAGCTATAAGTTCATATCCACACATAAGGTTCAAGTCTACACATGTGGAGATTAGGTTTGCACGTACAAATCTAAACCTAGATAAATTACATATAGGTTTATAGATCAATGACTAACATAAAATTCTAGAACCTTAGTGAATACATTCCTAACACCTAGATAGAGACTGTTGCAAGAAAATCATAGTTAAGTATGTTGGCAAGAGACACTATATGGATTCATGGTTGTTGTCATTGATGGCAACAAAGGTCATCCCACATATCCGCAAGTCATGATGTGTCTCTACCGGAAGTCAGAATAAAGAAAGTTGTGGTCCGGTAAAGAAGAACAGAGCATGTGGCAAGGTCCGACAGATTGGTCCGGACCTCTCAGAGGAAATGTCTTGGTGCAGTGCGGATTTGGGGAAGTCAAGAGGACTACCTTGAGTGGTATATTCCAAGGATTTAGCCTCCGGTGATGGACAAAGAAAAAGATATGAATGGTTGAGTACCGGATTCCTGAGAGACAGTGAAAACAGAGGAAGAACTGACTGGCAGAGTATCAGACTACTTTCCGGATGGGTTACTGTTGATGACAGAGGTTGTGAAGGCATGAATCATGTTTGGCCGACATGATTAATGATATCTACAAGTATATGCTTGATCCGCATTGCTTGGTGAGGAAGGATTCAGCCGTCAGAATGAGAGTTTGTAAGAAACTAAGACTGTTCCGGATGCCGACTAGAAAGGTGATGAAACTACTTGTGCGGATATATATAGAGGATGGATTTAGTTGTGAAGAGTGTGTGGGTGTGGAGAGATATGCGAATAAGTCCAGAGAAAGAGCAGAGATAGCAAAAAGGATCCGGTATGTGAAAGATAGCAGAACAAAGAACAGAGGAAAGATGAAGTGCAACAGATCAGTGTACTGAGCCTAACCGGAACTGAACTCCAGCATATGCAGATGCTTCCAATCAGTTCAAGACTGTGATTATCATCACTTTGTAGACAGTGTGTCTTCTTGTAGGCAGTGGGCCTCTTGTGAGCAGTGTGCTCGGGCAGTGAGCCCTAATTGGCAAGTGCCATTTTTGTAATTTTCTATTCTTCTAACAGAGAATAATTCTTGGGTTAATCACCCCGTGGTTTTCTCCCTTAACAGGGTTTCCACGTCAAAAATACTGTGTCATGTGTTTCTTATTTCATGGTTAATGTTTTGTGTTTGATTTTATGCTGCTTCAATTAAAAGAAAAGTTCAATAAGGGAAATAATTAGGATAACTGATTCACCCCCCCCCTCTCAGTTATCAACAAAGTATGCATGCAGTTAATTTATTTAATTTCCCTAATTTAATTGAGCATTTAATTACCATAAATTTAAGGTATCAGTCTGAAGTCATTTAATATAGGTTAATTGATTTTGTCGTTGTACTTATTTAATTAGTCTAGATCATTTTATGTAGAGGTGTATTTTCCTCTATATTTTTAGTGAACTCGACACTCTTGCATGACCTAAGGATTTGACCTCGAGGTTTCCAAATCTAATCTTTTTAATTGTATACCCTTCATATCATAATTGATTGGGCTTTGAATCCACCCTTGTGTGTGACTACTTGTCATATCTTCAATAGGGTTTGAGCTTACATAGTGGTATATATATATAATCACACCAACCCACCCTTGGATATTCCATCATAGATCATGTTCTTTTATTGATTTACATGCATTTTTTAACATGTTTTTATCTTTTATGGCTTATGACCCTATCATCCTTGATGCACTCATGACTTTTATGCTATGGATGAGGATGTCTTTTATGTGGAGTTGTTATTCTATCATGTACTTGTTTTTCCCTAGTTTATTGAACTGGTTAGTGCCTATTCTTTCCTCTTGGATACACTTATTTCACTTCACCATGAGCTTCATCTTGATCCTATTTCCCCTATGGCTTGTGATAGTGATGTGTATGCACTTAGTAATATTTTAATATATGATGTTGATACACCTTATGTGATGGATATTGGTGATGTTATGTCTTCTTTACTTATTCATGGCATTGATGCATCTCACGATAACCTCTCTCTTACATGTCGTGATAGCCCTATGTCTATCCCTATGGATTCACATTCTTTAGATGAATTACCTTGTGTTAGCATTTTAATTTGTCATTTTTGTGACAACTCCAATCAGAACAGTATGTGAGGAAATCCTCTCTTCAAATTTGCAAGGGAAGCTCCCTAATTTAGTCTACTCCTAAAACCTAAAATAATAAACAAGCTTGCTACTTATGCACACTATATAATTTATCCCTTGAGGTTTTACATAAAAGTACAACAAATGAAAGCAAACTTGACCTATAGTTTTGATCTCATAGATTAGATCACAAGATCTAAATATCTTCTCTCACCATGATGTTTTTTTATTTTTGTAGCTAAACTATAACATGAATTTGAACACTAATGCTTTATAATGATTATAACAGAGATCAATGGATACACATCAATAGTTGGATTGATCTAAGCAAGAAACACAACACTTATAACAACAATTGATGAAGAGCAAGATTGAAAGCAAACAACAACTTTGGAGCATACAAAGCTACTCCACAAGGTAGAAGATTGATGCTACACAAAGTTAAATAAGAACCTTCTTTATTACTTGTGTGCCAAACTCCCATAATTACAACACAAAATTCTAACTTTGAAAATTGAATCAAAATTTAGCAGCATAAATTTAGTATCAACTCTCACTCTCATCTCCTCACACACTATCACACTAACTTGACTTTGTTCACTATTTTTGTAACAAAACTCTGCCTTCCACTATCATTCACTATGTTCAAAACACCTATTGATAATGCTACAATAGTAACTTCTAGGGCCAAAAATAAACAAAAAGTAATTGCTTTAAACCTTATACTTTAAAGCAATTCAATCTCATCTTCTTGTAAGGAGGAAACAAAACCCTAAAAATAGGCTTATTGCTTTTAATCTATTGTGATAATGAAGGTTGAGATTTGTTGTTTTATTGCTTTAAAAAAAACTCCAACTTGGTGCTAAGTTTTGACTTGGATGAATTTCTTTAAAAAGGAAAACTTTTGCAGCAGCTATGCCACTTAAAAATGGTGACTTGGATTTTGGTCATGTGATTTTTTAATGCAATTGCCAGGTATCTTGTCATTTCGTTAGGTTGTTGCCTTATTAGGTACCAATCCAGACCAACCATGTGATGCAAAAGGTGCACTTAACCCTTTGTCATGATTTCTAGAAGTTTTTGCCACAATGGAAATGGAAATGGGTCCTTTTATAGTCTACGATGTCGGGCAACCTAATTTTGGGTCTATAGGTGGCTTATAACATATGAGACTACCTCATACTCCCAGTATGTAGGAGGCACCTAACTGTGCTTCTAATATGAGGCATACATACCCTACCCCCTACAAGATTTGAACTTGTGACCTCTCTTTCAAGAGGGCAAGTTTTTCACCAATAGGCCAACTCAGACTGTATAAGCACAATTTTAAACTAATGTCACAACTCACCATTTAAAAATGTGAAATCCTATGGTTGAGTCGTGCTTCACTAATAGCCCTACCCTATTTGTAGTGGATTTCCTTCATGTTTGCCACAATGTCAATCATGATTTTGTCATACCAAAATCACTTTAAAATGTATTTTTTCTAGGCACCATTCACTTAGCTTACTGTCGTGTTTGGTGGAGTTGCCCTTAGTCTTTCCACATTAAAGTGCATATTTGCACATACCTTCTTGTGCCTGCATGTTGGTCGCATTTTCAACATAATGTGATTGCCACTAGAATCGCTAGTTTATAACTCCTCTACCACACAAGTCACTTTTCTTTTTTATGTTGTTACCACTTAAAAATGGTGATCAAGACTTATCTTTTGTGTTTTTTTCCCTCTACACAGTTTTGGAAGTCTCCTACCATCTTTATTGTAATTTTAGACTGTCTGTGTCACTTAGGCCATGGTCCCATGGTTGCTTAATTTATTTTGTTTAACAGTAGCTACTCAAATTTTTAAGGAGTATTTTGTGGAGCTAATGGTCTCATGATTTTTTATTTTTTGTTTGTTTTAAGCAATTATTTTAATTTGTCATTTTTTTACTATATAAAATTTTAAAAATAAATTATTAATAAAGTGCTATTTATTAATAAAGAAAATTTAGGAGGGAAATTAGGAGGGAAATGAAAAAAGAGGGAAGGAAATATATACAATCAGGTGGCATATTTTTCATTGTGCAGCAATTGCATAATTTTAGCCCCCCATTTTTTCACAACATAATTTCAATCCCTAAAATGTACCTAATCTACACCATACTAGGAGAAGATTCTAAATTATCCTTTCTGCTTACTATAAAACTTGCATGAGACCACCCGTGTTATTCAAATTTAAGTAGTTGCATGGGACCATGGCATTATAAAGTATGAAATTCACATATGCTTAACTCATGGCGCTAGTCCTTTAAGTTCTTGCCACTTAAGGCATGATTCTTTGCTTGGTGTGTCTCTTAATACGTGTGTTAAAGTCTTTTACTTTAAATTTATTCATCTTTGGTGGAATCTGGTCTAGCCTCCTCCACTCTTGGCGTGTTTTCTCACTTGGCTTGCCCAATGGAAGTATGAAATTCTTCCTTGGTCATTGTTTCTTCTAAGACGGGGTTTTGTCAATTCTTTTCCACCATCCTTTGATATTTCATTCTTCTTCCACTTATGTTGGAGTCACCTTAACATTCTTTGCATTTGATAATCATTATAAATACGCAACCTAAAAACATGTTATCTAACCAATACTTGATGACTTGGTAATTTAATAGGAAAGATACCTCACCATTAAAAATATGACAAGAATGACAAGATTATTAACAATACTTTTACAATAGGTAAAGTTTCATAGGGGTACCAATTTTGGTACTAACACCTTGTTTCACACATGATGATGTGTCTTATGGTGATCATTCTTTTACATCTCATGTGAGTCCTATAGATACCCATGATATTCCTTTGCCTAGTGTTACCCCCATGATGGTAGCATACATTATGATGATAATTCCTTAGTTTTTCACATGGATGTAATTGACACTTTATTAGGTCCTTACTCATAGCATGATTATGTTATTGTTATTAGTGAGGATTTGATACACCATGATTATGATGGTTCTACTAATACATCTTTACATGTGAAATCATTCTTATTTGCTAATTTTGAACACTGAGATGATGTTGTTTATAATTGACTAGTGAATTTAGACTTCATTTGAGTGGTAAGGCATTACAATTGTTTGATTCATATTTCTTATGTTATCATTCATTTATGGACTTGATACATGCTTTTATTACTCACTTCTCTTCTACTAGTGTGCTTGAGGGTAGTATGAAACATGTAGTTGAGCCTTCTAATGACCTATCTTTTGATATTATTTCACCTCCTTCCCCTACTAGATCCATATGGATTATCCATCATCCTACCTTTCACATCATGCCCTCTCCTCTTAAGAATATACCTAATTGTCATGCCTACTCCTCCCAAGGTTATACCTTCTTTTCATGCTAAGGATTCTTCACATAGTTATCACATTGTTGGGCATAAACATCAAAAACTAGCTAAAGGTCAAAATTTTCCAACTCCCAACCAGTACAATTGAACTTCCTCCTACACCTAAACCTATGTCTAAGGAATATGACATCATTTAACAATTGTAAAACACGCAAGCTAAAATGTCTCTTTGGGATCTAGTATACACATCACCTTTCTATAAGAATATCATACAAAAATTTCTATAAAATATTCAAATTTTAATTCTGATTATTGGATAATTACATGTGCGTGAAGGTAATTTGTCGTTATTTCTAAAATGCGTAAAATTGAAATTGAGATGATGATGAATTATTATGTTTATGATTTTATATCTTGCTCGTGCTTCTCCTATGGTTTTATGGGCTAACCTATTGATGAGAATCTGAGTGCGAATGAGTGTAGGAACATGTTGAAGATAAGAACATGGTTGAGGTAGAAGTGTCCTAGCCACCCGACAAGAGTTGGCATTATAGAAAACCTAATACACATACTGTTAGATCTAGGGCACACAACTGAGAGGGGGGGTGAATCAGTTGTACAAAAAACTTGCTTTTACTTCAGACACTTGATTCTTCTTTGTTATTTAATAGCATATCAATTAACCATTCATGAAAGCATAAAGCATAAACACCAGACCAGATAAACATCAACACATTAGACACCAAGATTTTGACGTGGAAAACTCGGTTAAGGGAAAAACCATGGGGTGATTAACCCAAGGATTATTCTCTGTTAGAAGAATAAGAAAAATGGATGGCACATGCCAATTAGGGCTCACTGCCCGAGCACACTGCTCACAAGAGGCACACTGCCTACAAGAGACACACTGTCTACAAAGTAACAAGTATTACAAACTTGAACTGGAGAATGACATCTTTACCATGCCTAGATCAGTTCCATTTAAGCCCAAAAACTCCTGCTCTACCTTTCGCACTTCCCTTCACTATATCACACTCATCCCCACAAGTCACACTTCAAAATGAATTCATAAACCCTTATTTATACAAGGCATCGACTTAGGAACAATCATCTAAGTCAACAAACATCTACAAGATCATTCACAAGATGTGTAAGACATCCGGTCGACCAGTCTTAAGAAGAACTCCAAAATCTGTGGTTATTCTTCGAATGCAAACTCTAACTTCAATGCGGACTGCCAATAAGAATAGAACACGATCCAAAGATCACCAAAACCTTTCCTGAGTCATCAAGAATATCCGCACTTTATCAGCTTACTCGAATTCTTTTGTTCTTCATCCAGAACTTCAAGAACACAGTCTGTCATCACTGTCATAACGCAAAAGATTCTTCCAGACCTCCAAATCATTCACAAATATAGTTGTCACTTTACACTGACTTCTTCAACACTCCTTCCAATCTATAGAATGAGATAATGTAATTCCAGATCTCACCGGACCAATCTGTGACTCTGTCTCCATTGAACACCTGCTGAAACCAGTTCTACACAAGCAATCATAACTTCTTCAGATCTTTATGTGGACCTCTGAAATCTTAACTGGAACATCTACAAACCCTTTAAACCGCATCCTCTGATCCTCAACCTATTGAGTACTTTTGCCTTCTTCTCATCACTGTTCTTCACTGTTCCTGATGGAGACTAGTTTCCTCAATAACCTCAGCACACAGCTCATCCGATCCTTCTTATCAATGCAATATGAGTATGTTGACATCAATGACAACACTGGTTAACCTCATACTTGCAACAATCTCCCCCTTTGTCATTGATGGCAACATATGATGTGAAAAACCATCAAGACAAGAACTTCTCCTTTCTGTCACAGCTCCCCCTATCAGCAACAACTCTTCACATGTCTTCTCTTCCTTTATTACTCCCCCTTTGATCATCAACCACTTGTTTTTCACATGTCTTCTCTCCCCCTTCGACGTCAATGGCAAAGGGTTCATACTTGCAATTCTAACACATCAGAATCATACCAGCTGCTCCCCCTTAGTAGCAACTCCCCATCATCAATCCGGATCACAAGATATGACTGTGATATCCACCGGATTGATGCACATCAATGCATCCTAGTTCATCACCAGAGGGGCCATGACCCCTAACTTCTCCCTGAGATACTCAAAAGAGTCCTTGGGAAGAGGTTTAGTAAAAATATCTGCAAGCTGATCCTTGGAGGGCACATACTCCAATCTGACTTCACCCTTGTTCACTTGTTCTCTCAAAAAGTGAAATTTGATAGATATATGCTTGGTCTTAGAATGCAATACCAGATTCTTAGAAATATTTATTGCACTTGAATTATCACAGAAAATTGTGATAGGCTCCTCATATTCTACTTGAATATCTCTTAGCATTTGCTTCATCCACAAAAGTTGAGTGCAACTACCTACTGCTGCAATGTATTTTACTTCTATTGTAGACAGGGATATTGCTTCTTGTTTCTTGCTTAGCCAAGAAACCAACCTTTTTCCCAAAAAGAATGCTCCTCCACTTGTAGTCTTCCTATCATCCACATCTCCTGCCCAATTTGCATCTGTATATGCATGAAGAGAAAGTCATGATCTCTGGGATACCATAGGCCATACTCAACTGTTCCTTTCAAGTACCTAAAAATTCTTTTGATTGCCATGACATGAGATTCTCTAGGATCAGCCTGGAATCTCGCCACAAGACCAACAGCTTGCATTATATCTGGTCTAGTCTGAGTGAGATACAGTAATCCTCCAATCATTGATCTGTACTTTGTCTAATCTTAGGAGAGTCATCATCTTTGCTCAACTTACATCCGGTAGCCATAGGAGTGTTCATTGGCTTTGAATCTTCCATTCCAAATTTCTTCAATAGTTCTTTCACATTTTTGGTCTGAGAGATAAAGATTCCTTTCTCTGTTTGAGTAATTTGCAGACCCAAGAAGAAATTCATTTCACTGAGCATTGACATTTCAAACTCACTTTTCATTTGGTTTGCAAAGGTTTTACACATACTGTCTCTTCCTCCAAAGATGATATCATCAACGAATACTTCAACAATCAAGATGTTTTCATGATCAATTTTGAAATATAGGTTACTATCAATAGTACCTTTGTTGAAACCAATCTTCAAAAGATGTTTGTCCAGCCTCTCATACCATGCTCTTGGGGCTTGCTTTAGACCATACAGTGCCTTCTTTAATTTGCAGACCATATCACCATGCTCAGATAACTGAAATCCATCCAGTTGTTCAATGTACACCTCTTCTTCTAGGTCACCATTCAGGAAAGCAGATTTGACATCCATCTGATACACTTTGAAATCTTTGAAGGCAGCAAATGCAAGAAATAGTCTGACTGCTTCAATTCTTGCCACCGGAGCAAAGGTTTCCTCAAAATCAATCCCTTCTATTTGAGAGTAGCCTTTGCAGACTAATCTGGCTTTATTTCTGATTACTTCACCAACTTCATTTAGTTTGTTCCAGAAGACTGATTTGGTTCCAATCACATTCTTGTTACTAGGTCTAGAAACAAGATCCCAAGTGTGATTTTTCTTAATTTGCATCAACTCTTCCTCCATTGCTTTGGTCCAATTTTCATCATTGCAGGCTTCATTTATTGTCTTAGGTTCAATCTTTGAGATCAGACAACATTCATCTAGATTTTGAGCAACATTCCTTCTAGTTTGCACACCTTTGCTTTTGTCACCTATGATCTAATCTTTAGAGTGGTTCAGTCTTACATACCTTGGAACTTTGGGAGTTTCTTGCACTTCTACTTCTTGATCAGGCTTATCCAGACCTATCTCTTCTTCTTGATTTACCAGATTAGTCTGAATCTGACCTTCAGGAGAGGATTGAGTTCCTTGAATCAGAACACCATTCTGATCATCTTCATCATACTCAAAAAATCTTGAGGGCTTTTAAATACCTTCATCAACCTTCACATTTGTACTTTCTATCATCTTTCTCAGTCTCTTATTGTAACACTGGTATGCTTTGCTTTGAGTGGAGTAATCCAAGAAAATTCCTTCATCACTTCTAGCATCAAACTTTCCTAGATCTTCATCTCTTTTAATGTAACATTTGCTACCAAATACTCTGAAATATCTCATAGTAGGAGTGATGCCAAACCAAAGTTCATAGGGAGTCTTACCGGTATTGCTTCTGATTTGAACTCGATTGAGAGTGTAGACTGCAGTGCTGACAGCTTCTCTCCAAAACATCTGAGGAATATTTGCTTCCATCATCATTGTCCTGGATGCTTCCTGGATGGTCCGGTTCTTTCTCTCAACTACTCCATTCTGCTGTGGAGTCCTAGGAGCAGACAACTGTCTCTTTATACCATGCTTCTCACAAAAGTCTATGAATTCACCGGATGTGAATTCACCACCTCTATCAGACCTCAGACATTTCAGTTTTAATCCGATTTGATTCTCTACCATAGCCTTGAAGATTTTGAACTTCTCAAAAGCTTCTGATTTCTCTTTCAAAAAGGTAACCCACATCATCCAGGAATGGTCATTAATCAGTAACATGAAATATCTATCACCTTGCATACTCTTGATTCTTGTCGGACCACATAGATCAGTATGAACTAATTCCAATAATCTGGTAGAGGACTGATCCTTGCTTTTGAATGAGACTCTGCTCTGTTTACCTAGCTGACATTCTTTGCACAAACTATTTGTAGGTTTTACCAACTTTGGAAGATCTCTTATAGCCTGAGTATTGCTTATCTTGATGATGTTATCAAAATTTACATGACACATCCTTCTATGCCATAACCAACTCTGATCAACTTGAACAAACAGACAACTTTTATTAGTACCAACTAGATGGAAGATATTACCTTTTGTTTGAGTACTAGATGTAATCTCAGTTCCGAAGCTTTCAAAGATCCTGCATCTTCCATTCTTGAACCGGAGATCATAGCCTTTGTCCACCAACTGACCAACACTGAGAAGATTGTGCTTCAATCCTTCAACATACAGTACATTACCGGTTTTGTTCTTTCCATCAAAAGAGATAGTTCCCCTACCTCTGATTCTACTAGCAGAATTGTCACCAAACTTTACCATTCCTCCTTCATACCTTTCCAAATCTAAGAACTTGTTCTTGTCACCTGTCATATGGTGAAAGCATCCATTATCAATAACCCAATCATCCTTTTCTTCAACTTGGGCAGCCAAAGCTCTTTCTACAACCTTATGATTGATAGATTCAGGGGATATTGGATCTTCTTCCTTGATGGCAATGAACACCCATTCATTTCTGGATTTGTCTCCTATCTCTAATTCATCATCTGTTACTCCTTCATTATCAGCTTCTTCATGAACATAATAACAATTCTTTTGGAACCTTTGTCTGTTAGAATTTGATCTTGTGGATCTTTCCAAACATCTTGAGGCAAAGTGACCAATCTTATTGCAGTTGAAGCACTTAAAGGGTAATTTTCCTTCATACTTACCGGATCCTCTTGGCAGTCTTTTTGCAATGAGGGCTTCAAGTTGAGTTGTTTCTGCTTCTTCCTCTTCCATGTCTTTTCTTGCTTGATCATACCATGACAGCGTCCTTGAAGAGTTTTTTCCCATATCAAATCTTTGTTTGCCTTTCACATAGGCACTGGCTTTCAATGCAGATTCAGTCTTGGGGGGATCATCTCCAAACATGGTCATTTCAAATGCAGCTAGTTTGCCAGCCAATTGGTCTCTTGTGACAGTTGTATGGGCTCTGAATTCATCAATGGCAACAACCTTGATTTTGTAGGCTGGAGGAAGGGATCTGAGAATTTTGCAAACAATCTCATTTTCATCCAAAACTCCACCAGCATTCCTAATTCCACACACCAGCTCATTTACTCTTGGCATAAAGGTAGTGATATTTTCATCATCTCTCATCTTCAATCTTTCAAATTTCCCTTTGAGACTCTGCAACCTTGCACTTTTAACATACTCATCTCCTTCATGCAGAAGTTCCAGTTTAATACAGATCTCATAGGCAGTTGGTAGGTCAATAACATTGAGAGCTCTGAGTCAGTTAATACACTTAGAAGAGCCTCTTTAGTCCGCAAATTATTTTCAGCATCTGTGATTTCATTTAGAGTTATCGAACCACCCTGTGGAGGTACATATGCTTTTGTGACCATGGGCAAGTAAGCTTTTCCCATGCACTCCAAGTGACATTTCATGCAACCTTTCCAAAGAGAGAAGTTGGTTCCATCAAACTTCAAACTATCCTTCTTGTATGACAACATCCTAGATCTCCTCAAGCGGTTAAGCTCCTTTTTAGAGGAACTTGGCTCTGATACCAATTGTTAGATCTAGGGCACACAACTGAGAGGGGGGTGAATCAGTTGTACAAAAAACTTGCTTTTACTTCAAACACTTGATTCTTCTTTGTTATTTAATAGCATATCAATTAACCATTCATGAAAGCATAAAGCATAAGCACTAGACCAGATAAACATCAACACATTAGACACCAAGATTTTGACGTGGAAAACCCGGTTAAGGGAAAAACCACGGGGTGATTAACCCAAGGATTATTCTCTGTTAGAAGAATAAGAAAAATGGATGGCACATGCCAATTAGGGCTCACTGCCTGAGCACACTGCTCACAAGAGGCACACTGCCTACAAGAGACACATTGTCTACAAAGTAACAAGTATTACAAACTTGAACTAGAGAATGACATCTTTACCATGCCTAGATCAATTCCATTTAAGCCCAAAAACTCTTGCTCTGCCTTTCGCACTTCCCTTCTCTATATCACACTCATCCCCACAAGACACACTTCAAAATGAATTCACAAACCCTTATTTATACAAGGCATCGACTTAGGAACAATCATCTAAGTCAGCAAACACCTAGAAGATCATTCGCAAGACGTGTAATACATCCGGTCGGCCAGTCTTAAGAAGAACACCAAAATCCGTGGTTATTCTTCGAATGCAAACTCTAACTTCAATGCGGACCACCAATAAGAATAGAGCACAATCCAAAGATCACCAAAACCTTTCCTGAGTCATCAAGAATATCCGCACTTTATCAGCTTACTCGAATTCTTCTTTTCTTCATCTGGAACTTCAAGAACACAGTCTGTCATCATTGTCATAATGCAAAAGGTTCTTCCAGACCTCCAAATCATTCACAAATAAAATTGTCACTTTACACTGACTTCTTCAACACTCCTTCCAATCCACAGAATGAGATAATGTAATTCCGGATCTCACTGGACCAATCTGTGACACTCTGTCTCCACTGAACACCTGCCGGAACCGGTTCTACACAAGCAGTCATAACTTCTTCAGATCTTTATGCGGACCTCTGAAATCTTAACTGGAACATCTCAAGACTCATATCTACAAACCCTTTAAACCACATCCTCTGATCCTCAACCTATTGAGTACTTTTGCCTTCTTCTCATCACTGTTCTTCACTGTTCGTGATGGAGACTAGTTTCCTCAATAACCTCAGCACACAGCTCATCCAATCCTTCTTATCAATGCAATATGAGTATGTTGACATCAATGACAACACTGGTTAACCTCATACTTGCAACACACACACACTCACATAGTTGCATACATACTGCATTATGAATGGTTTTGTTATGTATTTGCATTAATGTGGATACATAGTTTTAATTGTGCATTATATTTTGAATATTGTTTATGGTTAAGATGGTTTAAATGATTAGTTACATATACACATTTTTTCTTATTATGTACGTTCTTACTATAGTGATTATTTTCGATATTTATATTATATATATATATATTATTGGCAAGAGACACTGTGTGGCTTCATAAGTGTTGTCATTGATGGCAACAAAGTCTATCCCACACATCCACAGTACATAGTATGCCTATACTGGAAGTCAGATTGAAGATTGTTTTGGTCAGGTGAACAAGAATAGAGTATGTAACAAGGTCTGACAATCAGGTCCGGATCTCTCAGATGGTCTAACTCAGTAAGTTGTGGACTTAGACAAGTCAAGAGGGGTATCATGACTACTATATTCCAAAGATTTAGCCTCTGGTGATAAAGCATGAAAAAGATATGAGCATCTGAGTGCTGGGTTCCAGTTAGACAGTGCAGACAGAGGAAGAACTGGTCAACAGGGTATCAGACCTCAATCCGGATGTGTAGAAGGTGTTGATCAAGTAACTTGAGCTTTTATATGATTTTGGCCAACATAGGTAATGATTTCTATGCCTAGGTTTTTGGTGCGCATCATCAAACAAGTATGGATTCAGCTGACAAAACAGTAACTTGCAAATATCCTAAGTGTTCTTGTTGCCGACTAGAAAGTTGATGAAAATCCTTGATGCGGGTATATATATTAGATGGATTCTAGCATGTAAGTGTGTGTGTTGAAGATGTGAAGAAATAAGGTGCAAAGAAAAGTAGGGATAAGTGTGAGAACTGCAATTCAAGTCTGGTATGTGACCGAATAACAACATTGAATAGAGGAAGAATGAAGTGCATCAGATCAGTATATTGTGCCTAACTGGAACTGAACTCTTGCATTTGTAGATGCTTCTCATCAGTTCAAACACTTGATTATCTTCTATAAGTTCTGTAGATAGTGAGTTTCTTGTAGGCAGTGTGCCTCTTTTGAGCAGTGTGCTCGGGTAGTGAGCCCTAATTGGCAAGTGTCAAATTTGTACTCCTTATTCTTTTAACAGAGAATACAATCTTGGGTTAGTCACCCCGTGGTTTTTCCCTTAATAGGGTTTCCCCATAAAAATCCTTGTGTTATGTGTTAATTTCATTTTTCAGTTCTTATGATTGTCTTTGCTTCCATGTTTTGATAGAGCACTAAATGTTAATATAAGAAAAGAAAGCAAGATAGAGAAACACTCCACTTCCCATTAAGTACCCCCTTGGTCCCTCTACCTCGTGATTTGAAAGCAAAGCAAGGGCAAGACAAGGGAAGATTGGGTGCCTAGGGCGCCGAGTAGGGGGACTTGATAGCTTTTTATAGTTAGAAAGGAGGGGCTCACTACTGTCATAAGGATCAATAGCGTTTCCTACCTAACCTATCCTATTGTCATCACTTAGAATCTATGTCCATCTATGTCTATCTATCCATCTATCTATCTATCTCTGTCTATTCCTTCGGGTGGGCCTTGCCCTAGGCCCAGATAGGTGAGCGGGACCCTACCTTACTAACACATTAAACTAATTAGATATTTCATCGTTGGGTTCCTTCCCCGCCCCCTACGATATATATATATATATGTATGTATGTATGTATGTATGTATGTATGTATGTATGTATGTATATTGCATGGCTAATTATATGAAATTCATGGTAAAGT
The DNA here is from genome assembly GCA_027924645.1 of Cunninghamia lanceolata. Lineage (NCBI taxonomy): Eukaryota > Viridiplantae > Streptophyta > Pinopsida > Cupressales > Cupressaceae > Cunninghamia > Cunninghamia lanceolata. The sequence continues at coordinate 654,856 of BSBN01001465.1, read as the reverse complement.
GAAGTTTTGAAATTAACAAAACTAGAAGTAATAGCATGCTGGGTGGATCATGCATCGATAACACAATGAAAAGTGAGAGTTTTATTTTTAGAACTAAAGTAAAACTATTGGCCATATACCTTAGGATGAAAGCCTTTTTCAGGTATCAATTTTTGGGGATAGTCTGTTGAAAATTTGGAAGTGTTCATCTAATGGGTTCACACAGTTTCATTTGTGCTGAAGAATTTGTTGTTAATTAATGTATTTTCTACATGTAGTTTATTTATTTCTCATTCGATCTGGTCTGAATAACTACCCTATAATTTAAGGTAACCAATGATTTCTCTTTTGATGCCTCTTGCATTAATTGAATCAGAATGTTAAACTTTAGGATTGGGTGTCAAGGTTTATGATTGAAAACTGGTGAAAGAATCACTTGAAAATTAGGGTGATATGGCAGGAGGATTAACCGTAAGAGAGAAGAAAATTTTGATCCCAGTTATTGTGGGGGCATTGGCATTATCCTTGGCAGGATTTGCTTTTATCATGCTCTGTTATCTGCTCTTCAGAGAGCTTCAGAAGTTTTCCTTCAAACTCATCTTTGAGATTTTTAATGCCCATGCAAACACCAAAGAAGCCAAACTGTAGGCAGAATTGACAACTTTGATATATAAGAAAACTTGGCTTGTTCATGTGCATGGCCTAGATGGTTGCCTTACCTTTGGAACATCTGGTGAAGCAGAGGTTGTTAGTGGTAGAGGGTAAGCTCTTCATTACCTTGTTTTGTAAGAGTAACTATTATGCTATCATGTCTTAAAAATGCTTTGATGATAGAAATTTGTTGTTAGTCCTCTCAAAACCAAGCGATAAATAATATAAAATTGCAAGGTGGGGTCGGTAGTTGCCATTGTCCAATGTCTTAGTTTTTAAATAATAGGGGTGAACCTAAACATGGAAACCCTAGACACATTGATTATAAATAGAAATCCATACTGATGAGGCCATGTTTTGTCTTGTTTCTCTTGCTTTAAGTACATATTTCCTAAGACATTCTCAGACTTTTATATATATATATTAATTATGTCTATGATCATCCTTAAGACACTAAAAGCATGAAGATGGGTATATAATATGCTGTTAATTAATTATGTGTGAATGGTTGATTGCTCATGAAATATGATGGTACTTTATGTTAATTTAGTAACTGTGATGTATAGATACCATGAGATGTACTAACCCCTCACTCAACAAGAACGTGGGTACATTTCATGAAGACCATTGGGCAACCCATAGTAAAGGAGGTGTTGATATCCATAGTAGGCAATACATGCACCTGCAGCCAAAGGAAGAAGACCCCGAATTGATTGGGATGAGTCATCCATAACTCTCCACTCTTTGACATTTATCCTTTGACAAATGATGCAGTCATGAATAATGAAGGAATCTTAGATTGTGCTCCATGTTTTGTTTCTAGTCTTGACTATTCTTCATCAAAACTAGAGAGAGTTATAGTAGGATTGTATCATCTATACTACATTCATGGCAGTTTAGTTTCCTATTCCTAGTTTGCTTTGTAATAAAGTCCTCTTCCTACGTTATTGGATAATGGACAATTATGGTATTTATTGTTTAGTAGTTTTGTTCATATAGACAAGGTTGATCTTGTCTATGGATGGATTAGATTTTCTAGATACGAAGGAGGTTAGATAGAGACTGTATTATCAGATTTCTTTATTGTACTTTTCTCTTCAACATTCAATAAAGGAACACATGTTTTGAATTAGGTTAATTGAAAAGATACAATAAAGATTTAGTTACATTTCGTGGAATCACAGTCACTCAAGCAAGGGCCACTTGAGGTACCGCGTCTCTCCAATCTGTTCATATGTTTAGTTTATGTTGTATGTTTATGTATATATGATAAATGCATGCTGTAGTGAGTTGTGTTGTATGAATTAGTTAGACTTTGATAATCTGTGTTGTTGAGTCAAGGTGATCACCAAACTAACTGTTAATTGCTCTTTTATTTGGAGTTACATAAGACCATTTGATTACAGCTATTTGAAGAAGCATTAGTTATTTCCTATTAGTCTTGCTTACTTAGATTATTGCCAATTCTTGCAATTAGAATTGTTCATCTCTCAATTAGTTTATTCCTATGCACAACCTCTAGATTAAAACTCGGGAATCCTTAATTGTACACATAAGACATGCATCATCCAAGAAGAATATGATTCCCTAGTTTGACAATTTAAATGTAACACATTATATAGCCAGTAGGTTGCTTGATATAGGATCCATTGGTCTGTTGAGTTGCATGCATGACCTTTCTGCATCAATGTATTGGTTAGTAATGGAGTTCGACATTTTTTGGCACCATTGCCGGGGATGGTGCTAAGGTTTAGAGTTTCTAAGTTCTTTTTTAGTTATGCTTGTACTTGCTTTACTAGGATATAGTATTTTTTAGCATTTAGGATTACTTAGATATTCAACCTATCTCCAAACTATCCACTAACACAGTGCAAGAACATAGCCATTAGCTTATACATCATTGTATGTGGCGGCCAACAACCATAGAGGGAGGTTTCTTCTAACCAATTCAACAGAAGAAGAAGAATGCTTTGAATTATCCCTTGGCCTGGAGAACACTGAAGATTTTTAGGATATTGCAAGTTGGAATCAAGACACAATGGTAGAAGAAGCAGTAGAAAACCCAACTAGGCCAAGTTACCTTTGCCTTTCCTATTACAAACCAGGAGAGAGCTGACACCTTGAAAAACATTCCTCCTTCAGCCCTACCAAACTTTCATGGGCTAATCGCTGAAGACCCAGATACCTTTCTCTTTGAGTTTGATGTACTCTGTAGGAGCTATGATTACACTACAGATGTATACAGAATCAAGCTCTTCCCAGCCACCCTTAAGGATGTTGCATTACGATGGTTTATGGGATTGGGTGAGAATTCAGTAACAACTTGGGCTACCATGAAGGAGAAGTTTCTGCAAAAATATTAGGATTATTGTCGTGGCAGAGATATGAAAAGGGATGACATTTTTAGGATGTCACAAAAGGAAGATGAACCCTTGGAAGATTATGTTGAGAGATTTCAATTTTTCCTCAAGAAGTCAAGACAGAACATGCTCTCTCCAGAGTCACTCAAGTTGGTCTTCCTAAGAGGTGTGAGCGAAGAATGCATGGATGCACTAAATTTAATTGAAGCAGGGGATATTTCTCAACTCGGCTTTGATGAAAATTGTCAAATCTACAGAAACTATTCATGCTTTACCTTGAAGAAAAATAGAGGTTTGAGAACCCTGACTTTGAGTATATCATCTACTGGAGTCTCCAAAGTAGAGTTCAACAATCTATTGTCAAACATGAAAGAGGATATCATAAGCCATTTGGCAACACAACTTGACACTCTGCACATAAAGAAGAAACAAGAGGCATCAAAGGTAGCTTTGAGTGAATATTGTCCACACTATCGACAAAAGAAGGCCAATTGTTGATGCAAGGGTATTGCTAGTATTTTAGAGGGAAAGAATGAGAAATCAGATTTTCAAGCTATAGAAGATGAAGAAGGTCAAGTGTTTTACATTACTCAAAGAAGGCCATGGTAGTAAAGACAAGGTATGCCTTAGGACCCCTTGACCAATCCCATGTCATTTGCATCATCTGCTTCAAATATCCATAATTGTCCGAACAATGCACCTTGGTATAACCTGCCACAACAATAATGGACAACCATGCCACCTAGTTGGACCTAGTAATAGGGGGTATGGCCACAACAACCATTCCAACCCTCAAATTATAATCCACAATGGTAGGCTAATCAAAACCCCTGGCCACAACAGTAGCATGGGAACCAACCTTGGCAAAATATGAATATGAACTACCTGTAACCACAACAATCCTTGCCTCAACAACCTGCCCTTATGCCAAATACAACCTCACCTACTCCTATCCCACCTAGATCCACTCAATTGCCAACCCAACTTGCACCTAACCCTAACAACAAGCCTGTTCAACATGCCTATACTAATGAGGCCATTCAATACCCAACCTATACGGTTGAAGTTAGTGATGTGCACCTGCGCTAAGGAAAAATGCTTGTTGGACCTTCATCTCCACTCATCACCAAACTTCCTAATGAGGTACAACCCTCTGTCACTGACAACCATCTGAATAACCAGTAGAGGCCTTCTGAGCAAATCTCTCCACATGAAGAAACCATCACCAAGATCCCTCCATTTCCAGAGAGATTAAAAATGCACCTTCCACCCACTCCATCTGAACTTGATTTTGATTTTATGGGGTAGTTGAAAAATGTCTATTAAAATTCCCCTCATCCAAGCCATCAAGGATGTACCCATATACACCAAGGCTATAAGGGAATTATGTCTTAAGAAACCAGGAAGGAAAAGAAAAGATCCTCAGACAGTACATGTTATAGGACAACTTGCTGATATCATGTTATGTAACTTGGTTGTTCCAAAATATGCAGATCCTGGAATCCCTATGGTTGATGTAAACATTAATGGTATCCTTATCAAAAACACCTTGATTGACCTAGGTGAAACCATCAATGTAATGACAAAGGAAAAAATGAATAACCTTCAGCTGGATAACCTTAGACCTACTCCCACATTATTCTAGTTGGCAGATAGGTCCACTATCAAACTAGAGAGGGTTATTGAAGATATTGTAATTGCATTGGATTCATCAGAATACCCTATAGACTTTATGGTCTTGCAGCCCAAGGCCAGCCTAGGAGGATATCCACTCATCTTAGGGAGACCTTTCTTGGAAACAACAGATGCCTTCATAAGATGTCGGTCAGGGAATATGATAATTTCAAATGGGAATATAACAAAAAAAATGGTCTTTTATCCACCTGCACAACCTTTTGCTAATATGGAGCAAACTATCTGGTCAGACCTAGAGGATACTGACCAATATTCTCTTCAAACATTAATGATAATTGAACGAGGCCCACTATTGGATATCTAAGATGAAGATGAAGTGTTTTCCAATGTCATATAAAACAATTATGGAACATACATGCAACAAGACCCATGTCTAGTATGTCTAGCCTACCCACTGCATAATATTCTGCCCACAATCAACACTCCAGCCTATGCCTCCACCAACAGTATGTTTCATCATTTGTTTCCTCATAGTTGTAGCCTCAACTTATCAGGATTTGATATTGCCTCTATAATGGCCATTGCAACACCAGTTGACATTACACTAGGCATGACATTTAACATCAGCAGTGAATTGACATTTGTCCAGAAGACTAAACTGATAAAAATGTTGCAAACTCACAAGATAGTATTTACATGGGACTATCATGATATGAAGGGCATTAACCCTAACCTATGCATGCATAGGATATACAGTAATGAGGGGTGCAAGTCAGTTAGGAAGCCTCAAAGAAGGATGGACCCTGCAGTAAGAGACATAGTGAAGAATGAATTGCAAAAAATTTTGGATGCAGGATTCATATATCCAATATCCCATAGCCAATCGGTATCTCCACTAGTCATAGTACCAAAGAAAGGGGGTAAGTGGCGAGTTTGTGTAGACTACATAGAGTTAAATATTGCCACTAGAAAAGATCATTTCCCTCTTCCTTTCATTGACTAGGTCCTAGACTCCTTGGCTGGGAAAAAGTATTTTTGTTTCCTTGATTGATTCAATGGATATAACCAGATCAAAATAGCCCTAAGGACCAAGATAAGACCACATTCACATGCCCATGGGGGAAATATGCCTATTTCGTTCTTCTATTTGGACTCTGTAATGCACATGCCACATTTCAAAGGGTTATTTTAAGCATCTTTGCTGACCTTGCCCATGACTCTATGGAAGTATATATGGATGATTTCACCACATATGGAGAGTCTGATGAGGAAGCCCTGAAAAACCTTAAAAAGGTACTCCAGAGATGTCAAGATCATAACATGTCCCTTAGTCATGAAGAATGTTTCATGATGATGCAATAAGGAGTAGTGCTTGGTCACTTTGTGTCCAAGGAAGACATTTAAGTGGATCCACACAAAATTGAAATCATTTCAACATTGCCTGTTCCTCAAAAATAGAAAGATGTCAGAAGTTTTCTAGGTCATGTAGCATATTATAGAAGATTTATAAAGGACTTCAGTAAGATAGTTGCCCCTTTGTTTGTCTTCCTCTCTAAAGATGCAAAATTTAATTGGACAACTGACTGTCAGAAATCCTTTGACAATATCAAAGAGTCACTGACAAAGACACCTATACTCAGAGGACCTAATTGGGCAGTACCTTTCCATATACATACATCAACAAGAATCTACAAGGTGTTAAACTTAACTATATTGTCACTGAGAAAGAAATGTTAGTTGTTATTTATGCAATCAATAAGTTCGGGCATTATATCACTAGGTATCCTATTTTCATTCACACTAACCATGCAACAATAAGATACCTAATGAACAAACTAGTGGTAAGTGGCAGATTGGTTAGATGGTTACTGCTACTTCAAGAATTTGATATCACCATCGTGGACAAGCCTGGGAAGGCCAATATTGTTGCTGACTTCCTCTATAGGCTCCCCACTTGTAATGAGGACCCAGTTATTGATGATTCTTTTTTAGATGAGCACTTATTTGCATTGACTATACAAACTCCTTGGTATGCAGATATAGCAAATTATCTAGTCACATGAAAAACACCTCCACACCTCTCACCAAGGGAGAGGTGCCACCTAGTGGAGTGTAACTTTCCCTATTCTTGGGTAGTTGGTTACCTCTTCTATACGTGACCTGATCATATCATGAGAAGGTGTATTTGAGAGGATGAAGTATATGACATTCTCAAGGCATGTCATGATGAACCCTGTGGTGGACACTTCGCAGCTAAGAGGACAACAGTCAAGATCTTGAATACTGGATACTATTGGCCAACCTTGCACAAAGATATAGCTCTATACAAGAAGATGTGATTGTTGTCAGAGGATGAGCAGAACTACAAGAAGTGATGAAATTCCTCTACACCCACAACTGGTGATCACACCATTTGACAAATGGGGCATTGATTTTATTGGACCCATTGATCTACCATCTAATAACAAAGAATATATACTTGTTTGCACTGATTATCTCACAAAATGGGTAGAAGTGGAAGCTTTGACAATAGCCAGAGATAGTAAGTTTGCTACATTCCTATATGAGGAAATATTTACAAGGGGCCCAAGGGAAATAGTCACAGATCAGGGACCATAGTTTACATCATCATTGATTTCTAGCCTTATTCAGGAATATGAAATCAGACATAAAAAGTCCACTCCCTATCATCCACAGTCAAATGGCCAAGTTGAGGTCACCAACAGGGAACTTGAGGCAATATTGACAAAGACAGTCGCATTACACAAGAAAGATTGGGCAGAAAAACTCTCTGAAGCAGTTTGGGCATATAGAACTACATGGAAGACAACAACAGGGTACACACCTTATGAGCTAGTTTATGGAAAGAAAGTTGTCCTTCCTATTGAGTTTGAATACAAAACATTACGAACCATTATCCAACTTGGAATGGACCTATCAACAACTCAACAGGAAATGTTGCACCAACTTAATGCCTTGGAGGAATTAAGGATGGAAGTAGTTCATCACACTAAATTAGTACAAAATCAAAGAATCACATGGCATGATCAGTATATCGAAACCAAGGACTTTTAGGTAGGTGATTGGGCACTCCTCTATGACTCCAGGTATAAAGATTAGAAGGGAAAATTGTAGACCGGGTGGTTAGGCCCTTATGAGATCAAGGAAGTTTTCTCAAATGGTGCAGTCCAATTAATCATGATTGACCCAGTTAGATTTTAACTGATGGTTGATGGACATAGATTTAAATTGTATAAAAAGCCTTTGAGTAAAGCTGCATTCCTACAACAATTAAGGGAAGATATGGATAACGAAGTTCTATAGCATCCTGCCTCATATGAGGCCTGTAGCCACGTTGTAGATGATCACACCATTCCGCCAATAGATCAAGCTACCATCTTGACTAATGTTACACAATAGGTTTGAGTTATATGCACTTTGTATATAAATATTTATCATAAAACATAAAAAAAAAAAAAAATCCAACACGCAATAATACAAGGAGATCCTCCACACCAAATACTTCAATCAGAGTTCAGGCTCCATCAATTTAGCTCCCATTATCCAATTGAGCTTTCCTTTGGCCACCAACCACTTCACTGAAGGGACCTATAGCCAAAGGCTCTCTGTTGTTTCATGGGACTTATACATTTCCACATGTAGCAACTATAAGAAATATGGGTAGAGAAATATTGAAGCTGCAATAATAAAAAAATTGGATATACATGCTTCATCTTTTCATTCAATACATATTACATATATATAGGATTCTCATATCCTATTTTGTAGGAAACAAATCTCTAAATATATGAGTTGTTTTAACAACTTAAAACAACTCATAATAAAATCCCAACTAATTACTTTCAATCTTAGAATAACTACGCGAATTTTCATTATAACTCACTTTTATTTTATCATTAAACTATTCTAATTAACAAACCTAAAAACTTAATAATGCAATATTCCTAACAACCCCCCATATTGAATTATTCTCCAAATGAGGATAGTGGACCAACCCACATTCAATAGTTCATCATAAGGTATGAGTAGGGACATACACATCTACTCATGACAAGCAATGGTAGAACTACCTCACCACGCTTACTGTACTTTCATCCAAGGATAGTGACAAACACATCTACCCATGGAACCAAGAATAGGGAATAACACATCTACCCAAGGTATTACATCAAGTTTGGATAGGGACAAACACATCTATCCAACATCAAAGTCATGAAAAAAGACACACACATCTACTCACAACTATTATGATTGGGGACACACTCATCCAATCATAATCACAAACTTATGTGAATGGGGACAAACCCTTCCAATCACTTACACCATCTTGTGAATGGGGACAAACACATCCATTCACATACAACCAAGAAATGTGATTGGGGACATACACATCCAACCACAACATAAAAGCTTGAACACCAAGCCCTCATTATTGCGTATGCAGCCACCACTATAGATCATTGCTACTCTGATCACAAATGATATGAGATGGTTACATTGCTGCCACTTGGAAACTGATCTTGGCTTTAGTTGTTTTGGCACAAGTTGTTTTGTCACTAAAATAATTTTGCAACCCAGTCGCTAGTGACTCACGAGAGGCCACTGAGTGTCCTCCAACCTCCTCTGCCTCCATTCTCCAATAAAATTGCTACTTAGCAAATTTGTCTTTTAAGGATCATTTCATCATTTGTGAAGAAAGAATATATCCTCCCCCCCTTGATGAGAACTTCTTACAAGAAGTGTCGGGTACCACCGATCATCCACTCTAGTTGACTTGATTGAAAAACACTATTACAAATTATTCAAATAGCCTTTACAAATTAAAAACACTTTTAGATTTTGATAGACTACTTTTGCTAACACAATAATAATAACTCATAAAAAATGAACCGTATTCTAAATAAATTTGAAACTTCACTTTAAAACCTAACTTAAAAAATGAAATTATTAAAAATGTTGACTTCAACACCAAGAAATGCTCTTCCTTTTTCTTGTTACCCCTAAGGCACTGACAGATTGAGGAGCTTGAATATTGTACCAAACTTGACACAATGGACCTATCCTTGGTCGTAGTAGCCCTCTCACCAGGAACTCCAGATCTTTTTTCTCCTTTGGATGATCTGGCTACTTCACCAACCTTATAACTGATATGGCTCTTAGAAACACATTCATATAGCAACAATTTTATTATGGCTAGATGCCATAGTCAACTTCCTTAACATATTTGGATTTAGACAAGATCAAACTTAAAAACTGCCCCTGTAGCCTGGTCATGCCAAGGTTGGCTATGTCTCTATAGATCAACGATGCATGGGATAGCTGATTCGATCTCCTTTTGGATGCCCAAGTAATACTCTGAACATAATCTAGGAATTAAGAGTGTCAGCCTTCTCAATAAGCTCCTTCAGCATAGAAAATTTGACAACCTGCTACGCATTTCCATAGAAGATCACCTCAATTGCGGCCTCTACGAATGAACATAACACAATTCCAAATGGATTGTGTGTTTATGATGAATTACGACCTATCAAATTCTACTAGAGCCTCCACTATCCATTACGGAATGAAAGGCCCGTGTGAGCGCCCTCCTTAATGGCGAGTGATGACGTGATGGAGAGATGAAAAAACATTGGCCAGTAAAATGGTCGAATCTCATCAAATTTTTATATTGCTACAGCAACGACAAAATTACCTCCTTTATCGACTATAGTTTCCTTTTGTGTCTTCAAACATTGCGATCTCTTTCTTGCAGCAATAGCTTGGTGGCATTTCCTACGGCTGCTTGATCAAATTCCTTTGACCTGGGATCTACTTCAGCAATGACTTAAATCTCTTCCCTTTTGTAAATGTATGCAGTATCAAACTAATGCAGACTTCTTTGTCCTCAATGACCTTTTGGATCTCATAGCTTAGGGCAAGCAAGGAATTGAAAAATTGCTCCTTCAAAAATTAACAAACCATTGTTATTCCCTACTCTGATACCATATAAGAAATATGGGCAGAGAAATACTGAAGCTGTAATAATAAAAAACTGGATATACATGCTTCATCTTTTCATTCAATACATATTACATATATAAAAGGATTCTCATATCCTATTTTGTAGGAAACAAATCTCTAAATAAATGAGTTGTTTTAACAACTTAAAACAACTCATATTAAAATCCCAACTAATTACTTTCAATCCTAGAATAGCTACGTGAGTTTTCATTATAACTCCTAAAAACTTAATAATGCAATATTCCTAATAGCAACTACATAGGTCATCATTCACATGGGACCTGTATCCGCTGCACCCGCAACCACCACACAAGGGACCTATTCATTTCACATTCTGATTGCATGCATGCAACCACTACTATCTGCAACACCTTTTCTCACGGCATCTGCATGCCACCATCTTCCACTCGCCTATACCTTCCCGCTACGTGTAACATAGCCACTGCACACTCCGTCCACCCATCTCTTCAACACCACGTCATTGTGATTCGCTTCGGCTCGTTAGTCGAGCACATCAACTCCAACCGCCATGTCATCATTTTTCCATGCAACATTTCCAATTTTGACATCACCTCAAAGGTATTTATTTATCTATTGCTTTAATTAACATTTATTGCTTCTTATTTTATGACTTTCCAAATTCGCACATCATTATTTTTATATATTATATCCCTTTGACTTGCTTTCAACTCATTCGTCTGTATGCCTAGCATTTCTTCTCATTTGAGGACAAATGAACCTATAATTGGGGGGGATGCTGCATACGTAGGAATTATTTTACGTACAATCAAATTTCTTAAATCTCTTCCTTCATAATTATGACTATCTACCGCATAACATACAACCTAGCAGACTAGCAACTGGTAAAAGCAACTAGTAGGAAGGGTCTAGTTAATAGAATTGGATGAAGAATATGGGATTAAGCTGTAAAAATAGAGTTGGTAGAGTGGAACTGGAGAGTTGCATGAGATATCATGATAGGTGGTGATCCGATCAGGAGAGAGACTACTGTCCACTCAACATTGTTATCTGACGGGGTTGCATGCCTATTTTTCAGCAGGTAGGGTGGTTGGAATATTTTCTTAAGATAATAGAGTATAATGAAGACATTACCCAGTAGTTTGTGGGAACATTCCAGAATGAGGAAGCTACAGTGAAAGGCTTACGGGTTGACGTGATTGTAGTTTCCATAGCTGAGGTTACATGTCTTTGGGTTGTTGGAGAAGAATTCCCTATAAGAGCCGACACCATTTCTGTAAGGGCTGAGTTCATACAACTAGGTGAAAGGATGGAATCTACATCTCAAGGTACCAAATGATTCTCTTTACCCTAGTTATGGACCTTTGTTGCTACCTATATTATTAAATATCTTACCTATGATGGGAGGCAATCTTTGCTTAATACTGTGCATTTCAAACTTTTAATCCATCTCTGTTACGGAAGGGTAGTGAATGTTCTAAATTTTTTGTTTAATTTGTTAAAAAGGATGTTTGTTGAATATAGAAGGAAAAATTGCTAGTCTTCATTGTCTCATCATGGTTTGGTTGTGCTATTAGTAAAAAGGAGTTTATCTATTCAGTACCCTGATATTTCTTGGGAACGTTTTCTTGAAATTAATCATGTTGATGAGGGACCTTTGAGGGTTGAACTAGAGAGAAAAGAAGAGGCACGGGTAGAAAATTTACAAATAGAGGAAGAAGAGGAAGCACCTACGACCTCTTCTCACCCAGAAGCTTCACCTACTCGCTGTAATGCAATTGCTAAGGAACATCCAACTCCAAACCCTGATAATCCTATAGGTGAACTTGCTAGTTCTTCCACACTTGCATTTTTACCAATCTCAACCCCCTTGCCAAATCACACACCCTCATGGACTTCTAGCCACACAAAGAAAAAATCAAAATGAAAATTACAACTTGTAGCTTCCAGCTCATTGCCCGCAACACCTGAAACTGCTTATGAAACTCCTTTTGTCTCAAAGCCTACCGAGAAAAGAAAATCATACTCTTCTTCGTCTAGAGACAAGAAGAAACAAAATGTCCCTACTCAATCATATAGGCGCTCAGACCACCTAAAGGAGAAAGAACTTTTAGGGGGAAAACCCAACATGAAAAGAAGAATGTCATTGATAGACACATTAATACAGACTCTGAAAGGGACCATTTGTTTGTTGATAGGGAATAGAAAAATGTGGACCACACACTCATTCTGGAGCTTGATATAGAGTCTGAGGAGGAAGATTTATATATAGCTAGGAAAAAGCATCAACCTCCCTTTGAAACTGAAAATCTATATTTCTCAGCCTCTCCAAATGAAACACATGAAGAAGAATTGTTGTTGGATTTTAAAGACACAACAGAAGGAGAGAAGGATGAATTACAGCTAGCCCTGCAAAAAATTGCAAAATTAGAGAAGCAGTTTAGGGATTACCAACAAAAAGAGATAGGGTTAAATGAATGGGTTAAAAAGTTGGAGGATCAACTACATGTTTTCCAGAAACAAGGGTCGAGATTGGAAAATTTGGCTAAATTGTCCATTATAGAATTCAATAGAAGGAATCTAGAGCATGTGCAATCAGAAGAACAGTCAGAAGAATGTACTCCATCCAACTTATTTACAGTTACCTTGCAACTATGGAATAAGATAGATGAATTAGTAAAAGAACAAGGTTCAAACTAGAGGAGAAGCATAGCAAGGAGATAGAGGTGAAAAACACAGAAATAAAAAGATTGAAATTCAAAATAGATAGAATGGAAAACATGACTATCCAATTGATGAGGTGTCAGCCACCTGCAAGGGTTTATGCCCTCTATCTACATGAGCAATATTTGATCTTTCAGTTTAGCCAACTTTACAGTGATGCCCTTGTCTCACTTTTTACACCTGTTTTATTTCTAATAGACTACCAAAGAGCTACCCCTAAAATGCAAAACCAACTGTGTGAATTCTACTTGCACGAACTTGCCATTCCATATGACACTCACTGGAATCCCCTAGTTGTTATTGGGGATGTGCAATTAAAGGCCCTAACCTCATTCATTCAAAATGAGCATAGGAGAGGAGTGTTACAACAACAGTATAATGAGAGAGAGAGAAGTCACTCCCTCTCAAACTTAGGGTAGAATCCCCAACTTCTCAAAAGATAGTGGAGGAATGGGTAGACCTGATTGAACATCAATAGGTAGAAACTAAACTCCTGTAATGTAGAGCCATTGATTACAATAAATTCAGGGAATTAGCTGAAGGAATTGGTAAGGAAGCTTTGGGTTTCTCATAGGGTAGGTGGAAAGAGTTGACACTAGCATTGCAAAAGAAAGAGCCTCATTCAGTATTCAACCTCTCAGCAACAATCAATAGGGCACAAAGATACATAAGATCAACCAATGAACATGGGATAACCTGGCTACCATTAGTATTCCATCCTCCCTTGCTTCTTTATCACATTCCACATTGGATGGGACAGAGTACGAATCAGGCAACAGAGCAGGCCAGGTGGAACAGGTTGGCAGAGCAGAAGGGCTTCTATCTCAAATAGGACAAAGGAGTAGAAGAACCTACAGATTACAGGGAGATAGCTCTTCACTACAATTAGAGACCTTGGTTGCTGGAGGACCATCAACATGTTTAGTTGGGGGGGTGTGATGAGGCCATGTTTTGTCTTGTTTCTCTTGCTTTAAGTACATATTTCCTAAGACATTCCCATAATTTTATATATATTAATTATGTCTATAATCATCCTTAAGACACTAAATGCATGACGATGGGTATATAATATGTTGTTAATTAATTATGTGTGAATGGTTGATTGCTCATGAAATATGATGGTACTTTATGTTAATTTTAGTAATTGTGATGTATAGATACCATGTGATGTACTAACCCCTCACGCAACAAGAGCGTAGCTACATTTCATGAAGACCATTGGGCAACCCACAACAAAGGAGGTGTTGATATCCATAGTAGGCAATATAGTCACCTGTAACCAAAGGAAGAAGACCCTGGATTGATTGGGATGAGTCATCCATAACTCTCCACTTTCTGATGGTTATCCTTTGACAAATGATGTAGTCATGAATAATGAAGGAATCTTAGATCGTGCTCCATGTTTTGTTTCTAGTCTTGACTATTCTTCATAAATACTAGAGAGAGTTATAGTAGGATTGTACCATCTATACTACCTTCATGGCAGTTTAGTTTCCTATTCCTAGTTTGCTTTGTAATAAAGTCCTCTTCCTACGTTATTGGATAATGGTTAGTTATGGTATTTATTGTTCAGTAGTTTTGTTCAAATAGACAAGGCTGATCTTGTCTATGGATAGATTAGATTTTCTAGATACGAAGGAGGTTAGATAGAGACTGTATTATCATATTTCTTTATTGTACTTTTCTCTTTAGCATTCAATAAAGGAACACATGTTTTGAATTCAGTTAATGGTTTCGAAGATACAATAAAGATTTAGTTAGATTTCATGGAATCATAGTCACTCGAGTAAGGGCCACTTGAGGTACTGTGTCTCTCTAATTTGTTCATATGTTTAGTTTATGTTGTATGTTTATGTATATACGATTAATGCATGTTGTAGTGAGTTATGTTGTATGAATTAGTTAGACTTTGATAATCTGTGTTGATTCAAGGTAATCACCAAACTAACTATTAGTTGCTTTTTTATTTGGAGTTACATAAGACCATTTGATTATAGTTGTTTGAAGAAGCATTAGATATTTCCTATCAGTCTTGCTTACTTAGAGTATTCTCAATTCTTGCAATTAGAATTGTTCATCTTTCAACTAGTTTATTCCTATGCACAATCTCTAGATTAAAACTCAAGAATCCTTAACTGTACACATAGTACATGCATCATTCAAGAAGAATACGATTCCCTAGTTTGACAATTTAAATGTAACACATTATATAGCTAGTAGGTTGCTTGATATAGGACCTGTTGGTCCATTGAGTTGCGTGTATGCCCTTTTTGCATCAATGTATTGGTTAGTAATGGAGTTCAACAATACAATGAGAAGCAATACTATAAAAGGGAGGCCACATAGGACCTTTCTATATTAGAGCATAAATAGTAGATATTTTAAAATTGAGTTATAACATGCAATGTTTTAATAGTGCAAAATCAATGAAGAGAAATTCAAATAAGAATATAATGACGATAACCAAAGATTCAAAAAGCAGTGCCTCTTTGAGGGGCAAATCTCCAGATACAATAATTCAATGAAAATTCCACATCGACGTCCTACAAGTGAACTCCTACTATACAAAACCATAATTATTATTAGGTTAGTGTTGATCCATAAGTCTGTACTTTGACATCTCTGTTGTTCTAATTTTAACTCAACAATGATTTCCTAAATTTAATTTCACTATCTAAAAAGGTTATGTTATTGATTATATATATATACACACACATATTCCTAAATGCACTTTTTTTGGAATACATAGAGGTATATATCTGCTATATATGCACTTAATTTGGAATATATAGAGGTATGTGTCTGCTGTATATGCACTTTATTTGGAATATACAGAGGTATATATCTGGTGTTTGAATAAAAACCATGAAATCAGACCTTGCATAATGATATAAAAATAATTCAAATCAGTTTTTCCTTATCTCAAAATTATTGCAAATGTAGCATGAAATCGGTTTCTACTTGTGAGCATGAAATCATTAAATTAGTCTTTCTTTTGAGCTAGTTGCACATGTTATGAGGGATATATATACATAGACATATATACATCTATATATATGCCTATATATACACCTATGTATATATTTTATCATGTTCAATACTTGCATCTTTCTGTATATGACTGAAATCTCTTTATCCCTGTTACAAAAACAACATGAATAGGGTTAGGAAAACATGAATTTTAGATAGTATTTGCATCAGAAATAAATATCGCATGAAGTTCATGTTAGAAGTATAATATGCATAAAGAATCATCGTAGATCTTGTATTTGCAAGAAAATTAGTTTGCAATTCACGTTAAATTTTGCATGAAAAGAAAAAGGAAATATTTTTTGGGCATATGCATGTCCTGCCATGGATTGTCTTTGTTAAGAAAGTAGTTTGTTTTTCTGTGCATGTGGTGGGTTTACCTTTCAGAAAAAGGGTACCAAATATGGGCTAATAGAGAAGGTTGATCCTCTTTTTGGGATCTACCAAAGTATTCTTAAGTGCTTTGGCCAAAGCCATGTTTTCATTGAAATAGATGAATGTTTGCCTAGCAAATTATATTGATATGTTTCTCTACCATATCTTGATAGTAGGACATTGCATGTTCATGTTAGAAATGCATGTAGATATGTCAGGTTGTACTGGGTTTCCATCCTTTGTTAGGCATTTTGTGCAGGGTCAGGTATTCTTCAGAGTAGGAAGAATTCTGGGGAAGCATAAGCTTCGTGGTTGGGCAAAAAAGTGCCTGAGCTATGTTCTCATCTCTTAGCTTTGTGCATGACTGCGAGGATTAGTGGAAACCATTGACAATGACTATATTCATATATCATTACTTGTATATTTCTTGTATTCGTACATTATTACTTATATAGTGTTGACTATATTACATGAGAGACACAATTGTACTATTTTGTATATCATATTTCTTGTGCTAACACTTGGATTAGGCACTTGTACTTGTGAAATGTAATATACCATTTTTACATATATTGAAGATGTATCATTTCAATTTTATATAAATGAAAATTTGAGATGTTTATTTATTTTTGTGTTATAGTTTATGGGTTGCGTACCTTACATTTGGTATCAAAGCACATGTTGCAACATTGGGAGCTCTGGGGTGTTTGTGTTGCTCAGTTTGTTCGAGCATGTGTGGGTCCTTGTGTGTTTACATGATGTGAGTAGCATGTGCCTTCTTTTCTTTGTCTTCCTTGCATGTGTGTGGTGAGGAATGCATTGTTGTGGGGTTAGATAGACCCTAATGGTTGCCAAGAGGTTGCTTATGTGTGTTTTCCTTCTTGATGTCCTGAATGCTTGCATGAACCCTTGTAGTGCGTGTGAGTGCTAGAGTGACCTTTGTAGGGTCATGTTCTTGCTTGTGTGACCAATTTTGATAGTGGAGTTATCAGAATTATTGTCCTATTTTGCCTTCTAGCCAAATAGCCCAAAGATCCATGAGGTTTCTAGTGTTTTCCCTTTTGAAGTGCAAGGGAAAAGCCCCCTAAATGGCTAAGCCCAAAAATCTTAAGTGTTTTCCTTGTGTTTTCTGCCTTTTTAGGGTTTCAAAGTTCAGAGTTCCCTTCTCCATCATGAATTTCCCATCGGTTCCAAAATCTCCACCTTGATAATTCGTAAATTTGTCCAAGAGTTTTAGGTACTGGGGATCAGGAGGTTTATCTTCCTCCTTTTTTCATAAGCGAAAGATGAAAGGTCTACTTGTTGAAGCCCAACGAGCTACATGTTGAACACCCAAAAAATTGAGAGGGGGGTGAATTAATATTCTCTTAAACCATACACTTATTAAATCATTAATCCAGTTGCACATTCAACAACATTAAAGCAAATTAAACATAGCATGAACAACCACAAGACATGACACATGAATACCGGGATTTTTATGTGGAAAACCTAAAAGGGGAAAAACCACAGTGAGTGTTAGCTCACAATATATTATGTAGTAACAATACCAAATTACAAAGAGGCTCACTACCTTAGGGATCACTAACCAAAAGGACTCACTGTCCAGAGATTCTCACTGCATACAGGCTCACTACCAAAATACAAGCTCGCTACCTAAAGAAAGAAAGAGATAGAAGGATGGCTCACTGCCAAAATGAACTGCTAAAATTGCATCTGCAAATGCATGATTACAGCTCCAATGATGCTCAGAAAACTATCTCAAAACTCTTCATCTTGAACTGATCTGCTATACTATTCTGTACTTACATGAGAGCAAGATCTCTCTTCTTCTGCACTTGTCGCCTTCACAAAATCACAATCATTCGCATGTCACACACACACACACACCTTCATACACACATACACCTCATAGAAACATCGAATTGGATCTCATATATCTATCTATCTGTAACACTTAGAATCTCCACATTAGGTCGGCCTACTAAGATGAAGCGTGTAGTTAATCAACATGTAGCTTGTTGGCCAAATTCATTCACCAAAATGCTTTGCGGATCCAATTTACATTTGAAACACATTCTCATATGCCGGCTCCAACTATAGAACCACTTAGAATAAATTTCCAATCAATAGAACTTTTCTGCATACAAATCAAACTAACAGGTTAGCCTCAAACATAGACTATCACTGGTTCAGTCTGACTATCGGATCATAACTTTTGTTGCAGACCACAACACTTTCTCAAATTCATATCAAAGACTCTTTAGACATCCCCAAGCTTACCTTTAGAACCACAGAGCGTAATATGGTGTATTTTATTAAATTGATGTATTTTATATTATTTAATAATAAATAATAAACATTTCCTATTTATATATAAATATGGATGTTTGGAAGACAATATCTAGATTAGGCTTTCAACAATTATATTTAAATTACTATATATATATATATATTATTTTAATATTATTTTAAGTACTTCTTGTTTTGATTTAAGTGATTATGTTATTTGAAAAATAAATAATCTATATTAACAATACGTATTATATTTAGAATCTAAATAGAAGAATTAAAAGAATAGTATTACTGTCATGCAACGACAGGAAATAAATAAGTCATTTTGTTTTGTTTTTGGGAGGCTTTTGAAAGGCCAAAACTCATGCAAACTTAAAAACAAGATTTCAGTTATTAAAAAACAAAATAAAACCTAAATCTGAACGCCAAAAATAAGAGGACAATTTTTGATAAAAAGAAAACAAGTCACGATAGAAAGGAGAGACCACGATTTTGGCAGCAGAAGGTGAATTTTTCAGTGATTTTATGGGCAGTGTCGCCTACTATTTTCCTCTGTTTTTATGCTTGAAATTGACCCCTTTTGAGCTGTCGACCAGCCCTCTTCTACCACGACTTGCCCAACGATTAGACTGCAAAATAGATTTAGACACTTACCATTATCCTTGGCCACTAATTAATTAGCGCATGCCTGTGTTTGCCTATTTTGGTCTTCGTTTTTAAAGTGAATCAACCTTGTTATGGAGAATGACTCTATTAAACTTAGACGGCATAAAATAATTCTTACTGAGGAATTCATGTTCTTACTGAGGAATTCGTTGAGATCTGTCGTAGACTTTTGTTTTGGATCCGATTTCTTTTCTTGTAGCAGTGAGTCAATTACTTTTATAGATGATATTTTATCATTGTCGCAATCCTTGTATTGTTGTTTTAGACTTCTATACAATTCCTATAGCTTTCCGTTATCCGTGTCACCATTTTCCTAGTTCCTGTAGCTTGAATAATTTGCTTCTGTAGCTTTATTTTAAACTCTTTAAAATAGTGATGTCAATTTCAGAACAGAGACCGTTTGATATTTTGATTATTATCTATGTTTATTTAATGCTGAAACTAGTCATAAATTCTTATTTGAAGACTCTCTATGACTTGTTAAAATCATAAACCGATATTGGATTGGAAAGAGTTAACATGGAATTTTCTTTAACTTTTAGACAATGAATTACAGTTAAAGTTTATAACCAGACTAATAGACATTATAATTAAATTGCATAAATAAATGAATGAATGATGTTCTACAATTGTTGCTTTGAAAAGAGAATTTACTGAGGGTTTATAGGTGAAATGGGTTGATATTTTCTCTTTATTTCTTTTATCCTTTTTACTTATTTCTTGGGGAAAGAAGTAGATTTTTATTTAGGAATGTGTTTGGGTTACTTTTGGGCTAGGATGCCAAATGTGGATATCATATATGGCTTTTCCTCTTTTCGGGAATTGAGCGGTTACTTTGTTTTAAGGTTTAGATCTAAACAAACTGTCATTAAAAAAGATGAACATTTTGTCTAGAAAACTTATTGATATATATCTCTGCCACATCCTATTGTGAGAAAATTTGCATTTCATTATTTAGAATTGCACATTAGAAATTAGGTTGCATTGGGTGTTCCCACCTGCCAGTTGTTCCAAGTAGCTAGACATTTCGTGCAGGGCTGGGTTTCCCTCGTGTCATGAAGGAATCTAGGGAAGTGTAATTGCTTCATGGTTGGGTGGAAAAGTGCTTGAGCCATGTTCTTGTCTCTCGGCTCGTAGGAGGACCATTTGGTTTGTGGCGACTGGAGAGTGTATTGATTTATTTATACTTGTTGTACATGATTATTGTAACTTGTAATTAGATGTATTATGGCATGAATGCCAATGGAATTTGTATATTATTTCATAGTGCTTTCACCTAGATTGAGCACAAGATTTTTGTAAGATTTAACGACTTTTATTGATTCATATTTATGAGATTTATCTTTTTACTTGTGATATTGTAATTAAATGGATTAATTACATCATTTTACTTTCGTTACTTGTGATATTGTATTTAAGTGGATTATTTACTTCATTTTAATTTTGTGATGGTTTGAGTGCTTTACATTTGGTATCAGAGCCCTAAGTTGAACACTAGGGCTTCTTTTTGGGACTATTGTGCTAAGTTGTGAACTTAATGTAGATTATTCAACATGAATACTAGAAACACTGATCGTAGTGGAGGATCAAGAAGTGGTCAAAATAGAAGGAATCGTGGAGGTGCCAATAATAGGAATTGTGGAGATGCTAATAATGATCAAGATGGAAGATTGGATCATATTCTTGCTCTCTTGACCCAACAGGATATGAGGATGAATGCTCTTGACCAGGAGATTAGAGGGAATCCTAGATAGCTGAATCAGAATGAAAACCCAAGGGTTGAGATACAGAATGAGAATTTGAGGATAGAAGTCCAAGTTCCTGAGGTTCGATTTAATGCTAACAATCAAGTAAGGATTGTAAAAGAGTTGGGGAAAGACCACAAGAAGGTCTCACTGCCGAAATTTTATGGAAAGATAATTGAAGATGGAGATAAAGCATGGATCATAGAAATGGAGAAATACTTTGGGCTCTGAAACCTTTTTGATCACATGAAGGCAATGTGGGGATCATATCAGTTGATTGGTGAAGCAACATGGTGGGATAATGAGAAGGTAGATAAGAAACTGTTACCTGGTGAAATAACTTGGGAGATTTTGCTGCAACTTTTTAGGAAAAGATGGTTACCACAGCTCTTCTTCGACAAGAAGATGACAGAGTTTCAGAATTTGGTTCAAGGAGGTATGTTTGTAACTAGTTATTGGGAGAGGTTCTCGCATCTACTTAAGTATGTTCCACAGTACCAAATAGATGAGAGATTTTGGATCAGGAAGTTTATATTAGGCTTAAGGCCTCAGATTGGAGCAGAGGTAGACATTCATAATCCACTCACTATGGATGTCACTTTTGAGAAAGCAATTAAACAAGAGCAGAAGCTGCAACAAGTAGCCAGTTACCGTAAGGAGAGAGATGTGAAGTTTGCCAATAAGAGACCTCAAAATAATCAACAGAACTACCAACATAATTATAATCAAAATAACAATCAAGGCAATAATAATTGGTAGATCAATAATTTGAAGAGACATAATAACTCTTAGGATGGAAATGGTGGAAACCAGCATGGAGGAAACAAAATAGGTGGCTATAACAATCAAAACAACAATCAAAGGGAAAGGACTGAAGGACATAAAGAGCCTAAAGGTGGATGTTATATTTGTGGAGGAGAGCATTATGTGAATTCATGTCCATAGAGATCAGCTGGGAGAGGAAACAAAAATTAATAAGGAGCGACTCAATATCAGATACATGCCGTAGTGGACAATCGACAAGCTGACTTTTAGGAAGCACCTATTCAATTTCAAGGTAAGCTCTATGGACTACTTGTTTCTATTTTGATTGATACTGGTGTCACATAATGTTTTGTAGATCCTAGAGTAGTATCTATGTTATCTATTAGACCTGAGCATATGGAAAACTCTTGGATGGTATAATATGGCAATAGAGCAGAAAAGAGAGTAGACTCATGTATAACATTCAGTGAGTTAGAGCTTCCAAGTTTTCAGACGTAAGTTAATCTGTATGTAGCACCTTTAGGGTCTTATGATGTGATTTTGGGAATCAACTGGTTAGCTGAACATAAGTCTCTAGTAAGCTGTGAAGACAAAGTTGTTAGATGTTTGGATGACCTAGGAAATCAAGTGAAAATTAATGGATCTAAGAGACCTTTAGAGCTTAGACAAATCTTGGCTATGCAATTGAAGAAAGCCAAGAGAAAAGGGTCTACCATTTATGTTGTACAAGTAAAGGACCTTGACAAAGAAGAACTGGTATTCAATGACTACCCAATCCTTAGAGATTTTAGAGATGTATTCCCTTTACCATCGAAGAGAGAATTTGACATCTCAATTGAATTGCTATAGGGATTAAGCCTCAATCTAAGGCACCCTACAGGATGACTACTATAGAATTGTATGAGCTTAAAGCACAATCGCAAGAGTTTCTAAATCAAGGGTTCATTAGACCTAGTGTGTCACCATGGGGTGCATCGATTATCTTTGTAAAGAAGAAGGATGGTACTTTGAGATTATGCATTAATTATAGGATGCTTAACAAAGCTACTATAAAGAATAAGTACCCACTCCCGATAATAAATGATCTCTTTGATCAGATGAAAGGAGCTACGATGTTCTTGAATATATACCTTAGATCCGACTACCACCAATTGCGGATTAAGGATGAGGACATCTCTAAAATAACTTTTAGGACTCGATATGGTTACTATGAGTTCACAGTGGTACCATTTGGGTTGACTAATGCTCCAACAACCTTCATGAATTTGATGAATAGTATTTTCAGAGATTGTTTAGATGATTTTGTGTTGATCTTCCTTGATGACATATTGATATGCTCTAAATCAGTGGAAGAGAAGGAAAGGCTTTTGAGGATAGTTTTACAGGGCTCGAGAGAGTGGAAGCTTTATGGTAAACTATTTAAGTGTACATTCTTTTAAGATAAAGTGCACTATCTTGGTCATGTGATCTTGGCAGAAGGGATTGCAGTTGATCCTAAGAAGATAAAAGCAATAACAAAATGGCCTGCACCTCAGAGTGTGACATAAGTTAGAAGCTTTATGGGGCTTGCAGGTTATTATAGAAAGTTTGTGGAAGGTTTTTCAACTATAGCAGCACCAATTACCTTGCTATAAAAGAAGGGTAAGAAGTTTGAATGGACAGAAAGGTGTGAGAAAACTTTCCAAGTGCTAAAGGAAAAGCTCACAACTGCTCCTATCTTGATCATACCAGATACTAATGGTCACTTTACAGTTATAACTGATGCTTTGAGAGGAGTAGGAGGAGGAGTGTTGATGCAGAATGAGTAAGTGGTTGCATATGAGTCAAGAAAGTTAAAGCAATATGAGTTAGACTATGTACCGCATGATCTTGAGTTAGCTGCCATAGTTCATGCACTTCAGATGTGGAGGCATTGTCTTCTAGGTAAGCCCTTTGAGTTAAAGACAGATCATTTAGGGCTCAAGTATATATTTACTCAACCTAACCTTAATTCATGACAGAGAAGGTGGTTAGAATTCCTTAGTGAGTATGACTTTGGAATTGAGTATATATAAGGAAAGGAGAATAGAGTAGTAGATGCTCTTAGTAGAAGGCATCTGGCTGCCATGGTTACCATGAGATCTAATTTGAAGCAGAAATTAATTTAGAATCTTCAAGGGGATGAACATTATGAAAGAGTAAAGAAAACTTTGGAAGTAGACCCCTTAGATCACAGGTTTTATGGTTATGTGATTGAGTCAGATGGACTTTTGAGATTTCAGGGAAGGATGTCTATTCCTAACTCAGGAGAGTTGAGGAAGTTAGTGCTTGAAGAGATTTGCAATGCACCATATTCAGGGCACCTTGGAGTGACCAGAATGGTCGAAGGTTTGAGACCCTTATACTTTTGGCCTAGACTTAAGAAGGATGTGATAGAATTTGTGGCTTGATGTTTGGAGTGCCAATGAGTCAAAGCTGAGCATGTGCATCCAGCAGGATTGTTGCATCCAACAAGATTATTGTATCTGCACAGTGTTCCTAAGCATAAGTGACAAGTAATAAGTGTGGATTTTATTCAGGGGTTACCCATGTCTAAGAATAGGCATGATGCCATCTTAGTGGTTGTGGACAAGTTGACAAAAGGTAGCACATTTCATTCCATTGAATCTTTGGTTTTAGCTAAGAAGTTTGTTCAGGAGATTTTTTGATTGCATGGAGTGCTTGAGACGATCATTTTAGATCGAGAGACTCGCATGACATCCAGATCTTGGACAACTCTTAATGCAGCTTTGGACACCACGTTGAATTTCAGTTTGGCATATCATCCTCAAACAGATGGTCAGATAGAAAGAGTCAATTAGGTTGTAGAAGACCTTCTAAGAATGTATTGTATGGATCAACAATATAAATCAGAGTATCTTCCATTGGTAGAGTTTGCATACAATAATTCATACCATGCATCTTTGGGAATGACACCGTTTGAAGCTCTTTATGGGCATAAGTGTTGAATCCCTATCAGTTGGGATAAGGTGGAGGATAGAATAGTGATTGGTCCTAATATGTTAAGGGAAATGGATAATCAGATGAAGTTGATCAAAGATAAATTGAAGCAAGCTTTAGATCGTCAGAAGAGTTATGCAAATAGTGTTGGTATGTGGTGAATGATCATGAAAGTACTGTACACTTATAATGTATCCTTGCTGGATAGTCTGTTTTGCCCGTTTGGAGTCAGTTGTTAATTTTTGTTAACCGACAAAAGAAAAATGACATTGTAAAACCCTAATTCTAGAAGCTTCCAAAAAACTTGATATAAGTGGCTAGGATGTATGTTGTGGGTGTGGGATTCACAAGATTGTAATCTTTTTGCACTAGATAATAAAATCATTGGATGATTGAGTTTCTGTGGATGTATCCCATATTGGGTAAACCATGTTAAATTTATGTGTTGATCTCTTTTGTGTTCTTCTTCAGTGTTATATTTGGGTTATTTAATCTGCATATAATTGTTAGTGTTTATTGCTCTGATCTTCTTGAACCCTAAAAATTGGTATCATAGTGGATAGTGTTTGATTATCGTTTGTAGGAAGGTCTCACGGTTGAGTGGGAGTCTCACGGTTAAGTGGGAGCAATGGAAGATGAGGGTAAATTGAAGGTAGATAAATTCAATGGGCACAACTATCAGTTATGGAAGATACAGATGGAGGATTATTTCTATCAGAAGGATTTATGGAGGTCGTTGGAAGGAAAAGCCAAGAAACTAGTAGCAATGACTGATGAGGATTGGAATCTTTTAGATAGAAAGGCACTGGGAACCATTCGGTTGTGCTTGACACCATCTGTGGTGTTTGTTATAATAGAAGCGAAGACAACAGATGAATTGATGAAAGCTTTGGCTAAATTATATGAAAAACCCTTAGCCTTTAATTAGGTATTTCTCATGAAGCATTTGTTTAATCTGAAAATGATTGAAGGTGGATCTGTGTCAGATCATTTAAATGAGTTTAATACAATTACCAGTTAGTTAACCTCTGTAAAAGTAAAATTTGATGAAGAGGTGAGGGCTCTCTTGGTTTTATGTTCTTTGCCAGAAAGCTGGAATAGCTTGGTAATGGCTGTACGTAACTATGTCTCTGATTCAAATACTTTGAAATTTGATTATGTTGTTGGTGTTATCCTTAGAGAGGAAATGCAATGGAAAAACACAGGTGAGAGTTCAACATCGGGTAATGCTTTGACTATAGAGAACATGGGAAGAACAAAGGAGAGAGTAAAAAACCCAACAAATTGTGGGAAGTCACAAGGGAAGTCGAAGAAAGGTAGATCTAAATCTAGAGGAAGAATGGATTGCTGGCACTGTGGAAAGCCAGGACACTTGAAGAAGGATTGCTGGTCTCAAAAGGGCAAACAAGTAGACAGACAACATGATGACACTAAGGAAGCTAATGTTGCAAGTAATAAATTACAAGATGTTTTGATTTTGTGTTTAGATAATGCTAATGATTCCTGGGTAATAGATTTAGGGGCTTCATTTCATGCCACACCCAATAGGAAATATTTTGTAGATTATGTTCAAGGTGATTTTGGATAGGTATATTTGGGTGATGATGAACCCTGTCAGATTGTTGGAAAAGGAAAGATAAAAATCAAGTTGCAGAATGGAAATGAATGGTTGCTACAGGAGGTAAGGCATGTTCTAAATTTGAGAAGGAATTTAATCTTTGCATGACAACTGGGTAGTGAAGGCTACATAATTACCTTTTCAGACAAAGTCTGGAAGGTCACTAAAGGTGCATTAGTAGTAGCTAAAGGTGTAAAGGTAGGCACATTGTATTTGTGTACTGGTAATACTTATTCTACCTTAGTTTCTACATAAACAATTGCTATTGAGACAACTATAACACTTGCTACAGGGACAAACAAATTTGTGGCACCATAGACTTGGGCACATGAGTGAGAAAGGGATGAAGATCCTTCACTCCAGAAAGTTGCTACTAGGTCTAAATAAGATTGACTTGGACTTCTATGAAAATTGTGTTTATGGAAAATAGAAAAGAGTCTAATTTCTCAAAGTTGGGAAAGAGAAGAAGAGTGAGAAATTAGAGCTTGTGCATTCAGATGTATGCAGACTAGCTCAGGTATCGTCTCTTTGTGGCTCTTGCTATTATTTTACTTTTATTGATGATGCAACTAGGAAAACATGGGTGTATTTCCTAAACAAAAACCATAAGTATTTGAAACTTTTAAAAAGTGGAAAGCTTTGGTTGAGAATGAGATATGAAAAAAATTAAAGTGTCTCAGATCTGACAATGGAGGCGAGTATTGCAGCATAGAATTTGAGAATTACTGTTCATATAATGGAATTCATAGGCAGAAAATAGTTCCTGAAACCCCACAAGAAAATGGTGTGTTTGAGAGGATGAATAGGACCATTATGGAGCATGCAAGGAGCATGAGATTGCATGTTGGACTACCCTTACACTTTTGGGCAGATGCTGTACATACCACTGTTTATTTAATAAACAGGGGACCTTCAAATCCTTTGGATGGTGGCATTCCAGAGGAGGCATGGATGGTAAAAAGGTAAACTATTCATTTCTAAAAACCTTTGGTTGTGAAGCTTTTGTACATGTTGATATTGAAAATAGAACCAAGCTTGAGGCTAAGTTTAAAAAATGTACCTTCATTGGATATGGAGTAGATAAATTTGGTTATTGGTTATGGGATTATGAAAATCATAAAATCATTAGGAGCAAAGATGTTATATTCAATGAGAAAGTCATGTATAAGGATCAGCTGCAGGAAAAGAAGCATGAACAAGCCAAAAAGGAATATGTGATGCTGGATGAGATTCCAGAAAATAAAATGCTAGTGGTACTTGATGCTCAGCAACAACAAGTTATCCCACAGACTCCTGCAAGTGTTAGACATTCTACAAGGATAACTAGACCTCTAGAAAGATTTTCTCTGTTGGTATTTCTATATTATTAATTGATTCTAGTGAACCTGAAGGTTATGAAGAAGTAATGCAGGTAGATACCAAAAAGTAGTGGGAGCTAGGCATGAAAGTGGAAATGTATTCCTTGCTGTAGAATCACACTTGGGACTTAGTCAAATTACCTGCAGGAAAAAGAGCATTTCCAAATAAATGGGTTTATAGGTTGAAGGAAGAAGATGGAGGTAAGAAAAGATATAAGGCCAGACTCGTGGTAAAAGGTTTTGCACAAAAAAAAGGTATAGATTTTGATGAAATATTTTCTCTGTTTGTAAAGATGACTTCTATTAGAACTATTCTAAGTCTTGTGGCTATGGAAGACTTGCATCTTGAATAGCTAGATGTGAAAACAACATTTCTCCATGGGGATTTGGAGGAGGAAATATACATGCAGCAACCACAGGGATATGAGGTCAAGGGTAAGGAGGAATTTGTGTGCAGGTTAAAGAAGAGTTTATATGGCCTAAAGCAAGCACCTCGGCAATGATATTTGAAATTTGATAGTTTTATGGCTGAACAAGGTTACAAAAGATGTCATTTTGATTATTGTGTTTATTTTAAGAAATTGGGTAATGGCAGCTATATTATCCTGTTGCT
The DNA here is from genome assembly GCA_027924645.1 of Cunninghamia lanceolata. Lineage (NCBI taxonomy): Eukaryota > Viridiplantae > Streptophyta > Pinopsida > Cupressales > Cupressaceae > Cunninghamia > Cunninghamia lanceolata. The sequence goes on along the minus strand of BSBN01001465.1, from coordinate 626,063 downwards.
TTATGTTGATGACATGCTTGTTGCCGGGTCTAACATGCAACATATTAATGAACTTAAGCAGAAATTAGCAAATTCATTTGCTATGAATGATTTGGGTGCAACAAAACAAATCCTTGGTATGAGGATCACATGGGACATGACAAACATAATATTATTTTTGTCCCAAAGTGAGTATGTACAGAAGGTGTTGAAAAGGTTTAACATGTAGAATGCAAAAGCAGTTAGTACACCTTTGCCTAGTCATTTTAAGTTGAATAAGGAGATGTGTCCCAAGACACAAGAGGAGGAAGACAAAATGTCTAAGATACCATATGGATTAGTAGTTGGCAGCTTAATGTATGCAATGGTATGCACAAGGCTAGATATTCCACATACAGTGGGAGTTGTGAGCAGGTATATGAGCATCTAGGAATGAAACATTGGAATGTGGTAAAATGGATTCTCCAATATTTGAGAGGTACTACTTCAAAGAAACTATGTTTTGGAGGAACAAATTCTGCTCTAAAAGGATATGTTGATTCTAATCTAGTAAGTGATATTGATACTGTAGGAGGTCCTGCAGTCAGTTGGATTTCAAGGCTACAAAAGGTTGTTGCACTTTCAACCACTGAAGCTGAGTATGTTGTTGCTATGGAAGCTAACAAGGAGATGATTTGGTTACAACATTTTCTGGAGAAATTGGTGCAACAACAAGAAGATAGCCCTTTGTACACTGATAGCCAAAGTGCCATTCATCTTGCTAAGAATTCAGCTCTGCATTAAAAAACTAAGAATATACAACTCAGATACCACTTCATCCAGTTAGTTTTGGAGGATGGAAAATTGAAGCTAGAGAAAATTCACACAAGTGAGAATCCTATAGATATGCTCACAAAGGTGGTTACATGGGAGAAACTAATTTCCTCATCAGTTTCCATTGGCCTTCATGACTGAAAATGGTGGACATAAGAAACCAGCCAGGCCTGTAATCCAATGGGAGCTACAATTGCAGTAGTGTCGTCCAAGATCAATCTCCAAGTGGGAGATTGTTTGGTATGGAGCTTGATCAGTCTCCAAGTGGGAGATTGTTGGTATGTGGTGACTAATCATGCAAGTACTCTACACTCATAACGTATCCTTGCCAAGGTTTTGCACATCGCGGCCTCAAGCCTAAGCATATCCCTCTTGTTCTTAAAATGGACAATAGCCATTTTGCCAAGAAGCTAAATCTTAGTGCCGATGTGTGCCTTCTTATGTTTTAGTTGTGGTCTTGTGATCTTGAACTATGGCATATTCCCCGAGGACTTATTTGTTGGAGGAATCACAAGCCATTACGTGCTTTTCTTTGTAAAAACCACCTTTAATTGAGAGACTTAGACCTCATTATGGGCTTGGTTGTTATTCATATTTTTCTAACCTCTACTCTATTCATGTATTCTCGTTTGTCTTACCGATTATGGATCCCATTTAGAACTCCGTTGTTGAGCGCGCATGGGCTAGAGTTGTCTTGGGATGGGTGACCTCTTGGGAAGGTCATGGGCCGGACCTCTCTTATTTTTTGGCCCGTTGCTACCTTGGTTAGTTAATATGTGTTTATTTAATTAATTTTTCCCAAAAGGTCACTTTAAGATACGAAATAATGTGACCCCTCAATGGGTCATGACCTTTCGTGGTGTGAGTGGCCTATTTATAGGCTTAAACTTCATTGTATTTTCTCACTCCGCTGATAAGGACCGAGTAGTCTAAAACGCGTTTGGAGTTTTTACCTTGAATTATTGAGCATATTCTTTATGTCCACTCACTTCTAGAATTATTTTTTCTTTTTAGCATTGCTATGTTTCCCTTGATGTTGAAGTACTGCTAAGCCATCATTATGTTTTTTCCCTCTTTTTTGCCCGTTCGGAGTCAGTTGTTATTTTTTGTTAATCGACAAAAGAAAAATGACATTGTAAAACCCTAATTCTAGAAGCTTCCAAAAGCTTGATATAAGTGGCTGGGATGTATGTTGAGGGTGTGGAATTCATGAGATTGTAATATGTTTTGCACTAGATAATAAAATCATCAAATGACTAAGTTTCTGTGGATGTAGCCCATTTTGGGTGAACCACGTTAAATTTCTGTGTTGATCTCTTTTGTTTTGTTCTTCAGTGTTATATTTGGGTTATTTAATCTGCATATAATTGTTAGTGTTTATTGCTCTGATCTACCTGAACCCTAACAGATAGAAATAGGACACCTAAACAGTTCTCAGTTGGTGACAAAGTCTTCTTGAGGGTCAAACCTCAGAAGAGTTCAGTTTTGTTTGGCAAAGCATCCAAACTAGCTCCTCTTTTGTAGAACCATTTGATGTCTTGGAAATGATCAATCTTGTAGCGTATAGACTTTCTCTACCGCCAACACTTGCTAGAATCCATAATGTTTTTCATGTGTCCTTACTTAAGCTTTATCATCCTGATGCGTGACATATTTTTGATTGGCATGCTTTATAGGTTCAAGATCTAGGAGTGGTGCTAGTGGAGCCCACTTAAATTCTGGAGAAGCGCAACATTAAGTTGCATAACAGGGATGTGGTGCAATATAAGGTCCAATGGGACCAATATTCAGAGGATGGTGCCACATGGGAGGATGCAGAGGAGATTGATAGATCTTTTCCTCATTTGAGGATATAACATAGATTTCTTATTCATGCATGGATTATGATACTTTGAGTTATTGTTATTGTTTTATGATACTTTGAGTTGTTGTATTGTTTTATGATACTCTGGATTGATACATTATTATGTTGTTGTGTAATAAGACATCGGGATGATGTCTCTTCCTGGTGGGGAAGAATGTCACGTCTCATTTTGCGGACTACATTATTATTCTAGATGAGTGAACATTTACTATGATTGTTTTTACTTTGAGTAAGTTCCACGTGTGTGAAGGTAATTATCATGAAGTTATATTTGCGTAAATTGGAAAGTTGATTTAAATATTAAATATTATTGATGTGATTATAATATTTTGCTTTGAATATGTTTTGGAGAACTAACCTATTGATGTCGAGTTGAGTGCGAATGAATGCTGGTACTCATCGAAGATGAGAACATGGTTGAGGTAGAGATGTTTTAGCCATTTGGCAAGAACTGTTTGGAATGGTTAACCCTGATGCACTGTAATGCCTACTACAGTTTTAAACTCAAAATAACCTAAATATATTATATTATAAAGCAAATAAATAAGAATTAATAAGATAAATACTCACTTTTGAACAAAGGAGTTATCAGTGTTGAAAAAACAATTGTAGGAAAATTCAATCCTCTAATCAGCTATTCAAGAAAATTAAATACCATAATCAGAAAAGATCTTTTATTTCAATGAAACCTTTTTTTCTACAAATCATTTGTTTGCAGATAATTACATTGGATAATTAATTGAAACAATACAACTTCCTTGGAATTTACTATTCCTTCTCCATTCTTAGTTGCCTGTGCTCCACTTGATACAATCTGCAAAAGAACTTCATATTCATCAACTATTCTTCTCTTCCTTTATTGAATATTTTTTTTGTATAACAACAAGTCTTATTGTTCACCTGAATCAAACTCTATCTTCAAGTCTTTTCTATCATTCAATCTTCCACAGTCGGGTAATAATGTTTCCACAAGTGTCTATCATCTATAAGAGAAAAATTACGTTAGTAAGTAATGTCAAATAAATATAATAACAATCTTTAATATTTATCTTATATATATTTTTTATAAGCCACTGATAGCTAACAGGCTATGGCTGCACAAATGTGTTCCTCAAATGATTTCATTATCTCCACAAAGTTTTAATTTCAATTACCTTACTTCAATTCTATTTAGCATCGACTAAAATGTATTCCACCGTCCAAGATTTTATGCAAATTTAAACATATCATAACCCTTAAGCAGACATCTAGCTAGATTACACCTGTTCTATACATCTCTCTCAGCTTCAAACCAATATATATATATATATATATATATATATATATATTGCAAAAGAACTTCATATTCATCAACTACTCTTCTCTTCCTTTACTAAATATTTTTTTTGTATAACAGCAAGTCTTATTGTTCACCTGAATCAAACTTTATCTTCAAGTCTTTTCTATCATTCAATCTTCCATAGTCGGGTAATAATGTTTCCACAAGTGTCTACCATCTATAAGAGAAAAATTATGTTAGTAAGTAATGTCAAATAAATATAATAACAATCTTTAATATTTATCTTATATATATTTTTTATAAGCCATTGATAGCTAACAGGCTATGGTTGCGCAAATGTGTTCCTCAAACGATTTCATTATCTCCACAAAGTTTTAATTTTAATTAGCTTACTTCAATTCTATTTAGCATCGACTAAAATGTATTCCACCATCTAAGATTTTATGCAAATTTAAACCTATCATAACCCTTAAGCAGACGCCTAGCTAGATTACACCCGTTCTATACATCTCTTAGCTTCGAACCTATATATATATGATTTAAATCAGATATCACTATAATGAATTTTCAGACTACTAATAGCAAGTTCATTAATCAATTAATACCTAATGATGTTTAATGCAAAATGTGCTGCGAAACGCCAGCTGTTGCAACGATTTAACTTAACATAGAAAACTTTTTACCAAAAATACTTCATCCTAAATTGGAAGCGCATGTATAGTCATGTAGCGTGTATGTGTTTTTTTTCTTTTTAAAACAAAAATGAAGGAAAGTTTCTTATTTTCTAAAGGAGGATACTAAATATGATTTTTATAAAAACTGTGTGCCATGCAAAACTCCTCTTTCTTCACTAATCTCCCCTCCTGTATTGAAACGACATTACTGAAGTTCAATATTAGCAATCATAAATAATCTTAAGATAGCATATAAGAAGATTAAGAATATATAAATAGAACATCACTGAATTATATTAAATCACTTACTCAGATCAATAGTAGTCTAGTATTATTTAAACACTTCAATACTAACTTTACTTCGAATTTCAACTGATATGGTAATATTTACTTTATTCTACAGATGGGATCTGTGCTTTTCTTCTTGCAGGTTCAGGATTTCTTCATTATTCAGCGTCTGAAGATCAACATGCAAGACTTCAGTGTCCATGAAAATAACAATAAAAAAAAATCAATAACAATTATTAGCATAAGATTTATGTGCATTTTCATTAACCATCAGGTCCTTATTTTTTCTAGAGTTTATATTTCACAGAAATAAAATAGAGCAACCCATGATAGCTCTCCACCCAACCTTAGGATCAACCCAGTCGAATCCACCCCCGAGCAATAAATCAACAATGTTGCTCAATCAAGATTCAAATTTTTTTTAGAATATCTTATCATTTATCAAACATAAAATTTATTTCCATTATAGAAATAGAGAAATGGGGAATCGTCTTGGGTAAGTTCATGTAGTCCCTTTTTTTATGTAGCTCTCTTCATATTATATTACACAGTAGCTCCCACATACATAATCAAACAATCATAGTAGCTCCCTTCACATAATAACACAACATCACTCCCAATTATTCTCAGTAGCTCCCTTAAAATAACACAATAATACTTCCAATTGTTCGTAGTAGCTCCCTTAAATTAACACAACATTACTCCCATTCTTTCATAGTAGCTCCCATAACCACAACAATACTCCCCATACAAACATCTCCCAATTTCTCAACTCCAATCCCCCAATTTCAACAAAAACCCTACTCCATTAATCACAACCCAACATGAATTTATGCAACTAGTCCCAAAGAGGCATTCCTCCATTCTCCTTTTACTTCATAACATCTATCTATCAATATTTCTCATTATTAGACCATAAATCACTACATTTCATTTTCGGAATCACATACAATCATTCCCAAATTTTAAATCAAATAAAAAGATAAAACAAAAAAATTAATTACTTATCTCAGCTGTCCAGGTCAGGAGCAACCCATAAAATTTCCAGCCATATTCCTTATTCTTTCATGACCTTTTCCAGCAAGCTTCCAAAAAATCTACCAGCAAACTTTATAGAAAAAAAAAAAAACACCATTCTTCGTACAGAAAGATTCAGTTACAAAGTTTACAGAAGGAGAGTGAAAGAGTGCGTGCAAATGAATCACCTTCCCTCTTTTAATTGGAAACTTCTCCAACTCTTCATCTTTCCCTTACAAATAAAATAATATATAATTTCATAAAAAAACTATATTATATTTTCCACATAATCTCTTTTCTCTAAATCGCTTATTAAAACTTTCTTAACATTAATTGGTCAATACAATTCTATCAAAATATTCTTTACAAAATATCTAAGCATAATTTAATCAATGCTCCAAAAATAACTTTTAAATAAGTAATTAAATATCTATTAATTCCATAAAGCATTTAATTTTCTCTTAACCAAAATAATAATAATAATAATAATAATGTTCATGGTTTGATCATCACTCTAACTACAACACAACCAAAACATATTATTCAAATAATTACTCAAAATATAGGTAGATACTACATGCACTCACACACTCACGTAGTCTCATTTTGCATTTTGAATGAATTATTATGTATTGTTCTGTAGATAATAAATGTGATTGATGGTTAGATACTTAGAAAATATTGTGTTTTAAATGTGATAGTAAGTACCTTTTGAATGCTTGATTTAGTCATGAATATTGATGTCTTTTTATTTTATATTTTAAATGGTATAATTATGTTTGAAATGGTGTATTTTATTAAATTGATGTATTTTATATTATTTAATAATAAATAATAAACGTTTTCTATTTATATAAATATGGATGTTTGGAAGACAATATCTAAATTAGACTTTCAACAATTATATTTAAATTACTATATATATTTAATATTATTTTAAGTACTTCTTGTTTTGATTTAAGTGATTATGTTATTTTGAAAATAAATAAACTATATTAACAATACATATTATATTTAGAATCTAAATAGAGGAATTAAAAGAATAGTATTACTGTCATGCAGCGACAGGTAATAAATAAGTTATTTTGTTTTGTTTTTGGGAGGCTTTTGAAAGGCCAAATCTCATGCAAACTTAAAAATAAGACTTCAATTATTAAAAAGCAAAAGAAAACCTAAATCTGAACGCTAAAAATAAGAGGACAATTTTTGATAAAAAGAAAGCAAGTCATGGCAGAGAGGAGAGACCACGAGTTTGGCAGCAGAAGGTGAATTTTTTAGTGATTTTCTGGGCAGCGACAAGAGGAAAGAAAGGTGATGTCAGCTGTAGAGAATTTGACCTTTGGCAAACGTTTTTATTCCAAGTATTTTCCTTGTGTAATTACATTTTAATTATGGCTGAAATACTATTAAACTATGGTTAATATGGGCTTATGATCTGACTGTTTCCCTGATCTACGTATGGTGTGAGCGACCAGTTTGTTCTTCTTGTATTGAGAAAATGAACTTTTTCTCCCTGTCGCCTACTATTTTCCTCTATTTTTATGTTTGAAATTGACCCCTTTTGAGCCGTCGACCATCTCTCTTCTACCACGACCTGCCTAACGATTAGACTGCAAAACAAATTTAGACAATTACCATTATCCTTGGCCGCTGATTAATTAGCTCATGCCCATGTTTGCCTAGTTTGGTCTTCGTTGTTTAAGTGAATCAACCTTGTTATGGAGAACGACTCTATTAAACTTAGATGACAGAAAATAATTCCCTGTTGCAGATCTATATTGGTGTTTTTTGACAGTGTTAATTCATTCTTCATCATTCTTCATCATTCTTCTGTAAACTTGATTTCTCTACCTGAAGCTTTTGTGTTCTTACTAAGGAATTCATTGAGACCTGTCGCAGACTTTTGTTTTAGATCTGACTTGTTTTCCTGTAGCAGTGAGTCGATTACTTTTATAGTTGATATTTTATCACTTTCACAGTCCTTGTATTGTTGTTTTAGACTTCTATACAATTCCTGTAACTTTCTTTTATCCCTGTCGCCATTTTCCTAGTTCTCGTAGCTTGAATAATTTGCTTTTGTAGCTTTATTTTAAACTCTTTAAAATAGTGATGTCAATTTTAGAAGAAAGACCGTCTAATATTCTGATTATTATCTATGCTTATTTAATGCTGAAACTAGTCATAAATTCTTATTTAAAGACTCTCTGTGAATTGTTAAAATCATAAACTGATATTGGATTGGAAAGAGCTAACATGGAATTTTCTTTAACTTTTAGACATCAAATTACAGTTAAAGTTTATAACTAGACTATAGACATTATAATTAAATTGCATAAATAAATGAATGAATGATGTTCTACTTATATCTTATTGAAAGTATGTATTCACGATTGTTGCTTTGAAAAGGGAATTTCTTGAGGGTCTATAGGTGAAATGGGTTGATATTTTCTCTTTATTTCTTTTATCCTTTTTACTTATTTCTTAGGGAAAGAAGTAGATTTTTATCTAGGAATGTGTTTGGGTTACTTTTGGGCTAGGATGCTAAATGTGGATATCAAAGATGACTTTTCCTCTTTTCATAAATTGACCGGTTACTTTGTTTTAAGGTTTAGATCTAAACGAGTTGTCATTGAAAAATATGAATATTTTGTCTAGCAAACTTATTGATATATATCTCTGCCACATCCTGTTGTGAGAAAATATGCATTTCATTATTTAGAATTGCACATTAGACATCAGGTTGCATTGGGTGTTCCCACCTGCCAGTTGTTCCAGGTAGCTAGACATTTCATGCAGGGTTGGGTTTCCTTCGTGTCATGAAGGGATCTAGGGAAGTGTAATTGCTTCATGGTTGGGTGGAAAAGCCCCTGAGCCATGTTCCCATCTCTCGGCTCATAGGAGGACCATTTGGTTCGTGGCAACTGGAGAGTATTAATTTATTTATACTTGTTGTACATGATTATTGTAACTTGTAATTGGATGTATTATGGCATGAATGCCAATGGACTTTGTATATTATTTCATAGTGCTTTCACCTGGATTGAGCATGAGATTTTTGTAAGATTTAATGACTTTTATTGATTCATATTTATGAGATTTATCTTTTTACTTGTGATATTGTAATTAAGTGGATTAATTACATCATTTTACTTTTGTTACTTGTGATGTTGTATTTAAGTGGATTATTTACTTCATTTTACTTTTGTGATGGTTTGAGTACTTTACAATAGAGCATATGGTAAGAAAATAAAATTGATATATAATTACTCCACCATAAGAGAAATGCAAATTTTAATAATTATTATTACTATTATTATTTGTAATGGTGAAATTTGTATGCCCATGCTAATTCCCATTTAGGTTTCAGTCTATTTTGAGAGAATGTCTTAATGTAATTACATATTGAATAATGGAAAAATCTTGTACGAAATTGGGTTCATTCTTTAATCCTTCACATATCCCTGTCTCTGCTCAATCCTCTACATTTGATCTTATTTCATTTATTTCTACACATATTCGCATGCATTTGACATTTATTGCACCCTCCATGTATGTGTTTTCGTTCCCTACACTATAATTATTGCTTCATTATCCCAAGTCAATCCTACAAGTGCAAGATCAATCCTACACCTACATAACTGAACCCTCAAATTTAAAATTCAATTTCTTTTTTTTTACTTCCACCCATTTTATTCTCTCCATTAGCCAACTTGGCACACATTTTGCATGATTATTTCTATGTAGTGGTATTTAAATATATTTATTTGGAAATTAATTCACATGAATACAATTTCTTCTAGAAAAAAGTATGTAAAGCTTTTTTTGCATCGACTTTTCAGATCACACTATGTGATCCATCATCAGGAAGAGGATAATCTAATCCTCAACTTTTTAAAAAGCTTGGCTTTGAAACAAATCTCCCTCCCATGAAAGGTAATGATTAAAGACATGATATTTCCATAGTCCTTCTAATGAATACAATTTTTTTGGAAAAACTATGTAAAGCTTTACACAACTTTAAAAAAAAAAAATTGTATTCATTAGATGAATTGTGGAAATATCATGTCTTTAATTAGATCACATCCTAGAAATGTCAACCATTAATTAAACAATCATTCACATTAAAGGAGAATTCATCGTAGGAAAACTTCAATTGGAGCATTATAAGGAATCCATCTGCATCAAAGTTCATATCCTAGGACATTTGCATACTTTTCTATTGTTTGCCAAGATTTTCCAAGGTCTTAAATATGATCATTCTAGTGGTTGACCTAGGAGAACTTGACCTTGGCGATCTAATAACCTCCTAAGGTACTTTTAAATACTACAAATCCTTAGAATTAAAGGAGAAAAATTCAAGGTGAATTGAAGAATAGAGGTGCAAGATTTACCAAATTAGATCCATGAGCCACAAGATAGAGCCACTCCCACTTAAGGCCCCAATATGAGAAACTGACCCCAAGCACAATCATAATATTACATAGAATTTGAGACAAAGGGCTTATCTAGATTACCTATTTTTTGAAATCAAACATTAGAATTTGTACTCCATTCACACCAATTCTAGAGCTAAGCATCTTAATCCATTGCATTTACTTTCTTAAAATAGTAATTAATTATTCAATTATTAATTTCTAGCTAATTTTATTATTTAGTAAAGGTTGATTTGTGCTAATATATTTGTATTTATGTAATCAACCTATATTAACATTAGGGAAAAGTTGTTTTCCTTTACATTTTTTGTGAACCCATATGATCTTACACCCCTTAGGGTTTGACCTTGCGGCTATACCTTCATTATTTTCTAGGGTTTCAATTTGTATTTCTAATTGTTATTACCATTTTTAGATCTTCTTGTGGTTTGTATTCCTACTTTTTAATTACTATTTCTTTGATAGATCTTTTAGGGTTGACCTTTATTTTTTGACATCTCTTTCACCAACCCTACCCACCCTTGGTTACCTCATTAGGGCTTCATTTTCATATCTAAAATATTATTAATTTTTTTGATTTGTTAAATTTGAATGTGATTTATGTTATCTCATCATGGATGTCTTCTCCCCTTCTTTACAAAGCCCATGTATTATGTCACTACCTTTTATGATGGCACATCTTTTATTGCTTATGATAGTGACTAAGCTACTACTTCATCCCTATATGCACTTGATAAAACTATGGATCTTGGTTCATGTGATGTTGTACCCATAGAACATGATAAGTTTTGTTTTACATCTATGTTACATGATAAGTTTTATTTTACATCTAGTTGTGGTTTGTATTCCTACTTTAATTACTATTTCTTTGCTAGATCTTTTAGGGTTGACCTTTATTTTGTGACATCTCTTTCACCAACCCTACCCACCCTTGGTTACCTCATTAAGGATTCATTTTCATATCTAAAATATTATTAATTTTTTTGATTTGTTAAATTTGAATGTGATTTACATTATCTCATCATGGATGTCTTCTCCCCTTCCTTACAAGTCCCATGTATTATGTCACTACCTTTTATGATGACATATTTTATTGCTTATGATAGTGACTTAGCTACTACTTCATCCCTATATGCACTTGATACAACTACGGATCTTGGCTCATGATGTTGTACCCATAGAAAATGATATGTTTTTAAACTCAAGCATTATAATTTGCACTCCATTCACACCAATTCTAGAGCTAAGTACCCTAATCCATTGCATTTAATTTCCTAAAATAGTAATTAATTATTCAATTATTAATTTCTAGCTAATTATTATTTGATCTAGGTTGATTTGTGATAAGTTGTTTGTATTTATTTAATCAACCTATATTAACATTAAGGAAAAGTTATTTTCCTTACATTTTTTGTGAACTTATATGATCTTTTTCCCCTTAGGGTTTGACCTTGTGGCTATACCTTCATTATTTTCTAGGGTTTTAATTTGTATTTCTAATTATGATTACTATTTTTAGATCTTTTTGTGGTTTGTATTCCTACTTTAATTACTATTTGTTTGCTAGATCTTTTAGGGTTGACCTTTATTTTGTGACATCTCTTTCACCAACTCTACCCACCCTTGGTTACCTCATTAGGGTTTCATTTTCATATCTAAAATATTATTAATTTTTTTGATTTGTTAAATTTGAATGTGATTTACATTATCTCATCATGGATGTCTTCTCCCCTTCCTTACAAATCCCTTGTATTAAATGTCACTACCTTTTATGATGACACATCTTTTATTGCTTATGACAGTGACTTAGCTACTACTTCATCCCTATATACACTTGATACAACTATGTATCTTGGCTCATGTGATGTTGTACCCATAGAACATGATAAGTTTTATTTTACATCTATGTATTTTCTTCCATGTGTGATGCAGAGCGTTCAACGAAAGTGTGGTTTCAATCTAACATTTCCCTTTATGATCCCTCGACGAGACTAACTCATCGGCGGGATCTTGCCTCTGCGTCTCGATACTACCACACACACCGATATGGCAAACTATTGTATATGCAACACATGACTTGCCATCGCCGGTTCTCCTTACCGGTTCTACCAGTCACTTCTTGTATCCATCACAATGTACATGCGCAATGTACATTCACAACAAGCATTTCAAATACGCATTCGGTGGGACCAAACGCTGACTTCCTTTGTAAGCTGATACACTATTGGTCAGACTTCCTAGATAGGAAGCTTTCAACTTTCTTGCTTCGACACCTTTTGTCACCCCGATGCAGAACTAGACCATTCACCAGATGCTTTCACGACATACACACAAACATACAACTGCGATATACACATAGAATGTATATCTGATGAAACAACACAAGTCTTATGCCAATGCACTTGTTCACTCTGACTACTCTTCGGGTAGTCTACTACTTTCAACTTAGCACTTCTTGCTTTCCCAGCCAGACAACCATTGTCTAGGCCTTCTCCGACGGTTATTGTTCTGCCGATGACAAACCCTGCAACACAGGCACTTTCTCTCTTCTCAGAACCTAGCACATAGAGATGCTAGGCTCAACTAGCACATCCCACACTCGACCCCGACATTGGACATAAACGAAAACAAAAAGAACACTAACTGTACAAACAGACCCATTCCACCGATTTCAAAGAAATCTCGTCGGTGGAATGGCTCAGTAATCCATCTGAATGACAAAATGGATACTAATTGCCATGACGCACTGAAAGAACTCAAAACACAACAGGATCTTTATTTATTTTGGGAACTTCTGTACTGGAAAACAACTCTTCTATCTTCTCACTTGTTGTTCTATCACAACCCACACAATTACTATCCTACTCTCTCTTCTACTTCTGTTCCCGGAACTGTTTATACATATTCTTGTTTGTGATAGCTTGCATTGGTGGGAATGCCAACCATTCTGCAACTGTCAACCCATTCAGTTACAATGCATTTGCTCTTCCACTACCAGACCCTACGACTTGTCCTATTCCACTCGGACTCATACATGGCACTAGGCCTTACAATTGGTCACGTGGACCTTATACAACACCAAAACATCAAAAAGAACATGAAATTAATTAAAGTAACTAGGTGCCCCTGCACCAATGTGCCTCTCTTGATTCATCTTTTCTTCAATAATCTAGTGATGTAGATACACATGTTTCACCTTAACTTACATATGATGATAATGCACCTTCTACCATAAAAAGTGATACACATTGATTTGGGATCACCTATCTATGATGATTATCTTAGTAATGAGCTTTATGATGATTGCATTTCTTCTATCACTAGTGACATGCCTATATAGGATACACATGTTTTTCCTTTACATGATATTGTTATCCCCTCTTCTCTATCATGTGAATCATAGTCCATTGATGATATGTTTACTTTTGAGAAAAATGTTAGTGTAATTCCTAGATTTTACTGAGGAAAAAATGGGTAAAAACACATCTAACATTTTTTTTACATTAACAAATGCAACACACATGCACACATATAAGTGTAGACATTACTCATGACTACATTAAAATAAACACCAAACATTCATAAAAGAGGTGTGTAGGTGATGCATAAGTAGAGAGATGACCTCTACAAAGGCTAGCATGCATCATGATGTGACACTACCACAAGCAAGCACAATCTATTTTATTCCTTTTGAAAGCATCAATTAAGGAGAAGGTATGATGTGTATTCAATAAGACAACATATTCCTCTTTTTAATATAATAAACAAGATTATAAAACCATTTTTATGTGATTAACCCTTCATTTATTTACTTAATACACATGAGGGTACAAGTGAGAGAGAAAGAAACATATTGGCATACTAAATGTAAATACATGTCTTTTTATAGGCACTTCTATCAACTAGAAGAGATATTGCCATATATTCCAATCGATCTATTTTTCATATCATTCATAAGACACAATAGGAGGAGAAGAATATTATTACCAAATTAACACATGGACCATTTCATTCTTATTTCATATGTAAGATAACATATACATTCCTTAAGCATACACATGGTTATCTTTATATTCACATGAACATACATCATATCAAGAGAGATAGACTAATAAACATAATTATGGATCTCTAATCTAAATTCATTTAAGAGAGTTATGTAGAAAGTATGTATACATCATGTTATAAATTCATTCACTAAACATGGGTAAATTAGATTCTTTCTTACACATAGAAGTGTGCATAAACAATAAGATAAAACATGAATATGATACACACGTGTGAATACAATAAAGTCGATTCCTTTAAAAAAATCAACTAACTATATTTCTAGATAAGATCAAAACACAAAAATACTATCTAGAACTAAGAGAAACAATAAGTAAATGAAATACATGAATAACAATAAATGTATCTATCACTATCCTAATGTGTATGAAAAAGGAAAAGTTGGGAAGATGAATCATCAAGAATTGTTGAGAGAGATGAATCCACAAATAGAAATATAAGAAGATGTAAGTATGACAAATCCACAATAAAATAGAAATAAAACACTATTACCTTAAGATGATGAAGAAGAGGTTTGTGGTTGAAGTGTCATCAATGGAGAAGGAGGAAAGTAAATAATATTTTCTCATAGCCACAAAGAAGTGAGGAACATAGAACAATAGAAAAACTAAAGTATAACATTAAAAATATATTAACAAATACCTTGCAACACAAATTATTAGAAATCAACAAAACAAAGGAAGTAACGAGCTTGCAAGTGAGAAAAGGAATGGATATTTAAACAAGAATGCATAGTGAATACAAGAGCAAGGTCATGTCCAATCCAAAAGAGAAGTTATTGGCCAAGGAGAGAGAGTTCTAGATTTTTTCATGTCTTCTCTTTTTTCAAAAATGGACTCCAAAAAGGTTAGGAAAGGAGAGAAATGTTTAAGTTCTCATATAAAGATTCATTGGCTAATAAGAAAGGTGTTACAAGAAGATTCAACAATAAAAAATGAGGGTAAGGACACATTTTAAATTTTTAAATAGATGGGATGAAATCACTATTATGTAGATGTTTGTGCACCCACATTGTCATTTGGGATTAAATACCAAAAATAATTCCAAAAGTAGTGAAAATAGAGTATAACAAAATAAAATAAAAACTTGGCAAATGGTGAGGGAGAAAGGCTAAGGGTATTAGTTCAGTGTACCCTAAAACATGCCAAGGAGACAAACACAAAATTGAGTATAAAACATAATGTGATAATTGTAGGGTATACAATTTTTAACATTACATTTTACCCCCACTTTAGTGAGTTAATATCACTAGAGTATATTATCTAGCTAAACTATAGAAATAAAATGTCGAAAATAAAATATATTTGGAGGATACATAAAAGGATACACAATAGTTAATGAGGAAATTTTTGCCCCCATCCAAGGATATAGCAAACAAATATGTCAAAAAAAACAATCCTACAAAACAAACATGTTAGGAACAATAAACCTACAAAATAGATGCATCAATATATCAAATATACATACATATGAAAAAGAAATTTATAGAATGAGATTACAACACACCTATAGAAAGTAATTTTCTATATAGACACAAAGATAAATATCTCTATATGAGAGAGAATGAAGAGAGAAGAATGCCTAACTTATTCTTGTGAAGGAGAAAATAAATTTGTATGCATGTAGAGAAATTATCATATGAAGAAAAGACATTATTTGAGATCTAGCTTGCTTTATCGCTAGGAATCATGAGAATTAGTTGATAGTGTGAATCATATGTACTAGCATTATTTGTTGCTAGGTGATTCAAATTGTTAGGATTAAGGTGCCATCAACCTTGTAAATCCTATGTATTTAATTACTCCTAATATTGTTTGTAAATAATTCATAAGGGATGAGGGATTCACCATCAGCAATAAATATTTTTCACTGGTACGTTAATTAATTATTTACTAGCAATAGTAATTAATTATTTACTGATAGGTAGTTACTGGGTTACATTTATTGGTCAAACCATCTTAGTAATAGTAAATGAGGCGAGTTGGAGAATCTAGGCATCCATCTTTGGGAGAGCTATTTTTGGTGTGTTATGACAACTGTCATAAGTTGTAAGAGCATCTATGATAGCATACAATTGTCATAAGATGTAAGGGAATCTATGACAACATATGACGACAATTACTATCATGTAAGTGGCTATTCTTGGTCCTAGGTGCCCATATTGGGAAGATGCCTATGATAGGTGTAAGAGAATCTATAAGGGACCTATTTTGAGCATGCAAGTGAGATTCCCAAGATGAGGGCGTTAGATTTTTCCCAACTTAGGCACCACTTTTGGTAGCTTCTTCATGAAGCTTTTGTTATTCTATAAAATGAACTATGTAGAAGTGCAAAAGTGTGAGTTGATGAGTTTGCTTTATAGGTACACATGTGCTACCAGATTGAATGCAGGATTGAGGATTCTTGATGTATTGTAGTCTTCTTTCAAGATAATACAAAGATATGCCCTCTTTTCTTGGTGGAGTTTTTTACCCAAAAGAGTTTTCTCCATGTTAAATTCATGTGTTATGTGTATGACTTTTGATCATTGTTGTTACCTTTGATGCATGGTTTATCTCCATTGATATTCTACAAGCTATATTTTAGATTTGCAAGTTAGATTTCAAATTACCATTTGTAGTAGTTTCCTTCATTTCTAACACAAATATGATTGTGGGATACATGATCACTTGGAATAGCATGCTCTATTGCTAGGTAGTCCAAACATATGGTTGCAAATCAAGCATACTTTGTTGCTTGGTCACAATATTTTTCCTATTATTAGAAGAGCATGCCAACAATGTGAATGAGCAAGGGGAGTGTATACCCCCTCTTGATGTTGTATAGAATGAAATGATAAAAAAACTATGAAGAAAAGAAAAAAGTGGTAATTATAGAGGATGATGTATTGAACATAATAATATGCCCCCAAGAGATAGGTGAGTAATGATGACAAAATAGTTAGAATGTAGATCAAAGAACTATAAAAGGAAACAAACATTTATAGAGAAAGAAATGTTGTATGTCAAAGACGATTAAAAATAGATATATTGGGGCATAGAGAATCAACAATAGTCACACCATGTAGAAGTATGTAGAGTCAAGCCCCATATGGAAGAAATTGTACTAAAATTGGAGGTACAATTGAAAGTTATTACAATTTCATAACTACAGAAGGGGTAGAGGTGTCACATCATGGCTTATGTGCCATGCTAAAACTCTTAAGTGTGTGTCTTTTGGTTAATTATTTTGATGTGTGTGATGATGCAAGTACTTGAAAGAATTTTATGTCGATGGTTGTACATTGTTAACTAGTTAATAGTTTGATTTGCAATTACAATGTTGAATGTAAAGGATTTTACAAGTAAATAAAGATGATGAATTTTGAAAGGTATTTTGTTGTTTAATTTCAAGTAAATGATATTATTGGTTTATCTGTTATTTGATAACGACTAACTATGTTGGCTTTGTCGATGATCCTGAGTGTGACAAAATAAAAATAAAAATATTGCTCTCACGAATGTAGAGAGGGTATCACTGGGGAGAAAGCGTTAGAAGTCAAAGTGGTTTGACTACGAGAGAACATGCACAGACATAGAAATCATATAGTTAACATGCATTTGTATAAGTAAATTTATGTGTGCAATTTGGATACATTCATAAACCTATTTATGCTATAAAAATAATTATATCCTTATTTGTATATATATTATATTGTAATGTTAATTTAATGATGTCATTATGAACTTTATTTTATTAAAGAATATATTATAAATATAAATAATATTATATAGTGAGAAAAAGTATATATATAATACTAAATTAGTTAGTTTATAATAAATATCATAATATAGAATTGAATATTTCTTTAAAAGAAAAATAAATAAAGAGCGTTCTTTTAAAGAAATTGTTTTATTCTTAAAATGTTAGTTCAAAAAGGATAAGATGTAAGAAGGATAGCTTATCCTTCGATGCCTATCTTTTAGGCATGTTGAAATCAAGGGAGAGAGAGTTGAACGGTTTCTTTAATAAAGACAATTCGTTTTCAAAGAGACACAGGTAAAAGAAATACACAGAAAGTATTTGGCTTAAAAGAACGGAAGAAGTGAAATGAAATGATTATTGAGAAAATCAAAACGCATATACAGTTTTTATATAAATACACAGAAGGAATTGGAAGGCATTTTGGAAAGGGAATTATTGATTGGGAAGTGTTTTGATAATGGCTAGAAAATTATCCAAAAAGAAAAGAATGTGTTTGCTTTCGGTTCGCAAGTCAGTGATTGCAAGGAAACAAGGAAGTGAAAGAAATAAGGACGTGACTGAAACCACCGGGAGTGTCTAGAGGTAAGACTGCGCCTTATATGTTTTTCTTCTTTTCTTTATTTCTTCTCTTCCATGGAGTTTATGAACAGCATATAATTTAATGTATTGTAAATCCTGTATAAGCTACAATGTGTTTACATTTAATAAATTATTGGAAATGTTTGCATAAGTATTTCGCATAGTTTAAACTGTAACTTTTCCTTCATACATTATGCGTTGAAGGTGACAACCTCTTAAGGCCGCTCTTGCAAGTTCTATATTACGGTTTACATTCCATAACTATGCTCCTGCATTTTACATGCATAATTACTAGGTCGTAGACTAAGACATTAGTCTTTAGACTTTCCTTTGTAATCCATTTTCTGCATTCCTGCAACTTATGCGTTCCATGAGATAACCTCTTGACGAGGCATTAGATGATAATAGTTCAAGCTAATTTATGCCGTGTTAAATCTATTTGGTCAGGGTTAAACGGCATAACTTCTGTTTGGGTCATTTAAACCGTTGAAATTTAGTAGAAATTCTGTCGAGCTATGTGTTGGAACTTGAGAGTTATTTGTTTGTGCAATATTTCATTGTCATTCAAGTCTCAGAGACTAAAAAATTAGTTATTCCTAGTGATTGATTAAGTTACCTTATGTATTGTTGTGGGCATGTGTTTATCTTTGGAATGTGTTAGTTGTTATAAGTCAAGTGGAATAATGAAGACATTAATTAACGGGGTCTTGGCACTCTTCATTAGAAGTTCATGAAATTATTGAAAGTGGAATCTCAAAACTACAATAATTCCTCGGATGTTTTCTAGGGTTACGTGACCAATTAACTACTTAGCGTGTAAGGCCAATAGTCCCTTGTGTATTATTTTGTGTTTGGGATTTGGGAATTCAGGTGGCTTCAAGGTAATTTTGACTCATGGATGGGATTAGTTATGAATGGTTAAATTTTCTAAAAATTAAATATTATCTCAAGAGAGTCCATTTCAAATATTACATTCTGCCAATAGTCCCTTGTGTATTATTTTGTGTTCGGGATTTGGGAATTTAGGTGGCTTCAAGGCAATTTTGACTCATGGATGGGATTAGTTATGAATGGTTAAATTTTCCAAAAATTAAATATTATCTCAAGAGAGTCCATTCAAAATATTACATTCTGCCAATAGTCCCTTGTGTATTATTTTGTGTTTGGGATTTGGGAATTTAGGTGGCTTCAAAGCAATTTTGACTCATGGATGGGATTAGTTATGAATGGTTAAATTTTCCAAAAATTAAATATTATCTCAAGAGAGTCCATTTAAAATATTACATTCTTGTCAATGATAATCGTTGTACCTAATTGGTAGTACTCATGAAATTATTGCATATGGATACTTAACTTAGAAAATAATATTATAATGATAAGTGCAAATACGATGCATATGTCAGTTGATGTTTTAACATGGAAAACACTTGCAAGTGTGTTAATGATATTGTTAGCAACATAACCTAGTGAATATATAGACTTAAACTCTAGTGTGGTTAGATGAACCAATTTTGTCAGAGACTAGGAATGGTTGATCATGAGACGGTGTCAAATATGGAACACCAAGGAATAGTAAGTAATATTTTATGTTTATGATCACCATGACAACATAGTCTACATGGAAGAGCTTGGCCAAGCCTTTAAAATTTAATCTAAGTATTAACTTAATTTAATTCTTTTATTCCTTGGACCATATCATGTTGTAGAGTACATTGTACTCTCTCTCTCTCTCTCTCTCTCTCTCTCTCTCTCTCTCTCTCTCTCTCTCTCTCAGGCTTCAATTTCTAAGACCTTCATCAAAGGGTTAGACCTTCTCCAATATGGTTAAAGCATAAGGAAGCTTTGTGCTTCGTGAGTTGGGTAGGAAAACACCCGTGTAATCCTCTAACGACTGAGGATTACAACATTAGATGATCAACCAATACTGGGGAGATTTGACAAACACATTTGAAATTTGTAAATTTTCAATTTGATTGGTTGGTAAGGACATGATCCTTATTTTACACAATGAATCAATTGTATTTTATTATTATTCAAAAAATGTCAGTTTTGACTTTCAATGTAATGATGAATATCAACTAAATGATGATTTTCATTTGTCATTATTATATCATTTTTTTAAGTTATTAAATTAAAGAGTAAATTATCTCTTTTGTATTATTTAATTAGGATTGTTTAAAGTAGGTGCTACAAGAGGAGGATGAATCTAGATATCTTGAACTTTAGAAAAAATTATGATATAATTTTTTTAAAATTTATATAAATATGGGAATTTACTATTCATTTCTACTATTTAAAAAATGAAAATTAGAGAAAATTTAAGAAAAAAAGGAGTGGAAATGTGTTAGAGACAACCATTTTAGC
Organism: Cunninghamia lanceolata; assembly: GCA_027924645.1. Classification (NCBI taxonomy): domain Eukaryota; kingdom Viridiplantae; phylum Streptophyta; class Pinopsida; order Cupressales; family Cupressaceae; genus Cunninghamia; species Cunninghamia lanceolata. The sequence goes on along the minus strand of BSBN01001465.1, from coordinate 604,961 downwards.
CAATGAGATTGGATAGACTGCAAGACCAAGTCAAGTGGGGGACTCAATTTAGAGAGGTACATTATGATCATTTTTAATGCATTTTAGAAGACTATAAGGTGGGAGTAGAGCTGCAAAATGCAGTAACATCGTCCATCCATGATGGAGTCTATGATCTATGATATAGTCCTAAAACCATGCAAATGTCTAACAAATGTGCTAGTGTCTAAGAAATGTACAGGGATTCCCCAGATGAACAAGCACCCATAGATCACCAAGTAGTTTAGAAGGTATTTGTAAAGAGGATTTAGGAAAAGAAAAGTATTTAAAAAAATGTATTTAGAAGTGAATATTAGATTAAGAGATGATTTTTAGAGCAATAGCCAATTATGTTTTCTTAATGCTTGCAAGAGACACTCAAGCTATGGGAGAGGTTGTGTATTGAATGATGACTTTGCTACAAGCATAAGCACGAGACCTAACACCATAGGAGGTAATACACCTATGCAAGGTTGGATTGTAGCGGGTGCATATGATGCTTGAGAATAGCTATAATGAATGCATATTGCTAGTGTTGATAGAGTGGTGGGACTCAAATGCATCAACTTTATAACTTCCACAAGAGAGCTTGTTGTGACTTTAGAGGATGTATATTCAAATATTACACCTCCCTATTTGAGGTGTACAAGTATACATTGATGATTAGAGGCCCACACACTATGTGTGGTAGAGTTATCACAAGGGATTCCTTAAGGAACATTAAACACTCAAGATGTTGCAATTGGGAGAGGAGTAGACCCTGGCATTGATTGCAAGGATTATGCTTGTGACGATTGCTATTTGTGATGTCATGAATGAGAAAAGCACCCATAGATACACAACTTAGTACATTGCATTCAACAAGTGGAGGAGCACTGATTGTGTATAGTTGTGGATGGAGCATGCTTGCCCACTTATATTATGATCTCAGTTGGTATATCTAGGGTGAGAGCCATAGTCTCATGATATGTACCCTTTTGCAGACATAAGAATTCAAGCACATTAGGGTGACGTAGCCAATAGGATACCTCATGGCGATATCACTATATTCACCATAGGCCCACACTTATATCCTAAGAGCATGGTAGTTTGGGGATGTATTATATTGGAGGCAAACATTTGATAGGCTACCAGGGGTAGCCATTATTTGGCACCCATACATAAAGATGTGGAGTTGATTTGAGATAATGTATCAACTAATATAGATGTAGAGATCCTGATGATTGAGGGGTCACCTCAAGTACATCATGGTGGTGTTTCTCTCTGAGTGAGTTATGCAACAATTTGTCTAGGTCAATGATGTGCCCTCACAATTAACACTTTATAGTAGGACACACAGGAGTGCACTAAGACCAAGGGAGGTGTTGAGGTCATCATTGGAAAACATACCACCCTCTGATGCAGAGCGGGGCAGCAGAATCGTGACAATTGGTTAATAGTCACTCGCAACATACATTTCTTGTGTATGTTCTTTCATCGAAAAAGAAAAAGAAAAAAACTACTTCTATTGGCAAGCTTGAACTTTGTCACGCCGAGCTCCTTCCTCTGGTCAATGGGAATTAGATTTTGCACCTATCGGCGAGACCATCGCTAATGACAAATCTCAACTACACTGTCGAACCACTAAATCCATCGCTTTATTGAACTGGCACTATCTCTGAACCTATCGCTGCTCGCTGTACCCTTGGACCTCGGAACCACTGAATTGCCGGCCCGTTGAACCGTTGAACCTATGAACCGCTGAACCGGTTCAACGAATGGTTCAACTGTCGCTACTTTCTACATTGCCAAATGGTTGAACCAAACGGTCTGATTGAACCGTTGAACCTTTGAACCGTTGAACCGGTTCAAAGGTTCCATCAAAGATTCCCTTCGCTGATACTTAGACTATTGACCAAACCCAAAGTCCTTTGACTGTTACACTATTTACACCGATGAACTTCTGAATTGTTGAACCCTTCACTAACAGTTCAACCAAAGATTTTCCGCTGGGACTTCGACTGTTGACGAAATCCAATGTTGGAACTCACATCGACACTTCCTCCATTGAACCAAAATCCCTCGAACCATTGAAATGTGTTCAACCACATGAAACCGAAATTGCCTGCAACGCTTTAACTACGCCGATCAGCCTAGTTAAAACACTCACGATTTCACTAAACTATTTCTCCTGCAAACATACGAATTTCTACCTTTTGACGGCCTAGCACATGAAGATGCTAGGATTTAGCTAAGCATGCTATAATTGATCCTGTGAACATAAAATGAACAAACATAAAACCTAACCTACTATATACAGCCATTCCACCGATTCGAAGAATCTCACCGGTGGAATGGGTTAACGAATCATTTCGACTGCAAATCAAAAAATTGATTACACAAGGAAATTGAACACAAACAAGATCTTCTTTTATTGCTTCCTGAGTTGAAATACAAATATCTAATTTCACAGTCTTTGAACTTAACTGCACAATACTGCTTTGATCCCTATCTCTCTCAACCACGATCTTAATCTATCTGAGCTGAGCTATTTATCTACTTAAGAGATGAGGATGACATGGACGTAGATGGTGGTACACAGGAATCTAAGGTTAATAGGAGGAGACTGAGAGAGGAGAGTACAAAGGAGGATATATGGATAGAGATAAAAGTGAGGCCCTTCATCCATCCTCTAGACTAGTGAGAGTAAAGCCCCTATGGAAATTCAAGTATAATAGAGTAGTAGTGTGGAAACATAGAGGGTTGAGACAAGGCTAAGCATAGGGTATCCTACCCTACAATGACACTGAGAGCATCGACAAAACCCAATGGGTGGGCCTAAGATGTTGGTATAAATTTGAGATATTATGCATGCTTTTACCTATGCCTTATCAAACTATTAGAATTTTTTATTTATGTGCTTGATTTGATATAATATGATTGTTACTAATTAGCACTTTTTCTTTCTATAACTAAATTTTGAGAGTGGCTTGACAATATTAAATAGACCTCATGGCTGAGGTAGGTCCACTAGTCCAACTAGAGCATAGTGTGCCTGATAAGTATTGATCATAGCTGAACTAGGCATCATGTAAAGATATTCAATCTTGTAGACCAACTACGAGCCATCTACCAAGAGTAGCTAGAGAGAGCAAACACAACAATGACATAGGTCTTATCTCTCAGCATAGATTTAGAGACACTAAGAATAAAGATGGACCAAGTGTAGGCTAGAGTAGATGGATTATAAGCCGAGGTAGACCGGCTCAAAGCCAATCACTTAAGCATAACCAATTGATTATTAGGATAGTGTGATATTTAATTGCAATCTTAATGTATAATGTATATCATATCTCCAAACATCTTGGAGATGGTACATGGACTTTGTTTGGACTAATGCCTCCACATTTTGTAACTCTATCAATATAATTAGCAATTCTAAAAATGCATGTATGTTGTAGCACCAATGTTTGGGCCACATTGGTGAAAAAGGTATTCGAACCCTTATTAATAAAATGTGTTTGATGGTTTTTATGTTTACTCTATTGAGTACTTGGATTTCTAGGAACATTGTATTTTTGGAAAATAAATAGAGCATCTTTTCCCTCTATAAAGTAAAGAGAATATTAGAGATAATTAATTCAAATGGGTTTGGTCTAGTGGATGTGGGCTTTATGGGTAAATTTTGGCACCATGTGAGTTTTATTGATGATTGTTCTAGATACACCTCGATTTATTTTCTATGTTCTAAATCTAAGGTTTTCTCCAAGTTGAAAGAATTTAAGGCACTTGTTGAGAAACAAACTAATAAGAAAATAAAGGTGTTGAGATCTAGTAATGGTGGTGAATATTGTTCCAAGGAATTTGATGATTTCTGTAAGCATGCAAGTAAGTTAGAAACCCAACCAAACCTTAAATGTGTTTTGTGTTTTAGAGCTATGTAGAACTCTATTGTAGCTACACTAAATGAAAGGTAGAAATTCATCCCAAGTGCCATACTTCCTCAAATTGTACATTATGAGAAGATGCATCGTCATCTTGTTTACCACTTATATGTCTATCCATTAGTTTGGGGATGGAATGCAATGGATTTGTTAAACTTTGTGTCTAGCATAGATTCAAGTGAATTATAGAAATTACTCAAGAACCTCGTATCTCTATCTGAAAGGATAGTTTCTAGAATTTTAGAATGGATCTATATCTGCTAGAAATATAAGTGAGTTGTTTCTAGATCTATGATTGTTTTCTTGCAAGGAATAAAAAATTGTCATATTTGAGAATATATTGACCACTACAAAAACATAATCATTACAATGTTTGGTTTTAGGGTAGCTTGAGAGAAAATACATGGAAAAAATTCCCATGGTCTCTTTGGAATTGGAAAATAAGTGTGAAAACCTTACTTTTTGTTGACCGATTTGGCCCAATTACACATGTGGTACAGGACTTAATGTATTTGGAGTCATTTAAGCTGAGGTGTCACTAAAAGAAGTACTTCTACATCTAAAGGGTGTTTTACACTCCTAAATATCCCTTAGCCTTGTTGAAATAAGTCCTCCTAAATTAATTTATAGATCTCTCTATCTCATGTGTAATGCACAAATGCCCAAGGTGGTAGAGGAATCCATCCTGAAAGTAGAAATCTAGAACTAAATTATGGGAAAGAAACTTTTGATAGATAACTACAAAATATTTGTCAAAAGAATACAATGTTGACCATTATCAACTTCATGTCCACATGCATCAAGAAGAAAAAGGCAAAACTTAAATCAATGGACAACTTAGATAATGTACACTTAACTAGATTGACACTTCCCTTCTCATGCTTAATGTTTAGGTGGAACTCCTAAAGATAAGAAGACCATTTCTAGAACTAAATTATGGGAAAGAAACTTTTGATAGATAACTACAAAATATTTGTCAAAATAATATAATGTTGACCATTATCAACTTCATGTCCACATGCATCAAGAAGAAAAAGGCAAAACTTAAATCAATGGACAACTTAGATAATCTACAATTAACTAGATTGACACTTCCCTTCTCATGCTTAATGTTTAGGTGGAACTCCTAAAGATAAGAAGACCATTTTTAATGTCACTCTTACTACAATATGTGTTGAGTCTATAAGAAATGAAGTAACTTGTGATATCTGTGGATTATAATCTCCTTATCCAAGATATATTGCTTCAAATGTTTACATGTTTGAACAATGGTATAGATCTCATGAACATGCATTGGGTAGTTTCTTACCAATGCAGTGAACATCCCATTGTGGTATGCAATTGGATGACCATGTTGAATGAGGACTGATCCAAGTGCATATTTTGATGCACCATTCTCAATCTCAAATGGTTGCTAAATATATGGTAGCACAAGTATTGGAACACAATAGAGTTTGCATTTTAACTCCTCAAATGCTTTCTATTGTGTAGCTATCCAAATGAACATTGATTTAGCACCACCTCTAGTAACTTAGTTCAGTAGCCAAGTCACATGGAAAAAACCAAGCATAAATCTCCTATAGAAATTTGCCAATCCCAAGAACCTACATAGCTCTGTGAGATTCTTTGGTTGTGGCTAATCTTGGATGGCCTAAATCTTCTATCTTGGTCTTGAAGTTGGTCATTTATTCAAATTTATAAACAAATCTATAATCTTATCCAATTGAAGAGATCTATAGGAACTCCATATTAGATTGAATATGAGGTCTAAAGCCTAATTGATACTTAAAAATTAAGTTTTTTCTCTAAATCTAGAATTCCCAATTTAGATACTAAAGTATGAAAAAATCTATGTACTCTTACATTAAGTGATATCATCCTAAACACAACTAGGAGAACTTGATGTACAAATCATCATAGTTTCCTATAACATATAATGTTCTTTGAGGGATACAATGAAACCATTATGTGTGTCCACAAATGTGTCTAAGTCTCCCTCATGTGTTGTGTAGTAGTTATTACACCATTTCTTTACTGAGAGAGAAACTTTGGAAAGAGAAAATATGTAATATTTTCTTTGTCATGAAATTGATTAACCATGTAGTATGAACATATTTGGTTAAGGTAGTTATCTAGGGATTTTTTTTCTTGCCTTCAAATGTAAGGATTGGTTTGTATCATGTATAGTATGTGACCACCAAATGGTTGTTACAAATTGGTAGGGTTTTGAACTTGTCTAAAAAGATGAAAACTAATCCATGATTCCCACTCTTAGGTCTTTGTGGCCACATTCCTCCAATTCTCCTTGTTATCATTGCAAAGCATCCTCTATCATCTTCTAGAACATCTATAGTATTAGCATCAATAATGTCTTGTCTCCCATCTAAAGATGTGAGATGTTGGGTCCCAAAACCGTAGGTCCAAAACCCTAGAGTATGTTCTTCACCTTCCAGACTAGGGGTGTCATCAATATGGTGGAACAAGGCTCATCAACAAGTTAAGGATGATTAAGGGCCAATTAACGAGAGTGGGTATGCTCTCCTACACTTCAGGCTCAGCTAGACCTATGAGGGTATTCATAGAGGTATCAAATGAAACACAAATAAATAATCACAACCATACCTAACGTACACTTGACCCTTATATTTGTCACTAGGCCAAGACAAACTGGCTTCCTAAAACCTCTAATTAAAAGTTGATTACTACACCTTGCAAATGTACCCATAGATTACAACAACATGATATCCCACAAGATGAATCCACTTAACTTCAGATACACAAATTGCAAGGTGTAGGCATGTGAGAACATGATTCACATATGATTTGAACAACTTTAGGTTGCTTAAGATTAATCCCTGGTTATAACACAGAATTGTGAACAACATCTGAAACCTAATATGGTCCTACTTTTACTCCTACGACTAACAAGAGAGAGGATGATTAAAAGAGAGTGTTGGCCCTTCATCAGTTTGGACCAGTGCTTACTCCATTGGACAAAAGAGTCATGAACAACAAAGAGGAAGGAGATGCATCCAACAAAACATCAATATAACTAGATGTGCATTTACGTACATATCAAAGATTACATCACATATAGTGGACATACTTAATGATCCAAAAATGAACCGCAACAACCCATATGTAACAAAGGAAAGACCAATACAAAAGCTTTATATTGTATTAAAATGTTGTCATACATTTATCTAATCTTTGTTACAATTGCACCAACAAGTGTGGTGAAAGAAAACATACAACTGCGACTATTCCCTTGAGTTGCCACAAATGGCCATGGAGACATATCACTGCATGGATGTGCATTACAATTCCTTCCTACATTATACCAAATGAATTCCCTCATTTAAAGATAGGATTGGCTTTGCTTCATGCCCTAAAATCACTTGAGGCACTTGTAGAGCAGGAAATTGGCTCAACGACCAACCCTAATAACATCTTTGTTCATGAATATATAACTCATTACATTCCATTATTGCAATTTGGGCGAGAATCATCTACGCCACCTACATCTGTACCATTTGCATTAAACTATACCTACCTCTCAATTGCTTGTTCTCAGTGTTAATGGTGTTATGGGTTGTAGCAAATATTTGAACTAGAGAACCCATGAAAAATGCATTTAAAAAGCATGTTATATGCACTTGAAACTGCCTTGTCAGAGTTTTGGGAACTTGTTGAACTTTTTAAAACTTTTCAGTGATTTGTGTGGTTTGCTAACCTTAGAAATCATTGAAAACCATTTCATGCTCTTCTCTTAATCCCCCCTTTCGACTTTTTGACACTTTGGTGAACTTGAAAACTCATTCAATTTTTTGTCTTTTCTTCTCCTTTCCTTCTTTCTCTTTCTTCCTCCCGTTTCAGTGAATTAATGATCTTGATAACTCGCAAACCTTTTCATCTTTTTGGCTTTTCAACAAGCTCATGAAATCATGAAGTTGCTAAAAGTCACTTTCTTTTTATCTCGTTTTCACCTTTGTTCTCTCTTCCTCTTCCTTTTTGGTGATTTGGCAAGTTCACAAACTAGAGAACTTGCCAAAAGGCCATATTTTCTCTTCATCTTTCCTTTCTTTCAGCCTTTCAAGCCTTTTGGAAACATACAAACCTTTTTTGTAGGTTCAATAATTCACAAAGCTATCAAAAGGCTGAGACACGTTACTCTCTTTTCCTTTCCTCCCTTCTTTATTCTTCTTCAATATTTTGAGTCAAATGTGAGATGACAAACCTTTTCAATAGGTTCACGAGTTCACAAACCTACTGAAAAGTTGAAACACAATATTTTTAGGGCTTTTGATAGGTTCGTGAACTCATGAACCTTCCAAAAGGCAAACACTTAAAGGATTTATGTGAAGGACTTAGAGGATTTCTCAGAGGATTTCCTAGTACGGGTATGAGAACCCCATACGTGATACGTCATTTTTTGGGGGGCTCGGGTACTGTACAACAACACACACACACATCACAATTTTATTATTTTAAATAAATTATAATTTATAATTTATAATTTTATTATTTATATTATATATAAATTATAAAGTATAAATTATATAATATTATAAATTATATCTATAAATAATATAAATAAAATAATAAATTACAATTATATAATTAATAATATATATAATAAAATATAAATTATATAATATTATAAATTATATTTTTTAATTTATATATAAATAATAAAATTATATAATTATAATTTATTATTTTTTATATAAGTTTATAGCTATAATTTATAAATTAATATATACTAAAAATTATAAACATAGTAATACTCATAATTGTTAATAAGCAAAATATTTAAAAAATTCATTCAATCTTCAACCGCAATAATAATTCGCTCGTAGAAACAGATGATGTGCTCATTTTACCATTAGTTGATGTGCTTCCCAGTTGAATCCGCTCAAAAAACTTCAATGAAGAAAACGAGGGAATCCGCATAGAAAATGAGTGTTTTTTTGTATTAATATATATTAAAAAATCTTTTTTATTTGTTTTTGGGTGCCCAGTGTAGCAGGTTCTCCCAAGGTCAGCTCAAGTTCACCCAAGGTACCGCTTGAGCACCTCGGGTACCACTCGGGCACCCCAAGTTCCCTGTGGGTCCTTCTCAGAAGAACCCATAAGGAACTTGGGGTGCCCGGGCAGTACCCTAGGCAAACCCAAGTAGGAACCGACCTAGGACCAAGACCTGAACCGAACCAATACGGGTATGGGGGCCTGTCTTGGAGAACCCAATAACTTAGTTTAATTATATTGAATCTAGATCATCATCATGACAAACAATTAGATTTTAAATTGTTGTCATTTGGAGATGGTAGATGGGGATGCAGACAGGAATGCCATTATTTTTAAAACATGGTATGGGAGTATTTTGATACAATTATATTGTCATTTGAATTGATAAGTTTTTTGTGCATGTAGACATCTTAAGCCTTTTTATTGTTTCTATTATTAGTAGTACTTCTTTTGGTTTGGAGAAGAAAATTTTCTACTACAAAGAACCTCGTATATTTTCATGCAAAAACTAGAAAATTACAAGTTGTTTAGTGTATTATATAGTTCTTGTAACTTTTCTCAATTGGATATTAGCACTTAAGGTAAAAACCAATGTAATTTAAGTGATGTCTAAGAAATTTTTGTGGGAAGTTTCCCAATTTTAAGGTTCCCTTCTATTAGATATATAGAGATGCAAAGAAACTTTATCTAAAGTCTCTTGACATTCGAAGACTTCCCCATATGTGTCTTCATGATGGGGATGTTTCTCTGATATGGGAGACAAGCATTGGGGTTAAGATACGAGTCTATGTTTAACTATGTCCTAACCTTTTTGAGCATGATATTTCTACGTATCATATGTTGTTCATGGTGAATATGAGAGCTTGTTTTCTTGCATGGTTCATTGGAGTTTCTAGCAAGTTTGGTGTGGCATCCCTTGCACCATCATCCTTCTTGGTGGCAATTAAGCCCACAAAATAATGAATAAACAAAGGAATGATTAACCCAAAAAAAAAAAAAAAAATTATTCATGAAATGTTTTACAAAAAGAAGGGGGGAGTTCATAAGCCCTATACACCACACCATCAAAGGTGGGGTTAATAAATATGCATTGCTCAAAATGTTAACTTCTCCAATCACCCATTAACCAATTCAATACATAACCACAATTCACATCTGATTACCTTAATTCTAAACCACTAATGCATGAGTGACATTAGAAAAAGGTTTGATTTACTAAACCTACAAACTAAACTAATTTTAGGTCACAAAACCAACAAACCCCCTTGATCCGAAGGGAGAATCTGTATTCCAGTACCCTGGTCAACCTGTATTGATATGCCTACAGTGTTCCTCATTTCCCGTCCTCCTGTGCCCTGTGTTCACTGTCTCCTTTGCAGCCTCTTGAAATAACTCTCTGATGTTGGAGTGTACCTCACTCAACATTGGCTTGTGATCCATGTACCTGAATCTGGTAATCTGATATGAAACTATTGGATGATCCAACCACACCAATTATTGTCTCCTATTGAACAGAAATTGTAGTATAAAACATCTACCCTATGCTTCAACTATGCTAATTGAGACCAAAATCTGTCTCCTCTTGAGACCAAAACCTCTGATTGATCCAACTTGTGAAGAATTATCAACAAACACCTCTGATTGATCCATCTCGTGAAGGACCATCAATAATCCTTCAATCGATGCGTGCATTGTCTCTCTAGAGACTTAAAAACTCTCTGATTGACTTAGCTACGTGAAGAGCCATTACACACATCTCTAATTGACCCAACTTGTAAAGGATCATCAGTAAACTCTAACACTTATAACACAAAATGTCACAATAACACCTCAAAAGTTGATCAACACCTTTTCCCCTATCGAATGAGAGCTGGGAAGTCCATCATCTCTATGATGAATTGAATCATCTTTGAATGGCAAAGATTGTCACCAAGCACTATCAACAGTGCCCCTGAAACACAAAAAATGGGTTGACATATGCAACACAGGAAACAAGTTGGGTACCACTGACAATGCTCAGATATAGATAGACAAAAGCTTAAATTCCTTGCTTCTCCTTACACATATCTGCCTCCATAAGAATAATAAAGTTATCTGACCAACAAAAGATCTTGATAGAGGATAGGCCTTTACCCATGATGAACAAAAGAATGGGTGTCTGGTACCACCAATGATGCACACCAAAACCAAGGCCTGTTTATAATGATTCACTAAAAAGTATTGAAATTAATAAGAGGGCATTTTAAATTGACAAACAGACATCAACAATGGGTCTTAGACACCCCTTATACCTCCAAAATGAATGGTTATATGACAAATTTGACTACTGTATTAGAAAGTTGTGATGTTTTGAAGTTTTGAGCTTGAACTAGGCTGATTTCACCCTCACCAATGCAAAATCAGAATTTTTGGTCTGATTTTCAAATTTAGCTCTTTGACAATCTGAAGCTCATCTTGCAGGTACTTGGAGGAAGGTTGGCTGAATCTACTTCCCAAAAATGTCAATTTTAGAGGAAAATGTGGTTGTATGAAAAGGTCAAACTAAAACAGGTGACTATAGATAGCTGTTTTCCTGACTTGAACTAGAGACTTGTGGGTGTCGATGGAATGTTTTAACAAAAATGTGCAACACTAATTCAGTTACAAGTGTTTCCAATAATGTAGGTGAACATATTTATTTTTTATATGCAACTTGGTCTTGGTAGGGTTTGAAAACAAAAACCTCTAGGTTTGAGAAAAACACTTTTACCAACTCAGCTATGACAAATTTTATGATTGATTGGACTGAACCAAACGTTTTGGTCATGTTACTTTGTGGGAATTAAGAATAAAACCAAATTCACTCATTGTTTTTAAAAATAAGTGCATACCAAAATTTCAGGGTGGCATATATATTTGCTATAACAGAGTCAGGAACTTTTTTTCGTGGCTGGATTACTAATTTGTGTTTCGACATCCTAGGTGCTACAGTATCTGCAACTTCTGGAAAATGGATTGAGGTCGACTTTTGCATAATGTCCATATAACACAGGTTCTTTTGTAAGTTTGAAATTGTTTCCATCTGATAAAATTAATACTTGAATTAAAGAACAGAAATAGCAATGCATACCAGATAGAGTAATAGAAATGTATCTTTATTCATATGAAGTTCTTATAGAAGTAGCCCAGAGATGATCAGCCAAGGATGAGACTGCTTTCCCTAACTACACAAAGTCTATTTAAAGAACCTGATGGTTGCCAAGCAGAGAATACAACTGTCTACTAACTCCTAATAACTACCTGAAAGCTGACAAGCAATTAATACAATGTAAATACAACCATATTAACAAAACATAACAAAGGTATTGTATGCTAACTACAGAAATACCGTCCAAATCATCATGATTAATAGTTTTATCAGCCATCTCATCATCAACATCTTTTGCTTCATCCTTTACATCATCATTCTCATGCTCATTGAGTGGCACAACATTGTTGGGCAAGTCTTCAAGATCAGCAAAAAATGAATCTGCAATATTGCCAGCCTACAATTTAATCAAACAGTATTACCGGTTTGTTGTAGTCACAAGTCTTGAACTTGTGACCTCCCTTTTGCATCTCTTTTACAACATATCTTTCTTTCATTTTATTTAATGTGCCCACCTATTGCTTCGTATTTTCATATACAACAATAGTAGTGCCAGTGATTCGAGTAGAATATAAGGACACCATCGCCCATATAAGGCTGCTAAGGTTTGTGTATATCATTTTCATCTAACATGCCTAAATTTGCTCCAACTTTGAAATGTTTGTTGCAAAACATGAAGTCAGATCATTATGATCAGGATTGTGGGGCAGTTCCTTGCACCTCGTTTACACCTTCAACATGGTCAAGACTTCTGGTGCCTCTATAAGAGTATACTTTAATCAGATTTGTGTCAAGGGATGATATTGAACACTCTTCCCTTTCTCTCTAATAAAACAATTTAATAATACTAACAATGCAATATTTCGTTTCACACAGTGCAATGTTGTATTGACAGGGATGGACTGATAAACAACTTGTTGCAATGGGTGAGAACAATAAAGGTACCAATTTATTTTTCATGCACAAACACTATACCAATGATCACATAGACTCTTTTGTATGTTTTAATACCACTTGTTGGTTATTAGATCCCAAAAAAAATTGACAAATGAGAGGCAAACAAAATTTATGTATTGATTAACAAAGGAAGGCGAGGAGAAAGGCCTTACACACGACACCATCAAAAGTAGGTTGATAAATGTACATTGCTCAAAACAGTAACTTCTCCAACCACCCATTAAGTTACCCACGTAACCTCCTGAATATTTAAACACAATTAACATGTAATTACCTTAATTCTAAGTCACTTATGTGAGTGACTTTACGAAAAGGTTTTATTTGCTAAACCTAAAAACTACACTATTTTTGGATTACAAACCCAACACTTGGCCTCACGATGCAAATCATTTGTTGTCGAGTTCATTCATGAGGAATGATCGTAGACAAGCCAGATTCTACTTTGGTTCTCACCTCCTTGAATCTCACTTTCTCCCTTGCATCTAGATAGCATCCTCTTGTTTGCTTGTGCCTTGGAACATGTAGGAGTTTAGCGATGATTGAACTTTTAAAACAGATTTTTACATTGTTTGACGTTGGTTGATTTGAGTGCCTATAAAGATAAATCTTATCAAAATAAAAAGCATTGGGTTTGTGATCCGTGATAGGATTTGAGATGAAAGTCTCGGATCTTCTATCTAATACTAACATCAGAGGTTTTGATTAGTTAAGGAAATGGGTCATTGTAGAGGTCACTTGAATATATATAGGTAAGCAATTCGTAGAAATAAAAAAATTAATTACAATTTAGTGTGGAAGTTCTAATTTCTTGACAAAATGCAAATGTTGTTGGACAAGATTTGTTCTTTCTCCTTGAATGTTTACTTGAGTGTGATATCATTTGGTTTGTTGGAGCATGCATCTTCCTTGTTAATCAATGGAAGAACTCGAGGTATTTTTAGTGGGTCGTGGGCCTATATACAACATATGTTAAGGTTTTGTTTCTCCTCCTATGCTTTTTCCCTAGGAACCATTTTAGTGAAGTTTGACTATGCATGGATTCGAAGTCAATAAGTGTTAGTCTCAAATGTGATTTGTACTTGATGCTTTTACTTATCAATATGGCACTTGATTGAGATCTTTTTGTATGTGTGAGAGTCCAAGTACATGTGAAAGGAATGTAACACTTGGTTAATTTGAGTGATTATAGGATTTAATTTGCTTGGAGTAATGAGTGGGGTGCTTTTTAGAATTTGGTGGGCTTTGGGTTTCCTTAATCACAATTGATAGTATTATTTTGATTCCTCATCAAGCACTAGGAAAGGGATACTTAACCTTCTAGCTAAAAGTATACCATGTGGCATGGACAAAAACTAATTCATCTTTAACATTGTTTGTAGCTTATCTAATGTTCATTTGTTAGGCTTTTAGGGAGTTCCTTCATTGCCTAGTATAGTTCATCCTCTTCTTGCAATACTTGGATTATGTTGGTTAGCTCCATCAAAGTGCTTTAGGAATGGATATGGTGTGGATTTCATGAAGCTTTAGGGGATAAGGTTAGTCTTGGATGCTAACATTAATGCCATAAAAGCTCCAAAAATATGGTGTTGTGATAAGTCCAAGATGCTAGTTATAATGATTGAGTGTGCATAACAATGGAATAGGCAAGTGAAGTTTGTTTATAATAAATTATTTTATATATAACATTTGTCATCATAGCTTCTTATTTGAAAACTTCTTGTTTCATTCAAGTTGGATGTTATAGCATGTTTGGCATTTTAATTTTGTCTCTTTCGAGACAATATAAAATAGAACCGTGTGAACCATTCTTCAAATTATAAGGGTAAGCTCATTGATACATAACTAAACCTAAAACCTAAAGCTATAAACAAAATTTACAAGTATGCACATTGTACAAGATTTTAATGGGGTTTTGCATTTTAAAAGTAAAGGTGTTGTCTCTGATGCAAGAACCAAACTGTCAACAGTCAAGACCTAGTTTTCAAGTGCTTTAGAGAAAATTTTCTCTCCTAGTGGAAATAGTGTGTTGAAGAGTAATTCAGATATAAGGAAGATAAACTAATTTAGGCATAAACAAAGATAACTTCCTATTGGATTAAATAGGGACTAGTATTCAGTTGCAAACAAAGATTTGAAGGAAAAACACAAATGTATGCTTACTATTGGCCAAAACTAGGGTTGCAGGATATGGCACCACCCTCCACAGGCACACGTATTGGAGAACTTGATACATATTCAAGTATGATACGAGGCACGCGCATTGGAGAACTTGATACATATTCAAGTATGATACGATGCAGATACGGCTCGGATAACATACTCGCTCGTGCCCTAATTTTTTTCTAGCTGATTGGATTCGTAGGGAGTCGACTTTCAAAAAAAAATTGCTCCGAATCTTCTTAAAACCAATGAAAAATATTTAAAATGTGGGAATATTTTGAGTGATTTTTTCCCCTTGTATCTGTATTTGAACATTTTTTTTTGGGCAATTATTTTTGGGGTTTGGATTTTATATGTAACACCCAAAGTTACGGGTGAGGGGAAATGAATAGAAGGATTACTAGAAGGAGAAATGGGAATAGGAGATATTGTACTCTTTGTGACAACCAACTTTAGCTTTGGGGTCTCATGAATTATATTCAAAGAACTAGTAGCTAAGGAACTTGACTATCTTCTTCCTCCTGATCTCTAGTGTTACCATCTATTGATGATGTGAATCTCATGTGTAAAGAAAAAGAAGTTGCAACTTTGTTCTAAAGGTGTTGTTATGAACCTTCTAAATATTGCCCTTTTTAATATATAATAAAATAATAAATTATATTTTTTTTATGTAATAAAATAATAAATTATATTTTAATATAATACATTATATAATAAAATATTTTATTATTTTTAATTCATATTTATTATTTATTAATAATATATATTATATATGTGAATGATTGCAGTAGCTATATCCATATTAGGGGGTCTTGAAAAATAGTATCGGATACCGTATCTACATCCATGCAACATTGGCTAAAATAGAGGTCAACAGATTTACACCAATAGGAGATGATTAAACAAATAAACATCACACTATTCCAACAAATAAATTGCTAAGTGATACACAAAGTTATTATTTAATGAATATTAGACATCAATACAAAGTTATTTAATTCAATTTACTTGAACAAATTACAAACACAATAAAACAATAACTTCAGTTTCACATCAATTTCTGCAGCATAAGTTTCACATCAATTTCTACAACATAAGTTTCGCATCGACTTATATTACAAATTATGTGCTCTAGGCACTTATTTATAAGCTCTCAAGAGGCAACTTTTAAGGATAAAATAATAATAAAATATTAAAAAAAAATGCTACTTTAAAGCAATCCTATCCCTATCTACCAAAAAGAGGAAATAAAACAATTTTAAAGCAACTAATTCTAAAACAAATAATTAAAATAAAAACTTAATGATAAACTTCATGTGTGCTTGGTCTTCTTCAGTTTGAGGAAACATAGCTGATGACAACCAAAAATGATCAACCAAAGGAGTACTAATTGGTTTTGCATGCTTCATATTGAATCTGTCCAAGATTTTTTCAATGTACCTCTCTTGAGACAATCTGATTGATGTGCATGCCAAGAATCCTCTTCGCTGCCCCTAGATCTTTCATGGCAAACTACTGAGCTAAATGATGCTTCAACTCTCTAACAACCCTCATGTTGCTACCAGTGACTAACATATCATCAACATAAAGTAAAAGTATGACAAACTCACCAGTTGCAAGCCACTTGAAGTAGAGACATGGATCAGATTCACAGCGAATGAAGTTATGCTCAGTCATGAAGCTATCAAACTTACGATACCATTGCCTCGGGGCTTGCTTGAGCCCATACAAGCTGCGCTTGAGTTTGCAATATAAATTTTTTTGACCTGGTTTAACAAAGACTTCAGGCTGGTCCATGTACAAATCTTCTTCAACATCTCCATGTAGAAAAACAGTTTTGACGTCAAGCTGCTCAAGCTCAAGATCCCATATTACTGCCATACCCAGAACTGCGTGAATGGTTTGCATTTTGAAGATGGGTGAGAATATTTCATTGAAGTCAATGCCCTTTTGCTGATCAAATCCTTGACTACCAATCTCGCCTGGTAGCAGTGTGTGCCTCCATCTTCTTCTTTTAGCCGATAGACCCACTTGTTCTTCAAGGGTCTCCGATTAGGTGGGAGTTTGACCAAGTCCCA
The DNA here is from genome assembly GCA_027924645.1 of Cunninghamia lanceolata. NCBI lineage: Eukaryota > Viridiplantae > Streptophyta > Pinopsida > Cupressales > Cupressaceae > Cunninghamia > Cunninghamia lanceolata. The sequence continues at coordinate 587,670 of BSBN01001465.1, read as the reverse complement.
AGTGTCATTGGCCTACAAAGAGGCCATTTCTTCATGCATAGCTTCCATCTACTTGACTGAGTTTCATCTTTGCAAGCCTGTTTGAAGGTTGCAGGTTCTAACTGGTCTGAGAGCAAAAGTTCATAATCTTCAAATTTGGCTGGAAGTTTTGTTTGCCTGGTTGACCTCCTTACTTGAGGTGTTTTCTCCCTGATGTTACTCTCTTCTGGTAAATTGTCCTATTGTTCATTTCCCTGTTCCATATTTTCTTGTGCCAGGCTTGGCATAACTCTCATATCTAACACTGGCTGCATTGAAGCATCAACTGGCATCAATTTAATTTGTTACTGCTGTGTTGTACTTTTCTCTGGCAGCGTGTATGTGTTTAGCTGCTCCGTGTGACTTGGGGGAGTATTAAACAAGCCAGAATCAACTCCATATGTTTGTTCATATACTTGTGTGTTAACCTGCTGCGTATGACTTTGTGAAGAATTTGGAAAACGTGGCTACGTGGAGTGTGTTGAGAAATGTAGCGATGAATGTGTAGGGTGTTGCGTTGGAATCGAGATGGACTACGCCAGACTATCAACTGAGTGCTGCGTTTGAGGCAGCAAAGGCAGCGTTTGACTAGAAATCTGCGTAGAATTTCCCTCAGGCAGCGTTGAAACATGCTCACCAGGCTGCGTTGGAAATAATAAATGTTCTGAATCATGTGAAGACTGTGAATGAGGCTGCATTGAATTTCCACCAACAGCCTGCGTTGGAATATGAGGAGGGACGCCAGTGCTTGAAGGATGTGCGCAGGCAGGTGGATGCAGAGCAGTCACTGATGAAGGCTGGAAACCAATAATATTTGAAGGCTGAAGACTAACACTTGGTGCTTGGGTAACATTTCCCGGTCGCATTTGATTTGTGCCATTGTCAAACAGATCAACTGCTATAGACTTTTTTGATGATGTCCCCTGATTATGCAAAATGGGGAAAACTTTTTCATTGAACACGACATCATGACTGTGAACTAGCTGCTTGGCGACAGGATCCCATAAACGAAACCCATACTGATCTTCACCGTAACCTACAAATATGCAGCGCTGAGACTTAGAGTCCAACTTCGAGTGCTTTTCCTTGGGGACATGCATGAAGGCTTCACAGCCGAAGACTCGAAGATGCAAATATGAAATCCGTTTGGCCAACCAAACTTCTTCCGGGATATCAAAATCCAAACGAGATGAGGGGCTCCGGTTGATGAGATAAATGGCTGTGTTAACCGGGCCTCTACCCAAAACTCTTTGCTTAGGCCTGCATTGGACAACATGCATCAAGCACTCTCAAGAATGGTCATGTTCAATCTCTCGGCTGTACCATTTTCTTGAGGAGTGTATGGTACTACTTTGATCCTTCTAATGCCCTGATCTGCACAAAAACAATCGAACTCCAAAGAACAATACTTTCCCCCATTGTCAGTTTGCAAGCATCTGATTTTATGCCCTATTTGATTTTCTACTAGTGCTTTGAAAATTTTAAATTTTGAAAAGACTACTAATTTTTTATGCATCATGTATACCCAAATTTTTCGAGTATAATCATCAATAAAAGAGAAAGTAATTAGCACCTCCAAAAGATGTTACCTCTGTGGGTCTGAACACATTGGAATGCACAAGCTCCAAGGGTGATGTTTTCTTGTCATGACTTGTCTTCAGAAAACTGATTCACCTTTGTTTTCCATGAAGACAATACTCACAAAACTCCAAATCCACAGATTTCAGCCCGGGTAGTTGATCCTTTTGAAGCATGACTCTAAGGCTCATATGACCGAGCCTCTTATGCCAAAGGTCTAAGCTGTTGTCCACTATTGCCATTGTAGCTCCCACTTAACCATGACACTCTAACACATAAAGACTACCCAATTTGCAGCATTTTACAAGTACCAAAACACCCTTGGTAACTTTCCAAGTGTCACACCCTTGAGCATAAAGTTGACTGACAGAAATGAGATTCTGTTTGAGTGTGGGAACATGTCTCATATATTTCAAGATCCATTTGTTTCCATTTTTTAATGTCAAAACCACGTCACCTTTTCCTATGATTTCACATTCTTTATTATCACCCAGAAAAAATTTTCTGAACATACCTTTTTGATAATTTGTAAAAGCACCTCGACATGGAGTAGCATGGAAGGATGCACCAGAATCAAGCACCCACGAATCTGCAGTAGTATCACTCGCTGATAAGACCAAAACACCATCGCATGCAATGTTTGCTTCATTATTATTACTCAATTTTTCTTGGGCCTTCTTGTAGTTCCAACAATTCTTCTTTGTGTGACCAACTTTGCCACAAAACTAGCAAAATTCGCCATTACGACCCTTGGACTTTGATCATGGTGCAGATTTGGATCTTCTTCTGTGATTATTTCTTCCTCTGTCTTGACCCCTTCCTCTATTGCTAGTACTTACATCAGTCAAGGCATCACCGGATGAGGGTTCCTAATTTTTCCTCCGCATGTCTACTGAGAAGAGTAGCTGCAACATCATCAAATTTGAGTTTACTCTTGGCAACCACCGAAGTGCTAACTGCCATCACCACACCTTCCCAGCTGTTGGGTAGAGAACATAATTATAGGATTGCTTTGATTTCATCATCTAATTTTATACCTACAGAAATCAACTAAGTGACCAGGGCATTGAACTCATTGAGATGATTTGACATAATCCCTCCTCTCATTTTCAAATTATATAACTTCTTCATGATGAATACCTTGTTCGATGCCGATGCCATCTCGTACATTGAAGAAAGTTTATCCCACAACTCTTTTGATGTATTCTTTGCTGAAACGTTGAACAGAACATTACTTGATAGCGAGAGAAAAGTTGTGGCCCTTGCCTTCTTGTCCAATGTCTCCCATTCTTCGTCAGACATTGAACTTTGTCCCTTGGTTTTTCCAAGCAATGCAGGTGAGAGATCTTGCTTGATCAGCAGTGATTCCATCTAAACTTTCCATATCTTGAAATTCTGCCTGGAAAACTTTTTGATTTTCCATTTGTCTGCTTCGTCCATTCTCCCAGAAATTCGTCACGATTCCCAACTAGCTTCATCGCTGAGCTGCTTCGTCGAGCTTCTTCACCAGAGCTCTGATACCAATTGTTAAGTGCAGAAAGAGATAAGGACAACAACAAACAACGAAACAATCATACAAAAGATTAAACTCATAATCGAATGCAGAAGACAAAGATAATTTTTTAATGTGGTTCACCAATTGGCTACATCCACTCTGAGCAAGGGAGGACTCTCTGTATTATCTCCAAATCTCATTACAGAATACAATTTTTACAGTAGCTCAATATCCATAAGCATAATATGTTCCACTCCATTCTAGACTAGAGATAGTCAAACACCAACTCCACCTCAATGTGGGAGAACAACCATGCAGAGGGTTGATGCAAAGTGGAGCAGGTAGTGGTCTGAATGCATGTGTTACATATTAAAGGATTGGGCTACACATTGAAGTCAATGTAATTCCAACACTTGCCACCTTTAGTGTGTTTTCTAAATAAATTTTCCATCTTTAAAGCACACTTTCCACTGACTTTGCCACTTAATTATGCACCATACTTCATCAAATAAACCTATTATGAGCTTGGTGCGCTTCACTAATGATTATGCCCTATTAAGTTGTGGTTTCACCAATCATTTTACACTTCATTGTTGTGGTTTTCTAATGGCACAGTCACTTGAAAAGTGCAATTTTTACTTATGTATTCTTTCTTGAGGCTGGCACGATTTCATAACAGTAATGCCACTTCTTTGTCATGTTTTCATTGCATCTTTTCCACCACTAAATGACGCCAAAATCTGTTCCTTTTCTCCTTTACTAAGGAATGGATTTATAATGCCTTTGCCATGTATGTGTTGAAATTAAGGAACACTGAGAGGGGGGGGTTGAATCAGTGTTCTACAAAACTTATTATTATGTTCCTTTATTAATTTACCACATACATTCAAAACAAAGAAGCATGAACTTAAGAACATCAATAACAAGATCATCACACATGAACACCAGGATTTTTATGTGGAAACCCGGTTAAGGGAAAAACCACGGTGGGGGTTAACCCACAAGATTTTATACTCTGTTAAAAGTATTACAAAATGGGAAGGCGCATGCCTTCGGGTGCATTGCCCAGAGCTCACTGCTCAAAGGAGGCTCACTGCCTACAAGATCAATTACAAGAGTTCACTAAAATGTTTGAATTGAAGAATAGCATCTAACAATGCAAGATTACAGTTCCGGTTAGTCTCAATATACTGACTTCACACACTTCATCTCTTACTGCCCTGTTTCACTATTCTGCCATAATTTGAGGATCAGATCTCTACTTCACACTTGATACCGCCACCCTTCGCACCTCTCACCTCATATTCACACAACCATACCTCAAAATGCTCGCACCCATCAATTATATATATCCGCAACATGTAATTACATCAACTGTAGTCCGCCTCAAGAAAACTTAGAAAGCTTTTCCAAGATCACTATTCTGTCAACTAAATCCATGCACAAACATCAACACGGATCAAAACCCATGTTCTCAAGTCACCACACATGTCGGCCAATACCACTGGGTCTCATACATTATTTAACCAATCACTTCTCTCAATCCACACAAGGATCAAACACTAAGTCGGCTTGTTCTTGACCTGACTGAACTGTCTAACCAAAACTCAATACTCAGATGCTTGTAACTTTCAATCCCTTCATCACCAAAGGCTCAATCTTTGGATTTAGGTAGCCTTGGCATCCCTTAACATACCCTCATATCCACAACATAATATGATTACCTGTGGAGAAATGCGGACCAAAATGCTTGACCTTGTCATATGCTCTGTTCCTGTCTATCCGGACTTAGACAAATCTACAATTTGACTTCTGGTATGATCAAATGATACAATGCGGATGTGTAAGATAGATTCAGTTGCCATCAATGACAACACCTGACATGCCTAGCAGTGTCTCTTGCCAACAATCTCCCCTTTGGCATTAATGGCAACACTTAGTGAAAAATGACTAAATGACTAAGTGTTAGAACAGCTCCCCCTTACTATGTACACTTGTGATTTCGAATGTTCCCCCTTAGATGAATTCCTCATTTTTCACTGCTTTTCACTCCTCCTTTGACATCAATTGTAAAGGCTGAGATCCGCATACCAAAATTCATGCCAAAACTCTATGTACATACTTCTGCATATGAACACACAGTCCTTAAGCCTTGTTCATCAACAAAAAGATATCACCAAAAATGTTTTTCAATATTGTCAACTCATTGTCCCAGTTCTTCTTTATGCTGCCCAAAATGGATATATGCCCACTGAACAAAAATATGTATGATTCTGCCTTTTGAAGATCAATAGGATCACTAGTAGCAGCAATAGCTTGGGATTCTACCAATATATCATACATAGTCTCTAACTTAGGGGAAATCAGTTCCCGGAGCTCATCCAATCTGCCCAAAATTTTAACCTTTTCCTTCTCCAAATTACTCAATTCATTTTGCATACTCAGTACTTGACATTCTTTAGTTGTTACAGACTCAGTTAAAGGACTATAGGATTGAGAGATGTTAGAAAAATTAAGCTCTAAGTCCTTAATCTTCTTAATATCTTCAACAACTTTGGACCGATTTAGACAAAACTTATAAATCTCTACACCTTTAGAGAGGGCATTTTGAATACTCTTTACACCAGTATCAAGCATTGATCTATCATAACTAATTATTTTCTTTATCTCAGCAAATCTCTTCTCATTAAATTCATTTCGGACTTTAACTTCTGCTGACTTCTCAAAGATTTTAAAATGAGTACTTACAGAGTTTATCAGACTCTTCAACTGACCGAAGGGGGATGTTGATGAATCCTTCTAAAATGTAGGCATGATTTTCACCAAAATACCGGATGCAAGACCAAGCAACTCAATGTCTTCTATATGGAACTTCAAAATTTCCTCTCTGGCCTTAGTTTGTGCAAAAGAGGCCAACTTCATCTTCTGTACCAGAGAAAGAGTATCAAAATTAATTGGTCCTTGTATTATATCTGGATCTTCTGCAACTTGTTTGTCTTTTTCCAAAATTTCTTTCACTGCTTCTGCAGGGTCTCTTGCCCAATATGATGTTTCGGTTTTATGCTCTTTAGGGCTTACATCTTCTCTCTTTCCAAAGTCACCCTCATTGTCTTGCTTATCACTTTCATTCTTTTTCTCTGCTTCTGCTTTCTCTGCATCATCAGCAAAGGCATCCTCCCTTTTATCTTTATCAGAAATGTCTTCTACACTATTTTTCGGAGGATTTTGTGTATCCTCAACAGCAACATTTACATCATTTTTATCAAATTCTTCAACATCTGGAATGGAGGAATCAATTTCATCAACAGTGGAAAGATTATGCCTTTTCAATGCATTCAGAAGAATCTCCTAAGTATCTTCAACTACCTTATCAATCTCACCCAGCATGAGCTTATTCATTCTGAACTTACTCTTGAAGTCCTGTTTCACTTCTTTGAATATCAAGTTCATTTTCTCCGGAGTAATTTGAGGACACAATTTTATTAGAAAATGCTCCCGAAGCTCAATATCTTTAGCTTTTGCATTTTCTTTTCTTATTTCTAGAATTTTTGCAAGGATTTCCAGAATTTCTGAAGTTATTTCAAATAAAGTCTTATTATAGATGTTCAAGAATTTGACTGTTGCTTCCTCCAAAACTCTCTTATCAACATCACTGTAATGCTCATAAAATTCAGTCATTGGCTTTAAGTTTCCATCTACAATGATGTCTTCCACATAACGAGTAGGCTTCTCAACATAAGCCTCTGACTTATGCCTTTTACTTGACTTTTTTCTTCCAGAGGGCTTCTCCTTAGACACTTTAGCAGCCTTAGTGCCTGAGATCTTCGACTCTTTAACTTCATCATTTGAATCAGTTTCTTCTTCATCCTCCTTCACACTAGCATATGACCTTTTCCCCATTAGTTTTGTCCTTTTTCTTTCCTTATCGATAGGTTTTTCTTTGAATTTCTCTTCAGTAGGAGAAGGTGATGCACTAGAGGTTGGACCAGAACTCCTAGTAGTCCTTGACTTAGAAGGGGATTCTACCGGAACACTTCCCTGTTCCCTGTCTTGCTTCTCCTTCTCAGCTTTCTCAGTCCTTTCCCTATATTGTCTCACAGCTTCCTTGGTGAGGCCTAACTTCTCATCCAACTGCTCTACTTCTTTCCTCACAGTCCTTTTGATTTCAGGAGCCTTGAATTCAAGATGTAATTTTAGTGAAATCTCTTCATATGTTCCAAATCTCTCCTTAGCTGGATCCCTAGGCTGGCTCAACAGATGATGTGCATATAGCTCCAATACATGTCCATCCACTTCATACCCCATGGGCATGATCCACACAACTCTAGATTCCACTGCTTCCATTTTGCATTGATCAATAGTAACCATAAAACAAATGTGTCCTTGTATTTCTCAACCACAACCCTAGGTATTCTATCCCTAGCCTGCATCATACTCTCAAAATTTTTGAAAAATCCCCAAAGTGTAGATTTTTGTGCCTCATAATTACCCAAACCATTCAAATAATTTCTAATTGGAATTGCTACTGGTTTGTCATTAGACCAATATACATTCTTCTTTCTAGGGAACTCACTCAAGAAATAAAAGAGAAGACACATAATTAGTGTACCAAATTTGAATGAGTACTTCTTGTCCTTCTTTATATTGCTTAGATTCTCCATAAGCTAGTTCAACAATAGTTCACAGAGATCATAGTCTGCATCTTCTTTTACCATCTGATATGTAGTGTAAATCATTGTTTTAGACACTGAATTTTCTCTGCTAGAGAAATATATCTTGTACCCTATCACCATCGATGCGAATCTGACCCCATAATCCTCTATATCATTTATAGTCATGGCTCTCTTATCAAATTTTGATCCGATTACCTCTTTGACTTCCTGATTCTTCACGGCCTTCAACTAAGGTAGAGTACTGGTTGAATTCAACCTTGTAACTACCCTTATTACATCTTTTGTGATCTTAAACAGATGATTCAGCCACAAAAATTCATCATGGATATGGCTCAAGACATACCGGACCCACTCATCCTCTGTGAAATTTGAAAAACTCAACAAATTGTATGAATTTCTTATCTTTCAAGGCTTTGTACTCAGGTTTGAGCTCAAAATCATCATCTTTTAAGTGATTAATGAATAGATCAACAAACCTTGAGTCGCCATGCTCCTCTAGAGGCGCGTGAATGTAAGCCCTAATATCTTCTGTGTGAAGAACTCCATATGTAACACCAGAGGATGCTCGGGCACCAGATAGACTTCAGTGGACTCTAAAGGGTGCTTCTTAAACTTTGGCCTAGGTCGCTTAGTGATATTCACAACCAGAGGTGTAGCCATTTCAAGGAGATCACAAGTTCAAAGCTTTGTAGAAAAATACCTTTTTCCATGGGATTAGGGGTAGCTGTTGAATTTGCTTTTCACACTCCAAATCTTTGAAATCTCAACTCAGGCACTCTTCTCCTTGTTCTCTTCAAATGTAAAGTGATTTGAATGTTGAGTGAATGACCTTTTATGCTCCGAAAAATTGAATTCATCATTGTAATAAATGCTTTGTCCTAATACATCTAGTTACACTGTTTTTGCATATAGTCAATCTTCAATTGCTCCGCAATCAATCACATTAGCTTCTTTTCTTCCAGAATTTGCTTCAACAGATCTGCAATAGGCTTCTTTATCTTCATTCATCATGCCAGATTTAGGCACCCACTTACTGGCAGGGGGAATTATATTTTCAATGCAACTCCCCCTGAGCCAAAGCTCTTGTTTCAATTCCCGGAGGAATTATCAGCACCGGATTTTGGTGCGGACCCATTGCCATCATTCATTTCACCTTTCTTCACCCATGTTTTGTTCATTTCATTCTGGATCTCATTCACATCAACTTTGCCCTTGCCTTTATCTTGTCTCTGCATGTTTTGGTTTCTGTTTATCGGACCTTTTCTATCGTCATTCCTGCTTCTGTAGAATCTTGCAACATGACTAGATCTATTGCAATTAAAGTACACAACATTTATTTGCTTATTTACTTGATTTCTTCTTGATCTGCACTGATTAGCCATGTGTCCAAATCTATTGCATGCAAAATAATTACCATTGAAAGAATTGACATTTCTTTTGTTGTTAGAGTAGTTTGAATTATCATACTTCTACATTCATTGGATCTATGACCATACCTTTTACAATTGAAGCATTGACCAGAGAAAGATGGACCACTTTGATTCATTCTACTTCTGCACCGAGTGGCTCTATGACCAAATTTATTGCAATTGAAACAATTTCCATTGAAAGATGGATACCTTTGAGCATTAGGTTGCCTTACCAGAGGCCTTCTAGGATTCCTTCTTGGATTTCTTTGACTGGATCCAGAGCTTTCACCTTTCTCATATCCTAGACCATGGTTATCATCTGCCTTCTTCTGACTATCAAGCAACACTTCAAGTTTGGCTGAACTTATCTTTAACTTCTCTTTGTATTCATTTGCAACTTCTAGGTCATGTTTGAGAATAACAATCTGCCTTTCTAGTTGTTCCTCACTATCCCTGGTTTCTTGTAGATCAGACTCTAGATGACCAATTATTCTGTCAAATCTGCATCACTCTTCTATTCTTTCTTTCAGAGACTGATTTAGGTTTTCTTCAGTCTTCTTTCTTTCCTCTATTTCCTTTTAGCCTCATCACTCTAGATTCCATTTCATGTTTTAATACAACAGCTTCTTTTGCTAGCTTCTCACATTCCTTTGATTTTTCCTTCAGAGCCTCATCCATGCCATTGTCTTCATTTTGATTTGCTAACCACTGAAGTAGCTCTCTCCACTTTTCCATGGATTTGCTCAGCTACCCTTTTAAAGTCTGAATGAAATCCTTAGCATCTTTAAGATTCTGTTTCAGTTCTTTGACTTCTACTCTGGACTAATCAAGATCTTCTAAAGCAACTTGAAGTTATTCATTGATACCATCAAAATACTTGGATGAACCCATTGAAACACTTTCCCAGATTTTCCTCAAGCTGTTAAAGTTCTTCCAAGGAACCTTGTTCTGATACCAATTGTTGAAATTAAGGAACATTGAGAGGGGGGGTGAATCAGTGTTCTGCAAAACTTATTATTATGTTCCTTTATTAATTTACCACATACATTCAAAACAAAGAAGCATGAACTTAAGAACATCAATAACAATATCATCACACATGAACACTAGGATTTTTACGTGGAAACCTGGTTAAGGGAAAAACCACGGTGGGGGTTAACCCACAAGATTTTATACTCTATTAAAAGTATTACAAAATGGGAAGGCACATGCCTTTGGGCGCATTGCCCAGAGCTCACTGCTCAAAGGAGGCTCCCTGCCTCCAAGATCAATTACAAGAGTTCATTGAAATGTTTGAATTGAAGAATAGCATCTAACAATGCAAGATTACAGTTTTGATTAGTCTCAATATACTGACTTCACACACTTCATCTCTTACTGCCCAGTTTCACTGTTCTACCATAATCTAAGGATTAGATCTTTGCTTCGCACTTGATACCACCACCCTTCGCACCTCTCACCTCATATTCGCACAACCATACCTCAAAATGCTCGCACCGATCGATTATATATATCTGCAACATGTAATTACATCAACTGTAGTCGGCCTCAAGAAAACTTAGAAAGCTTTTCCGAGATCACTGTTCTGTTGGCTGAATCCATGCACAAACATCAACGCAGACCAAAACCTATGTTCTCAAGTCACCACACATGTTGGCCAATACCACTGGATCTCATACATTACTTAACCAATCACTTCTCTCAATCCACACAAGGATCAAACACCAAGTCAGCTTGTTCTTCACTGGACTGAACTGTCTAACCAAAACCTGATACTCAGATGCTTGTAACTTTCAATCCCTTCATCACCGGAGGCTAAATCTTTGGATTTAGGTAACCCTAACATCCCTTAACATACCCTCAGATCCGCAACACAATATGATTACCTATGGAGAAATGCGGACCAAAATGCTGGACCCTGTCATATGCTCTGTTCCTGTCTATCCAAATTTAGACAAATCTGAAATTTGTCTTTTGGTATGATCAAATGATACAATGCGGATGTGTAAGATAGATTTAGTTGCCATCAATGACAACACCTAACATGCCTAGTAGTGTCTCTTCCCAACAGTATGAATGGCAGAGATCTCAAGTCACTTTGTCATATTTTTGACTTGGGCGAGGTTTTTATTGAGTTTTGCTTGCTGACAAGGGTGCTACACTTAACTTGAAACATTTCGCATTAGTTCTAGGCATTGATCTGTAAGCCCTCTACCCCTTTTAAGGTGCCATTTATGATTGGTAATGCGACTTAAAACTTGGGCTCAACTTGATCAACTTCCTTTCCTTCTTGGGGGGATCTTGTAAGTGTATAATTTCTATTCTAGGATATTCCTCTAGATAAATTTGCTAGTTGTTAGGTTGCATTTAAGTTGATTGCTTAGTTGTGCAATCTTGCATTAAAGTTGATTACTTAGTTGTGCAATCTTGCATGGAGCTGCATGCCTTTTTTCTAGTTGGCAGTTGCTTTTCTAGATGGCTCATCTTCTGCTATATATATTGTACTAATTCCTAAGCTATTTGTAATGCAAATACAATGAAAGCAATGCAATCAATGAAATTGTTCGCAGTTTATTCTTCACTCTAATTTGTGCAAGTGTAATTTGCAGCTCGACTAATTCACAAATTTTACATGGTATTAGAGCTAGATTAGTTTGATTGCAAATTCATTTTATATTGTGTGAATTTATTACTATGGAGGCAGATGTAAACCTTTGTTTTTAGGTGCATACAGATTTCTGTGAAGATTTTCATCACCATGGAGGCAGATGTAAACCTTTGTTTTTAGATGCATGCATGTTACTTCCTCTATTTTTTTTTCATGCTCCTTGATTTTTTTTCCAGTTTGATTCTTTAAAAATTGTGTGTGCTTTGCGAGCACCACATGATAAAGATCGAAATTTTGGGGCTTTGTAAAACCTTTGTTTCTTTAAAATTGTACGTGCTTTGCGAGCACCACATGATAAAGATCTAGGAAAAATTGGGGGTTTCTACTTAATGTATCTAGTATAGGTTTCTTGCATTATGCTTTTGAATAAACAAAGGATAAAAGTTACTAATTAACCATCAGAGCTTCATATTGTTCGGAGCACATCTCTGCAATAATCAAATCTTCCGACGATCAACTTCTATGTTTAGAGACTAGGTGTTTGTCTATTCAACCCCATTAAGTTGAAAAGTGCAAACTAAAATACCGAACTACACTTTCAAAGTATCCTGGAGGTGCTCGTGTAGTGGTTTCTATGATTCTGATCTATATCATGTCATTGGATTTATCTGCAGTTCTTCATTGGTAGTTGTAGCTGCTTTCTTCTTTCTAAGTTTAAATAAATTGTTACGAGTTTTTCCACTTGGATTTTCTCCTTTCCTCTTTGTAATTAGGTACCTGATCAGGCTTAGTTGTCGGGACCCATATCTCTCTTTTCACCTAGCTACACTTAAGGGGGGTGTTAGTGTTGAATTTCTATTCTAGGATATTCCTCTAGATAAGTTTGCTAGTTGTTAGGTTGCATTAAAGATGATTGCTTAGTTGTGCAATATTGCATGGAGCTGCATGCCTTTTTTCTTGTTGGAAGTTTCTTTTCTAGATGGCTCATCTTCTGCTATATATATTGTACTAATTCCTAAGCTATTTGTAATGCAAATACAATGAAAGCAATGCAATCAATGAAATTGTTCACAGTTTATTCTTCACTCTAATTTATGCAAGTGTAATTTGTAGCTCGACTAATTCACAAATTTTATAGATCTTACTTGTCTTTGCCACCCTTTCTACTAGTGACACAACTTTGTAATGGCTTTGCCACCCCTTATCACCTTGGCGCACATTCCTCAAACTCTTGCCATTTTAACTTATGCTTCCAAGGGTGCAAAGATTTGGTGGCAAAGCCACCCAAAAGGTGTGCCACACATGATGTTGTTTTAACCTTATAACTTAGGCATGGTTCACTAAAGTGCTTGTCACTTGTTGATTGACATTTCATAATGGTTTTGCCACTTGGCAATTGCACTATGATTCTGGTTTTTTACCTGAGGTGGAGATTCATCAACTAATTGCCAAGTGAAAATCACTCCTCTACATGCCACTTTTCCTCAAGTCTTGGGTGTGGATCTCATATGATATAGCCAAGAAAATAGTGCACCTATCTTCATTTGTTGTTCTCGTTATGAATGATAGCTGAACTAGTCACAAACTTCTATATTGTTTGCGCTTCTTACTTGTTGCTGATCCTTTCTTCTTAAATCCTTGCCCTTCATCACTTTTATCATTTGCTACATTGTTGTGATTGTGTACTCTTGCAAAACCATTAGTTAGAAAGACCCAAGATAAGACAATCTTGACCAATGTTACCAAATTCAGACTCGACTCAGACTTGGTAAGTTGATTTTTGACCCGGTCTCGGACTTGGTACTTAGACTCAGTTAAGACTCCACAAATTGAAAAAACCATGAAATATAAAGATTTTTAAGGATTTAAAACTTTTATCATGCACCTTTCAATAAATAAACTTTAAAGACACAATAAACTAATCAAATAGAATCTACTTTGATCACCTACACAAGTATACATTGACTACATGAGTATAAAATTGGATTTTAGCTAAAGGAAACAACATTTTTAAATATACAAGTATTGTCAAGTGTTTTAAGAGTACAAAACTCATGGATTATGATATCCATGGCATCAAAAACAAAAATCACAATATGGAGTCATGGACTATGGTTACAACTTCTACTATAGCCATAATTTGAGCATTACTTAGGATAGGGATTGACTTAGCAAACCAGAAGCATAAATGCAATTTAATTACTTGTCATTTAATTAGGAAAAAGTCAAAAGTATAAAATAATGTTGTTTTTCCTTCTAACATGGCCCAAAATGATTTTTATTTTTTGCTTTTTAAAACTAGAGTGGGGGTTTGGGGTAGTGCTATGAGCGGGTTGAGCGACAGCATCCCTCACAAGGGTCTAGGGATGGTGCCCCCAATGAGGTCGAAGGGCATGTCATTTTTCATAATTCTATCTTTGGCTTTTACGTTTGAGCATTTTTAATTTTTTCTTCTTTTTTTTCCTTGATTTTGTTTGACTTGCCCAAGTTTTCCCAACATGACTCACCAGGTTTGGCGAGTCTAGTAGACTCAATGAGTTTGACTAGACTCACCAGTTACCTAGGTCACAAGTCCCTATGCCTCATTTAGGTCTGCTTGTCTCGAGACTTGTTGAGTCTGGTAATGTTCACTAATCTTGACAACTTGATTGGATAAACAACAATTGACTTGTTCTTGATGTGATTCTGAGGATCCAACAATTAACTGACAAAAGAAAGCCTAAAAATGGACTTTCATAGGGGTACCAACATAGTGAATGAGGAACAAAGTAATTTTGCGGGGAAGGAGAATACATGTTGATTTGGACTTTGACTTAAGCCATGCAAGGATGATGTCTACAAGTCTCCTTCTTGGAAGATGTACCCAATTTGTAAGCTCTCCCCAGGGTTGGAAAGCATGGGGCCAATGAAGGAACATGCAACTTATGATCTTCATGTTATATTGGTAGTTAAAGCATCGAGAAGGGCCAACACCCCTCCTTTTTTTGGTTGCAGCTGTCTAGCCCCGTATTTGCACCGAGACATGGATGCCTTCCTGATCCATGCCTACCCCATTATTATTACAATATTCCCTGTACAATACTCCTGACAGGGAATTTACGCAAGCAAAAGCAATCCTTAAAAATGTGCTTAGACATTGACTCTTTTTTATTGTTTCAAAATTCTCTTTTTGATTGCGTTAATTTTTTAAAAGATATTTTGTTAAAGGCTTTTAATATAATATTATTATATTTAATATTGTAATAATAATATAAATATAAATAATAATATTATAATTATAATTAAATAATTTTATTTGTTGTATTTATTATTATAAACATTCTTTATAATAATGTAATAATATTATAATAATATAAATATAATATTATATTTAATAATGTTATACTATATTATTATATATTGATTTAATTAATGTCTTACATGTTATATGATATAATTATATTTTTTTGATATAATAAGGTGATAAATACTAGGGGCCGAACCCTTTAACAAAACCAAGCCCAAGGGCAAGAAAATAGAGCACTGACAGTACTCAAATAGCACAGAGAAAAAAACTAGCAGCACAGGTACAACAACTTTGCTGTAAAACAAAAACCAACCAGAGGTACTACACAATAGAACCCAAGCTAACAAACCTGACTCCCCAAACCCGAGGACGTAAAGCTGTAACAGATTTGGGTAGTCCTTTCTTTTTTCTCTGGACCACTATCCAAGAGGCTTCCAAGTCCAAATCCTCTGAATGGGGTGAGAGGGGTACGTCACCCAATGCCTCAACTAAAGAGGTCTCATGCAAAGAGGTAACAATAGCACCCCCTGCCGCAGATAGCACACCAGCAACAACAACAGCCCCTGCCACAGATGGCACTCCAACAACAGATGGCACACCAATAGTAGCAACAACCCCAGTGACGGGTGGAACATTAGCAGCAGAAGAAGAAGTTAAAGCAACAGGAGCAGTAGATGACAAGTCCTGGGTAGGAAGAGGAGAACTAATCTCAGGCTGGGGAGCCACAACAGATGGAGAGGAAGGAGGTGACTCCTCAGGAGAAATAGTGAAATCCGAGTGTTGAACATCACGCCACCACGAAGCCACACGATGATGTTGCTTAGATTTAACACATTGCTCAACCAAGTGACCAGTGCCAAAGCAGTGCCGGCAACGAAAAGGAATACCCTCGTAGTCCAAAACCTGAGTCCACTGACGATCAACAACATTGAAGATAATCTCTGCAGGTAATGCCTTATTCAAATCTAGATCCACAAGGATCCAAGCATAAGTCATATGTGTAAACTATAAGGTAATAAGATCAGTCAAAATAAACCGCCCAAGAGAGTTCCCAATCGTAGAAAAGTAAGAGTCTTGCCAAAAATGGAGAGGGAGGTTGGAGAGCCTAACCCAAGTGGGTGAAAAATTCAAATATTCAGTCACTGGATTAAAGAGAGGAAACCAGGGACGAATCAACAAGGGATGCTGGCCCCAAAACCAAATAGAACCCTCAAACACAGTATCCCTGTCCTCAATATTATCGAAAGCAATAATTAAAAAAGCCCCTAGCACAAGGGTAAATTTTGATTGTATTTCTAGTAATTGGTCCCCACGTATCAGAGATCCAAGAAGTTAGGTCATGGAGGCGTGGCCAAAAATGACTAAATCTGCAGATCAAAGTGTGGGAGGAGAAATACTTCTCAGTCTTCAAAACCTCAACCCCAAAAGAAATAATTGGCAGAGCAGCACAGGACAAAGGTGACCTCTGACACTTCCCTTAAATAGTAGCTAAGAAAGAGGGCTTACACTCCTTTGTTGAATCCAAGCCCACCAGTGACGCACCAGCCACAGAAACCCCCGTGGACGATGCACCAACAATGGACGACACACCAACAGACAGCACACCAATAGCGGGTGACACACCAATAGACGGCACACCAACAACAGTAGAAGAACCTAGCAAACCTCCCAGTGATGGTCAGCGCACCAACAACCTTAGTCATGGACAACACACCAGTCTCTGCAATAGGCAGTGACCCAGTAGTAGACGAATCTTGCAAACTCAGGCCATGAGTGGGAAAAGAAGCGGGAGAGGCCATTAGGGTTCTAAAAAAACTAGGAGTTAAATTTACCAGGAGGTTTGAATCTAGGTTGTTAGCTCTATAGGCCGAAGCCCCACTATTTCACCACAAATTCTCCCCTCTTGGAGGGTAAGCAACCTCAATTTTTGACGCGGTAGAGGGTGACCCCGTGGGGTTTGAACCTTGGTTGTTGGTAATTATATATTAATTTAATTAATTTAAATAACTTTTTCTAATAATGTAATAATAATATAAATATAATAATATTATATTTAATGATGTTATGCTATATAATTTTGATTTAAAATAATTGGGGTTTTTAATAATGAGTACTATAAAATATTTAGGGTTTATAATAATTAATATTATATTAATAATATTATTATTGATATATAATATAATATATAATTATAATATATATAATATTATTTTAATATTATAATAATGTAATACTATAAATATAATATTATTATATTTGATAATATTTTTGATAAGATAAGCAGTAAAAACCAGGGTGTTGAGCCCATTACAAAATAGCCCTAAGGGCACGCCAAAGAGTCAACAAAAAGAGACCAACCTAGCTAAAATAACCATCACCAACAAAAAATGCAGATACAACAGTTTAATAGCAGACAAACATCAAACATAAACATAAAAATAGAAAAAGCCCCTAGGGCTAGTTATACTGTTGTTCCCAATCCTCAGATAGGAATTGGTACATAGCCTCATACTTCTTTAGATCTTTGTCCTTCATGCCCTGCTTGCTAAGCTTGATATTTTGCAATGCATAACTTTAGAGGTGAACTTTGCCAACACTATGAACTTGTTCTCTAGCTTCGTCATTCTATTTTTAATGTCCACAATCTCATTGCCTTTGATGGAACTTTTCTTTCCCTTTTTGCTTTTTCCAGTATCTTGTTTGGTTTTCTCTAAGCTATCTGTCTCCGACCCAGGAACGTTAAGTTTTGAGAAATTGCTTAGTCCTTCATCCACTGTCTCTAGGACCACAGTATCCTCTTGGTTCTTGGTCTTTACCTCACCATCAAGTTTCTCTTCACCACCTTCCGACTCAGCAAAATAAACTTGTTCCTTGTGCACAAGGGTGGATTTTGTGACCAATCTGGTCAATCTTCTGGTCGACGGAGCCCTAACCTTGCTCTGAGGTAAAACATACTCCTCGTCTTCTTTATCTTCGCTGCCATCCCCACCATCCATTGACTCCTCCACCTCAATCACTAGGTTGTGCACCTCCAATTTGGGAATATCTTCAGAATTCATAGAGAAGCTATCTCCATCCTTCCCATTCTTGACTTTCTTATTGGGTGTGTCACCCTTAGCTTCACTAACAACAAGTTTTCTTTTGGTTGGTTTAGGACTAGCCGCCTTAGGATTAAACTGGTCCACATTTTGAATCTCAGGGCTATTTAGCACAATGGGTTTATTCTTGGTAGAAGAGGCTTTGACAGACTTGTGGGATTGGGTGTACTTCTCAGGGGTGATTTCAGTGATTATTACCGGGTTGCTATGGGTAGGTTTCATTTTAGGTTTAGGCATTGTAGAGGAGCTATCAATATGGGTGGACGTGATGGTCTTGGGGGGACAGAGGGATAAATAGAACTTGTACATCCTGTAAATAAGCCCCTGGTGGAGCGGAATGGGGGGTTTCTCATAGTCAAGCTTGTGCTGCTCCATGGCTGCCTCCATAGAGACTTCAAGGGAAGACAGAAGATAAAACAGAAAGCTAATGTGTTTGCTATGCCTAATGTGATTCAGTAAAACAAAGTGGTAGTGGAAGAATCGTCAAAACCTACCTTCAAGTGTGAAATACTTGATGATCATATAGCAGACGTCATCCCAGGGTTTGGGGAGCTGCTCTCTATCGAAACCTCCTTACAGGCTATGTAACACTTCACCTTTCTTAAAAATTAGAGTCATTCCCTCCGGTCTGAGACTTTATTGGTCTTCTTGTGTTTCACTCTATCTGTGGGCATACCCGTGGCCATCCCAATGACCTGTTTGGAAACCTCAAACCCCACACCACCAACACGGACATGTCTATCTGACCAAGACTGTGCAAACTATACGGAAAGATTCTCGTCATGTCCCTGTAGACATTCCAAGAATGACTCCACCCCACCCTCTTGGCAGATATGCCAGAAGTCTTATTTCTTCTGAATTCCTCACATGACTTTGGTTCAGTACGAGTTCTATCCCCCTATTTGCAGCAAGCACCAACCCTTAGCAAAAATTTTAGATCGAATGGAAACTCTTTGCATCTAAAAATCTTTGCCACTGTAGATATGAAAATGAGAGAAGCATAAGGCACACAGATTAATGATCAACTTGTCGCTACACTCGTGTGAATAGACGTAATTCTATACCTTTGCCTCATGCAAATTAATATGCCAACCCATTTTATGATTGCAACCCTTAAGATCATGAAATTGGTTTTCTACAGACACTAGAAGTGTTAAACCCATTAACGGTCATGTGAGTGGTCATGTGATTACCCCTTGAAAGCATCCAAGTCATCATGATTTTATGGTAACACGTCATACTTAAGCGAGTAATAATACTCCTTAAGATGATATGGCAATAATCCTTCCCACCATAACAACTTTTAAAATATTTTTAATAATATTATGATCAATATTATTAAAGTGTCTCCTTTTACAATTCCTAAGGCAAGCCTTCTGCTGGGTACCCGAACTGGTTTGATTTAAACTCATGGCGGATTAGGTATAGAATGTTGCTTCTTGGCTAGGAGGTTTTGGATCTGAGTAGGGAGATTCTCTAAATTTTTCTAGCATCTCCAATTGTTCAAGTTCTAGCCTAGGTTGGCCATACCATCAGCCACCTTATTACCTTCCCTATAGGTGTGTCCAATTTCCTTTTGAGTGAACCTGATCAGTAAGCTCTTAATATCCTTAAGTTTCCAACCGCTGTTAGTCCTGCCTAGGGAAACATCAACAATAATTTTTGAGTCTCCTTCTATTTGAAGTTTTTCCACTCCCAGTGAGAGGGCTAGTTCAAGCCCCCATAAGAGGGCTAGACTCTCAGCAACATTGTTGGACTGTATTCCTATGCCCCAACATATGCTGCAATAAGTTTCCCTTGGTCACTTTTGATGACTCCACCACTGGCCAACCCTGTGGTCTTTTTCTTTGCACTGTCAAAATTGAGTTTGACCCAATCCTTGGAGGGGCCTCCAAATTGTGTTTTGCCTGGCTAGCTGCTTAGAGTTGTCAAAGGTGGTCATATCAGTTGTCAGACCCCAGTTCTTAGCAATCTAGATTTCCATCTAGGTGGGGGGTTCCTTAGCAGCTTTCAGAGCACTGATGGACGTGTTTTCTGAAACCATTCTATAAAAGGAGAAGAAGACATCCTTGGCATCCTTAGTCATTTCTCTGAAAATATAGTTATTCCTTTCTTTCCAAATACTCCACCCCAGATGTGGTGGGATTTGCCTCCAAAGCTCTTTGATTCTTGGGTGAGTAAAGAGAGAAAGCCAACCATGTATGAAGTCCTTGAGATTTTGATTGTGAACCCAATTAATGCTAAGTTTATCCAAGGTTCTGCCCCAAACCTCCTTGGTAAAGTCGCAATGGAAAAGAATGTGTTGTATAGACTCTTCCTCTTTTTGACAAAGAATACATTTGTTTTCCAATTGGAAACCTCTCTTATTGAGATTATCAATGGTTAGGATTTTGTGGTGGGTGGCTGACCACCAGAAGAAGTTGATCTTAGGAGTCAAGTTATTGTTCCAGACTTTTTTCCATAAACTATTATCTTGACCGCTATCTTGACCATTGTTGGTCAGCATATTGTAAGTTAATTTAACAGAGAAGGTCCCCTTCTTATCCTGATCCCATAGCATTTCATCCTCCCTAGGGAATAAAGGAATTCTACACTTGCTCAATTCTAATTGCAGGAGCAAGCACCCCTGATCTCTAATCTGACTATCCTTCCAGCAGTCTGTTATGTTCTTCCATTTTCTTTGGCCCTAAGGTTGAACCGTGATGTAATTACTGACAAACGTCTCAAAATGAGTGACCACTCTATCTTTAGTGTTAGCATTATCTTGATTGGATAGAGGGACCCCATGCAGCTAGTTGTCTTCCCAGAACCTGATTTTGTGCCCTTTTCCTAGTTTCTACTTGATACCTTGATTCGGTGTTCTTCTAATTTTGATCATTTTATTCCATATCACCGAGCCTTTAGGAAGGCTCTCCTCTCTCAATTATCCCAACCTTTTCTCCATTGTGTAGGTACTTGGCTTTCATTATATGCACCCAATCCTTATCCTCCTTAAGGAATTTCCATCTAACCTTAGCCAGTAAAGCTTTGTTCATCATTTGGGTCTTTCTGATTCCCAATCACCCTTGGAACTTAGGGAAACAAATCTTATCCCAACCAATGAGAGATATTCTCTTCTTTTCCTCCACGCCCGTCCAGAGAAAGGTTTTCTGAAAATTTTCAAGATTGTTAGCAATGTACCTAGGCATTTTGAAGAGAGTGAGAAAGTAGGTGGGGATGTCTTGTAGGGAAGCCTTCAGGAGTTGATGCTTACCAGATTGGCTCAAGAGTTTACCTTTCCAACCTTCCATCTTTTTTTGAATTCTCTCGAGGACAGAGTTCTAAAAGGTAGGGGTCACTTCCTTGACAGTGAGGGGGAGAACAAGGTAAGTAGCTGGGAGGTTGGCCTTATTGTAGCTCATAATCTTTTTAACCTTCTCTTGAAGATTTAGATCAGCATTAAAGAAGAACACATTACTCTTTTCATAATTTATGCACTGACCCGAGGCATTAGCATAAGAGTTCAACAGGTCTTTCCATCTTCTAGCTTCAACAACTGAGGCTACACCAAACAACATAGCGTCGTCAAAGAACTGTTGGACAATTGATGGCTTCACCGTAGATGCGGATCTGACCCCCCTCAGGTCCTTTCTATCAAGTCAGGATAGAATGTTTCTACTCAAGACCTTAGCCATGATGATGAACAAGTAGGGTCAAAGGGGATCCCCCTGTCTAATACCTCTTCCTGCATTAAAGAATCCCTGAGGAGAACCATTAACTAGAACCGAGTACTTAATAGTAGTGATGCATTCCCAGATCAAGGTTATCAATTTATTATGGAATCTGAATTTCCTAAGAACCATAAAGAGAAAGTCCCAAGAGATTCTGTCATAAGCCTTAGAAATATCTAGCTTAAGAGCCATATTGGGGGTATTGCTTTTGTCCATCGAGTGTATAATCTCATGCATGGAGATGGCTGCGTCAACTATCTATCTTCCAGGAACAAAATCTTTCTGACAGTCTGAAATGAGGCTATCCAGTAAGGGTTGGAGCCTAAGGACCAAAGTCTTAGTGAAAATCTTATATATAGTGTTGCGGAGGCTGATAGGACTAAATCTACCATTTTTCTGGGGTGTTCCTCTTTGGAATTAGAGCTATGAAGGTGGATTTAATCTGCTTGAGGATCTTGGTTGTCCTAAATAAGCCTCTAACATCAGCTGTGATATCAAAACCAACAATTTCCCAGAAGTCCTATAAAAAAGCCGGAGGGAACCCATTCAGGCCTGGGGCTTTGAAAGCCCCCATATAGAACACAACCGCCTTGACCTCCTCCGTGGTAATGGGATTCAATAATCTGTAGTTGTCTTCCACTGAGAGGATGAAGGGGATGCTATCAAGAAGATCATTCACAACAACTGGGACAATAGTGTGCCTTTGTTTAGCTAGGAAGTTCTTAAAGTAGTTAGAGGCCAACAACCCCAATTCAGCCTTGGAGCTAACTTCCCTATCATTATCATCAAGAAGTTTGGAGATTCTATTTCTTTTTCTATGTTTCATAGCTGACTGATGGAAGAAAGTAGTGTTTCTGTCTCCTTCAGTCAGCGATTGAACTCTAGACTTCTGTTTCTAGAAGATCTCTTCCTTCATTATTTCCCTTAGATCCTTTAGGAGGGCCTCTTCCATGTTGAAATTTTCCTCCCTTTTGTCTCCCTTTGCCATATTTTCCTAGATTTCTAAGAGACTATCGGAGATGTGTTTCTTTTGGTTCATGATGTTACCAAAAGAAAACTTGTTCCATCCTTTGACTCTCTGTTTAACATGGATGAGTCTAAACATCGGGGATCCTTGAACCAGGATGTTCCACCAATCAGAAATGCAATCTCTGAAATTAGGGTGGGAGGCCCACATGATTTCATATCTAAATAGAAAAGGTCCTTTAGGGACTCCTCTCCAGGAAAATAGGAGAGCATTGTGATCTGAGATGGTGCGGGGTAGGGTTGTCAGAGTAGCATGTTGCACTATGTCCCAATTGGACGAGAGCAAGAACCTGTCTAGTTTAACCTAAATCAACTATTCTCCCCTTCTTCTATTGGTCCAAGAGAAGAGATGGTTGTTGACCTCAATATCCATCAGCCCTATCTGGTTGAGGAAGTCAGCTAAATCCACCATGCTATCAGAGTAGTTAGTGATGCCCCTAGACTTTTCTAAAGGGAACAGCGGTGTATTAAAATCTCTAGCCAGCATCCAATTAGTCCTTTTCTTAGCATTAAGTTTGGGAGCAAGACTTTCCCATAGGTCCTTTCTAGCACTCTTA
Source organism: Cunninghamia lanceolata (assembly GCA_027924645.1). Taxonomy (NCBI): domain Eukaryota; kingdom Viridiplantae; phylum Streptophyta; class Pinopsida; order Cupressales; family Cupressaceae; genus Cunninghamia; species Cunninghamia lanceolata. Next base: position 564,212 of record BSBN01001465.1, on the reverse strand, counting down.
GTGTTAGGGGCATATATATTTATAAGTTTCCACTCTTTTTTATTGATAGTAAGTTTCACCTCTAGACTATTTTAACTATGAGAGCAGTAGCAACCAGAGAATATGTGCTTATTCCACATGGTGACCAGGCCCCCGGATACCCCCACAGAGGGGCTAATAAGGTAATCAACCAAGGGCTAGACTTTGCTGGCAATAGATTTAAAGTTCTCTTCATTCATCTTAACTTCCTAGAGAAGGATAATGTCAACCTTGTTTTCATAAATGCAGTTCTTCACCATGAACTACTTTTGGGGGATGTTGAGTCCCCTCACATTCCAAGAGAGAACTCTCATTTTTTACTTCGCCTGGAGAGAGCCTCCAAGGTGCTTTGTCTCCCAATGGCTATTTCCTTATTGGCTTCCCTATTTCTTGTCTTGGTGACCCCACAATACTGGGTTAGACTTTTTGGCCAAACTTGACATTGAAATGAATATTTTGAACTAAATCTTCACTTTCGGACACCTATAGCTCCTAAACATGAGGAATTTGAAGATGATGCAAACTAGTGATTTGTGACATTTTGTCTATAGATTCTAAATATATATTTTTTAAAAAATTGGAATCAAATTGCATTTCTTTTTCCATCTCCTTCGATAACTAGTTTTTAATAGTAAACACCATTTTTATAGAGATGTGTATTGTGTAAAACATAACTTTTTTTCTATGAAGGATCAAATTCTATTTTTTTGAATTTAGATTCGTAACTACAATATCTAGAGGATGTATTTGGTTTCATAAATTTTTATTGAATATTTTTTTAATTAATTTTTGAAGTTTCATAAATTTTTATTGAATATTTTTTTTAATTAATTTTTGAAGTCAAACCAATTACAATTTAGACATAGGTGTACTATAAAGAGCATATTTTTTTTGTATGTATCGGAATTAAATTTTTATTTTTTGTTGGAATAAGGACATGAATACCTAGAGGATGTGTATTTTTTAGATTTTTTTTTCTATATTTTCCTGTTTTTCTGTATGTATGAAACAAAGACCTTGATGTTCATTGAAAAACCTACATTCACAAGAAATAAAAAATGAATATAATAATCAAATTAAATATATTTAAAATTATATTTTTTGGGAAGCTTATAATAAGGAAGTACATACAAAACATAAATTTTAAATGAATTAATTTGATCCCCCAAAAGGTAAATCAAAAGTGGTTTTTTATCATCATTTTGATAGGTGTAGAGGAGACTCCATTATAGATATGGTTTAAAACTAGTGGGGTTCTATCCAAGGCGGTTTGATCAAACCCTCTTCAATTAAAATCCTTTAAATGGAACCTTTCAAGGCTTAAATCATTATATTTTCTAAAAATATGTGATTTCAACAAAAATCAATATGTCCCAGAAAGTGTAACCCATTATTGTGTCAGCACCCCTCTCTAGGAAAGTCTACCTGCCTTTCCTTCTATCCCCACATCTGCGGACTTTTTATGATTTCCTTTTCCCTTCTTTTTGGGTGTCACCCACCCTTCTTGGTTGGACCATGCGGAGCTAGGGCCAGCTCCAGGTGATAGCACCCTGGTAGGGGAGAGTGTAGTTTGTTTCCCTAGGTTCTTTAGAACCTTGGAAAGCTCAAGATTATCCTTTTTGACTCCCTAATCCCCTATCTAGGATATAGGATCTTTAGTAGTCTGAAATTTGACTCCCTCATCCCCTATCTAAGATATAGGTTCTTTAGGAGTCTGACATTTGATTTCCCCTTCTTTTGTTTCTTCTGAATCTACATTCTTAGACTGGTCGTGGTTCGACAGTTGCTGCTCCGCTACTGGGGAGCCCTTCTCCTGGGGTCCAACCGGTTGTTTAGGGCTTTTTGGGGATTTGATATTGTTGAGAAAGTCCTCCTTAAATGGCTAGTCCTCAGCATTCACCTCCTTATCATTTGTTTCTTTAGAGTTCTTATCCCTCTAAAATTTGCACTCATTTATCAAATGGCCTTTCTTGGAGTAGTTTTGATAGAATGTGGTAGCGTTCTCATACACTAAGGGTTGTTCCTAGCTCCCATATTTTGACCTTCGGTTAATAGACTTAGGAAGAGTTTTGTTTATGTCTACACTAACACAGAGTCGAGCAAATACTAACCTTGTTTTGTGTTTGGTGGTTCCATCTAGCATGATGAACATCCCAAATAAGTTCCCAATCCGTGTGAGTATCTCCTCATCCCAATATTCCAAGGGTAGGTTGGGTAGCCTGACCCAAATTAGGGCCAACTTGTTTAACTCCAAAGCCGTGTCAAACCCAGGTTTCTAGCATCCCAAGTAGAGGTTATGCTTCTCATATAGCCAGGGACCTCCTACTAGGACCACCAATAGGTCCTCTTTGGCAATGAATTTAAAGAGAAAAAGGCCTCCAGCCATAGCATTGGTAGAGACACTTCCTTTCAGCTTCCACCTTGAGGCAATCCATCTCCTCACCATGTCGATGTTAGGTCTTAAGGCCTGGAACTTACCTGCTAGTGAGAGTTCCATGGTTGAGACTATTTTCTCCATAAGACATTTTAGGATTTGGATGTCAGTTCCATTCTCCAACTCTGACAACACATGTTTAGCCTGGTTTTCCTTGATAAGATCTTCTTCTCCCATAAGGGCATTTTTCCAAGCCTTGGGATTCAGTCCCGCGTCTAGGGAATCCCGCTCAATAGTACTGCTTGAGGCAGTACATGGAGTAGCAGGTTCCACCAAAGGGTCCGACAGGGGGATAGGGAGCCCCCCCTGGGCTAATGGCAACCATGACCGAAGCAGGTTCAAAACTTGGTTGAGCGGGAAAGTTGTAGAGCGGGAAAGTTATGAGGATAATTTGTTAACACAACTTTAATTATGTTGCCCTCCATTTTGTAATGAAAATGGAGTTGTCCCATATTTGATAATGTTATACGATATAATTATATATTAATTAAATTAATGTCTTACATATATATTAAAAATAATATATATAAAATACACTCAGAGATATCCTTCTCGAGGCGCCTTTTAATCAATTTATTGAAAAAAAGTGTAATAGGTGCTTCTAGAAGGATATCTCTATATCCCTTTTTCTCTATTCCCCCTCTTTCTTTTTCTCTATCATATGCTAGTATTTCTAGTTTGATTTATATTATATTTTCACTTTAACAGTGATCCATAATGGACTACACTCTATCATAAAGAGAGCCAAGACCTATATTTTTCTAGATTATCATTTACATTTACCAATTTCAATCCACTATTTATTTAAGTCAGATTAACTATTTATTATTAATATTTTAATAATTCTAAATAAATATAATATGTAATTTATTTCCTTGTACATACTTAACATATATTTTTTGAAATAATAATTTATAAAATTTTAATAATTAATTAAATTTTAATAATTAACTATCTATAACTCTGTTATTTATTTTTGAATATTTTGTTAAGAATCTATTTTATTGTTGATAAAAAAACATTTAAATAATCATTTAAATTGGATAAAAGGGATAAAATCCAATGACCTCCTCTTGCTTAATTCTAATCCTAATCTTATTTGTTACACTAATTCCAACCTTAACACTAACCCTAATTCTAACCCTAACCTTAACCCTAATTCTTTCGCTAAAACTAATTGTTGTCCTAATTCTAACCCTAATTATATACAAACACTAATGCTTTCCCTAAACCTAATTGTTGTCATAACCCAAATGACAACATAATAAAATTGATATTGCTACTTTCATTATATAGTTTATCTTTAAAACTTTACTTTGTATTAAGATGATTTTGAATTTGTATTTATTCTACATAAAGATGTTAGATTATTTTTAGTTTAATTTTTCTTTCACTATTACTTGAATAGTTTTATATTAAATCAATAATGTCGTGTCTTACTTTTATTTAATTTCCTTTGAAAAATCTATCTAGATAAATGTTGAAATGACTTAATTGGTGTTTACGTGAATCGAAAGAATCAAGTGAGGAGTTAAGAGGCCTCCTCCACGTAAGCACTTAAATGGATCACCATTTTTTCTCTGTATTTTTGGAAGTTTGAAATTGTGGGCCTCTTGTACAGAGTGAAATGCGGGGCCGCTTCCTGAATAGACATGTCATAGCATGGATTGGGCAGGAATCCATGCCCCTGATGCAAAGTGGCAGCACTGGGGCATGGATGCCTACCCCATCCATGCTATGGGGCCTGTCTATTCAGGTAGTAGCCCTGTATTTCACTCTGTGCACGGGGCCCACAATTTTAGATTTCCAAAAATACAGAGAAGAAATGGTGAATGTTCCATTTAAGTGCTTACGTGGAGGAGGCCTCTTAACTCCCGACTTGATTCTTTCGATTCACTTAAAAACTAATTAAGTCATTTCAACATTTATTCGGATGCATTAATCAAAGGAAATTAAATAAAAGTAAGGCACAACATTATTAGAACTATTCAAGTAATAGTGAAAAAAGTTAAACTAGAAACAATCTAACATCTTTAATTAAGTTTAGGGAAAGTGTTAGTGTTTGCATATAATTAGGGTTAGGGTTAGGACAACAATTAGTTTTAGTGAAAGAATTAGGGTTAAGGTTAGGGTTAGAATTAGGGTTAGTGTTAGATTGGAATTAGTGTAACAAATAGGGTTAGGATTAGAATTAAGCAAGAGGAGCTCATTGGATTTTATTCCTTTTATCCATTTTTAAATGATTTTAATTAAATGTTTTTTATCAATAATAAAATAGATTCTCAACAAAATATTCAAAAATAAATATACAAAGTTGTAGATAGTTAATTATTAATATTTTATAAATTATTATTTCAAAAAATATATGTTAAGTACATACAAGAAAATAAATTACATATTGTATTTATTTAGAATTATTAAAATATTAATAATAAATAGTTAATTTGACTTAAATAAATAGTGGATTGAAATTGGTTACAAATGTAAATGATAATTTAGAAAAATATAGGTCTTAGCTCTCTTTGTGATAGAGTGTAGTCCATTATGGATGATCACTATTAAAGAGAAAATATAATATAAATCGAACTAGAAATACTAGCTTATAATAGATTTAGGGTTAGCATTATGTGCACAAGCAAAACATGATAATGTAAATGAACTTGGATTGTGAAGGAAATATTTATACCAACACATATATACCACTATGAGGATAGCCATGAGTTTGAATAGGTTGAGGAACGAGATTACATTAAAGTGTTAGAGAGAGGGGAACAAAGAAGTGGAGAGAGTGGGGAGGGACATGGGGCAAAAGAAAGAGGAGGAATAGAGAAAGAGGGATAGAGCTAGAGATATCCTTTTGGAGGTGCCTATTACACTTTTTTTTGATAAATTGATTAAAAGGTGCCTCAAGAAGGATATCTCTCAGTGTATTTTATATATATTATTTTTTAATATATATATATATATATATATATATATGTAAGACATTAATTTAATTAATATATAATTATATCATATAACATTATCAAATATAATAATATTATATTTATAGTATTACATTATTATAATATTATAATAATATTATTAATATAATATTTTTTTTATTCATAAGGTTAATTTGTATATGAAAAGATAAAAATAAATACAACAAGCAAGCCCTTGAATCGAGGGAAACAAAAACAACCCAAAAGGCTGACAACATACCAATCAAAACAAGGATAAGAAGAGTCTTTAAACTAAGGAAAAAAACTAACCCACCGAGAGGATAAAAGGAAATTCCCCAAGAGATCCCTACAATAGAGAGAAAAGACTAAGGCTAGAAAGCCGATAAACAAACTAAGATCTACCATTTTTGTGACAGGAGAGCTTCCATAGTCCACTAAGAACCCCCTTCCACCGCTTCCTTTCCTTCAATACAGAGTTTTTCAGCCTCAGATTTCCTTCCTTTCTTCCGCTTGGAGTCACCATAATCTAGTTTTAATTTTTTGGGCTCAGTTTGAGAGATCCCAAGCTTCAGAGAAGGAGTCACCACAAAGTCATCAAAAAAATATGAGAAGGATCATCTAGATCCTCCATAAAAGGGTAAGAACCATCTGACTCAGATTCCTCCTCAATAGCCTCCATTGGGACAATATCCTTATTAAGGGCAGTAATCTCATCATACCCTAAAGGTTGCACTGGAGAAGGAGCCACAAACTCATTCCTCGAGGCAGAGTGGGGAACAAAAAACTTGCCATGATTGCACCAAACAAAATCTACATTTGGTGTCCCAGCTTTTTCCTTCCACTTCTTAAGACTGAACCATCTAGCTCCAGGAGGCCTTGGTGCAATGCAAGTCCCAATCTTGTGCCCCAACTTGTTGCAGCAGAAGCATCTAAAAGGGAGTCCTTCAAAATTTACAAATTGTTGCCAGGATCCTTGAGAAGATTGCGTTTGAATCGAGCCAGGAAGGGGTTTGGAGATATCCACATAAGCACAAACCCTAGAGTATCTGCATGAAGCCTCCACCTTCTCATCAATCTTAACAAAGGATCCCACCTGATTGATCATTTGACCTAAGAGATTACGATTCCTCAACACCAAAGGGAGGTTGTATAACCTAATCCAGATCAGGATCTTTGAAATGACAGCCGTGGTAGAGTCGAAGAAGGGAACCCAAGCGGTGAGGAACAAACCAAAATTCTTAAAAAACTAAGGGCCATTCTGAGTTACGAAGTTGCAATCATCCGCAGAAGAAAAGGTAACAAAAAAAATTGAAATCCAAGAAGTGTACCAAAGGGGGTGTCGAATTGCTCCAGACAGACAAAACCCAAGCCTGGAAGTCTTCAAGGGAAGGCTGCTTTCACAAGAGTCTAAGAATCAGAGAGCGACTTCCAACATCTGCTGATATAGAGTTTATGCTTTCATCAAAAATATGGAAAACAAATGGATCTTCCTCAAAAGCAACCTATACATCACCAATGGAAACACCCAAAACATCATGAAAAGGAGGCTCCTCCAAACCAGAAGCTTGGGGATCGGGTGGCTTGGGAGGAGAAGGAATAGGGTTTGAATTCTAGATCTGCTCCATGTAGAAAGCACTGCATTCATGATAAGGGTTTCCACTGTTCTTCTAAGCCCCTAAGGATTTCAGTTCGGAAGACCTAGCCTTGAGTACGGGCTCATAAGGAGAACCTAGCGGCTTGTTAGAGAGATGTGTTGCATTAATGGGGGGATCCTTCAGACCTTCATCCCTGCAAGATCTAGAATGCAACATATACCTACTCTGCTCCACACCACTCGCCTTAAATCAGGAGAGAACACGTCCGTAGCTGCCCCTGCTACCTCCATTCCTGACTTTCTTCCCTGTATTCGAATTATCAAAATTGCTGAAGCCCTTCGCTCCTTCGCCTTCGCCTTCACACATTCTCGCTTGATTATATTATTAATATAATATTAATTATTATAAACCCTAACTATTTTATAGTACTTATTATTAAAAACCCTAATTATTTTAAATCAAAATTAAATATAACATAACATTATTAAATATAATAATATTAAATTTATATTATTATTACATTATTAGAAAAAAATATTTAAATTAATTAAATTAATATATAATTATATCATATAACATGTAAGACATTAATTGAATCAATATATAATAATATAGTATAACATTATTAAATATATTCTTCTTTTGTTCTTGCTCTGACAATCCATTCTGAGGCTATGCCTGTTGCTGATGGTTCTGCTGCTAGGATTGTTGATCATGTGACTTCTATTGTTGTTGGGGCTCCGTTTGTTGTTGGGGTTGTTGTTGTGTTGTCAGGGACCTCCCCTGATGCTGTTGTTGATGGGACTGTTGCAGGGATCTCCAATGCTGTTGTTGTTGCTTCTGGGTATGCTGCAAGGACCTCCCCTGCTATTGTTGTGGCTGCTAGGACTGTTGCAGGGTTCTCGCCTGCTGATTCTATTGTGTCTTGGACTGTTGTTGTAGGTGCATAGTTTGATGTTGGGGCTGGTGTTGTTGTGCCCTAGGCTCCACCCCCTTCTAAGGATTTAGTGAGAATTTCACCTCCTTCATCTCCCATTTTTGTGGATGGAGATAATAACATTTTTTGGACTGTTGTCCAAAGGAGGAAGAGAGGTCTTCCCAAGCATGTTTCATAGACCTGCACATGAAACAAGGGTGTTTGACCTGCTAGGTCAAGTTTTTCTATTGTTTAGGCTGTTGTCCTTGGGCTTTGCTATCTGTTTGTTGTTAAAACGTTGTTTCTGGCATGTGTGAGGCTTTTGCCTTGCCCTCTGGGTTGTTTTGTAAAGGGATCTACACCCTTGTTTGCAACTTACCATAATCAAAAGTATTACTAAATATAATAATATTATATTTATATTATTATAATATTATTACATTATTATAAAGAATATTTATAATAATAAATATAGTAATAAATACAATAAATAAAATTATTTAATTATAATTATAATATTATTATCTATTTATTATAACTATTATAAATATATTATAATTATTATATTATTATAATAGTATATTTTAATTATAATTATAATATAATATAATATTTATATTATTATTACAATATTAAATATAATAATATTATATTAAAAATCTTTTAACAAAATATCTTTTAAAAAACCAACACAATGAAAAAGAGAATTTTGAAACAATAAAAAAGAGTCAATGCCTAAGCGCATTTTTTAAGGATTGTTTTTGCTTGCGTAAATTCCCTATCAGGAGTATTGTACGGGGAATATTGTAATAATAATGGGGTAGACATGGATGGGGCAAGCATCCATGCCCTGGTGCAAATACGAGGCTGGATAGCTGCTGCCCCTTTTTCGTAGGTGTCCTTTATTTATATTTTCTCATGAATAACCAATCACATGAATGCCTTGATTTTTGGCCAAGAGGTATTTTCGTACATCTTTTGCTATATGTCCTGTGTTTTTAACCAAATCTATCCCCCATTGTACTAGAAGTGATCATCCATAAATGATGGTTGTTGGTACTAGTCATGGGTCAAAATTGGAATGAATTGTCAAGTTTCTACATCGTCAAGGTATGTAATGGTTTCAGATTCTTATAATTCCCATGTTTTTCAAATCAATGATTTTTTCTATTTCTATTAAAATAGGAAATGTCACTTTATCAAGTGATTTAAGTAAGAGAAGGAATCACCAAGAAAATGGAGTTACAAGACATTATAGAATTGATTGTGTGGAAAATTAATAATATCTTAAGGGTTGAAAGGCATGTTTTATTTGTTTAGACTTAAGACCACCATCCAAATAAAAAATGCTTTATTTGTCACTAGTGTCACCATACATTTGGATTAGTTTTAAAATTGCTTGGAGATATGTTTTTAAAATTCTATAGAATGTAGGGAGGTGCATCTTCTCTCTGTCGTTCTCATTTTCTAAAATTGGTTAGTAATTTATATCGAAATAAATCAAAATGACAGCTATAGATCTTGTTGAATTTTGTAAGGTGGGCAAAATAATATTTTTTATTGATGAGCAGATAAGTTGGAAGTTTGAAGAAATACTTGCATGGACTCTTTGTGAAAAAATGCCTCTTGTATCATTGTATAGGTATTAGACAAGTTTTCAAGAAGGTTTAACTGTTTGTGTTTTGGATTATCTAGGGCTTGGTATGCAACACACAAGAAATGTTTTTCATCTACTTGACATAAATGAAGAAATTATTGGTCCATAATCTCATAGGCTTATTGGCCTCTTTATGGGACTTGATAGAGTGATATCTTGCAAGTCAATGCGAGACAAAAAAGATTTGTCAGCATGCAAGCCTATTAGGCTTCCTCCTAATTTTTGTGACTGATAGCACAACATGCCTATGGACAATAAATGACATGAAGTGACCCATGAATGAGATCCAAAAATATTACATGGTACTTGAAAAAATCTAATAAACAAGCTTCCTATGTGTAGACACCCAAATTCCATGTCTTGCAACACCTAGTCAAATACACTATTAGAGACATCACGTATCATTTTGTTCTAATCCCACTCTTAATTCCACTTATCCAAATTTCCAATTAATCAAATAATTCATACTTATTTAATTAATTTCCCATCCTAATCTCATTTATCTCACTAGCCAATTAATTAAATAAATCTCATTTATTTAATTAATTTCCCATTTATCTCACTAACCAATTAATTAAATAAATCCTATTTATTTAATTAATTTCCCGCCTTCCCTAATTTAAATAAATAAAATATCTATTTAAATTACCCCTTTCATATGTCCCAACTAATTCAAATAAAATATTTGAATTAGGTCCTCACCTCTCACCACATTCCAACACTTGTCCAATTCTCAATTGAATCATGTGTGGTAGTACAACTTTCATTTAATATCCTTCACATGTCCAACTAATAGGTCAGCCATATTCTCCTTCGTACACTTGTCACATTACTACAACTCCTCATGGAGTGGAAAAACCTAATCGATCCTAGCCATCCACATCATTCATTTCAACTTTCGATCTCAACCATCAATTCAAATCAGCCCTTTCCTATAAATCAATCCGCTCACAAGCCATTTGAACACATCTAGTTTTCAAGTATCCTTATGCTGTTGAAATACCATTAGAGCCTTTGCATCATTCATCCTATGCCATTGTTATGCTGCTGAAATAGTGAGCAACCATCATTCCTCCCACAATCATCCTTCAAAATCTTGCTTTCTTATGCGAGGTTGAGAAGAGCAATGGAGATGAATCAAGTTTAGCATAGAGATCGGTTTGCATTTGTATTTGTTATTTTGATTTTCATGTTATCTTGTGTTGTATTGTGCTTGTTAGGGTTTCATTATTGTTGTTTATGCATTTACCTCGATTTTTACCCTAACTACACTATGCTTCATTGCTTCTTGAAGATTAGTTAGTTTGTGCCCTTTGGATTGGAGCAGACTCTAGATTAGAATTGAGAAGGGATAAAAATGGATGTGCGTGGATGACCTGTACATAAAAATGGTAGAAGAAAAACCATGAAAAAGAAATGGATCCTAAGAAAAAATTTAGTTATTGGTCAAAACTTCAAAAGGATCTCTCTGTTCAAAGTGTTGCATCTGCCTTTATAGCTTTCTTTACACTACCTTGATGCTACTTCTCAAGATGCTTTAAACTACCTTGATGCTACTTCTCAAGATGGATGGTTGCATGTCTGCTTTCTACAAAATTATTGCATTTTAATTTTTAATCACATGCATGGTTGGGAAATCTTCAAAAATTTACATTAAATCACTTGTTTTCTGTTATAAAATTTAATAGTAGATAGCAATCAAGTAAACATTGAAATTATATTTTAAATAATTTACAAGTTGGATTTGTTTAAATTAACAAATCATTAGCCACCATACATCTCTCTTTTATTTATGGTGTTTACTCTTTTGTCTTTGCTGAAAATTTGCATTCATTTATTTTGCTCACCTCCCTAAAAATTATATCCTTTCTACCTAGAATATTTTATTATCTTGAAAAGTGCCCAAAAATATTCTATGTTCATGTCTTTTCTCCTCCTAATCTTTTACATAGTTTTGGACCTCACTTCTGCATAGATGTGTGTGTGAGAAATCCTAGAAAATTTCTTACTCAAAGAAATAATCTCACCTAACATACTTGGAAGTCTCCAATTCACACAAACTTACTTCTGAAGGCCATTAATGACATTAAGCGAATCACCTTCCACAATAATATTCTTGCAATTATATTCTAAATTCATAATTCATATTAATCCTTGTCACTCAGCTTCATTGTTTGTGTGGTTTGATGAATGAGCCCAAGGAATCATTGAGAACAACACCCCCATCAACCAAACCAAGATTCCCATGAGCCATACCATCAAAGTTGAGCCGCACCATCACGAAGAGGAACATCTATTTTGGCCTTTCAATAATTCATTACCTATGTCTAGTTGATTGTGGTTGTTTAATCCATAATTATCATGCTCCAATATTCTTTGGAATTGAAATACATTAAGCATTTGATTAGCAAAATTTCCTTCTTGGTTCTTTGTTATGTTCCATTAGGACGAGTGACAAAATCCTGAATGCTTCAAATCTAGAATCAAATTCTTTTCTTACATCTTTCCATTAGGGTATAGAATCATGGCATTTGAGTGCCCAATGGTTAAAGGCACCGATCAATTATGATATTTTATTTTTCAACATAAAATCTCTCTCGCAAATTGTTTTTTCTTTTCCAAAAATTCTAAAGCTTAATTGAAAAGAATGAGCTTGGAAAATCAGTTGTAGCTTGAAAAGGGATGCCCCCTTAGGTCTATAACAGATCCAAAAATCTGACCAATGGGTTTTTCTTATTCTCTTTTGAAACCCTTGAAAATAGTAATAGGGCCCTTCTGAGAGGTCCCTGGTTCCTTGGTAAATCTGGTCTTTTAAAAAAAAAATAGTCTACAGGTTTTGGTGCTGCCAAGGAAATCTCTAATAGGGTTTTTGTTTGGGTTAGGCTCCCAGGCCTTCCTTTAGAATATTGGGATTAGCAGATCATGTGATACATTGCCAACTCTTTGGTCAATTCTTTTCTATTGATGAAGTAACAAAATCCATTAAACATTTGGTTTTTTCTAGATTTTATGTGAGCATTGATATTGACAAAGTGCTGCCAAATACCATTAAATTGTGCTCCAAGATTGGATTATTGGAGCAAAGAATTGAATACGATCCCTCTCATGCCAAGACATCAAGAATAAGCACCACATTTGGACAAGAAGTATTATACCGTCTCTTGATCATAGGAAAGAGGTTCAAAATGTAGAAGGAAATTTAGAGATAAAAGAGTGCTCTTCTATGAGGACTAAATTGGTTTGTAAGGAGTTGGACACTGAGGTTGTGAATCCCATAGGGAATGTGTGGAGGTCTCCCATTAATGACAAGAGGAAACCAGATTCAGTTTTAGAGTCTATGAGTTGTCTTTTGGTTGAGATTGGATCTTCTTTAAAAAAATGTAGGATTGTTCCCCATACAGGTCAGGCTTTGGTTCCAATTCAGAGTTCTTTGGAGAGGTTTGGATTCAAACCTCCATGATTGTATTAGTTCTTTCTATCCCTTTGATGTGTGTTTGTTGTTTCATCTTTTGTTTCTCATGGGGCCTTTTTTGGGTTTAAGGTTTGTTTCTTCGTAGGTTTTCCTCTCATGTTGTTATTGCTTTATCTTGACGTACAGGGTTTCAGGGTCCTTTCAAAACCCTCTTTTGGTCCATAGCTTCATCCAAAAGCATTTATCTAATAAAAAACATATCCAAAAATGAGAAAGATCCAAAAATGAGAAAGATCTTGCCTAATATCTCTAACTGAAACTTACATTGACAGATCCTATTTGTTGCATCAATAATTTGGTGGAGTTTTAATTTAAGCCATAACATGCCTCTAGTATCTTTATTTGATATCCTTTACTGTCGTTCTTTATAAGTTTCTTTTGCAATACAATCTACATTGGAGTCTGATCCCCACTGTTTGATATCTTTGTTTTTAGTAAATTACCTGTTCTAAAGGTCATTAGTTAGCCATTGAATGGTTGTACGATTGGATCTTGATGATGCCTGAAATGTTTAATTAGTTCCCACATCTATTTACTTGTCCACGCTAGGTGAGATCTTTGATATTGTGTAGTGCTAATATTTTTATGCTTGTTTATAGACTTTGAAGAGTCGGTGGACCCACATTTAGGCTCCGATTCTTTTTCCTATCATTACTTTTTTTCTGTGGTTATTCGGTATATTTTTTTCCTATTTAGTAAGTTGACTGCTTTGATCTGAGTCTTTCAACTCTGATACTTTACAATGTAATTTTATTTTATTAATACGAAGCATTTATATTAGAAAATATGATTCCTGTTTCATTGATCATATTAGAAACAAGCAGATTGTACATTGCTAGTTTTTCAAAATACTCCCAGTTTAGGCAATCTAAGACCTTCTTTGATGTATTTCCAAATCCTAGATCCTTGGGACTTCCAAGTACCAATGAATATATTTTGTTTTGTCATTGATAAATATTCCTATCGTAAGATCTTTCTCCACTTTGATATTGGTCAATTTTCAATTTGGCAGGCTGAGTCCATCTCTAATGGTTTGTTTAGGAGACCAAGATCTTTAATATTAAACATTGTACTAACAAGAATTGGATGACCTTGTACCATGATATCAGAGGATGTTCAAATTTATCTGCCGCCCATCTTCATTTATTGCATGCAACCTAGTCATGGGCCATATTATGTCCCAGATCGGTGAACCTTAGCTAGTGGTTGCCAAGATAGGGTTATTCGGGCATCTAAGGATAAGATTATAATGTAGCAAGGGTGTAATGTCTTATGTTGCTTACACAAAGAAGTACCCTCTAGCTGGTGGTAGCCTTAGTGTGTTTATTAACATGCATTTTCCTTTTCCATCTTTGGTAGTTGCATTATGCATCTTGGCCTAGTTGAATGGAGTGGGTACTTGTTATGATGAAGAAATTATGGGGTGCATATACTGTGCATTGCAGGCTACTTTTTGTTATTGTTTTCTTGTTATACTAGGGGCGATTGTGTATTAAGAGTCAAAAGGATATTAGTATGGATATTGGTAAATTCCAACTAGAGATGCTTGAAAGCACTGTTACCAGATCTAGCTGGATCTAGATTTGGACTGACTGGATTTGTTTGACTTTGAGTCACTCTGAATTTTTCAATTTCTATGGAAATTTTACTGATTTTTGTTTTGAAAATTTTGGATTTCCAATTTTTTTGGCCTCTTGAACAAATTGAATTTTTCAAACCTGGTAACTATGGTAGAAAGTGATTTGTAAACCTTGTCTTCAAAGTTGTATGGACACCAGACCGCCATTTTCCAAGGCCCCTACTATGGATACGGTTGGATACGACATTCATAATATATATAACAATTTTTAATAAATATAATTAAATATAAGATTTAATTATATTTTTAACATTTTATAGTTATATAATTAAATATTTAACATTTTTAATAACAAAATATTAAATTTAAAACTTTTAATATAAAATTATCAATATAAACATTTTAAATTTAATAAAATAAAAATTTAAAATTTAAACTTCAAACATTTTAAATGTAGATTTTGAATACATGAGTCGAGGGATGTAAAAGATTATTAGTGCCTAAATGACCTGCATACCTTCTTCCCCGAATTGATTCTTCCAAAGTCAGAGGAGGAAGAATCATATTATTTGTCGTGTAGCTATAGCCGGAATTATATTGTTGAGGAAGCACACACTATCTATTCTCCCCTACGGCCCTTTCAGTCTCCCGATTCCAAAAGGAATAACAAATCATTCCAAAAGGAATAACAAATTAGGAGAGACTTAGGACCTAAGGGAAGAGAACAACATTTAACTTGTGATTTAAAGACTTAGGACCTAAGGGAAGAGAACAACATTTAACTTGCGATTTAAATATTTTAGCCGACTTGCACAAATACGGTCCTTACGAATCTAGTGTGGTTGGGGAAAAATAAAAATTAGGGCACTAATGGGTACAGTATCAATGTTGCTTCCACCTAGTATTGTACCTGAATCCGGGTACTTAGGTATGCATGCTTGTGGAGGGGGGGTGGCGTATCTTGC
Source organism: Cunninghamia lanceolata (assembly GCA_027924645.1). NCBI lineage: Eukaryota > Viridiplantae > Streptophyta > Pinopsida > Cupressales > Cupressaceae > Cunninghamia > Cunninghamia lanceolata. The sequence goes on along the minus strand of BSBN01001465.1, from coordinate 548,631 downwards.
AACTCTACTTGTCTTAATGCATGGTTGTAACACAAGGGTGGGTCCATTTGTGAATGATCATTGGAGTTTTTGGGTGTTGATGTACATAAATCATGCTGACTTTGGGAGAGTGGAATCTTTTGGAAGATTTGTGCTGGTAACAACTATTTCTCTATTTGAGTGGTTTAGTAGGTTTTCCAATTGATGTGTTACATTTCAACAAGGTTTGCATTTAGAGTTTTCTTGTGTGTGCTGAGCCTCCCTATAACATGTTCTCCTTTGTGTGATGGTATAAGGGAAGAAAGACTAGTGTTGTAGTAGATTGCAAGACTAGTGTTGTAGTAGATTGCATAACTTCTAAATTTGTGCAAAGTTGGTATATTGCTATTTGGGACTCTAGTAAATTTTTAGTTGTAAAAAATGGTAACAAGTTTTCTCTATAGTTTGATTTGTTTGGTAGCCTTTTTATAATATATCGAGTGTCAAAAGCCATTGTAGGCAGACTAAATATTCAAACTCTTTTCTCAAACTCTTTTCTTATTTTATGGGGTGGCCTCATTCCCTAACAATCAACAATCCAAGCCAATGAGTGCAACAACCTAATAAGGGTATGCGAGCCCACTGGCCCAATGGGGATTTGAACTTAAGTGGATGCAATAATAACACCACCCATAACCATTGCGCTATGCTAAGGTTATTAGAATTTCATCTAAGAATGTATTTTTTTATTCTTTAATTTTATATAAAAGTTCACTTCATTCTTTTTAAAAGTTAGCTATAGTGGGTCTATTTAACTTCTATCTTTGAATTGACAAGTTTACTCTATTTTCAATGAGGATGGTGCAAATATTTATGCTATGCTCATGGTTATAACAACAATAATAATTGTTTGGATTGGAAGAGAGTTGAGTTTTGTGCATAAATTATGTTTTAGTTACAAGTTTCTCAAACCCTTTCTCCACTACAGTAGAATATCGATTAATCAAAAAGGGTTGCTTGCTGCTTTTAAGGATGGAATTTGTATTCTCTATATATATTGAAGACCACAAATCGTCTTGTTGATGAGAACAAAGTTATGTCTTTAAGAAGAGCTTCAAAATTATTAGTCAAAAGGGCTAATTTTAGAGTCTAGATAAAGGCCTTGAAGTAGGTTCTTTAGGGTCTTCATTTACTCTTTATTAGTGATAAGGTCTTCATTTTATTTCTAGTTTTAGTATTGCTTTTATTTGTTTTCAGTATTTCTATTTTTTTGGTTTTATGTTTTGCTTAATTATTTCTATTGTTCACCTTTACATATTCTTTACCCAAATATTATACTTTAGTACTTGCACATGCATTGGAAAATTTGATATTAATGATTAATTCATGCATTGTAGTTTTGTAAGCAAGTGTTGATGTGTTTCCAATGTGGACACATGGATAGCAAACAATGTGTACAATATATATAACAAACAATATAGCTCATGGTTATAAGAACAATAATAATTGTTTGGACTGGAAGAGAGTTGAATTTTGTGCATAAATTATGTTTTAGTTATAAGCTTCTCAAACCCTTTCTCCACTACAGTAGAATTTTGATTAATCAAAAAGGGTTGCTCCTTTTGAAGGATGGAATTTATATTCTCTATATATATTGAAGAACATGAATCGTCTTGTTGATGAGAACAATGTTATATCTTTAGGAAGAGCTTCAAAATTATTAGTCAACATCACTTTTGTCAAAAGGGCTAAATTTAGAGTCTAGACAAAGGCCTTGAAGTAGGTACTTTAGGGTCTTCATTTTCTCTTTATTAGTGATAAAGTTTCCAAATCGGGGCATGTTACTATAATATTTATATTTCTTTTATTTCTAATTTTAATATTTCTTTTATTTGTTTTTAGTATTTCTATTTTTTGGGTTTTATGTTTTGCCTAATTATTTCTATTGTTCACCTTTACATATTCTTTACCCAAATATTATACTTCAGTACTTGCACATGCATTGGAAAATTTGATATTAATGATTAATTCATGCACTATAATTTTGTAGGTAAGTGTTGATATGTGTTTCCAATGTGGACAATTGGATAGCAAACAATATGTGTACATGCCCCTCGGATTTGCCATGACTTCTGTTACTACAAAAGTTAACATCTATGGTGTGATAGCTGAGTATGAACAACCAAAGCCAACTGAAGGATCTGGTAAGGTTAAGTACAATATTTGTATTATTTTATGTCTCTGGTTGAATTTTTATCTCACGCAAACATGTGTCCTCACCTTTCTGTGGAAATCAAACAATTCATTTATTGGGTACAAGAGGATTCTTATTGAACCATTTGGAGCCATAGTTGAAGCCTGAGTATTCAAAATATATATTTTTAGTATGCAGATGGGTCTTTGATGTATAATCTTTTGATATATATAGATACTAATTAAAAAATAGTTAAGAAGTGCAAAAATAGCATTTTGTAGGTGGGTGACAACAATGAAAATGTCATAGTCTAACCAAAGGCATTGTTCAAAGTGCTTAAGAGATAAAGATGAACAATACACTAATCCAATGCAGATTGGAAAAGCTCTTCAACAATCTAATTTACAACTATGTTTAGTATGAAATTTACACGAGTCCAACTAGCCACCTCTAAAGCCTTAGAGTGATGTTTACGCCAATAGAAAAATCTACCCAAATAATTAATGATGTTTTATGTACTGAAACACCCTAGAAATAATTTTTTTCTTCTAAAAATCATCAACAATATCTTGTTATATGCTTAACAATCATAATCAATATATTAATATTAAAAAGTAATTTAACTATGCTTTCTCATTCTTGAAGTTTATTTGCAATTGGGGATGAGAACTATCTCCTAAGCTATCAAAACTAACCCCTATTAAACATCTCAATCCCAAAACTTCTTACAATCATTTTAAGAACTCAAAGTAATCTTTTAATTAGTTATATCCTCATAGTTCACAAATACCATTTTATCCAAAGCTAGATCCTATTATACCCCATACAAAACTTTTCTTATTAAGTCATCTTGTTTTGTGAGCCACAATTCAATCCTTGTTTTGCATAGTCATGAAGGTTGTTTTTGTCATCTCTAGTTAGTGTCTTTGTAGGGCCAACAAAAGGAGCTTTCTAATGAATCAGGCAAGGTAAATATCGAGACTTGGGCAAGGAAGGAAAGACGAGAGTGGTCCAAGGTGTGGAAATGATACATCAAGGCTTCTAGAGTGTGCTTAAACAAGTTTTGGAGTGTTAGGTCATGAAAAAAGGTGCATAAGTTGTCTAGGCGTGCACTTGTAATTTGAAAGGTCACTTTTGAGTGAGTTTCAAGTGGAATAAGTGCCTAACAGGGCAAAATTAATGCTTTTGAGCTATGTTACCGAGTTCTTCCCAATAGCCCGTTGTGCCTGGACCGATTTGTTGTTGGTTTTGGTATGGGGCCAAGACGACGGGAAGAATCCATAGGGAACCGGTGGTGCCCAGGACGGAGCTTGGGCGAACCCCCTACATCCCATGAGGATCCGGATAAACATCGATGAAAAAAATGTGAAGGGGTGTTGCTATTAGTTGTCTCGTCACTATTTCTGTGAATTTGCCTTGGTTGAGTGGGCACACCATGTTCGTTTCAAATGGTGGTGTCTATTTTGTGTGTTTTTTAATTTAATTAGATTATTGCTGGGAATTTCTCTAAGTTTATTATTTTTTAAATTATGAAGTATTTAAATATTTTGTTATTGACAATTATGAGTATTATTATTTTTATAATTTTTAATATGTATAAAATTATAAATTATAGTTAAATAATGTACTATAATTATATATAATATTTTATATTTTATAATTTATATATTAATAATTAAATTATAAATTATAATTATATTATATAATTATAATAATTGTTTATTAATATATTATATAATTATATATAATTACAACAAGAGGCGTAACCTATAGTGGTAGCACGGAGTGGAATGTGTGTTAACAAAAACAAAAAAACATATTAAAATATATTAAATACTGACATGTATTAAATTAATAACAAAATATAAATTAAAAGACACAAATAGGTGCTACCCAAAAATATTTATATAAATGGAGAGAGGAAGAAGAAAGGAACAATTATTTCAAGAAAAAATTAAGTGATAATGAGGCAAAAATTAAGTGATAATAGGCAAAACAATACAAGTAAGTAAGTGCATTTAATAAATAAATAAAATAATTTTTACTTTCTATGATTTGTATACTTTTCAAAAATTATTTTTAAAGGTAAAAAAGTAAATTCTAATATGTAATTCATAAATAAAATTTTACTTCTATTTTATTATGAAAATATTCATATTATTTGTTAGAAAAGGGTTTGCATATATTTTATTTTTGAATTGTTTTTTAAAGGCATTAAATTATTAATTATAAATAAATACTAGCATAGATATCTTAAATACATCTATCTAAAAGACACCAAGAGATATTAGTCTTGAGGCGCCTATATTTAAATTGTTTTTGAGAATAGATAGGCGCCTCTGATATCTCTCATTGTCTTTTAGATAGATGTATTTAAGATATCTATGCTAGTTATTATAATTATTTTATATATTATATAATATATTATTTATAATTATTATAATTATAATTTAGAATTTTATTATTTATATATAAATTATAAAATATAAATTATAAATAAATTATAATTATATATAATATAATAAATTATAATTTATAATATTATATATATGTTGTACTCATACCTAGGCCAAAAAATTGACATATCCACGTACCCCTACTAGGATCGACAACTTAGCTTTTGAGTGTGAAAAAGGTCTAGTAGGTCAAAAGGCACACTTTTAGTCATTTGTTGTAATAGAAGGAAAGCTAATTTTTTCAAGGTGCCCATTGGTGGGTGCCAAAAACTATTAGCATTTTAATTTGTACCTTTTAGTATAACACAAAATGGAACAAGGTGTAAGGATAAACCTTTTTTCAAATGTGTAGAGGAAGCTCCCTTTTACAAAGAGTCAAGGAAATGATATATTTCCTTAAAAATTTGAAAAATAAAACCTAGAATCAAGGGATTTCTTTGAGTTTATGGAAATACATAAACTAAAAGCAAACCTGTCTTTCTCTTCCTAGGCTAGGGCACAAGAAAAATTAACACTTCTTCACTAGACACTTGAGGTTTTGTTTTCTTGACTAATGCTAGAAAATTAATCTAGAGATGGTGGACACTATCACTTCTTAGCTAATAGCAGAGACTACAAGAATATGACTACACATGAAAAATGAAGTTAGGACAACACACACATACTAATTGGTAAATTGAATAATAAAATTGCATATAAAGTTACAATTATCTATCTCACTGAAAACAACAATACAAAGCTTGTGCAATTTCACAAAGTTTATTAATTCACAAAGCACAAGATGACACAAAATAACTCTTTGAATATCAATAACAAGTAGGCATGTAAGATTACTATTTCCTAAATCTAAGTGAAAATGACACTTATTTATATGTATTACATAGTTTTGCATGAGAAATGATTAAAAAGATAACCAAAACCTCTATGCTATGAATAGTTTGCTTGTGCATAAAGCAAGCTTAATAGACAGTATGGTCCATGCAATATATAAATTAGGAAAATTCAAATAAATTTCTAATAAGAAGAAATATCTCTATAAATAGACCTCCTAGGAGGTTGTCTTAAAATAGAACATCCATAACTAGATCTTCCAGAAGATTCTTTTGAAATAGATATCCCTAAAAAATAATGACAATTAAAAATTATAGGGGCTATAAATAACAATTCTAAAAATAAATTTCTTAGAATATGACTTTTCTAAAAAATAGTGACAATTTAAAATAGCATAAGCTATAAATAGCTCAGGCTCTTAGAGATGATTTTGACAAAGCTCTTCTATTCTGACCATGTTAGATTCCTTGAAGAAACCCTAAAACCTGACAACTAATCTTGGTGACTTGAGTTTGATTCCTTCCTTAGAAACTTGTGCAATTTAGTGTTCTATACTTGGATTTTGTCCATGATGAAGACAAGTGTTGATCCTTGGGCAACTATGATCGAGCTTGAGGAATTTGTTGTCAATGAGCAACAAAATGTTGATGAAGCATGCTTCAATGGTGTCCTTTGGTGTTTTGAAGATGAAACCCCGATTCTAGCATGTAGGAGATGTGTTTTTTTGACCTTCACTCATGTCTTTCAGTTTCTTTTGGACATCCAACTCCTATTAGGCCTGCCTAGGGAATTGAGTCGAATGTTCACTCAATTCTTCTCGACTTGGAGATTGACATTTTTTCTATGTTGAGTTATTTAATAGGGTTGACTAGGCAATCATAGGATAAAAACTGGTCAATTAGCAACCATGCATTGAACCCCTCTTTGTGTTCTCACAATCTTGGGTCTATGAAACCTGTCAACTACACAAAAGCCAACAATCCCATCTTTCTAACTCAAACATAGTCAAATAGATTATATAAACATTTTATCAAAATCTGAGAACTAATTCCATTCTCTCAAGTCCCAATAGAAGTGTTTAAACATACAACTCTTAGGAGAATTTCGACCAAGGTAAAACAAGTTAGTAAATATTACCCTATACTTGTCTAATTAGCATTACTAGTATACCCTCTACTAAAGGTCAACTAGATAGTTACAAGATAAAAGTTTAAATGTCTGAAATTATACATTGAGCCCCTCTTTGCATTCTCAAAATCTTGGGTCTATGGCACCTGTTAACTACTCAATATCTAATCAACCATATTTTCATGCTCGTGGAGTAGATAAGATAGTCATTCTTTACGTCATTGGGTCTATAAAGCAAGTTTCCATCATATATCTTTATCAATATTGGTCCTAAGGTCTCAATGTCTTTGCAACCAAGGAGAAAACTACCTTTGCTTGAAGTTTATACCCAACTCATACCTTGTTGGGATTTACATAACATATTCTATTTGAATAACATGTTTGTATAACACTTGTCCCTTTGACAACCTTGTGTTGATTTAATCTAGGTACATGTTGCTATGTTTTCAACTAAGTTAAAGTATCTATAATTTATATCTGCCTTTTAAGATGGATGTTAAAATTTAATGGCCATATCACTGCCATCAAGAGGATATTTACTCATACCAAATGGCCATAACACTGCCATTGAAAGGTTATTCACTCATTTCGGATGGCTATAACACTGCCATTGGAAGGTTATTTACTCATTTTGAATGGCTATAACACTACCATTGAAAGGTTATTTACTCATTTTGAATGGCTGTAACACTACCATTGAAAGGTTAGTGTAATTCACAATAATCTATTAGCCAGTCTTATCCAAGATACAATTAATACATAATGATTTCACGGTTGTTTCATAATCAACATAATACATATAGATATGTATCCATTATCAGCTTGATATAGACTCTCACAGAGAGTAGATACATGAATATATCAATTTTCAGAAAAGAAAACACATAAATCATGTCGACCTTCACATGGTATAAAAGTGAGTTCATACTCATTGGCCTATCGGCCTTTCTTTGTTTAAAACATGGTTCTTTTCATATTCTAGCCATTTCGAGATATACGAATGGCGGTTTGAGTTGGTATCTCAGTCTATAGGGTCACCGCTTCAGGCATGCGACCACAAACACCAGACACAATGGGGTAAATGTTAACAGTTTGTAGTTGGCACTTTAGCCATGACCATAAAATGCATACAAGGTATCTCTCAGGATAAATACATAGTTTTATGTCTACATTTCAAGGATACGTATATCCTTCATGGTGCAAACAGATTACAAACTTGTATACTGTTAGCATATCTTTCATGTTGTAAACCTGTATAAATATACACTCTACTAGTCGAGAATAAATTTCTCGAAGTTTAGTATTTTAGGATTAAACTGTGTGCAAGTTTTTTCCTCAATGTTTCGGATCACACTCCGTTATCCATCATCAGGAGAAACAACAAGAGAAGATACATAGAATCAGTAAGTTTGCAGACTAAGACAACTAAATAGAGGAAAGAGTAACACAGGAACCAAGACAACCAGAACTTTGATTGTCTTGGTTCTGGTTGTCTTGGTTCCCGTGTTACTCTTTCCTCTATTTAGTTGTCTTAATCTGTAAATTTACTCATTCTATGTATCTTCTCTTATTGTTTCTCCTAATGATGGATCACGGAGTGTGATCTGAAACGTTGAGGAAAAAACTTGCACACAGTTTAATCCTAAAATACTAAACTTCAAGCATTATGGACTATGGAAATTTGATGTCTATCAATAATTTTCTCGCTAAACACAGTTATAATTTTATGAGAAACGGTATCATCTTTGGTTTATGTTTACACATGCATAGTCTCACAGAGAAAAGAATGATTTTTCTCATCATAAAACACAGGGTTATTCTTGTGGCTTCCATGATATCTAGCATAGTCTACTCACAGATTAAATCTTGCGAGAGTATTGCTATCTCTCACAACATGTTCACAAATTTGAACTTGCAGATATAACATTGTATTTATCAATATAAAATCATAATAAAGCTTGCAGTAATGACAATACCTTCTCAGTTTATGAAGAGTTAAAACTTGTGGGATAGGGTTGGTGTTACCTTTAACGCTGATTCAAAATAACCTCAGCAATGTCTTCCTAGTCACTTCTTATCCTCACACTGTCTCTCTCTCTTGAAAGTCTTTTTCTTTTTCCTCTTGCTCAGCTAAGTGGTTAGATTTTATTCCCTTCCAAGAAAAGGAATCCTATATCATTCTATATTTGTGTGTTCAACAATGAATGTTGTTTAACACTTTAAGATAAGTCTTTATTTCCCCCAACCGCTTGTGGCCTATCTTTGACATGCCTCAATTTGGGCATGATGGAGCTACCGCTCCTTCCCCCACTCTCTTAAAATCTTGGGTGGCACAATGGAGGTTAAGCTCCTTAAAAACTTTTTTAAAATTTATCCTTTGCTATCAAGCAAAACTCTTTAATTTAGACCTTAATTATGCATCTGTCGACAAAATATCAATAATAGTGCGTTACATAGTTGACTTACATGACTTAGACTTTATGACCAAGATGGACTTGATAGGTCGATGCTAAAATGACAAAAGGAGAAATATGAAAATCAAATGGCATATCGACACAATACAACTACTAGGTGCGTGTGTGGTTCTCAAATGGCACAATGATCACTGTATTCTTGCGATCTATCACCCTCTCTCTGGTGATGTTGTCCTTCCTCTTCTAGGAGGGGAAACAATGTCCATGTTGCACAACAATAGTTAGTCCATTACATCATTAAATCATGTGCTCAATAAGTAGCATAGATATCTTAAATACATCTATCTAAAAGACGCCGAGAGGTATTAGTCTCAAGGTGCCTATCTATTCTCAAAAATAATTTAAATATAGGCACCTCGAGATTGATATCTCTCAGCATCTTTTAGATAGATGTATTTAAGATATCTATTCTAGTTTATAATACATGACAAATTAATTGATAATTTTTTTTTATAATATATAATATATTATTTAAACCTCTTAATAAAGCAATGAGTGTCTTTAAAAAACTATTCAAAAATAAAATATAAATTAAATAAGTATTATAAATATGAGAAATTTTATTATACACTAATTTCATAAAAAAATATATCACAAAATTAATACATATTAATTGATAAATCTTATTTATTTATAATTAATAATTAATAATTTAATCCTCTTAATAAAAAATGTGTCTTTAAAAAATAATTCAAAAATAAAATATATGGAAACCCTTTTCTAACAAATAGTATTTTCATAATAAAATAGAAGTAAAATTTTATTTATGAATTACATATTAGAATTTACTTTTTTACCTTTAAATTTTTTTGAAAAATATACAAATCATAGAGAGTAAAAATTATTTTATTTATTTAGACAATTTGCAAATGATAGAAAGTAAACATTAAATGCACATACTTACTTGTATTGTTTTGTTTTCCTGAAATAATCGTTGCACCTTCTCTCAATTCATAAAATTTATTAATTACTTTTCCTGAAATAATTGTTGCACCTTCTCACAATTTGAAAAAAAATTATTAATTGTTGCACCTTTGTCAATTCGTAATTTTTTTGTGAATGCATAATTATTTTTTCTTTTCTTCTTCCTCTCTCCATTTATATAAATCTTTTTGGTTGGCACCGATTCGTGCGTTTTTTAATTTATATTTGTCAGCTATTTATTTTCCTTATATCTTTTCATTGTTATTAATTTAATAGATGTTGGCATTTAATACATTTTAATATGTTTTTTTGTTTTTGTTAACACGCCCACATTCCACTCTATGCTACCACTGTAGGTTACACCTCTCGGCGTAATAACGCCACATACATTATTCATTGCATTTTCTAATCTAGCACAACATTACTTTTAATCACAATAATTTCACTGACTAACTATTTGTTTGCTTGAAATAAAATGATAAGTATATTTTCTTTAGAATCATCATCCTCGATGATTGTATTTATATCAAAACAAAATTAAACAAATAAGTTCTTTTATATCATGCTTTCATAAAAAGACGTGGAAACTTTTGATAAAAATTATTGTAATCCTCCCAAGTAGCATTGTCTTTCGAGTACTGGTCCCACTGGACCTTGTGTTGGGTGACCTCTTTGTTATGCAAGCGAAGTTTCATACCTCTAGCACTTTGAGAAGCTCGATTATGACCACTCTTGGGTCTTGTACCTGGAGAGCCTTCCAATCAAGTATATGATTAAATCCTAGTATATATTTTTCAAATATGACACATGGAAAACATCATGCATTCTAGCAAGAGCTGGTGATAGAGCTATCTTGTCAGCAAACAGATTAACCACTTCTAGGAATTCAAAGGGTCCTACAAATTTAGGTGCTAGTTTGGAAAACTTTCCAAACTTGATAGGGCTCTTATGTGGTTTGACTCGCAATAGAACTTTATTGCCTACTAAAAATTGTTGGGGTGTACGCTTGGCATCAACATAAATTTTTTGCCTATCATTTGCTTCTGCCAATCTTTTCCTGGTCAACTTTACCTGCTCTTCCATTTCTGATGGCATTTTTGCTCTTCCATTTCTGATGGCATTTTTGGCCCAAGGCAAATCCTATCTTCCAACTTGTCCCAGCTTATAGGAGTTTGACACTTTCTACCATACAATACTTGGAATGGAGCCATCTTAATTGTAGAATGATAAGAATTATTGTATGCAAATTCAACTAGTGGAGGGTATTCCTCCCACTTATACTGTTGATCCATGGAATACATTCTCAACAAATCTTGTAGTATTTGATTAACTCTCTTAGTTTGAACATCTATCTCTTGATGATAAGTCGAGCTTATATTCAATTCTGTACCCAATGCTAAGACAAGGTCTACCAAATCCTTGAGGTCATCTGTGCATCTCTATCCAAGATTATCTTTTCAGGTACCCCATGTAATCTAGAAACTTCTTGCCTGAATTTCCTAGCTATTATGGGTGTCCCATTTGTAAGGTTCCCTAGTATGAAATGGGCTACCTTAGAAAGTTTATCTACCACAACAAGAATAACATCATGTTTATAACGCGACATAGGCATTCCCTGGACAAAATCCATATACTGATTACCTACCATTTCCATTTAGGGATGTCATGAGGATACAAGAGTCCTGCCAGATGATGATGCTTAGCCGTAACTTGTTGACATTCTAGACACCCTGTGATGAATCTTGCGGCATCATTCTTCATCCCTTCTAAAAATACAATGGCTTCACATCAGCCAACAGTTTTGTCACTCCAAGGTGACCTGAATATGGCATAGAATGCACTTCTTTCCACATCTCAAGTCTCTCTAATTTGGAACATAAATTCAAAAATAAAACCCTTCATACCTTGCATCTTGAGGATTTTTTGATAGAGCTTTTAGAATCTGTTCATAATATTCATCTCTAGCTGAATTGTTTAGTACTTGAGCTCATAAATTAGAGTGTACTACCACCATTACCGCAATATGCCTTCTACGGCTTAAGGCATCAGCCACTCAATTTTCTTTGCCCTTTATATAATTAATTTCAAAATCATAGTCAGAGATAAGCTCTAACCATCTTCTCTGTCGAGCATTAAGGTTTGGTTGCGTGAAGATGTACTTCAAACCTTGATTGTCAGATTTTAGTTCAAATTGCTTGCCCAACAAGTAATGCCTCCATACCTGGAGAGCATGTATAATTGTTTCTAATTCCAGATCATGGGGAGCATAATTCTTCTCATAGGATCACAATTTCCTTTGATTCATAGGCCACAACTTGGCCTTTTGCATTAGCACTCCACCCAACCCTTCTCCTGAAGCGTCGGTCACAACAACAAAATGACCCTCTGGGTATGGCACTCTAATAATTGGTGTGAAAGTCAATTTCTCCTGGAGGATATTGAAGGCCTCTTCACACTTATCTAACTATTCAAATCATTTTCCCTTCCTTTGGAAGGAAGTGATGGGATGAGCAATTCTAAAAAAGTTCAATACAAATTTCTTATACTATCCCACCAATCCCATAAAAACTACACACTTCATGCACATTTTTAGGCACAGTCCATTCCAAAATAACCTTTATCTTTAAGAGGTCTACTGTAATTCCCTCTGTAGAAATGATGTGGCCTAAATACTGCACTTCTTTTTGGAAGAAAGTGCATTTAGATAGCTTCCCATATAGTTTGTGCTCTATGAGCCATTGCAAAACTATCTGCAAGTGTTGTAAATGTTCTTCCTCATTACAAGAATAGATAAGAATATCATCTAAAAACACCAAAACAAATTTGTCTAAACAATATCTAAAGTCACTATTCATTAAATTCATGAAGGATTCTGGGGCATTGGTTAACCCAAAAGGTAAGACCATGAACTCATAATGCCCATACCTAGTTCTAAAAGCAATTTTATGAATGTCCTTTCAATCTCAGCTGGTGATAACCTAATCTCAAGTCAATCTTAGAAAACACTATTGCTCCTCACATTTGATCAAAGAGATCATCTATCTGAGGCAGAGGATACTTATTCTCATTGCTTTATTGAGCATACGATAATCTATATAAAGGTGTAGGGTGCATATTTCTTTTTAACAAAATTACCTGGGCTCCCCACGGTGATACACTGGGTCTAATCAACCCCTTAACCAACAACTCCTGAAGCTGAGTAGCTACATCAATTCTATGGTGATCATCCAATAAGGTGCTTTGGACACCGATTTGGAACTAGGAATAATATCAATAGAAAATTCAAAAGCCCTTTTTGGGGGCAGACCTGAAAGGTCTTCAGAAAATACATCCCTAAAGTCATGGAGAAAAGGGTATGCTTCCACTAAGTAATTCTTAGACTTTTCCCTCACTTCTCCATCCTCGTTTAACTCTTCCATCTTAACTACAAACATTTGGTAACCTTTCCGCCTTGCTCTCTTCAGTTGCAGCATAACAAAAAATTTACCTGATTTTCATTTCACGCTGGATCCCTTAAATTAGGAGGGCATTACCAATGTCGTCTAGGCATTCTACTGTCTTAGAGAAAAAATCAACCTTTGCTCTATGTTGCCATAACTAATTCATCCCTAAGATGACATCATAAGATCCTAGAGGTGCTACATACATGTTGACCTCTGTGAAAAAGGTAGATAGGTGTAATCCGGCTTCAAACAGACACTACGCTACTTGAGATCTTTGTTGGAGTATGGACAACACTGAGAGGGGGGGTGAATCAGTGTTGAATTAAAAAATAATTCAATTACTTCTCTTCCAATTCGTGTGCATGAAATGATGCTGACAATAACTAATCAAATTAGCAAGCTTTATCAATGTAAGAATTCAAATACTGAATAACAATCAAGACCAAGTAAACCACACATCAAATGAGACCATAACACAATGAATTTCTTGAGTGGAAAACCCTCGTAGGGATGAAAAATCACTTAGAAAATGCGTCACTAGCTTAATCAAAATGCCTCACTGGCAAATATGAATACCTCATTGGTTACAAGTATAGGAACACTCACTCCCAATCAAATATTGAAGCACCCACTCCAATCACTCAAGGCTGCATTGACCACTTAGTTTAGAAGCACCTACTTCAAGGAGCACCAACCCCTAATGTTTTATTGACCAAGATGATTTACAAGAGTACTGAGGACTGCTCAGTTTTCCATAAGCTTCATAACATCAGTCTATCTTTAACTCATACATACGCATTCTCCTTATCACTCCGTTGAACATAAACATGAGATTGATTACAACATTGTCCTTATATCACCATTATACCAATAGGACTAATACAAATATACTTAATGACTCATCACTCCTTATTAAGACTCATAACATTACTTCTATATCTCCCTACAAAACAAGTTAGTCTTTTCTAAAAGCAACTTCAAAAACCTTATGCCTTGGATACATCATTCAAACAATTTTTCAATCATAAAAAACATACTCCTTACATCCTACCTCTGCATCCCATATCACATGGAAAATAGTATGAACTTGTGATAGATTGCCAACTCTTTTCTCTGCCACCTTTTAAGTTCATTGCCTCCCAAAGGACATTGATTTTCATCAACTTCAAACTCCTCAATATACCTTCATATCTACTCAATGTTTCACCAATTACATATCTGCATGTAGGTATCTCTGTCTTTCTTTACTACACTTCAATAATCTACATTTCTCCTCTATTCTTCACAAATTTTCATATTAGTGTGTAGGTATATGTCTCTAGTGTCATCATAAACCAAGTCACATCATAATCTATCACACTGAAAAAGAAAATAATTTCTTTGGCCATTGCAGTGTAAAAGAGAGAGAAAAATAATCTTTTTTCCTTTTATAAACAAATACCTGTCAATCTTTTTCGAGAAAGGCAACTGTTGGAGTTCAAAAAGCAAACAAAACACCACCTTTCGATAGCTTTTCGTGCCATCAACACCTTTTAATATGAGCCTTAGATTCTTCTTTCGCACTCATAAGATTTTGTAAACTTTGTATCCCCGGTGCCCCTAGGAAGTCGGGGCCAGTCATCCGACAGATTGAAGACCCTTAAGTCTTTACTTAAGTTACAATTCACCCGCAATAGTAAGTCAACTGCCAATTATAATAAAGTGCTTTATGGTAAGGAGTAATAACACTTAGTCATTTTAGGATTTGCTAATGTTACTTAGGGTTTTAGGATACAAACCCTATTATCATGTACATTGGACAAAATCAAACTTCTAATGTTCCTTCATCCAAAAAATCAAATGCTCATTGATATACACATTGAGAAACCTTTGTCAACAACATAGGAACTTTGTTATCATTTTGTAAAGCATCCTTTGTGAAATCTTGTCACCAAGGTGTGAAAGCATGTTGACACAAAACTTGAACTTTTGAATATCAAACTGACTAAACCAACTGAAAGTATCTTGAGGCAACAAGTACTTTGCAAATCAATGCTGAAGATGAGACAACCAATCTGAGTCTTACACATACAACTCCACTTGATGAATATGATGAAAAATCCTATGAACGAACTCACAAACAATGACCATCCAACTTTGCATCCTTCTATGCTATGAATGAAGAAGTCTGCAACAGATCATCACCTTCCAAGTTAGATATCATCACCACCCTATTTTGAGACATCTACTACCACTGTGATCCATAACACCATGACATTAAACAAACATTAACACCAAAACATGAATCTCCATCCACTGTCCTTTGTCATTAATGTTTTGCCATCATACCTTGTTTGTGTTTTGCCATCAAGGACAACAAACACAACAACACAAGACCCACTATTGTGACATCCATTTTGACATCAATGGCAAGACAACCAATATGCCAAAGTTAATAAACTCCCCCTTTGGCTTTGGCATTGATGTCAAAACATCAGAATCAAGCATCCATCAACCATCTTTTCCATCTCCCCCTTTTAGACAACAATGGCAAAGAAAAGGCTCCCCCTAAGTATAGCCATGGAACAAATTTAGCACTGAGGCTGTTGAATAATTGGTGTAGTCACGGTAGGAGGGTTCACAGAATGAACTGTCTAGACCATGCAACAAGAGTAAACACAATGGAAACAACTCAAAGAAATGGAACAAATGCAGATTTAGTCATTCAATATATCAAAGAATTCAAATACATTTGGCCAACAACATGCGGGGTTACAACTTGGGCTCATAGGCCTGTTTTTAGACATGCGCAAGATAAATCTTTGAAGCTCCTTTGCACAAAAATAAACTACAGATCTCTCTAATGTGAGTAGCTACTTTCCTAAGGATCTATTACATCAATATATATCATTTCCAAACCAATAGGTTCCTTTGCGTCAGCCACAAGGAATCCAGAATCCCAATGAAGAGGTGTAACATGTGTTCTTCGATAGGTTGGACCTATCAGCTTGAAAATTCATCTCCAAGGGATACAATGAAGTGTAGACCTATGAGGAAGGTTAGCCACACACCAAGGAACATTGTAGAATGAATCACAAGGATCCACAAGTCAGCCAATGCTCCCAATCCTTCTCCTTTAGCTGATTACTCATGACTATCAGAGAACTCTACACTGAGAAAATAGAGGATCTTCTGATAGTGATAACTTTCCAATAACTGATCCAAATGCTCTGAATTCTTGGTATGATGTAGATGAGTGAATTGAGATGCTAAGTCCAGATCTGTAAGGTGTGAAATGTTGAAATTGGACCACAAGGTGCATTGCTTCTGACTGAACTAAACTGGGAAATAAAAGAACTAAAATGCAAACAAACTGAAATGCAAATGCAAATGTTTTTTTTTGGTTGATGCAAGATTACTCTTGAACCAGGGATGCTCCTACATCAGACATCCGGGGTTATTTAAAAAGTGAGTCACTCACTTTGCTGGGGCTATGGGAGAACCAAGATGGTCCACCTCAGCCTGAGAAATCCATGATCAATCTTCTTCTGGTCTACCTTTCCACTTCACAAGATATTCTTTGTATTGTCTTCCTTTGGTGCTGCATCCCACTCTACTATCCAAAATGCCTTCAATTTGTTCCGGTGCTTCTTGTGGTAACTGCTTCTTCAAGTCTTCTTCCATGCTGTCACGGAACTCGACTTCATGATACTGGTAAAGGTCTACAATGTTGAAAATAGGTGAAATGCCCAATGTCTCTGGTAATTCCATTTCATATGCATTTCCTAAATCAAATTTCTTGAGTATCCTACAACGTCCAAACTTCATCTTCAACTTGTTATATGTCCCAACTGGAAATCTTTCTTTTCTCAAATACACCATTACTTCATCTCCTTCTTCAAATTCTTTGTGTCTTCTCTTCTCATCTACCTTCTCTTTGTACTTACTATTCATGTTCTCCAAATGCTTCTTCACTTGATTACGCACTATTTTCATATGATCTACAAATTCTTCAGCTTTTGCACTCTGCTTTTCTTCCATATTGATATTTCTCAAGTCGGCCACTCCTCTAGGGTTTACTCTGGTAACAATCTCAAAAGGTGTTCTTTTGGTACTTTCGTTGACTGAATTATTGTATGCAAACACTGCTTGTGAAAGAATCAAATCCCAACTTCCTATCTTCTCTCCAACCAAACATCTCAATAAGTTTTCCAAACTCCTATTCACTACCTCTGTCTGTCCATCTATCTGTGGATGAAAAGTTGAACTAAACCTCAAATCTATCTTCGTCTTCTTCCAAAGTGTTCTCTAAAAGTATCCAACAAACTTTGTATCTCTGTCTGAAACTATACTCCTAGGTAATCCATGCAGTCTCACAATCTCCTTGAAAAATAGGTCAGCTACATGCACTACAACAGTTGTCTTTTTGCAAGGTATGAAATGAGCCATCTTTGAAAATTTGTCAACCACTACAAATATTAAATCATGTCCTCTCTGTGTCTTAGGTAATCCCATTACAAATTCCATGCTTATGTCTTCCCAAGGTCTCTCCGGTACTGTCAAAGGTTTATACAATCTAGTGTTCTGACTATTTTCTTTTGCAACTTGACAAACTCTACAACTTTTCTCAAATCTCCAAACATCCTTATGAATCTGAGGCCAAAAGTAATTTTCACTCACCAAAGCCACTGTCTTTTCAATGCCAAAATGTCCTGCCAATCCTCCACTATGCTTCTCCTTGATCAAATTATCTCTCATTGAACTTCTAGGTATGCATAAATGACTTCCTTTGAACAATATATCTTCTTGAATGAAATAATCTAACCACTTACTTCTAGCTATCACAACAGGTTCCTTAAATGCTTTCCAAGGTTTTGCAAAATTAGTGTCTCCCTCATACATGTTCTTCAATTCATCAAAACCCAACACTTCGACTCTCATCTTTGTTAACAAGTTTCTTCTTGTACTCAAGGCATTAGCAACTTTATTTATTTTCCACTCCTATGCTTCAACACAAAAGTATAACTCTGCATGAACTCTACCCATCTCATATGTCTCTGATTCAACTTTTCTTGACTATTCAGATATTGCAAAGCTTGATGATCTATATACAACACAAACTCCTTAGGCAACAAGTAATGTCTCCATTTCTTCAAGGCTTGAATTATGGTGTAGAACTCTTGATCACAAACGGAATATCTTCTCCTTGCATCATTCAACTTCTCACTAAAATATGCTATAGGTCTACCTTCTTCACTTAACACTGCTCCAATTGCATTTCCACTTGCATCACAATCAACTTGAAATACCTTATTGGAATCCTGTAATGCCAAAATAGGTTGCTCTATTACTTTCTGTTTCAACAACTCAAAACTTTTATCTACTCCTGATGTCCACTTGAAATCTTTTATGTCACCTCTCATTGTCTCTGTCATAGGGTTACAAACTAAACTAAAATTTCTGATGAACTTCCAGTAGAAGCTAGCCAAACCATGAAATGATCTAACCTCTCCAATGCTCTCCGATGTAGGCCCTTCAACAATTGCTCTCACTTTCTCAAGGTCCATCTTCAATCCTTCCGTAAAAATCACAAATCCTAGATATACCAATTCTTTCTTCATGAAACTACATTTCTTGATGTTTATCAGCAATTTCTCCTCTTTCAACCTCTGCAAAACTTGTCTAATATGCAACAAATGTTCCTCTTTGGTCCTACTAAAAATTAGAATATCATCCAGGTACACAATCACAAACTTACCCAAGAATTTCTTCAAGACCTCATTCATCAACCTCATGAAAGTACTCAGTGCATTTGTCAATCCTAAAGGCATCACTAACCACTCATACAATCCTTCATTTGTCTTGAAAGCAGTCTTCCATTCATCACCTTCTCTGATTCTAATCTGATGGTGTCCACTTTTCAAGTCTATCTTTGTGAAATATCTTGCTCCACTCAAACAATCCATGATATCATCCATCCTAGGTAAAGGGAATCTATACTTAACTGTGATTTTGTTTATTGCTCTGGAATCAGTACACATTCTCCATTCTCCATCTTTCTTCGGTGCTGGCACTACAGGTACTATACAAGGAATCGAGCTTTCTCTGATCAAACCTTACCTCAACAACTCTTGTATCTATCTATTCAATTCTTCATTCTCTATCGGTGTCATTCTATGTGCTGCTTTGTTAGGCAAACTTGCTCCTGGTATAAGATCCATGTGATGGCTGATACTCCTTATAGGTGGTAATCCTTCAGGTAAATTATCTGATATGATGTCTTCATATTCTATCAGCAACTCTCTTATCTCCTCCAACTGTTCTTCTTTAGTCTCTTTCTTCAATTCTTCAATTTTCTTAGGAATTAGGGCATAACACATATTCTCATGTCTCAAACCATTTAGAAATTTCCTTCCATCTACCAAACAGATTCGAGCATTTCCACATACTTCACTCTTAGCATCATCCTCCAAAGGAATCAAGGTAATTCTCTTTCCATTTGTTGTTACAGTATAGGTATTCTTTCTCCCATCATGCATAGCTTTTCTATCATACTGCCATGGTCTACCCAACAAGATATGACAAACATCCATAGGCATAATATCACACAAGACTTCATCATGATAAGATCCAATATGAAATTTCACCAAACATTGTTCACTCACCAGTACCTTATGGTCATCCTGAATCCATGCTATCTAATAGGGCTTAGGGTGTTTCTGTTGGGAATTAAGGTGTCTCAACCTTTGCAAATTCCTAATGTTGTATTTATTTATCCCATGTTGAGTTGGCATAGTCAACACCTTGTGTATATGCAGCAGGATAAATTTTGGTGACTTTGGCAGCCACGGTTTCCCCCTTGAATAATATAAGAGGAATATGATATTTTTAGTCAGTGTATGACAGATTCTCTGACAGCTGTAAGGTGCATAAGAGCATCTGTCGTAACCTATCTTGGGACCAAGCATCCACTTCAGGATGGGATGTTGGACAAGTGTCCTTAGGCGTGGGTTTTGGGGCATGAGTCCAAGATGGACGCCCATCTCTAGAAGGTTCCATATTTGCCTTGTAAACTCTATATAAACAGGTGCTTGGATGGGAGATAGACAACTTTGGTACGAGTACTGTTATGCTGCTGGAATATCTCCAGATTCGACATTCGAAGACTCCTGAAAGAGCATTGGCTCTGAAACTGTATTGTAATCTGTTATTGTTTACTGTAATACATTTGAGCTGTGTTTTGGAGTGTGGGGTTTTTCACCTGTAAGGGTTTTCCCCACGTATATCTTGTCTCTCTCTCTTCTGTCTACTTTCTGTGTGTATGTGTATTGCTGCAATATCTCTGTTAGATGTTCTATGTTGATGTAGTTGTAAGAATTAAATTGAATTTGCATACATCTCTCCTCATTAGATTAGTGTAGGAAGCAATTTCCTCACACCGAGCTTTCTTTCAATTTCAATCTTTCCAACTTCAACTTAGTCGCCATCTCCTCATAAACTAGGTTATTTGAACTACCACTATCAATCACAACTTTACAACACTTACCTCCGGATTTGCATCTGGTTCTGAATAGAATTTTCCTCTGTGATGGTTCCTCATTTGTCTCTACTTGAAATAGTGCTCTCCTCATCACCAATGATTCTCCTAACTCTGGATTGCTAACAGAACAAGGTGATTCAACAGGTTCTTCTTCAACATAGGCTGCTCTCCCATTATTTTTTGTTTTCTTTTTTGTACTACTCTGATTGCATTCAAATGCTCTATGTCCTTCACCACCACACTTAAAACAAGTACCTCTAAATGTTTTCTTATCAAATCCTCTTCCTTCTCTTCTGTATCCTTCGTTCTGGTATGCACTAGGGTTTCCTCTCCGATAAAAATTTATGTCATCTCTCCAGTAAGCATTATTATCTCTGTCATCCTTCCTCAATGGGATGTCAAACTTGTTCTGTTCCAGATAAGATCTATCTCCTCCGAAAAATGTCCTACCTCTCAAAATTTTACCTCCTCTACCTCTCTATCTTTGATCATGTTTCTTATTCAACTTCTCTTCAACTTTTAGTGCAAATTGATATGCTTCTTCCAAAGATGTCATCCTTACCAAACTTAGTTCTTCTTGAATGTTCAATCTCAGTCCATTGATATATCTAGCCACTTTCTCCTTTCTTGCTTCACTATGTCCTATTCTTATGATCATCTTATGAAATTCTTTAGTGTATTCCTTCACAGATTTCTCCTTTTGTCTCAGGTTTTAAAATCTTTTCAACAATTCCAACTCATAGTCAGCAGGAATGAATTGATTCTTCAATTTTGTCACCATCCTGTCCCACTTTGTAATCTTTTCCTTTCCTCTCCTATTTCTTTCCAATTGAACTTCTTTCCACCATATAGCAGCATGTCCTTTCAACTTTGTCTTTGCAAATTTCACCTTCTCCGGATCTTCAATTTCCTCATATTCAAAGTATTCTTCCATATCATTTATCTAATCAATCAACTCTTCCAAATTCAAGTTACCAATATAGTTCAAAACATCCACTCTAGGTCTCTTTCCAATTTTGAAATAGCTTGCAACATCTTTATCTAATCCGATTCTTCTTCTTCATCACCTCCTAGGGTTTTGCTAGTGTGTTCAACAGATTGAAATTCTTCCTCATCCTCACTTTCAACATTAGGTCTCGGTGTCAATCCTCTTTGCCTATCTTCTTCAACAACATCCAAACAAATTCGCATTATTCTCATCAATTCCATCATCTCATCCATTCTATTAGCCATTGTACCAATAGGAGGAACTCTTCGAGGTAGCATGTTCCTAGGATCAAGTGCAAACTGCCTCCGGTTCAGCAATCGGGCTACAAGCGACAACTACCTCTTAATCGGCGATCGGTTGCATACCAGTAACCTACCTCAGATCAGTGATCTGCTTACAACAAGATCTTATGGAATCCCCTTCGCCAATTCACTCCAAAGATTCAAACTTTCACTCTCCAAGATTCAAACTTTCGCTCTGATACCACTTGGTGCAGTCACGGTAGGAGGGTTCACATAATGAACTATCTGGATCATGCAGCAAGAGTAAACACAATGGAAACAACTCAAAGAAATGGAACAAATGTAGATTCAATCATTCGGTATATCAAAGAATTTAAATACACTCTGGCCGGCAACATGCGGGCTTACAACTTGGGCTCACAGGCTTGGATACCACTTGGTGCAGTTATGGTAGGAGGGTTCACAGAATGAACTGTCTGGACTGTGTAGCAAGAGTAAACACAATGGAAACAACTCAAATAAATGGAACAAATGCAAATTCAATCATTTAGTATATCAAAGAATTCAAATACACTCTGGCCAGCAACATGCGGGCTTACAACTTGGGCTCACAGGCCTATTTTCAGACATGCATAAGATAAAGCTTTGAAGATCCTTTGTACAAAACTAAACTACAGATCTCTCTAATGTGAATAGATACTTTCCTAAGGATCTATTACATCAATATATATCATTTCTAGACCAATAGGTTCCTCTGCGTCGGCCATAAGGAATCTAGAATCCCGATGAAGAGGTGTAGTGTGTGTTCTTGGATAGGTCAGACCTATCGTCTTGAAAATCCATCTCCAACGGATACAATGAAGTGCGGACCTATGAGGAAGGTTAGCCATGCACCAAGGAACATTGTAGAATGAATCACAAGGATCTGTAAGTCAGCCAATGCTCCCAATCCTTCTCCTTCAACTGATTACTCATGACTATCAGAGAACTCTACACTAAGAAAATAGAGGATCTTCTGATATTGATAACTTTCCAGTAACTGATCCAAATGCTCTAAATTCTTGGTATAATGTAGATGAGTGAATTGAGATGCTAATTCTAGATCCACAAGGTGTGAAATGCTGAAACCGGACCACAAGGTGTGTTGCTTCTGACTAAACTACCTGAACTAAACTGGGAAATGAAAGAACTAAAATGCAAATGCAAATATTTTTTTTTGGTTTATGCAAGATTACTCTTGAACCAAGGATGCTCCTGTATCAATAATTAAGAGTGGCATTCTGAAAAGAAAATCATAGATTGTGATCAACAAATAAATAATCATACACTACATTCTGTCCTCTAAGTGTAAAACAAGAAAACTCCTAAATATAGAGCACACAAAAAGTCTTGATTTAAAAAAAATTGACTGTCTCCTTGTACAAATCTGACTATCTGATGAGATGAATGAACACCAATCTTACTACAACATAGGATGTGCACTGAACCTGTCACATGAAAGCAACTGAAACATAGTCCAAACTATCAAAAACTATGTCTTGTCACCAACTTGTAGTCTACCTATACCAAATCTCTTTGAGACACTTTGTCAAAGGGTTCATGAGCCTTTTGTCTATCTGTCTGCAAGTTTGTCAGAGAACATTGCAACCTCTAATTCCTATCTTAGTTAATCCCATACCCTATTTCAAAACTCTTTTAGATGGACTGAAAACCAATCAGCACTGTCTGAAAACTAGTGATAAAGGAATCAACCATGACACTTACAATTACAACAATAGAAAATATTTTGAATTAGAATGGATGCCATATCAAATCATGGAGAAGGCTTGATAAATTTGTCTAAACCATGTCCATTACACACTATCTCTTCTGCCATAAATAGAACTGTCACAAAAAAAATACACAAGATTAGACTCATCCTTCTCCTGGTTTTGCTTTCTTCTCCAAACCTTTTGAATGCTTGTCTTCTTGGGATGTTTCCTTCTCCACTTGCTCCTTGTTTCCTACAACTTCCTTTTACTCAAAGTATTTGTCTTCTTGACATATTTAGATGGTTCCATAAATCCATTTCTATAAGAATATGCTCTATGCCTAGGAGAGTTGCAGTTATAAAATATGATGTTGTTTTCTAGACCAAAGAAAGGATAATTTCTTGTAGGCATATTATAAGAACTCCTATTTACATTCTTGACAAGATCATATCTCTCATACATTCTATAATTTCTTGTACAATCTCTTTCTCTATGGCCATAAACATGATAGCAATAACAATAACCATGAAATTGAGAATAATTGTACCTCATTGATTTCCTGGTAGGTAGAGATTTTGTGAACCTGATTGTCCTCCTTCCTTCATCTTTAGGAGCATAAGTATGATAACTTAAGTCTATCTTCTTCCTAGGTGCATTTCTTTCTTTGGAACTCTCTCCTTCATAACCTAGACTAGTAGTGTCCTTGTAATGCTTTTGTTTGCTCAACATGTAATTCAACTTGTTTGTGCTTTCTTCAAACTCCTGATATTTCTTGGACAAAACCTTGAGACCTTCATAATCTTTTCTCAGATTGACAATTTCTGCCTCTAATTTCAGACATTCAATTCTTTTCACCTTAAGGTCAGATTTTGTTACATCTATTATTCTTTTGGCTTCCTCAATTTCAATCTTTAGACTGATAATCAATTTGTCAGATTCATCAACATGACTCTTTAAGTTTACAATCTGATTTCTTGCTTCTTAAAACTCTAAAGAAACTTTTGCAAAATCTGAACATACCTTGTCTTTGGAGTCTTTTTCTTGTTGAAGCTAGTCTTCTAATCTTTGATTCTCCTTTTTAAGTTGTTTGATCTGATCTAAGGCACACAAGCGTTCTCCTTCTAAATCAACTTCAGAATCATTTTCATCAAACTCTTGCCCATCTTCATCCATAAAGAGGTCTCCTTCTTTGTCATCAATCTCAACAGCAAAATCATCTATTCTTTCATCACACTTTATATCATCATTCAAGGGAGACTCATGCAACAACTTATCACATGACTTTACTAGGGTTTGTTGTACAACCTTTTGCTTGGCTTCTTTCTTTTCTCTATTTCTTTTACACTTTCCCATGGTACTCCACTATCAAGACCTACCCAAGCCTGTTAGACTTTTATAGGGAACCTATGCTCTAAGACCAATTGTTGGAGTATGGACAACACTGAGAGGGGGGTGAATCAGTGTTGAATTCAAAAATAATTCAATTACTTCTCTTCCAATTTGTGTGCATGAAATGATGCTGACAACAACTAATCAAATTAGCAAGCTTTATCAAAGTAAGAATTCAAATACTGAATAACAAGAAAGACCAAGTAAACCACACATCAAATGAGACCATAACACAATGAATTTCATGAATGGAAAACCCTCATAGGGATGAAAAACCACTCAGAAAATGCCTCACTGGCTTAATCAAAATGCCTCACTAGCAAGTACAAATACCTCACTGGTTACAAGTATAGAAACACCCACTCCCAATCAGATATTGAAGCACCCACTCCAATCACTCAAGGCCTCACTGACCACTTAGTTTAGAAGCACCTACTTCAAGGAGCACCAACCCCTAATGTTTTACTGACCAAGATGGTTTACAAGAGTACTAAGGACTGCTCAGTTTTCCATAAGCTTCACATCAGTCTATCTTTAACTCATACATACACATTCTCCTTATCACTCCTTTGAACATAAACATGAGACTAATTACAACACTATCCTTATATCACCATTACATCAATAGGACTAATACAAATATACTTAATGACTCATCACTCCTTATTAAGACTCATAACATTACTTCTATATCTCCCTACAGAACATGTTAGTCTTTTTTGAATATAAATTAAAAAACCTTATGCCTTGGATACATCATTCAAACATAGTTTTTCAATCATCAAAAACATATTCCTTGTATCCTGCCTCTACATCCCATATCACATAGAAAACAATATGAACTTTGAAAGAAAGCTAGGTGTGTGGAAATCGCTTCCTAAACTAATCTAATGAGGGGACAGGTATGCAAATTTTTTTTAACCTTTACAGTTTTAGCAATATTAAAATTATATCAGAGATATTACAGCAGCAAACACAAAACAAGAATGTAGACAGAGAGAAGTAGACACAAGATGTATCGTGGGGAAAGCCTTTTCAAGTGAAAAACGTCACACTCTAAAACCTGCACAATGTATTATCTGAAACAGTTACAGTTTACAATACACTTGCAATGCAAGTTCTTCCAAGAGTCTTCAAATATTGATTCTGGAGTTATTCTGGTAGCATAACAGTACCTATAAAAACACTATGCAAATACAACTCCAAACTATGCAATATATAGAGATTACAAGGCAAATATTGAGAGCATCTTGGGATAGGCATCCACCTTGGCCACATGGCCATTATCCCACATCAAAGGACACTTCTCCTTGCTGTACATACATCCCTTACATCTGTCATACATGGAAGATTTGACTTTCCCAACATAGGAGTGCTCCATGCTACAAATAGGCTATGACAGATGCTCTTACGCATCTTACAGTTGTCATAGATTTTCCCAAGATAACAATCTTTAATGTTGTAAGAGAATCCATCATACAATCCTAAATATAGCATATTCCTCTTACAACATGTCATAGCCCAACTTGGGCACCCAAAGATGCCTTTCCCTCATGCAAAAATCCTCATCGACACTTGTCATTACTTGTCAGAAGAATCTCCAAACTTGGCTCTTACACGTCATAGATTCTGTCATATGGAATATTGTCTTCCACACACCACAAGATGCTGACACATGGCATATTAGTGCCACCTCAAATGGGATGCCTAAATCGATGTAGGTTTGACTTGACCATCTAGGTCACATTCCAAGCAAGATGATATGTCACTGTGCCACCTCAACTAAGTGACCAAACTGAATGTGCAAGTAATTACAACATTAGGCAATAAATTAATATACAAATAAATAAACAATGCTAGGAAATTGCAAAGGTTGAGACACCTTATTTACAAACATTCTCCCACTTGTCGAACACCTTGCAAGAGCCAAAAGAAATGACAAGATATTAATTGCTAGGGGCCAAGAGGTCCATAGACTCTGAACACCATCTGAACTTCTCTGTGCCCACTGGTTTCATCAATGCATCTGCAACATTCTTCAAAGTGTCTACTTTCTCCAATATCACCTTCCCATCCTCTACCATGTCTCGCACAAAATGAAACTGAACATCAATATGCTTTGTTCTGGCATGGAAAGTCAGATTCTTTACTAAGCAAATCCCACTCTGACAATCACAACAAATAGTAATCAGTCCTGCATGAACACCAATATTTGAACACAACCTCTTAAGCCAAATGACTTCGTTACAAGCATGAGTTGCTTTCATATACTTAGCTTCTTGTCGTGGACAAAGCAACCATAGGTTGTCTCTTACTCATCCAACTAATTGCACCACCGAACATAGTAAACACATAAGCACTGGTGGATCTCCTACTGTCAATGTCACCTGCCTAATTAGAATCCACAAATCCATGAATACATATAGAATGTGAAGGTCCTGTAGGATGACCATGATAACATATGGAATACTCGGAAGTACCCCGCAAATATCTGAACACTTGCTTTACTACATCCCAATGTACCCATACATGATTAGCCATAAACTGACTAAGGACTCCCACTGCATGGGCAATGGCTGGTCTTGTACAGACTATAGTATACATCAAGCTGCCAACAACACTATCATAAGGTACTCTGCTCATATCCTCCATCTCAGAAGGAGACTTTGGACAATCATTCACAGATAGCTTTGTCCCCAATGAAATAGGAACACTCAATGGTCTACAATCTGCCATCCTGAATCTATCAAACACGGTCTTCACATACTTACTCTGAATTAACCAAAGTTTTATGTTTGCTTTCTCTTCTGATTTTCATTCTTAGAATGTACCTAGCTGCCCCTAAGTTTTTCATCTCAAACTATACTGACAACTAAGACTTCAAATCAGAAATCATATTCTTACCATTCCCAATCAGCAACATATCATCGACATATAGTGCAATAATGAGAATATGATCATTGTCAAACTTATAATACACACAATGATCTGATTTCAATCTCAGATATCGAATCGACAACACAAAGGTATCAAATTTCAAGTACCACATCCTAGGAGATTGCTTCAAACCATACAAAGACTTCTTTTACTTGCAAACCAAATTTTCTTTACCTTTTTCTATGTAATGCTTTGGTTGTGACATATGAATCTCTTTCTCCAAGTCATCATGAAGGAAAGTTGTCTTCGCGTCCATTTGTTCCACTTCTAAATCATAAGCAGCTGCAAGAGATAATAGGAACCGAATAGATGTCATCTTTGCAACAGGAGAGAAAATTTCACCATAATCAATTCCCTCCACTTGTGAGTACCCCTTCACAACCAATCTGGATTTATACTTTTCAACATTGCTATCTGCACCAAATTTCTTCTTGAAAACCCATTTGCATCCAACAGGTTTCTGACCATTAGGCAAAGGCACCAAGTCCCAAGTTTTATTCTTTTCCAAAGAATCCATCTCATCTTCCATGGCCTCCTTCTAGGAACCTGCATCTTTCATGCCCATAGGCTCTGTCATAGTTCTAGGCTCATCAACATTAGTAAGCAAAGCAAAAGAACAACTAGAATCAAGTAATGTATAACCAAACATCTCAGGTTGTTTCCTGACTCATGTGGACCTCCTCAAAGATTGAGGTGGAGGTACTACTTCATCTTCTAAACTTTCAGAGCTGCCAGAGCTCTCCTCATCATCAGGTCCAACAAGGTCATTCAGTTCAGTCTTCTCAGGGGTAGAAGGAAATTAAACCACATCCTCTTTCTTTTCTTCCTCTTTCTTTTCTTTCTCTTCCAGCTATAGAACAGTGGAAGAAGGTGTTAGCTCTCTGAAAATAACACTTCTTCTATACAACACTTTTTTAGCCATAGGATCCCAAAGATTGTATCCTTTCACACTGACACCATACTCAATGAAGATACACTTAACAGCCTCATTCTCCAATTTTGACCTCTTCTCCCTAGGCACATGAGCATATGCCTCATAACCAAAAACACAAATATGTCTTATTGAAGGCTTCTTACCAGACCACACCTCCATGGGTGTCTTACCAAAAAGAGCTAATGTAGGAGACCTATTTACCAGGTAGCAAGCAATGGTAACAACTTCAACCCAAAACTTTTGTTCGAGGCCAGCTCCACTAAGCATACTCCTAGCCTTCTCCATCAATGTCCTGTTCATCCTCTCTGCAACTCCATTTTGCTGCGGGGTGTATGGAGTTGTCTTATGTCTTTCAATCCCATGTTCTTTTCAAAACTTATCAAATTTTGTGGAACATAACTCACCACCGTTGTCAGTTCTCAAACACTTAATCTTTTTACTAGTTTGATTTTCAGCAAAAGCTTTAAACTCTTTGAACCGACTAAAGACTTCAAATTTGCTTCTAAGAAAATAAATCCATGTCCTTCTACTGTAATCATCTATGAAAGATACAAAATATACATATTTAGAGATTGAAGGAACATTAAGTGGACCAAACACATCAGAATGAATAAGATCCAATATAGCAGAAGACTTATGAGAACTCAAGTAAAACTGAACACGGTTTTCCTTTCCATATATACAATGTTCACAAAAGTTGAAATCAAGATTACAATCATCTAACCCCTCAACGAGGTTTTTATTTTTGAGGTTTCTAAGACCCTTCTCACCAATGTGGCCAAGTCTCTTATGCCATAACATTGTCTTCTCAGTAGGAAGCTTAACTTCCAAACTATGAGCACCCTTAGGTACCCAAAATGCACTACCATCAGAATTTGATACAATAGATCTTTTAGTTGATGGTTCCAATGGTGGGGATGAAGTGACTGTAGCTCTTTTCTTCGATTTAGAAGAACTATTACATTGTGAAATGCATGCCTCCAGCTAAAATAGAGTACCTCTTTGAGTACCCTTCACAAGCACCATAGCTCCTTTAGTCATCTTGCATCCTTCTTTCGAGAATACAACTTGCACACCTGCATCATTCAATTTACTTATAGAGAGCAGGTTCCATGCCAAGCTTGGGATGTGCATAACCCTAGAGATCCCTTTCACTCGTCCATCAGGGAGTCAGATTGTGACTCTTTCACAACCAACTATCTTCAGATAAGGATCATCACCCAGGTACACTCTTCCACCATCGAACTCTTCATACTTTGTAAACCAATCTCAATGCAAGGTCATGTGGAAAGAGGTACCAAAATCAATCAGCCACACATCATCAGATGCATGGGTGGCCAAGGTTGCAATGAATGCATCACCATCATCTTGTGACTTGTCAGAATATGAATATGGGACATTCTTCTTTTTCTTCTTTTTCTCCTCTTTGCATTCCTTTCAGAAATGCCTAGTTTTCCTAAAATTCCAACACAGTGCCTTCGACTTTCCAGGAGATTTGGATCTCCCACGAGATTTGGATCTACCCTTCTTAGCTTTCTTGTCTTTATTTTTCCCTTTCTCCTTTGGTCTTCCATGAACCGCAAGAGCTTCTTTGGCTGACTCAGATGACTTTCTCCGCATCTCTTCAAATAACAATGAAGACACCACTTCATCCATTTTGAAAGTGGATGTGGTACTCCTGATGGCCATAACAAGATGATCCCATGAATCTAGTAAAGAACAAAGTAGGGTCATACACCAATCCTCCTCCTCCATCTTCACACCAACGGATGTCAATTGTGCAACTAGCATATTAAAAGCATTCATGTGATCAGTAACAGATCCTCCATCTTCCATCCTCAGAGAATATAGCTTCTTTCGTAGGAATAACTTGTTTACTAGGGACTTAGCCTGATAAACATCACCAAGTTTCTTCCTCAGATCCTTCACAGTTTTCTCTTCATGAACATTTAACCAGATGCAATCAGCCAAAAAGAGTCTCACAAGACCCTTGGCTTTACGATCTTTGAGATCCCAATCATCTTGGGATATTGCCGTTGGTTTTACACCAGAAATTGCTTCCCATAGGTCTCTATCAATGAGCATGTCTTCCATTTTGAGTTTCGACAACTTGAAATTGCTGCCATTAAACTTTTCAACCTCTATTCTTCTAAATGTGCCTGCCATCTCCTTCCTGCAACAAGAATACATAATACTCTGCACAGAATCCCACTCAATCTGAGATCAATACAAAACACCCCTACCCAAAAGCTAAGACCAAAATTGGCCAGGCTCTGATACCAACTGAAAGGAAGCTAGGTGTATGAAAATCACTTCCTAAACTAATCTAATGAGGGGAGAGGTATGCAAATTCATTTTAACCTTTACAGTTGTAGCAATATTAAACTTATATCAGAGATATTATAGCAGCAAACACAAAACAAGAATGTAGTCAGAGAGAAGTAGACACAAGATGTATCGTGGGGAAAACCTTTTCAAGTGAAAAACCCCACACTCTAAAACCTACACAATGTATTATGTGAAACCGTTATAGTTTACAATACACTTGAAATGCAAGTTCTTCCAAGAGTCTTCAAATGTCAATTCTGGAGTTTAGGATAACAGTACTTGTAAAAACACTATGTAACTACAACTCCAAACTATGCAATATATAGAGATTACAAAGCAACTATTGAGAGCATCTTGGGATAGGCATCCACCTTGGCCACATGGCCATTGTCCCTCATCAAAGTACACTTGTCCTTTCTACATATACATCCCTTACATCTGTCATACATGGCAAATTTGACTTTCCCAACATAGGAGAGCTCCATGCTAAAAATAGACTATGACAAATGCTCTTACGCATCTTACAGTTGTCATAGATTTTCCCAAGATAACAACCTTTAATGTTGTAATAGAATCCATCATACAATCCTAAATATAGCATATTCCTCTTACAACATGTCATAGCCCAACTTGGGCACCCAAAGATGCCTTTCCCTCATGCAAAGATCCTCATTGACACTTGTCATCACTTGTCATAAGAATCTCCAAACTTGGCTCTTACACGTCATAGATTCTGTCATATGGAATATTGTCTTCCACACTGTCTTCCACACACCACGAGATGCTAACATATGGAATATTAGTTCCACCTCAAATGGGATGCCCAAATCCATGTAGGTTTGACTTGACCATCCAAGTCACATCCAAGTAAGATGACATGTCACTGTGCCACCTCAACTAAGTGACCAAACTGAATGTGCAAGTAATTACAACATTAGGCAATAAATTAATATACAAATAAATAAACAATGCTAGGAAATTGCAAAGGTTGAGACACCTTATTTCCCAACAAACTTGTGATAGATCACCAACTCTTTTCTCTACCACCTTTTAAGTTCATTGTCTCCCAAAGGACATTTATTTTTATCAACTTCAAACTCCTCAATATACCTTCATATCTACTCAATGTTTCACCAATTACATATCTACATGTAGGTATCTCTCTACCTTTCTTTACTACACTTCAATAATCTACATTTCTCCTCTATTCTTCACAATTTTTCATATCAGTGTGTAGGTATATGTCTCTATTCTCGTCATAAACCAAGTCTCACATCATAATCTGTCACACCAGAAAAGAAAATAATTTCTCTGGCCATTGTAGTGTAAAAGAGAGAGAGAAAAATAGTCTTTTTGCCTTTTATAAACAAATGTCCATCAATCTTTTTTGAGAAAGGTGACCGTTGGAGTTCAAAAAACAAACAAAATGCCACCTTTCGATCGCTTTTCCCGCCATCAATACCTTTTAATTTGAGCCTTAGATTCTTCTTTCACGCTCATAAGATTTTGTAAACTTTGTATCCCTAGTGCCCCTAGGAAGTCGAGGCCGATCATCTGACGGATTGAAGACCCTTAAGTCTTTACTTAAGTTACAATTCACCTGCAATAGTAAGTCAACTGCCAATTAGAATAAAGTGCTTGACGGTTAGGAGTAATAACACTTTAGTCATTTTAGGACTTGCTAATGTTACTTAGGGTTTTAGGATACAAACCCTATTATCATGTACATTGGAGAAAATCGAACTTCCAATGTTCCTTCATCCAAAAAACTAGATGCTCATTGATATACACATTGAGAAACCTTTGTCAACAACATAGGAACTTTGTTATCATTTTGTAAAGCCTCCTTTGTGAAATCTTGTCACCAAGGTGTGAAAGCATGTTGACACAAAACTTGAACTTTTGAATATCAAACTGACTAAACCAACTGAAAGCATCTTGAGGCAACAAGTACTTTGCAAATCAATGTTGAAGATGAGACAACCAGTCTGAGTCTTACATATACAACTCCACCTGATGAATATGATGAAAAATCCTATGAACAAACTCACAAACAATGACCATCCAACTTTGCATCTTGCTATGCTATGAATGAAGAAGTTTGCAACAGATCATCACCTTCCAAGTTAGATATCATCACCACCCTAATTTGAGACATCTATTGCCACTGTGATTTGTAACACCATGACATTAAACAAACATTAACACTAAAACATGAAGCTCGATCCACTGTCCTTTGTCATTAATGTTTTGCCATCATACCTTGTTTGTGTTTTGCCATCAAGGACAACAAACACAACAACACAAGACCCACTATTGTGACATCCATTTTGACATCAATGGCAAGACAACCAATATGCCAAAGTTAACAATCTTGACTGATTTGAATACTCTAATGTCTAATAATTTGCCATGAAACCAACTTTTCTAGGCATCTTATTAAGTATTCTAGGGTTTACAAAATTCTTAGTTGCTCTTGTATCTATAAGAATAGAAACTGGGATTCCAAATAATGTACATGTAGTTTGAATAGGAGTAATTTGGTACTCTACTTGGAGGTTATCCAATGCGGCATGAATTCTTTGCTGGAAGGTTGTCTATTGAGATGGCAGGGGATTTCCACGATATGTGTTTCCCGAATTCTTACTAGGGCATTTATTGGCATAATGATCTCTTCCACATGTAAAGCATCCTCCTAGAGGTCATTTCTTGCCCAAGAAATGATTAGAATTATCACCATTATTCTTTGAGTTATTATCCTTTTTCTCCTCTCTAGGTTCATTCTTGAAATCTCTGAACCTCTTTCCTTGGTTCTTTCTTTTTCCTTCCTAGATTCCACCTTTCTTCTTGAGGGGTGGGGAAGAATGGTTCCAGTTATACTTTTTGTGGAACGTTTCCTGATAAGCCGAAATGGATTTAAGTTTTTTTCCTGCTTAATGGCCTTCTCAAAAACTTGATCCATGGTCGTGGGTCCATGGACATCCACTTCTCCCCCTATCTGAGCATTCAAACCCATAATGAACTTCATTATTCTGAACCTCTCATACGTTTGATATTGAGGCACATATTTCAGTAGCCTAGTAAACTTCTCCTATACTCTGTAACAATCATATCCCCTTAGCAGAGATTTTGGAAGTTAGTCAACTTCTAGTCAAAAAAATACAGTTGAGGCAACCATCTTTTTCTAAAGATGATCACAAATTGATCCCAAGTCAGACTTAAAGAACCTAATCCTAGTTCTATTTTCTTATTCGTCCACCAAGTGGATGCTTCTCATTCTAACTGATAGGCTCCCCAAACAACCTTAGTAATCTTAGAGTAATTACTTATTTCAAAATATTTATCCATATCAGTGAGCCAAGCCTCTACGGCATCACCACTTACAGTTCCATCGAACTTAGGTGGTGTAATATTTTTCATATCCCTGGCCAATTCATGGGTGAGAGGAGACTTCATCTCACTCTGGATTATAGAATCCTAATTACTTTCCTTGAGTTCACTATGGTAACTATTTTCATGAGTATTCTTCCCACCTTTCTCAGGATTAAACTCTTTAGTGTTTTCCTAGTCTCCTCTCACCTCTTGTTTTAAACACCCAACCTTTCCCTAGTTTCATTTAAGATTAAAAAATATGTTCTAATTTAGCCATAGGGTTTTCTGTAGGATTCGAGCCATCCTAGCTTCCTCTTGAATTGATATCTGTGCATACCATACTAGCACTTTTATGCACCTATCAATCATATAGTAATACATATTAAGATTGGACATTTAATTTCCAAGTGAACATTTTATGAACATAATATAAAATCTCATAACATTTCATAAACATCATTGTTATACAAAAATCCATAATTTTGCTTTATTCACACTAAAGCATTTAAAACATCTTTTTTTTAAGTACAAAGTATCTTTTTAAATGTGACTACATGTCACTATCTGATAGAGGAATTTTTTTGGGTTCCTATTCCCTGTCAGAATCTACTAACACAAACTGGGAGGGTGGATGTACATGCAGTTACTCTACCATCACCTCCCTTCCCATAGCAGGTGCTTCGCAACCACACCCAAAGGGCATGTCATGATGAGTGGAGGGTTTACTAAATTTTACAACTGTGGGGGTGTTT
Organism: Cunninghamia lanceolata; assembly: GCA_027924645.1. Taxonomy (NCBI): domain Eukaryota; kingdom Viridiplantae; phylum Streptophyta; class Pinopsida; order Cupressales; family Cupressaceae; genus Cunninghamia; species Cunninghamia lanceolata. Next base: position 513,011 of record BSBN01001465.1, on the reverse strand, counting down.
GACTTCTTTGTTGCCTCCATTTTCTTCTGTCTCTCAAGACGGATGCACTTAAGTGCATCATAAAGAGTCTCGAAGTCAATAAGCCAATCCCACCTAGTATAGCTTATTAGTCCAGTGTTTTTAGGAGGGGATTCTTTCTTCACATTAGTTTTGGGCAAGTTCTTTCTTTTTGTTTTCTTTTCTCATTTTCATGTTCTTTTTCTTGTTATTCTGGAACAAGAACAACATTAAAGTTAGCTTATCTACTAATTAGTGAAAACTTCTCAATGAGCTCCAAGGTCCAAGTGTGCTACCATGTGTAACATCCATATCTGAATGCTAAATAAAACATTTACAAATAAAAGCATTAAATGTCAAAATCTCATAATTTTTTTTTATCATACAAAGTAAAGTATGTACATTTGCATTTACAAATTACATGATATAATACATTAGATGATGGTCATTTTACATGTGACTTACAAATTTTACATAATTACATATACAATAAAATGATGTCTTATTTGCACAAGTCTTTGGTAGTCAATGGCAAGAGGGAGAGCATCATGCTGGTGCTTTTCCTCCAACCACAAACTGATAGTCCCCCGTACCCCTTCCTATAGGAAGTGGCCCTTCCCTTCACGAGGGTATAGATAATGAGAATTAACTAATTCTATGTGCCACCTAAGAACTAGTGCAATTTCCTAGCAAGAAACAATCAGGTTTACAACTTATAGTGTATCTCTAACTATGTACAACCCATCTAGAAAATAGTGAATTGAAAATGCAAGTAGTGATTTTGCATTACTTTGGCCAAAGTTTTAATAATAAATAATTGAGTCAAATGTTCACACACTTCTTTATTGACTTGGAGACTGACATTCTACTAAGTTATTTAATAGAGTTGACTAGGCAATCATAGGATTAAAACTGGATAATTTGCGACCATGCATTGAGCCTCTCTTTGCGTTCTCACAATCTTGGGTCTATGACAATTGTCAACTACTCAATAGACAACAAACCCATCTTTCTAACTCAAACATAGTCAAATAGACTATATAAACATTTTATCAAAATCTGAGAACTAATTCTATTCTCTGAAGTCTCGATAGAGGTGTTTGAACATACAAATATTAGGACTTTGACCAAGGTAAAACAATTTACTTAGTAAATATTACCCTATACCTATCTAATTAGCATTACCAATATACCTTCTACTAAAGGTCAACTAGATAGTTACAAGATAAAAGTCTGAATGTCTAAAATTATACATTGAGCCCCTCTTTTCGTTCTCACAATCCCGGGTCTATGACAACTGCCAACTACTCAATATCTAGTCAACCTTATTTTCATGCTCGTGGAGTAGATAAGATTGTCATTTTTTATGTCATTGGATCTATAAAGGAAGTTTCCATCATATATCTTTATCAATATTGACTAGGGTCTCAATGTCTTTGCAACCAAGGAGCAAACTACCTTTGCTTGAAGTTTATACCCAACTCATACCTTATCGAGATTTTGTAATGTTCCATTTTTGGCACATTGATTATTATGGGCATTTGTGCTTGTTCCTAGTCTTTTGGAGGCTATCCAACATGTTTGAGAAGAACTCCAATGTCATTGGAGTGGTCTTAGTTCAGTCTGCAGAACAGTTAATTGGGTTTTCCTTTTGTAAATGGATAATTTTGTCTTGGTTTTAAGCTCAGTTGATGTTTCGGGTAACATTGATGGTTTCTAAAGTTTGATCGGGCTTCTGGTTTGCTCTCCAAGATCCTTGGAGGAGTTTTCTATTTTTGGAAAGTCACCCGGAAGGCATCGTTGCACATCCCAAACCTTACAGAGCATATTGGTTCAGTTTATTTTGCTTTCGGAGGTCGTTTGGGATTTTCTGCAAAATTTAATATTTAATGAGCTATTTTAATTATTATTTTCACTTAAGCTCCTAGGGGTGAAAATAATTAATAAAAATCTAAGTGTTATAGCTCGTTGGAACAAGGAAGAAAAGTTTTAAATCATAGATGCATTATTTTGGGGCCTTGAGAAGCAAATATTTCCTTTATTTTGACAAGGAGGTCTTTGGAGCTAAAAAGAGTTTTTAATTAAAAGTGGTGACTTTAAGTTGTGCACACATAATGAATTATTTTATATTGTTTGAGGAGAAATATGAAGGGATAAAGGAAATAATATTTTATTTCCCTCAAAAAGTTATAAAAAGAGGAGTTGGGCTTATTGTTTGGGGATGCTTGGATTTGTATTGTTACTCTGCTGGATTGAACCTGCATGTTCTTCCATATTCTCTTGAGGACGAAAACCCTCTTGTGGAATGCTCTTGAGGACGAAAACCCTCGAGGTTGGGTGTGGTTTCACTACAGGAATCACCATTGTGCTGAAGAAGAGATTTGAGCAAACTTATCCAGAGTTTGCCAGTGAGCTTTCATGGAGCTGAATATGTTTGAATTTGCTAAGAGTTTTTGGATTAGAGTTCATTAAATATCATGGCAATCAGATGAGAATGAAGTTAGAAGCAGATTTTTTATGCCTTGTATAGTTTTAATGTCATATTGCTGGTCTGTACCATTCTATTGCCGTACAGGCAGAAAAAGAGTTTTGCAAAAATAAAATTATTGAGAAGTTCTTTGTGTCTAAATCTTTTTGCACTATTAATATTTTCCTTAGGCGACCCCAATCTGATCATAGTGAGTGGTTGGGAAGCTTTGTTTATTTTTTTTATGAGCAACCGTACTTCTGCTGGCCGTACGGCCTGGGAAATGCATGGTTTGTGAAGTGTTTTTGTTAACTGATCTTTAGTGCATGGGAAACATTGGATTTGTCTTGTATTAGCATAGTTTTTAGAGTGGGAAACAATATTGTTAAGTGTGGGCAGTTTCTTGGGAGTTTTCAGCAGTCCGTACTATGCTGGGAAGGTGCCGTACTAGTCTAGAAGAAGTCATTTTATAGTCTATCACTCTCTCTGTTGTGTTCAGTACATATAATTGATAGATCATTTAGGGACCGCTTGTTTTGTCAAACATTGGGTTTAGTCTTGTAATATTATACTTCCCTGGATGCCAATGGTCTGTGTAGAGAGCAGTTGATGTATCATTTCAGGTTGCAGCAGTGACGGACAGCAAATAAATACTACATTATCATTCAGCTATTCAAGAAATCTGCAGGGTATGGTCATGCTATCTTCACAAGATTCTTAATAAGTCCAAACAAGACTTGATTTACATTGTATTTGATATCATTGTAATCTTTCTTGTGAATCACATTAAGGCCCCTGGATGGTTTACCGCCAGTGTGGAGGAAAGAACAATTAAACATATTGTAACCCCTGGATGGTTTTACCGCCAGTGTGGATAAATGAACTTTTCTTTATTGTTTCTACCCACTGCATAAGTGGAGTATTCCCACTGAATAAGTGGATGGCATTGTAATTTTCCTTTCTTGCTCTCATACCCACTAAAAGTGGTGAATCCCCACAATTTGTGGATGCCTGCATATGCAGATGAATGTTTACTTGTTTGCACAATGTTTTAATTTGTAATCTAAAGCACATTATGCTCTCACCTTGCCCGAATTGGGATCTTGGTAATCAGAAGTGCGGAGGAGTTTAGTTGTGCTAACACTGTTTATCATTGTTCTATATTTTGGAAAAAATTTTGGGGTTGTATATTACAGATTTACATAACATATTCTATCTGAATAACATGTTTGTATAACACTTGTACCTTTGACAACCTTGTGTCGATTTAATCTAGGTACATGTTGCTATGTTTTCAACTAAGTTAAAGTATCTATTTATATCTGCCTTTTAAGATGGGTGTTCAAATTTAATGGTCGTATCACTACCACCATGAGGTATTTACTCATACTGAATGGCCATAACACTGCCATTCAAAGGTTAGTGTAATTCACAATATATCAGTTTTAAGAAAAAAAAACACATATAAATCATGTTGACCTTCACATGGTATAAAAGTGAGTTCATACTCATCAACCTATCAACCTTTCTCTGTTCAAAACATGGATCATTTCATATCCTAGCCATTTCAAGAATTACGAATGGCGGTTTGAGTTGGTATCTTAGTCTGTAGGGTTATCACTTCATGCATGCGACCGCCAACACCAAACACAATGAGGTAAATGTTAACATTTTGTAGTTGGCACTTTGACCATGACCATAAAATGCATACAAGGTATGTCTCAAGATAAATACATAGTTTTATGTTTGTATTTCAAAGATACATATATCCTTCATGGTGCAAATAGATTACAAACTTGTATACTGTTAGCATATTTTTCACATTGTAAACCTATATAAAACATGCACTTTACTATTCAAGAATAAATTTCTCGTTAAACACAAGTATAATTTTGTGAGAAATGTTATCATCTTTGGTTTATGTTTACACATGCATAGTCTTACAAAGAAAAGAATTATTTCTCTCATGATAAAACACAAGGTTATGCTTGCGGCTTCCATGATATCTAGCATATTCTACTCATAGATTAAATCTTGCATGAGTATTGCTATCTCTCACAACATGTTCACAAATTTGAACTTGCAGATATAACATTGTATTTCTCAATATAAACTCATGGTAAAGCTTGCAGTATAGACAATACCTTATTAGTTTATGAAAAGTTAAAACTTGCATGATTATCTACAATGTGTACTCGAGGAGAAGCTTACAGGGTTGACATTACCTTTAATGCTGATTCAAAACAACCTCAGCAATGTCCTCCTCCTCACTTCTTCTCCCTGCTCTGTCTCTCTCCTAAAAGTCTTCTTTTTCCTCTCATTAGATCTTATTCCCTCCCAAGAAAAGGAATCCTATATCATTCTATATCTGTGTGTTCAACAATGAATATTATTTAACACTTTAAGGTAAGTATTTATTTCCCCCAACCACCTATGGCATGTCTTTGACATGCCTCAATTTGGGCATGATGGAGCTACCACTCCTTTCCCCACTCTCCTAAAATCTTGGGTGGCACGATGGAGGTTAAGCCTCACAAAATTGTTTAAAATTTATCCTTTTCTATTGAGCAAAAATCTTTAATTTATACCTTGACTAAGTTCTAAATAAATTTTGGTATCAAAACAATAGTTCACATAGTCACAAACATGTTAATGCATTTTAAATGCTTAACTATGCATTCGTCGGAAAAATATCAATAATAGTGCCTAGCATAGTCAACTTACATGACTTAGACTTTATGACCAAGATGAACTTGATAGGTCAACGCTAAAATGACAAAAGGAGAAATATGAAAATCAAATGGCATATCGACACAATACAACTACTAGGTGTGTGTGTGGTTCTCAAATGACACAATGATCACTGTATTCTCGCGATCAAGCACCCTCTCCCTAATGATGCTCTCCCTCCTCTTCTGAGAGGGGAAACACTGACCATGCATCAACCTCAGTTGCACAATACTAGTTAGTCCATTACGTCATTAAACCACGTGCTCAATAATAATGCCACATACATTATTCATTGCATATAAAATAGTATAAATCAAATGCATTTTCTAATCTAGCACAACATTACTTTTAATCACAGTAATTTCACTGACTAACTATCTGTCTACTTGAAATAAAATGATAGGTATGTATGATTTAGAATGAGGTGTGACAGTTGGTTCACCATGTCCTTGAGTGCATGAACAGTTAGATTGGTTGTACATAGCTAGAGGTATACTAGAAGTTGTATAATTGATTGTTTTTGCTAGGACACCACACTAGTTCTCACATGACATGTTGAATTTGTTGATTCTCACTATCTATACCCTCATGAAGGGTAGGGCCAATTCTAGTAGGAAGGTGAGCGGGGGACCGCTGGTCTATGGTTGAAGAAAAAATGCCCCAGTAATGCTCTCCCTCCTGTAGTTGAATTGCCAAAGACTTATGATACAAAAGACATTGCTTCATTTATAAGTGTAAATATTAAAAATTTGTAAGTCGCAAGAAATGCAACCTTCAGATATTGTATTGGATATTCATTATGTAATTATGAATATACTTACTTTACTTCTTATGAAGGAATATAAAAAAATATAGAATAAAAATAAAATAGTGAATTAATCAATTTATTGCATTTATTTTCAAATGTTTCCATCTCATTCAGAATGGGATATTACATATGGTATCAGAGCTACTAGGTTCAACTTTTGGACCTAGGAGCTCATTAGAAGTTTTCGTAGATTAGTAGATAAGATAACATCAAAATGTTGTTCTTGTGCCAGAATGACAAGGAAAAGAACACAAAAGCAAGAAAGGAAAACAAAAATTAAGAACTTGCCCAAAATCACCATAAAGAAAGAACCCTCACCTAAAATGAAAACATGGACCCAATGAGTTATACTAGATGGACTTGGCTTGCTGACTCTAAGACACTTGCTGACGCACTTAAGTGCATCTACCTAGAGAAGAAGAAGTGGATGGAGGTAGTGGAGAAGTCAACAACCTGCACTTTTGTTAAAATCAATAAACCATCTGGTCATCGCGACATGCTCTTCGTGTGTGGTAGCGAGGAACCTACTTTAGGAAAAGAGGTGATGGTAGAGTACTTGTGAGTACACCCACCCTCAAAATTTGTTTTAGTGGACTCTAACAGGAAGAGGAACTCGAAGAATTTTCTCTGTCTGACATCGACATGTAGTCATGTATATAAAAGAAAATTTGTACCTAAATAAGGATGAATAAATCCACTTATGTAAATAAGAAAATTTTGGGTTTCTATGTAACAGTTGTATTTGTGAAACATTTATGAGTTTCTATATCTTGAGAATGAAGTTTTAACTTAGCATTTAATGTTCATTCTTAATAAACCTCTATGTGATTGATAGGTTTGGATAAGTTCCATCATGGTACACACATGAATCAATCCAAGAGGGAGCCATGATGGTTTAATCCTTGTAAAGAATCCAATGGCTAAACTAGATCATATCCTATCTATTTGAAATGAAACTAAGGAAAAGATGGGAATCCTAGAACAAGAAGTGAGAGGGGTAGGAGACCAAGAAAATAAAAAAGAACCTAGTCTTGAAAAAGGAGAGAATAACACTCAAGAGTATAGTTTCCACAATGAACCAAAGGAGAGTAATAAAGACTCCCGGGTTCAAAGTGAGATGACTTATCTCACTATATAGTTGACAAGAGACATGAAAAAGATCACGCCTCCTAGGTTTGATGGAACCGTGAGTGGTGATGAAGCCGAAGCATGGCTAACTGAAATGGAAAAATACTTTGAGATACGAAACTACTCAAAGATCACCAAGGCAGTCTGGGGAGCCTACTAGCTAGCAAGGGAAGCATCCACGTGGTGGATGAACAAGAAGATGGAACTGGGCTTAAGTTCCCTAAGTTTGACTTGGGATCAATTTGTGCGTATTTTTAGAAAGAGATGGTTACTCCAACTATACTTTAATCAGAAACTAACTGATTTCTAGAATCTTCATCAAGGGGACATGTTAGTCACAAAATATTGGGAGAAATTCACCAAGTTACTGAAATACGTGCCTTAATACCAAAAAGATAAAAGATTTAGAATAAGAAATTTTATTATGGGTTTAAATGCACACATTGGGGGAGAAGTGGATGTCCATGGACCCATAACCATGGACCAAGTTTTTGAGAAAGCTATAAAGCAAGAACAAAAACTTAAATCTATTTCAGCCTATCGGGAGAAATCTCATAAGAAGTTCAATTGGAATCATTCATCAACATCTTTCAAGAAGAAAAATGGAAACTAGGAGACTAAAGGAAAGAACCATGTAAGAGGTTTCAGGAATAACGAAAATGAACCTAAGGATGAGAAAAATGATAACAATTCTAAAAGGAATGATGATAACTCCAACCGTTCTACGAGAAAGAAAGCACCCCCCGGAGGATGTTTCACATGTGGAGCTGACCACTACGCCAACCAGTGTCCTAACAAGAACCAAGGGGGAACCCATATAATGGAAACCCTTTGCCATCCCAACAAATGGCTTTCCAATAGAGGATTCATGCCACCTTGGATAATCGCCAAACAAAATATCAGATCACCCCATCGAGACTATAGGTGTTTTATTTAGAATTCCAATTTCCATTCTTATAGACACAGGTGTAACTAGAAATTTCATTACTCCTAGGATATTAAGTAAAATTCCTAGACAAGCTGGTTTCATGGATAAGCCATGGTCAGTGGAATATGCAAACCAAATAAGAGCTTAGGTAGAGAAATGCTTGTTTGAAGCCAGATTGAACCTACCAACTTTTTCAATAGAAGTTAACTTGTATGTATCCCCTCTAGGATCTTACAATGTTATCCTAGGGATGAACTGGTTATGGCAACATAGAGTGAAAGTGGATTGATTTTCTAAGACAATAGAATGTCTAGATGATGTTGGAGACACAGTCTTAATCCAAGGAGTCCAACATGAAATGAAAATTAGACAAATTTCTACCATGCAACTAAAAAGAGCTAGATGGAAGGGTTGTCAAGTGTTTGCGATCAAGATGGAAGAGTTGAATGAGAATGGTGAGGCATTGGGGAAATCAAAGGAACCTTTGATGGAAGAATATCCTTTCTTTCATGATTATTAGGACGTAGTTCTTGAAGACGTCCTAGGATTGCCCCCAAAAAGGGCTTTTGACTTTTCAATTGATATCATTCCTGGTTCCGAACTAGTGTCTAAAGCACCATATTAGATGACCACTATTGAGTTGATGGAACGAAAGGCTCAACTTCAAGAATTGCTAGCAAAAGGGTTAATTAGACCCGGTGTTTTGCCATGGGAAGTGCAATGTCCCATTTTTGGCAAAGATGAAAATGACTTGTTATGATACCCTAAGGTGGAGCGGCCCAATTGGAGAAAGGAAAATAAAGGAAAAATATGGAAATGACCTTGGATAATTATATGATGCCTTAGAAAATACACAAGAATGCAAAATAAATTATTTAGATGATGAAAGACCTAGGAGAGGTCTAAGGAGGTAATTTGAGATCCCAAGGAGGTTTGCCCAAATTAGGAAAATTATTATTAAAATAATAATCAATATTTTCCTTGTGTATGGTGGCTAGGAGGTTGGCCTAGGAAAGAATAAATTAAAAAAAAATGTTTATTTATGTTTTGGGCACCTAAGAGGAGGTCAGCCCAAGAAAGGGAAATAAAATGAATAAAATAAGAGATACCAAGGCTAGGTCGACCCTATTTGAGAGGGAAAAAGTCATGTATAAATATGAAGTCATTTGGGTATCATTCATCATATCTTTTCTTCGTATATTTTAGCTACAACTTTAGAGCAGCATATTCCAAGGACGAAAACCCTGAGAATATAAGGTGGATTGGATGAAAACCCAATCTCATCTTGGAGGTGAATTCATACAAAGTTCACAATTGCACTTCATTGGAGATTTGTGGAGAAGAAGAGCAGATTTGCATATTCATATTTTAGGTCAACATTGGAGGAGATTCTTCTTGTATCTTGTGTTGTTTGGCACTAGGGTTTTAACCCTAGGTTGGAGCACCACCCTTGAAAAATTGATTTCGTGGCATTTGTGTTCATTGGCATTAGGGTTTAATCCCTAGATTTGTCTGCCACACTTTGGAGGATTTAAGAAATCAAAGCATTTCATTTTAGAGCAGCATTGGAACATCATTTTGGAGTAGCATTGGAACATCATTTTGGAGCAGCATTGGAGCATCATTTGAAGCAAGATCTTGGGCAAGTTTATGTTGATATTGACCTAGGGATTCATCCTAGAGAGGAGTGCCATCATTTGGAGAAGGACGATTTGGTATTTGAGGGTAGATTTCACCTTGTTAGGGTTTCCTAAACCCTAAATTCAAAGCAACAGCCTAGCGCCACCATTGTAGAGGTTTTTTGGAGCATCTTTCTATGTTATTTTGGTATGTACAAACCTATCAAGAGGTTTGACAGAAATCTGAGTTGTAATTAGGCATATTTGAGCCTATTCGTTGGATGTAATTGCATGATCAGAATTTCTAATTTGGAGAAGCAGACTTCTATTCTCAAAATTAGATTTGGTTATGGATTTTGGATGTCCTACATTGTGTATTTCATGGTGTAATTCATGCTTATGATGAATGTCAATTTGTAGTTTTAATTGCCATAATTTTTGCCATGTTTGGATGTGTTTTATGTTCACTGGAACTAATTGTTTAAGAGTGGAAAAATTAGATCAGAAACTAGGGTTTTTAGTAGAAACTAAAAGTGTAGAAAATTAGGGCAGAAGTCTGAAAATAAAAAAACATATTTTTAGGGCAGATCCCATTGGGGATATTGTGTAAGGAAGTTAAAGTAGCGGAAACAACTTCCTATGCCAATCTTGAGGAGAAACATTATGCAAAACTTTTAAAATTGATCTAAAAATTATAGAAATTCTAGAAGCACATTCAAAACAAGAAATAAACAATGAAACATAAAACACCAGATATATGTGGGAAAAACCCTTTCAGGTGAAAAATGCCACACTCCAAAAGCCTACTCAATGTATTTCAAATCCAACAACAAGATTACATATACTTGCAGAGCAAGTTTATTACAGGAGTATCACCAGTAATCAACTTTGGAAGAATTTCGGCAGCATTCCAGCAGCAGAACAATACCTACAAACTCATATATTCAAACTACTCTTCAAGTCTCCAATTTATAGACTTCTGGCTCTACAAGAAACCATCTAGATAGTTTAACAAAACCATGTGCTAAAATTCTCAGCCAGATTCCAGTCTAAAAATAAGCTCTCACGTCCAAAATGAAATCCCCTATTTTTGACCCTTACATATGTCATAGAATCTATCATAATATGCCTAAAAATAGGCCTTCCATAATATACAACTATGTGGGCATCTTTTGACACCTAATAAACTAATTTTTAAAGCACTAACAATGTGTAACAACTGTAGAAAAATATTAAATGAAAAATAACTATTACGGGAAATATGCAGCAAGGTTGAGACACCTCATTTCCCAACATTCTCCCACTTATCAAATACCTTGAAAGAGCCAGGGGAATAACACCATCATGGATCAACTACTAGGGGCCAAAAGGCCCATAGACTCAAAACACCACCTAAATTTCACTGTGCTCATGGGCTTAGTTAATGCATCTGTAGCATTCGCCATAGTCTCTAGATACCTTTTCCAGCTTCACCCTGCCATCCTTGACCATATCTCTCATGAAGTGATATTGAACATCAATGTGTTTGGTCTTGGCATGAAAAGTTAGGTTATTTGCAAGGTAGATTGCACTATGACAGTCACAATAAACTGTAACTACACCCTGTTTCAATCCAATATCTGAACAAAAATGCTTCAGCCAAATGTCCTCTTTATAGGCATGCATAGCTACCATGTACTCTGCCTCTATAGTGGACAAAATGACCATAGCCTGTCACTTGCTCATCCAACTGATTGCACCACCATTAAGAGTAAAAACATATGCACTGGTGGACCTTCTGCTATTGACATCACCAGCCCAGTCTGAATCCACAAAACCATGAATACTCGGGGAATGCTGATACCATGAAAACAAATAGAGTACTATGTTGTACCCCGCAAATATCTAAAGACCCTCTTAACTGCATCCCAATGCACTTTTCCAGGATTAGACATATAATGAGAAAGAACTCCCATTGCTTGGGCAATGTTTGGTCTTGTACAGACCATAGCATACATCAAGCTTCCAACTACACTTTGGTAAGGCACTCTGCTCATGTCTTCCATCTCCGATGGGGATCTAGGATATTGTGAAATAGAGAGCTTCGTTCCCAATGTAACAGGAACATAAAATGGTTTACAATCCTACATGCTAAACCTTTACAAAACTGAACAAACATACTTACTCTGGCCAAGCCACAACTTTCTGTTCTCACAATCTCTTCTGATCTCCATCCCAAGTATGTGTTTTGCTGCACCAAGATCTTTCATTTCAAATTTTACAGAGAGCTGAGATTTTAATTCTGCAATCAAACCTTTGCCTTTCTCAATAAACAACATGTCATCAACATATAAAGCAATTACCAGGAAACAATCACCATCAGATTTAAAATATTCACAGTGATCAAATTTAGACTGCACAAATCCCAAACTCAACACATAAGTATCAAACTTCTGGTACCACATCCTAGGACTTTGTTTAAGGCCATACATAGATTTTTTTAACTTACAAACCAACTCGCTTTTACCTTTCACCATGCAATGCTCTAGCTATGTCATATAATTTTTTTCCTCCAAATCACCATGAAGGAAAGCAGTTTTCACATCCATATGTTCGACCTCTAGGTCATAAGCTGCTGCAATAGATAATAAAAAATGAATGGATGTCATTTTAGCAATAGGAGAAAAGATCTCATCATAATGAATACCCTCAACCTGAGAGTATCCCTTCGTAACCAAACGTGCCTTATACTTTTCAACATTTCTATCTGAACCAATCTTTTTCTAAAACACCCATTTACATCCAACATGTTTTCATCCTTCAAGCAATCGTACTAGGTCCCATGTATCATTTCTTTCAAGGACTGCCATCTCTTCATCCATGGCTATTTTCCAGGACTCTGCATCATTCATACCCAAAGCCTCTTGCACAGATCTCGGTTCATCAATGTTAGTACTCAAAGCAAATATACACTTCCAAGCATCAGGTGAGTACCCATACCTTTCAAGTGGTTGCCTATGCCTTGTAGACCTTCGAACGAGCTGAGGTGGAGGTTCTTCTACCTCTTCCACCTCTTCTTCCTTTTCTAAAGATTTAGAGCTTGATGAGCTCTCCTCAACTTCTTATCTATCTTGGGGTCTCGATTCAACTTTCTCAAGCGTAGAAGGAAGTTGAATCACATCCTTTTTCTGTTCAATTTCTTTATGCTGTTCTGGCTGAAAAGTAATAGGAGAAGATTTAGTCTCTCTAAAAATAACACTTCTAGAATAAATTACCTTATGTGCAATAGGGTCCCAAAGCTTGTATCCTTTCACACCATAGCTGTAGCTGATGAAGATACATTTGACAACCTTAGAATCCAACTTTATTCTCTTCTCCTTAGGCACATGTGCATATGCCTCACAACCAAAACTCTTAGATGTCTAAGTGAAGGCTTTTTCTCCAACCACACCTCTAATGACATTTTATCAACAAGCACTGATGTAGAAGATCTATTTATCAAATAACAAGCAGTGGCAATAGCTTCAACCCAAAACTTGTTCTAGACCAGCTCCACTCAACAAGCTCCTAGCCTTCTCCATCAATGTTTTATTCATTCTTTCTGCAACTCCATTCTACTGAGGAGAATACGGAGTTGTCTTTTGTCTTTTAATTTTGCAATCTGTATAGAATCTGTCAAAATCTATAGAACACTACTCACCACCATTGTCAATCCTCAAACATTTAATTTTCATTCTAGTCTGAGTTTCTACCATAGCCTTAAACTCCTTAAAATGACTGAAAACTTTAGATTTACTCTTTAAAAAATATACCCATGTCCTCCTACTGAAATCATCAATGAAAGTAACATAATAAACTAATTTACCAATAGAAATAACATCAATAGGACCAAATACATCCAAATGGATTAGATCCAAAATACTTGAAGACTTATGAGAAGACGAGTAAAATTGAATGCGGTTTTGTTTGCCATAAATACAATGTTCATAGAAATCAAACTCTAGATTGCAATCATTCAACCCTTCAACAAGTTTCTTATTTTTTAAGGCTTTTAAACCCTTCTCTTCGATGTGGCCAAGCTCTGGTGCCATAACATAGTCTTCTCTGCAAGCAACTTTGATTCAGTAGACAGAGCAACCTTGGGTATCCAGAAGCCATGACCATCTGCAGAAGAGGAAACCATCTTTTTTTCAACGAAGTAGTTTCTGGCTTAATTTTATTAGAAGTGCTATTGCACACAATTGTGCATACATCAAGCTGGTACAATGTACCCAATCTTCTTCCTCTTTCTATCACCATAGCACCTCTCACCATTTAATTCACACCTGCTTCATAAAACTATACATGCACACCCGTATCTATTAGCTTGCTAACAGATAATAAATTTCTTGCTAGTCCTGGGATATGCAAGACACCATCAAATCATCTAACTCTACCATCAAAAAATTTCACATGAATACTGCCATGACCAACAATGTCAAGGAAAGAATTATCACCCAAATACACCTTACCACCATCATAGTTTTCACACTTACTAAACCAATTTATGTTTAGAGTCATGTGGAAAGATGCACCTGAGTCTATCAACCATGCATTATCACCTGCACGAGTGGCCAAGGCTGCAATAAAGGCATCTCTGTATTCTTTCTCAGACTCAGAATCAGAATCTTGCTTCTTCTTCTTCTTCTTATTCTTCTCTTCTTTACATTGCTTTCAGAAGTGTCTGTATTTTCCACAATTCCAGCATATTGCCTTGGACTTATCAAGAGATTTTGATCTCCCCTTATTCTTGGACATAGAATAGCCACGTTGCTTCTCATCTTTGCCTCATTCTTTTGGTCTTCCTCAAAGACTCAAAGCCTCTTTGGAATTCAGAGAGACCTTCCTTCTCATTTCCTCAGAGAGTAGAGAACCAACAACATACTCCATCTTCAAGATGACTGAAGTGCTCCCAATGGCCATGACTAGGTTGTCCCATGAGTTTGGCAGCAAACACAACAAAGTTTGGCACCTTTCTTCTTCATCCATTTTCACCCCAACTGAGGTCAATTGAGTCACCAACATATTGAAAGTTTCCAGATGCTCAGTAATCCATCCACCTTCTTCCATTCTCAAGGAATATAACTTCTTCCTCAAGAAAATCTTGTTTACTAGAGATTTAGCTTGGTATATCTCACTCAGCTTCTTCCATAGCTTCTTCGAAGTGGATTCTTCATGGACATTTATCATAATCAAGTCTGCAAGGCATAGTCTTATGAGACCTTTATCTTTTCTATCCATCACATCATATTGTGCAGTCAAAGTTGGATCCGTAGGCCTCTAGACTTTTTCATCAACCGCATCCCACAGATCCTGATCAATCAGTAGATCTTCCATCTTTAGCTTCCACATTTCAAAATTCATGCCAGAAAACTTCTCTACCTAAATCCTCCTAGATGTGCTCGCCATTTAAAAAATATCTGTAACAAGATCACAAAGTATCCTTTGCAAAAGATCCCACTCAAACATTGATTAGCACAAAAAACCCAACAACCCATAACTGAAACCAAAGGTGATCAAGCTCTGATACCACTTGTAACCTGAAGTTAAAGTAGCGGAAACAACTTCCTATGCCAATCTTGAGGAGAAACATTATGCAAAACTTTTAAAACTGATCTAACAATTACAAAAATTCCAGAAGCACATTCAAAACATGAAATAAACAATGAAACACAAAACACCAGATATACATGGGGAAAACCCTTTCAGGTGAAAAACCCCACACTCCAAAAGCCTGCTCAATATATTTCAAATCCAACAAGATTACATACACTTATAGAGCAAGTTTATTATAGGAGTATTAGTAAACAACTCTGGAAGAATTTCGATAGCATTCCAGTAGCATAATAGTACTTGCAAACTCACATATTCAAACTACTCCCCAAGCCTCCAATTTATAGACTTCTGGCTATACAAGAAACCATCTTTGGTATTACAAAACCATGTGCAAAATTTTGAGCAGCCAAGATTCAAGTCTAAAAATAAGCTCTCACGTCCAAAATGAAATCCCCTATTTTTGACCCTTACAGATGTCATAGAATCTGTAATAATATGCCTAAAAATAGGCCTTCCATAATATACCACTATGTGGGCATCGTTTGACACCTAATAAACTAATTTTCAAAGCACTGACAATGTGTAATAGCTGTAGGAAAATATTAAATGAAAAATAACTATTACAGGAAATATGCAACAAGGTTGAGACACCTCATTTCCCAACATATTGTAGGAAGAACCAATGATTTTTGTCAAGAAGAAAGACAGTACCCTACGTTTCTGTATAGTCACATTAGTTTATCCTCTATGGGTCTGAAACTCTGAGAATCAATACTAATGTCAACTTCTCCAACAAGGACACAGTGAACTGACAATGCAAGCAGTGATTTTATATTATTTTGGCCAAAATTTCAAAATAAATGAGTCGATTGTTCACACACATCTTTCTCACGTTGGAGACAAACATTCTTCCATTAATCAATTTATTGCATTTAACTATACTATGAAAAAATATGTACTTGCAACTTACAAACTTTACAATGTTTTTGGAGGTGATTTCATGCTCTAGCTGAATAAACTTTAAATGTGTCTTTTTGAGTTTCCCTAGTGTAAAAGGCTAAAATGTTCTTTCAACACAACATAAAGGATTTTTATGCTTTTTGACTGAAAATAAATCCTAAGACTAGACACTTGCATTGTTTATCTAAATATAGAGACTAAACAATACAAGTACACATTCAGATTCAATAGGTTTGAACATAATGAAACAAACACTTTGGTAAATTAATTAAAGGAATTGGTACAAATCCATAATTTTTGACCTTGAATAGCCCTGCAATACAAATCTTGTTAATTTACCTGAGCACACAACAAGACATATCAATAGCCACTTAGAAGCAAGATAGGTGTAATAAATCCTATTGAGCGAATAAATATTAACGATCACAAATACTCAATGAACATTAATTTTAGCATAATGTAGGCATGAAATTACCATTCCTCTATATTCATTCATACGACTAAATGGAAAAGAACACTTATTTATATTGTTTACAAAGCTATTGCATGAAAATAAATAAAAAGCTAATTGCTACTTCTACTCTAAGAATAACTGATTACATGCAATTTTTATTACAAAATCTTAACTTCTAATACTAAAAATAAAACCATTCAACCTCCAGTTAAGTTGTAGATTGAATTTATTATACACTATGACTTATGCTCACATCTCTCACATAACATGAAATCTAAAAATAGATGTTCTAAAAATAGTTTACTCTAGGCTATAAATAGTGAATGCTAAAAATAGCAAGGGCTCCTTGTGATAAAAATAGCATTGGTTATAAATAGCTCTGGCTAAAAATAGCAAATCCTTGAATGTGATCTTCTCTTTGAAAATGGGGGCTAAAAATAGACTTTTGGATAGTGGCTCTAGTGAGTTTGATGATTCTACAACTTCTCTCTGATCACGAAAAACCCTCTAAAAAACCTTGAAAACCTATTTATTCATCCCTCCTTTGTCTTGGCACATTCCTACTAGAAAGCACACTTGTTTTGTATTGGCGCATCCTTAGTCTTAGACATGTACCATTACACTAGGAAAAATGTCAACAAAATTTCCTCCTCCTTTGTATTGGCATGCTCGATTGTCTAGGGGCACGCCTATACACTAGCCTATTCAAATCTTTAAAAATTGTCATGCTTTGTATTGGTGCACATGAGCTTCTTGCCATGTACTAATACACTAGACTTTGAAATTTTCAAAAAAATCTGCCTTCTTTGTATTGGCATGTGTGAGCTTCTTGGTGTGTGCCAATACATGGGAATTGAAATTTTGTAGTTTTTACAACCCTCCTTGAAGCTCATGCCCACCTCATGAGATGTGCTTGAACACTTTGTTGAAGTGATGACTTGTTTTGTATTTGTATGTCAATGGTATAAAGTATGTGCCAATGCACTAGGATATGAATGCTAACAATGTACTGGATCCTTTGTATTGGTCTGTTGTTCCTTAGGCATGCACACCATTACACATATATTTTTTGAAAAATTTCACCTATTCATGTATATGTGTCTTTGAGCTCATCACACACACCTTTTCTTAGGAAAGAAATTTTTGCTTGAAATATTTGTAATGGCATATCCATTTGCAAAAGCGTGTCTCAACAAACTAGAAT
Source organism: Cunninghamia lanceolata (assembly GCA_027924645.1). NCBI lineage: Eukaryota > Viridiplantae > Streptophyta > Pinopsida > Cupressales > Cupressaceae > Cunninghamia > Cunninghamia lanceolata. The sequence continues at coordinate 495,142 of BSBN01001465.1, read as the reverse complement.
GACCTCCCTTGATTCCTCATACGCATTTGTTAAGGCATGTTGATTCTTTGATGCACGCCATTAGCCTAAAAAATCACATAGTTCCTTTTGGCATGGCACACACTAATATTTTCATCTTCCTCTTTTTTTTTTAAGTCTTGCCTTTCCTTTATGGCATGCGCACCATCACTCAGGTGTGCCATTAGTCACACCATTCTTAAAACTTTCTCTTGCAATGAATCAATACTCACAATTCTTATAGATTTTCCTTTGACACATCAACATAGAAGATGAATGTTTTGTATAGGTGGGAATCTTGTCTTAGACGTGCACTGATAGCTTAGATATGTAAAAATGTTAAGGCACGTGCCACTGTGAATTTGTTTTGAAAGATTTTGACTTATTTGTAGAGGTGTGCTTGTAATCTTCTCATGCACCTATACATTTCTTGTATATCAACCTTTGCTTTGGTGCATGTTAAAGGACAAAAATATGCCAATACACTGGCTCATCACTAATGTGTGAGAAGGTGCCTCCTTTGAACTGGCTGAGTGTTTTGATGATCTTGTAGAGTTAGCAAGAAGAAATAGAAAAATAATGCATTGGAGGTAACACTTTTATAACACATCAAAAGTAGACAAATGAAGTTTTCGCTTGACAAGGGTTACAAAATACAAATTTTTTGTATGGATACAACAATCAATAAGTGAGGAAATTTGTTTCCCACATCTTCTTTCAGATACCATTTTTCTTTACTTTGCAATTGCCCTTTCAACTCCACTAACCACATCTCAAGTTCTCTCCTTGTCCTCCTCACCTTCTTGTCCATAACTACATCACCCTCTAGCTCCTCTTGGCTACTATAAAAGATAACAAGTCCTTGTCTTCATCCGACATCAATGGCTTGAACAGTCAGAGCTTTGCAACATTAATGACTGAATACAAATTCATGTAGGGAGGCAAGTCCAGTTAAAAAGCATTCTCTCCCACTTGTTTCAAAATTTGAAATGGACTATACCTTATAGGTTTGAGCTTCTTGTCTAGTCTTTGAAGCCTCTCTTTGCCTAACTACACCCAAACATGATCTTCAACTCTAAACTTATGCTCCACTCTATGTCGGTCATGTCATCTCTTGTACTTAGCTTGAGAGTCCTTCATGAAGAATATCAAAGACTACAAACAGAATAAAGTAAATGATGATCTACAGTTCATCTATCTATTGTATGAAGAGAAGCAACAAAAATACACTCTTGTATTGATCAACAGGGGGCAAGAAATATTTAACATGAAATAAAAAAATGACTACCTAATCGGACGAAACTGTCCACTAACTAAACACATAATTGTCAATTATTTACCGTATGTTTATTATTCTAACATTCTCCCCCATAATAAACATACCAAAAAAATGTTCATTAGTGCTTGAAGCCGCTTGGAGAAAATGCCAAAGGACATTGAAGTAGAAATAAATCGTAGTATATGAGTGAGGATAATAAACAAAAGGCCGCCACTATATCTCAATGAGGAGCTGCAGTTTAAAAATAGGAAGTTGCAGACAACAAAGGAACATATATCACAACAAAAGGTAATTTGAGAAGAAGTGAAGGCACGCGAAGCCGCCAAAACCAATCGACAATTGAAGACAAGTAATTCGAGGTAAGTTTTAATCATTTTTCAATGGGAAAAGCTAAAAGAGAAAAGACAGAAAAAGATTGGCAAAAAGAAAGAAATGATTGGGAAGAAGAAAAAAATGAACTATTAAGAAATTTAAAACAAGTTTCAATAGAAAAGACTGGACAACGGATACAAATTTCTGATCTTAAAATTGAATTAAATAATGTTAAAGAAGAATTAGAAGAAAGATTGAAGTTATTTGATGAAATGAAAGAAAAGATTGAAAGTCTAGAAGAAGAAATAGTTTACAAAAAGAAGAAATATCAAAACTGAAAGAAGAGAATGAATGTTTGAGGATAAAACCATTAGTTTGTGATGTTTCTGTTGGCAAGAGACACTATATGGATTCATGGTTGTTGTCATTGATGGCAACAAAGGTCATCCCACATATCCGCAAGTCATGATGTGTCCCTACCGGAAGTCAGAATAAAGAATGTTGTGGTCCGGTGAACAAGAACAGAGCATGTGGCAAGGTCCGACAGATTGGTCCGGATCTCTCAGAGGAAGTGTCTTGGTGCAGTGCGGATTTGGGGAAGTCAAGAGGACTACCTTGAGTGGTATATTCCAAGGATTTAGCCTCCGGTGATGGACAAGGAAAAAGATATGAATGGTTGAGTACCGGATTCCTGAGAGACAGTGAAAACAGAGGAAGAACTGACTGGCAGAGTATCAGACTGCTTTCCGGATGTGTTACTGTTGATGACAGAGGTTGTGAAGGCGTGAATCATGTTTGGCCGACATGATTAATGATATCTACAAGTATATGCTTGATCCGCATTGCTTGGTGAGGAAGGATTCAGCCGACAGAATGAGAGCTTGTAAGAAACTAGACTGTTCCGGATGCCGACTAGAAAAGTGATGAAATTACTTATGCGGATATATATAGAGGATGGATTTAGTTGTGAAGGGTGTGTTGATGTGGAGATATATGCGAATAAGTCCAGATAAGAGCAGAGGTAGCAAAAAGGATCCGGTATGTGAAAGATAGCAGAATAAAGAACAGAGGAAAGATGAAGTGTAGCAGATCAGTGTACTGAGCCTAACCGGAACTGAACTCCAGCATATGCAGATGCTTCCAATCAGTTCAAGACTGTGATTCTCATCACTTTGTAGATAGTGTGTCTTCTTGTAGGCAGTGGGCCTCTTGTGAGCAGTGTGCTCGGGCAGTGAGCCCTAATTGGCAAGTGCCATTTTTGTAATTTCCTATTCTTCTAACAGAGAATAATTTTGGGTTAATCACCCCGTGGTTTTCTCCCTTAACAGGGTTTCCACGTCAAAAATACTGTGTCATGTGTTTCTTATTTCATGGTTAATGTTTTTGTGTTTGATTTTATGCTGCATCAATTAAAAGGAAAGTTCAATAAGGGAAATAATTAGGATAACTGATTCACCCCCCCCTCTCAGTTATCAACAATTGGTATCAGAGCTAAGTTTCTCCTAATAGAGCCTAACAGCTTGAGGAAGATCTGGGATTTCAAATGGATGCATATGGTTTAAGAGAGCAACTCAAGACTGCTCTTGAGGATCTTGAACAGTCAAATTCTGAAGTCAGTGAATTAAAGGAAAGACTCAAACAGGCTGATGAATTCATGAGAGAATTAAAAGACAAATTAAGTCTCTCTATGAAAAAGAGAAAGGAGCTGCTTCAACAGTTGGCAAGACAAAGTGAAGAAAGCAATACAAATGAAGAATTGACTGAGCAAACCAAGTTATGTGAAAAGTTATCAAAAGAAGTCATTATGTTAAGACATGAAATGGAATCAGGAACTATAAAGTTTACTCAAGAGATTGAAGAAAAAAGAAAGGCTGAAGACAATCTAAGACAATCTCTTAAAGAAAAATCAGAAGAATGCCACCAGATGGACAGGATTATCAGACATCTTGAATCTGATCTTGAAGATGCCAAAGATAATGAAGGAAAACTTGAGGATCAAATTGCCTCTCTCAAAAGAGACCTTCAAACAGCAAATGAATATAAAGAGAAATTCAAGATAAGTTCTGCTCAACTTGAAGTTCTTCTTGGAAGTCAAAAGAGGACAGATGACAAGTATGGTTTGGGATATGAGAAAGGAGAAAGCTCCGGATCCGGTCAGAAGAATTTTGGATCAGAAAATCCAAGGAACAGGCCTAGAAGACCTCCGGTAAGACAGCCAAATGCTCAAAGATATCCATCCTTCAATGGATACTGCCACAGCTGCAACCACTTTGGTCACAAAGCTAATCAGTGCAGAATGAGAATGAATCAGATTAATTCATCCTTCTCTGGACAGTGCTTCAACTGCAAAAGGTATGGACACAAATCCCATGAATGCAGAATTATGCAAGTAAACAAATCATTCAAAGGTAGATGCTTCACATGCAATAGAGTAGGTCATATGGCTAATCAATGCAGATCAAGAGGATATCAGTCAAATATGCAAAGAAATGTTATTTGCCAAATCTGCAATAGGTCCGGTCATAATGCTAAAGTCTGCAGAAACAAGAATCAGGACAAAAGAGGTCCGGTGTATAATCAGAATCAAGACAAGGGTAAACAAAAGATGAATGCGGATGAGGTTAGGAATCAGATGAGCAAGATTTGGGTGAAGAAAAGTTCAGAGAATGTAGAGGTTGGATCCGCACCAGACTCTGGTGCTGATATCTCTTCCGGAAATTAAAAAGTGAGCTCAGGCTCAGGGGGAGACTCAAAGAAAATCTTGTTCCCCCAGCCAAACAAGTGGTGCCGGATGTGGCACAAGATGCGGATCAAAGGGTTTGTAGACATGAGTCTTGAGATACTTCAGTCAAGTTTTCAGAGGTCCGCATGGAGTTATGAAGAAGCTGTGATCGATCAAATAAGACCTGTTTAGGGAGATGCTCCGGTATGATAAAGGATTACAAAAAGGTCCGGAAAGATCTGGAAATGCACTATCTTGTTCTGCGGATTGGACAGAGTGTTTGGGATGTTCTTGTAATATGTTACCTTGATTTATTCATGATTGAAAGATCCGGATGATATCCACAGATCAGGACTAATCCGGGATACTCCAAACTATCCAGACAAGGCAAACCGGAATGATGTAGGTGAAGCATTTATTGCAGACAGATATTAGGGTTCGCGGAGCAATTTAAGGGATTTCCCAAAGGTCATTTGCTCATTCTGCACTCGAGAAGAAGCGAAAAGTGGAGCTCTGCAACAAGGTTCATCAAGCACACCAAGGATCTCCTGCCGAAGTTATTGCATAAAGAAATCAATCCAACCACTCCGTGCAAACCGAAGGCGCATAAGGTATTCTCCGTTTTTCATTACCTCACTGCAAATCTTTGAAGAATGGCTACTCCAAACATAGTTAAGATCTCTGATAGACCTCGCCCCTCATTCAAGAAACATCCCTACAAATCATTGGAGGTAGATCCACTAGGAGCCTTCTCTAGTGTTCCTCACGGAGTTTTACATACCGAAGACATTAGGGTTTACATACATGCAAGCATTGAGGAATTTGGGGAATTCAAATTAAGAGACCTCTATCACAAGCAACTGATAGACAATGCTTTTGAGCTTAAACCAGAGTATAAGGATATCCAGAAGAAACAATTTGAGCAATTTATTCATTTCCCCTGCTTTGAAGAAGATGAATGGGTCCGGTATGTACTGAGCAGGATGCATGACAACTTTCTATGGCTAGATAGACCCTGCAAGATCACAAAAGAGGCAATTAGAGCAGTAACTGGTCTATACTCTTCCGGAGGGGTACCTATCCTCAAATCTGTCAAGAACAACATTGTAACTGAGGCCACCGGATCAAAATTTGATAAGAGGGCAATGACCATTGAAGATATCTCGGATCCGGATATCAAATATGCATCAATGATAATAGGATACAAGATCTATCACTCCAGCAGGGAGAATTCTGTATCCGGAACTGCAGTATACACTGCCTATGAAATGCTAAGAAAGAATGCAGATTATGATCTCTGCGAACTACTGCTAAGCCAATTAATGGAAAATATACAGAAAATCAAGAAGGATAAGAAGAATTCCTTTAAGTATGGTACTCTTATTGTATGTCTATTCTTCTACTTCATGAATGAGCTACCCGGAACAAGTGGATGGGTATGGCAGAATGACAAACCTGTTGCAGTCCAGATAAGAGACTACTTGCATGGACTTGGGGATGCAAAAGCGAGAAATTCAGCTCTATGAGGATACTTCAAAAACTTTCAGAGCATGATGCAAGCAAGAGAGAGAATTCCCCAGTCTCTTGTTGAAAAATACAAAGACTCAGTGTGCTTTATGGTTGACACTGATCAGTGCCTAATGGAGGCAGTAGAGCCAAGGACTGTCTGGATCATGCCCATGGGGTATGAAGTGGATGAACAGATAGTGGAGCTGCATGTTCAACACATGCTAAGTCAGCCCAAAGATTCTAAGGTAGAAAGGTTTGGAACCTTTGAGGAGTTGAGTGTAAAAATACATGTAGAACTCAGGGAACCTGAGATTAAAAGGAAGGTGAGAAAAGAAGTAGAGCACATTGCTCAAGGCCTAGGCATCTCAAAGGAGGCACTTGATGCCAGCCGGGAAAAGAGGAGGAAGGCTGAGGAAGAAGAGAAAAGTAAAGAAAGTGCTCCGGTTGAAGCTCCCACCCGGACCAGATCATCAAAGAGACCTGCACCTCCCACAACCAAAAGTTCAAAACTGGAAGTCCAGGCATCCGGTAAGAGATCCAAGACAAAAGCCACAAGGGCTTATGGAAGCCAAAAGGATGAAGAGGAAACAGAGTCAGATGAGGGAGTAAAAGAAATAAAGAAACAGAAGAAGAAAGGATCCGGTAAGCTCTCCACAGGCCAAGACAAGGATGAAATGGCAGAAGGATCTGTTGAAAAGCCCACTCTGTCTCTAGAGAGCATAATCAAGTCGGTCACGGTGGATGGAAACCTTCAACCAATGACTGAATCATATGATGACTTCAGTGAGGCCGACCAAAAGACTCTGCAGGAGGCCACAGTAAAATATCTTAACATATATAATAAGGCTTTCATTGAAATAATATCTCTTATTCCTAAAAGCCTAGAAAAGGAATTGGAAGTAAGAAAGAATAATGCTCATGCTAAAGATCTTGAGATCCGGGAGCAGATAGCTATTCAGCTATATCCTCAAATTGATCCCAAGACAATGAACATTATCTTCAAGGACTGCAAAGATGAGTTCAGAAGCAAAGCCAGGATGAATCAACTCATGCTTGGTGAGACTGACAAAGTGGCCCAAGAAACAGAAGAGATCCTCCGGAAGGCCTTCAAAAGGTTCAATCTTCCTGTTGTAGAGGATTTAGGTACAGAAACAGCTGAGGACTTGGGACCCTCTGCTCCAGAAGAAGTGGCCCATGAACAAGCTAGCATCTCTCCTCCGGTTTCCCCTACAGTCTCTGGATCCAAAGAAGAAGAGCAATTACAGGAGAAGGAAGCAGTGGTGAAAGACAAAGAGGTTGACAGTTCTAAGACTGCAGAAGAAAAGAAACATCTGTCTCCGGCAAGAGACACTGCACAAACTGTTCAACAATTTTTGAGCAAAGAAACTCTAGAAATTGATGAACCGGAGCTTCTAAAAGGCCCATTTGATTTTGACTCTCTCTCTCCGGTACAAACAATGAAGATAGCTTCATTTGCAAATGCCAAGGCAAATGAAAAGCTCCTGAAGTCTCATATGGAAGACTGTGAGTTGATAGAGGCTGCTTTCGGAGTACTTGTAAAGATCATGCCATCAATCCAGATAGATCCGACAGCCTCCACTTCCGGTAATCTAAAAACCTTAGTCAGCAGTATTGATACACATTTTGATTCTCTAGAAAAATCAGCTGAAGAAAAGGTCCGGAAGGAATTTTTGGATAAGAGATTTTCAGAAATATTAGAATTAATCTCTAAAGATAGGAAGATTGTAAGCATTGGAATAAAGAGCTTAGAGAATGCTCTTAAGGATGGCGGTGACATCTATAAATTTTGTATATCCTGGTCAAAGGCAACAGCAGCATTTGACAAGAAAATAAAAGAGGAACAGGATAAGCTACAAAGCTTATCTCAAAGTTTTGATCCTCTCTCTTCCTCTATAATAAATCAAGAATGTCAGACTATTGCAGTCTTGAATGAAATAAAGAATCTTGAGAAGGAAAGAAAGAACATCACTAACCGGATGGGAGAACTTAGAAGGATTATAATCCCTAAGTTGGAAACTATGCATGAGGCCATCAGTGATGCTCAGACCACCGCCCAAACAAAAGATCCGACAGATCTCAAGCAGGCAGAAGCTTTTGCATTTTTGTTAAGTGGTCACATTTCAATTTTGGATAGAATGAAGCAAAGTTGGGCTACAGAAATGATTCAATTGCAGACATCCTTTGCAGACATTCTTCAGTACATGTGAGTATGTAAATATGCGGCTATATATAGAAAATTTTTGAAAATTTTGGTGTGCGGACCCTACCCTTTGCCATTGATGTCAAAGGGGGAGTGAGGAGCAGTGAAAAATGAGGAATCCAACTAAGGGGGAGTTCCGGAAATTGTATATAAAGACAGAGCATCAGCAAAGGGGGAGCATAGTGAAAACACTTAGTCATTTTTCACTAAGTGTTGCCATCAATGCCAAAGGGGGAGATTGTTGGCAAGAGACACTATATGGATTCATGGTTGTTGTCATTGATGGCAACAAAGGTCATCCCACATATCCACAAGTCATGATGTGTCTCTACCGGAAGTCAGAATAAAGAATGTTGTGGTCCGGTGAACAAGAACAGAGCATGTGGCAAGGTCCGACAGATTGGTCCGGATCTCTCAGAGGAAGTGTCTTGGTGCAGTGCGGATTTGGGGAAGTCAAGAGGACTACCTTGAGTGGTATATTCCAAGGATTTAGCCTCCGGTGATGGACAAGGAAAAAGATATGAATGGTTGAGTACCGGATTCCTGAGAGACAGTGAAAACAGAGGAAGAACTGACTGGCAGAGTATCAGACTACTTTCCGGATGTGTTACTGTTGATGACAGAGGTTGTGAAGGCATGAATCATGTTTGGCCGACATGATTAATGATATCTACAAGTATATGCTTGATCCGCATTGCTTGGTGAGGAAGGATTCAGCCGACAGAATGAGAGCTTGTAAGAAACTAGACTGTTCCAGATGCCGACTAGAAAAGTGATGAAATTACTTATGCGGATATATATAGAGGATGGATTTAGTTGTGAAGGGTGTGTTGATGTGGAGATATATGCGAATAAGTCCAGATAAGAGCAGAGGTAGCAAAAAGGATCCGGTATGTGAAAGATAGCAGAATAAAGAACAGAGGAAAGATGAAGTGCAGCAGATCAGTGTACTGAGCCTAACCGGAACTGAACTCCAGCATATGCAGATGCTTCCAATCAGTTCAAGACTGTGATTCTCATCACTTTGTAGACAGTGTGTCTTCTTGTAGGCAGTGGGCCTCTTGTGAGCAGTGTGCTCGGGCAGTGAGCCCTAATTGGCAAGTGCCATTTTTGTAATTTCCTATTCTTCTAACAGAGAATAATTTTGGGTTAATCACCCCGTGGTTTTCTCCCTTAACAGGGTTTCCACGTCAAAAATATTGTGTCATGTGTTTCTTATTTCATGGTTAATGTTTTTGTGTTTGATTTTATGCTGCATCAATTAAAAGGAAAGTTCAATAAGGGAAATAATTAGGATAACTGATTCACCCCCCCCTCTCAGTTATCAACAGTTTCATGTGATACAAGTGATTTGTGTGAAAGTATTGAAGATAACAAAGAGATTGGATCAACAAAATTTGCATGTTGTGATGATATTGATGAAGAGTGTAAAGATGAAGATGATAAGGTGTTTGAATCTGCAAATCATGTTAGTTGTAATGAGCAAAATATTGGTTTCAAGATGATGAAAAAGATGGGTTATAAAGGACAAGGACTTGGAAAGTTTGGACAAGGAATCAAAGAACTGATTGAGCTGATAATGAGGCCAAAGAATGAAGGTATTGGATACATAGGTAAAGGAAATGGTTCAAGAAGATTTATTCAAGGATTGCATTGTTCTCATTGTAACAGGAAAGGACATAACAAGGAAATGTGTTGGGATATTCACTCTTCTAGCATTTGTGGATTAAGAAATCATTGTCAAAAAATGTGTTGGAATAGAGATTCAAAAAATATGATAGGATGCATGAAAATGAATTATGGATTTGTTTTTGGATCGAATTGGCAAGAGATCATAGGTATGCTAAAAAGGTTATTCAAGTATCGATGTTCATATGTAAACAAGGATAGAAATCAAGAGAAGATTGTTGGTCTTGCAAGATATCAAGAAAAATGGAAAGCTACAGATAGAGAGAGGACTTCTTGATTGAAGATCAAAGTTGAGGGACTGCCATAGAAGTGAGTGAGAATTGAAAGAAGAAAGATCAACAGATTGTGAAGATAATTTGAGTCAAAAGACTTGGAAGAAAAAACTTGGAATGATAAACATGAAGTTTCCAGAAATAGATTGTTTGTAGATGAGGAATGAAAGACTCTTCAGCATTCACTTAGTGTTCTTCCCAATGTTCATTATGGGGGAGAATTGGGATAACTAATGAACATTTTTTTTGTATGTTTATTATGGGGGAGAATATTAGAATAATAAACATATGGTAAATAATTGACATTATGTGTTTAGTTAGCGGACAGTTTTGTCTGGTTAGGTAGTTAGCTTCTTGATTTCATATTAAATATTTCTTTCCCTTTGTTGATCAATACAACAGATTATTTTTGCTACTTCTCTTCATGCAATAGATAGATGATCTACAGATGATCATCGTTTACTCTATTCTATTTGTAGTCTTTTATATTCTTCAATCGATCTGTAGATCGTCTATCTATTCTATGAAGAGAAGCAGCCAAAAATAATCTCTTGTCTATTTGCTCCAAAACTCCATCCGCAATTCATTTTCATGCATCTTGTCATATTTTTTGAATCTCTATTCCAACACATTTTTTCACAATGATTTCTCAAACCACAAATTCTACAAGGGTGAATATCCCAACACATTTTCTTGTTATGTCCTTTCCTGTTACAATGAGAACAGTGCATTCCTTGAACAAATCTTTTTGAACCATTTCCTTTACCTATGTATCCAATACCTTCATACTTTGGCCTCATTATTGGCTCAATCAGTTCTTTGATTCCTTGTCCAAACTTTCCAAGTCCTTGTCCTTTATAACCCATCTTTTTCATCATCTTGAAACCAATATTTTGCTCATTACAACTAACATGATTTGCAGATTCAAACACCTTATCATCTTCATCTTTACACTCTTCATCAATATCATCACAACATGCAAATTTTGCTGATCCAATCTCTTTGCTATCTTTAATAATTTCACACAAATCACATGTATTAGACGAAACATCACAAACTAATGGTTTTATCCTCAAACATTCATTCTCTTCTTTCAATTTTGACATTTCTTCTTTTTGTATATTGTTTTCTTCTTCTATTCTAACCTTTCAATCTTTTCTTTCATTTCATCAAATAACTTCAATATTTCTTCTAATTCTTCTTTAACATTAATTTATTCAATTTTAAGATCAGAAATTTGTATCTGTTGTCTAGTCTTGTCTATTGAAACTTGTTTTAAATTTCTTAATAGTTCATTTCTTTCTTCTTCCCAATCATTTCTTTCTTTTTCCAAACTTTTTATGTCTTTTCTCTTTTATCTTTTCCCATTGAAAAATGAATGATTTTCTTACCTCAGACTGTTGTCCTTGTCTTTGATTGTCAATTTCCTCTTTGTTCAACAGTTTCACATGCCTCACTCCTTCTATGTCTGCTACAATCTCTTCAATCTCTGTCCAGTGATCTACTTCAATGATCAAAACTTCCAATGCGATTTCAATCTCCTTCAATTCCTTTTACGTGACCTCCTTAGTCTTTTTGAAGCTTTACCTTATTTGACGTCTCAAAAAACTGTGACACTTCTTTCTATTGGTTGTGGCTTTGTGACTTAATTCTTTGCTTTTGGCAGCTTATATTCCAATTTCTCCATATCTACGGACTTCAAATCAATTTACTTCTTCTATCTTTATCTGTAACTCTCATTTTTAAACTGTGGCTCCTCATTGAGATATAGCGGCGACCTTTTGTTTATTATCCTTCCTTAGATACTATGATTTATTCCTCTTTCAATGTCCTTTGGTGTTTTATCCAAGTGACTTCAAGTAACTTTTGCGAGCTCTTTAGAATCTCATGACTATTTGATTAGTGCATAAACATCACTATGTCTTCAGCAGCCTATATGAACCCAAGATGATCTCTCTTTTTAGAATCTTCAAACTCCTTTGGTGTCCTTCTATAGATTCTTGCTTCAATATGTTCTCTTCTAGATTCCTTTTTTCTCAAAGACTTCAGTCTCCTTTCTTTTAAGCGAATTCTATGGCAGTTTCAATGGCGACACTATTTCTTTAGTGGCGTCCTCTTGGATGACAATTTTAGCTTTCTACAAACAAAATCAAATTTTCAAACCCAAATAACTCCTAACTACTTTGATCTCTTCAACGATAAATTTATTGGCTTGTTCCAAAGTTGTGGCAAGTAGCTGTGTTTGGCTTGAACAAAAAAACACAATCTTCTTTTACAATAATGCTACAAACATAAAACTACAATGTGTTTAGTTAGTAGATAGTTTCATCCAATTAGGTAGTCAATTTTTTATTTCATGTTAGATATTTCTTGCCTCTTGTTGATCAATACAAGAGTGTATTTTGCTGCTTCTCATAATACAATAGATAGATGATATGTAGATATGTTGGAACTAGACAACTGAGAGGGGGGGGGTTGAATCAGTTGTCCCTTAACCTTCTTTATTATCTTACTATCAGATTAGTGATGTAAACATTAAAGCATTAATCAACAACATAAGAGCAGAAACATAATAAACACACTTGACACCAAGATTTTGACATGGAAACCTGGTTAAGGGAAAAATCACGGAGGGGGTTAACCCACAAAATGCGTACCCTATTAAAAGTACTTAGTAAAATAGAAGGCACATGCCTTTGGGTGCACTACCCAGAGCTCACTGCTGAAAAGAGAGGCTCACTACCTACAGAATTTATTTAGAAAGAATTGACTAAGAAATAGCATCTACTTCATGCTTGATTCAATTTTAATGAATGCTCAATAACTTTTACATTGCCTCAAACTCTTCTTCACATTCAACACTACTCTTTCTCCTGATCCTTTCTTCAGATTTTATCTATTTTTGCACAAGGATGATTCCAATACTTCTTCAACAAGTATTTATATACTTCATCAACCTTAGAATGATCAACAAGGTCGGATAAACTTGATGCGGATCATCACACTGTCGGCCAAACACAAATGAGACTTGAATCTGCTTCTACAACCACTCCACACTCCATAAAAAATGTTTTGAAGGCATCCGTAACAGGCTAGGAACATCCGGTCGGCCAAGACTGGGAAGAACATCAACCCCAAGAAGAAATCTTCAATCAACAAGCTCAAACCTCAATGCAGACCTCTAACATAGTAGCCATATGATCCAGAGACCTCCACAAGCACATTGAATTCACCAATAACATCCATTCTAAACCAAATTATCAAAAGCAATTGAATCTTCCTCAAGAACACTCTCTGCCATGACTATCAAACTAGAAGGATAGCTTGCAGACCTCCAAACCATGAACCACTGGTGTTGATGATACAGATTGACTTCCCAAACATGCCTTCAGATCTATAGATCATAATTTTATATTACCAAAGCAATCCAGACCTCTTTTCTGTCACTCTGTCTTTCCTGAGTATTGCAAGAATAGGTTCTACTCAGATGGCCATAACTCCTTCAAATCTTCATGTGGACTTCTCAAATCTTAACTGGAGCAATCTCTGACAATCCTCTACATAGCCACATGATCCACATGCATTTATTATCATTAATTTTCTCAATATCCTCAACAATCTGGTCTTCTATACAGACAACAAAACAAGATACAGTTGACACCAATGGCAACAAGGATATGTTGACATCAATGACAACCCACTTAGGCACATATTTGCAACAATCTCCCCCTTTGTCATTGATGGCAACATATGATGTGAAAAACTAAATCTAACCATCAAGACAAGAACTTTTCCCCCTTTTCTCTTCTCACTTCTGCAACTACTTTCTTTACTGCTCCCCCTTACATCAGCAACTAGTTTTTCACATGACTTCTCTCCCCCTTTGACATCAATGGCAAAGGGCACATATTTGCTATCTTTTCTCCCTTTTTGCTTTAGATTGATCCCAAAATTTGCATATTGACTACTCCCCCTTTAAGTAGTACCTCCTTAACATCAATCTGGATCACAAGATATGAATGTGAATTCCACCAGACTGATGCACCTTAGTGCATCTTAGTTTTGCTCAGGAGGGGTAATAACCCCTAACTTCTTTCTAAGATACTCAAAAGTATCCTTGGGAAGAGGCTTAGTGAAGATGTCTGCAATCTGATCTTTGGAAGGCATAAACTCCAACTTGACTTCATTCTCATTTACTTTCTCTCTCAAGAAATGAAACTTGATAGATATATGCTTTGTCTTTGAATGCAATACCGGATTCTTTGAGATGCTTATTGCACTAGAATTATCACAAAAATTGTGATTGGCTCCTCAAACACAATTCTGATGTCCTTCAACATTTGCTTCATCCACAAAACCTTAGTGCAATTATTTTTTGCTGCTATGTACTCTGCTTTTGTAGTAGACAAAGATATTGCCTCTTTCTTTTTGCTTATCCAAGAGACCAATCTTCTCCCCAAGAAGAATGCACCACCACTAGTGCTTTTTCTATCATCCACATCTCCTGCCCAATCAACATCTGTATATGCACGAAGAGTGAAGTTATTATCCTTTGGATACCATAGTCCATAATCAATTGTCCCCTTGAGATATCTAAAAACTCTTTTGACTGCCATAACATGGGATTCTTTTGAATCAGCTTGAAATTTGGCAACAAGTCCAACTGCATTCATGATGTTAGGTTTGGTCTAAGTTAAATAAAGCAATCATCCAGTCATTGATCTATATCTTTTCTGATTTGCCTTGGGAGAGTCATCATCTTTTCTTAGCTTGCATCCAGTTACCATAGGTGTACCTACTGGCTTTGAGTCTTCCATTCCAAATTTCTTTAGCAATTCTTTTACATACTTGGACTGAGAAATGAAGATACCTTTATCTGATTGAACAATTTGCAAACCTAGGAAGAAATTCATCTCACCAAACATTGACATCTCAAACTCACTTTTCATCTGATCATCAAATGCTTTACACATGCATTCATTTCCACCAAAAATGATATCGTCAACAAAAACATCAACAATTAGAATGTCCTCATGATTAATTTTGAAGTAGAGATTACTATCAGCAATACCTTTGCTAAATCCTAGCTTAAGCAAATGCTTATCCAATCTAGCATACCAGGCTCTTGGAGCTTGTTTAATTCCATACAAAGCTTTTCTCAATCTACAAACCATATCTCCCTGATCAGACAACTCAAATCCTTCTGGTTGCTCAATGTAGAATTCTTCCTTCAAGTCTCCATTCAGAAATGCTGATTTTACATCCATTTGATATACTTTAAAATCTTTGAAAGCAGCAAATGCAAGAAATTATCTAACTGCCTCTATTCTTGCCACCGGAGCAAAAGTTTCTTCAAAATTAATTCCTTCTACTTGAGAGTAGCCTTTACATACCAACCTTGCCTTGTTCCTTACCACCTCGCCATCTTCATTCAGTTTATTCTAGAAGACCCATTTGGTTCCAATCACATTTGTGTCCTTAGGTCTAGGAACTAGATCCCATGTGTGATTCTTTTCAATTTGCATCAATTCCTCTTCCATTGCTTTGACCCAGTTTTCATCATTGCAAGCTTCACTTACTGATTTAGGTTCAATCCTTGAAATCAAACAAATCTCTTCTTGATCTTCAGACATTTTTCTCCTAGTTTGAACACCTTTACTCTTATCTCATATGATCTGATCTTTAGGATGATGTAATCTTACATCCCTGGGAGTTTTGGAGATTGTTTGAGCTTCTATTTCTTGAACTTATTCCTCATCATCTGTGTTAACCTTTGGAGTCAACGGTTCAAACTAAATCTGGGTCTGAACTTGAACTTGCCTTCCTTGATTTTGACTTTCATCTTGATCATCTGAATCATATCCAAAGCACTTGGAATGTCCTTCCTTGCTTTCATCAACTTTAACATTTGCACTTTCAACAATCTTCTTCAATCTTTTATTGAAGCAACGGTAGGCCTTACTTTGAGTTAGTATCCCAAAAATATTCCTTCATCACTTCTTGCCTCAAACTTACCTAAGTCCTCATCTCTTTTGATATAACATTTACTACTAAATACTTTGAAGTATCTCATCATAGGAGGATGACCAAACCAAAGCTCATAAGGAGTCTTACCAGAATTTCCTTTGATCTGCATCTGGTTAAGAGTGTACAGTACTCACGACTTCTCTCCAATAAACTTGAGGAACATTTGTTTCCATCATCATGGTTTTGGTAGCTTCTTTAATGGTCTGGTTCTTTCTTTCCACAACTCCATTTTGCTGAGGAGTCTTAGGAGCAAATAACTGTCTTTTTATTCCATGCTTTTCACAGAAAGCATCAAACTCATCAAAGGTAAATTCTCCACCTCTATCAGATCTTAGACACTTTAGTTTCCCACCAATCTCATTTTCAACCATCATCTTGAACAACTTAAACTTGTCAAGGGCTTCTGATTTTTCTCTCAGAAAAGTTACCCACATCATCCAAGAGTAATCATCAATTAGTAGCATGAAATATCTGTCTCCTTGCACACTCCTGATTCTAGTAGGACCACAGAGATGTTAGATCTAGGGCACACAATTGAGAGGGGGGGTGAATCAGTTGTACAAAAACTTACTTCCAATTCAAACACTTAAATCCTCTTGTTATTTAATAGCATATGAATTAATCACTCATGAAAGCATAAAGCATAAACACCAGAGCAGATACACATCAACACATGAGACACCAAGATTTTGATGTGGAAAACCCGGTCAAGGGAAAAACCATGGGGTGATTAACCCAAGGATTATTCTTTGTTGGAAGAATAAGAAAAATAGATGGCACATGCCAATTAGGGCTCACTGCCCGAGCACACTACTCACAAGAGGCACACTACCTACAAGAGACACATTGTCTACAAAGTAACAAGTATTACAAACTTGAACTAGAGATTGACATCTTTACCATGTCTGGATCAGTTCCATTTAATCCCGAAAACTCTTGCTCTACCTTTCGCTCTTCTTCGCTATGCCACACTCATCCATAAAGACACACTTCAAAATGAATTCATAATCCCTTTTTTATACAAGGCATCGACTTAGGAACAATCATCTAAGTCGGCAAACACTTATAAGATCATTCGCAAGACGTGTAATACATCTGGTCAGCCTGTCTTAGGAAGAACATCAATATGCATGGTTATTCTTCAAATGCAAACTCAAACTTTAATGCGGACCACCAATAAGAATTGTACATGATCCAAGGATCACCAAAACCTTTCCTGAGTCATCAAGAACATCCGCACTTTATCAGCTTATTGGAATTCTTCTCTTCTTCATCCGGAACTTCAAGAACACAGTCTGTCATCACTGTCATAATGAAAAAGGTGCTTCCGGATCTCTAAACTATGAACAAATCTAGTTGTCACTTCACATAGACTTCTTCAACACTCCCTCCAATCCGCAGAGTGAGATAATGCAATTCTGGATTTCACCGGACCTTTCTATGACCCTTTTTCACCTCTGAACACCTGCCGGAACCGGTTCTACTTGAGCAACCATAACTTCTTTAGATCTTCATGCGGACTCTAAAATCTTGACTGGAACATCTCTAGACTCATATCTACAAACCCTTTAAACCATATCCTCTGATCCTCAACCTATTGAGGACTTTTTCCTTCTTGTCATCACTGTTCTTCATTGTTCCTGATTGAGACTTATTCTCTCAATATCCTCAGCACACAACTCATCCAATCCTTCTCATTAATGCAATATGAGTATGTTGACATCAATGACAACATTGGTTATCCCCATACTTGCAACAATCTCCCCCTTTGTCATTGATGGCAACATATGATGTGAAAAACTATCAAGACAAGTACTTCTCCTTTCTGTCACAACTCCCCCTATCAGCAACAACCCTTCACATATCTTCTCTTCCTTTACTGCTCCCCCTTTGATCATCAACCACTTGTTTTTCACATGTCTTCTCTCCCCCTTTGACATCAATGGCAAAGGACTCATACTTGCAATTCTAACACATCAGAATCATACTAGCTGCTCCCCCTGAGTAGCAGCTCCCCATCATCAATCTGGATCACAAGATATGACTGTGATATCCACCGGACTGATGCACATCAGTGCATCCTAGTTCATCACCGGAGGGGCAATAACCCCTAACTTCTCTCTAAGATACTCAAAAGAGTCCTTGGGAAGAGGTTTAGTAAAAATATCTGCAAGCTGATCCTTGGAGGGCACATACTCCAATCTAACTTCACCCTTGTTCACTTGCTCTCTCAGAAAGTGAAACTTGATAGATATATGCTTAGTTTTAGAATGCAACATTGGATTCTTAGAAATATTTATTGCACTTGAATTATCACAGAAAATTGTGATAGGCTCCTCATATTCTACTTGAATATCTCTTAGCATTTGCTTCATCCACAAAAGTTGAGTGCAACTTCCTACTGCTGCAATGTATTCTGCTTCAGTTGTAGACAGGCATATTGCCTCTTGTTTCTTTCTTAGCCAAGAAACCAACCTTTTTCCCAAAAGGAATGCTCCTCCACTTGTACTCTTCCTGTCATCCACATCTCCTGCCCAATCTGCATCTGTATATGCATGAAGAGAAAAATTATGATCTCTAGGATACCATAGACCATACTCAACTGTTCCTTTTAAGTACCTAAAAATTCTTTTGATTGCCATGACATGAGATTCCTTGGGATCAGCCTAGAATCTCGCCACAAGACCAACAGCCTGCATTATATCTGGTCTAGTCTGAGTGAGATACAATAATCCTCTAATCATTGATCTGTACTTGGTCTGATCTATCTTAGGAGAGTCATCATCTTTGCTCAACTTACATCTGGTTGCCATGGGAGTGTTCATTGGCTTTGAATCTTACATTCCAAATTTCCTCAACAATTCTTTCACATATTTGGTCTGAGAGATAAAGATTCCTTTCTTTGACTAAGTAATTTGCAGACCCAAGAAGAAATTCATTTCACTGAGCATTGACATTTCAAACTCACTTTTCATTTGATTTGCAAAGGTTTTATACATACTGTCTCTTCTTCCAAAGATGATATCATCAACAAATACTTCAACAATCAAGATGTTTTCATGATCAATTTTGAAATATATGTTACTATTAGCAGTACCTTTGTTGAACCTAATCTTCAAAAGATGTTTGTCTAGCCTTTCATACCATGCTCTTGGAGCTTGCTTTAGACCATACAGTGCCTTCTTTAATTTGCAGACCATATCACCATGCTCAGATAACTGAAATCCATCCGGTTGTTCAATGTACACTTCTTCTTCTAAGTCACCATTCAGGAAAGCAGATTTGACATCCATCTGATACACTTTGAAATCTTTGAAGGCAGTAAATGCAAGAAATAGTCTTACTGCTTCAATTCTTGCCACCAGAGCAAAGGTTTCCTCAAAATCAATCCCTTCTATTTGAGAGTAGCCTTTGCAGACTAATCTGGCCTTATTTTTTATTACTTCACCAACTTCATTTAGTTTGTTCCAGAAGACCCATTTGGTTCCAATCACATTCTTGTTTCTAGGTCTAGAAACAAGATCCCAAGTGTGATTTTTCTCAATTTGCATTAACTCTTCTTCCATTGCTTTGGTCCAATTTTCATCATTGCAGGCTTCATTTATTGTCTTAGGTTCAATCTTTGAAATCAAACAACATTCATCTAAATTTTGAGCAACATTTCTTCTAGTTTGCACACCTTTGCTTTTGTCACCTATGATCTGATCTTCAGAGTGGTTCAATCTTACATACCTTGGAACTTTGGGAGTTTCTTGCACTTCTGCTTCTTGATCATGCTCATTCAGACTTGTCTCTTCTTCCTGATTTATCGGATCAGTCTGAATCTGACTTTCAGGAGAGGATGGAGCTTCTTGAACCAGAACATCATTCTGATCATCTTCATCATACTCATAAAATCTTGAGGGCTTCTCAATACCTTCATCAACCTTCACATTTGTACTTTCTATCATCTTTCTTAGTCTCTTATTGTAACACCTGTATGCTTTGCTTTGAGTGGAGTAACCCAAGAAAATTCCTTCATCAAACTTTCCTAGATCTTCATCTCTTTTAATGTAACACTTGCCACCATATACTCTGAAATATCTCACAGTAGGAGTGATGCCAAACCAAAGTTCATAAGGAGTCTTACCGATATTGCTTCTAATTTGAACTCGATTGAGAGTGTAGATTGCAGTGCTGACAGCTTCTTTCCAAAACATCTGGGGAACATTTGCTTCCATCATCATTGTCCTGGATGCTTCTTGGATGGTCCGGTTCTTTCTCTCAACTACTCCATTCTGCTGTGGAGTCCTAGGAGCAAATAACTGTCTCTTTATACCATGCTTCTCACAAAAATCTATGAATTCACCGGATGTGAATTCACCACCTCTATCAGACCTCAGACATTTCAGTTTTAATCCGGTTTGATTCTCTACCATAGCCTTGAAGATTTTGAACTTCTCAAATGCTTCTGATTTCTCTTTCAGAAAGGTAACCCACATCATCTGGGAATGGTCATCAATCGGTAACATGAAGTATCTATCACCTTGCATACTCTTGATTCTTGTCGGACCACATAGATCAGTATGAACTAACTCCAATAATCCGATAGAGGACTGATCCTTGCTTTTGAATGAGACTCTTCTCTGTTTACCCAACTGACATTCTTTGCACAAACTATTTGTAGGTTTTACCAATTTTGGAAGATCTCTTACAGCCTAAGTATTGCTTATCTTGATGATGTTATCAAAATTTACATGACACATCCTTCTATGCCATAACCAACTCTGATCAACTTGAACAAACAGACAACTTTTATCAGAACCAACCAAGTGGAAGATATTACCTTTAGTTTGAGTACCGGATGCAATCTCTGTTCCAGATCTTTCAAGGATTTTGCATTTTCCATCCTTGAATCAGAGATCATAGCCTTTGTCCACCAATTGTCCAACACTGAGAAGATTGTGCTTCAAGCCTTCAACATATAGCACATTACCAATTTTGTTTCTTCCATTAAAAGAAATAGTTCCTCTTCCTCTGATTCTACCAGTAGAATTATCACCAAACTTTACCACTCCTCCTTCATACCTTTCCAAATCTAAGAACTTGTTCTTGTCACCTGTCATATGGTGAGAGCATCCATTATCAATAACCCAATCATCCTTTTCTTCAACTTGGGCAGCCAAAGCTCTTTCTACAACCTTATGATTGACAGATTCAGAGGATATTGGATCTTCTTCCTTGATGGCAATAAACACCCATTCATTTCCAGATTTGTTTCCTATCTCTGATTCATCATCTGTTACTCCTTCATTATCATGTTCTTTATGAACATAATAACAATTCTTTTGGAACCTTTGTCTGTTAAAATTTGACCTTGTAGATCTTTTCGGACATCTTGAGGCAAAATGACCAATCTTATTGCAGTTGAAGCACTTAAAGGGTAATTTTCCTTCATACTTACCGGATCCTCTTGGCAGTCTCTTTGCAAAGAGGGCTTCAAGTTGAGTTGTTTCTACTTCTTCCACTTCCATGTCTCTTCTTGTTTGATCATACCATGATAGCTTCCTTGAAGAGTTTTCTCTCGGATCAAATCTTTGTTTACCTTTCACAGAGGCACTGGCTTTGAATGCAGATTTAGTCTTGGGGGGATCATCTCCAAACTCAGTCATTTCAAATTCAATCAGTTTGCCAGCCAATTGGTCTCTTGTGATAGTTGTATGGGCTCTGAATTCATCAATGGCAGCAACCTTGATTTTGTAGATAGTAGGAAGGGATCTGAGAATTTTGCCAACAATCTCATTTTCATCCAAAACTCCACTAGCATTCCTGATTCCACACACCAGCTCATTTACTCTTGGCATAAAGGTAGTAATATTTTCATCATCTCTCATTTTTAGTCTTTCAAATTTCCCTTTGAGACTCTGCAACCTTGCACTCTTAACATACTCATCTCCTTCATGCAGAAGTTCTAGTTTAATCCAGATCTCATAAGTAGTTGGTAGGTCAATAACATTTGAAAGCTTTGAGTCAGTTAATGTGCTTAGAAGAGCTTCTTTGGTCCGCAAATTGTTTTCAGCATCTATGATTTCATTTAGAGTTGTTAGACCACCTTGTGGAGGTGTATATGCTTTTGTGAACATGGACAAGTACGCCTTTCCCATACACTCCAAGTGACATTTCATGCGGCCTTTCCAAAGAGTGAAGTTGGTTCCGTCAAACTTCAGACTATCCTTCTTGTATGACGACATCCTGGATCTCCTCAAGCGGTTAAGCTCCTTTTAGAGGAACTTAGCTCTGATACCAATTGTTAGATCTAGGGCACACAACTGAGAGGGGGGGTGAATCAGTTGTACAAAAACTTGCTTCCAATTCAAACACTTAAATCCTCTTGTTATTTAATAGCATATCAATTAATCACTCATGAAAGCATAAAGCATAAACACCAGAGCAGATACACATCAACACATGAGACACCAAGATTTTGATGTGGAAAACCCGGTCAAGGGAAAAACCACAGGGTGATTAACCCAAGGATTATTCTCTGTTAGAAGAATAAGAAAAATAGATGGCACATGCCAATTAGGGCTCACTACCCGAGCATACTGCTCACAAGAGGCACACTGCCTATAAGAGACACATTGTCTACAAAGTAACAAGTATTACAAACTTGAATTGGAGATTGACATCTTTACCATGTCTGGATCAGTTCCATTTAAGCCTGAAAACTCCTACTCTGTCTTTCTCTCTTCTTCGCTATGCCACACTCATCCACAAAGACACACTTCAAAATGAATTCACAATCCCTTATTTATACAAGGCATCGACTTAGGAACAATCATCTAAGTCGGCAAACACCTATAAGATCATTCACAAGACGTGTAATACATCCGGTCGGCCTGTCTTAGGAAGAACATCAATATGCGTGGTTATTCTTCAAATGCAAACTCAAACTTTAATGCAGACCACCAATAAGAATTGTACATGATCCAAGGATCACCAAAACCTTTCCTGAGTCATCAAGAACATCCGCACTTTATCAGCTTACTGGAATTCTTCTCTTCTTCATCTGGAACTTCAAGAACACAGTTTTTCATCACTGTCATAATGAAAAAGGTGCTTCTGGACCTCCAAACTATGAACAAATCTAGTTGTCACTTCATACAGACTTCTTCAACACTCCCTCCAATCCGCAGAGTGAGATAATGCAATTCTGGAGCTCACCGGACCTTTCTATGACCCTCTGTCACCTCTGAACACCTGCTGGAACTGGTTCTACTTGAGCGACCATAACTTCTTCAGATCTTCATGGGGACCTCTGAAATCTTGACTAAAACATCTCAAGACTCATATGTACAAACCCTTTAAACCACATCCTCTGATCCTCAACCTATTGAGGACTTTTGCCTTCTTGTCATCACTATTCTTCATTGTTCCTGATTGAGACTTATTTTATCAATATCCTCAGCACACAGCTCATCCAATCCTTCTCATTAATGCAATATGAGTATGTTGACATCAATGACAACACTGGTTATCCTCATACTTGCAACAAGAGATCAATATGTACTAGTTCCAGTTTCTCACTTGAACATTGTTCCTTACTCTTGAATGAAATTTTGTTTTGTTTTCCCAATTGGCATTCTCTACATATGTTATTAGGTTTCACAAGTCTTGGAAGATCTCTTACAGCTTGAGTGGAACTTATTTTGACAATGTTGTCAAAATTCACATGACACATCCTCTTATGCCATAGCCAACTTTGATCTATCTGAGCAATCAAACAACTTTTCCCAGAACTACTTAAGTGAAAGATGTTACCTTTGGTTTGAGTACCGGATGCAATTTCAATTCTGGAGCTTTCCAGCATTTTCCATCCTTGAACTGAAGATCATAACCCTTGTCAACCAATTGTCCAACACTGAGAAGATTATGTTTTAGTCCTTCCACATATAGAACATCATTGGTGATGTTCTTGCCATCAAAAGACATGGATCCTCTATCATGGATTCTACCAGCTGAGTTGTCACCAAATTTCACAAGTCCTCCTTCATAGTTTTCAAAGTTCACAAACGTACTCTTGTCTCCAATCATGTGATGAGAACATCCACTATCAATCACCCATTCATCCTTTTCAATAACCTGAGCAGCCAAGGCACTTTCCACATTTTCATAGCTAGTAGATTCAGTAGACACCGAATCTTCTTCTTTGATAGCAATAAACACTCAATCATTTTTAGAGGAGCCTCCATGATCAAATTCATCATCTGTTACCCCTTCTTCTCCATTTTCTTAGACACAGTAACATTTATTCTGACCTTTATACCTGTTAGGGTTTGGTTTTGAAAACCTTTCCAGACATCTTGAGGCAAAATGACCAATATTATTACAAGCAAAGCATTTGAGTGGTAATTTTCCTTCATACTTACCGGATCCTCTTGGCATTCTTCTGGCAATAAGAGCTTCAAGATCTGTTGTTTCAATTTCAACATCTTCAAGATCTTTTCTTGTCTTAACAAATCTGTTTGATCTTGTAGAAGAGCTTTCACTTGGATCATATCTTTGTTTTCCATACACACTAGCCTTGAATGCAAATTTAGACTTGGGAAGAGAATCACCAAACTCACTTAATTCGAAAGCTGAAATTTTGCCAACCAGATGATCTCTTGTAACTTCTAAGACTGTCCTAATCTCTTCTATAGCTGCAACCTTATGTTTGTATGAATCTAGTAAAGATCTGAGTACTTTTGACATAATTTCTGATTCTTCCAAAGTTCCACCAACACACCTAATGCCACACACAAGTTCATTTATCTTTTGCATGTAGATTGTGATGTTTTCATCTTTGCTCATCCTCATAGTTTCAAATTTTCCTCTCAGACTTTGCAACTTTGCACATATGACATATTTATCACCTTCATACAGATACTCCAACTTTTTCCAGATTTCATAAGCAATTTTTAGACCAAAGACATTTGTCATTTCTGAATCAGTCAGGGCACTCAACAAGGCTTCTTTAGCTTAAAGATTATTTTCAACATCTTTGACTTGATTAGGAGTTGAAGGACCTTTCTCTGGAGGTTTGTACTCAACACTGGTTATTGCCCAATAGGTATTGCCCATGCATTGTAAATGGCACTCCATGTGATTTTTCCAAATAGAATAATTTGTTCCATCAAATCTTGGACTATCCTTCTTGTAGGTCGACATCCTGGATCTCCTCAAGCGGTTAGGCTTTTATGAGAGGATCTAGCTCTGATACCAATTGTTGGAACTAGACAACTGAGAGGGGGGTGAATTAGTTGTCCCACAAAAAAATTTCTTCTTTAACCTTCCTTATTATCTTACTATCAGATTAGTGATGTAAACATTAAAGCATTAATCAAAAGCATAAGAGTAGAAACATAATCAACACACTTGACACCAAGATTTTGATGTGGAAACCCAATTAAGGGAAAAACCACGGTGGGGGTTATCCCACAAAATGCGTACCTTGTTAAAAACTACTTAGTAAAATAGAAGGCACATGCCTTTGGGCGCACTGCCCAGAGCTCACTGCTCAAAAGAGAGGCTCACTGCCTACATAATTTATTTAAAAATAATTAACTGAGAAATAGCATCTACTTCATGCGTGATTCAGTTTCAATGAATGCTCAAGAAATTTTTCTTTGCCTCAAACTCATCTTCACATTCAACACCGCTCTCTCTCCTTTTCTTCTCTGCTCTGCTTCTGATCCTTTCTTCAGATTTTATCTATTTTTGCACAAGGATGATTCCAATACTTCTTCAACAAGTATTTATATACTTCATCAACCTTGGAATGATCAACAAGGTCAGCTAAACTTGATGTGGATCATCACACTATTGGCCAAACACAACTGAGACTTGAATCTGCTTCTACAACCACTCCATGCTTCATAAAAAAGTTTTTAAGGCATCTGCAATAGGCTAGGAACATCCGGTCAGCCAAGACTGGGAAGAACATCAACCCCAAGAAGAAATCTTCAATCAACAAGCTCAAACCTCAATGCAGACCTCTAACATAGTAGCCATACAATCTAGACACCTCCACAAGCACATTGAATTCACCAATAACATCCATTCTAAACCAAATTATCAGAAGCAATTGAATCTTCCTCTAGAACCTCAAGAACACTCTCTCCCATGATTGTCAAACTAGAAGGATAGCTTGCGGACCTCCAAACCATGAACTACTGGTGTTGATGATACACATTGACTTCCCAAACATGCCTTCAGATTTGCAGATTACAATTTTATATTACCAGAGCAATCCGGACCTCTTTTATGTCACTCTGTCTTTCTAGAGTATTGCAGGAACCGGTTCTACTCAGATGGCCATAACTCCTTCAAATCTTCAGGTGGACTTCTCAAATCTTAACTGGAGCAATCTTTGACAATCCTGTACATAGCCACATGATCCACATGCATTGATTATCATTAATTTTCTCAATATCCTTAACAATTTAGTCTCTATGCAGATAGCAAAATAGGATACAGTTGACACCAATGGCAACAAGGATATGTTGACATCAATGACAACCCACGTAGGCACATATTTGCAACAAGATCATTGTTTTCTCTATTCTATTTGTAGTCTTTGATATTCTTCAATTTGTATCAGAGCCATGTTCATGTGAAGATCTGGTGTTAGGGTTTGTAAACTAAGAGAAGAATCAAGGAAGATTGGATCGGTGTATCACTGTGTTTGCCGCTGAAGTCACCAGAGCTTGTCCAAGGTGTTCGTAAGAGCTGTTAGATCTGGATAGAAGGTGCACCATATTTGAAGCCATTAAAGATAGAAGGAAATACTTGTTGGAGATCAAGGGGATTCGTAGATTTGGAGACCAATGTAGATTACTGCAGATTGTGGAAGTTGAAAGTAGCTGCAGCATTTGAAGGAGATAAAAGAAGCCACATATTTGTTTTTTAAAAAAAGTCCAATCATTCCAAAAGTTTCCAAGTCGTTGTGAAAGAGGCTGTTAAAAAATTAGAATCACTGTAAGAATTTTGCAAGCCGCCGCTAATAGTGAAGGAGCCACAAAAGACTAAGGCAGTTGTTAGGGTTTGTTCAAGAGTTTTTGGGGAGAAACCAAGGTTTAAAGGTGCAACTTAAAGGGTTCTGAGGAAATCATTGCATGCAGCCACCCCAGTCAAAGTTAGGTGTAGATTTGAAGATCAATGTAAAGCCATTGTTTTATCAACTGGAAGAAAAGGGAAATAAGCAATGGTATCCTTAAGACACCGACAATCAAGGAAGAAGATGCTAAAGAAAATCAAAAGGAAGTCGCAGAAGTTCTTACGTTATCACTCAAGGTAGATCTGTAAAACCGTCACATGAAGAAAAGTGCTGCTGTATAGCTCGAATAGGAAGGTGCCAGATTTAGCCACATATTGAAGATAATCGCCCTTAAAGGGATCATTGTTGCAGAGAGATCTGGAGGAGAAAATAGGAGTTGGTGTGTTCGTCAAAATGTCATACTAAAAAAAAGGAAGCAGTCAGTTTAAGAGTAAGGTCCCAGCCAACTGAAGTTGTTATTTAAAAATCATCATTGATGCAGTGATAGGAATCCACTAAAGGGGAAGTAAGAAAGTAATTACAGATTTGAAAGAAGCCATTGAAATCAAACAAAATGTAGATGTGGGAAAACAAAGAATTTTCCACTGTTGAAAGGAGTTGTAGCTTGCTAAATTAAATTGGATAGAAATTCATAGGGTACATGAAGAAGGCATAGAACTATTACAGCTACATCTAGACATTTGGATGGTGGGCTATCCTGTCGCTATTTTTGGGAGCCACAGATTTAGGGTTTCTAGAGATTGTTTTGGAATTAAATTTCTTAAGGTTTTGCATCTGCCTATTATACAAAAGTAGATCGACACATATCAAAGGAGATCATTGGATAAATATTGAAGTCATTCCAGTTAAAGAAGCTAATGTTCAAAGATTTGGAGACTACAGAAAAAGAATTTAGAAGATTTTATCATTCAAAGAACCTGTTGTAGCAGAAGTCTGAAGGAGTTGATACGAATTACAAAAATTTGGCACAGCAAAGGAACATATATCGCAACAAAAGGTAATTTGAGAAGCAGTGAAGGTGCACGAAGCTGCTGAAACCAATCGACAATCAAATACAAGTAAATTGAGGTAAGTTAAATTAATCATTTTTCAATGGGAAAAAACTAAAAGAGAGAAGATAGAAAAAGATTGGCAAAAAGAAAGAAATGATTGGGAAGAAGAAAGAAATGAACTATTAATAAATTTAAAACAAGTTTCAATAGAAAAGACTGGACAATGGATATAAATTTTTGATCTTAAAATTGAACTAATTAATGTTAAAGAAGAATTAGAAGAAAGATTGAAGTTATTTGACGAAATGAAAGAAAAGATTGAAAGGTTAGAAGACAATAATAGTTTACAAAAAGAAGAAATATCAAGATTGAAAGAAGAGAATGAATGTTTGAGGATAAATCCATTAGTTTGTGATGTTTCGTGTGATACAAGTGATTTGTGTGAAAGTATTGAAGAAAGAAAAGAGATTGGATCCGCAAAATTTGCATGTTGTGATGATATTGATGAAGAGTGTAAAGATGAAGATGATAAGGTGTTTGAATCTGTAAATCATGTTAGTTGTATTGAGAAAAATATTGGTTTGAAGATAATGAAAAAGATGAATTATAAAGGACAAGGACTTGGAAAGTTTGGATAAGGAATCAAAGACCTGATTGAGCTGATAATGAGGCCAAAGTATGAAGGTATTAGATACATAGGTAAAGGAAATAGTTCAAGAAGATTTGTTCAAGGAATGCATTGTTTTCATTGTAACAGGAAAGGACATAAGGGTATATGCACAAATATGAGGGACCAAAAAATCACCACATGACTTTTTGGTCCCATACAAGTCATAATGCAAGTGTGTTATAATGCGCTTGCATTATGGCTCAGTATTACTGAGCCTATAATGCGAGCATGTTTTGCAAAAGAAAAAATCTCTCTTGCATTGGAGTTTGAATCACCCATGTCATTTTTGAGAGAGAGAGAGAGGGGGTTTCTTGGGTTTAGGGTTTAGAGGCTTAGGGTTTCTCAGGTTTAGGGTTTAGGGTTGCTTGGGTTAAGGGTTTAGGGTTGCATGTCAAAAGTAGTCACTCTCTCTATCTAAACCCCTAAACCCTAAATAATGCCTATAAATCATAACCACTAACCCCTAAACCCTAAACCTGAGCAACCCCAAACCTCTATCTCCCTATATCTCTCTTATCTCCCTTATCTCCCTATCTCTCTAGACATCTTACTCACTCTCTGTCACCCTATCTCTCCCCTCTTTCTCCTCTACCCCTCCCTATCTGTCTCCTCTCTCTCTCTACATATCTATCTATCACTATCTCCATATCTCTTAAACCTCCTTCTCCTCTATCATTCCTCTATTTCCCTATCTCTCCCTCTCCCTTATTGATGAAGGAAATGGAAAAAAGAAAACTATGACTCTCTTTCTATCTCTCTTTGAGCCCTGTATATCACTTTCTCCCTATCTCCCTATCTCTTTGCCTCTCAAAGAGAGAGGGAGAGTGAGGGAGAGTAAGAGGGAGAGAGAGGGGGGAGAGAGAGAGAGAGAGAGAGAGAGAGAGAGAGAGAGAGAGAGAGAGAGAGAGAGAGAGAGAGAGAGAGAGAGAGAGAGAGAGAGAGAGAGAGAGAGAGAGAGAGAGAGAGAGTTGTTTTAGTTCACCATAACGCGAGCACGTTATAATATGCTCGCGTTATGCATTGCCTTGGTTATTTCCAAGCCTAAGGCTTGGATTTGTCTTGGGCTTCCAACCCAAAGTCTTGGACTATGTTTAGGATGTCTAAAGATGCATTTTTCTAGATTGTAGCAAAAACCACATAATCTAGAGCTTGCTACCCATCAGGTATTTTGATGAAAACTCAAAAAAAAACCACCATAATCTTAATCTCTTTGTTAGCTATCTAACCATATAATTTTTTCACATTTTGAGTACGTTAAGGGTTTCATCTTGAATTTCTTTTATTAGTGTGTCCATTTTTTGTCAAAAACCAATGTCTAGTATTTTTGACTTTTTTTTAACTGTTCATCAAAATTTGAAATAAGTTACATTTTTAGAAACTAGACTCCATTCCACACGTATTCAAAACAAATTCAATTTTCAGTTAGTTTTCAAACATTTTACGGGGGAGTATGCTCAAATTTTTGTTTTTTTAGGATGTGTCTACTTTAAAAATTACTAAAAAATCAATTATTCATGAAAAAATTATTAGAAAAATCTAGGATAAACTACATGGTGTTAGCTAATTTCTCACTAGAGCAGTTATTGAAATACTAATTTTTTTTTAGCATTTTAGGGGTAGCACACCAGATGCTATGTTATGGTTTTTTGAGAAAAACAAGACCAATTTGTGTGCTCCCACTTTTTGAACCCCTTAATATCAACCATTTTTGGAAAAAAATTAGTAGTTTAGAAACTAGATTCAGAGCACTACAACTCTTGTTTTGTTCCATCTTCAAATTTTGAGTGTACCTATCTTCAATTTCTCATCCAACATCAATGTTTCATGATTTCAGAAAAAAAGTGGCATCTTAAGACCCCATTTTGGTCCCTCATCTTTGTGCACTTACCCATAAAAGGAAATGTGTTGGGATATTCACCCTTGTAGAATTTTTGGTTTGAGAAATCATTGTGAAAAAATGTGTTGGAATAGAGATTTGAAAAATATGACAGGATGCATGAAAATGAATTGTGGATGGAGTTTCAGAGCAAATAGGTAACAGATCACAGATATGTTGAAAAGGTTATTCAAGTATCGATGTTCATATGTAAACAAGGAGAGCAATCAAGAGAAGATTGTTGGTCTTCCAAGATATCAAGAAAAATAGAAATCTACAGATAGCGAGAGGACTTCCTGATTGAAGATCAAAGTTGAGGGACTGCTGTAGTAGTGAGTGAGAATTGAAAGAAGAGAGATCAATAGATCATGAAGATAATTTGAGTCAGTAGACTTGGAAGACAAAACTTGGAATGATAAACATGAAGTTTCTAGAAATAGATTGTTTCTAGATGAGGAATGGAAGAGTATTTGACATTCACTTGGTGTTCTTCCCAATGTTCATTATGGGGGAGAATTGGGATAACTAATGAACATTTTTTTTGTATCTTTATTATCGGGGAGAATGTTAGAATAATAAACATATGGTAAATAATTGACAATTATGTGTTTAGTTAGTGGACATTTTCGTCTGATTAGGTAGTCAATTTTTTATTTCACGTTAAATATTTCTTACCTCCTGTTGATCAATACAAGAGTGTATTTTTTCTACTTCTCTTTATACAATAGATAGATGATATGCAGATCATCATTTGCTCTATTCTATTTGTAGTCTTTGATATTCTTCAATTGTGATGATCTAAAGATCATCTATCTATTGTATGAAAATAAGCAACAAAAATAATCTCTTTTATTGATCAACAGAGGGCAAGAAATATTTAACATGAAATCAAGAAACTGACTACCTAAATGGACAAAACTGTCTGCTAACTAAGCACATAACTGTCAATTATTTACCATATGTTTATTATTCTAACATTCTCCCCCATAATAAACCTACAAAAAAATGTTCATTAGTTATCCCAATTCTCCCCCATAATGAACATTGGGAAGAACACCAAGTGAATGCTGAAGAGTCTGAAAACAATCACGAGTAAGCCTCATGTTTGTCATTCCAAGTTTTCTCTTCCAAGTCTGCTGACTCAAATTATCTTCATGATCTACTGACCTTTCCTCTTTCAACTCTCACTCATTGTTGCAGTAGTCCCTCAACTTTGATATTCAATCAGGAAGTCCTCTCGCTATCTGTAGCTTTCCATTTTTCTTGATGTCTTGCAAGACCAAAAAATTTCTCTTGATTGCTATCCTTATTTACATATGAACATTAATACTTGAATAACCTTTTCAGCATACCTATGATCTCTTACCTATTTGCTCCAAAACTCCATCCACAATTCATTTTCATGCATCCTGTCATATTTTTTGAATCTCTATTCCAACACATTTTTTCACAATGATTTCTCAATCCACAAATGCTACAAGAGTGAATATCCCAACACATTTCCTTGTTATGTCCTTTCCTGTTACAATGAGAACAATGCATTCCATGAACAAATCTTCTTGAACCATTTCCTTTACCTATGTATCCAATACCTTCATACCTTGGCCTCATTATCGGCTCAATCAGGTCTTGGATTCCTTGTCCAAACTTTCCAAGTCTTTGTCCTCTATAACCCATCTTTTTCATCATCTTGAAAATCAATATTTTGCTCATTACAACTAACATGATTTGCAGATTCAAACACCTTATCATCTTCATCTTTACACTCTTCATCAATATCATCACAACATGCAAATTTTGTTGATCCAATCTCTTTGCTATCTTCAATAATTTCACACAAATCACTTGTATCACATGGAACATCACAAACTAATGGCTGTATCCTCAAACATTCATTCTCTTCTTTCAATCTTGATAATTCTTCTTTTTAAAACTATTTTCATCTTCTAACCTTTCAATCTTTTCTTTCATTTCATCAAATAACTTCAATCTTTCTTCTAATTCTTCTTTAACATTAATTAATTCAATTTTAGGATCAAAAATTTGTATCCATTGTCCTATCTTTTCTATTGAAACTTGTTTTAAATTTCTTAATAGTTCATTTCTTTCTTCTTCCCAATCATTTCTTTCTTTTTGCCAATCTTTTAATGTTTTCTCTCTTTTAGCTTTTCCCATTGAAAAATGATTAAAACTTACCTCAAATTACTTGTCTTTGATTGTTGATTGGTTTCGGTGGCTTTGCACGCCTTCACTACTTCTCAAATTGCCTTTTGTTGTGATATATGTTCCTTTGTTGTTTGGAACTTCCTGTGCCAAATTTCTACAATTTGTATCAACTCCTTCAGACTTCTGCTACGGCAGGTTCTTTGAATGATAAAAATCTTCTAAATTCTTTTTCTACAGTCTCCAAATTTTTGAACATCGACTTCTTTAATTGGAACGACTTCAATATTTATCCAATGATCTCTTTTGATATGCCTCGATCTACTTCTGTATAATAGGTGGATGCAAAACCTTAAGAAATTTAATTCCAAAACAATCTCCAGAAACCCTAAATCTGCGACTCCCAAAAATAGTGGCGGGATAGCCCACCATCCAAATGCATGGATGTTGCTACAATAGTTCTATGCCTTCTTCATGCACCCTGTGACTTTCTATCCAATTTAATTAAATAGCAGGCTACAACTCCTTTCAACTGTGGCGAATTCTTTGTTTTCCCACATCTGCATTTTGTTTGATTTTAGCGGCTTCTTTCAAATCTGTAGTTACTTTCTTACTTCCCCTTCAGCGGCTTCCTATCACTGCATTAGTGATGATTTTTAAACAACTTCAATTAGCTGGGACCTTACTCTTGAACTAATGGCTTCCTTTTTTTATACCAATTGAAGAATATTAAAGACTACAAATAGAATAGAGAAAACAATGATCTGCAGATCATCTTTCTATTGTATGAAGAGAGGCAACAAAAATACACTCTTGTATTGATCAACAAGAGGTAAGAAATATTTAACATGAAATAAAAAACTGTCAATTATTTACCATATGTTTATTATTCTAACACTTTGACTTCTCCTCTACTTGGAGATGAATTTGCTGAACCTAATCAATGAACCATTCATCTTTGTGCAATTGTGAAAATCCATATTTTCCAGCCCTTCTCTTGATTGTACTATCACAACATCAAAAGTATGAAGAGACAATTAACCAAAACATGTCTCAAAAGGTGACAATTTGGTGGATGCATGGACTGCCCTATTGTAAGTATTGTATATACACCAAGTTTTCATCCCAAGACTTAGAAACTTATGATTATAATACCTTAAGAGCCACACCAAAGTATATTTCACCACTTCTGTTTGCATACAGTTTGAGGATAAAAGGTGGTGGAACACTTTAACCAAGTATCTATCTTCTCCTAAATTGTGTACCAAAACTTTGCCAAAAACCATGCATCTCTATTTGATATGATACTTTTTGGAAGACCAAAATGAACCCATAGATGATTAAAGAACAACTCAGCTATGTCATTGTCCTTCTTACAGGGTATGATCACACACATCTTGCTCAATTGATCCACCACCACAAACAAATAATCATGCCCCTTCTTGAACATGGGTAAACCACCCACAAAGTCCATTGAGATGCACTCCCATGACCTCATAGGCACAAGTAGTGATTAGTACTACCCCCTTCCAATTGCTTGGTTAGAGAATACAACACAACTTGCATCCTAGTTACTAGAAATGCAATGAGGGCACCCTATTTCCCGTTGAAACGGGCGAAATGTCGTCGTTTCTTAACAATTGTTTCTGGGCTTGCAGCATTGCATGTCTAAAACATATATATGGTTGTTTTTTTTTGCTTTTCCACTTGCATTTCTTCTATTTTATTTCTTGATTTTTATAAAATCTTCTTTTGTATTTTGTTTTTAAGCTTTTGTATGGCTATTGGTGAATGTCTTTTTAAGTTGTTTATTATTAAGAATTCTAATTAGAGTATATAATTTATTTAATAATATATTTTTAATTGTAAATTTAATTTGATATAATTTTTAGAATATCAATAGGATATAAAATTAATATAAATAATTGTATATAAAATTTATGTTATATATATATAAAACATTTCTTATGCACAAATTAGGTTGCGCATATGAAATGTTATATATATATAACGTTTCTTATGTGCAAACTAATTTGAGTATATAATTTAATAAATATATATAAAACATTTCTTATACACAAATTAGGTTGCGCATAAGAAACATTATATATATATATATAACGTTTCTTATGCGCAACCTTTTCAAATTCTGTTTCTTATTAGGTTGTCGTTGTCGTCACGTTTCTCATTTCTAGTAGCATAGACTTGCATCCCTATATGAACCTAGATATGAAAAATTGCATGTCCCACCGATAAACGTATAGACCTTTGTAGAAAACTTATGGTATCAACTTGCATGTTCAGTCAATAAACATTACCTTCAAAGTGTACAGTACTTAAACATACCTTTGAAGATCTGAATGATAACATATAGGCCTTCCTCACAACATGACATCTCCTCTCACATAGTCATTGGCATTTGTTTCCACTTCAAGCGGTTGTTGTAGATTAGGCAAAGTAAGAACTGGTGCATGGTTGTTTTATGCTAAAGTTCCTCAAATGCTCTCTCTACTATTTTGTACCCCTATGAAAAATATTTTCTAGCCCATGTTATTGCATGCATTGGAGTAGCAATGTAGGAGAAAGATTTGACAAATTTTCGCATGTATTGGATAGCCCCAATGAAGCTCCTCATTTTGATCATAGAAATAGGCTATGGGCAGTTCACAATGGCTTCTATCTTGGTAGAATCCATCTTAATTTGTCCATTACCCATCATGGGTCCATGGTAGACGAGTGATGTATGCACAAACTCACTTTTCTTTTCATTCAAAAGTAACTTATTCTTCCTCAACACTTGTAGAACTTTCTTGAGATGAGAGATATGTTCTGTTGCATTGGCATTGTTTGTCATTGATGTCAAAGGTTAGGTTGAGGAGTTGTCATTGTTGGTAGAATGTTCATGGTGTTGATTTGATGACAAGATGCTTGATGGAACTACTCATATGTTCATATGGAGGTTCTTGTGCATATCATGATCATGCTTCAAAGGATCAAGCTTATCAAAGTGCTATTCCTTATCATGCTTCATAGTGCTATTCATGATGTGATGAAAAGACTTGCAGAGAATGGGAGCTCATGTTTGTAATCTAAGATAATGCACAAAGAGTTTGATGCAGTCAGAAGGAGTTGATGTGATTATGCCAGTGGATCTCTGTTTTTGGTTTATTGCCATTTGAGTTGATAAAAAAATTAGGAGTTGAGTTCAGTAGGAATTCATTCCATTCCCAATCAGGAGTTCAAGTTATCATTATCACTTAGAATGATGATACTGAGGAGTTTATGCTATGCTGATATGCTTCATGATGTTTTCATAATTGGGTTTGTCATGCTTCAACAAGAATTTGTCATGTCATAACAACAAGAGTTTGTTTTTATATCTTCAAGAGGCTGCTATCTTGATGATCTTTCAGGAATTCATAGTTCTCTTGATTCTCAGGAATTTACAGTATTAGGTGGTTGATCATTGAGTGCATTCATTTCAAAATGTTGGTACTTTATGATGATGTTGGGATAAACATATCATAATGATTAAGTTTGATGATGCTTTAGGTGTATGCTCGTCCATGTCATGGTGTGTCACATAGTTAAAAGTGATTGGATGTTCCCAAGATGTGGTCTTTCAAACTAAATCTAGGGTTTTCCAAAATAAATCTCTAAAACCCTAAAATAAAGTGCTTGAGATATACTATGTAAAACCCTTATCTAACTGTCATGCACTTTATTATATTTTAAAGGCGGCTTATGATCACCGATTACATGTTTAGTTAAGTGAAAACTTGAGGGTTCAAACTTATTAGTTTGATCGGCCCCTACCTCCTAGGTAACTAGTGCTCCTCGATATCAAAAAGGAACTTGGGCGGTAAAAGCAAATCATTGGATGACATTTAAAAAGATTTGGGCACTAAAAAGGCATCAGAATGTCAGAATTTAAAAGGCATTTAAATTCTAATAGTCCAACTTTTGGGATATAATTTGATGAGAAGTTGAGAAATTTGTGCAATGACTGTTCATGTTCAGCTTCTAAATGGACTGAGAAGGCCAAAAAAATTCATAAAAATGCTCTGAATAATGTTAAGATGTTGGTGTTGGTGATCTGGGGGTTTAGAAGAAAGATCTACATATTCATAAAAAATATGCTAATAATTATATGAAGATGTGTATTCTTGGGAGACAATGAATTTGAAGGGTGACTTAATGAGAAGAATGCATTAGGATGTGAATTGGAATTATAAGAACACAATTAGCATGCAAAGGGCCAAAGAATTAAATCCAGAGGCCTGTATGGTGAATTGAACTACAGTGTGCCAGGAAATTTTATACAGGGATCAGTATGATGTTTTTGAAGACTGTGGTTGTTGGTTTGAGTTAGTGAGATGGTTATCTATCTGCCTTCATGAAGAATTCATCAATTTTGTGTAGAATAGTGAATGTAGAATGATAATTGCATAATGGTATTTATAACAAGGTTGAATGATGTTTAAAGTATGGAGTTTGCAAAATGATATTTACAGTACAAGGAGTTTGTTGAATGATATTTGGAGTATATGGTGCTTCAAGGATTGTAGCTTGACAGATGTGAAATTGAAGAAAATT
The DNA here is from genome assembly GCA_027924645.1 of Cunninghamia lanceolata. Lineage (NCBI taxonomy): Eukaryota > Viridiplantae > Streptophyta > Pinopsida > Cupressales > Cupressaceae > Cunninghamia > Cunninghamia lanceolata. The sequence continues at coordinate 457,740 of BSBN01001465.1, read as the reverse complement.
TGGTAAAGTGAAAAACAAAAGGAGATACAATGTTTTGCTATATAGAGAAACAAAGTTTTCCTCTGTATATTTTCATATTAATGTATTATGAGTTGGTGCTCCTTAAAGTTGGTGCTTCTAAATGTATTAGAGGTTGGTGCTCCTCGGAGTTGGTGCTTATAAATGTTTTAGGGGTTGGTGCTCCTTGAAGTAGGTGCTTCTAAACAAAGTAGCCAGTGAAGCTTTGTAATAAGTGGAATTTTGTTAAGCAAGTGAGGCAATTTTCCCAAGTGGTTTTTCATCCCTATGAGGGTTTTCCGCTCTTCAAAATTTATGTTATGTCTCTTCTTGATGGTTGATTATATTGTACTTGTTTGATTATTCTTGTTCAAGTTTTATATCCTAAATTGCACATCTTTGTGACTATATTTTCAATAAGGTTCTCTGTATAAATCTGGTGAGTTAAGTTTTGAAATATTACGGTTTTTTTTTGAAATATTTTCAACAAGGAGTATCAGAGCATAGGTTCCCTATGGCTTGGGTAGGTCCTAATAGTGGAGTACCATGGGAAATAGTAAAATAAATAGAGAAAAGAAAGATGCCAAGCAAAGGTTGAACAACAAATCTCAGTCAAGTCATGTGATGAGTTATTGCATGAGTCTCCTATGAATGATGAAAGAAAAGATGATTTTGTTGTTAAGATTGATGATACAGAAAGAGATTTCTTTATGAATGAAGATGGACATGAGTTTGATGAAAATGATTGTGAAGTTGATTTAGAAGGTGAACTATTGTGTGCCTTAGATCAGATCAAGCAACTTAGAAAGGAGAACCGAAGATTAGAATTGGAGCTTCAACAAGAAAAAAACTCTAAGAGCAAAGTTGTTTTAGACCTTGAAGAGGCAAGAAATTAGATTGTAGACTTAAAGAGTCATGTTGATGAATTTGGCAAATTGATCATCAGACTAAAGACTGAAATTGAGGAAGCCAAAAGAATAATAGATGTAACAAATTCTGATCTTGAGGTGAAAAGAGTTGAATGTCTGAAATTAGAGGCAGAAATTGTCAATCTGAGAAAAGATTATGAAGGTCTCAAGGTGTTGTCTAAGAAATATTAGGAGTTTGAAGAAAGCACAAAAAAGTTGAATAACATGTTGAGCAAACAAAAGCATTACAAGGACACTATTGGTCTAGGCTATGAAGAAGGAGAGTGTTCCAAGGCAAGAAATGCACCTAGAAAGAAGATAGACTTAAGTTATCATGCTGCTGCTCCTAAAGATGAAGGAAGAAGGACAATCAAGTCTACAAAATCTCTACCTACCAGGCACTCAATGAGGTACAATTATTCTCAATTTTAGGGTTATTGTTTGTTGGGTGAATATTTTGTCGTTAACTCGCTAACGGCAAAATGGGTATATCAGCCACAGCTATGATGAGACAAAGTCTCTCCTCTCAGCAAGGGGAGGTTCCCTCTAATTACTTAACTTTTGTAAATCAAACAATTATCAAATTTATGTACACTAAAAACTATGTTTGGGGTGGTTCCATCTCATCTCATTCTCTTTTTTCAGAATAGATGTTTATATTTCAAACTCTCGATATAAAACTTATAAATTATCACAATATCACAGAAACACAAAGTTTTCTGTTACCTCACTCACTACTTGTAACCAGAACTTTTTTTGAAGCAAAATGCAGCCCAAAGTCTTCACTCTTCTTCAATATGATAAAAACAATTCAAATATAACAACTTGCAGCACAAAGTCCCCAAACTGTTGTATTTTCACAAACATGAACATATAACCCACAACCGATTTGATAACACAAAGTTTATCAGAATCAAATCTAGAGCGCTCTTCAATCACTTGAAACAAACTCCACCTTTCAATTATTATCAATTAAGATTATGATAGCAAGACATAAGAACAAAACTATCACAACACAAATAATCCCAAGACAAAGATTGGAATTGAACTTGCTTTCTTGTATTGATGAATATTTGAATATTGATTTTCACAATAAGCACAAAGTCTTGATTTGCTTTTCAATTCGCCAGAGTTTTCTTGCAATAGATAAAAGATAATATTTACAAAAGAGGTCCCCTTTATTTATAGGGAAAGACCTTGAGAAAATCTAGGAAATCTACAACTACTTTGACTTATTCAAAAATAGGAGTCCTTATTGACTTGGGACTTCCTATTTTTTACATGTAATTTGTAATGTTCCATTTTTGGCACATTGATTATTATGGGCATTTGTGCTTGTTCCTAGTCTTTTGGAGGCTATCCAACATGTTTGAGAAGAACTCCAATGTTATTGGAGTGGTCTTAGTTCAGTCTGCAGAACAGTTAATTGGGTTTTCCTTTTGTAAATAGATAATTTTGTCTTGGTTTTGAGCTCAGTTGATGTTCCGGGTAACATTGATGGTTTTTAAAGTTTGATCGGGCTTCTGGTTTGCTCTCCAAGATCCTTGGAAGAGTTTTCTATTTTTAGAAAGTCACCCGGAAGACATCGTTGCACATCCCAAACCTTACAGAGCATATTGGTTCAGTTTATTTTGCTTTCGGAGGTCATTTGGGATTTTCCGCAAAATTTAATATTTAATGAGCTATTTTAATTATTATTTTTACTTAAGCTCCTAGGGGTGAAAATAATTAATAAAAATCTAAGTGTTATAGCTCGTTGGAACAAAGAAGAAAAGTTTTAAATCATAGATGCATCATTTTGGGGCCTTGAGAAGCAAATATTTCCTTTATTTTGACAAGGAGGTCTTTGGAGCTAAAAAGAGCTTTTAATTAAAAGTGGTGACTTTAAGTTGTGCACACATAATGAATTATTTTATATTGTTTGAGGAGAAATATGAAGGGATAAAGGAAATAATATTTTATTTCCCTCAAAAAGTTATAAAAAGAGGAGTTGGGCTCATTGTTTGGGGATGCTTGGATTTGTATTGTTACTCTGCTGGATTGAACCTGCATGTTCTTCCATATTCTCTTGAAGACGAAAACCCTCTTGTGGAATGCTCTTGAGGACGAAAACCCTCGAGGTTGGGTGTGGTTTCACTACAGGAATCACCATTGTGCTGAAGAAGAGATTTGAGCAAACTTATCCAGAGTTTGCCAGTGAGCTTTCATGGAGCTGAATATGTTTGAAGTTGCTAAGAGTTTTTCGATTAGAGTTCATTAAATATCATGGCAATCAGATGAGAATGAATTTAGCAGCATATTTTTTATGCCTTGTATAGTTTTAATGTCATATTGCTGGTCCATACCATTATATTGCCGTACAGGCAGAAAAAGAGTTTTGCAAAAATAAAATTATTGAGAAGTTCTTTGTGTCTAAATCTTTTTGCACTATTAATATTTTCCTTAGGCGACCCCAATCTAATCATAGTGAGTGGTTGGGAAGCTTTGTTTATTTTTTTATGAGCAGCCGTACTTCTGCTGGCCGTACGGCCTGGGAAATGCATAGTTTGTGAAGTGTTTTTGTTAACTGATCTTTAGTGCATGGGAAACATTGGATTTGTCTTGTATTAGCATAGTTTTTAGAGTGGGAAACAATATTGTTAAGTGTGGGCAGTTTCTTGGGAGTTTTCAGCAGTCCGTACTATGCTGGGAAGGTGCCGTACTAGTCTGGAAGAAGTCATTTTATAGTTTATCACTCTCTCTGTTGTGTTCAGTACATATAATTGATAGATCATTTAGGGACCACTTGTTTTGTCAAACATTGGGTTTAGTCTTCTAATATTATACTTCCCTGGATGCCAATGGTCTGTGTAGAGAGCAGTTGATATATCATTTCAGGTTGCAGCAGTGACGGACAGCAAATAAATACTACATTATCATTCAGCTATTCAAAAAATCTGCAGGGTATGGTCATGCTATCTTCACAAGATTCTTAATAAGTCCAAACAAGACTTGATTTACATTGTATTTGATATCATTGTAATATTTCTTGTGAATCACATTAAGGCCCCTGGATGGTTTACCGCCAGTGTGGAGGAAAGAACAATTAAACATATTGTAACCCCTGGATGGTTTTACCGCCAGTGTGGATAAATAAACTTTTCTTTATTGTTTCTACCCACTGCATAAGTGGAGTATTCCCACTGAATAAGTGGATGGCATTGTAATTTTCCTTTCTTGCTCTCATACCCACTAAAAGTGGTGAATCCCCACAACTTGTGGATGCCTGCATATGCAGATGAATGTTTACTTGTTTGCACAATGTTTTAATTTGTAATCTAAAGCACATTATGCTCTCACCTTGCCCGAATTGGGATCTTGGTGATCAGAAGTGCGGAGGAGTTTAGTTGTGCTAACACTGTTTATCATTGTTCTATATTTTGGAAAAAAATTTGGGGTTGTATATTACAGTGGTATCAGAGCTGGTATGTTCTTGCTAGCCTGTTGGGAAGCTAATTTGTTGTAGATTTTTCAGTTGAGCAAGTTGGTTTTCAGCGTTGCTTGTGAGTGATCAGCTCTTGCATGTGTGTTCAGAGTTGGGCAGTTGAAAGATTTTGAGCGGTGTTGGGAGATCATGGCATCTCTTATGCAGAAAAGAAGTGAGACAGAGGTTCTGGATGAATTAGAAAAAATTGTTCAAGAGAAATTGGATCGAAGGAAGTATCATCATGAGGCCACTAAGATTATTGATGAGTATGAAGAACTACCAAATGACTATAAGCAGCAACTCCCTTGGAATGCTTTCTTGGAAATCATCAAAGAAGGTAATCCTAACAAAAAGGGATTTATAGAATACATCCAGAAGATAAGGAAGGAAGAGGAGATGAAAACAATGTCTATATGCAAGCCTGAGTTAACTACTTCAAAGGCAAGCACCAAGAATTTTTCTAAGCCATCATTTTCCAGCCCACCGAATAAGAAGTCTCTTATTTCGAGGAAGAAAGAGGTCAGCAAGAATGAGCTCAGGAGAAGAAGTCTTTGTTTCGTATGCAAAGATGCTTGGGAGCCTAACCACCAATGCAAGAAAATAAAAGATGAATCAGCAACCTTCACCACATGTTCTTCCTTTGTGAATGATGTGCAATCTAAAAATGGTGAAGATGAAGACTTGTTTGTTGAAAGAAATGAGTCTAAGCCTCTGTATGATGAAGACAAAGTCACAAAACATGAGACATGCATAGAGGAGTTTGCTGAATTGGAGAAGTCTACAACAGAATTTAGTGAAACTGAGCCTTGTTTTGACGAGGAGCCAAAAGTGTTGGACTTAGCAAGTCCTTCATTTGATGAAGATGCTGAAGATGCCACTACATTTGAGGAGATGAAGATGATCGATAGATTGCTTGCTGGTGACTTTGCAAGTGAGCATGAGAGGATTGAAGCAATGTGTCTTGTTGAGGACATGGGAGACAATGAAATCACAAAAGATAAAAAGTTTGATGTTGCTGCAAATTTCAGAACAGCACCTAATGAAGAGCGTTTCCACCATTCTAGTGATGGAAGTCTTGATTATGTGTGGGATTGTTCCATGCAAAGAGAAGAGCAGTTAGATTCTTCAAAGATCCTTGACGAAGAATGTGTTGATGAAGACTTTAAATCAGCCATTGGTGATGATTCAATGTTTGATTATGAGACTGCCATTTCATTTGATATAAGTGATGAAGAAGAAGATTCAACTCCTATGCAATTTGAAGAACTTAGTATCCTTGCAGAAGAGTTAGTTGATGAGCATGTTGATGAAGAGTTTGTTGGAAGATTTGGATCAGCCTCAAAGGTTGGCTCAACATTAAATTTATGTAATGCTACTTCTTGTAGTCAAAGTAGCTATGAAGAGGATAACTCTAAAGCAGCTGATTTCAAGGATCATTCTTCTAACGATATGACAGAAAATTTATTGTGTGCAGCTGATTTGGATTTTAAGAATCAATTGTTAGTCACCGAAGATAAGGTTGTACAAGTTCTAACACATTTGGATAGCTCACATAAGTTTGTTGAAGATCACATTTGGAGAGCTCAAGTTGAGAGGAGACAAATGGGCATAGAAAAAAGATCTTCACTTGAAGATTGGTGTGTAGTCAGGAAGGCATTGGAAACTTTGAAATCAGATTATTTGAACTTGCTTATTGATAGGGATCATGTCCTTGAGTATGCTGACTGAATTTTTGATGCATTGAAGGAAAGAGATGCTAAAATTAATAAGCTTATATTTAAGCTTAAAACAACTATGGATTCTTTAGAGAGTACCCAAATGGCTCTCTTAGAAGTTGAAAGTCAGTTTGTAGATGTACACCAATTCAAGGAGCAAGTAGGAGTTGCTAGAGCCAATGAAAGCAAGATGGAGACTGAAGAGCTTGGTTTGCTCCAAGGAGATTTTGACTTAGGACAGCCTCCTAAGTATGCAAATGCAGAGTGGGAGTTAATTGATAAATTGTTTGAACATGAAGGTAAAACCAATTTCCAATCATTTGATAATACTCTTTTTATGATGGAAGTTGAGTTAACTCATGTTAATCTTCTCCTCATGTTGAATGATGAGAACCATTCTGATGTGAGTAGCACAGAGGAGGACAGTAACAGGATATGGGATCCGGGTGAAGTGCACTCATGTGATGTTCATTTGTACAAAAACTTCTTCAACTGGAAGTTTTCAGTAGTTGTTGAAGATGGGCATAAGGTTCAGGTATGCAAGGGATTAGATTCAATGATGGCTTACTTTTGCAATGTAGTTTATTTGCAAGGTTCCATGGAGGATAGTGGTGTTGGTAAGATTATTTTATGGATAAATTTGGAGTTGAATTTCAGTTATAAAGTTGCTGTCCTTACTCCCATCAGCCATCATAGGTGTTCAATTGCATACATATGGATTGATTGGAGAGAAATTTTGGTCATAACTTTGACATATTTTAATTGTAGATGGCCTAAATTTCTTATTGTTCTCAAAAGATTTCAGTTTTGTTGTTGCTATCTCACTTTGAGATCACTGAAATTTGATTTTCATGAGATTATTTCAGACTTGTGTAGCCATGAGATTGATCTTTTTGTTGTGTTTAGCCTTTTATGGGAAGATGACAAAAGTTTTCAGCTGAAAGGAACAAGCGTTACAGTTACTAATGCTCTTTTGGAGAGTGAGAATCAGCTGATTCATGGCTGTCATGAGTTGTTTCCAGCTTGTTATCAAGCTGATTTGTGTTCTTCATCGGGAGAGCATTACAGTTTTTGGGTTCCAGTAGTTGTTTCGTGTTGCATGATTGTATTGATGATTGCTAACTCTTTCAATTTTGGAGTTAGTGATGTTTGGGATCCAAATAGTTATGTGATTGGAAGAATGTTTCAGAAGTGTAATCAGAATACCAGCTGTGCAGTTCACAGATATATCAGAATAGAGCAGCAGAATTGGTGTAGGGCATTCTTCAGATTGATTTGGGATCCAGGTATATTATCTATAATCAGGCAGGTATCTTGGTTGGATAGCATGAATTGCTTGAGGACAAGCAATATTGAGCAGGGAGGACTGTAATGTTCCATTTTTGGCACATTGATTATTATGGGCATTTGTGCTTGTTCCTAGTCTTTTGGAGGCTATCCAACATGTTTGAGAAGAACTCCAATGTTATTGGAGTGGTCTTAGTTCAGTCTGCAGAACAGTTAATTGGGTTTTCCTTTTGTAAATAGATAATTTTGTCTTGGTTTTGAGCTCAGTTGATGTTCCGGGTAACATTGATGGTTTTTAAAGTTTGATCGGGCTTCTGGTTTGCTCTCCAAGATCCTTGGAAGAGTTTTCTATTTTTGGAAAGTCACCCGGAAGACATCGTTGCACATCCCAAACCTTACAGAGCATATTGGTTCAGTTTATTTTGCTTTCGGAGGTCATTTGGGATTTTTCGCAAAATTTAATATTTAATGAGCTATTTTAATTATTATTTTCACTTAAGCTCCTAGGGGTGAAAATAATTAATAAAAATCTAAGTGTTATAGCTCGTTGGAACAAAGAAGAAAAGTTTTAAATCATAGATGCATCATTTTGGGGCCTTGAGAAGCAAATATTTCCTTTATTTTGACAAGGAGGTCTTTGGAGCTAAAAAGAGCTTTTAATTAAAAGTGGTGACTTTAAGTTGTGCACACATAATGAATTATTTTATATTGTTTGAGGAGAAATATGAAGGGATAAAGGAAATAATATTTTATTTCCCTCAAAAAGTTATAAAAAGAGGAGTTGGGCTCATTGTTTGGGGATGCTTGGATTTGTATTGTTACTCTGCTGGATTGAACCTGCATGTTCTTCCATATTCTCTTGAGGACGAAAACCCTCTTGTGGAATGCTCTTGAGGACGAAAACCCTCGAGGTTGAGTGTGGTTTCACTACAGGAATCACCATTGTGCTGAAGAAGAGATTTGAGCAAACTTATCCAGAGTTTGCCAGTGAGCTTTCATGGAGCTGAATATGTTTGAAGTTGCTAAGAGTTTTTCGATTAGAGTTCATTAAATATCATGGCAATCAGATGAGAATGAATTTAGCAGCAGATTTTTTTATGCCTTGTATAGTTTTAATGTCATATTGCTGGTCCGTACCATTATATTGCCGTACAGGCAGAAAAAGAGTTTTGCAAAAATAAAATTATTGAGAAGTTCTTTAATATTTTCCTTAGGCGACCCCAATCTAATCATAGTGAGTGGTTGGGAAGCTTTGTTTATTTTTTTATGAGCAGCCGTACTTCTGCTGGCCGTACGGCCTGGGAAATGCATAGTTTGTGAAGTGTTTTTGTTAACTGATCTTTAGTGCATGGGAAACATTGGATTTGTCTTGTATTAGCATAGTTTTTAGAGTGGGAAACAATATTGTTAAGTGTGGGCAGTTTCTTGGGAGTTTTCAGCAGTCCGTACTATGCTGGGAAGGTGCCGTACTAGTCTGGAAGAAGTCATTTTATAGTCTATCACTCTCTCTGTTGTGTTCAGTACATATAATTGATAGATCATTTAGGGACCACTTGTTTTGTCAAACATTGGGTTTAGTCTTCTAATATTATACTTCCCTGGATGCCAATGGTCTGTGTAGAGAGCAGTTGATATATCATTTCAGGTTGCAGCAGTGACGGACAACAAATAAATACTACATTATCATTCAGCTATTCAAAAAATCTGCAGGGTATGGTCATGCTATCTTCACAAGATTCTTAATAAGTCCAAACAAGACTTGATTTACATTGTATTTGATATCATTGTAATATTTCTTGTGAATCACATTAAGGCCCCTAGATGGTTTACCGCCAGTGTGGAGGAAAGAACAATTAAACATATTGTAACCCCTGGATGGTTTTACCGCCAGTGTGGATAAATGAACTTTTCTTTATTATTTCTACCCACTGCATAAGTGGAGTATTCCCACTAAATAAGTGGATGGCATTGTAATTTTCCTTTCTTGCTCTCATACCCACTAAAAGTGGTGAATCCCCACAACTTGTGGATGCCTGCATATGCAGATGAATGTTTACTTGTTTGCACAATGTTTTAATTTGTAATCTAAAGCACATTATGCTCTCACCTTGCCCGAATTGGGATCTTGGTGATCAGAAGTGCGGAGGAGTTTAGTTGTGCTAACACTGTTTATCATTGTTCTATATTTTGGAAAAAAATTTGGGGTTGTATATTACATAATTGCATATCAAAAATGTACATGTAAAAATGTCCAAAACTGTTTTGAAAGTACATATGGAAATCAGAAAATAAACTAAGGGAAAAACCAGCTGCTTCAACTTGTGTCACCACCCTTTCTCACGTGGTCATCATACATAGTGAAGGTCGCCTGCATTTCAATGCTATCTGGTTTGAATGTGTTTTTGAAGATCATCCTGGCCCTCACTATGGCATCCCTTACTGTAGTGATTGACTTGGCATGATTGGTTAACCTGGTTTTCAAATTGTCCAAGGTTAACTGGTTGTCTAATATGCTGTCCACAGAAGTTATTGAAAATACCTTGTCTTCAAATTCCTGCTGAAACATGTCCTCAAATTCCTTAACCATTTCTTCTGCAGAAAGAAACTGGTTATCCTGTGATACCAATTTACAGGGCAACTCCTCCAGCTTATGCAAAATGTTAACATCATTTTCTTCACTGGTTTCCTTGGCAGCTTCGAGATCCTTGATCAAATTTCTTAGCACATTGCTCCTGTACATTAGAGCTTCCTTTGTCTCTATATATGAATCCCTGTTGGAAATGGCGCCAATGGATATTAAAGTGCTCATTTTCAGCTTCCTCATTTCAACCCACTTATCATGACTATCCTCTGTGTGCTCAATATCATGAGAGATGGCATCAATGAGATCGTTGAGTTCTGCTCTTACTTTCCTCATCTTATCCATTTTCTCAAATACCTCCTTGAGCAAAGAGATTCCCTGAGCTCGCATCCTGTCTAAGTACTCTTCAAGTACTTTTCCTCTGAGGTGAGTCTTTTCCGCTTTCAGGATGACGGGGTCTTCTACAGACACGGCCTCTGGAGTAACTGCTTCTGAATTCAACGTGATCTTTCTTACCACTGCAGTCAGCTGTTCTGCTTTTGCCTTGTAGTAGTCTTTCATTTCTTTTTCCCTGTCGAATTTCTGGATCAGGATGTCCATGGCTGACTGCATATCATTTTTAGCACTTTCATGGGTGATTTTGCCCAATTCAACCCTAGAAATAGAATAGTCATTCATGTCAAAATTTTTGACAGTTGCATCCTGTGGGGGTTTTGCTATCTCCAAAACCTTCTGCCCCTTTTCTTCAAGTACCCTTGAAAGGATCTTTGGTTTCTTCGGAGCCTTAGGTTTTGCAGGTGTCAGCTTAGTGAAATCAAAATCATCTGGAGAGATGACTTGCTTTTTCCTCTTTGGCGTGTAAGCTGACAACCAAGGTGGCAGCAGAGAAGTATTCACATTGGAGTCCATTCCTGCCACTGGTGTTACTGGGACTGTACTTGTGCTGGTGGTAGAAACAATAGGCGGGGTGTTGGTAAAAACCACACCTGTTACATTGGCACTTGAAACTTGCTCAGTATTCATCACAAAATGATCAAACATAGAAGTATCTCCTATATCAAATGACGAAGAAGACAAACTAGGAATGGAATCAGAAGAATGGAGAACATTTTCAAAAGTGCCTTGGGGATTATCAAAGATTATCTTAGGAGGAGAGGGGGATTCAGAGGAAGGAATGATAATGGGGGAAGTAGGCACAGGGGGTGCAACAGGTGTATTGTCTTGTGGAGACAAAGCCTCTTTATCTTGTTCCTCTGACCCCTTGTCTCCGACATCCATCTCTTCTGTAGCTGGCTCTTCAGTTGTTGGATCCTCTGCCGCTGGCTCCTCAATTTCCATATCTTTCGCTTCAAGTTCCTTCTCAACAACCTTTGCTTTCTTTGTCACAAATCTGATTTTAGGTTTATGTGTTTTAGAGGATGATGGAGCATCACTCTTATTCTTCGTTCTATTTTCAACCTTCTTACCAGTTTGCTCTTGAACTTCAGTTTCTGAACCAGTGAGGAATTCCTTCAGCATAATTCCTTTATCTTCCAGCCACTTATTGGTGTTGGCCAATATGGGTTCAAATCTCTTCCTTAGGGAAGTCAGCTCCTTTTGGGACCATTGGATTGGCGGTAGAGGAGTACCAGCTATCTGTTCTGCTTCATACTTGACATCAACCAATTCGCCATCATCCACAAGGTCCTCTGGGATATCAGCAAGTCCTAGGTATTCAATTTGCTCTAGAGACAGCCTGCTATAGTCCAGTTTCCTGATGTCTTCCTCTGTTCTCAAATCTATCCAGACATCTTCCACCATGGGTTCATGGAACTGTGTTTTCCTCTTGATTTTATCCTTTACACCCCGGTAATCAAACTTTGGTCTCCTCTTGAATTGCTTCATGGTGACCAACTGCATCTCCGTTTCCATAGCTCTTGCCTTTACGGCAGTCAATACTGAGTATCTGCTGATTTCTATAGGAAATCTGAAGCCAGGCTTCTTGAGTTCCATCTGTTTGTTATGCACGACAATCATTTGCCTGCACAACTCCATCAAGACCAATCTATCTGAAGGAAACCTTGGAAGCATATAAGGGTAACCTTGGAAAAAGCCAACCCTCAAGTAGGAGATAGATGGAAATTGCAAAAACATACAACCAAAACCATTAACCACTGTCCATGCCTCATCTGAGATTCTTCTCTGCTCCAGTTGGGGATTGAAAAGACACAAGAATACAGCAAAGAATGCATCATTCACTCTCCTGAAATGGTGAATTGAGCCTTTCAATGTTAGCTGAGAATAGTACTGGTATACTGGGACTACTCTTCTATCCCCTTCTGACGACAATCCTGGAAAAATCCTCATGGAGACTGCAATGTATACCAGATAGGAAGTCATGAAGAACTTGGAGGTAGTGGATACCTTCGTCAACTGATCATGCAAAGCGTTACTGATTTGCTCTCCCCAGAAAATAACCTGCTTGCCTTGGAGTATGACCTTAATGAAGGGATACATCCATTCCTGAAATTGTGAAGAGGAAGACAAACCTCTTATCCTGCTGAGGAGGGTAATCAAGTCACCAACTTCTTCCACAAAATCACTTCGAGGGAAGCTGCGTGGCCATCTAGACAAACTTGACCTCGCAATCTTCAACCATTTGTTGTTGATTACTTTCTTCGCCTTCTCTGGATTCTTATCATATTCCTTTTGAGCTTCGGTGAAATCAAGCTTCAACACCTCTGTTGCAGGAGGACACATGAACACCTTGTCAATGAACTCAGGGTCCAACCTGATTATTACATTACCACTGGCGTCCACCACAGCTCTGATATCTTTGTTGTAGAAATGGGCGCGCTGAAGAACAAATTCTGTATTGTGAGCTGCCACTGGGAAGGAGGATACCAGATGAATATTACTTTCCACTATTTTCCTCATCATAGCACTGGGGTTGCTCGACTTGGTTCTCTCTACAAACTCAGCCATATCAACATGGCCAATCTCTGTATCTCTAATATCTTCAACATTAGAGTGGACTGAGGTGATTGGGAAAACACCTTGATATTTGTACTTCATAGCTTTTGCCTTCTTCGGAGACAAATCAGTCATTTGGACGATCTTTCACTGAGAAGAAATTTGACGTCGAAAGGAGTTCCGCAGAAGAAACTGCAACAGAAATCATGATCATGCAATCAGGGAAAATATGGGCAATCTGGAAAAATTGCATGTTGACGATCACGACTATGGGAGTGCGCTTGAAAAAGGGCTATAGTGCGAGCTGGCCAAGAATCAGAGGAGAAGCGGGCTCGGGAAAATGAAATTGGAAATTTTCCAGTGTTAGGAAAATTTGAGATATTTTTTGCACGGGCGGCGAAATTCGCCGCCCTTGCATGTGAGGGGTTTGATATTGTGCATCGGCGGCGAATTTTGCCGCCTTTGCAGTTTGAGAGAACCGTGAGATGGTTGGAGCGGCAAAATTTGCCGTCGATGCAGGAAATAGGAAAGCGGAGGTTTGTTTGGTAAGAGCGGCAATTTTCGCCGACGCTGCACAAAGGTTTATCGTTTTTGATGTTTTGTCGGTAAATTTTGCCGACATCACGCGAGGGGAGCAAATACATGTCTAAGCGGCAAATTTAGCCGACAATGCATTTCATATGCGTGATGAGGTTATAGCGGTGAATTTTAACGCTGTTGTATTTGATCACATTTGCTAGTTAAGTGCGGGGGTCGGGATGTTCGCCGCTTCAACACTTGGCAAAAGTCACCATGTCCAATTAAGCTCGGCAAAATCCACCGATGCTACATGAGGGGAATGTAACGAGGGTTTGGGAAATTGAAGGCAAGAGAATCCCTAGGGTTTTCGGGGTAAAACCTAGGGCATTCTGAAAACGAAACACAGCAATGACAAAACGAAATAAACAAACGAACGAAATGGAAATAAATAAATAAAAACCTAAACGACATACACCTTAATCCGTGAAGGAAGGAAATGGGAAACGGGAGGAAAACTTACCTGTCCAGAACGGAAAACCTATGTTCAAGCTTCAACAAAATCCGTCGCCAATCGGGATGGTGCGATCAAGCGAGCGTTGAGAGCGTTGGTAAATCAAACAAAGACTTTAGTTATAAGGAAAGACAAGCGACAATGGGAGTTATAACGCTTTTTAAAAGGTTAAAATCAGAGTTTAAACGCCTGGCACGAGTGGCCATTAATGGCACCCGACACCAAAATCCTGAAGATCTCGTTCGGGCGGTGATTTCGGCCGCTACGACATCGCCGTTGACCAATATGCGAAGTCGGCAAAAAAGGCCGTCATTGCATGTGATGCAGTTTCGACGGACATATGCGATAGCGGTGATTTTAACCGCTTCTGCACTTTGGACTCAAAACGATGTAATAGCGGCAAATTTTGCCGACATTACATCAAAACAAACAATAAACAAGCTTAAGTAATATGTAAGAGCGGCAAATTTTGCCGCTCTTGCATATCAAGAGTCAAAAATTTACGAAATTAAAAATGACTAAAATTAACATCGTAACCAATTTACGACTTGAACTTTCCTCGCAAATATTGAGAAATTAATTCAAGGAAACGTCGTAAATGAGTTTTAAAATGTCAAATGACCTCGCACGAGAACAAGAACATCTTTTCTCGATTCGCGATCTTAGAGTGTAGTTTCACGAAACGGACAAGTTTCGTGGGGTTGTCTACAAAAACGAGCGTAGCTGATTTTGAGAACAACAGCTGGCTCTAACTAGGGAACTTCCTTCAATCAAACTTTGAAACGATTGAGGGGAGTAGAATCCAGTCTCTAAGTGCCTTCATCCATGCCATTGGGCTATAGAGTCAAGCTAAAAAGAAAAAGACACAAAGACTAAACGAAAACACAAAAATAAAACACAAAACTATACAAATGTACAATTTAACTTATCTGAAACCTCAAGGATTGAAGTGCTTCAGATGATGTCCACTGTGGGGCAACAAGAATGGTGTCCCATCTTGATACTCCAGCAAGAAACTGTTTTCACCACAGAACTGATGAATGGTGAATGGACCTCTCCACAAGGAATCAAACTTTCCGTGCATTCCTTTTGGTTCTCTCCTCTTGTCCCACAACAAGACTTGATCTCCAACCTGAAACTCACGAGCCTTTGCCTTCTTGTCGAAGAGTCTCTTTACTTGATTTTGGTGCTCAGCAATGCGGTCCACCACAACAGTGCGCTGCTCCTCAAGTTCGGCCAAATACATGATCCTTTTATCAATAGAACTATCAAAAGTTCTATCTTCCAATGCCTTTACCAACTTCAATGCTGGCAATTCCAAGGTGATCGGTATCTCCGCATTCAGACCATATAGAAGCTGAAATGGTGACATGCCTATTGCCCTTTTGGGTGTAATTCTATCTGCCCATAAAGCATCGAACAATGCCTTATGCCAAGTTCTCTGATTCTCATCAACCAGCTTCCTGATGATAGTGACCAGATTCTTGTTGCTTGATTCTGCTTGACCATTCCCTTGCGGATAATAGTCTGAAGAATGGGAAAGAGTGATCCCATGCTCGTAGCAAAACTCAGTGATCTCATAAGAGGAAAAACAAGTAGCATTGTCTGCTACAATCTTGTTTGGGATTCCAAACCTGGAAATAATGTTTTCTTTAAGAAAACTGCATACCACCTCTGAAGTGGCGTGTTTGACTGGAATAGCTTCCACCCATTTGGTAAAATAGTCTGTTGCTGTGAGGACATAGTTGTGTCCGGCACTTGATGATGGGTTCACTGCGCCAATGAAGTCAATACCCCATTGCTGAAAAGGCTCCTCAATCACCACTGGTTTGAGAGGTAAGGCTGCCAATTTTGGTTTCCCAACAAACTGCTGGCATAACTCACACCTGCGTACCCAATTATACGCATCTTGGAATAGTGTGGGCCAATAGTATCGAGCTCGCAAAATCTTGTGAGCCGTTACAGGTGCTGAAAAATGTCCACCACAAGCCAAATTGTGGAAAGACTCCAAAAGTTTACCTTGTTGCGCTTTATCCACGCAACGTAAAAATACACCGTCAAGACTTCTCTTGTACAAACCATTGTCCCAAAGGACGTAGTTAGCAGCTTTTAACTTGACAGTTCTTCTTTCCTTATAAGACAAGTGAGAAGGGCACTCACCATAGGTAAGGAAATGAGCGATATTGGAATACCACTCGTCAGTTGTAGTAACAAAAAGAACAGTTGGCGTGTCCACAACTTCTTCTTCTTCGTCGCCTGTCTCTTTTGGAACATTGTCTGCGATCAATTGACACAAACCTTTACCCCGCACAAGCTTGGTAGGCTTGATATCCAGATCGAATTCTTGAATTTTAACGATCCAATTACCTCTCTTTGTTCCAAACTCTTGTTGAGTTAGGATGGATTTGACTGTTGTATCAGGCACCATGACAACAGTGTGTGAATTTAGAATATAGAACCTGAAATGCTTAACCGCTTTGACTACGGCGTAGGCATGCTTTTCCATATTCGAATACTTCAATTCATGAGCTTTGAGAGGACAACTCATAAATGATATGGGGGATTCAATGCCTTCCTCATTCTGCTGAACCAGAATAGCTGAAAGTGTGTGTTCTGAAGCGTAACTATAGACTAGGAAATCCTTAGTGTAGTCAGGACAGACAAGAACCGGAGCATGAGCAATAGCTCTCTTGATATCCTCGAATGCTTCCTTACCTTCCGCAGTCCAACGGAAAGTGGCTTTACCCTTCATCATATTAACAATGTGACGGGTTTTTTCTGCAAACTCAGGAATGAACCTTCGCAGAAAATTCACCTTTCCAAAGAAAGAATGAACAGCAGTCTTACTTGCTGGCAGAGTGAGACTTTGAATAGATTTGACCCTCTCCGGGTCGATCTTAGTACCTTCTCGGGATACAATGTGTCCGAGAAGCTTGCCTTCCGTTACCCCAAAAACTGACTTCTTGGGATTGAGTGAAATACCATTTTGCCGACAGCGCTCCAGCACTTGTCGCAAATGATGTGCATGATCATGACGGTTTTTGGAGAACACAGTCAAGTCATCGAGATACACCACGATGAACTTACCCATTTCATCTCTGAAAGCAAGATCCATCACTCTCTGAAATGTCGCGCCAGCGTTGATCAGACCAAAAGGCATTCTGCGATATGCAAATGTGCCCCGCGGTGTGGTGAAGGCGGTCTTGAACTGATCAGCTTCATTTACCTCCACTTGATTGTACCCTGAAAAACCATCTAACATAGATAGCATTTCTGAACCTGTTACTGTTTGCAATACTTGGTCCATGATGGGCAAAGGGTAGTCATCTTTCAAAGAAGACTGGTTGAGATTTCTGAAATCAACACAGATACGGATTTCTCCGTTCTTCTTCCTTACAGGTACTATGTTTGAAATCCATGTGGAATGATGAATTGGAAAGATAATCCTCGCATTCAGCATCTTCTGAATTTCAGAAAGAATCGTACCTGATATCTTTGGATTGTATTGCCTCTGCTTCTGTTTGTAAGGCAACGATCCAGCTTTGAGGGGAATTTCGTGTCGAACCTCCTTAGGCCTAAAAGACTTCAGATCATCATAGGAGTAAGCCAGAACATCAATGTAATGGCGGAGGAGGGTAATGAATTTGAATCTTTCATCAGCAGTGCAGCATTTTCCGATGTTGACCATCTTAGGATCTATTTCTGTACCCAAATTGACCTGTTCAAATTCCATGGAGGAATTTGAATCCTGCTGTTGTTGCCGCTGCTTGATATACCTGTCGTGTTTATCAAAGAGCCTCTCAAGGGAAACCAATCCTTTTGGGATTTTATTTCCTTTCAATTGTAGAAATTCTTCTCCAGTCTGCGAATCTACCTCAGAAACATATTCACGAGGTGGTGATTCACTTCCTTCAAAGTAAAGCTCATCAAAGCTATCCATCTTTTCCAGGAAAGCAATGATCTGATTGTCACCATTGAACACCTGCCAATGGTCAGCGTTATCAGGTACACTTGGTCGGAAGACCAGTTCAATAGTGTACTTATTTCCTTTGAAATCTTTGTGAGGCACCATGAGAGTGGCGGAAACAGCCAATGAATCTGCACGGTCATTGAACTCTCTTGGCACAGCTGAAATATTGAAAGCATCGAAATCTTCAATGCAATCCCATACGCGATTGCGATAGTGTCTCAACCTTTCATTTTTTGTTTGGTACAAATTTCTTACTTGACAAACCACCAATTCGGCGTCCCCTTGAGCATGAAGGATCTTAACACCTTTGGCACGCGCCGCTTCCAATCCGAGCAACAAGGACTCGTATTCGGCGGTGTTATTGGTATTGTCAAATTGTAGCTTGTATGAAAAAGGAAAAATATCACCTTGTGGCGATATCAAAACCACTCCGGCTCCAGAACCGGTAGAAGAACAGCTGCCATCAAATTCTAAAATCCAGACTCCATCAGAATTTGATTTCTTGGACTTCCTCTGATCAGAAGACTCCTCTTCATCGGTGAGGGAAGAATCTGGAATTGCTATATCTTTACCTGAACTTTCGTCTGAAAACTCCTCTGAGTCTCCATCTGACATATCGGAGCTATCACCCGATGTAGCCTCATCTGATGAATCGGAACAATCTTCAGTAGATAGAAAATAGTTACCCATTCCCGAGGATTCAAACAAAATTTGAGCTTTGGGGTTTGATGTTTGAGTAACAATATATTTCGCTTCCTTCTCAGGAAGCAATTTCTGCATGACACCTTTAACGGGTATCCTAGCTTCAGACAAATCCATGTTCAACTCACCACCCACATCTTTGCAGAAATTACGTCCAAGGAGAATGCCGTATGAAGCTGGAACCTCGGCTACCAGGACTGTCATCTTGATTCTCTTATCCGGAAAAGCCGCAAATGCAAATTGGGCGTCTTTGATTTGACCCAAGAGTGGAACTTGCTTATTCTCCATAGAGAAACACCTCCCAAAAGTTTTGGTTAAGGTGAGGCCAAGGGCATTTGCTACCTTAGCAGGCATTACATTGTCTGAGGCTCCAGAATCTATTACGCAATTGCTCAATTTATGGCCATTTACTAATAGGGAAACATAGAAGGGTTTGATTTTTCCAGAAACCTCAGGGGGAGTAGTAACAAGATTGTTTTGGGTAGGTTTACTTTTAGAGGAGTCATGAGTAGCTTTGGGAAACTCTTGTCCTGCAGGGACGGTCTTATTTTTGACATATTTGGCTAATCTATCAAATTGTTCAGGATTAGCCTGTAAATATTCAACTTCAGACATTTGTATCTTAGTTCTCCTAGCATGGTCTATTATGTCGAACTGCTGAAAAGAATTAGATACGGAGGAAGAAAAACCATCATTTTGATTTTTGGTTGAAACAGCACTAGTCTGAGGATTAGAAGTGGAAGGTGCAAATTCATTAGAAACACTTACCTGTTTATTAACCACTGGGTCTTTTGACTGGAAAGGTAGTGGAGTCCCTCGTTTAGCGATCGAAATCGCCGGCTGAGATTCTTCTCTCACCTTCCCTTTATCAGCTTGAGGAGCTGACTGATTTTGAGACCTAGTGAAAACAGCATATGCTCCTTCACTCACTTCTCCCTTTTCACCTTCGTCCTGGTAGTTCAGAAAGCTGATGGTAGAGTCGCCAGCTAACTCTTCTTCTCCTTCTGTGAAGAGATTAGCACCGTTTTCATATTCCAACTCAGGTTGGAAAGAGAGTTCATTCTCGGCTTCATAGTAGCCAACAGCAGAGTTGACCGGCGCTGCCTCAATAGCAAGCTTCCCCTGAGTAGGAGGAAGACAGTTTTGCTGTCCTTGATTCCTAGCAGCAGCGCCTTGATATGAATTGTTTGGGAATGTCCTCCTGGGTATATCTCGGTAAGAAGGAGACGCAGATACACCTTGGGACATTTGTCTCTTGAGAGCCAGCAATTCATTTGCTAGCTTTTGCACCATGGGATCCGTGGTGCTTGTGGAATGGTTTTCAGTAGAAGAGGAGCTTTTGTTTCTATTAGCATCCCTTCTTATCTTACCCGCTAGGATAAGATCATCTTCTACTTCTGTTGCCAGAATCTGAGCCGCAGCAAGATCAGTAGGAGCAGCTCGCCTCAATAGGAAACTCACCTCCGGAAGCTGTGTATTAATAAAGAAACATTTGAGATTCTCCGCTGTGGGCTCAGCGGTAGCGGGAATCCTATTCCTCAATTTGTTGAACTTAGCGATGAAATCTTGCATTGGTTCCTGAGGTTCCTTTTTCATCTGTGTCAGCTGTGCTAACAACGCATGAGCATCTTCCGCAGGTTTGAACCTGGCCTCGAACTTAGTTTTGAGAGTAGCCCAGTTTGTTATGGTTTGGGCTTGGAGGTGATAGAACCAGTCTGCAGCAGCGCCTTGTAGTGTTTCTACAAAGAGTCGTACAGCCACGTCCTCGTGCTCGACACCTATTACACTGCAGGCTATACAGAAAGCCGCAATGTGCTCATCAGGATGAACTTTTCCGTCACCATAGAATTTGGGGAAATTCTTTCTTGAACTACGAGGTAGTTCATGTAATGGTGGGGTCAAGTTTAGAGGACCAAAGGTATTACCCCAAGGGCCTTGGGCTGCCATGATACGCCGGTTGAAAGGTGGTATAGTAAACCTTGGTGGTGTATGAACAGCCAAAACTCTATTAGTACTGGCAGTAGAAACTTCACCTGGTATTGGAGACCTGGTGTTTGTAGGGGGAAAACTCCTGGTGCGCTGAAGACGAGGTCGTGGAGTTAAGAATCCAAAATTATTCTGCCGCATTAATTCAAATGCAGGATCAATAATACCCTGAGCCCTCTTACTTCTGGTGTACCGGGAATCTGCCAGACTGTATTATACTAACCACAATATTTGCAAGAAAAATGGAAAAGAACTGAAAAATGCTTCAACTCGAAGCATGAGGCTTCAAGTTGCACGTTCCTTCCCCAGCAGAGTCGCCAAAAAACTGTTGGGTGAATATTTTGTCGTTAACTCGCTAACGGCAAAATGGGTATATCAGCCACAGCTATGATGAGACAAAGTCTCTCCTCTCAGCAAGGGGAGGTTCCCTCTAATTACTTAACTTTTGTAAATCAAACACTTATCAAATTTATGTACACTAAAAACTATGTTTGGGGTGGTTCCATCTCATCTCATTCTCTTTTTTCAGAATAGATGTTTATATTTCAAACTCTCGATATAAAACTTATAAATTATCACAATATCACAGAAACACAAAGTTTTCTGTTACCTCACTCACTACTTGTAACCAGAACTTTTTTTGAAGCAAAATGCAGCCCAAAGTCTTCACTCTTCTTCAATATGATAAAAACAATTCAAATATAACAACTTGCAGCACAAAGTCCCCAAACTGTTGTATTTTCACAAACATGAACATATAACCCACAACCGATTTGATAACACAAAGTTTATCAGAATCAAATCTAGAGCGCTCTTCAATCACTTGAAACAAACTCCACCTTTCAATTATTATCAATTAAGATTATGATAGCAAGACATAAGAACAAAACTATCACAACGCAAATAATCCCAAGACAAAGATTGGAATTGAACTTGCTTTCTTGTATTGATGAATATTTGAATATTGATTTTCACAATAAGCACAAAGTCTTGATTTGCTTTTCAATTCGCCAGAGTTTTCTTGCAATAGATAAAAGATAATATTTACAAAAGAGGTCCCCTTTATTTATAGGGAAAGACCTTGAGAAAATCTAGGAAATCTACAACTACTTTGACTTATTCAAAAATAGGAGTCCTTATTGACTTGGGACTTCCTATTTTTTACATGTAATTGCATATCAAAAATGTACATGTAAAAATGTCCAAAACTGTTTTGAAAGTACATATGGAAATCAAAAAATAAACTAAGGGAAAAACCAGCTGCTTCAACTTGTGTCACCACCCTTTCTCACGTGGTCATCATACATAGTGAAGGTCGCCTGCATTTCAATGCTATCTGGTTTGAATGTGTTTTTGAAGATCATCCTGGCCCTCACTATGGCATCCCTTACTGTAGTGATTGACTTGGCATGATTGGTTAACCTGGTTTTCAAATTGTCCAAGGTTAACTGGTTGTCTAATATGCTGTCCACAGAAGTTATTGAAAATACCTTGTCTTCAAATTCCTGCTGAAACATGTCCTCAAATTCCTTAACCATTTCTTCTGCAGAAAGAAACTGGTTATCCTGTGATACCAATTTACAGGGCAACTCCTCCAGCTTATGCAAAATGTTAACATCATTTTCTTCACTGGTTTCCTTGGCAGCTTCGAGATCCTTGATCAAATTTCTTAGCACATTGCTCCTGTACATTAGAGCTTCTTTTGTCTCTATATATGAATCCCTGTTGGAAATGGCGCCAATGGATATTAAAGTGCTCATTTTCAGCTTCCTCATTTCAACCCACTTATCATGAGTATCCTCTGTGTGCTCAATATCATGAGAGATGGCATCAATGAGATCGTTGAGTTCTGCTCTTACTTTCCTCATCTTATCCGTTTTCTCAAATACCTCCTTGAGCAAAGAGATTCCCTGAGCTCGCATCCTGTCTAAGTACTCTTCAAGTACTTTTCCTCTGAGGTGAGTCTTTTCCGCTTTCAGGATGACGGGGTCTTCTACAGACACGGCCTCTGGAGTAACTGCTTCTGAATTCAACGTGATCTTTCTTACCACTGCAGTCAGCTGTTCTGCTTTTGCCTTGTAGTAGTCTTTCATTTCTTTTTCCCTGTCGAATTTCTGGATCAGGATGTCCATGGCTGACTGCATATCATTTTTAGCGCTTTCATGGGTGATTTTGCCCAATTCAACCCTAGAAATAGAATAGTCATTCATGTCAAAATTTTCGACAGTTGCATCCTGTGGGGGTTTTGCTATCTCCAAAACCTTCTGCCCCTTTTCTTCAAGTACCCTTGAAAGGATCTTTGGTTTCTTCGGAGCCTTAGGTTTTGCAGGTGTCAGCTTAGTGAAATCAAAATCATCTGGAGAGATGACTTGCTTTTTCCTCTTTGGCGTGTAAGCTGACAACCAAGGTGGCAGCAGAGAAGTATTCACATTGGAGTCCATTCCTGCCATTGGTGTTACTGGGACTGTACTTGTGCTGGTGGTAGAAACAATAGGCGGGGTGTTGGTAAAAACCGCACCTGTTACATTGGCACTTGAAACTTGCTCAGTATTCATCACAAAATGATCAAACATAGAAGTATCTCCTATATCAAATGACGAAGAAGACAAACTAGGAATGTAATCAGAAGAATGGAGAACATTTTCAAAAGTGCCCTGGGGATTATCAAAGATTATCTTAGGAGGAGAGGGGGATTCAGAGGAAGGAATGATAATGGGGGAAGCAGGCACAGGGGGTGCAACAGGTGTATTGTCTTGTGGAGACAAAGCCTCTTTATCTTGTTCCTCTGACCCCTTGTCTCCGACATCCATCTCTTCTGTAGCTGGCTCTTCAGTTGTTGGATCCTCTGCCGCTGGCTCCTCAATTTCCATATCTTTCGCTTCAGGTTCCTTCTCAACAACCTTTGCTTTCTTTGTCACAAATCTGATTTTAGGTTTATGTGTTTTAGAGGATGATGGAGCATCACTCTTATTCTTCGTTCTATTTTCAACCTTCTTACCAGTTTTCTCTTGAACTTCAGTTTCTGAACCAGTGAGGAATTCCTTCAGCGTAATTCCTTTATCTTCCAGCCACTTATTGGTGTTGGCCAATATGGGTTCAAATCTCTTCCTTAGGGAAGTCAGCTCCTTTTGGGACCATTGGATTGGCGGTAGAGGAGTACCAGCTATCTGTTCTGCTTCATACTTGACATCAACCAATTCGCCATCATCCACAAGGTCCTCTGGAATATCAGCAAGTCCTAGGTATTCAATTTGCTCTAGAGACAGCCTGCTATAGTCCAGTTTCCTGATGTCTTCCTCTGTTCTCAAATCTATCCAGACATCTTCCACCATGGGTTCATGGAACTGTGTTTTCCTCTTGATTTTATCCTTTACACCCCGGTAATCAAACTTTGGTCTCCTCTTGAATTGCTTCATGGTGACCAACTGCATCTCCGTTTCCATAGCTCTTGCCTTTGCGGCAGTCAATACTGAGTATCTGCCGATTTCTACAGGAAATCTGAAGCCAGGCTTCTTGAGTTCCATCTGTTTGTTATGCACGACAATCATTTGCCTGCACAACTCCATCAAGACCAATCTATCTGAAGGAAACCTTGGAAGCATATAAGGGTAACCTTGGAAAAAGCCAACCCTCAAGTAGGAGAAAGATGGAAATTGCAAAAACATACAACCAAAACCATTAACCACTGTCCATGCCTCATCTGAGATTCTTCTCTGCTCCAGTTGGGGATTGAAAAGACACAAGAATACAGCAAAGAATGCATCATTCACTCTCCTGAAATGGTGAATTGAGCCTTTCAATGTTAGCTGAGAATAGTACTGGTATACTGGGACTACTCTTCTATCCCCTTTTGACGACAATCCTGGAAAAATCCTCATGGAGGCTGCAATGTATACCAGATAGGAAGTCATGAAGAACTTGGAGGTAGTGGATACCTTCGTCAACTGATCATGCAAAGCGTTACTGATTTGCTCTCCCTAGAAAATAACCTGCTTGCCTTGGAGTATGACCTTAATGAAGGGATACATCCATTCCTGAAATTGTGAAGAGGAAGACAAACCTCTTATCCTGCTGAGGAGGGTAATCAAGTCACCAACTTCTTCCACGAAATCACTTCGAGGGAAGCTGCGTGGCCATCTAGACAAACTTGACCTCGCAATCTTCAACCATTTGTTGTTGATTACTTTCTTCGCCTTCTCTGGATTCTTATCATATTCCTTTTGAGCTTCGGTGAAATCAAGCTTCAACACCTCTGTTGCAGGAGGACACATGAACACCTTGTCAATGAACTCAGGGTCCAACCTGATTATTACATTACCACTGGCGTCCACCACAGCTCTGATATCTTTGTTGTAGAAATGGGCGCGCTGAAGAACAAATTCTGTATTGTGAGCCGCCACTGGGAAGGAGGATACCAGATGAATATTACTTTCCACTATTTTCCTCATCATAGCACTGGGGTTGCTCGACTTGGTTCTCTCTACAAACTCAGCCATATCAACATGGCCAATCTCTGTATCTCTAATATCTTCAACATTAGAGTGGACTGAGGTGATTGGGAAAACACCTTGATATTTGTACTTCATAGCTTTTGCCTTCTTCGGAGACAAATCAGTCATTTGGACGATCTTTCACTGAGAAGAAATTTGACGTCGAAAGGAGTTCCGCAGAAGAAACTGCAACAAAAATCATGATCATGCAATCAGGGAAAATATGGGCAATCTGGGAAAATTGCATGTTGACGATCACGACTATGGGAGTGCGCTTGAAAAAGGGCTATAGTGCGAGCTGGCCAAGAATCAGAGGAGAAGCGGGCTCGGGAAAATGAAATTGGAAATTTTCCAGTGTTAGGAAAATTTGAGATATTTTTTGCACGGGCGGCGAAATTCGCCGCCCTTGCATGTGAGGGGTTTGATATTGTGCATCGGCGGCGAATTTTGCCGCCTTTGCAGTTTGAGAGAACCGTGAGATGGTTGGAGCGGCAAAATTTGCCGTCGATGCAGGAAATAGGAAAGCGGAGGTTTGTTTGGTAAGAGCGGCAATTTTCGCCGACGCTGCACAAAGGTTTATCGTTTTTGATGTTTTGTCGGTAAATTTTGCCGACATCACGCGAGGGGAGCAAATACATGTCTAAGCGGCAAATTTAGCCAACAATGCATTTCATATGCGTGATGAGGTTATAGCGGTGAATTTTAACGCTGTTGCATTTGATCACATTTGCTAGTTAAGTGCGGGGGTCGGGATGTTCGCCGCTTCAACACTTGGCAAAAGTCAACATGTCCAGGTAAGCTCGGCAAAATCCACCGATGCTACATGAGGGGAATGTAACGAGGGTTTGGGAAATCAAAGGCAAGAGAATCCCTAGGGTTTTCAGGGTAAAACCTAGGGCATTCTGAAAACGAAACATAGCAATGACAAAACGAAACAAACAAACGAACGAAATGGAAATAAATAAATAAAAACCTAAACGACATACACCTTAATCCGTGAAGGAAGGAAATGGGAAACGGGAGGAAAACTTACCTGTCCAGAACGGAAAACCTATGTTCAAGCTTCAACAAAATCCGTCGCCAATCGGGATGGTGCGATCAAGCGAGCGTTGAGAGCGTTGGTAAATCAAACAAAGACTTTAGTTATAAGGAAAGACAAGCGACAATGGGAGTTATAACGCTTTTTAAAAGGTTAAAATCAGAGTTTAAACGCCTGGCACGAGTGGCCATTAATGGCACCCGACACCAAAATCCCGAAGATCTCGTTCGGGCGGTGATTTCGGCCGCTACGACATCGCCGTTGACCAATATGCGAAGTCGGCAAAAAAGGCCGTCATTGCATGTGATGCAGTTTCGACGGACATATGCGATAGCGGTGATTTTAACCGCTTCTGCACTTTGGACTCAAAACGATGTAATAGCGGCAAATTTTGCCGACATTACATCAAAACAAACAATAAACAAGCTTAAGTAATATGTAAGAGCGGCAAATTTTGCCGCTCTTGCATATCAAGAGTCAAAAATTTACGAACTTAAAAACGACTAAAATTAACATCCTAACCAATTTACGACTTGAACTTTCCTCGCAAATATTGAGAAATTAATTCAAGGAAACGTCGTAAACGAGTTTTAAAATGTCAAATGACCTCACACGAGAACAAGAACATCTTTTCTCGATTCGCGATCTTAGAGTGTAGTTTCACGAAACGGACAAGTTTCGTGGGGTTGTCTACAAAAACGAGCGTAGCTGATTTTGAGAACAACATTGTTATTGCTTTCATGTTTATGTCCATAGAGCAAGAGATTGTACAATAAATTATAGAATGTATGAGTAATGAGAGACATGATATTGACAAGGATGTAAAAAGGAGTGCTTATAACATTTCTAGAAGAAATTATTCTCTCTTTGGTCTAGACAACATCATTAAATGCTATAGGTGACACAAAGCTCAATGGTGTAAGAAAAGTTTGATGAAGCTTTCTAGGGATTACATGTTCAAACAAAAGCAAAAGAATACCTTGAGTAAGGAGAAGAAAAAGTCTATCCTGGTCTGGAAAAGAAAACAAAATCTAGGAGATGATAATCCTAAATGAGTGCATGATGAACAAAAGATATCATTAACTGCATGAGGAATAGACACAAATAAGGGGAGTTGAATGTTGTTTATCACTCAACCCCATAGATGAGTTTAAGAGAAATATGTACTCTAATGATAGTGGTTCTCATATCTCATGCTTTCATCAATCACAAAGACAGTAGATAGTTTGTTCATATTTGCAATAAGTTGTAAGGAGCAATGATGGACAATTAGTTGTAGTGGTGTAGAGATTCCTTCATTGCAAACGTATAGTCAAACCACATGGTCTTGATGACACATTTTCATTCAAATATGCTCATATTGTTTGAAGAAAGCTCATGGTTTGCATCATGCAGTAGTTCAAGATGGTACTACATGTCAAAAGTTAAAAAGTTTGTAGTTGCTCTTTGATGTTGTTGAGAAGTTTGGCATATCAAATAGTGCAGATCTGTTGTTTGTCCATGAAGCCAATATACTCTTAGGATACTTTGTATAAAGACACTTGGTTCTTCATTGAGATTCTGATGTAATGCAAGGGATTGTTGTAGTGTTTCAAGGCAGTGAGAAATGTGTAAGTAAAGTGCTTTGGTTGACACAGTAGAATTAAAAGGAGTGATAGAATATTATCTTGATAATGTTGACAGTGGAAATGACAGTGATACAGTTTTGGAGCAGTATACTGAGTTTTTAGAATGTGATCTCTGCCAAGTCAAGGATAGTGAACTTAGTAAAACAATGATTTGTCATTCATAAAATGACAGTGGTAACTTGATGATAAACATGGTATTTGGTATTGTTTTCATTTCAATACTCATCTAGATAGTGATACTAATGCTTATAGAAAATGATAACTGTTTGTGACGTTTATCAATTGTTTGAAAGTTCATATCAGATATTTTGAATAGTAAGGGAATGATATCAAGATGTCTTAAATCAGAGGACAGTAAGTGTAGTGATGTAGCTTTGACACTTGAAGAAAGTTAGAAGGTAATGTTCTATGTTGTTTTTGTGGTTCTGCTCTCATAGGGATGTTGATCAGTGATATCAAAGGATTATAAGATGATCATTGTTCAATAATGTTGATGATGAAAGAAGGAGATGAAGTTAGTATTGAAGTTCATTTGGAGTTTCAATGTCCAAGCCCTCATAATGGCAGATGTGCTCTTAGGAGTTATGACTTATGCTGTCCATTTATCCATTGCCTTGTAGTTGTCAATGCTTCATTTGTTCATCTTCATGGTCTGATGTTGAAGGTTGAGTTAGAGTATGTTGTGGTTGCCTTGGAGTTGTCAATGTTGTCATAGGTATTGTGTTGTGATCTTAGGAAGTCTTGGAAGTCCTCATGTCATAAGCCTTAGCACATGATCAAAAGATGCTTGATATGCCTTCTTTTGTTTTGATCTTCATGTCATCAGAATACATCTGACATGATGTACATGGTTCATGTTCATGGTATGGTGGATGTGGTTGGTCTTGTTTGCAGAAGTAATGCAGGTTGTTTTCATGTTACATTAGCTTCATGTAGTTGTTGAGATCAGGATGTATGATGTATGGCCATCATGTTTGTCATAAGACTTCCTTATGATTGAAGTTGAAGAAGTGCAGGTTGTGTATGTCTTAATGATCAGGATTATCTCAATTTACATACATTTTAAATGTGCTTTGCATCATATCAGTTGGACCTCCAAGTTAGTATCTTGACAGTGTTGTGTATTGAAGTGACAATCATTATTATGAAATGGTATTATGCAGTGATATTGTACACTAAATATGAGATTTGTGGCTAATAAGACAATCATATCATGCCTAACTGTATTTTTAGAATTGCATGTAAAGGTACAGTATTTGTATATAAAAGCAGGTGTCTCATACAAAGTTTGCATGGCTTCTTCAATGTTGTTTCTAGAGTTCAAAAACTGTAGGACATCAGTGATCAAGAAAATGAAGTTGGCAGTTGTAAGTGATAGCAGTATATGATGCTTGACAATTTCACAATTATGTGAACTTGCTTGAACACACAAAATTTGTGCAGGGACAGTCATAAGTTGACTTTTGCATGACAGAATACCAGTGTGAACATGCATTTGATTGTTGATGACATTTGCTCTTGAGTGCACATGATAGTAAACTTGAGCTTGCTTGGAGACAATGAAATTTACATGGTACAGTAGACACAGTGAGCCCTTTGATGATGCATGGTATTGATCATTTCATAATGCTTTCTTTGACTGATGTCAGTGCAGATTTGGTAATAGTGAAGATAAAATCTCCTTGTAGATAGTATGACAATGATTAGTGCTTGGCTGAGTTCTACAGTGATAAATAGTGATAAGTTCTCTCATTTATTCATAGCACATTGATATTGATGATAACAATGCTCGAAGAATATTGACAGTTGGTTTTAAAATGCTTTGGCTAGTATAACTCTACATATTGGCATTCATTTATGACAGTGGCTTTAATCTTCATATTAGACAGTGTGATCTTTATTTTCTTTTTGTGATTCTATGTTGCAACAAGTAGAGTTCATGTTGTGATGCAAGGAGATCAAATTTGAAGCAGTGACCATTAATTGGTCTTCATTATCATGGTATTCTTACATGGTGACAATCACTATGTGACAGTGGGTATTAAGCTAGACATCTATATGTAACAAAATCAAACAATGGATAATAGTCCATAACAATAGAGGCAGCTGACAATCTCTTTCAAGTATTATGACAGTATAAGGGAGGGCTATAAGGATTTCAAACAGACTAACAAGAGACCACCTAGAAGGAGCTAGATGATAGTAACCTCAAAAAGGGACAGTCACATGAAGCATTGGTGTTATAGTATATTTGCAGTCATATGAATAGTGAAACTATCCACTGATTAGGAGATAACATTTCTCTTAGCCAAGGAGGATTAGTCATTAACAAGTGATATCAGATAGAGGGAGTTATGACAGGAGTTGATCATCATGCCAGAGTTGAGGGTGATCATCTTGTCAAGAATACAGTAGTTAGGAGGAAATAGTTGCATACTAGTCAAGGGGAGTTTGTTTGTATGGACAAGACTATGTATTTTATATCTTTCAATCTTAGTTTGGAGGTACCCTTTGTCATTGTTGTCAAAGGGGGAGAAATTTCTTGTCACAGGAAGTTGAGTTGACATCAATGCTAAAGGGGGAGTTTGTTGCATTGGCATTATTTGTCATTGATGTCAAAGGTTAGGTTGAGGAGTTGTCATTGTTGGTAGTGTTGCAAGTATGGGCCTAATTGGTGTTGTCATTGATGTCAACATACTCATGTTGCATTAATGATAAGGATTGGATGAGCTGTGTGCTGAGGATATTGAGAAAATTAGTCTCAATCAAGAACAATGAAGATCGGTGATGATAGTAAGGTAAAAGTCCAAGATAGGATGAGTATCAGAGGATACGGTTTAAAGGGTTTGTAGATATGTATCTTAAGGTGGTCCAGTAGAGATTTTAGAGGTCTGCATGAAGATCTAAAGAAGTTGTGTCCACTCAAGTAAAACTGGTTCCAACAGATGTTCAGTGGTGACAAAGTGTTATAGATAGGTCCGGTGAGATCCAAAAATGCATTATCCTATTCTACGGATTTGAGGGAGTGTTGAGGAAGTCTTTTTGAAGTATCAACTTGATTGGTTCATGGTTTGAAGGTCCACAAGCATCTATTCCTTTGTGACAGTAATGACAGACTGTGTTCTTGAGGTTCCGGATGAAGGGGAGAAGGATTTCGGTAAGTAGATGAAGTGTGGATGTTCTTGGTGATTCAGGTAAGCTTGTGGAGGTCTTTGGATTGTGCTTAGTTTGTGTTGGTGATCCGCATTGAAGTTGGAGCTCATAATTAAGAAATCTTCTAGATGATGGTGTTCTTTCTGAGATTGGTCGACCGGATGAGTTACACATTCTGCGGATGTTCTTGTTGATGTTTGCCGACTTAGATGATCATTCCTAAGTTGATGTCTTGTATAAATAAGGGATTGCGAAGTCATTTCAATGTTGTCCTTGTTGAGATGAGTGTGTGGTAGCAAGGAGGAGAGCAAAAGGAAGAGCAGAAGTATTGGGCTTAAATGGAACTGATTCAAGCATGGTGAAGATGCTATTCTCCAGTTCATGTATGTGATACTTATTTCTTTGTAGACAGTGTGTCTCTTGTAGGCAGTGAGCCTCTTGTGAGTAGTGTGCTTGGGCAGTGAGCCCTAATTGGCATGTGCCATTTTGTTCTTTCTATTCTTCTAACAGAGAATACGATCTTGGGTTAATCACCCCGTGGTTTTTCCCTTAATCGGGTTTTCCACGTCAAAATCTTGGTGTCTCATGTGTTGATGTGTTTCTACTCTTAATTTGTTGCATTGTGTTTCCTTGATTGATTTATTATTATACTACTAAATTGCAAAGTGGAGTTAAGTGTTTAATTGGAAGAAAGTTGTGTACAACTAATTCACCTCCCCCCTCTTAGTTGTGTGCCCCAAGTCTAACAGGTAGAATGTTCATGGTGTTGATTTGATGATAGGATGCTTGATGGAATTTCTCATATGTTCAAATGGAGGTTCTTGTGCATATCATGATCATGCTTCAAAGGAACAGGCTTATTAAAGTGCTATTCCTTATCATGCTTCATAGTGCTATTCATGATGTGATGAAAAGACTTGCAGAGAATGGGAGCTCATGTTTGTAATCTAAGATAATGCACAAAGAGTTTGATGCAGTCAGAAGGAATTGATGTGATCATGCGAGTGGATCTCTATTTTTGGTTTATTTCTATCTGAGTTGATAACAAAATCAGGAGTTGGGTTGAGTAGGAATTCATTCCATTCCCAATCAAGAGTTCAAGTTATCACTATCACTTAGAATGATGATACTGAGGAGTTTATGCTATGCTACTATGCTTCATGATGTTTTCATAATTGGGTTTGTCATGCTTCAACAAGAATTTGTCATGTCATAACAACAAGAGTTTGTTTTGATATCTTCAGGAGGCTTATATCTTGATGATCTTTCAGGAATACACAGTTCTCTTGATTCTCAAGAACTTACAGTATTAGGTGGTTGATCATTGAGTGCATTCATTTTAAAATGATGGTACTTTATGATGATGTTGGGATAAACATATCATCAAGCTTCATGGCTCAAAAGTTATATTGATTAAGTTTGATGATGCTTCAGGTGTATGCTCATCCATGTCATGGTGTGTCACATAGTTAAAAGTGATTGGATGTTCACAAGATGTGGTCTTTCAAAATAAATCTCTAAAAACCTAAACTAAACCCTAAAATAAAGTGCTTGAGACATACTATGTAAAACCCTTATCTAACCATCATGCACTTTATTATATTTTAAAGGCGACTTATGATCACCGGTTACATGTTCACTTAAGTGAACACTTGAGGGTTCCAACTCATTAGTTTGACCGGCCCCTACCTCCTAGGTAACCAGTGCTCCCCGATAGCAAAAAGTAACTTTGGACGGTAAAAGCATATCATTGGATGACATTTAAACAGATTTGGGCACTAAAAAGGCATCCAAAGGTCAGAATTTAAAAGGCATTTGAATTCCAACGGTTTAGCTTCTGGGATATAATTTGACGGGCAGTTGAGAAATGTGTGCAATGAATGTTCATGTTTAGCTTCTAAACAGACTGAGAAGGCCAGAAAAATTCATAAAAATGCTCTGAATAATGTTAAGATGTTGGTTGGTGATCTAGGGGTTTAGAAGAAAGATCTACATATTCATAAAAGATATGCTGATAATTGTATGAAGATGTGTATTCTTGGGAGACAATGAATTTGAAGGGCGACTTAATGAGCAGAATGCATTAGGATGTGTATTGGAATTATAAGAACACAATTAGCATACAGAGGGCCAGAGAATTAAATCCAGAGGTCTGTATGGTGAATTAAACTGCAGTGTGCCAGGAAATTTTATACAAAGATCAGTATGATGTTTTTGAAGACTGTGGTTGTTGGTTTGAGTTAGTGAGATGGTTATCTATCTGCCTTCATGAAGAATTCATCAATTTTGTGCAGAATAGTGAATGTAGAATGATAATTGCATAATGGTATTTATAACAAGGTTGAATGATATTTAAAGTATGGAGTTTGCAGAATGATATTTGTAGTACCTAATGGGTTTGTTGAATGATATTTGCAGTATATGGTGCTTCAAGGATTGCAGCTTGATAGATATGAAATTGAAGAAAAAATTTTAAAGTGAAAAAAAAAGGAGATATAAGGTTTGGCTATATAGAGAAACAAAGTTTTCCTCTGTATATTTTCATATTAATGTATTAGGAGTTGGTGCTCCTTGAAGTTGGTGCTTCTAAATGTATTAGGGGTTGGTGCTTATAAATGTTTTAGGGGTTGGTGCTCCTTGAAGTAGGTACTTCTAAACAAAGTAGCCAGTGAGGCAATTTTCCTGAGTGGTTTTTCATCCCTATGAGGGTTTTTCACTCTTCAAAATCTATGTTATGTCTCTTCTTGATGGTTGATTATGTTGTACTTGTTTGATCATTCTTGTTCAAGTTTTATATCCTAAATTGCACATCTTTGTGACTATATTTTCAATAAGGTTCTTTGTATAAATCTGGTGAGTTAAGTTTTGAAATAATAAGGTTTTTTGACCACTGATTCACCCCACCCTCAGTGGTCCTGTACTCCAACATGCTCTTCATAAGTCCTAAAAACAAGGATAGCATCCAAATAAACTATTACACAAGGATCTATAAGTGGTCTAAGTAGCTAATTTATCAGCCTCATGAAGGTAGCTTGAGTGTTGCATAGCCCAAATGGTTAAGGCACTTATGAAGCCCTTGCTTTGTCTTCAATGTTGTTTTCCAAATGTCTTCTTTTATCCTTACTCTGTGATACCCAGATTTTAGATCAAGCTTGGTAAAATAACACTTGCTGGTACAACCCTATGTTTGAAGGAGGGCAATTGGATAACAAATGGATTTCATGCTCAATTGCTCTATGTGGGGCTAGCCCTTTAGGATCAAGAAACAACTTGCAGAACTGCTGAACTAGCAGATTTATTTCTTGCTATTCTTTATGTGTATGTGGCCCATGCATAGATTTAATCTCAGTTCTTCCTTATCTTGCAAAAATAATAGAGCAAACTTACCACTAGTATTGATTAGCCTTTTTTCCTTGTGAAGTGCTTACCGTGGAGGTTTTTGACCTACCCACATAGGCGTTCAATCAGAAGTCTTTTCCATTCAAATGAAGCCTATATTGGTTCTTCCTTCTGAAGTAATGACATCTCTAATATAGAGATAAGGACTCCAAATGATGACACCACAAACATCCAACAGTATCATGTCTACTATCACCTCATCTTTAAACTCTAGATTAAGCCCAAATAGCAACTTACACTATTTTGTCACTGATATCTCCACTCCTTGCTTCAACCACCCAAAGGAATATAGATGTGGATGCTCTTGGCCTTCAAAACAAGCTCGCCAACCAGTTTTTGAGAATTTAGATTTGCTTGTGAACATGTACGAAACAAAGCATCTACCTTCTTGCCTTTTACTTGGATTTTGGTGTGGAAAAATTTATTGAGTTCCTCTGCACCAAGAGAACCATCACCCAATATGCATTCACCCTTATAAACCATGGACAAGACTATCTCTCGTTAACCTTTGCTCACATATGTGACATTCTTGTCATCCTCCTTTTTCCATGAAGGTACTGACTCTGGATGCAACTTCCAATAGCTCTCCTTAGAATGTCCATCCTTCTTGCAATGAATACAATTAAACTTCCTTTTGTCTTTGCCCTGGGTATTGACTGTAGTTGTAGCATTTTTCTTGCCTTTACTCTTGGTCTTACCCTTGTTCTTTTCACTAGCATCCTGTTGCTCTTTAACCTGTCTTTTTTGCTTGTAGAAAGAGGTTCTTTTCTTGTCTACCTCCAAGTAGTGTGCTTGTGCACACACTTCATCAATATTTTGGGGTTTAACCATTCAAACAAGTCTTTTTATGTGTCCAAACAGCCCACCTACGTATTTCATCAGCATCTCACAGTCCATGACATCCTTTTCCAATTGGATGGCTCTCTTATGATATCTTGACATGCAAGTGATTGTCCAAAGTTCTCACAAATACATCACAAAACCATCATTGCCCTAGCTCAGTCTCCTTGATCTTTGGATAATCAAATTCCAATACTGAAGGAGGTTGTAAGATCTAAAAATGTTATAAGATCTATGTTCCATGATGTTTTGGGGACATGTACGATAGGGGACAGCGGGATGTGTTTTTCAGACAATAGCATGGGGGATTTTTATGGGGATCATTATATTACATCTATAGGTTAGCATTGTATAGTAAATGTGAAATCTATCTTGATGAAACTTAAAGAATTATATAATTTATATTATCTTTCTACAATTATGGTATTATTTTTTTGTGTTAACATGGTATCAGAGCCAATATAATCTTGTGCTTGTGAAGTTTTTAGTGGCATTGAGGGGAAGAATGTTACTATGTACATAAAAATAAAACATAACTGACATATTAAAAAAAAGATTTTTAAGATATATACAAAAACCTTTATATAATCCTTTAAGATTAATAAAATAATTCTTAAGTAATGAAAATAACTATAGAATTCTTAAGTAAACAAATCAACTCTTTAAATAAATAAAAATAACTCAAATGATATCTTTAGGATATTATATATAAAAACCTATAAAGAGAGAGAAATGTACTTTAAAGTAAAATAAAATTATATAAACCTTTATATATAATACCTTACATTAATATATATTATATATATATAAACCTTTATATTATATATATAATCCCTAAGTTTTTAGCTTTTAGTCCCGGTTTGGCAAAAAAAATTGAGGTTGGATTCGTTTGGGTTTGGTTGGGTTCATCAAAATCATGTAATATACACACATATATATTATATTTATATAATAATATTTATATTATTAATATTTTATAACATTATAATTATATATATCATATTGTAAAATATTAATAATATAAATATTATGTTATAAATTATAATACATAAATACTATCTTAGATATCTTAAATACATCTATCTAAAATACGCCGAGAGACATTAGTCTCGAGGAGCTCATAGTTTAATTGTTTGAGAATAGATAATATATTTCGGCGTATTTTAGATACATGTATTTAAGATATCTAAGCTAGTAGCATTTGCAATGCAGTATGTAAAATATTACTTTAAAAATATATTTTTCTCCTTTGCAAATATTGAATGAGACATTTCACATTAAACCAAAAATATAATATTCATGCTATATAATTAGAGTTTAACCAAAAATATAATATTCATGCTATATAATTAGAGTTTAATAGAAGAATGATATCTAATAATGTATACACTACATAAACTTATTGTGCTTCCAAGAATTTAACACGTGAAATAGCAACAAATGTTAATCATGTTCTTTCTTTCGGTCCTATATCAATTGTTGCCTTGAAAAGAGTCAATCCTTGTGATTTGTAGATTGTTAGTGCCCAAACTAATCATAATGGCAATTGACGTGTGCATCCCTTATGTATTG
The DNA here is from genome assembly GCA_027924645.1 of Cunninghamia lanceolata. NCBI lineage: Eukaryota > Viridiplantae > Streptophyta > Pinopsida > Cupressales > Cupressaceae > Cunninghamia > Cunninghamia lanceolata. The sequence goes on along the minus strand of BSBN01001465.1, from coordinate 421,025 downwards.
GTGCAATTGGAATTATAATTGGAGATGCATCTTCAAATGGCATTCCTGATTAGTTATCAAATTCAATCATGACATATGTTGGTGGATTTGGTGGGGCATTTCCAGGTTTGTATATGATATTTCGAATGTATCCTAAAGCTCTATTTACAAGATCTGCTTCTATCCATAGATTAGATGTTAACATGAATCTTGCATCCTTCGCAATTAATAATTCAACATCTAATTCATCATTTTGATCTCATGCTAGATTAGTACTACCTTTTTTAGTTCCAATGCTATGGGCAATCGGTCTTCTTAATGAATATATTTTTTTCCTGTTATGGTTATGTACATTATCATTTGTTGCAAATAGATGTATATTATTATCAAACTCTTCCCAAACTGTTTGATGTAATGAAACATTTGTCCTTGTCATCAATAACTTTCAGTCATCAATTGTTGGATGTGCATCTCTAATATTTGTAAGTAGTTGGTGAAACTTTTGATCCTTACCTTCACTTTCTTATCTCAATACCTTATCCAAAGTAACAACTATTTTAAATTCTTTTCCATAATAATTTTTCATGTACATTACTATCATAAGGTGGTTTGTCAGTAACAGGAGGTAGTTGTCCCAAATCTCCTACCAAAATGATTGACCTTCCTCCAAAATTCAAGTTTGATTTTTTCTGGAAAAGCTTGGCATAGTCTTGAATCAATATTTTTAAGAAAATTTTGTTCAATAGAACTCATTTCATCAATCAATATGTATTTTATATGTTGTAGGTCACTTAATTCAACTTGACATTTTGCCCAATAAGATCTTATACCCCGTAGTGTAGTACCAAAATGCATCGTAACTCATTGATTGTGATTAGCATGTCTTGAAAGCTCATTTTGACAAACACGGCAAATGAGTTTTGTGCACGATATGTCATAATTATATTCATCATATAATATCTATTGACTGTAAAATTATAATTTGTTCCACATTGATCCTTCCTTCGAACAATAATAATTGGCAAATCTTTTATTCAATGTCGTAAAATTTTAGCTATTTCCCTTACTTGTGGAAAAATTATGGTATGTCTTTTATATTTATATTGACATCCAGTTACATGTGTGACTTGAAGAATTGGGTTGATGTTATCAATATTTCCTCAATTTGCATTAAGTTTCTAAGTTCTAATGGTTGTGGTCCATGATCCATGTTGTTTGTTGCTGAAAATGGATGTTCATGTTTCTCTTGTCGACATCTATTACAAATAGGGCCTTCAGGTACCTGTATAACTTTCATTCCTATATAACTTTCTTCACAAATGTAGCACATACTTGGCGTAGCAAGTTTATCTAGTCCTTGTCAGAATATCATTTGTAAAGTCCTCAAATCAAAGTCAACATTTCTATTATTATTAACTCTTTCTTGATCCCTTCCATTTTTGTGTTCTTTGAAATTGTCTTCGTCTTCTTGTGAATTGTTATTTTGTACATGATTTTGATTATCAACATTCATTACATCTTGCAAAATATTATTTGGTATTTCTAGCGCACGGTCTATTGTAATAGAATTCATCCCTTCAGAACTAACCTCAACATTCCCATAAGATTGACAATGTCTTCTTCTCAATATATATTGTTCCTCATGAGATGTTTGTGCACGATGTGTTATTATATCATCAGCATGTTGTCTCATTTATACTTCAATCTCTTCCACTATCATATCTATCTTGCATTTAACACATCTTTCTCTATCATTTTGGTTACGATGATTTCTTGCTTCCTCTCTTTCTGCATCACTCATTTGTTCACATCATTGTCTCATATAATTTCGAGCATATTCTCTTCATTGTTCTCTTTGTTGCTCTTCATTTTGAAGGCTTCTTTCTTCTTCTCTTTGTGCATTAGCCATTTGTTCACACCATTGTCTCATATAATTTCAAGTATATTGTCTTTCTGTATTCTCTTCATTGTTCTTCATTTTCAAAATTTAATTTTGGGTGAGGCATCCTATAAAATATATTTATCACATTTCAAATTAAACTATCACCAACATTTGTAGTCAATTCTAAGATGTCTTTTGAAATTTAATATATTTATCATAAAAAATAATCAATCCAATATACATTAATAATACATTATATAATACAAATTATTACAAATAAATATATTACATATTGATTAATAATTTTTAATTTTAATAACTATTGAAAAAATATTATTATTATTAATTGTTCTTAATATACTATTATCATAAAATTTCTATAATTCTAGAATAATTAAATCATTATAAATTAAAAATATTTAATTTAATTTTAAAATTTAAAAGTTAATAGAAAAATAAAAGTAATGAAACAATTTTAAAACTTAAGAGAAAATAAATTGTGGGTAATTTTTTAAACCCTAAATTTTATGATTTATTTATTAGATGTGCTTAATTATTTTTAATTTGATTTAGATTGTATAGAAAATGAAACCCCTAAAAAAAACTAAGTTTTTACTATTTGTTATAAAATATAGTTATGAAGATAATTTATTCCCTACACTTTTGAAAATAATTAATTATTATGATCTAAAGAGATGTTAAAATGATTTATTTGGATTTTTTTCACTTTGATTCAAAATTTTCTTGTATTTATTATTTGTTGTTTTCAGCTCTCAATATATTACGCAAGCATGGAGTGGAGCGGAATGTGAGTGTGTTAACAAAGAAAAACATATTAAAATATATCAAATGTTGACATGTATTAAATTAATAACAATGAAAAGATATATGAAACAATAAATAGCTGACAAATATAAATTAAAAGACACATGAATCAGTGTCACCCAAAAATATTTATATAAATAGAGAGAGGAAGAAGAAAATAAAAAATAATTACGAATTCACAAAGATAATGGTGTATTTTACGAATTGTGAGAAGGTGCAACAATTATTTCAAGAAAATACAAATTGAGAGAAGGTGCAACAATTATTTTTTTAAAAATGTAAGTGATAATTAGACAAAACAATACAAATAAGTATGTGCATTTAATTTTTATTTTCTATCATTTGCAAATTTTCTAAATAAATATAATAATTTTTGATTTATCAATTAATATGTATTAATTTTGTAATATTTTTTTTTATGAAATTAGTATATAATAAAATTTCTCATATTTAAAATACTTATTTAATTTATATTTTATTTTTAATAGTTTTTTAAAGACATTCATTGCTTTATTAAGAGATTAAATAATATATTATAAATAAACCAGCATATATATCTTAAATACATCTATCTAAAAGATGTCGAGAGATATCAGTCTCGAGGTGCCTATATTTAAATTGTTTTTGAGAATAGATAGGCGCCTTGAGATTGATATCTCTCAGTGTCTTTTAGATAGATGTATTTAAGATATCTATGCTAGTTGTATCAATTCAAATATCTTTTAAATTTATATGTGTTTTTATTGTTTTATTGTTTTATTTGTGGGCACTTTTCTAATTACTCCTTATCTAATGTGTCGGCCATTTAATTGTTTTTGTTAATATAAAAATGTTAACAAAAACAATTAAATGACCAACACATTAAATAAGGAGTAATTAGAAAAGTGCCGACAAATAAAACAATAAAAACATATATAAATTTAAAAGACATTTGAATCGATATATCACTTTACAAATTATAAAGTAATAAATAAATTTACAGCCAAAAGCAGCAAATAATAAATACAAGAAAGGTTTGCAGATAATAAATACAAACTAGCATAGAACAAACTAGCATAGATATCTTAAATACATCTATCTAAAAGACACCGATAGAGATCAGTCTTGAGGCGCCTATCTATTCTCAAAAACAATTTAAATATATAGGTTCAAAAACAATTTAAATATATAGGTGCCTCGAGACTAATATCTCTTGGCATCTTTTAGATAGATGTATTTAAGATATCTATGCTAGTTTAATTATAATATGACAAATTAATTGATAAATTTAATTTATTTATAATATATAATTTATCATTTAAACCTCTTAATAAAGTGATGAGTGTATTTAAAAAACTACTCAAAAATAAAATATAAATTAAACAAGTATTATAAATATGAGAAATTTTATTATAGACTAATTTCATAAAAAAATATATCACAAAATTAATGTATATTAATTAATTGATAAATCTTATTTATTTATAATTACTTAATTAACAATTTAATCCTCTTTTTAAAAAACAATTCAAAAATAAAATATTCGAAAACCCTTTTCTAACAAATAATATTTTCATAATTTTTTTTTTGGGTAACAACTTTATTGAAATTTAGAAAAGAACATTACAAAACATCAAAGGGCCAAGGCCCCAGGAATCCATAAGAAACAGCCATACAACGTATGAAACAACATCATCCTTCACCAATACCATTCCCATCCTCGACAAGAATCCTCTCCAAGTCAAGTCGAAGCTCATGAGGAACCTGCTCCCACTCATCAATCTTCCAGCCATCTAAATGCTTAGAGGCCCACTTAGCCAAATAATCTGCTACCCTATTCCACTCCCTTGTTTATTATAGACTAATTTCATAAAAAAATATATCACAAAATTAATGTATATTAATTAATTGATAAATCTTATTTATTTATAATTACTTAATTAATAATTTAATCCTCTTTTTAAAAAACAATTCAAAAATAAAATATTCGAAAACCCTTTTCTAACAAATAATATTTTCATAATTTTTTTTTTTGGGTAACAACTTTATTGAAATTTAGAAAAGAACATTACAAAACATCAAAGGGCCAAGGCCCCAGGAATCCATAAGAAACAACCATACAAAGTATGAAACAACATCATCCTTCACCAATACCATTCCCATCCTCGACAAGAATCCTCTCCAAGTCAAGTCGAAGCTCATGAGGAACCTGCTCCCACTCATCAATCTTCCAGCCATCTAAATGCTTAGAGGCCCACTTAGCCAAATAATCTGCTACCCTATTCCACTCCCTTGGAATATGGACAAAAGACACCATCTCCATCAAAGAACTTATCTGCAGAATCTGCTGCACCATCATAGCCAACTGCCAACTAACATCAGATACCTTCTATTTCTTTAGCAAATTAATCAAAACCTGTGAATCAGACTCACAGATAACCTTGTGCCATCCCAAAGCATAAGCCCTCTCCAAAGCGTAGAGGATTGCCAAACCTTCCATAAGGTTGATAGTCTGCACTCCTTCATGAACAGAAAAGAAAAAAACCACCGATCCTGAAAAATCTCTGGCCCCACCAATCCCAGCAGCCCCAGGATTACCCCTTGAAGAACCATCAGTATTGAGCTTCAGAATGCTAGCCAGAGGGGTAGCCAACTCCCCACCCTTTGAACTTTCTTATTCACCCGCCTTCCTCTTCTGACACAAGTAGAAGCTGGAGACAACCCCTGAATACCCAATCTATCTACTAGCTTAGCATCCCCTTTCTCCAAAGGGAACACCACATCACACTTAGCTTCCACCGTCTCTCGAATCATACCCATAATTCTGTGCCAAACTTGTTGAATCAATAGCTTCTCACCTCAAAATATTCTTCGATTCAGTTCCAACCAAATCTGCCAGAGTATGAAGGAAGGCCCAACATACCACACATCTTGCAAGAAAGAGGCCATAGAGGGAGGTCTACCTAGACTACTCCAAAAATCCACCAGGGAGGAAACATGAACACAGGGGCTTTTCCAAACTTCCCACCAAAAATGACAAAGCTACAAAGTCAAGGGACAACGGAAAAATAAGTGAGAGAAGTCCTCTCCACATCCACACAAAACACACATAGAAGGACCCTAAAAACCCCGCTTCTGAATATTATCCCATGTCAAGCACCTATTCCAAGCCAAAGTCCAAATAAAGCAGTTACACTTCAGCCAAGAAAGCTTATTCCACACTTTCTTCCACTAGTGAACCTCCACCCCATCCAACCAGTGAGATAACAGCACCTGATATCCATAAGCAACAGTATAGACACCCTTAGGATTAGGAGACCAAGAAAGAACATCCCCTTCTTGGAGGGAGCTATAGCGTCTACGAGAAAGGATACTATGAAGCTCAGCACACTCCTCCTCCATACCAACAACATGCCACTCATCAAGATTCTTCCATCTCGCCACCACCAACTGCCCATGAGAAGAAAAGGACTTGAAGTCACTCACCCTTGACCAACCCGCCTCACAGAACCTCTGGCACAAAGTCACCAAATTAGGAAACTGAGAAATAATGGGAGGAAAACCATCCCAAGAATCAGACCAAAAATGAGCTTTTGTCCCTCTTTTACAAATCCAAAATAAGCCATCCTTGACTAGAGCAACCCCTTTCTTGAGCGTACTCCAAATCACTGAGCCTTTCCCTGCAAGGGGATAACGAGGAATATCAATTTGAGGGATCCCCGTGAAGTATTTCTGTGTTAATATCTTGGCCCAGATCCCATCCTGCTCCACACACCACTGCCAATACAATTTAGCAGCTAGCGCCATCCCTAACAACGATGACTGCCTTAACCCAAGGCCGCCAAATTGCTTCAGGCAACAAACAATGTCCCATCTGATAAGGCTCCATTTAGAGGACAATAAGCTACCAGCCCATAAAAACTATCTTGCTAAGGAATCTAATTCCCTAACAAAACCCAAAGGGGCCACCTGAATCATACATCTATAAATGGGGAGGGCCTGCACCATAGACTTGAGCAACTGAACACAACCCAAAAAGGACAACCAATGATGGGTCCAATGATTAACTTTCACACGAAATTTATCCAGAATATTCTGCCAAGAATCCCTGGGTAGTCTTCCAACAGAGATGGGAATACCAAGATAGGTCAAAGGGAGAACCCCAGTCTCAAATCTCAAGATATGAGCAATTCTCCTCTGAATGGAACCCGGAGTATTGAAGAAAAAGATGGAAGACTTATCTTCATTAATCAATTGGCCCGAAGCAACAAGATAAACATCCAACGCCTTGCGCAAATTCAAAGCTTCCCTAATTGTAGCCATACCCATCAAAGCAGTGTCATCAACAAACTGCAAGTGAGACTAAGGAGGTAAACCACCTCCCCACCGCCACCCCTTAATGAAACCTAACTCCACATTCCTTCTTAGCAAATGTCCCAGACCTTCAACAAGAAGAAGAAACAAGGAGAGAGGGGGTCACCCTGCCGCAAACCCCGAGAGGCACCAAAAAGCTCAGAGTGCTCACCATTTATTAACACAGAGAAGGAGACCAAAGTAACACAACTCATAACCCAATAAATCCACTCATCCCCAAAACCAAAAGCACCAAGAACCTTCCGAAGGAAGGACCATCTAACCCTGTCATAAGCCTTAGCCATATCAAGCTTGATGAACATTGCCTTATCTTTGGAACTGGCCATAGAGTGAATGGTTTCAGTTGCAATAACAACCCCATCTAGAATTTGTCGTCCTGCCACGAAACCACTTTGTTCCTCAGAGATCAGCACTTTAAGGCACTTTTTCAACCTATCAGTAATCAATTTAGAGATAATTTTATAAATCACATTACAAAGAGAGATAGGATGAAATTGACTTAACCTATCCACCTCATCACACTTTGGGATGAGAGTAAGGAAGGTAGAATTCAAAGCTCATAACATCTGTTTATTCTTACAAGACTCCTGAACAACCGCCAACAAGTCCAACTTGATAATCTCCCAGAATTCTTGAAAGAACTCAATCGAGAAACCATCAGGGCCAGGAGCTTTCCCCCTCTTCATTTGAAACACAATCCCCTCTAGCTCCTCAATCAAAATATCACTCATAAGATGCTCATTCATCTCCCTAGATACCAAAGAAGGGATACAAGAAAGGACCTAAGCTTCCTCATCAGAACCCCCCTGCGAGTCCTCCCTGAATAATGAAGCAAAATATTGCAAATCTTCATGTGTGATTTCATGAAAAGAAGAAAGAGTTTCACCCCTGTCATTCACCAAAGCAGAAATAGAATTGCCATGTCTCCTGATTTTCACCAAGTTGAAGAAAAAAATAGTATTTTTATCCCCCTTCTGAAGCCACTCAATCTGAGCCTTTTGTTTCCAAAAAACTTCCTCTTGTAGCTCACACTCTTCCAATGCTTCAAAGCCCTAGTCTCCTCCTGCAGCAGGTCCTCAGTCACTCCATCCTCCCTGATCAACCTCGTAATACCATCCAACTCAGCCTGGGTAGTAGTCTTAGCATGGAAAATGTTTCTAAAGCATTGTCAATTCTAACATTTAAGATGATACTTGATAAACAGAAGTAACTTATCAAAAGTATACATTGTTGTACCATAAGCAGGTCTACCATACCTCCACCATTCGACAATGATGTAGAGGCATCCACACTAAAACCTTGACATACAGCATGTATGTCTAAAACCCTTCATCATCATCATCATATTTCTTGCTAACACTGTCAGCATCATCATATTTTCTCTCGCCGACCGATATCCTCCTGCAGACAAACCTTCGACTCTTCGTCTGTCAGCAGCATCATCATATCCGGCTATCGGCAGCATCATCACATTCGGCAAGCGCAAACATCCTCCTGATGTTCACTGTTCATCTTACCGCCAACCTCTATCTTCATCATCATGATGTTCAACATCATGTTCATCAGCAGGATATAGAACATCCGGTTCCTCCCATATATCCTGATGACGACAACCTCATGCACCTTTCCTTCGATGCTTACGTCACCCCGATATCCTGATGACGATTATCCTGATGACGATGACGTCACATGCAGCTCCTTCAATATCCTGCTGCCCCGATATCCTGATGACGATTATCCTGATGACGATGACGTCACATGCAGTTTCTTCAATATCCTGCTGTCGGCCAAACTTAACATTATCGGCCCGCGAAGGAATTGTCAACCCGATCTTCTACCTTATGCCGATACGCTCCTCCTCGGCAACACCTGATGATGATCACCCCAAAACACATTCACCTTATGCAATCATCTGCATCATGCTCATCTCCACTTACTCGGATGACGCCCGAAGTAACTGCAGGATACACACAGAAATATCCTGATGATGCCGTTGCGATGGATTTTCCAACCTTAGCGAATTTTTGATCCGCCGAACCTCCTGAGGTGACCCGATCCACTTTCAGGGTGATCTTCCAAACTCTAACAACCAGCACGACCTAGCACATACCCATGCTAGGGTTCTCAACACCTTTCGACTGCGATCCTGCAAACATGCACACGAACAAACAAAAAAAGCAAACTACTTCCTAAACTACTGTACATAGCCATTCCACCGATTCGACGAATCAACCGGTGGAATGGATCAGTGAACCCATGAAACCACCAAAACAGCAACTCGATTACACAATGGAGATCAAACAGAAAATGAACACAAACATGATCTTTATTGATTTCAAAAGATGCAATACAGTACTCTGTCTCACTCTCTGCAATCTAACTTCTCAACATCTATCTCTCAATCTGTCTCAAGACCAACCGATCCCCATGCATAAATAGGATCTCTTGCGAGTACTACTGACCCGACTCCAAGCGGCTGGGAAATCTCTCCAGGCGGCTGGGAGATCCAACCGGACCTACAGCATAACAGCTGTCTTAACAAACTAGCTAAAAATAGTAAAGTATGGTCAACATGACCTTATTACATGCATTGGTCTTATCAGACCTTCTTGGAAACATTAACAAGACTCAAAACAAACTAACTGCCTCATGGAGGCCAGCTGTCAGGTAGGTGCTCCTGCACCAGACAACATAGTTATGGAGAGAGGAGTCACGTAACCACACAAGATGGAACTTGAAAGAAGGAGACCAAGGCACACGAGCTAAAGAAATAGCTAGCTTGATAGGCCAATGATCTGAGCCCCTCCAATCCAAAATGTTAGAGCTAGAAGACCACAACCCACCAACCCAGTAGCAAGAAACCATAAAGCGGTCAAGTCGTTCCGCAATGCAGTTATTCCCAATCCTCTGATTGTTCCAAGTAAATTGGCCATTAATGGGCTTGATATCAACAAGATTTAAAGCTGAGATGTTATCCTGAAGTAGCAACGCAGAAGGCTCAAGCCTCGCAATACCACCCCGCTTCTCAACCAACTTAGAAATAGCATTGAAGTCTCCAGCCATAATCCACGGATGGAAAGGAACCATGCTTCAGACAAACTGGATATGGGACCACAAAAGTTGCTTACCCTGAAGTTCAGTAGGCGCATAGATATTGGAGAAGAGAATAGACTGCCCCGTCTCAAAACAAGATGCAATCATAGAGATAGAAGACTGAAAGGACAACCACCAAAGAGGGTGGATCTTCTGAGGATTCCATAAACAAGCCACTCCCCCAGCAGACCCTTGAGCACCAATACACTGGCACTCTCCACTCCTCCACAACTTGGGCACTAAACCAAACATACACTCCACTGATAACTTAGTCTCCTGCAAGAAAAGAACATCAGGAGATTGACTTCTAACCAAATCGTGAACAACTTTTTGTTGAGGGCCATTGTTCAAGCCCCTTACATTCCAGGATAGAACAATCATTTCAAGGGGCTCAAAAAATGAGAATCTAGAGTCTTAACAGACCCTGACTCTACCAAAGTTTCCCCTGTTAATTTAATCTTTTCCAAATCCTTTTTTCTACCAAGCTTGGAAGACTTCTCCCCAGCCCCTTTTTTGGATCCTTTTGATGAAGACCCAAATGAGAAGAAGAAGACGTATTATTCTTCACCCCCTCAGTACTTGCATTCGAAACAAGAGGAGATCCATCCTCACCACCCTTCTTCCATACTATAATAGGAACCGATTCCACCGGGACTTCCATTTGCAAAGCCCTATTATCCTGCAAAACCTGAGTAGCTTCAGAAAGAAGGCCCTCATGTCTTGTACCCAAAGCACCCTGATCTAGATTCACCAAGCCCGGATTCACTTCCTGCTGGCTAAGATCATCTAAAACTTCAAATCTATTGAAAGAATCTTCATCCTGCCTTTCCTTCAAAGTCCTCTTTTGACCACGATTCATGTTTCGAGCCTTAACAAGAACGAAACCATTAGCCCCATCCACATCACCAAGAATGGGTTCCTTCCCCTTTTCAACCCTAGGGGGATTGCGGGGAGGCTGAGAAGGCTGGGAATCCATAGGCCTAGCCTTTGGGCATCTCTTCTGTAAATGTCCATATTCATGACAGAGACGACACTGAAAAGGAAGAGTCTCATAGTCCAACTGCTGCACCCAAGAGTAAGGACCCATACACATATCTACCGAATTTGACAAAGGTTTACTTAAATCAATCTCAACATAGATACAAGAAAAAGTCATCACCTTTTTAACTTGAGTCTGCTATGAAGCACCAACTAGTTTTCCTAGCATTGAAGCCAGCAAGTGCAAAACATCATCCTGCCAACATTCCACAGGAAACCTCGGAAGCCGAACCCATACCGGAACTCAGTTCGGAAGCTCTTCAGCAGGATTGAAGCCCGCATGCCAAGGTTTAATAAATAACCCAATCTGATTATGAAAATAAGGGCCTCCTTCAAAGGCCTTGTTGTGATCTGCCAAGCAATTGAATGAAATCATGAAATAGTTACTTGCTAAAAGCATAACTTCCATTTCTCCCTCTGGCATCCAAGTCTGTTGGGCCCACGATTCAAGAAATTGTAATGAAACACATATTCCCATAAACTTGCATAGCAATGCATGTTTCGAATAATAGTCAATATCTTCCACAATCATCTCCAGTAGGATAACCAATTTTGGCCTCTCCTCACAATGCTCAAGACATCCATTGATCTTCAAAATCCATGTACCACCAGACAAACCTGAACCAACCAACCCCAGATCTGGTGTGAAAAATTTATTATTAAAAACCTTCAAAGCATGCGAAGGAGAATTCACACCAATCGCTGCTGAGCGAAAATCCATCTTGGGACTAGCCCCTGAAGACTCCTTGATTGGCATTGAAACTAAACAAGAGCCAAGGTGGGCATGCAAGCCCTCGAGAAAAAAGAACCACCACTAGGGTTTAACCAACCCACCACCCAGCACTACCTTCGAACTACAGACCCAAACCAACCAGGCATAAAAAACCCCACCCGCGGCCTCCAATCAGGCACAAAACCCCCCCACGCTCAGGGAGAAAAAGACACCGATGCAAATGAAAAAACTTTGCACTGAAAAAATCACAACCCCAGACCTCTCCAAAATGCTTGCACTCCCCACACTTCACACGGCCAAGAAAAAACTAGAGGATCGGGCTAGGGCACGAACGCCCTAGCTTGACATGTAGAGCAAAAAATCGACATCCTGCCTTCCCAAAGAAACTAAAAGATTAAATCATAATATTTTCATAATAAAATAGAAGTAAAATTTTATTTATTTATGAATTACAGATTAAAATTTATTTTTTATCTTTAATTTTTTTTTTAAATATATACAAATCATAGAAAGTAAAAATTATTTTATTTATTTAAAAAATTTGTAAATGATAGAAAGTAAAAATTAAATGTACATACTTATTTGTATTGTTTTGCCTAATTATCACTTAAATTTTCCTAAAATAATTGTTGCACCTTAAAATTTATTAATTATTTTTCCAGAAATAATTGTTGCACCTTCTCACAATTTGTAAAATTTATTAATTGTCACACTTTTGTCAATTCATAATTTTTTTTTGTGAACTTTCTTCTTCCTCACTCCATTTATATAAATCTTTTTGGTTGGCCCCTAAGTTGAAGCTGATTGATTACTTTGAAAGAAATTCTAAAGCCTCTACTCAAGAGGGGGAGGATAAGTCCAAGAGTGATAATATTCAGGAGATTGTTATTGAAGATTTGGGTGGTGTTGAGGAGATTGTTGGGCAAGAAATACCTGCGGAGACCTTTGATACTGAGGGCAATAAAGGGTTTGAAAATTTTGCTTCCATTTGTTGGGAATTAAGGTGTCTCAACCTTTGCAAATTCCTAATGTTGTATTTATTTATCCCATGTTGAGTTGGCATAGTCAGCACCTTGTGTATATGCAGGAGGATAAATTTTGGTGACTTTGGCAGCCGCGGTTTCCCCCTTGAATAGTTAATGGGGGTTTGGGGGCAGCGCCCCCAAGACAGGGTCAAGGGGCAGTGCCCCTGGCGCGCTCCTTGTCGCGGTACAGGGCAAGGTTGAGGGGCAGCGCCCTCGTGGGGGCTCGAGGGCAACGCCCCTGAAACCTCAAACAATTTTTAATTAATGACAAGTGTCGGTGAGTATCTTTGCATGAGAAAAGGCATCTTTGGGCGGTCAAGGGAGGTTATGACATGTAAGAGGAATATGATATTTTTAGTCAATGTATGACAGATTCTCTGACAGCTGTAACGTGCATAAGAGCATCTGTCGTAACCTATCTTGGGACTAGGCGCCCACTTTGGGATGGGATGTTGGACAAGTGTCCTTAGGCGTGGGTTTTAGGGCATGAGTCCAAGATGGACGCCCATCTCTAGAAGGTTCCATATTTGCCTTGTAAACTCTATATAAACAAGTGCTTGGATGGGAGATAGATAACTTTTGTACAAGTACTATTATGCTACCGGAATATCTCCAGATTCGACATTTAAAGACTCCTGAAAGAGCATTGACTCTAAAACTGTATTGTAATTTGTTATTGTTTACTGTAATACATTTGAGCTGTGTTTTGGAGTGTGGGGTTTTTCACCCGTAAGGGTTTTCCCCACGCATATCTTGTCTCTCTCTGTCTTCTTTCTGGTTCTTGTGTTTTGCTACAATATCTCATGTTAATGGTTTAACATTGCTGTAATAGTTAGGATAAAGTTGAATTTGCATAGCCCTCTCCTCATTAGATTAGTGTAGGAAGCATTTTCCGCACACCTAGCTTCCTTTCACCATTGGTGACTGTATTGAAGTGGGAGCTGGTACCACTCATGTGGAGGATATTGGCACTGATGATAACAATGGGAATGATGTTCACTCTATTCCCACTGAGGCTCCTACAGACACTAATTTTATTCAGGAGGATTGTAACAATGCTGAAGGTGGTATGGAGGAGGAAGTAAATGAGGAAGGTAATCATTCTGATGATTTGTCTCAGTTGAAGTAGCGGGTGGATTTTTTGGAGATGAGGGTCTTTTCTCTTGGCAGGTTCATTACAAGCATGCTCTGTAGGCCGGCTATGGCTAATCTCTATTTGCTGCAGGAACATGAAGTCCTCACTCATGGTGTTGATGATGAGAGGGCTAAGGAATTCAACAAAATGTTTGAATTTATTTTTAAAGGCTAGGAAGACACCCTTTCCTAGTTTTCTTTCTATGCTTTATGTTAGCTGGTTTTTTACTGATAGTTTATATTTGTTGTATATCGGTTGTATGTAAGCTGTCTGTGGTGGTTCTGGTTCTTTTTGTTTTCTGAGCCTTTTTTGCCCTTTTTGGGTTCTACTTTGTAAGGGTTCGGCCCCTGGTTCTGCCACCTTATATTATCAAAAACACTCAAAGTGAAAGAATCCAAGTAAGTCATTTTAACATCTCTTTTTTTTTTCTAAAACAATTGTAGATCTTAGTAATTAATTATTTTCAAAAGTGTAGTGAATAAATTATCTTCATATATTTACTTTATTACAAATAGTAAAAACTTAGTTTTTTTTAGGGGTTTCACTTTCTATACAATCTAAATCAAATTAAAAATAATTAAGCACATCTAATAAATAAATCATAAAATTTAGGATTGATAAAGTTATCCACAATTTATTTTCTCTTAATTTTTAAAATTGTTTCATTACTTTTAGTTTTCTATTAATTTTTAGATTTTAAAATTAAATTAAATATTTTTAATTTATAATGATTTAATTATTCTAGAATTATAAATTTTTTATGATAATAATATATTAAGAACAATTAATAATAATATTTTTTTATTTGTAATAATTTGTATTATATAATGTATTATTAATGTATATTGGATTGAGAGAGTAGTCATTATTTTTATGATAAATATATTAAATTTCAAAGACATCTTAGAATTGATTACAAATGTGTTGGTGATAGTTTAATTTGAAACATGATAAATATATTTTATAGGATGCCCCGCCCAAAGTTAAATTTTGAAAATGAAGAGCAATGAAGAGAATATCAAAGACAATATAATCAAAATTATATGAGACAACAATGTGAACAAATGGATGATGCACAAGAGATGAAGAAATAAGACTTCAAAATGAAGAGTAATAAAGAGAACAACGAAGAGAATATGCTTGAAATTATATGAGACAACGACGTGAACAAATGAGTGATGCAAAAACAGAGGGAGTAAGAAATCATCGTAACCAAAATGATAGAGAAAGACATGTTAAACATAAGGCAGCTATGACAGTGGAAGAGATTGAAGCAGAAATGAGACAACATGCTGATGATATAATAATACATCGAGCACAAACTTCTCTTGAGGAACAATATATTGAGAAGAAGACATCATCAATCTCATGGGAATGCTGAGGTTAGTTATGAAGGGATGAATTCTATTACAATAGACCATGTGCTAGAAATTATAATAGATGTTGACAAGAGAAACATGAACATTAATTTTCAGCAACAAACAACATGGATCTTGGACCACAACCATTAGAACATAGAAACTTAACGCAAATTGAGGAAATGTTGATAGCATGCATCAACCCAATTCTTCAAGTCACACATGCAACTGGATGTCAATATAAATATAAAGGACATACCATATGTAAGTTTTCCACAAGAAGTAAGGGAAATAGCTAAAATTTTACCACATCAAATAAAAGATTTGCTAATTATTATTGTTTGAAGGAAGGATCAACGTGGAACAATTTTTACAATTTTACAGTCAATAGATATTATATTATGAATATGATTATGAGACATCGTGTACAAAACTCATTTGTCATGTTTGTCATAAAGAGCTTTCAATACATGTCAATCACAATCAATGAGTTATGAGAGCATCTAGAAAATATGCCCCACTCACATCTAGCTGACTATTTGATGTGTTTTGGTACTGCAGTACGAGTACAAGATCTTATTGGGCAAAATGTCGAGTTGAATTAAGTGACCTGCAACATATAAAATACATATTGATTGATGAAATGAGTTTTATTGGACAAGATTTGCTTTAAAATATTGATTTAAGACTACACCAAGTTTTTCTAGAAAAATCAAACTTGAGTTTTGGAGGAAGATCAATCATTTTGGTAGGAGATTTGGGACAACTACCTCTTGTTAGTGACAAACCACCTTATGATAGTAATGTACATGCAAAATTAATATGGGAAGAAATTAAGATAGTTGTTACTTTGGATAAGGTATTCAGATAAGAAGGTGAAGGTGAGGATCAACAAAGGTTTCACCAACTACATACAAATATTAAAGATGCGCATCCAACAATCGATGATTGAAAATTATTGATGACAAGGACAGATGTTTCATTACATCAAATAGTTCAGGAAGAGTTTGATAACAATATCAATCTATCAAGAATGAAAGGTAAATTTTTAAAACCCTAGTGGCCTCTCCTACTTCTTTTCTCGCTCATGGCTTGAGTTTGCAGGATTCGTCTACTATTGGGTCGCTGCCTGTTGCAGAGACCTATGTGTTGTCTGTGACTGAGGCTGTTGGTGCGCTGACCGTCACTGGGAGATTGCTAGATTCTTCTGATGTTGTTGGTGAGCAGTCTATTGGTGCATCACCCGTTGTTGGTGCACCGTCTGATGGTATGTCTTTTGCTATTGGTTTATCTTAGGATTCATCTGCTGCTGGGTCCTTGCCTATTACAGAGACTCGTGTGCTATCTGTGACTAAGGCTATTGGTGTGCTGACCATCACTGGGAGGTTGCTGGGTTCTTCTGTTGATGTTGGTGCATCGTCTGTTGGTGCATCGCTCGTTGTTGGTGCATCGTCTGGTGGTGTGTCATCCGTTATTGGTGCATCGTCCATGGGGTTTCTGTGGCTGGTGCATCACTGGTGGGCTTGGATTCAACAAAGGGGGGTAAGCCCTCTTTCTTAGCTACTGTTCAAGGGAAGCATCAGAGGTCACCTTTACCCTGTGCTACTCCACCTGTTATTTCTTTTGGGGCTAAGGTTTTGAAGACTGAGAAGTATTTCTCCTCCCACGCTTTGATCTACAGATTTAGTCATTTTTGGCCATGCCTCCATAACCTAAATTTTTGGATCTTTGATACTTGGGTACCAATTACTAGCGATACAATCAAAATTTACCCTTGTACTAGGGGTTTTTTAATTATTGCTTTTGATAATATTGAGGGCAGGGATGTTGTGTTTGAGGGTTCTATTTGGTTTTGGGGCCAACATCCCTTGTTGATTCTTCCCTGGTTTCCTCTCTTTAATCTAGTGACTGAATCTTTGAATTTTTCACCCACTTGGGTTAGGCTCCCCAACCTCCCTCTCCAGTTTTGGCAAGACTCTTGCTTTTCTATGATTGGGAACCCTCTTGGGCCATTTATTTTGACTGATCCTGTTACCTTACAGTTTACACATACGACTTATGCTCGGATCCTTGTGGATCTAGATTTGAATAAGGCATTGCCTGCAGAGATTATCTTCAATGTTGTTGATCATCAATGGAGTCAGGTTTTGGACTACGAGGGTATTCCTTTTCATTGTCGGCACTGCTTTGGCACTAGTCACTTGGCTAAGCAGTGTGTTGAATCTAAGCAACATCATCATGTGGCTTCGTGGTGGCATGATGCATTCACTATTCCTCCTGAGGAGTCACCTCCTTCCTCTCCATCCACTGTGGCTCCCCAGCCTGAGATTAGTTCTCCTCTTCCCGCCCAGGACCTGTCATCTGCTACTCCTATTGCTTTAACTTCTTCTGCTGTTGATGTTCCACCCGTGACTAGGGTTGTTGCTACTGTTGGTGTGCCGTCTGTTGTTGGAGTGCTGTCTGTGGTAGGCGTTGTTGTTGTTGCTGCTATGTTATCTACTGTAGGGGGTGCTATTATTACCTCTTTGTGTGAGACCTCTTTGGTTGAGGCGTCGGGTAAGGTTCCCCTCTCACCTCGTTTGGAGGATTTGGACTTGGAAGCCTCTTGGATAGTGGTCCAGAGAAAAAAGAAAGGACTACCCAAATCTGTTGTAGCTTTACATCCTTAGGTTCGAGGAGTCAGGTTTGTTAGCTCGGGGTCTATTGTGTAGACCCTTTGGTTGGTGTTTGTTTTATAGAAAGGCTGTTATGCCTGTGCTGCTGGTTTTTTCTCTATGCTGTCTGAGTACTGTCAGTGCTCTATTTTCTTGCCCCCTGGGCTTGGTTTTGTAAAAGGGTTCAACCCCTGGTTTTTGCCGCATTATTATATTAAAAATAATATCCATGTAATTGCAACAAATGATAATGTACATAACCATAACGTGAAAAAATTATATTCATTAAGAAGACCAATTGCCCATAGCATTGCAACTAAAGAAGGTAGTACTAATCTAATGGGAGGTCAAAATGATGAATTAGATGTTGAATTATTAATTGTGAAGGATGAAAGAGTCATGTTAACATCTAATCTATGAATAGAAGCATGCCTTGTAAATAGAGCTTTAGGATACATTTGAAATATCATATATAAACCTAGAAGTGCCCCACCAGATCCACCAACATATGTCATGGTTGAATTTGATAATTACTTAGGAATTCCATTTGAAGATGCATCTCCAAATATAATTCCAATTACACCAATACACAAGGGACACACACGTCAATTGCCATTACGATTAGCTTGGGCACTAACAATCCACAAATCAGACTAGATCACAAACTGGGTTCAAACCGGATCCGGCCGGTTCTTAGACGAATTCGGTAACATAGTATAATCCTATATATATATAAGTTATAAGAAAAAAATATATATACAAACACCTTTTAGATATACAAATTTATATATAAAGGTAAATTTTAAGTAACTAAAATAAATCTATATTCTTATAATACCTTACATTAATATATTATATATAAGTCGTAGTGTTAGAAATAATTTATATTTAAAGTAGCCTAAAATTGTATATGAAGTTTTAAGTTTTAGCACTAATTAAGTTAAAAAAAAATAAAATGTACAAGTGTAATATCAATTAGCGTCTCTATCTTTAGAAAAATCTATCAAAAACAGGTGCAAGAAGGATCATAGAGTGTGATCCGAAACGTTGAGGTTAAAAACTCACACAGTTAATTCCTGAAATATGTAATTACAATCATCATGGACTGTGGAAATCTGATGTCTCTTAAGGATATATATTGGCATATTTTAGATAGATTTTTCTAAAGATAGGTATACTAGTATATTGACAGAGCAAGTTTCTTTTCACGTATGGAGAGTGATAGATGTAAGTAGTGGCTAGGCTTTTAGGCACCTTTGTGTGATTGAAAATGACCAGCACATGAAGTTGTGAATCTGAGTTTTTGTTGACATCTGTCTACAAAAAATGGCATACAAATCTGTTATAAACTATAGTCAGAGGCAGACCTGAAATTTGACGGTCACCCTGCCTGTCATATACAAAATTTATGACAGTTTTATCATTTAACTACCTTTCAATTGACATTTTAAAAAATAAATAAATTGTCAAATAAAAATACGCAGCTGTAGACTGTACCAAACTGCTGGATAAGAGGACACTAGGGTTCAAATGCACTTGACTTTGCTCTTGATTTCTTGGGACGTTGTAGAAAATTGTATATAAATTAGGAGGGCAATGTGAATGATGAAGTAATCGGTTAATCTTTTAAGCATTTTAGTTGCTAGGTTTTCTTTTCATGGATGTGTTGTGCAACCTAGTAATATTTAGAAAGGCTAAAATGTGGTTGATTCAGTTTTTTTTTCATATATTTAACATAAAGTCATGAAATTTATTAGTGTATTTTTTAATTATAAAGAAATTTCACAGTTCCATTGAGTTTTTTAATTCTATAATCGCAACAGATGAGATATGCAAAGCAATGTATGATCCATAGAATATTTTACTTTATTCTAACAAGTCTATACAAGTAACAATAATACAAACACTTTAATACAATTTCTACAACCGCTTGTAAATTGCAATTATTTAAACAATATTTCAAAAAGATAGCAAAGCAATAAGTTTCTGGCCATATCCTAAGAGCAGCTCTTAAAGTTTGAGAGAACTTTCAATTGCCACACTGCACGCTTAGGTGGACTTGGCAAATTGACTAACAAATGCAACATTTTTTTTTATCCCTGTAAGTAATTGTAAATCAGCTCTTAATTACAATTTACAACTCTTCTTAATCTCTCTATAATTGTAATTTGTAAAGTTATCCTTATTCCATATATAATAAACAATGAATTAAAAATAAAAAACTTTTTCTTTGTAATTTTTTTCTAAATTAGAAATTAGAAATAAATTATCCTATAGAGAAAGCAAATATTTTTTTCTAAATTAATTTAAAAAAATAAAAAACAATATAAAGATTTGTTTCTAAATTAAATTTATTGAAGATAAACATTTAATTTAATATATATTCAAGATAAAGTTGATAAACATTGTAAAAGAAAACATTATTTATATTTTTATAACAAAAAATGATATATATTATAATAAGAATATAATATTATATTTTCTTATAATAAAATTTTATGGTTTACTAATAATTTAAGGAGTCATATATACGACTACATAAAAATTTAGCAAGTCAAAGTATACAGTCAAATAAATTTTAGAGTTGTAAAATATGGTCTAAAATGACAATAATGGTCAAATAGACCATCAAATTCCAGGCCTGTCAGAGGAGAAGTGTGCGAATGTGTAGATTTGCTGTGAGGAAAGCAACATCAAATGTAAATTGCAGAATTAGCAAGAATTTGACGTGCCTTACAAAGAGTATGAACCAAAATCTTGCGCACAACAACACACTAGTTTGTGCTTTTTAGTTGAGAACTTGATCAAGGTGGTCATGCATATTCACATGGTAGTATTATTTAATGATATATGTGGTGAGGTTGATAAGGAAGTGTTGAAATTTGAAGAGATCCCATGTTCCATTGTTTAACAGCCATGGAGATTTACAACTTGATTATAAAAGTATGAGCATGGAGTAGGATTAGAAGGATGTCCAAGGAGGAATCTATAGAAATTACATCCTATTTGCATGAACAGTAAAAGCATGGGTGCATGGGAAGCACAAACAATGCCAAAGAGAAATGGCACTGGTAGAAGTTTCTAGCAAAGCCACAGGAAAAAGTAAATGTCTCTTGTTTATTATAAAGTTTGATTTCTCGTATAAACTTAGGGTATCAATGCTTATTTAGGGGCATTTTTTTAAGGAGGATTGTCTTCAAATTAAAGAGAGGTGAGTCATATAAAAAAAAAGTGTATTTCTTTTCTTGGGGCTGTGATATGAAAAGCTTTCAAAATTTATGAAGAAATATTTTTAAAATAGCATTAGTTGTTAAGAGCCCTAATGATGATGTGTGGGGAGTTGGAAATGAAGTCTTTTATAAAGACTTTGGATACAGGCAGGCCACTAGTTCACTAGTTCAAATCTGATGAAGCTCTTTTAAGCATGTTATTTTGCATATTTATCTACTCTTTAGGAGTTATAAGGTGTTTTGTCTTCTTTTAAGCAAATATAGGTGTATGACTAGTTGAACTAGAGGTTTTAGCACCTTCCTAATCTATTGGAGGCATTATTTTTCAGTTTTGAAGCCATCTTCCACAAAGGCCAAACTTTTAGACATTGCACTGATTGGGCTTTCAGAGAACTACATAGTGCATTCAAGCTTTTAGCAGATGAAATCTAGTAGGGTCAAAGAGGAGGCTAGAGGACATACAAGGTTGGAGGAATCTTTTCCATCTCGAGTTAGCTTCTTGCTCAAAGATGGTACGTTGCATGAGAGGCACTAGTTCTTCATTTGTGTCCCTTCTTGGAGTAAGGGGTGACTTTATTTTGTTCTTGTGGATAGTTGAGTATGTTGTATCTATGGATAGTTGAGTATGTCTCGATCCACAAAATTGGAGATTTGTAACTGATGTTCCATAAGGACACGTCCCCCCACAAAAAAAATGTCATCTCTAGAGATGGGGATGTTTTCAAGATGTCAGAATGATAGGAAACACCCCTCCTTCAAAGAGGAGACTTTTTTGTGGTGTCCCCCTTGATGGGGATGTTGATACATCCTCAAGACTCTTAGGAAACTCAACCTCATCCCTTGAATGTCTTGAAAAGTTGCAGCTGTCCGCCACATTAGGGATTTAAAAAAATCTTTAAACAACATATTTTCAAATTTGGGCCACTAACCCTAATCTTAATAGTCTAATGGGCCCCACGCACACCCTAAGAACTCAGAAATAGATATATAAACTATATAGCCCTCATTATTTAGTCTAGTCAGATTCTTTAGCATCATTGTTAGTTCTCTGAAGAATGAAGATGTGGTTAGAAATGTTGAAATAGTGATAAAATTATGAAGAATGAAGATGTGGTCATGCAAAAAACATAGTGATAAAATTATGAAAATGGTATGTGCCATGAAGGCTTGTGGGGTCTTGGAGGCCTTAATTTGGGTTTCACCTTGACCCCATCTCTAACCCCTTGTCAGTTGTCCCTTGTCATCCCCCCATTGTCCCCGAATCAAAGTCCTTGGTCCCCCCGTCCTTGAAACCCATCCCGTCATCCCATGTTTTGAGATTCCATGGAACGTAGTTTGTAATGGTGGATAGTTGAGTATGTCTTGATTCACAATTGGAGCATTGCATTGTGCTTAGTGAATATGTCTCAATTCACTTGTGGATAGTTGAGTATGTCTTGATTCACAAGAGTGGTGTACTTTTGAATAGTTGAGTATGTCTCGATTCATAGGTATTGTTAGATAGTTAGGGCATCCATTGATATATTCAGTTTGGTGTGTTTTGGGTGAGTTGGGAGATTAGGTGAGTTGTGTGCATGTCCCGGTTTGTCAGATTTCCATACGGATTGTTGTTTTTAGTCCATGCAATGTTCCTTTGTTTGGATTGATGTAATAAGGAGGGAATGTTGGGATTATTATATTACATCAATAGGTTAGCATAGTATAGTATTATATAAATAAGCATTATAAATGTTAGTAGCGTTAATAAGTGTTTTAGTGATTAGTTTGTAGGTTAGTTCTTAAGAAGTTTTCCATAGGGAATTAATTGTTTTGGGAAATTTGTATAGGAAAATAATGCTTTATAAGCATATGCAATCAATGTAAAATCTATCATGATGAAACCTGAAGAATTAATATAGTTTCTATTATCTTTGTCACTTGTACAATCATGGTGTGATGATTTTTTTGTGCATTGTTTGAACCATTTTAACATTTTTTTGGAGATAGTGGGGATGATATATAAATATCTTAACTCATTCAAATTTTTACAAGCTTATCTACATGGCATCAAACAAGTATGTTCATTAAATCAAGTATAGCAACAAAAATAATATAAATATTTGATTTCAATGTTTCATTGTTGAATACGAAAATGAAAATGCACAACTATGCCTCATTTGGGCTATTAATATCAAAAAGGGCCTCAGTCACTATGTATATCAAGTTGTGACTCCGCCAATGGAGTTATGACCAATCTTGATTGCGTCTCTTCCTTGCCAATTTGTCTAACATCTTGAAGATCAACATTCCAACATGTAGCTGAAGTTTGACAATACTCAAGAGTCTACTGATCTTGAAGTTGCAAGGCACTATGAACTACAACTAGCTTCTTCGCTCATCTAGAGGCAAGCATCTTCTTGTTGATAGAGTGGATAAAGCTATAGGTCAACCAAGTCTTTGTTGTAGCAAAGGAACTAACAACCTATGAAAGTAGGCAAATAGCAAGTTAGCCAAGCTTTGATGTATTGTTTGTTGCAAATATGTGCCTAAGTGGGTTGTCATTGATGTCAACATATCCTTGTTGCCATTGGTGTCAACTGTATCCTTTTTATTGTCTACATAGAAGACCGGATTGTTGAGGATATTGAGAAAATTAATTATAATCATTGCATGTGGATCATGTGGCTGTGTAGAGGATTGCCAGAGATTCCTCTAGTTAAGATTTGAGAAGTCCGCATGAAGATTTGAAGGAGTTATGGCCATCTAAGTAGAACCAGTTTCTGCAATACTCAGGAAAGATAGAGTGACAGAAAAGAGGTCCGGATTGATCTGGTAATATAAAATTATGGTCTGCAGATTTGAAGGCAAGTTTGGAAAGTTAATGTGTATCATCAACACCAGTGGTTCATGGTTTGGAGGTCCGCAAGCTATTCTTCTAGTTTGACAATCATGGCAGAGAGTGTTCTTGAGGTTCTGGAGGAAGATTCAATTGCTTCTGATCATTTGGTTTAGAATGGATGTTATTGGTGAATTCAATGTGCTTGTGGAGGTCTCTGGATTGTATGGCTACTATGTTAGAGGTCCGCATTGAGGTTTGAGCTTGTTGATTGAAGATTTCTTCTTGAGGTTGATGTTCTTCCCAGTCTTGGCCGACCGGGTGTTCCTAGCCTGTGGCGGATGGCTTAAAAACATTTTTCATGAGGAGTGGAGTGGTTGTAGAAGCAAATTCAAGTCTCAGTTGTGTCTGGCCGATAGTGTGATGATCTGCATCAAGTTTAGCTGACCTTGTTGATCATTCCAAGGTTGATGAAGTATATAAATACTTGTTGAAGAGGTATTGAAATTATCCTTGTGCAAAATAGTTCAATCCGAAGAAAGGATCAAGAGCAGAGTAGAGAAGGAAAGGAGCGAGAGTAGTATAGAGTGTGAAAAAGAATTTGGGGCAGAGTGAAAGTTCTTGAGCATTCATTGAAACTGAATCAAGCATGAAGTAGATGTTATTTCTCAGTTAATTCTTTCTAAATAACTTCTGTAGGCAATGAGCCTCTCTTTTGAGCAATGAGCTCTGGGAAGTGCGCCCGAAGGCATGTGCCTTCTATTTTATTAAGTACTTTTAGCAAGGTATGCATTTTTGTGGCTTAACCCCCACCGTGGTTTTTCCCTTAACTAGGTTTCCACGTCAAAATCTTGGTGTCAAATGTGTTGATTATGTTTCTTCTCTTATGCTGTTGATTAATTCTTTAATGTTTACATCACTAATCTGATAGTAAGATAATAAAGAAGATTAAAGACAAGAAAAATTTTATGGGACAACTAATTCACCCGCCCCCTCTCAGTTGTCTAGTTCCAACAATTGGTATCAGAGCCAGATCCTTGCATAAAAGCTTAACCTCTTGAGGAGATCCAGGATGTCAACCTACAAGAAGGATAGTCCAAGATTTGATGGAACAAATTACTCTGTTTGGAAAGATTGCATGGAGTGCCATTTGCAATGCATGGGCGATGCCTATTGGGCAATAACCAGTGTTGAGTATAAACCTCCAGAGAAAGGTCCTTCAACTCCTGATCAAGTCAAAGATGCTGAAAATAATCTTCAAGCCAAAGAAGCCTTGTTGAGTGCCCTGACTGATTCAGAAATGACAAATGTCTTTGGTCTAAAAATTGCTTATCAAATCTAGAAAAAAATGGAGTATCTGTATGAAGGTGACAAATATGTCAAATGTGCAAAGCTCCAAAGTTTGAGAGGAAAATTTGAAACTATGAGGATGAGCAAAGATGAAAACATCACAATCTACATGCAAAAGATAAATGAACTTGTGTGTGGCATCAGGTGTGCTAGTTGAACTTTGGAAGAATCAAAAATTATATCTAAAGTACTCAAATCTTTACCAGATTCATACAAACATAAGGTTGCAGCTATAGAAGAAATCAAGATAGTCTCAGAGGTTACAAGAGTTCATCTGGTTGGAAAAATTTTATATTTCAAATTAAGTGAGTCTGGTGATTCTCTTCCCAAGTATGAATCTACATTCAAAGCCAGTGTGTATGGAAAACAAAGATATGATCTGGGTGAAAGCTCTTCTGCAAGATCAAACAAATTTGTAAAGACAAGAAAGGATCTTGAAGATGTTGAAATAGAAACAACAGATCTTGAAGCTCTTATTGCCATCCAGTAAGTATGAAGGAAAATTACCACTCAAATGCTTTGCTTGTAACAAGATTGGTCATTTTGCCTCAAGATGTCCGGAAAGGTTTTCAAAACCTAACTCTAATAGGTATAAAGGTTAGAAGAAATGTTACTATGTCCAAGAAAATGGAGAAGAAGGGGTAATAGATGGTGAATCTGATCATGGAGGCTCCTCTGAAAATGATTGGGTGTTTATTGCTATCAAAGAAGAAGATCCGATGTCTACTGAATCTGCTAGCTGTGAAAAGGTGGAAATTGCCTTGGCTACTCAAGTTATTGAAAGGGATGAATGGGTAATTGATAGTGGATGTTCTCATCACATGACTGGTGACAAGAGTAAGTTTGTGAACTTTGAAAACTATGGAGGACTTGTAAAATTTGGAGACAACTCAGCTGGTAGAATTTGTGGTAGAGGATCCATCTCTTTTGATGGCAAGAACAACACCAATGATGTTTTGTATGTGGAAGGACTAAAACACAATCTTCTCAGTGTTGGACAGTTGGTTGACAAGGGTTATGATCTTCAGTTCAAGGATGGAAAACACAGAATCCTAGAAAACTCCAGAAGTGAAATTGCATCTGGTACTCAAACCAAAGGTAACATCTTTCACTTAAGTAGTTCTGGGAAAAGTTGTTTGATTGCTCAAACAGATCAAAGTTGGCTATAGCATAGGAGGATGTGTCATGTGAATTTTGACAACATTGTCAAAATAAGTTCCACTCAAGCTATAAGATATCTTCCAAGACTTGTGAAACCTAATAACATATGTAGAGAATGTCAATTGGGCAAACAAAATAAAATTTCATTTAAGAGTAAGGAACAAGGTTCAAGTGAAAGATTGGAACTGGTACATACTGATCTTTGTGGTCCTGTTGGAATTAGGAGTGTGCAAGGAGACAGATATTTCATGCTACTAATTGATGATTAATCCCGGATGATATGAGTAAATTTTCTGAGAGAAAAATTAGAAGCCCTTGACAAGTTTAAGGTGTTCAAGATGATGGTTGAAAATGAGATTGGTAGAAAACTAAAGTGTCTGAGATCTGACAGAGATGGAGAATTTACCTCCGGCGAGTTTGATGCTTTCTGTGAAAAGCATGGAATAAAAAGACAGTTATCTGCTCCTAGGACTCCTCAACAAAATAGAGTTGTGGAAAGAAAGAATTGGACCATTCAAGAAGCTGCCAGAACCATGATGATGGAAATAAATGTTCCTAAGTTTATTGGAGAGAAGCTATGAGTACTGTCGTCTACACTCTTAATCGGGTGCAGATTAAAGGAAATTCTGGTAAGACTCCTTGTGAGCTTTGGTTTAGTCATTCTCCTATTGTGAGATACTTTAGAGTCTTTGGTAGTAACTGTTATATCAAAAGAGATGAGGACTTAGGTAAGTTTGAGGCAAGAAGTGATACAGGAATATTTTTGGGATACTCAACTCAAAGTAAGGCCTACCGGTGCTTCAATAAAATATTGAAGAAGATTGTTGAAAGCGCGAATGTTAAAGTTGATGAAAGCAAGGAAGGACATTCCAGGTACTCTGGATATGATTCAGATGATCAACATGAAAGTCAAAATCAAGAAAGGAAAGTTCAAGTTCAGACCTAGATTCATTTTGAACCGGTGACTCCAGAGGTTAACACAGATGATGAGGAACAAGTTCAAGAAATAGAAGCTCAAATAATCTCCAAAACTCCCAGGTATGTAAGATTAAATCATCCTGAAGATCAGATCATAGGAGATAAAAGTAAAGGTGTTCGAACTAGGAGAAAAAAGTCTGAAGATCAAGAAGAGATTTGTTTGATTTCAAGGATTGAACCTAAATCAGTAAGTGAAGCTTCCAATGATGAAAACTGGGTCAAAGCAATGGAAGAGGAATTGATGCAAATTGAAAAGAATCACACATGGGATCAAGTTCCTAGACTTGAAGACAAAAATGTGATTGGAACCAAATGGGTCTTCCGAAATAAACTAAATGAAGATGAGGAGGTGGTAAGGAATAAGGCAAGGTTGGTATATAAAGGCTACTCTCAAGTGGAAGGAATTGACTTTGAAGAAACTTTTGCTCCAGTGGCAAGGATAGAGGTAGTTAGATTATTTCTTGCATTTGTTGCCTTCAAAGATTTTAAAGTATATCAAATGGATGTGAAATCATCATTTCTGAATCAAGATTTGGAGGAAGAAGTCTACATTGAGTAACCAGAAGGATTTCAGTTGTCTGATCAGGGAGATATGGTTTGTAGATTGAGAAAAGACTTGTACAAATTCAAGCAAGCTCCAAGAGCCTAGTATGCCAGATTGAATAAGTATTTGCTTAAGCTAGGATTTAGCAAAGGTACTGCTGACAGTAATCTCTACTTCAAAATTGATAATGAGGACATTCTGATTGTTGAAGTTTTTGTTGATGATATCATTTTTGGTGGAAATGAATGCATGTGTAAAACATTTGCTGATTAGATGAAAAGTGAGTTTGAGATGTCAATGTTTGGTGAGATTAATTTCTTCCTAGGTCTGTAAATTGTTCAATCAGATAAAGTTATCTTCATATATCTCAGTCCAAGTATGTAAAAGAATTGCTAAAGAAATTTGGAATGGAAGACTCAAATCTCGTAGGTACACCTATGGTAACCGGATGCAAGCTAAGCAAAGATGATGAATCTCCCAAGGCAAATAAGAAAAGATATAGATCAATGATTGGAGGATTGCTTTATTTAACCCAGACCAGACCTGACATCATGAATGCAGTTGGACTAGTTGCCAGATTTCAAGCTGATCCAAAAGAATCCCATGTTATGTCAGTCAAAAGAATTTTTAGATATCTCAAGGGGACAATTGATTATGGACTATGGTATCCAAAGGACAATAACTTCACTCTTCATGCATATACAGATGTTGATTGGGAAAGAGATGTGGATGGCAGAAAAAGTACTAGTGGTGGTGCATTCTTCTTGGGGAAAAGATTGGTCTCTTGGATAAGCAAAAAGCAAGAGGCAATATCCTTGTCTACTGCAGAAGTAGAGTACATAGCAACAACAAATAATTGCACTCAAGTTTTGTGGATGAAGCAAATGTTGAAGGACATTAGAATTGTGTTGAGGACCCAGTCACATTTTTCTGTGATAATTCTAGTGCAATAAGCATCTCAAAGAATATAGTATTGTATTCAAAGACAAAGCATATATCTATCAAGTTTCATTTCTTGAGAGAGAAAGTAAATGAGAATAAAGTCAAGTCAGAGTTTGTGCCTTCCAAAGATCATCTTGCAGACATCTTCACTAAGCCTCTTCCCAAGGATACTTTTGAGTATCTCAGAGAGAAGTTAGGGGTTATTACCCCTCCTGGGAAAAACTAAGATGCACTAAGGTGCATTAGTCCAGTAGAATTCACATTCATATCTTGTGATTCAAATTGATGTTAAGAAGGTACTACTCAAAGGGGGAGTAGTCAATATGCAAAGTTTGGGATCAATCTGAAGCAAAAAGGGAGAAAAGATAGCAAATATGTGCCCTTTTCCATTGATGTCAAAGGGGGAGAGAAGTCGTGAAAAACTAGTTGTTGATGTAATGGGGAGCAGTAAAGAAAGTAGCTGTAGAAGTGAGAAGAGAAAGGGGGATAAGTTCTTGTCTTGATGGTTAGATTCAGTTTTTCACATCATATGTTGCCATCAATGACAAAGGGGGAGATTGTTGCAAATATGTGCCTAAGTGGGTTGTCATTGAAGTCAACATATCCTTGTTGCCATTGGTGTCAACTATATCCTTTTTGTTGTCTGCATAGAAGACCAGACTATTGAGGATATTGAGAAAATTAATGATAATCAATGCATGTGGATCATGTGGCTATGTAGAGGATTGTTAGAGATTTCTCCAGTTAAGATTTGAGAAGTTTGCAAGGAAGATTTGAAGGAGTTATGGCCATCTGAGTAGAACCAGTTTCTGCAATACTCAAGAAAGACAGAGTGACAGGAAAGAGGTCCAGATTGATCCGGTAATATAAAATTGTGATCTGCGGATCTAAAGGCAGGTTTCAAAAGTCAATGTGTATCATCAACACCAGTGGTTTGTGGTTTGGAGGTCCACAAGCGATTCTTCTAGTTTGATAGTCATGGCAGAGAATGTTCTTTAGGTTTTGGAGGAAGATTCAATTGCTTTTGATCATTTGGTTTAGAATGGATGTTATTGGTGAATTCAATGTGCTTGTGGAGGTCTCTGGATTGTTTGGCTACTATGTTAGAGGTCCGCATTGAGGTTTGAGCTTGTTGATTGAAGATTTCTTCTTGAGGTTGATGTTCTTCCCAGTCTTGGTTGACTGGATGTTCCTAGCCTGTGGTGGATGCCTTAAAAACATTTTTCATGAGGAGTGGAGTGGTTGTAGAAGCAGATTCAAGGCTCAGTTGTGTCTGGCCGACAGTGTGATGATCCACGTCAAGTTTAGCCAACCTTGTTGATCATTCCAAGGTTGATGAAGTATATAAATACTTGTTGAAGAGGTATTGAAATTATCCTTTTGCAAATCCATTCAATCCAAAGAAAGGATCAGGAGTAGAGCAGAGAAGAAAAGGAATGAGAGTAGTATAGAGTGTGACAAAGAATTTGGGGCAGAGCAAAATTTCTTGAGCATTCATTGAAACTGAATAAGGCATGAAGTAGATACTATTTCTCAGTTAATTCTTTCTAAATAACTTTTGTAGGCAGTGAGCCTCTCTTTTGAGCAGTGAGCTCTGGGAAGTGCACCCAAAGGCATGTGTCTTCTATTTTATTAAGTACTTTTAACAGGGTACACATTTTTGTGGGTTAACCCCCACCGTGGGTTTTCCCTTAACTGGGTTTCCACGTCAAAATCTTGGTGTCAAATGTGTTGATTATGTTTCTGCTCTTATGTTGTTGATTAATGCTTTAATGTTTACATCACTAATCTGATAGTAAGATAATAAAGAAGATTAAAGGCAAGAAAAGTTTTGTGGCACAACTGATTCACCCCCCCTCTCAGTTGTCTAGTTCCAACATTCTTATCATACCATGTCCACCATCCAATAGAGTGTTTTTGAGAAAGAGTGACCCTATTCTTTCTATCCTTTGGTTTGCTACATATAGGACGTTGAAGACTGACAAACTAAATCCATTGCTCTCGTAGGACCATATCTACCATTTTTTCTTCCTCTAGGAGGTGTAGCCCAAGGAACACTTTATTTTTCAATGCCCTATTTACTATGAGATTTAGGGAGGATTTCACTACCTCTACAAGGACTTAGGCAACAACCCATCTACTTTCTTTACATATTCAAACTAGTAGTACTTGACTCTTTATTTTTCATTGTGAGGCCATCACCCTCCAATGTACATCCCTATAGAGGGAGTCTAGAGGTTCTAGATCCCTCATGTTGATCACCTTTTTTTCTAGCCCACCCAGGTGACAAGCAATACAAATAACCTTTGGATACTAGTATTTCACATATTAGAGCTTATAGATTAGATAAGTGATGTTGAGACAGACCATTACTACTCACATTACTCAGATCCCCCATCCTACTCTCCCTTGGCATCATGACTTTGCTCATTCACATTGGCATGGCTTGGACCCATTCTGACGACTTGGATCTACTACTTTGATGTAAGAAAAACCTTTTCTGCAAACAACTTTCCCAACATACAAAACCAAAAACTCAACAAACAAGATTGCAACATAAGGAAACACTAAGTAATATTATTATTCTTCTTTCAAATCAAATTACAATCTACAATATACCTACACATTTTCATGGCCTTTAGAATCTTTCTTATACACAGGAACTCTCTTTCCCATCTCACTCTCCTCTGTTTACCATAACAGACTTCATTTCTTTAGCCTTAATGTAAGACACTTATCTGCAACTCAGGAACTCACCATCTATCCCTTCCTCTTTTAAGAGGTCAACTCCCTTCATTCGGTGCTAATGGACTATGAGGTGATTTGCAGCAGCCCCTTCAAACAATCACAAAAACCTCTTTTCTCCCTCCTCCAATGCAACTAACTATGCTGTTGTATAAGCCTTTGGTATGCCTCAAAGAGACATTAAAAAGGCCAAAATGGAATGCTTCAAATTCCCTTAGTAAAATTGTTGTTGAATGCAACGTTTAATCATAGCATGATTCATATTCAATGTCATTTTCTATAGCCTCAAGATGAGGTGTCACTCTTCCTAGGTGGCCCCCACATTAGTTTTAATTTTCTATTTAAAATTTATTAAGAGCAGCCTCATTTAGGCGCTTCTGCCAACCGCCGTCACCTTTCCCCTCATGATCTACATTTGAATAGAGCTTCATAAGAAGCATTTGGTCTTCTCTTCTATGCCTTTATGCCTAGGTTTCCTTTATTTTGCTTTCTTGACTATAATAAACATTGAATATCTTAATGAAGACGTCATAGATATGCAAATAGAACTTGTCCCTGATTACCCATTTCCCAACCAATTCTAGTACAAAGCACATAATGCAACAAGTCTTCCATAGCATCCCATTTTTTGACAATGCCACTTACAACAACAATACTTGAAATTTTCTCTTATTTGCATTTTTCAGCATCCTTTGTAATGCCTTGCATTTTAGTTGGAATTATCTTATAGAGATGGGAAACTTTGAGGTATGCCATTGCGACGGGTGCCAAGGATGAAAACCAACTTCAGCCATAACTCCACATCAAGTACTCGAAATCTACGAAAACAAAAACTAAAATAAACAACTACAAATCTTTTTTGGGTGATGTTGATTGCATGTGCACCCGAGTGCTCTTGCATTAGACACGTCGGGTACAAAGTTTGTGAGCATAGGCTCACAAAGGTGGAGTTGACTAGTCGAACTACCCTTTCAAGTTGCAACCAACCTGGAGTGAACTCCATCGTTGAGTCATGTACACAATTTATGTCTTCTTCCTCTTTTTCCAACATCTTGCTGGCACAATCATCATCCTCCTCCCATAACTCAATTAACCATTCCTCTCTCCTTGCGTGGATTCACATCCACCATGTACCATCCTCCTCTGCCAAATACTTCCTACTCTCCTCTCCTCTTCTCATTCATGGTATTCAACCCACCACAAACCTGTTGGAAATAATGCAGATAACTAAGAGGGGGGGGTGAATCAGTTATCTTAAAACTTTTCTTCTTTTTACTTTCTTTTCTTATCTTATCATTTAGTGCTATATCAAAACAATGTAATCATAAGAACTGAAAATGAATTAACACATAACACAAGGATTTTTACGTGGAAACCTTGCTAAGGAAAAAAACCATGGGGTGACTAACCCAAGATTGTATTCTTTGTTAAAAGAATGAAGAGTAGAAATTTGGCACTTGCCAATTAGGGCTCATTGCCTGAGCACACTACTCACAAGAGGCCCACTGCCTACAAGAGACTTATAGTCTACAAATGCTTACAGATGATACCAAGGTGTTTGAACTAGTAAACAACATCTATACATGTAGGAATTTAGTTCCAGTTAGGCACAGTATACTGATCTGGCACATTTCATTCTTCCTCTTGCCAATATTACTTTCCTATCACATTTCGGGCTTAAATTACTGCCTCTACACTTTTTATCTACTTTTCATCGCACTTAATCATACATACATCACCTTCTCTTTTTTTTTCAAGCTTGAATCCATCGAGTATATATATCCGCATCAATGATTTCCAACAGCTTCTTAGTCGGCAAGAAGAATACCTGAGATATTTGCAAGTTATTGATCTGTCGGCTGAATCCATGCTTGATTAGTGATGCACATCAAAATGTAGGCATAGAAGTCATTAATCATGTTGACCAATGATGTATAATGCCACAAATTTCTTGATCAACGCCTTTTGCACATCCGGATTGAGGTCTGATACTCTGCTGGTTAGTTCTTCCTCTATTTGCTCTGCCTGACTGGAATCCAACACTCAGATGCTCATATCTTTTTCATGCTTTATCATCAGAGGCTAAATCTCTAGAATACAATAGTCATGATACCCCTCTTGACTTGTCCAAGTTCACAACTTACTGAGTTACACCATCTGAGAGATCTGGACTTGATTGTCAAACCTTGATACATACTTTGTTCTTGTTCACTGGACCAAAACAATCTTCAATCTAACTTCCAGTATAGGCATATTATGTACTGCGGATGTGTAGAATAGACTTTGTTTCCATCAATGACAACACTTATGAAGCCACATAGTGTCTCTTGCCAACAAAACCAACCACCTCCACCAAAATCCACCTGCATCATCCTCCATAATCTCTACAAGAACATATGCAACATCTACAACATACTTTTGTTTTCTATCAATCTCTTCTTCTACCATCTCATCTGAAAACAAAATATTATCACAAAATGAATTTACCTTAGTTGCAACATAAATTTTCACTGTGACATCTTCCACATCCTCACCAACTGCATCTTTTCTCTCTCCTCCCTCGTTGCAAAAATGAGCTTCGACATCCACTCCTCCATAGTCAACATCTTCAATAGCATATTGTCTCCATCATCAACATGATGAAGGGGGTAAATCATAAAACACACAACAACAAAAATGGAACACAGAAAATAGACTATTTATTTATTGATTTGGGCAACTCATTACATTACAGAAGCTTAATTATAATCAGAGGATGAATCCTCTACTGGCTGCAACACATTACAGCTTTCCAAACCTCAAGACTCTAGAATCTTCAGCCTTCTATAACCCCAAATCAGATAGGGTTTATGTTTTCCCCCCTATTCTTGACTCTACACTAGCCTCCTTAACTCTACTATCACCCAGGGTTCCCAAAATAGTCATAAATAGCACTTTTTGGCAGCCTCCAGCTAAATTTTGAAATTTGCAACTCCCTCCAAAAGTAGGTCAACTTCCGGGAAGCATAACTTTTGATCTGGGTGTCCGATTGACGAACCGTTTTAAGTGCCGGAAAGCTCACGATGTGAACTATCATGCTAGAAATCCATAAATAGATTTTTGTCAACTTTTTGGGACGTTATGGGATGTTTTAGTGCCTCATATCTCGTTTCAAAAATTTTCAAGGGCTTTTCAAAAAACAAAAACATTAATATCTTTCAGCTCACAAATGATCTTTGCCTAATTCCTTTGCCAAAGGTCTTATATTTTCATTATGTAACTTTCTGTAAGTTTTTGCTTGAATCTGTGCCCAAATGCAAACTTTCTAAAAATAGCAGGGACACTTTCCAAAACAGGCATGTTGCTATTTTTAGCAGTTTTGGAAAAACTAAAAGTCCTACATCATTATTCTGGATATTATGGAACCAAAAACACTAATTATGGAAAGAAATGAAAACAACTACAATGATTTTGAATTATCTTCTTTTTGGGTGATGCAAGATTGCCCTTACACCATTGGATGCTCCTGCATCACAACATCTACTAACACCTCTTCGCATTCCATCGTTGCATCTTCAACCTCCTCATTCTCGTTGCCCACCTCTTCATCTTCAACCATTGTTGCACTTGCATCCTCTTGCTTATCCTCATCATGCTTGTCTAATTCATCATGTTGCCATGCTTCCATCCTATCCATCCTTGCATTTATATCAGCCACCATTGTCAAAATCTTCCTCTTCTCATACTGCATCCAACCCTCTCATATCGTGGGCTTCTTCCTCATCAATATTCCCATCTTATCTACTGCAATCTTCCACAATTTTCACCTCATGCTCCGTAATCTGCCATCACACTCTCAATCTGTAAAACAAATTCTTTAGCGGCTTCAAGATATCTCGTTGCTTGGGACTTCTACCTATAACAACCCTCACATGAGCTTCTTCTCTATCACCTCACTCTTCCTTTAGGTCCTGGTGGAACTTGTCCACTCTCAGGACTAGCAGCTCTGATACCATATGTTGTAAGAAAAACTCTTTCTACAAACAAATTTCCCAACATACAAAACCAAAAACTCAATAAGCAAGATTACAACACAAGGAAACACTAAGTATTATTATTCTTCTTTCAAATCAAATTACAATTTTCAATATATCTACACATTTTCATGGCCTTTAGAATCTTTCATATACATAGAAACTCTCTTTCCCATCTCACTCTCCTTTGTTTACCATAGTAGACTTCATTTCTTCAGCCTCAATGTAAGACACTTATCTGCAACTCAGGCACTCACTATCTACCACTTCCTCTTTTAAGAGGTCAACTCCATTCATTTGGTGCCAATGGATTGTGAGGTGATTTGCAGCAGCCCCTTCAAACAATCACAAAAACCTCTTTTCTCCCTCCTCAAATGTAGATAACTATGCTACTGTAAAACCCTTTGGTATGCCTCAAAGAGACATTTAAAAGGCCAAAAATGGAACGCTTCAAATTCCCTTAGTAAAATTGTTATTGAATGCAACGTTTAATCATGGCATGATTCATATTCAATGTCATTTTCTATAGCCTCAAGATGAGGCATCACTCTTCCTAGGTGGCCCCCATGTTAGTTTTAATTCTCTATTTAAAATTTATTAAGAGCAACCTCATTTAGGCGCTTCTACCAACCACCCTCACCTTTCCCCTCATGATCTGCATTTGAATAGAGCTTCATAAGAAGCGTTTGGTCTTCTCTTCTATGCCTTTATGCCTAGGTTTCCTTTATTTTGCTTTCTTGATTATAATAAACATTTTTGCTTTCTTGACTATAATAAACATTGAATATCTTAATGAAGGCATCATAGATCTGTAAACAGAACTTGTCCCTCATTGCCCATTTGCCAACCAATTCTAGTACAAAGCACATAATGCAACAAGTCTTCCATAGCATCCCAATTTTTGATAATGCCCCTTACAACAACAATATCTTGAAAATTTGTCTTATCTACATTTTCATCATCCTCTATAATGCCTTGTATTTTAGTTGGAATTATCTTACAAAGATGGGAAACTTTGAGGTATGCCACTGTGATGGATGCCAAGACTAAACATTGACTTTGGCCATAACTCCGCACCAAGTGCTCGACATCTCACAAAAATGAGTAGGAGTAGTCATCTCAATATTCTTCATACCTCCACCAAACCATTCTGCATAAAACCTCATGGAACTTGAAATTTTAATGTTTCGCTAAACTGCCAACACAAGTCACGAAACTGTTATATCTCCAAAATCGTAAGGCATATGAGAGTGAAATCTTCAGTATCAAATCTAAGTGGGAGTCAACAATATTCTCATTAGAGGGTTTCTCCACAAACTTCGTCGATCTACCTGAACAATTGTTCTCGTGAAGGCTACCTGTTGTGTGTCGAAACTGACAATTGGCGAAAACTAGTTTCTTGCCAATCTGACCACACCATGTATCGTCAATGCTGTAAAAGGCCAAAACAAAATCTAAGCAAACCAAAACTAAAATAAACAACTGTAAATCTTTTTGGGTGATGTCAATTGCATGTGTGCTCGGGTGCTCCTACATCATACTTACTGGCCACCTCCCAGATCATAAGAGTAGACTCACTTTATGAGCTTCTTTTCTACTATGGGATCCACACTAGCCTTGGATGTTTGGGGGGTTTCTAGAGGAAGGGCTTTGATTCATTTTAGGGTATCCTGATATGGCCTTTCAACCTAAGATATGTGGATAGAATATTTTAATATATATCAAAGACTAGTTCACAATTATAATAATTTTACACAATTAAACATAAATATGAAATTCTTATTTATCGACAAATATAAACCTCAAAGGAATATTTATTTAGTTACAACTGAAAATTTATCAATTTTGCAGAATGGCGATTTTTGTGTGAAATCACTCTTAAAAAATTGTGGGTTTTCATCTTCCAATTCTAGACCTAGAGGGGTTTCCTTAGGTTAATTAAATTGAAGTTCCATGCTCCAACAAGGAGTATAAATCAAATAATAAAATGTTTTCATAATATATTGACTACTATAAAGAACGAGAGATTTGCTTGACGTTAAGCCAAGGCGAGTTACATAGTCATCATATTTGTATTCACTACAAGGGTGCTTAGCGTGAGAAATGGAAACCATACGATTGTCACTCTTGCTTGCAAATCTCATCCTTTTCAAAGATTATAAAAACACTAGCAAGTGTTGTTTCAACAAACCCCTATCCACGATTCAATTGAAGTCGATAATTTATTGTATAGCCTTAGATCGCCAAAGAGTGTCCTTCACAAGCCCTAGCAGTTGACAACGCTTTTCTTTTGTTTCTATACTTTAGAACAATGTTTAAGATTAGAAAGTTGAGAGAGATGATTTGGCACACCAATACAGAAGTAATATCAACAAAAATATGTGATGATTTCTACAAATCCATAGTAAGGAAGAACCTTCTTGGAATTCCATCTCATTGAAATTCAACCCAAGCAAGATTTCATCAATGCTTTGTTATTGAAGATAGTATTCCATCTCATTGAAATTCAACCACATTTGACTATGTTTCCTTCTAAATATACCTTGCAAAATCATACTACTATAGCACATCTTAAGGAATGATGACCACCTAATTGTAATATATGTCTTCATAGTGTCAACATTCTTCATCCTCTATAGTAACCCTTTTTGGCACAGGGTTGCTAATAACTAATATATGTTCATCATTGGCTTCCTCATTAATGTGTATGGAAGCTATTAAGGACAAGGACGATTCAAACCTCAAGAGAAAATCCTTGAATAGTAAACAAACAAAAGCAAAATGACAGTTACAATATGATTGAACAGTAACTAATACAAAAACAAACATATCTATTTTATCCTTAAACACACGAAGTCTAAACTGTTATCTAAACGATATTGTCAATGACTATGACTTAATGCAATCAGACATTATATGCTTACAAGAAACATACACACATCACACATACCTTTTAACAATAAATTACAAAACTTTTAATCTATTTTCATGTGTGATAACTATGAAGTTATGATATGCGTTAAGAAAGAAATACAAACTATACAATCAAACTACTACAAAACAAACATCATAGAAAATAAAGTGGAGAAAAACATTGTTCACCCACAACAAGTCAAGATGTAAGTATTATTTAAAACCAATACTTTCAAAATATTTAAATTTTTCATCTTTTACTTATTACTTTTAATTTCTAAAAAAGACTTTTCCGGAAAAGCCTCCATCGAAGACCTTGATGCACATAAGATTGCAGATGTCTTTGAAACAAATGTTATGCTACAAGAAGTCAAAAACATTGTTCAACCACAAGAACAAAACATGTAAGTATTATTTAAGACCAATATGTATCAAATATTTTACTTTGTCTTCTATTAATTATTACTTTCAATTTCTTTATAGATAAAAAAATAGATCTCCAGAAAATGTTTCCATCGAAGACCTAAATGCACACAAAATTGGAGATATCTTTGAAGCATATGTATTGTCACATACAAAACTCATCTAGACAAGACTAAAAATACACTTGAGGTGTTTGGTGTTGACCTAATAGATGAAAAAGAAGAAGTGACAATGACCATCAACTTCACTGGAAATCTTGTGCAAATGTTCGAACAAAAGATATTTCTTGGTGCAAGTATTTACATTGCAGGTTACCAAATTGCTCCTAAAATAGAGTATGACCATGGTGATTGTGAATCCATTTTGTTATTGACCCAATCAAGTACAATGAAACCATTCCCTGAATTTGTCAAGAGTATGCCTTTATCCCAAGTACTATTATTAGACTGCTATTGGAAAGTACAGAAAAATATAGATTTGGAACTGTGGGTGCAATTCTTTTTTCTTGGAAATGAACAACTTTTGAATATATGTTAGATATTAAAGATTGTTAGATTCAATTTGACAAGGGACATGTAACAAACAATTCAATTTTTTAGATTCTATGTATTGATAATTTAATTTCTCACAATTTAATGTCTTCAAAAATTTTATTTACTTTAATAGATACAATTACATCCAAGCTTGCAACAACAATTCTCATCCATTGAAGAACATGTTCTAAGGAAAGAATTTCCTACAATGTTGTTCAAAAACATTTTCAAATGACCCAATACAAAATACCACATTCTTCACACATGTCAATCAACATACATTGTTCCATTGACAAACAAGGCAACCTTGAATCACCTTGAAAATTTGCTTCACACATATCAAATAACTTCTTCCATTCTAATTTTAACCACAAATTTACTTATGTTAATTATTTAACTTTGCACCTTATAATTAGTTATAATACTTTCCAACTAGCTAATTAATCCATTATCCTTTGCAAAAACATCCTCACAACCATATTTCTGATTTTTGCAAAATTTACAAAACACATAAGTTGTTTGTAGTATTACACATAAGTACATAGCATTATATTTTTCTCTAACTCTTTCATTTTTAATTACTAGGTATATGGAAAATTAAAAGTCACAAATATATTCTCCATTCCATTTCAGCCCACTTGCTCATTATACAGTTACATATTCTTCAACTTCAATGAATTTCAAAATGATATTGTTAGGTATATGTATGTTTCTGCATAATGGGCAAGTGGGCTGGAATGGAATTGAGAATGTATCTGCAACTTTTAATTTTTTTTCATATACCTAGTAGTTGAATATGAAAAAGTTAGAGAAAAATGTAATGCAATGTACTTTGTGGATTTTGCAAAAATCATAAATATGGTTGTGAGGATGTTTTTCAAAGTATAGTGGATTAATTAACTAGTTGGAAAGTATTATAACTAATTATAAAGTGCATAGTTTAATAATTAACATAAGTAAATTTGTTCTTAAAAATAGAATAGAAGAAATTACCTAATATGTTGTGTGAACCAAGTTTTCAAGATGAGTCAAGGTAGCCTTGTTTGTCTATGGAGCAATGTACGTTGATTGACATGTGCAAAGAATGTGCTCTTTGTATCGAGTTGTTTGACAGTATTTTTGAACAACATTTTAGAAAATTATTTTCTTAGAACACATTTTTCAATGGATGAGAACTATTGTTGCACGCTTGGATGTAATTGTATCTGTTAAAGTAAATAATGATCAATTGTCATAAAATTTTGAAGAGATTAATTTGTGAGAGTTTAAATTTTCAATACATAGGAATCTGAAAAATTGAAGTGTTTGTTACTTGTGCCTTGTCATATTGAGTCTCACCATCTTTGATATCTAACAAATATTGAAAAGTTGTTCATTTGCAAGAAAGAACAATTGCACCTACAGTTCCAATTGTATAGTTTTCTGTACTTTCCAATAGCAGTCTAATAGTAGTACTTGGTATAAAGACATACTCTTGACAAATGCAGGGAATAGTTTCTATTGTACTTGATTGGGTCAATCAAAAAATGGATTCACAATCATCATTGTCATATTTTGTTTTAGGAGCAATTTGGAAACCTGTAATGTAAATACTTGCACCAGGAAATATCTTTGGTTTGAACATTTGCACAAGATTTCTAGTGAAGTTGATAGTGATTGTCATTTCTTCTTTTTCGTCTGTTAGATCAGCTCGGAACACCTCAAGTGTAGTTTTAGTCTTGTCTAGATGAGTTTTGTATGTGACAATAATATCTGCTTCAAACACATCTCCAATTTTGTGTGCATTTAGGTTTTCAATGGAAACTTTTATAGAGATCTTGATTTTTATCTATAAAGAAATTGAAAGTAATAATTAAAAGAAGACAAGGTAAAATATTTTATATATATTGGTCTTAAATAATAATTACATTCTTTTGTGCTTGTGGCTGTATCTGTTTCAAAGACATCTGCAATCTTATGTGCATTAAGGTCCTTGATAGAGGATTTTTTTGAAAGCTCATTTTTGGACCTATAAAGAAATTAATAATTAATAATTAAAATGAGAAATCTAAATATTTTGAAAGTATTGGTATTAAATAATGCTTACATATTTACTTCTTGTGGGTGAACAGTGTTTTTCTCCGCTTCTTGTCTCTTCTTACCTTTCATGTCTATTGCAATAGAATAGAGCAAGTGCATTAATGAAAAAATTATTGTTAGGTGAAAATAATTTTAAAAAAAAATAGAAAGAAAGTGTGTGGGAAATGTGGTATCTTACATAATATTTAAAAAGTGGATCTATGTGATAATTTATAGAAATGGTTGAATACTTTGTACTTCTATAAGATTTTGATAAAGATAAATGAGTGA
Source organism: Cunninghamia lanceolata (assembly GCA_027924645.1). Lineage (NCBI taxonomy): Eukaryota > Viridiplantae > Streptophyta > Pinopsida > Cupressales > Cupressaceae > Cunninghamia > Cunninghamia lanceolata. The sequence continues at coordinate 378,954 of BSBN01001465.1, read as the reverse complement.
AGATATATAATTTTAGATTGTAGTTGATTCATATAGATCATGTGTAGGTAAAAGATTGGAAATATTTTTTTCATTATCGGTGTATATTAATACAAAATGTATTGTTGTTCTTGTTTCATTGTAAAATTGCTTGTTGTTATTTGTTATGTTGATATTTTTTTGGTGTGTGAAAAATCAAGTAAAAGACAAATGGTGTCATGATCACTCCAATATGTGTCTATTTTAAAGATTTTTAATTTTTTTTGTCCATGTTTAACCAAGCATGGTCAATGAGAGATCCTGGTAGAGGGTTGTTTTTGTTAAACAAAAAGTGTATATTTCTGTCTATGAGAAAGTTTTCTAATTTTTTTGTATTTGCATTGTCTTCTTGAATATCGATATTAAAGTCACCAAGAATTAGTATATTGTCATTAAAGTGCATTTATATTAGTGGTTGTTGAATAATATCAATTACTTTAGAGACTTTTGTGTTAGATTTAAGACAGACAACTGAGAGGAGGGTGAATCAGTTGTCACCAAACTTCTATTCTTTATAAACTTTAAAGCTTCTTTTATTTCAATAGCATATCAAAGATTCAATCATGAAGCACAATGCATGAATTTAAGAGCAGAAATAAATTCAACACATACAACACAAAGATTTTAACGTGGAAAACCCGGTTAAGGGAAAAACCACGGGGTGACTAACCCAAGGTTGTATTCTCTCTTAAAAGAATAAGAAGAATGAAATGGCACTTCCCAATTAGGGCTCACTACCCGAGCACACTTCTCACAAGAGGCCCACTGCCTACAGGAGACACACTGTCTACAGAATAATATAAATATTACATACTTGAACTGAAGATTAGCATCTTCACTATGCTTAAGTCAGATCCATTTAGGCTCAACACCTCTGCTCTGCTTTTCTTTCTTTTTCCCTACCACCTTCTCATCACTACAAGGATGCCTTTGAATGACTTCACAATTCTTATTTATACAAGACATCGACTTTGGAATGATCATCAAAGTCAGCACAACATACACTTATTTTATTACAGAGAAAATACAAAAATAAAACTTGACCTATTACAAAAACTTCATGCGCATTACTACACTATCAACCACACATAGCTGGAACTTCAATCTTCTTTGAGGAACACGCCAGGCTTCGTAAAACATCTTCAAGATCATCCGCAACATGTGCAAAACATCTAGTTGGCCAAGACTAGGATGAACACCATCACTGAGAGGTAAATCTTCAATTACGAGCTCTATCTTCAATGTAGACCGCCAACACGAACTGAACACAATCTAGAGACCCCCACAAGCTTACTTTCATTACCAAGAACATCCGTACCACTTATACTTACTATAATCATTTGCATCTTCATCTAGAGCCTCAAGAGCATAGTTGCCCATCTCTGTGACATTAGAAGGATTGCTTGTGGACCTTTAAACCATGAACCAATTGAGTTTTCAATTCACATTAGCCTTCCAAATATGCCACCAAATCCACAGAAAATGATATTGTATTTCTAGATCTCACCGAACCTATTTGTGTCACTCTGTCACCTTTGAACAGTTGCCAGAACTAGTTTTACTCTTATGGCCATAACTCCTTCAAATTTTCATGCGGATCTCTCAAATCTTGATGGGTTCATCTTCAGACACATATCTACAAACCCTTTGATGCACATTCTCTGATCTTCATCTAGCTGGGATTTTCACTTCATAAAGCTTCACTATCTTCACTGATCTTCTCTGTTTCTGATAGGACTAATTTTCTCAATATCCTCAGCATACAACTCATCCAATCTTTGACATTAATGCAACAGGAGTATGTTGACATCAATGACAACACCAGTTAGGCCCATACTTGCAACAATCTCCCCCTTTGTCATTGATGACAACATATAATGTGAAAAACTATTTTAACCATCAAGACAAGAACTTCTCCTCATTGACTGACATAGCTCCTCCTATCAACAACAACCATTCACAAGTCTTCTCTTCCTTTACTGCTCCCTCTTTGATCAGCAACTACTTTTTGTTTTTCACATATCTTCTCTCCCCCTTTGACATCAATGGCAAAGGGCACATGCTTACAACAATCAATCCACCAACTTCTCATACTTTAGAATCATACAGACTACTCCCCTTGAGTAGAAACTTCCTAACATCAATCTGGATCACAAGATATGACTGTGGGATCCACCGAACTAATGTACATCAATGCACCTTAATTTAGAACGGAGGGGTAATAACCCCTAACTTCTCCCTGAGATACTCAAAAGAGTCCTTAGGTAGATGTTTAGTAAAAATATCTACAATCTGATCTTTTGAGGGCAAAAACTCCAATCTAACTTCATTCTTGTTCACCTTCTCTCTCAAAAAGTGAAACTTGATGGATATCTGTTTTGTCTTTGAATGCAACACCAGATTTTTTGATATATTTATTGCACTTGAGTTATCACAGAAGATTGTGATAGGTTCTTCATACTCGATTCTAATGTCTCTTAGCATTTGCTTCATCCACAATACTTGAGTGCAACTACCTGCTGCTGCAATATATTCTGCTTCTGCAGTGGATAGAGATATTACCTCTTGTTTCTTGCTTAGCCAAGAAACTAGTCTCTTTCCCAAAAAGAATGCACCACCACCACTGGTACTCTTTCGGTCATCCACATCTCCAGTCCAATCAGCATCTGTGTATGCATGAAGAGAAAAGTCATGATCCTTAGGATACCATAATCCATACTCAACTATTCCCTTTAGATATCTGAGAATTCTCTTGATTGCCATGACATGAGACTCTCTAGGATCAACTTGGAATCTGGCAACAAGACCAACAACATTCATAATATCAGGTCTAGTTTGAGTAAGATAGAGCAGTCCTCCAATCATTGACCTATACTTTTTTCTGATTAGCCTTAAGGGATTCATCATATTTACTTAGCTTACATCCGGTTGCCATGGGAGTATTCATTGCCTTTGAATCTTCCATCCCAAATTTCTTCAAAAATTCTTTCACATACTTGGTATGTGATATGAAGATTCCTTTCTTGGTTTGAGTGATTTGTAGACCCAAGAAGAAATTCATTTCCCCAAACATAGACATCTCAAATTCACTTTGCATTTGATTTGCAAAGGTCTTGCACATGCTGTCTTTTCCTCCAAAAATGATATCATCAACAAATACTTCAACAATCAAGATACTTTCATGATCAATCTTAAAATATAGATTACTGTCAATAGTGCCTTTGTTGAAACCAATCTTCAAAAGATGTTTGTCCAATCTCTCATACCAGGCTTTTGGAGCTTGTTTGAGTCCATATAATGCTTTCTTCAATTGGCAAACCATATCACCATGATCAGACAATTGAAATCCATCTGGTTGCTCAATGTATACCTCTTCTTCCAAGTCACCATTCAGGAAGGTAGATTTGACATCCATCTGATATACTTTGAAGTCCTTGAAGGTAGCAAAGACAAGAAATAATCTGACTACTTCAATTCTTGCACTAAAGCAAAAGTTTCTTCAAAGTCAACTCTTTCTCCTTCTTCACCATCTTCATTCAGTTTATTCTGGAAGACCCACTTTGTCCCAATCACATTTTTGTCCTTAGGTCTGGGAACAAGATCCCAAGTGTGATTCTTTTCAATCTACATCAATTCTTCCTTCATTTCTTTAGCCCAACTTTCATTATTGCATGCTTCACTTACTGTTTTTGGTTCAATCTTTGAAATCAAACAATACTTCACTAAATCTTGAGAAATTTTCCTTCTTGTTTGAACACCTTTGCTTCTATCTCCTATGATCTAATCTTCAAAATGATTCAGTCTTACATACCTAGGAGTTTTGGGATTCTCTTGCACTTCTAATTCTTGGATAGGTTCTTCCAAGCATGTCTCTTTCTCTTGTATATCAGGATTCTCTAGATCAGTCTGAATCTGAATTGGAGTTGGGACTGGTTCTCCTTGGTTTGAGACATCATTCTAATCATCTGTGTCAAATTCATAATACCTTGATGGATTTTCCATGCCTTCGTCAACCTTCACATTTGTACTTTCTACAATCTTTCTCAATCTCTTGTTGTAACACCGGTAAGCTTTACTTTGAGTAGAATATCCCAAGAATATTCCTTCATCACTTCTAGCATCAAACTTGCCAAGGTCTTCATCTCTTTTGATATAGCATTTACTACCAAAGACTCTAAAATACTTCACAGTAGGAGTGATGCCAAACCAAAGTTCATAAGGAGTCTTACCAGTATTACTTCTGATTTGTACCCGATTAAGAGTATAGACAATAGTGCTTACAACTTCTCTCCAATAGATGTGAGGAACATTTGCTTCTATTAGCATGGTTCTAGATGCTTCCTGGATGGTTTGGTTTTTTCTCTCCACTACTCCATTCTGCTATGGAGTCCTTGGAGCAGATAATTGTATCTTTATCCCATGTTTCTCACAGAATGATATGAACTCACTGGATGTGAATTCTCCACCTCTATCAGACTTGAGGCATTTTATGTTTATGCCAGTTTCATTTTCTACCATAGCCTTGAATATTTTGAACTTCTCAAGTGCTTCAGATTTCTCCTTTAAGAAAGTTACCCACATCATCTGGGAGTGGTCATCAATTAGCAACATGAAATACCTATCTCCTTATAGACTCCTGATCCTTGGCGGACCATAGAGATCAGTGTGTACCAAGTATAACAATCTAGTTGAAGATTGTTCCTTACTTTTGAATGTGACTATGTTATGCTTGCCCAGCTGACATTCTTTGCACAAACTATTAGTAGGTTTCACCAGTCTTGGAATATCTCTTATAGCCTAAGTGTTGCTTATCTTAATGATATTATCAAATTTTACATGACACATTCTCCTATGCCATAACCAACTCTGATCAATTTGAACAAATAAACAACTTTTACCAGTACGAACCAATTGGAAGATGTTACCTTTGGTCTACATACCAAATGCAATCTCAGTTCTAGAGCTTTCAAAAATCTTGCATTTTCTATTTTTGAATAAGAGATCATAGCCTTTATCCACCAACTATCCAACACTGAGAAGATTATGCTTCAGACCTTCAACAAACATAACATCACTGGTTCTATTCTTTCCATCAAAAGAAATAGTTCCTCTGCCTTTAATTCTACCAGCAGAATTATATCCAAACTTTACAACTCCACCTTCATATCTTTCCAATCTTAGAAACTTACTCTTGTCACTAGTCATATGGTGAGAGCATCCACTGTCAATAACCCATTCATCCTTTTCTTCAACTTGAGCAGCCAAAGCACTTTCTATCACCTTATGATTGACAGATTCAATAGGCATTGGATCTTCTTCCTTGATGGCAATAAACACCCAGTCACTTCCAGGTTTGTTTCTTGTCTTGGATTCATCATTTGTCACTCTATCATCATCATCTTCTTGAACATAGTAACTCTTCTTCTGAAACCTTGATCTATTAGGATTTGGCCTTGAAAACCTTTCTGGACACCTTGAGGCAAAATGACCAATCTTATTGTAGGAAAAGCATTTAAAAGGTAATTTTCCTTCATACTTACCGGATCCTCTTAGTAGTCTCTTTGCAATGAGGGCTTCAAGTTGTTCAACTTCTAATTCATCCTCTTCCAGATATTTTCTTTCTTTCTCATACCAAGTTGATTTTCTTGAGGAACTTTCTCTTGGATCATATCTCTGCTTGTCTTTTGTAGAGGCACTAGCTTTGAATGCAAATTCAGTTTTGGGAAGTGCATCACCAAACTCAGCTAACTCAAATGTAGATATCTTACCAACCAATTGATCCCTTGTGTTAGTTGTTAAAGATTTGATTTCCTCAATGGTGGCAACTTTGTGTTTATACATAGGGGGTAAAGATCTGAGAACTTTAGCAACAATTTCATCTTCATCCAGTACTCCACCAGCACATCTGATGCCAGAAACCAACTCATTTACTTTTGTCATATATGAAGTGATATTCTCATCTTCACTCATCTTTAGGTTTTCAAACTTTCCTTTCAGATTTTGCAGCTTGGCACACTTAACATATTTGTCTCCTTCATATAGATTTTCAACCTTTGTCCAAATTTCATAAGCAGTCTTCAATCCCATAACATTTGTTAGCTCTGAATCAGATAAGGCACTCAGTAGGGCTTCTTTAGCTCAAAGATTATTTTCTGCATCTCTGACTTCATCTAGAGTTGTTGGGCCATTCCTTGGGGGAACATATTTAGTTAGGTTATGTTCCAATACTAATATCCCATGCATTGTATGTGACATTCCATGTGGCTTTTCCAAGAAGTGAAGTTTGATCCATCAAACCTTGGATTGTCCTTGTAGGTTGACATTCTGGATCTCCTCAAATGGTAAGCTTCCTCTAGAGGAACTTAGCTCTGATACCAATTGTTAGATTTAGGACAGACAACTGATAGGGGGGTGAATCAGTTGTCACCAAACTTCTGTTCTTTATAAACTTTAAAGCTTCTTTTATTTCAATAGCATATCAGAGATTCAATCATGAAGCATAATACATGAATTTAAGAGCAGAAATAAATTCAACACATACAACACAAAGATTTTAACATGGAAAACTTGGTTAAGGGAAAAACCATGGGGTGACTAACCCAAGATTGTATTCTTTGTTAAAAGAATAAGAAGAATGAAATGGCACTTCCCAATTAGGGCTCACTGCCTGAGAACACTGCTCACAAGAGGCCCACTGCCTATAGGAGACACACTGTCTATAGAATAATATAAATATTACATACTTGAACTGAAGATTAGCATCTTCACTATGCTTGAGTCAGTTCCATTTACGCTCAACATCTCTGCTCTGCTTTTCTTTCTTTTTCCCTACCACCTTCTCAGCACTACAAGGATGCCTTTGAATGACTTCGCAATTCTTATTTATACAAGACATTGACTTTGGAATGATCATCAAAGTCGACACAACATACACTTATTTTATTACAGATCAAATACAAAAATACAACTTGACCTATTACAAAAACTTCATGCGCATTACTACACTGTTGGCCACACATAGCCAGAACTTCAATATTCTTTAAGGAACACACCAGGCTTCGCAAAACATCTTCAAGATCATCCGCAACATGTGCAAAACATTCGGTTGGCCAGAACTAGGAAGAACATCACTGAGAGGTAAATCTTCAATTACAAGCTCTATCTTCAATGCGGACCACCAACATGAACTAGACACAATCTAGAGACCCCCACAAGCTTGCTTGCATCACCAAGAACATCCGCACCACTTTTGCTTACTGTAATCATTTGCTTCTTCATCTAGAGCCCCAAGAGCACAGTTGCCCATCTTTGTGACATTAGAAGGATTGCTTGTGGACCTCCAAACCATGAACCAATTGAGTTGTCAATTCACATTAGCCTTCCAAACATGCCACCAAATCCACAGAACATGATATTGTATTTCCGGATCTCACTAGACCTATTTGTGTCACTCTGTCACCTCTGAATAGTAGCCAGAACTAGTTTTACTCTTATGGCCATAACTCCTCCAAATTTTCATGCGGATCTCTCAAATCTTGATGGGATCATCTTCAGACACATGTCTACAAACCCTTTGATGCACATTCTCTGATCTTCATCTAGCTGGGATTTTCACTTCATAAAGCTTCACTATCTTCACTGATCTTCTCTGTTTCTGATAGGACTAATTTTCTCAATATCTTAGCATACAATTCATCCAATCTTTGACATTAATGCAACAGGAGTATGTTGACATCAATGACAACACCAGTTAGGCCCATACTTGCAACATTTTGTACATGGAGGTGCATAGAAGTTGATTAATGTTAATTTAAAGTTGTCAATAGCTATCATTGCTAGTATAGTTTTTATGTTGTTTATTCTGTAGTAGTTTGATTGTATGATTTTTATTTCTTTTTTAATGCATATCATAACTCCATAGTTATCGCACATGAAAATGGATTGTAAGTTTTGCATTTTATTATTATAAGGTATGTGTGATGTGTGTGTTTCTTGTAAGCATATAATGTCTGATTGCATGAAGTCATAGTGATTGACAATATCATCTAAATGAGATTTTAGACTTCATGTGTTCAAAGATAAAATAGATATGTTTGTTTTTGTGTTAGCTATGTTCGATCATATTGTAATTGTCATTTTTCTTTTGTTTATTTATTGTTTAAGGATTTTGTCTTGAGGCTTGACTCATCCTTGTCATTAATAGCTTTTATACACATTAATGAGGAAGCCAGTGATGAACATATATTAGTTATCAGTGAGCCTATGCCAAAAAGGGTTACTATAGAGGATGAAGAATGTTAAGACTATGAAGACATAGATTACAACCTGTGGTTATCATTACTGAAGATGTGCTATAGCAATAGGATTTTACAAGATACATTTATAAGGAAACAGAGTATCTTAGACAAATGTGATTGAATTTCAATGAGATGGAATACTATATTAAATAACCAAGCATTGATGAATTATTGCCTAGGTTTTCTCTGCATGAACCTGTTGGTTCCCAAAATTGTAGCTTGCTAATCCTAAGGGTATGCCAAATCCTATGGTCAGACTAACAAGGTTTTGGCCAATGAAACAAAGTGACCCTATATGGTTTATTACTCCCTGCACTTCATGTTCAGCTAGACCTAGGCAGGTGCACCTTAATAATGAAGCAAATTATGAACTTTAAAAATTGTGTGTACTTTTTACTATGGTAATCTGTTTCTTAATGGCATGCAAATGTTTTTTTTAACGATAATGCACCTAGTAAACTTTTTAACGTGACCGGTGATGCTAGTGTGACATGCCCTCCAGCTCCACGGTAATGCTTTTTCCTGGAGCTATGAACCAGTGAGGCCACAATGTGGGGGACCTCATCCCCTAGCAAGAACACTTCAAACCCGCAAGCTCGTTGGCCCAACAAAGGTGTAAAGCATGCGAGCTCGTTGGCCTAGTGGGGGTTTGAACTCTGGTGGCTGCCACTACAACCAAGTGACTTAACCACTGAACCACGCCCTTATCGGCAATGGCACATGCAAATGTGAAATAGATGTAAAGCTAACAATTATTCCTACTGCTAATGTTTGAAGTTTGAATATGTGAATAAGTATAGTATTTTGAAGTGAGATCAGTGCCTATTCCTAATGGGTAAATGGAGTCAAGATATGTATGACATGTGGATCCTTCTTCTTAGCTTAACTCTAACTGTTCGGTACTTCTAGATTGTTTATACTTTGTATAAACGTGCAAGTTTGTTAGTTATCAGGCTCTTCTTACAAATCCCAGTGATATCTTCCCAAGTTATTGTGATGTTTGAAAGGACTTTTAATTCTTGTTTTGAAGGAAACCAATTAAGATGATCAATTTAAAAGGATTTTAATTCTGAGTAGAAACCAATTAAAATAAATCTCTTAAGAGGATTTTAATTCACTTCTCACAGAAACCAATCAAGAAAATCACACAGAGGCAGCAAATGTGTCTTGACAAATTAAATATATTTTTAATACACTTAATTTGAATAACAAAGAAAGACCACTCTGGAGACTACAAGATAACACATACGAATTAAAATCAACAGAATAGTTGAACACCAGAAATTGGGCCACCATTTTAAATTTTCTCCTCCATTAAATTGCTTCAAAAGTTATTTCAATGTGTATCAAAAGACTTCATTTTGGTATTTTTATTTATTACCTAACCCTACTGATTACTCTTACTACCGATAATCCTACTGATGATCCTTCCTCCTCCCAATGATTTTATCTTTCATATAAATACCTTGTATTTTCTAGGGTTATGACCCTTCAAATATCCATCAGAGGCAGCCTTTCATTACATTTGATTTAATTTGTGTTTTCCCACTTCACAAATATTTAATTTTAATCTCCCTTTTGTCTTCACATCCCATGAAAATAATTTTGCCAATGTATTTTGGAATAATAACTATTGTCATCCTCTTGTACACATTTTCACTCAATCCATAAAACATAACCTTCAGGTAAGAAATAATTACCCCCTCTAGGATTTCTACCCTCACTTAGGTGCAAATATTTTACTTCTTAGCGAATAATACTTTATGCTTGTGTTTTACATTATTAATAAAATTTACATCCCCCAAAATAATATTCACGCCGTGATTGATATTTTAATAAATCTTCATTTTGTATTGTTACGGTTTCATCGAAGGGACTTCAATATCCTTTTGTATACCTTATATCTCTTATCTCGGTAATGTATATTAATAATAGCTTTTGGGCCCACCTTACTTGCAGATCAGGGGGACTTCAATAATCTCTTACCGATATAACTTTCTCCCTTTGATGAATTTCTTAATAGTGTGCCTTTCCAAGATTTCGAAGGGACAAATAATTTTGTTTCACTGATATTCATTGTTCTTTCCAATGAATGTCTTGCATATACTTTTCATGCATTTCAGAGTTTTGAAGGTACTGAATAAATGGTCATTCTGATATTAAAAGTCCCCTCGATGGATATTTGAATCCGCCTTGGGCTTATTGAAGGGAGTATGTAGTATATCCTGCCGATATTATTCACTCTATCCGAAGTTCTCTATACCTTTATGATCTATCAAAAGGACTGTATGAAACCTTTTGCTGATAAAATAAAGTCCCTTTGATGTGGTTATAAAGTTTTTTGGATTATTGAAGAGATAGAATATGATGTCCATTGCCTGAAGCACCTATTTTCACCAAACTTCCACACTTGACATTTTTGAGAATGCTGGGGTGCATAGTATGAACCACTAGAAGGGCCATAGAGAGTTTTTCTGGGAAGGTTGCCCTTATTGGATTTCATTTGCTGTGCCTTGCTTACCATTGCTAGTCTCTGGTGTTGGAGCAATAGCTCCCATTCTCTAAGGATCCATAGATGGATAGAAAACTCATTCTGAGGGAGGGGGTGGAGCAGGAATGTTGAAGTAATGTAAAGAAGGCTAATCCTGACTAGTCTGTGGCTGCTCTTGACTCTGAGGCTGAGATACTATAGATCTTGGAAGTATCCCACTACCTTGATTATCAACTTTTGGTTTGGGAACCTATGGTTTCCCCCATAATAGCTTTAGCCTCAAGCCTTTGATAACAAGCTCGTTGGACAAATTTTCTACTGCCCTCTCAGCCCCTTCCCTGGTAGTATATGTCACAAATGCACATGCTCATTGAAAAACTAATTTGATGGATTCAATTTCACCATATCCATAGAAGTTGTCCTTCAGATCATCTTCAGCAACTCTTTGGTCAAGCCCACCAAATTACAAGGTCTTTATACCCTCATCTTCTAGAGGAGCAAGAGATGACATCTTACCAGCTTTATTCAAGTATTTTTCTACAAATGGATCATTTACTCCATAATATCAATCCTTAATATTCTAGTGAGAAAGTTCCCCTGTAACAGGCATCTCATGCTGATAAGGGCATTCAGCACCTCGTGTACACTCATCACGAACATAAACATGAGCTCTATTCCTTTTGTAATATGTTGTCATTCTTTAAAGTTTCAATATTGTAGGACTCATAATCTATACCTGTTCTAGCCTTCTGATCCTGCTCCTCTGCATTATTACCCTCTTATAGACCACTCAATAAAAAACTAGATTGTGTTTTCACCATATCCAACCTCTTGACCCAACTAGATAGAAGGTTCCTCAAATTGTGTGACACATGTCGGGTCCCTTTGTGGGCCCGACTATTTTTTTTTTTGTTTTGAAACAAGTTTTTGTCCTGAATTGAGCCGACACCACATTAATATGCTTTCGAGGTGAAAAAATGAAAATGGGTAATCATCAAAATCTACTTTCTGGCAACTTGCATAGTGAACAAAACAAGTTAGGTGGCCTCCAGAATCACCTTAGAAAACTGATCAAACCATCTCCTAGAATCATGAAAATGCACAGGCATGTAGACATTTGAACCAAGAATTCAGTGAAACAAACGGCTTGGCAAAACACATCTCGAGGGGTGAGATATTCAATGCAAAAGTATCCCATTTGGCCTTTTCTAAAACTGCATCTTGTTAAAAATCATCTGAAACTCACCAACTTGCCATTTTGAAAAAATATCAAATCTCTTCCTGGGGGGCTGCCACTTGAAACACTAGATCATTTAGGTCCATTGAGCATGTGTGCAAAGGGTTTCTTTCCAATCCACTTCTTTCATGAAATATTAAAAGCCAAAGTTGACCCCCTGAAACTTTTCTAGAAATACAGTCATCTACAGTGAAAATTTCATTTGCTTTTGATTTTGGAAAAATACCAAATGAGATGCTGGGACCTTAAAAAATGGACATGGAAGTAGATTATTATAGGGCAAATATGAGATTGTAATGTCCCCTACTAGGAACAATACTAATTCTACCCTAAATTATCAATTTTGTAATGTCCCCTTCTAGATTTGCCCTAGATTAAATGCTACAATCACAATTACAATAAATTAGGGTTAGGAAGATGACTTATAGGTAGTTATTTCTTTGTTATGTTCTTGAATATAAATCCTGCAATCATTATATAGAAAACACAAGTGCATATATATATATACATATAAACTAATTCCATTGTTAGGGTTAGCTAATACAACTCCAATATCAAACACATTTAGAGCATAGGGATAGGGACGTGATAGGTTTGACCAAGCCAACTCATACTAAGCCCAAGAGCAGAACTTTGTTAGTGCTTCTTGACAATAAAGCTTTGATAGATTTGGCATTTTCATAATTTTAGCATAAAGTAATCTTAAACACACATAGGAACATTATACATGAAGTATGTGTTACACGAAGTATACATGTAAGACACACGTAATACACTTAATACACAGAGTATGAAGTATACATGTAATACACATAATACAAAGCATACGTTATGCACGAAATTCATGAAGCATACACGAGACGCATAAATACATGAAGCATGAAGTATTCACATGAATATACATAAGACACGAAGTGTGAAGCACACACGTATGCACATGAGTCACGTAAGTCATGAAGCATACATATGAATATACATAAGTCATGGAGTATACACATGAATACACACAAGTCATGAACTATACACCTGAATACACATAAGTCATTCTAGTCACAAAGTATACCCACATAAGTCACAAGGTATACACATGAATGCATGCAAGTCGCAAGGTATACCCTTGAATATCCTCAAATACAAAGTCATAAAGTATACAATTGAATACTCAAAGTCATGGAGTATACACTTGAAAACATGTGTGAATTCCTAAAGTACACTATTGAGTACACAAAATCATGGAGTATACACTTGAGTACACGTATTCATAAAGTATACAATTGCATACACAAAGTCATGGAGTATACACTCGAATACATGAAGTCATAAAAGTATACAATTGCATACACAAATTCATGGAGTATACACTCAAATACAAAGTCATAGAGTATACACTTGAATACATAGTCTTGAAGTATACACTTGAATACAAAGTTATAGAGTATACACTTGAGTACAAATACATTCGATACATAGTTATGAGGTATACATTTGAGTACACAAATACAAAGTCATAGAGTATACACTTGAATACATAGTCATGAAGTATACACTTGAATACAAAGTCATAGAGTATACAAAGTCAAAGAGTATACACTTGAGTACAAATACATTTGATACATAGTTATGAGGTATAGATTTGAGTACACAAATACAAAGTCATAGAGTATACACTTGAATACATAGTCATGAACTATACACTTGAATACAAAGTCATAGAGTATACAAATTCATAGAAATACATTCGATACATAGTTATGAGGTATACATTTGAGTACACAAATACAAAGTCATAGAGTATACACTCGAATACATAGTCAAGAAGTATACACTTGAATACAAAGTCATAGAGTATACAAAGTCATAGAGCATACACTCGAGTACAAATACATTCGAATACATAGCTATGAAGTATACATTTGAACACTCGAATACAAATACAAAGTCATAGAGTATACACTTGAATACACATAATTCACAAGGTATGAATACAAATAAGTTGCATTAATACATGTAAGTATACCATCATACAACTGGGAGGGGGATTCAGTGCATCCCATACTACACCACGGATCCGTCCACCATCCCAAGGTCACCAAGTATACACATGAGTACACATAATACTTAAGTATACATAGCAAGCATGAAGCATACACATGAATACATGTAATGCACAAAGTATTCATAGGATGACAGGAAAGATGCTCTGATACCAATTGTAATTTCCCCTTCTAGGAACAATACTAATTTTACCCTAAATTATCAATTTTGTAATGTCCCCTTCTAGATTTGCCCTAGATTAAATGTTACAATCACAATTACAATAAATTAGGGTTAGGGAGATGACTTATAGGTAGTTATTTCTTTGTTATGCTCTTGAATATAAATCTTGCAATAATTATATAGAAAACACAAGTACATATATATATACATATGTATATATATACATATAAACTAATGCCATTGTTAGGGTTAGCTAATATAACTCCAATATCAAACACATTTAGAGCATAGGGATAGGGATATGATAGGTTTGACCGAGCCAACTCATACTAAGCCCAAGAGTGAAACTTTGGCCCTCCTAGCTTTGGTGGTAGGACTTAGACATCCACCAAAGTGAGGTACTTGGTAGAGTGATTGTCTTGCTTCCCTATCCATGCCTTATCCCTTACAGTTAATAACTCATCATGGTAGGAATGGTATGGGGATCGTAGTGGGGTTCTCAACTTATCCAATCTAAGCCCAAGAGTGGAACTTTGACCCTCTTGGCCTTGATGGCAGGGCTTTAACATCCATCCAAGGTGGGATACTTAGATGGAAACCTTATATGCTCTTACCTGCATCTCCTACCTTTCCTTCATCATGAGGTTCAATATTATTTACATCTAAAATACATTAAAGATGATTGTTCATTGATACATAATAAATACTGACATTATCATCTATGCTATATTAGCATTTCATATTCTATTTGTTCACATTTGTCCACTCTACATAAGTAATGCAATTTTGACTGCATCTATATTATCATGATTAAATGGTTATTTATATACTAGACATAGGGTTAGATACATTGTACCAAGTAGATAACTCTTGCCTTTGTATCCTTCAGAAATCTAAGATTGTACTCCTCTCTTTTAATGTTGACTACAGTCCATTGTCTTCTTATTACTCTTATCTTGCTCTTAAATCAAAATATATATTATTACTCCCTTCTTTGTTGTTACACTAGATAAATATATCAGAAATATATGTTTTACTCAAAATATATAAATATTCTATACTTAGAAATATCTTCTTCAATTCAAAGATATATATATATATATATATATAATTCATTCGTTTCTTAGGCTTGCTCACAATTCAAAAATATAAATCTTCCTCAAATCTGCCTTATAACAGATATTTCATTATTCACTTATATTCTTCTAGATCTGCATATATTTTTATTTATATATCCGCCCTAAGACTTCTTCTTTTCATGTCTTTATATCTCTTTTGGCCTACCTGGAAGGAGATGTCTCTTACACTATAGAGGCGGCTTTACTAAGGGATACACACATGTTTATATGAAGGCGTACCAATCAATGCTTTAACCATTCGCTAATGTATTGGTTGTCTTAGCAATATTAACAAATCACACATAGGAGTCGCACATACAAAGGTTAGAGGAATTTTGTCTTATTTCATATATATATATATATGATTGATTGTTTATTATTTCCTAAATACTACTCTTCCTAAAGCAGATTTGTTGTCTTTAATAATTGTAATTGATTGTTCCTTTTAATAATTACTGCTATAGATGTTGTGTATTCATTCGTTGTCTTCATAAGTGATTACCAAGGAGACTTAAGATATTTGGTATGAATCGTTGCCTTATCAAGAATCATTCCTTTTACTTATTAATCTCTTTAACTCTATAGTGATCGATATCTTTAGAGACATATGTATATTTATTATATTAAAATATTTATATTATCATTATTTATATATTATATATTATATTTATATTTGTCATCTAATATATTTTAATTATATTATAATATATATTAATTAATATTGTTTATAAATATTATATATTAATAATATATATATATATATGTATGTATGTATGTATTAAATATAAATACATACGTAATTATCTCTATTCAATTTGATTAAACCCTATGTTTTACGGAAGCAACCATTTCATATTTTATCATAATATTTAAATCTTTAATTTAAACAATGCCTTAATATCGAGACATCACAGAGACACCAATTAGTTTTCCATGAAAATCATCTAGATTATAGATATTGACTTCTAAAGTTGACCTCCCTGGAAGATTTAACACTGTGCAGACATCAAACCTTTCCAGAACCTTCCAACTTGATGCTTCAAAACCCTGTCAAATCTAATCATGGGAGACTGAAATCAGACATGCACACTCGCATATGACAAATGAGTATGCCTATCAAGTGGTTTGGCATGAAAATGAGCATGCTTCAAAATATGACTCTCCAAAGTAGGTCACTGGGGCAGATTTTTCAAGTACATTTCTGAATGTTGAAATTAATTTTTTCATCATGGGACCTTCAAATTTTGCCAAAATTTTAAGGTTCCAACAGAACCACAAGTCTTCCTAAGCCTTTATTCACAATAGATCTTTCACACAGTTTGCAAGGCTACATGCTATCATGACTAGTTTCTTAGATTTTAAGGAGAGGTTGTTATTTTTGCCTTCCTATAAGTGATTTTTTGTGACCTAGTTTGTTTCCATGTGTTTTCATTCTCGAAAAAGAACATTTTTGTTTTGCATATCATGTTGTATCATGTTTCCCTTTTTGAAATGTATTTTCTATGGAGTGTCATGTTTCTCCTTTTTTGATGTGATGTTCTTTTACCTTATATAGGTAATTTAGGATGATCCTCTTTTAGGTGGTTTAGAAATAGTTTGACTCTATACCTAGTTGGCAAAGCATTGGTCTACTATAAAACCAGAGATTTTGGAGCTTCTCCTACATTCAAAGTATACACCATGAGCCCCAGATAGAGCCAATTGTTGTACTCATAAAAAAAATTTCATCTCTAAATATTTCAAGTTAAATCCTTGTTTGTTCATTATGTTAAGAGTCATGTCATGGTTGATTATGTTGTCTTTTCATCATCCTTCCACATCTTTCCAAGAACAATGGAAAGAAGTTTTTAAGTGCATCTGTTAGAGCAAAGAAAGGGTTGAATGGTGAAGACATCTTAGAGTTCATAAAGACATAAAGGTCATCATTCAGTAGTTGATAGAGTGTCAGAAAGAAGATAATCTGAGAAAGAGTTTAAATAGAAAAAATTTGTGTGCTTATAGGATTGTATGCTATAATACATATCAATGAATTTTCAAAGTTTGCAGGCTTGGTATGCAGTTGCAACAATTTCCAAATCAAAAATTGCTCCTACAATGTACAATTGTGTGACTCAGAATAGAGGAAACAAATTTTGTTTAAGGTCAAAACTTGTCGACATATGTTGAATTGTGCATTAGTATGTTTTAGGAACAAGTTTGTTTCAAATAGAAAATGGTAGGCAAAAGGAAAATCTTGTACCATTGGTCTTGGTAGACAAGATTTTGAAGTTTAAAGTTAGTAGATATACATACAGTTGCATTCTTTTCTCTATACATATGAATTTTCAAACAAAATTTGCATCACTATGCTAAGGTGCAAGCCCTTGAATAGGGATGCAAATTTTCAAAATGTATAACTTGTAGACAAATGGTGAATCATGCACCCAAATATAGGAAGATTTTTCAAAGTTAAAAAAAGAAACTTGCAAATAACATGCATAGGTGCATGCCTTAGGGCTTGGAAACTAATTTTGTTTATCAAAATTTGACATCCCCTTTACACTCTTGTGTACCATAGGTAGGGAAGACATATTTTTGTCAAAAAAGATGTTTCTTTATGTACAATCACACACATGACTAGGGCCAACTAGATTGGGAAATAAAAAATTGTGCAAGGGTTTATAGTCATGCTTTTGATAGGGTTGACTATATTTTACGTTAGGAACCATCTTGTTTCGATTTCAGGTTGTGTGATGCTCTATAGGGCACAACCTTATTAGAAAAGGTGTTGTATTCTGAAATAGAACCCTGCCATATTTAGAGATGCATACATATCAGTTTTAAAAGAAAAATAAAAAGCATTCTATATGGGCAATCAAGGGCTGGGAATGGTAGAGGTTGTTGTCATTCTTCCTTCACTTTGTTCGGTAGTAGCAGTCTTAGTTTGGGACCTTCAGTATTTCAGCAGTGATCTTCATTATTAAAGTGGGTTTCAAGAATCAAGGGTAGAGTACAACAATCTATATTAATTACCGCAATATTAAGAAAATTAGATTTAAATAAGCTTGTGGTTAGGGTTTTGTATCTTTAAACCCTTAGTGTCACTTCCCCTTCAAAGCTACTTATAATTTCAGTCATCATCAGTGAAGACTACAAGCAGAAATTATCATGTAATGACAAATTTGTAAGACATATTTCTTCAAGGTAAGGTTTAATTGCTCATCATCATGATGGTAAATAATAGTGTGAAATTTTGTTCAACAATCACATCAATCATAACCCATAATATAACTTACTGTCAAACCTTAGGTTTTCAAAATATCCAAGATTATAATTTTTTGCTAAAGTTTGGTGTAAAGATCAACATAAATAGAAGAAAAATCATATTCAAGGCATCAAGATCAATTTTCATAATTTTAGTGTTTCTTTAGGATCTGCCATGGACAGAACAAAGGATTTCATCAGGGTCATCGTCCAAAGCAAATTGTTGGGAACTCTATTTCTAGCGATATTGTTTTAGCTCACTATTTTTAAGGAGATGACCATATTCTAAAAAGTCTATTTTTGGTAGTTATTTAAAGATCAACTATTTTTAGACGACCTTTTAGAAAATCTCTAGCTAGGTAGTAGTTATCCTTACTAGGAGTCTATTTCTATTTAGTATTTGTGGACCATATTATGTGATAAGCTTTCTTTGTGTGAAAGAAGACTAGTCATAGCATAGGAGTTGTAGTTAGCTTTTTTATTATTCCCATGCAATTTGTACTTAGGGTTGTAAAATTACAACAGATTTTAGATCTCTATACATCTGTGTATTAAATATTATATTTTTAGGACTGTATAATCTTGTTGGGTCTACATAATGAATTTTTGAATACTCAAGTGTTTGAATCAGAATAAATCTAATGTATTGGTGAAATAAATAAACTGAGAAGAAGAAAACAAAGCTAATTTATATATTTGGGATATTTTTGGACAACTTGCCCACCCTACACTGTAACTCCTAATTTTGTCTCCTTTCTCATCTAGCTCTATTCCTATATTTTAATTGGTAGAAATCCTATAATAACATGGTAGTTTGAAATTCATCTCCTAGAGACTGGTACTCATGTAAATAATCCATAAATCTTTCACCTGTGTTCTCTTGTACTTCATTTCTTACAGGGTGCTCAACTAGGAATGTGGGCATTAAAGGTCTAGCTGCTAACCCAATGGTAGTTCTTGTAGTGTTAATGTTGTTTCTACTATTTTCTCCAATGTTGCCATTGTTACCTTGGTTGTTCTGGTTAGCTCCAGAAGTGTTCATGTTTTGGATGAATTGTGTCAACAACTAGGTTAACTGTTGCTATCTTCTAGCAAGATCATTGAGTATTTGCATTGTACTATTACCAACAGGCTCACTAAAATTTGTAATAGAAGACTAAACACCAACAGGATGGCAAGACCACCAGCTTTGATACCACTATAAGAACCCCCCCTAATTTTTTTCAAAAAAATACCAAATTTTTTATTTGTTCATTGCGCAGACATTTTGTCAAACATTTTGCATTCTTGTTATAATTGGTGATAGTTCCAATTTGAATGTTTAGAGCAGACCATGTGCAATTTGGTTTCATATATTTCTCATAAATACATACACAGCAGTAAGAAAATATAAAGACAATATACCAAACAATTTGTAGCACTAATATAATGGTGAAATCAGTTTACAATATTGCAACCCTTGCCGATTTAATCCAAAAACTATAGAACTAAAATATATTATCAAAGTAATATGTTCACATACCAAATAGCAAGTCAAGGAAGTCTTCCCAAAAGGAAGGCTTCACTAAAGTCTATGCAAGATTTCTTTATTGACTTTTTGCAAGCATACACGTGAGACTCCTATCTTCCCACGATTCCTTCATTTCAAGTGATTTTCCTTAGAATATACGTTGCGGCCCCTTTAGCATCCCATTAACCTTGTTGTTGCACCTGTCATAGGAAATGTAATATGGGGTGCAGTTGATGTTGAGATATGAAGTTGCACCCAAATATATGAGCATCCACAACTCACACTACTATTAGTTTCTCTAACATATGGCTCCACTAACATAGGGTTTGAAACCCTCAAAGAAATCACCAATAAATCTTTGGAAATAACTTTGTAGCATCGTAAAATGTCTACACCACCATTTTACCCTTAGTTTAGCTCCTATATGGGTCTCAAATGTTCACCCTTGTTTATTAGGACCTATTTTAATACCTTTTGGAGCATTTAAGTGTGTAATTCTTGATCCTGATGCACAAAACCCAAAAAATGATCATAATGCGGGGTTAAACATGCTTTAAGTGTCCTTTTTCAAGAGGTGTCTAGCTAAAGGACCAAGGCACTCAAGCACATTGGGCCCTCCTTTAGTCCTTCCCTAAAAAGTGGCCTTGTTGGCTTAGGTCCTTTAAAAGATTTCTAATGTCAGCCTTATGTGGTTTTACTCTCTGAAATTTGACAGGAATGTTACACATATGGTTCATAGGGTTGTCATTGATGTCAACAGTATCACTAGGTTGTTATTGATGTAAACACTTGTTGCAAGTATGTGCCTAATTAGTGTTGTCATTGATGTCAACATATCTGTGTTGTCATTGGTGTCAACTATGCTCTTACTTTGTTGAGGATATTGAGAAAATTAGCCCCTTCGGTGATAACAATGTGTTGCAATAGAAATAGTGCATTACATGCAGAAGAACAATTCAGAAGAATGCTCTGCATTTCCTTTAGAATAAATATCTTTACTTGCGGATCAGAAGTTATATAGAAGCATGTCTGAAGATGTTATATTCTGAGTTTGAGCCTCCGGTATGAAGAGTTGAGTGAGTTATGTTACCAGAGCGAAAACAACTTTTTCTGTGTGTTTGGTGGTAACAGGGAGAAAGTGTTTTGCTCTGCATTCCTCCACGTTGAAGTATTTTGGTCTACGGTTTTGGAAGTAAGTCTGTGATGATGTTAAATGCCTTCAACTATAATGGTTCATGATTTGGTGGTCCACAAGCTATCTTTTACTCATGACAGTGGCTGACAGTGTTATTCTTGTGCTCTGGTTTGAAGAATCTTATTGATTAAGTTGTTAGAGATCATGCAGTTATTCTTGGTGATTACAATGTGCTTGTGGATGTCTCCTAATCATGCTCCTATAGTCAGATTAGTTTGCAAGATGGAATTCAGATAGTGCATGAAGCGTGTTCCTAAGAATACTTGTGTTAACATCAGGCTTGGCCGACCTGGTTGAATTCATCATCTACGAAGATGCATCGAAGATTGTGAGAATGTGTTGTAGCATGGAAGATTATGTTTGAGTCTTAGCTAAGACATGGCATGATCCGCATACATTCTTACATTTTTTCCTTAGCTAAATTTGTATTAGGTCTAGACCTATTTTATGTATGTTTGTAATGCTGACCTTGGAGATTGTTCCAATGGTTGATGATTGTAATGCTGACCTTGATGATCATTCCAAGGTTGATGTATTGTATAAATACTTGTAATTGAGTCATGAAAATGTATCCAAGTGTGAAGATACGAAGATAAAGTGAAGTAAGGTAGCAGAGAAGAGCAGAGGTGTTTTGTGCTTCAATAGAACTGAACTTTAGCATGGAGTAGATGTTGTTATCTCAGTTCAACCTTTTGGTAGTGAGCCTTCTTTTGGCAGTGAGCCACCCTTTGGTAGTGAGCCATCCATAGGTAGTGAGCCTTTCTTTGTAGTGAGCTTGTTGATAACTAAGAGGGGGGGTGAATCAGTTATCCTACTATTTCCTTCTTTCTTAACTTTCTTAATAATCAATGCAGTATTAATCCAAATAAGCAAACATAACTATGAAATGGAAATACACATGACACAATATTTTTGATGTGGAAACCCTGTTAAGGGAGAAAACCATGGGGTGATTAACCCAAGATTGTATTCTCTGTTAGAAGAATGGAAATACAAAATGGCACTTGCCAATTAGGGCTCACTGCTCGAGCACACTACTCACAAGAAGGCACACTGCCTACAAGAGACACACTGTCTACAAAAAGAGTGTTATACAATACTTGAACTGATTGGTAGCATCCACATATGCTGGAGTTCAATTCTGGTTAGGCTCAGTACACTGATCTGCTGCACTTCATCTTTCCTCTTCTCTTATGTTGCTTTCCTTTCACATACCGGACCTTCCTTACTACTTCTGCTCTGCTCTACTTTTTTTCGCACATCAATAACAACCACAACACTTCTCACAACTAAATCCATCGTGTATATATATCCGCACAAGTGATTTCATCACCTTTCTAGTCGGCACCCGGAATAGTCAATCTTTTCACAAACTTTGATCTGTCGGCTGAATCCTTGCACACCAAGTAATGCGGATCAATGATATACTTGTGGAAATCATTAATCATGTTGGCTAAACATAATTCATGCCTTCATAACCTTCACCAACATCAGTAACACATCTGAAATAATGTCTGATGTTCTACCAGTTAGTTCTTCCTCTGTTCACACTGTCACATGAGAACCTGACACTCAAACATTCATATCTCTTTATCCTTTTCACACCGGAGGCTCAAACCTTGGAATCTATCAGTCAAGATACTCCTCTTGACTTCCCCAAATCTATACTTCACCAAGATACTTCCTTTGAGAGATCCGGACCTGTCTGTCAGACCTCACCACATGCTCTGTTCTTGTTTACCAGACCACAACATTCTTCACTCTGACTTCCGGTAGAGACATACCATGTCCTGCGGATGTGTGGGATGAACTTTGTTGCCATCAATGACAACATTCATGAATCCATATAGTGTCTCTTGCCAACAGAGCCCTGTAGGCAGTGAGCGTCTATTTTTCTGGTATTGATATAACTTATATAATTCTGTGGGCTAACACCCACCATGGTTTTTCCCTTTTGGGGTTTTCCACGTAAAAATCTAGTGTCTCCTGTGTTGTTTATGATTTTGTGTTGAGCTTTTTATTTGATGCTTTAATGATTATATCTGAATATAAGTAATTGATAAGTTGATGATCATATTTGGTTAATTTTTTTAGGACAACTGATTCACCCCCCTCTTAGTTGTCTGGTGCAGTTCAACAATTGGTATCATAGCAAGGTTCCTCTGAAGAAAGCCTAATAGCTTGAGGAAGATCTAAGATGTCTTACAAGAACGAAGCTCCACATTTTGATGGGACAAATTATGCTCTTTGGAAGGTACGAATGAAAAGCCATATTCTTTGTCTTGGTTATAAAGTATGGAAAGCTGCAGAAGCAAAATATACCATGCCTCCAAATGGTTTGATGACTAAAGATGAAATCAAAGGACATGAGGTGGATGCCAAAGCAAAGGATTCTCTATTAAGTTCCTTAAATGACTCAGTGTTGACAAAAGTTGTGGACCTTAAAACTGTAAATGAGGTATGGGAGAAGCTAAAAAATCTGTATGAAGGAGATGATTCTATAAAAGAAGCCAAGCTACAAAGTCTGAAAGTGAAATATGAGGGTTTGAAGATGAATGAAGATGAAAAAATAATAGCGTTTATGCAAAGATTTGATGAACTTGTCACTGGAATAAAGGGTATGGGATGAACTCTTGGTGATAAGGAAGTTGTGATAAAAATTCTCAGATCACTACCAAACTCATATAGTCACAAGGTAGCTGCAATTGAAGAATTCATGACTGTGAAAACTATTGACAGAGATCAGTTACTTGGAAATCTTACAGCCTTTGAGATGAGAGAATTTGGTGATGCCCTGTCTAAAGTTGAATCATCTTTTAAAGCTACTACTTCAGCAGTGATCTCCAAAGCTGAGAAATACAAGGTGGATGATGACTTTGATGAAATTGAAGCTAACTTTGTCGATAGGATATAAACAAGCTCTGGCAAGTTCAAAGGTAAATTACCTTTCAAATGTTTCTCTTGTGGTAAAGTAGGTCATTATGCTTCTGGATGTCCTGAAAGAATTGAAAGAAATAAGAAGAAATATGAGAGCAGGCCTAGAGTTCCAAAGAAATGCTACTATGTCAGATATTTTGATGATGAAGGGGTGACTGATGATGAATCTGATGATACTAATACTAGTGCAAATGAATGCCTGTTTATTTCTATTAAAGAAGATCCCATGTCTACTAATTCTGCTAGTTGTGTGAAAGATGAAAAACCAGTACAAGAAAGTGCTTTGGCTATTCGGGTTGAGAAAGATAAGGATGAGTGGATTATTGATAGTGGATGCTCACATCACATGACCGATGACAAAAATAAGTTTGTAAATTTGGAAAAGTATGATGGAGGACTGGTTAGGTTTGGAGATAATGCAGCTAGTAAGATTTGTGGAAAAGGATCTATTTCATTTGATGGAAAGAATAATATTGACAATGTTCTATATGTGAAAGGTTTGAAGCATAATCTTTTGAGTGTTGGTCAGATGTGTGACAAAGGATATGATCTAAGATTCAAAGATAATGGGTGCAAGATCATGGAAAGTTTCAGAACTGTGATTGCTAGCAGTAAGAAGACAAAAGGTAACATCTATCAATTGAGAGGAACTAATGATTATTGTTTATTGGCTCGAGTAGATGAAAGTTGGTTGTGGCATAGAAGGATGTGTCATATAAAATGTGATAGTCTGGTGAAGATAAGTTTAGGTCAGGCTGTGGGAGATTTACCAAAACTTGTGAAACCCTCCAACTAAATTTGTAAGGAATGTCAGTTGGGAAAACAGACAAGGACAAGTTTCAAGAGCAAAGAACAATTTTCTGCTGGTTTGCTGGATCTAGTGCATACATATCTCTGTGGTCCTACAAGGGTGAGAAGTCTACAAGGTGATAGGTACTTCATGTTGCTTATTGATGATTATTCTAGAATGACTTGGGTTACTTCTCTAAGAGATAAATCAGAATCCCTAGAGAAGTTCAAATCTTTCAAGGCAATGGTTGAGAATGAAATAGAGTTGAAGATCAAATGCTTGAGGTCTGATAGAGGAGGTAAGTTCACATCAAATGAATTCAAAATTTTCTGTGAAGAGCATGGGATAAAGAGACAGTTGTATTCACCTAGGACTCCTCAGCAAAATGGAGTTGTGGAAAGGAAGAACAAGACAGTTCAGGAGGTTGTTAGGACAATGATGAAGGAAGAAGGTCTGCCAGAAGTCTTTTGGAAAGAAGCTATTCATACTGCTGTCTACATTGAAAATAGAGTTCAAGTGAAAGGTAATGGTACTAAAACTCCCTATGAATTGTGGTATGGAAGAATTCCCACAGTAAAATATTTCAAAGTCTTTGGAAGTAAATGTTATATCAGGAGAGATGAAGATCTAGGAAAGATTTATGCAAGGTGTGATGAAGGAATCTTTCTTGGATACTCTACCAAGAGTAAGGCCTACTGGTGCTACAACAAAAGGCTCAAAAAGATTGCTGAGAGTGAAAATGTGAAGGTGGATGAAGGCAAGGAAAGAATATCAGAACCGATTTGTTATGAACCAGATGAACCTATGACTATAGTAATTGAAGAGAAAGAGAAGCAAGCAAATGGTCAGGATGAAGAAGAGGCTCTAGAAAGTGTTGTCAAGACTTATAGGTATGTAAGGATTAATCATTATGAAGATCAGATTATAGGTGATAAAAAGAAAGGTGTGCTAACAAGAAGAAGAGCTATAAAGGAACAAGTCAATTACTGTTTGCTTTCAAAGATTGAACCAAAAACTTTGAATAAAGCATACAATGATGAAAATTTGGTAAAGGCAATGGAGGAAGAACTATTTCAGATAGAGAAGAATGAAACTTGAGAATTAGTTCCTAGACCTGCTGACAAAAATGTCATTGGAACTAAATGGGTCTTTAGTAATAAGCTGAATGAAAATGGAGAAGTTGTAAGGAATAAAGCAAGACTTGTATGCAAAGGATATTCTCAAATTGAAGGGATAGATTTTGAAGAAACCTTTGCCCCAGTAGCTTAGATTGAAGCAATTAGAATGTTTCTGGTGTTTGTAGCTCACAAAGATTTTAAGGTATACCGGATGGATGTGAAATCTATCTTCCTGAATGGTGAATGAGAAGAGGAAGTATACATTGAGCAAGCAGAGGGATTCCAATTGTCAAATCAAGGTGATATGGTATGCAGGTTGAAGAAAGCATTGTATGGACTCAAACAAGCTTCTAGAGCTTGGTATGCAAGGTTAGATAGGTATTTATTGCAATTGGGATTTAGTAAAGGTACTGCAAATAGCAATCTATACTTCAAAATCAATGATGATTAGATCTTGATTGTGGAGGTCTTTGTTGATGACATTATCTTCAGAGGAAATGAATGTATGTGCATTTTATGGTTTGTAGGTGAGATGAAAAGTGAATTTGAAATGTCCATGTTTGGTGAAATGAATTTCTTTTTGGGTCTGCAAATTAATCAATCAGATAAAGGAATATTCATATCTCAGTCTAAGTATGTGAAAGAGTTTTTGAAGAAGTTTGGGATGGAAGACTCTAAACCAGTATGTACTCCCATGGTGACTAGTTGCAAGTTGAGGAAAACTGATGAATCACCTAAGGCTGATCAGAAAAATACAGATCCATGATTAGAGGATTGCTTTATCTAACTCAAACCAGACCTGATATTATGCATGTAGTTTGTCTTGTTGTAAGGTTTCAAGATGATCCAAGAGAATCACATGTGATGGTAGTTAAGAGAATCTTGAGGTATTTGAAAGGTACTCTAGATTATGGATTATGGTATCCAAAGGACAATGATTTCACTCTCACTGCTTATACAGATGCATATTAGGCTAGAGATGTTGATGATAGAAAGAGTACAAGTGGAGGTGCCTTCTTCTTGGGTAATAGATTGGTCTCATGGCTTAGCAAGAAACAAGATTCAATATCTTTGTCAACTACAAAAGGAGAGTATATTGCAGCAGCATGTTGTTGCACTTAAGTGTTATGGATGAAGCAGACTTTGAAGGATATAAGAGTTGTGTATGAAGATCTAATTGCAATCTTTTGTGACAATACAAGTGCCATAAATATTTTAAAGAATCCAGTGATGCACTCAAGAATAAAGCACATATCAATAAAGTATCACTTTTTGAGAGAGAAGGTGAAAGAGAATGAAGTAAAGTTGGAATATGTGTCCACAAAGGATCAGATTGTAGACATTTTCACTAAGCCTTTGCCTAAAGATACCTTTGAGTATCTCAGAGAAAAGGTAGGGGTTATTACCCCTCCTATCCTGAACTAAGATGCATAGGAATGCATTAATCTAGTGGAGCTCAAAGTATCATTCCTTGATCTGGATTGATGTTCTGAAGGCTACCTCTCAGGGGGAGTAGCTAAATGTTATTGGTAAAGAAAATGGATTAGAGCAGAAACGTGCAAGTATGTGCCCTTTTCCATTGATGTCAAAGGGGAAGAGAAATCATGTGAAAAACTTAGGAGGAGAATTTTGTCTTGGTGGTCTTTTCAAATTTTCACATCATGTGTTGCCATCAATGACAAAGGGGGAGATTGTTGCAAGTATGTGCCTAATCGGTGTTGTCATTGATGTCAACATATCTATGTTGTCATTGGTGTCAACTGTACTCTTACTTTGTTGAGGATATTGAGAAAATTAGCCCCTCCGGTGATAACAATGTGTTATAGTAGAAACAGTGCATTACATGCAGAAGAATAATCTAGAAGAATGCTCCGCATTTCCTATAGAATAAATATCTTTACCTACGGATTGGAAGTTATTTAGAAGCCTATCTAAAGATGTTATATTCCAAGTTTGAACCTCCAGTATGAAGAGTTGAGTGAGTTATGTTCACCAGAGTGAAAATAGCTTTTTCTGTGTGTTTGGTAGTAACAGGGAGAAAGTGTTTTGTTCTGCATTCCTCCGCATTGAAGTATTTTGGTTTATGGCTCTGGAAGTAAGTCTGTGATGATGTTAAATGCCTTCAAGTGTAATGGTTCATGATTTGGTGGTCTGCAAGCTATCTTTTACTCATGACAATGGCTGACAATGTTGTTCTTATGCTCCAGTTTGAACAATCTTATTGATTAAGTTGTTAGAGATCATGCAGTTGTTCCTAGTGATTATAATGTTCTTGTTGATGTCTCTTGATCATTCTCCTACATTTGGATTGGTCTGTAAGGTGGAATTTAGATCGTACATGAAGCGTGTTCCTGAGAACACTTGTGTTAACATCAGTCTTGGCTAACTTGGTTGAATTCATCATCTACGGATATGCATCGAAGATTGTGATAACATGTTGTAGCATGGAAGATTGTGTTTGAGTCCTAGCTAAGGTGTGACATTATCTGCATACATTCTTACATCTTTTCCTTAGCTAAATTTGTATTAGGTCCAGACCCATTTTATGTATGTTTATAATGCTGACCTTGGAGATTGTTCCAACTGTTGATGATTGTAATGCCGACCTTGATGATCATTCCATGGTTGATGTAGTGTATAAATACTTGTAATTGAGTAGTGAAAATGTATCCAAGTGTGAAGATGTGAAGATAAAGTGAAGTAAGGTAGCAGAACAGAGCAGAGGTATTTTGTACTTCAATGGAACTGAACTTGGCATGGAGTAGATGATGTTATCTCAGTTCAACCTTTTGGTAGTGAGCCTTCTTTTGGCAGTGAGCCACCCTTTGGTAGTGAGCCATCCATAGGCAGTGATCCTTTCTTTGCAGTGAGCCCTGTAGCACTAGTACAAAAAGAGTAATATATTACTAAAAAAACTACTAAAAACTGTTTATAAATGACCAAACATGGTCACGTGACCATTAGTAGTTTATTGCCAATCATTTATAACACGACCAAATTGATGACTAAACTGTTTTTAGTCATTTATTGGCTGTTTTGATTGATCAATTTGGTAGTATATTTAGTCATTGATTTAGTCATTGATTATTGTAATCTGGTCACTTATTTAGTCATTTTTTATTTACTACTATATTTAGTCATTAATTAGGTCATTGATTGTTGTTAACTGGTCACTTATTTAGTCATTTTTGTTCACTGATTCTTGTCCCATTGGTAGTGTATTTAGTCATTAATTTTAATCATCATTTTGATAATTTGGTAGTATATTTTGTCATTTTTATTCACTAATTTAATTCTGGTCATATATTTAGTCATATTTATTCATTGTTCACTGATTTCTATCAATTGGTAGTATATTTAGTCAATTTAATTATTAATTGATGTTAATTAGTACTATATTAAGTCATTTTGAAGCTTGCATTTAGTCATTAGTATATTTAGTAGTATATTATGAAGCTTGCACAATGAAACAACTTTGAGAAAGCAAAAAAAGCTTGTTTTATTGATAAAAAATGCTTACAAATAGCATACATATCTGAAAATAAGTTACAATGCTTTCTCTTTGCTAAAAAAACCTTCATGGTTACAATACATAGCTCAAAGAATGAGCAAGAAACTGATTTTCTGAGTATCACTAAGCATAGAAGCACAAAGACATTCATAGATGTCTTCTTCAAAAATCCATGACTGTCCCATATTGAAGCTCACTATCCTAGTTTAAGATCACACAGTCATCTCTATAGAGATCCTATCTCATGCACCCAACTTGCTCTAGTTCATAAGCTACCACTGTGAATTGTTACCTATAGCAATAAACTATCCTTATCTCTGATGATTATGCCTCTGATAACTGTCATCATTGGTAGGATGCCTCAATTGTCATGGACTATTATTCAACAATATTGCCTTATGACTAGGCTATGCATTGTCCTAATCAAACTTGTAGCCTCTTGAAATGCATTGTCCAATAACTTGTCAACCTACTATCATGCATTTTCCCTTTATAAAATAACAATGCCTCATGACTTCCACTACCTAGCTCATTATTCTGGCATGTTTTCACTTGTACTCTGCCTCCCATCAACATAGAACACTGCCCCTCTATTGAATGCCTTGACTACCTTTGACATTACTGTATATTTTCCAAATTCCTTGAAAACAGTTCATCACTACTACTGTTACCTAGGTATCCATTCTATATCATCTGCCAAACTATTACAAGTTCACACAATCCATCATTAGTCCTGTTATTAAAATGGCATCATAGATAAGGCACGTGAGTTGTTTGATAGAATGCCTCAAAGAAATGTGGTCTCATGGATTGCAATGATTGCAGGATATGCACAAAATGGATTTACTGAAAAGGCTTTAGAAATTTTAAAGCAAATGCAATTGGCTAGTGTAAAGCAAAATTCCACAACCTTTGCTAGCATCTTCCCTACCTGTGCCAAAATGGGAGCTTTGGAATGTCAATGCTTCCACATTTTGCATCACTTGCTCTCCTACAGGCACTTCAAGTCATATCTGCGGTGATGTGAGGAAAGCCCCCCATCACTGTAGGCATGACTTGAATTGCCTGCGGGAGAGTGGGTGATGCAAAATGTGGAAGCATTGACAAGGCATGTGAACTGTTTGGCAAAATGCCTCAAAGAGATGTCATCTCATGGAATGTAATGATTGCGGGATATGCACAAAATGGATTTTTTGAAAAGGCTTTAGAAACTATCAAGCAAATGTAATTAGCAGGTGTAAATCCAAATTCGACAACCTTTGTCAGCATCCTTCCTACCTGTGCCAAAATGGGAGCTTTAGAACAGGATATGGAGATCCATCATAACATAATGGAAGGGGAATTTTTGTCAGATATTATAGTTGGAAATGCTCTGGTAGACATGTATTCAAAATGTGGAAGTATAGATAACGCACGTGAACTATTTGATGGAATGGCTCAAAGAGATGTCATCTCTTGCAATGCAATGATTGCAGGATATGCACAAAATGGATTTGTTGAAAAGGCTTTAGAAATTTTAAAGCAAATGCAATTGGTTGGTGTAAATCCAAATTTCACAACCTTTTCCAGCATCCTCCTTGCCTATGTCAAAATGGGAGCTTTGGAATGTCAATGCTTCCACATTTTGCATCACCTGTTCTCCCACAGGCACTTCAAGTCATGCCTGCAGTGATGTGGGGAAAGCCCCGCATCACCGCAGGCATGACTTGAAGTGCCTACGGGAGAGCAGGTGATGAAAAATGTGGAAGCATTGACAAGGCATGTGAACTATTTGGTAGAATACCTCAAAGAGATGTCATCTCATGGAATGCAATGATTGCGGGATATGCACAAAATGGATTTTTTGAAAAGGATTTAGAAACTTTCAAGCAAATGCAATTAGTAGGTGTAAATCCAAATTCGACAACCTTTGTCAGCATCCTTCCTACCTGTGCCAAAATGGGAGCTTTGGAACAGGGTATGGACATCCATCATAACATAATGGAAGGGGGATTTTTGTCAGATATTATAGTTGGAAATGCTCTGGTAGACATGTATGCAAAATGTAGAAGTATAGATAAGGCATGTGAACTATTTGATGGAATGGCTCAAAGAGATGTCATCTCTTAGAATGTAATGATTGCAAGATATGCACAAAATGGATTTGTTGAAAAGGCTTTAGAAATTTTAAAGCAAATGCAATTGGCTGGTGTAAAGCCAAATTCCACAACCTTTGCCAGCATCCTCCCTACCTGTGTCAAAATGGGAGCTTTGGAATGTCAATGCTTCCACATTTTGCATCACCCGCTCTCTCGCAGGCACTTCAAGTCATTCTTGCAGTGATTTGGGGAAAGCCCCACATCACTGCAGGCATGATTTGAAGTGCCTGCGGGAGAGTGGGTGATGCAAAATGTGGAAGCATTGACAAGGCATGTGAACTATTTGGCAGAATGCCTCAAAGAGATGTCATCTCATGGAATGCAATGATTGTGGGATATGCACAAAATGGATTTTTTGAAAGGCTTTAAAAACTTTCAAGAAAATGCAATTAGCAGTTGTAAACCCAAATTTGACAACCTTTGCTAGCATCCTTCCCACCTGTGCCAAAATGGGAGCTTTGGAACAGGGTATGGACATCCATCATAACATAATGGAAGGGGGTTTTTTGTTAGATATTATAGTTGGAAATGCTCTGGTAGACATGTATGCAAAATGTGGAAGTATAGATAATTAAGGCACGTGAACTATTTGATGGAATGGCTCAAAGAGATGTCATCTCTTGGAATGCAATGATTGCAGGATATGCACAAAATGGATTTGTTGGATATACCATTGTTTCTAATTCAAAATTGCTATACCTTATTCTAGGAGCAAATCATAGGGGGAGTCTATACATAAGACACCATTGTTTCAAATTCAAAATTGTTGGTTCTTCCACAATTATTTGCTTCATTTATTTGATCTAAGATAGCCTGCTGTATAGAAGATGCTCTCAAAATCATAGTAAAATCCTTTATTCCAGGAAGACTGTTCAAAATCTTCCCATCATAATGATGAACAAAAGCTTCAGTCATTAACCTAAACTTTGCAAGAGTTTCATCAAATTCTACTTTTCCACTCTCTTTTCCATTCTGAATTTTATTCCCAATTTCATCCATGAAGAACTTCCTTAGCCTGTAAATCTTGCTGGTAGCCATAACTTTACCAAGTGTTGAGGATAGCTTTGAGTTTTTACCCAAGCAACAATTGACAAAATTCGGCCTTACCAGATACAATGTGTTGAAAAGCTCTTTGAAGTTATTCTGGAAAAGAGCTCCTAAGAGTATAATGCACAGTTTTGAATTAACCTTTTTGCATGAATTCCATTGTATCCGGTAAGGCTGAATTTAGTCAACATGGAATTCATGCAAAAAGGTTAATTCAAAACTACGTATTATAATCTTACAAACTCTTTTCTAGAATAACTTCAAAGAGATTTTTAACCCATTGTATCTGGTAAGGCCGAATTTTGTCAATTGTTGCTTGGGTAAAAACTCGAAGCTATCCTCAACACCTAGTAAAGTTATGGCTAACAACAGGATCTACAGGCTAAAGAAGTTCTTCATGGATGAAATTGGGAATAAAATTCAAAATGGAGAAGAGAGTGGAAAAGTAGAATTTGATGAAATTCTTGCAAAGTTTAGGTTAATAACTGATGCTTTTGTTCATTGTTATGATGGGAAGATTTTGAACAATCTTCCTGGAATAAAGGATTTTACTATGATTTTGAGAGCATCTCTTATACAACACATTGTCTTAGATCAAATAAATGAAGTAAACAATTGTGAAAGAACCAACAATTTTGAATTTGAAACAATGGTGTCTTATGTATAGACTCCCCCTGTGATTTACTCCTAGAATAAGGTATAGCAATTTTGAATTAGAAACAATGGTATATGAACAACTATTTAGACTATCTGTTATGCTACAACAATTAACTATAGGTTAGAACATATCCATATCAGCATAAAATAGCAAGTGCAATTCACCTCAAACTCTATTGTGGTAATTGCTTTGTAAGGAAGTTTGCACTCCATGAACATTCTCTGTGCACATAGCCAAACATTTAAAGTTATTAACCAAAGCAATACCATAATGAGGGTTGAAAACATTAGAAGAAAAGTAATACCATAATTCTAAAGCAACAATTTGTATCAAGACAAATGTTGGAAAGTATAATTAAAAAGACAAATCCTTACAATTAGACCTCAAATTGGACCAAGCAGATTTATGATTTTATCTTTAGAATGTAGGAACTTTCTTTGTCAAAGCTTCACAGCCTCAAATTGGATCTCAAATTGGACCAGCAGATTTATGATTTTATCTTTAGAATGTAGGAACTTTCTATGTCTAATATTCATGACCTCAAATTGGATCCAAAATTGGACCAACAAATTTATGATTTTCTTTGTCCACCGACGTTTGTATTCCTATACTCAGGTTCTGCTTCTAAGAAAAAATACCTGGAAGTGTTTTAGACTAGCTCAATGTACTCTCCAACCTAGTTATGTCACTAATAGCAATCCAATTTTGCCTGAACCGTCCATACCCGAATGTTGCACCACAATCTATTATTCCTACACATAAAAATGCCACATATTGACCCCTTCTAAATAAAGCATTTGATCATCATAAAACCATAATTAATAAATCATTTATTTGCCAAAATCCTTCTCAAATTCATTTGCACCAGTGAGGCCCTCGGCTGAAGATTTCTTGATCAATTCATTTAATTTAGGGCCATTGATGGATACCACATCACGCACAGACTTTAAATTTGGAACCTTGGACAAAATCTTTAACTGACTAGGAAGCCTATTTTTCTCAGTTTTTGAAACTCCAAAATTACCAGGAAAACAAACTTGCTCAATTTTTTAAACCTCCATATTGGCAGCAATTCCATCACAATTCTTAGCATTTGAGGCCTCAGTTGGGCTTATTCAAATTTCAATCTCGACCTCAACTTTACGGTCTACTTCTTCATCAATGTTACCCTCAATGATAAATTTGGGAAAAAAGCATGAGCCATTCTTATCAATCCAAGCAATTGACCTTTGATAGCATGTCCTCAAATCTATTTGTAGCATTCGCAAAAAATCAACAAGATAGGGTGAACCATCTACTACCAACTCTACGGTGGGCATGCCAACCAAAAACTCAACCCTAAGAGAATCCAAAACTTGGGCAGAAAAATCATTCCATGAGCCATTCCAGAAATACATCACCCTCATTGGCACTAAACTCTTATGAAAATTATCATAATTATGCAATGTTGCCTTGCTAGAATAGCACTGATACACACAACTACATTTTGAACCCCTATCCTTCTTGCCATAGTTAATTCCATTCTTCCATCCCCACTTAGATGCTCCCCTTCCCAACACTAAGAAACCATATTTATTTCCTCATTTTCATTTCATTTGAGTTCTCTCCACAATATTTCTTCCAAGCTGACAGAAATGCTTCCGTTCGCCCTTCATCCCAAACAATACCAATTTACACCACACACCATTTCAACTACAATGCAATTATTTACAACGTAGCGGCAACACCATAATCTACAACAACCCCTAACAAAAGGCTACACTATACACCAAACTCTGATGCCACATTTTACATCAGTACTAAGGGAAACAACATATAGAACAAAGAAAGTTGATTCCAACTCCCAGTCCCATTATTAAAACCCCAACTGAGCCATTAAGCAATACTCAATACTCCCAAGGTTAAATTTTGCCTAGAAAAACCTAGTTCCACCATGAAACAACCCCAACAAGACCAAAAAAGAACCACACCCGGCTTACAACATCAACTTGGAGTCCCAAATTTTCAAAAACCTGAATGGGTCACTACAAACCCAAAATCAGCCTCGAAAACAGCAACACCTCAATTGCACCATAAAACAACTCTAACGAAGCCATAAAAGAACAACTTCCAAAGCCCCTGTCAAGCCCTAATTTTAGAAATCCTATCGGGATCATTCCAAGGTTAGATTTAGCATCCAAAACTTAAAACCCATGCTTTCTCCATCAAACGGTTCTAAAAAAAAATCCCTTCCTCAACTACTATGTTTTTAGAACCCTAATACAGAGCTAAATTTAGCACATGACCAAATTTAGCAGAGGCTCAAAGTTAATCTGAAAAGTCTTCAAACCCACATCTACTTCACAAATTATGTTTAGAAGCAACTTATTCAACACCCAAATTTTTCAAAGACTCCAAGGAGCCCTTAAATGCACATACACAACCAAATTGGAGGGCCAAATTTTAGATTTAAAAAAGAGTGGAGATAGAGAAGCAAGGTCAAGAATCAGAACCTGCAGGGCCGTAGGGCATCAAAACAATCTAGAGCTAATTGGGAAAAAGAGAACTACTCGAGCTACCCCTGCTCTTCTTGTTGCTCCCCCCTGCCATTACTACGGGTGCTCATGTCAGATGTGCGGTCCTGCACCTAAAATTGCCTCTGCTTCTGTTGGGTGTAAAGCCTTAGAATATTAGGGGTCATTTCATCAAGATGGATTTGTGGGGTTTCATGGATTGGCCCCTATGATAGATAGTTCATATGGATATTGAACCACTACATACGATCGGAGAGACCACTAGATCGGGGAGGGGTCAACTGATCCGAGATTGACAGGTTTTGACTCCTGAATCAATTGGATAGGCAAGAAATGTTTTACGTGGTATTAATTTTAATTGTAATAAATTTTTTAAATGGTAGGGAAGAGGGAAATACCAATTCATGTGACTAATTATTTAGTCATTTTTATTTGTGTGAGTAATTATTTAGTTGTGTTTTTTACCCAACGATCAAACTAGTCATTTATAGTTGTGTTGCAAAAAATTAGTAGAATTTAGTCATTTTTAGTTGTTGTGACTAAAAGTTTTAGTCACCTAGTCATTTATTTTCCAAAATTCTACTAGTGCAGTGAACCTCTATTTTTTGGTATTGATATAACTTATATATTTCTTTTGGCTAACAACCACCGTGGTTTTTCCCTTTTGGGGTTTTCCATGTAAAAGTCAGGTGTCTCCTATGTTGTTTATGATCTTGTTTTGAGCTTCTCATTTGATGCTTTAATGATTATATTTGAATATAAGTAATTGATAAGTTGATGATCATATTTGGTTAAAAGTTTTAGGACAACTGATTCACCCCCCCTCTTAGTTGTCCGGTGTAGTTCAACAACACGATCATGGAAGTGTGATGTTATTTATGGTTGGATGTCATGCCCCATCCAACAAGAGAAGAAGATATAGTTCATGGTTGGATGTCATGTCTCATTCAGCAAGAAAAGGACAAGATACAGCTCATATTAAGATGGGAATTAGCACAAAGATGATCAAATGTATTTATGATGCTACTGATGGCCTATAGTATGTATGATTCAAGTTCCATGATGATTGCATTACCAAAAGAGTGTTTTTCTTGAAGACAGTGTTGTCTCTGTGAAGATGTTCTGTGTAAGACAATGGAATGCTCCGCATTCCTCCACATTTTTAGATATGGCCATGCGGTTTTGGAATTGTGTTTAGTATGCAGTGAAGGTGATAATTCCAAGTTTTCGAATCATTTGTCCTTCCACTATGAAAGTTATGCATGATAGAGTACCGGCATGTGTTTTGGCAAAGTAAGGTAGTGATGAAGGCCTGTTGGAATGCTCTACATTCATCCGCAAATGAATGATTGCCTTTGTGGTTTTGAGGAAGTGTTTATGGACATGTATTACATGCTTCCTTATAGTTTCAAGGTCCTTGGTGGTCCACAGCTCAGTTTTTCACATGGCAGTATGTTGTAGTGTGTTTTGGATGACAAATTGTTCCCAAAGTTCATGATTGAAGATGTGCAGCACAATTCTTTGATGTACAGTGGCAAAGAAGTGTTTGGAGATGTTGTATGAGTCATGTGGACTTATTTGTAAGATTTTTCATGAATATATTTCTTGTTTCCAGTACCGTACAAGGTTTTCAAGTTGATATGGTCGTTATGCTCCAAGTTTTCATATGTTTTGTTTAAAGTTGTCCGCAAGGCATGAATCTTCTGCTGGTGTAAGATGTGGTTTCACTTAGGACGTATCTTCTACACATTTCATATTGTGTGTTGTCTGGTTGACTTGTAAATGTATTTTTCATGTTGTATTTGGCCGATAAGCAATGTAATTAATGTAATATCAATTATAAATAATGAAGCAAATTGAGTGAGGAGAGGTGTGATTTCAAGTTAATTAAAAAAGGTCGCAAGCAGATAAAAGGCAGAATGAATGCGTTATTGATGTGTGACTGAAGGAGAAAGCGTAGAAGTTGTTGATGCTGTCTGGATTCATCTTGAAGACTTATATGTGATAGTGATCAAGTGTAGAGTGTGCCTAGCTAATCATATCATTAGAAGAAAGTGTGAAGAGACAGAAGTGCAATCATCAAAAGTGTGAGTTTCAATATCAATTTTTAGACAGTAGAAGGACTGTCATACTATAATCTTTTGTAAGTGTGTTCTCAATTTAGGGAGTCCTTGGGAGTGACCTTAAAACAAAGTCTTTAGGGAGTAGTAGGTTCCTTTGGAGTGAGCCTATTTCAAAGTTCTTCAAGGAGTAGTAGCTTCCTTGGGTTGTATCCCTAAAACAAAGTTGTTATTTAAGCTTCATATATTGTGAGTTAATCCTCACCGTGGTTTTTCCTTTCTAGGTTTTTCCACGTATACCTAGTGTTATGTGTTGATGTGCATTGTTTTAATCTTTCATGCTCATGTTAATGTTGTGATGCTTAAGTATTAATTTGCTCCGGATAAGTTGAAGTTGTTAGAATTGAAGATAGCTTAGATACTGATTCAACCCCCCTCTTAGTATCTTGGTGTGTTCAACAATTGGTGTCAAAGCTAAGTTCCTTTGATGGAAGCTTAACCACTTGAGGAAGGTCCGGGATGGTACAGAATGGATCTGACAAGATTCCTAGGTTTGATGGAACAAATTATGCATTTTGGAAGCTAAGGATGGAAGTTTATATTAATTCTCTAGGGTGTGGTGTTTGGGACTCTATCAATTCTGGTTACACTATTCCTACTACTATTCCTACATATGCAGATGAAGTCAAGTTGTATGATAACAATTCCAAGGCAAAGTTTTCTATTATGAGTAGATTAGCTGATTCAAAACTTTCAAACATAATGAGTTGTGGTTCTACTCAAGAAGTTTGGGATAAACTTAAAACCATTTATGAAGGAGATAAGAAAGTAAATCAAGCCAAGATGTAGATCTTCTTGAGAGCAATTTTGAGAACCTAAAAATGTCAAAGGATGAAGACATTGTTGGATACATGCTTCGAGTGAATGAAGTGGTCAATGGCATTAAAGCTCTTGGTGGAGAAGTGAAAGAAGATGAGGTTGTGAAAAAGGTTCTGAGATCTCTTCCCAAATCTTACAGTCATAAGGTATCTGCCATTGAGGAGAATGCAGACTTGGATACTTACACTATAGACAAATTATTTGGTTCTCTTACTGCCTTTGAAATGAGAGAGTTTGGAAGTGATGCTCCAAAGAAATAAGTTGCTTTCAAAACTAGTATGAAGACAAAAGAAGAAGTTGCTGATGAAGGTGAAAGCTCTGATGAAGTTGAAGCAATTTTTGTGAGAAGACTGAAGAAAGGCACTAGAAAATACAAAGGTTTAAGTTACCCTTCAAATGTTTCAATTGTGGAAAGGGTGGTCATTTTACTTCTAAATGTCCTTTTAGAGAATCAATGGGTAGTGACAGAAGAGACAAGTTCAAGAGAAGTTTGTATTCCATAGAAAGCAATTATTCTTCAGAAGATGAGGATCATGATTATTCAAATGATGAAAAACTTTTCATGGCCTTGAGTGTTGGTAACAAAAAGGATGATCATAAAACATGTGAGAAGATTGATGCCATGCAAAAAAATCAAAACAATGAAAGATTAATGGTTGTATGGACTGCCTTTCATGCAAAAGAAGAATCCAAGGCTTAGGTAATTGATAGTGGATGCTCAAATCATATGACTGGTGACAAGGAGAAGTTTATCAGCCTTGAGAAGTGGGATGGTGGTGTTGTCCAGTTTGGTAGTGATGAGTCAGCACAGATATGTGGAAAAGGTGCTATAACTATTAATGGGATCCTCTATGTCAAAGGACTAAAATACAATCTTCTCAATGCCAGTCAGATGTGCAGAAAAGGGTATAATCTCACCTTTCATGCCAAAGGTTTTGAGATTAGGAAGAAGGATCTAGAAAACTAGTTGCAGAAGGTATCAAGACACATGGTGACATCTATCACCTGAAGGGGGTAAATGGAAGAACATGTAGGTTAGCTCAATCCAATGAATGTTGGCTATGGCATAAGAGAATGGGAAACAACAATTTTGATAATATGGTAAAGATCAGTTCTACTCATGCAGTGAGAGATATGCCTAAGATAATCAAGCCTACAAATGCAGTATGTAAAGAATGTCAAATGGGAAAGTAGACAAAGACAAACTTCAAAAGCAAGGAGTACTCTTCTTCAAATCCATTGGAGCTAATTCACACTGGTCTATGTGGCCCCACAAGAGTAAAGAGTCAACAAGGTTAGGCATTTCATGTTGCTTATTGATGATTATTCTAGAATGACTTGGATTACTTTCTTAAGAGAAAAATCAGATGCCCTTGATAAATTTAAAGTGTTCAAAGCCATGGTTAAGAATGAAGTTGATGCCAAGATTAAAATTTTTAGGTCTGATACAGGAGGTGAGTTCACTTCAAATGAATTTGAAAAGTTTTGTGAAGATAATGGTATTAGGACACATATGTCATCTCCTAGGACCCCTCAACAAAATGGAGTAGTGGAAAGAAAGAATAGGACTATGTAAGAGATGTCTAGGGCAATGTTGAAGATGCAAATCTATATGATATGTACTAGAAGGATGCAGTTCATACTATTCTCTATCTAATTAACAAAGCATAGTTGAGGGTCAATAGCACTAAGACCCCTTATGAGCTATGGTATGGAAGACCTCCCATAGTCAGATACTTCATGATCTTTGGCAGCAAATGCTATATCAGAAGAGATGAAGAAGACCTATGAAAGTTTGATTCAAGAAGTGATGAAGGAATATTTCTTGGCTACTCAGCCAAAAGCAAGGCTTATAGATGCTACAACAAGAGGTTGGGGAAGATGATTGAAAGCACAAATGTCAAGGTAGATGAAGACATGTATCAGATCTCACATGAATCAGAGGACTCTGAATCTGATATCTTTCCATGCATTGTAGATGAAGAAGAATAAGTGAAAGAAGAAAAGGAACAAGAACCAGAGTAGATGCCTAAGACTCCAGCAAAGTATGTTCAGAAGAATCACTTAGAAGATTAGGTCATTGGAGACAAGAATAAGGGTGTGCTGACCAAGAGAAGTTTTACAAAAGTATGTGAGCAAGTAAACTTGTGTTTTTTTATCAAAGGTGGAACCCAAAAACTTTGATGAATCCAGCAAGGATGATGGATGGATAAAAGCCATGGAAGAAGAATTGGATCATATTGAGAAGAATCAGACATGGGAATTGGTTCCCAGACCAGCAAACAAGAATGTTATAGGAACAAAATGGGTGTTCTGGAACAAATTGAATGAAGAAGATGAAGTTGTAAGGAACAAGACAAGACTAGTATGCAAAGGATACTCACAAGTTGAAGGTATTGATTTTGAGGAGACTTTTGCTCTGGTAGCAACGATGGAGAAAATTAGAATGTTCCTTGTTCTTCTTGCTCATAAGAACTTCAAGGTATATCATATGGATGTTAAGTCAGCATTTCTAAATGGTGACCTAGAGGAAGCAGTTTACATTGAACAACCAGATGGTTTCCATTTATCAAAAGATTCAAACATGGTGTGCAGACTCAAGAAGGCTCTGTATGGTCTTAAGCAAGAACTTAGAGCTTGGTATGCTAGATTGGACAAGTACTTACTTCAGTATGGCTTCAATAAAGGTACTACATATAGAAATATTTATATCAAGGAAGAAGGAGACATGATATTGATAGTTGTGGTATATGCTAATGAAATTATCTTTGGTGGAGATGATGATATGTGTAAGAGTTTTGTAGAGGAGATGCAAAAAGAATTTGAGATGTCTATGATTGGTGAAATGTATTTCTTCCTTGGACTTCAAATTTCTCAGCTAGATGGTGGTATCTTTATTTGTCAAGCTAAGTATGTCAAAGAGTTGTTAAAGAAGTTTGGTATGGAGAACTCAAAATTAGTGAGTACTACCATGGTCACTAGATGTCACTTGAGCAAAGATGATGAGTCTCTAGAGGTGGATTAGACTATCTATAGTTCTATGATTGGAGCACTGTTGTACTTGGCTACTTCTATACCTGATATCATGCATACAATATGTGTGGTTGCAAGATATCAAGCCAATCCAAAGAAAACAAATGAGAAGGCAGTGAAAATGATATTCAGATACTTGAAAGGAACTCTAAAATATGGCCTATGGTATCTGTTGTGTGGTTACACAAAACACCCCATTTTGCCTCAGCAAATCAAGGACCCAACTTTTTGTTTTTTCTTGGCTTGCTTGTTCCCCTTTGCTTTCAGGCAGTATGGTAAAAATCAGTAACAGATGTATGTCAAGATGTGATCCTAGGCGTGTCCAGACCTTGTGACATAGGTCAAATTTTCAAGGTTCAAATTTTGTCTTATAAACCCTATCAGATGAAAGAGTATAAAATTCTAAGCAAGATCACTTTTTGAAGCACCCAAAAATTTGTTAAAACAAAGAAGTTACACATGGTCAAAGTTTGATGAACGAGTCATAGGGATATTCACATGGCCATAACATCCAGATATTATTTTAATATTCTAACCTCCTGTAACATATAGACGTCAAATTTAATGTACTCAGTGGATAAAATTATCGCACGCATGGATATTAGTTAAGATCCAGATCTTAA
Source organism: Cunninghamia lanceolata (assembly GCA_027924645.1). NCBI lineage: Eukaryota > Viridiplantae > Streptophyta > Pinopsida > Cupressales > Cupressaceae > Cunninghamia > Cunninghamia lanceolata. The sequence goes on along the minus strand of BSBN01001465.1, from coordinate 336,321 downwards.
CTTAATATCCAAACCTTGTTGTAATATCCATATCCTAGCTAATATGTTGATCTAGATGACATCATGTCACTTTGATTTTATGAAGACTCTCAATCCCAATTACGTCACCTAGACATTAGGGTACATGGATATTAACTTTGCTAATATCCAGACCTTGCTTTAACATCCCAATCTAGATGACATCATGTCATCACAGCTTAGTGAAGAATGCTAAGCTTGCTTATGTCATCCAGATATTAGTTGACATCTGGACATTAAATTAATATTTGGACCTTATCTTAAGATCCATATCACAATGCCATCACAATCACCCTGATGCAACACTAAAGCTATACCATGCTTACGTCATCAGGATATCAAGCCATAGGGATATTTCGCATTCCTATTGTCATGACCTTATTTTAATATCCTGATCGTAATGACATCACTCTATTACGCTATAATGGAGGAGTCTCCTCCTGCTGACATCATCCAGACATTTTGACCAGATGGATACTTTGCACTCGTAATGTCTAGATCTTAATTCAATATCCAGGTCCTATAATTAAACCAATAACACTATACCACGTGTCCACATGGGCATCCAGACCTATTGCAAGTAAATTTGAAGCCCGATGGAAAATCTTCGGTCAACGATGGTTGACCTGACCTATGCTAACGTCATCCAGATATTCTCATCTAGATATCCATGGGGATATTCTCATCCAGATATCCATCTTTACATCCCTGTGCTTTTTACATTAAATGCTAAAGGAAAATGGTGTTGGCCTTTAAATTTCAAAGTGTACCAACAGACACTTGTATGTATCCTGTGATCGCGTTGGAATAGGACTGTCAAATCTCTCGAAAACCATTAATAAGCCCTAAAATCAAAATTTGTTCAAAAAAAGGGGATTTTGCCATCATAATTAACACAATTGCATTCAAAGAGCTCATATTCCCGCACAAAAGAACTAAGAATTCAATAGAGTTTCTTCATGGAGCCAGAGACCGAATTTCTAAAACAACAAAGGATCATCCGCACATAAGAGTTTCTAGTATTCACCTGCATTTGTTTCAATTCAGATTTTGCAAACCAGGTATGTATGAATATGAGCCCCTAACCTGTTATTTTATGATTTTGATTCAAAATGAACATAGAATGCTGAAATTGAATAAGTTTAGGGTTAAATATTGTTCTAAGGTATAATTGAATGCAATTCTTGCTAATTTCATAGATCTAATAGATGCTAACCCTAGTATTATAGAATGCCCTGGTTAAGATATGTCCATGAAATTATAGGACGTGATGTCGTAACCCAGGATGGATAAGCGTGATGCCGAATTCAAATGAGACATGTTTCTAAAAGCACAGAGCACATGCAACAAAAAGGGTTTTGCAGAGGACACACATTGTAGGGCTATAGACATTGAAGTATTTAAGGCAAGGATAAATGCTAGGGAAGATCATCCTATGCTAAAGAATCTAGTTACATCAGGGATGTATTATGTGGCTGGGTTCTCTTATGCCGTGGAAGCTCTGGAACTCCTGATTGCATGTGTTCACAATTATAATGTAGTCACCAGGAGAGTGGAGAAATGAGGAAGGGTCTATGCAAACCTATCTGTAGATGGAATAATTGAGGTATTTAACTTGCCAACATCTAAGTCGATCTATGTGCCAGATATAGACACTTGTAGAAAAACAACAATTAAATTACTAAAAAAACTACTAAAAGTTACATATAAATGACTAAGCTTGGTCATGTGACCATTAGTAGTTTATTGCAGGTCATTTATAACATGACCAAATTTATGACTAAACCATTTTTAGTCATTTATTGGTTATTTTGACTGATCAATTTGGTAGTATATTTATTTGTTATTTTAGTCATATATTTAGTCATATTTATTCATTGAGCTTGGTCACGTGACCATTAGTAGTTTATTGCTGGTCATTTATAATGTGACCAAATTTATGACTAAACCATTTTTAGTCATTTATTCACTGATTTTTAGTCATTTATTCATTTTTAATCATTTATTCATTTTTATTCATTTATTCATTTTGTTCACTGATTTCTACCTAAAAGTATTGGAAATGAGATAATGCTTTTGAGGTTTAAACATAAAACACAAAAAAACATAATTAATCATTCATTTGCACATAATGAAACAGCTATTAAGAAGGAAAAATACTGAAAGTTTATTGAGAAAATGTGTTCTTACAGCAGATACAAGACTTAAATATGTGTCTTTGCTTTGAAAAATGTGTTACAAAGTGTGTTTCTTAGTGCTGTGACTGAGAAAACTGAGTTACAAAGTGTGAGGATTGTACTCTCTGCAAAGAAATTTAGGATTTTTGAGGTATATGACTTGCCATTCCAAAACTATGATATCTACCCTTTGGTACTTTATGCATAGGTTTCATGAGAGTCTTCATTCATTGAATAGACTTCAATGGAAGTCTGTCCTCTACAATGCATAAACTACCCCCATGACTGTCCATGCAAACTTTGAGTAATAACACTTTTCACATCATGCACTTTGATGGTTTTCACTCTACACTATCATGGTTCTCACGGCCTTCTCCACTTGCAATAGCTTCTTTGGACCATGTAGTTGAATACAAAAAACTCATCTTACAAATTTGTACCTATCATCTACAGACAAAAATTGCAATGCAAGCACGTGCATTAGATTCAGAGGAAATAAATTCAACATGTATTTACACAAGCATGACAAATTCAAAGTGGTTATATAATGCTTACCAACATATCCCTTATCCTTTGAAAAGTGCCTACATTCTCATTCTTCAAGTTCCTCTCTAAGTTTTCTTTTACAGAGTTCATCTTGAGTATCTTGGCCTTTCTTCCTAAAATTAACAATTGTTAGTATGTTTTATACTATATTGGTAATTTATAAATATAAGTAATATTCAATGTGTTTAAATACCCAATGTGATTGGTCAAATAACATAAACAAATTTTATTGTTTACCAATCCCTAAGATAGACAGTCAAATCACCTTGAGATGAGGAGTCATAGCCATAAGGGTTGCTAAAAAGGACAGTCAACAAGAGCACAACTTTTGAAGTCCTCTAATGCAAGGATAGTTTTCAAACCTTAGATGATAGTGATTAAATGCATACAGTGATGAGAGAGACTATCCTTTAATGAGTAGAGTGTCTTTTAGGATAGAGTTAGCAAGGGCATAGCCATACCTCAAGAGGCACAATGCCAAGAAAGGGGCAACTGGTAGTCAAATAGTGATTTTGAATGGAGGATTATCTACAAGTCTTGCACTACTTTGGAGATTGTAGGAACAATCTTGTTGACCAATCACCTAGTAGATTTTTGCCATTTGATGAAACTCTTTCAAGGTTCATGGATATATTAGGTTGCATTAACATTAACTTCCCCAAACATTCATTAAAATAGTGGTTAAGGGAGGCCAAAATCCAAGATTGAGTGATAGTTGGAGGTACAATACGTGTTGTGGTTCTTGTAGGAATAATAATTGCTCTTGTATACATGTATTCAACATGTAGCAAGAGGATTTCAATTAGATCTTTGAAGACTTTCTTTTTAGGACCATCTATAAAGAGGAGCAAACCTTCAAACACAGTGCTATATACAAGATGACTCATGATAGTATGCACATAATAGATAGTGAACCCTGTGCAATAAAGGGGCAAGACCTTTTAGAGGAGCAATATGAGACAACAAGACTCCAAGGAAGATCATGATTATGAAGCTTGAAGAGGACAACCACCTTTTATAAATGATAGTGAAAGTGCTCCAAAAGGGGTTTTAATGCTTAGAAAATATCACTCTAGTGGATAGTCAAAAGGATCATGTCAAAGTAGAAGCCAAATAAGATGAGGATAATGAGGTTGAACAAGATCAATGGACAGTTAATAGTCTTTTCATAGGGCAGGGATATGATGTTGCATGGCATGTGACATTGGAAAGTGCAACACAACAATTACTTGCAGCAACAGTAAGAGAAAAGAACAAAGGTGAAATTAAGAGCATTGTAATGACATGATGACAATAACAGAGGGAAGTTATAGGATTGTCTTAAGGAGAATGCTCACAAAAGACAGTGACAGTAGTTTTCATAGAAGACACTATTTTACTCAGCTTTCATAATCATGATGAAAACCATTATTAATATCACCATCACCAAATGGATAGTTATAGAAGGAATATACAATCACAGTACTGTCCACAAATGACAATAAGGGTAGTATCAAGAGGTGTGCTACTTACCAGATTAAATTCAAGGCATAGTTTCTAATTCTTTGAATAGTTTAAGGTTTGGCCAACCATTAATGAATAGTTCGGGGCTCTCATCGTTACTACAATAGCTTGAAATAAGTACTATGGATCTTGGAAATTTGGTCCAGGTGGATAGTGGCCATGATGCAATAACAAATGGGAAAAGGACAATTTATAATAAGGAGGATTGTCATAGGAACAGTCCCAAGTGATGAACACTGTCATAATGAAGCCATACACATGGAAAGGACTCTGGCCTAAAGGAGATAGGTGGCTGGTTGGTAAAAAACCACAAGGGAGTCACTTGGAATCACATGGGTCAATCACATATAATGCATAGTCCATCAAAGTAATGGACAGTACAAAGAGCATGATTAAATCTTCAAGAGACAATCCACAGTAGCATGAGGGTAGTTCATGAAATTAAATTACAATGACCATGCAATAAAACACAACAAAGTGCTTGGGGCAATCAAAAAAATACCAAGGAAACTCCATCTAATAGAAGAAGGTCTCAATCATTTTCTCAAGGCCTTATGTTAACAAATAACTTGTATTTTATCTGGAATTGCTCTTTCTGAAGCTTTTATAGTGTTAACTTGATCAATCAAATTCCAAAAAGAGGCTTTGACAATTGCATTAGAAGGCTAAAGGCAACAAGAATGAAGAGGAAAACCATATGAATGGTATAGATAATAGATTTCAAGGGATAGTAGCTTCAACAAGTATGAACAATCCATTCACAGTGAACAATAGCAAAGACTAAGGGGAGCATTGAGGTTTACAAGATTGACATTGGATTTTGCATGCATTTCTCACCTAATGGAAAAGCTTGAAAGTTTGAAAACAATTACAAAGGATCTCATGTAGAAACTGGGAATTTCTATGTAGATTCTAAAAGCATAAATGGAAGAGTTTTGAGGATAGAGATCTGGTTGTGGCAGTTTTGTCTAAAAGGAAAGGTTTGCCAGTAGAAAAATACTCATGTAGGATTGAAAAGGCATATTTTTGTCACTGACACAATAAGTGCAAGAGTATGTCCAGAGATCAAAGCTTTGCCAAAAAACCTAGCAAAATTCTAATCCTCATTTACAAACAAGCTTTATAGCCATCCACTATATTCAACCATTCTAGGGGACTAATGACCATATTCAAATCTATTCATTTTAAGCATATACTTGGCATGTCTGGAAAATTCATTGAACAATAGTCGAGCAAAGCTCTTTTGCACAAGTTGTACCACATCAAAACAATCTCATACATTAAACATTTGGTGATTGCATTATAATATAATAATATATAGAAAAGAAAACTCTTAAATGGATTTTGGTATGGTTGGCAAGGACCAAATCTCTCTTAACACAAATACCTTATTGTATGGAGAGTGAAATGCAACGTAATCTACATCTGCAAGAGAAAACAACCTTACGTCTTCCTTTTCAAACCTAGAAAACAATGGATAGTTCATTTAGCTCCCATTTATGTGACTTCCAGATCATATGTCCTTAATTTGAACCTAAACTATACAACTTTTATGCCTCAATGATCACTTCAAATGCCACATTTCATTGAAATAAAATCATTCAAAAGAGAATTTGTGTAAACATTTTTGTGAAGGCTTTGGTAATCCGAAGTGGAACTTGCAACTACAATATCTGATAAAAATCAACTTCCAAATATGCTTTTGATGGATGTTCATACCCTCATCCAAAGATCCAATTCACACACAAGTACCATCAAAGAGACTGTACCGTAAGCATCATCAAAGAGACTGCACCGTATCAGCAGGAGCTACTTTCAAGTCTCCCTGATAAAACAAACATCATCAAAGACACCATACCATATCGGTAAGAGTTGTTCTAAAGTCTCTTCGACAAAATAATTTGTATAAAAGAATATCATCGAGGAGAATAACATATCAGGATAAGAAGTTTTAAGGTCTCTCTGATGGAAGGAAAGCAACATGAAACATATTTTATGCAGTGCGATGGATGTATAGAAATGGCATTTTGTGATGTAATCTATATTTTGCAATGTGGGCTAGTTTACTGATGTGGCATGAACCATGCGAATGTTGTATAGAGTAGTGGCATGTGATTGAAACTTTGGCATAGATACTAAGTCTGACCTATGTGAAAGTCCTCTGCACTGTGTGTCAACTTAGGTAACACCAATCTAGTAGTTGACTGACAGAGTTGTTGAATCGAAGAGTGCCAATGGCCTGGAGTGTTGTGATTGAGATTTCAGTTTGGTGCCATGAAGTTTGTGCTAGCAATATGTTGTCTAGTGTCAGTTAGTGCAAGTCTACCTACCTAACCAAATTAAGAGTGTGGATTGTCATGGCTTAGGTCATAACACTTAGTCTTCTAGTAATATAACCATGTTGGAATTCTTGATTTTTGCTTTTTTTCTTAATGAAGAACTAGTAATATAACCATGTTGGAATTCTTGATTTCTGCTTTTTTTCTTAATGAAGAATGAACAAACATTCTTAACCTCTTCCACATAAGTATGGGAAGACCTTGAACGTGTAGGAGCTTTCAAATTGAAGCTATCTTCTAGATTTTTTTTCAATTGTGTATAATTTGGCAAAACTAAGAACTAAAATTCCTTTTGTTTTGGTAAGAGGGTAAAGATCTATATTCTATAGAGATCTATGGCTCCAAAAGTGTACATGAATTTACAAAAGTGGGTGGAAGAGTGGGAAAATCTCTCCCTTTTTCTGGTGCTTTACCAGTCTTAATCATAGGAATACTCTCATCTTCTAGGACTAAACACTCAAAACTTAATATTATTTGAAATCACAAAATTACTAGTTTTAGAACTGTCACTGACAATTTTTAATCATTGCAAACAAAGGTTCTATTTGTACTCTTTTATAACAAAAGTGAAGATTAGCTATGGTTCTATTTTCGTTATTTCAACTTGGACTAGTTTCTCTAGATCTAGTGAGACCCTACCATTGGATTTGTGATTTTCACTCAAGTCTCCATTTAGGTGAATCGTTATTGCTTGGACCTCCTCCTTGTACCAATAAATAAAAGATATCACTATCATTTCAGGTCTACACCTTATCCATGAATGTTGATGTAACAATTTCCTTGTACCTTGATATTGTGAATCGTGTCAATCTTATATAGTTAGTTAAGCCTTTAAATGAGGGAGATGGCATTGGGGTAGAGTATGTTGAATGTATCATTTTTCCTAAGCGACATTTTATCTATGTTGTTTAATTTACTTTGTTTGACAATTTATAATCTACCTCTTTGAATATGATGTTCAAAATCTCTCAATTTGTAAAGGATAAACAAAAATGAAAGATTTCCATTTTTTGTTCACTGTTGCATACACTCCATTGAACAACATTAAGCAATAGTTAAATAGTGTAATCTTTGTCCACATGTTAAATTGAGATAGCTGGTTCATCAACAAGAAGTATAGACTAAGCACAAAATGGTAGGAAAAACAAATATAAGTTAGTTCTTTGTTATTTAAAATCACTATATTTGTAACGAGAAGATCTACAAACAACTAACATATAGATGTTCCTTCACCTAGGTTGATCATGACTAACATTATAGACAGAAAAGAGACCTACATCTTTGTGGTGCAATTTGCGGCATCCCAAACTTCAAAGGTCTTGTGAACTAATTTTTCACCTGATCCCACATCCCAAATTCCAAGATCACCAGTACTTGTTCCAACTAGAATACTCACCACAGTCATTATGGTTAGTGTTGACCCATTTTCCTCTGTCTGGAGTCAAATAGTCCACCTTGAAAATCTCCTGGATATCCTTTAGAATATGGCCCTACAATCATTATCCTTCATAGTCATGTGCTCTGCCATGCAAAAATCCTTGAAAAGCCATCTGGAGAATCCTTGCAAAAACCCCAGAAAAACCCAAAAATCCTTAATCTTCAATGCCTTCCTCCGCAGAGATTTCCCATACTTAGTCATTTTTGGCATGGATATCCTGGGGACATCATCTGGATCTTAGCTAACATCCCAGATATTAACTTAATATCCCAGACCTTAGCTAAGGTCCCGATATCCCCTTCATATTCAGGTCTTAACTAATATCCTGGTTTCTTGTGAATGTATTGATGACGTCATCCGGAGCCCCTCCACAAATAAGTGCATATGATGATGATGTCATCTAGACATTCCACCTTTAGCATATCATCTTGCATTGATAAAGTATCCTGATGATGTCATCCAGATCTCCTCTTCAACGAAGTTCTTCATGATGATGACATCATCTGGATATTAAGTTAGCACCTAGATATTAAAGGTTAATATCCATGTGGATGATGGTTTCTCCATGTTGCGAAGGAAAAATTTGACGGGTGCATATCCGGATATCGCATGCTTGTAGACCATTGAAGCTAACGTCACATCTCTTCTGCGCAGATGCAAAAGGAGGACACTTGTAAAGTATATCAAGGCCACTTAAGATGGAGCTAGGTATCAGGGAAGAATCCTATAATGGGGAGCCACGTTGGGGGCTTAGTGTGCTTCTGCGGAGCCCAAATGAAGATGGCTCATTTCCTTCCACGCGGCTCTGAAATTGCGACACGTGGAAAGGAAGTGGTGGGGCCATTGTAATCAATGGTAGCATAGTGTCGCAGGTGAATCTTGGCTGCAGGGAAGATTTTGTGTGTGACCACGAGATGATAACATGTGGACATCTAGATGCCAGTTGACCACGAATATTTCCCTCATCCTGAGGAATTTCTACATGATCCAAAAGATAAAATTGCTTAGAATTTCCTCCTCTTTCATTTGGGGGGTTTTTTGGGGGGATATTCTCATTTCAAAATATGATCCAAATTTCATGACCCAAATGTGCACATCCAGATATCAGGATAGTTGCCGACTAAGGATGGGTATGCAATCTTGTCTTATAAGACATCTCAGTGACCAACTTGAAGTGTTGCAGAGGCAGATATTTCACATTGATTTGATTTGATGAGATCTATAGACAAAATTCAAGAATGATGACATGGTTCTTCAATGCGACAGGACTTCAGTGGCTCGGTGGCAAATCTTTCAACAAATGGTGATGACTTTTGGGCTCTTCCCTTCAATGCTTTGTCCTCTCTTGTGTATGGGCAACCATTCATAGTGTTGCAGGTCTACCATAGACATGGGTTCTATTCCCATCACCGTTTGTTCCTGACTCTACATTGATGGTGGCATTGGTGGTTTCAAATTCTATGCATCTGCTTCAGGATTCTCTGCACAAGAATTTGTTATAAAAGCATTGTAATCTTCAGTTAGAAGTAGGAGTTAGTAATTTCTGGTTTGTTATGCTACCAAATTTCTTGTATTCGAACCTCTTAGTGTAATTGCAGGATTATCAGAATTTGACTCACTGTGCTTGTAGCTTAGCCTCTGATGGCTTCTGATCAATCCACCCATGAATGCAATTAACTACACTGTGTCTTTTTCTACTACTGGTTATTTTGTATTGTAATGGTTTCTAGCCTTCATGATCAACATATTCATAATTCTTGCCTCTCTTATGTTCTGATTTCTGTGTTTTACTTGAAGTTTAATCTATTCTGTGAGTAAAGCAACTCCTCCATAGGTTAGGTCTTCATACCGAAGCCTCAATCAATCCTATAATTTGTGTGAATCTGCTTTGTGAGTTGAGATCATTTTTGTGTCTATTTAGGGTTACTACTGCTCATGAAATATGGTGCATCACCTCTGTTTTCCTTTCAGATTCTTCATAACCCTTTTCCCTTGCAGCATTAGCACTATGTTTAGATAGTTTTCTCTAAGCATTAGGCTTAGAATGAGGAACTTGCCTTCTCTGGAGGTCTGATCTCAACTTGCAAGGTCCCACACCTTGAGATCATTCCCATTGTGTCATTAGAATGCTTGGACTCTCTCCAAGATGGATGCAATTCTATGTGACAAGTGTCGGTGAGTATCTTTGCACGAGAGAAAGGCATCTTTGGGCGGTCAAGGGAGGTTATGACATTTAAGAGGAATATGATATTTTTAGTCAGTGTATGATGGATTCTATGACAGCTGTAAGGTGCATAAGAGCATCTGTTGTAACCTATCTTGGGACTAGGTGCCCACTTTGGGATGGGATGTTGGACAAGTGTCCTTAGGCGTGGGTTTTGGGGCATGAGTCCAAGATGGACGCCCATCTCTAGAAGGTTCCATATTTGCCTTGTAAACTCTATATAAATAGGTGCTTGGATGGGAGATAGATAACTTTGGTACAAGTACTGTTATGCTGTCAGAATATCTCTAGATTTGACATTCGAAGACTCCTGAAAGAGCATTAGCTCTGAAACTGTATTGTAATCTACTATTGTTTACTGTAATACATTTGAGCTGTGTTTTGGAGTGTGGGCTTTTTCACCCATAAGGATTTTCCCCATGTATATCTTGTCTCTCTCTCTTCTGTCTACTTTCTGTGTGTATGTGTATTGCTGCAATATCTCATGTTAATGGTTTAACATTGCTGTAATAGTTAGGATAAAGTTAAATTTGCATAGCCCTCTCCTCATTAGATTAGTGTAGGAAGCATTTTCTGTACACCTAGCTTCCTTTCAGGAAGTGCATCACCAAACTCAGCTAACTCAAATGTAGATATCTTACCAACCAATTGATCCCTTGTGATAGTTGTTAAAGATCTGATTTCCTCAATGGCAACAACTTTGTGTTTATAAGCATGAGGTAAAGATCTGAGAACTTTAGCAACAATTTCATCTTCATCCAGAACTCCACTAGCACATCTGATGCCACATACAAGCTCATTTACTTTTGTCATATATAAAGTGATATTTTCATCTTCACTCATCTTTAAATTTTCAAACTTTCCTTTCAGACTTTGTAGCTTGGCACACTTAACATATTTGTCTCCTTCATATAGATTTTCAAGCTTTGTCCAAATTTCATAGGCAGTCTTTAATCCCATAACATTTGTCAGTTCTGAATGAGACAAGGGACTCAGTAGGGCTTCTTTAGCTTGAAGATTATTTTCTACAGCTCTGACTTCATCTAGAGTTGTTGGGCCATTCCTTGGGGGAACATATTGAGTTGAGGTTATGTTCCAATACTGATATCCCATGCATTGTATGTGACATTCCATGCAGCTTTTCCAGGCAGTGAAGTTTGATCCATCAAACCTTGGACTATCCTTCTTGTAGGTTGACATCCTGGATCTCCTCAAGCGGTTAAGCTTCTTCTAGAGGAACTTGGCTCTAATACCAATTGTTGGATTTAAGACAGACAGCTGAGAGGGGGGGTGAATCAGTTGTTACCAAAACCTGTTCTTTATTTACTTTGAGCCTTCTTATATTTCAACATCGTATCAATGATTCAATCATAGAAGCATAATGCAATAATTCATGAGCAGAAATAAATACAACACATATAACACCAAGATTTTGACATGGAAAACCCAGTTAAGGGAAAAACCATGTGGTGACTAACCCAAGATTGTATTCTCTGTTAGAAGAATAAAGATGAATAAAATGGCACTTGCCAGTTAGAGCTCACTGCCCAAGCACACTACTCACAAGAGGACCACTACCTACAGGAGACACACTATCTACAAAAGAATATAAGTATTACATACTTAAACCGGAGATTAGCATCTTCACTATGCTTGAGTCAGTTCTATTTAAGCTCAACACTTCTGCTCTATTTTTTGCTCCTCTTCACTATCACCTTCTCCTCATCATGAAGATACTTTTGAATGACTTCGCAATTCTTATTTATACATGACATCAACTTTTTAATGATCATCAAAGTCAGCACAACATACACTTATTTTAATACAGAACAAATACAAAAATAAAACTTGACTTATTACAAAAAATTCATGCGCATTACTACACTGGCGGCCACACATAGATGGGACTTCAATCTTCTTAGAGGAACATGCCATGCTTCACAAAACAACTTCAAGATCATTTGTAACATGTGCAAAACATCCGGTCGCCCAAGACTAGGAAGAACACCATTACTGGAAGGTAAATATTCAATTACGAGCTCAATCTTCAATGCGGACTGCCAACACAAACTGGACACAATCTAGAGTCCCCCACAAGCTTACTTGAATCACCAGGAACATCCACACCACTTCTTACTGTAATCATTCGTATCTTCATCCAGAACCTCAAGAACATAGTTGTCCATTACTATCACATTAGAAAGATTGCTTGTGGACCTCCAAACCATGAACCAATTGAGTTGTCAATTCACATTAGCCTCCCAAACATGTCACTAGATCTGTAGAACATGATATTGTATTTCCTGATCTCACCGGACCTATTTGAGTCACTCTGTCACCTCTGAATAGTTGCTAGAACTAGTTTTACTCTCATGGCCATAACTCCTCCACATTTTCATGCGGACCTCTCAAATGTTGACTGGATCATCTTCAGATACATATCTACAAACACTTTGATGTGCATTTTTTTATCTTCATCTAGCTGAGATCTTTACTTTATAGAGTTTCACTGTCTTTACTGATCTTCTCTGATTCTGATGGAACTACTTTTCTCAATATCCTCAGCACACAACTTATCCAATCCTTGACATTAATGCAATAGGAGTATGTTGGCATCAATGACAACATTGGTTAGGCCCATACTTGCAACACCCTATCCCAGCTCTAAAGGCTATTCCCTTTTTCACTGGAAAAAATTCTACTACCCCCACTAAAAGGGCCCCCTATGAATTCATGGTGGAATTTAATTTTAGATTTTAGAAGACTTGGTATAGAATCCCACCATTGGTATGGCCTTCCCTTAATGCTATCTTCTTGTATTATTTGAGATCCCTGAATAGTGATATCGCTGTCATGATCCAGTCTCTAGGAGGGGATGTGTTACCTGATGCTTATGAGGTGGCTATTAGGGAAAAGAATTGTTAGATTCTATCTGGAAAGATTGCCTCTAGGTCCCCAATGTCATTATTTCCAGAAGCCCCAGTCATGCAGCCAATTATGGCACCAATCCCTATAGCTAATGTGCCACACCAAGCTCCTAATCAGCCTTATCAGCCTAGCAGGAAACCTTGTCACGAGAACAATCAAAGACAAAATCGACTGAGTTGTGTTGGGCCCCTAAACTCCATGAACTCAGCTACTACAAGTACATCAAGTGTGCTTCTCCCAATTCAAAGCATCCTAGCTCAAGGTGACAGATGGTACCATTTATTCAATCCACCAGTAGCCCCAAAACAACAGATTGGACATAGCCAGCAGACTATGGTGGAACAAAGGAAAATATAGGCCAAGTGTGTGTTTCTGAATTAGGAAGTGGATGATGCTACCCTGTTTCAAGAGTTGCCTAGTTATATTGAAAATGAAGAGGATGGGCAACAGGTAGAGGATATGCAACAACATGAGAGCTGTGAAAATAACAATAGATTGTTGCAAGCTGAGGCCCAGCATGACAGTGAAATTTCAATCCATAAGGAAGGGCGTATGAGTAGTCCTATACTGAAAAGTATAGAGGAATTGGAGGAAGCTCATTTCTAGGATGAGCTTAATGTTTTCTGCTCAAACTTGGACAATAAATCAATGCCTCTAGGTGAGGTAAACCCTGAGTAGTTTAAGCAGATGAAGGAGACAGTCATTCCTCCATTTGATATACAAGAGCTAGAGCATTCCAATCAATAGCAGAGGGTTGTAGAATCAAAGTAGAGGCATGAGATCAACTCCGTTGATTTGCATGTCCTTTCAAAAGGGTGCCCAATTAGGCATCTAGCTCAATTGGAGACATATCAGAAAGAGTCCCTACTTGTCATGCTTACCTCTAAGAATGAATTTGAGCATCAAAATGAGTGGGATCAGCCCATTTATTCACCTCTTGTTAGCATCATCAACAATCAGTTCAGGTGGATAGGTGAGTTTATCCCAATTCTTGGGTGAGTGTTCCATCAAATTGTTATATGCCTATCCCTTTCCCACCCCCTATTAGCTGCCCACAAGCGTGTAAAGCATTACAGATTGTTAAGAAAAGGAAGTTACTTTCAAGAACTAGTTAATGACTTTGTTTGTGGTCACTTCTAGTTGGTTAGTTTAGGATTAGGTTAGTTTTGTTTCTTTTTTAGGCCTCTACTTTCAATAAGTTCCCTTGCACTCTGTTGTATTCTCATTAGGAGAATGCATGCTTGCTTGCTTGTTCTATTTTTCTTTGGTGGTTGGCCCTAGTTGTTTTAGCTCCCCTATTCTTGTTGCAGTCTCTTTTCACCCCATACCCAATGGATGTGTAAGGCCATTGGTCTATTGTTTAGCAAGCAAACATCCTTGAGAGGTTACCAAAATGTTGACCCATTTTCCTCTATCCATAGTCAAATAGTCCACCTTGAAAATCTCCTAGATATCCTTTGGTATATGGCCTTGTAATCCTTATCCTTCATATTCATGTGCTCTACCATGCAAAAATCCTTGAAAAGCCATCTAGAGAATCCTTGTAAAAACCCCAGAAAAACCTATAAATCCTTAATCTTCAATGCCTTCCTTCATAGAGATTTCACATACTTAGTCATGTTTTGGCATGAATATCCTTGTGATGTCATCTGGATCTTAGCTAACATCACAGATATTATCTTAATATCCCAGACCTTAGCTAAGGTCTGGATATTCCCTTCATATTCGGGTCTTAACTAATATCTGGGTTCCTTGCAAATGTCCTGATGACATCATTCGGACCCCCTCCCCAAAGAAGTGCATATGAGGATAACGTCATCCAGACATTCCACCTTCGATATATCATCCTGCATTGATAAAGCATACTGATGACATCATCCAGATCTCCTCTTCAACAAAGTTCTTCATGATGATGACATCATCTGGATATTGAGTTAGCACCTGAATATTAAAGGTTAATATCCATACGGATGACAGTTTCTCCATGTTGCGAAGGAAAAATTTGATGGGTGCATATCCAGATATCGCATGCTCGCAGACCACTGAAGCTGACGTCACATCTCTTCTGCGCGGCTGTGAAAGGAGGACACTTGTAAAGTATATCAAGGCTGCTTAAGATGGTGCCAGGTGTCAGGGAAGAAGCCTGTAATGGGGAGCCATGTGGGGGGCTTAGCGCACTTCTGCAGAGCCGAAATGAAGATGGCTCATTTCCTTCCGCGCGGCTCTGAAATTGTGACACGTGAAAAGGAAGTGGTGGGGCCATTGTAATCAATGGCAGCGTAGTGTCACTAGTGAATCTTGGTTGCAGGGAAGATTCTATGCATGACCACGAGATGATGACACGCGGACATCCAGATGTCAGTTGACCACAACTTTCACCATGGATATCTCCCTCATCCTGAGGAATTTCTACATGATCCAAAAGACAAAATTGCTTAGAATTTCCTCCTCTTTCATTTGGCAGGCTTTTTAGGGATATTCTCATTTCAAAATATGATCCAAATTTCATGACCTAGATGTGCACATCCATATATCAGGATAGTTGTCAACTAAGGATGGATATGTAGTCTTGGATGACAAGATATCTCAGTGAATGACTTGAAGTGTTGCAAAGGTAGATATTTTGCATTGATTTGAATTGGTGAGGTCTACAGATGAAATTTAGGAAAGATAGCATGGTTCTTCAATGCAACAGGACTTCAGGGTCTTAGTGGCAGATCTTTCGGTGATTGGTGATGGCTTTTGGGCTATTCCCTTCAATGCTCTGTCCTCTCTTGTGTATGGGAAGCCATTCATAGTGTTGTAGGTCTGCCAAAGGCATGGGTTCTATTCCCATCGCTGTTTGTTCCCGACTCTGCATTGATGGTGGCATTGGTGGTCTCAGATTTCATGCATCTTCTTCAGCATTCTCTGCACAAGAATTTGTTATAAAAGCATTGTAATATTTAGTTAAAAGTAGGAGTTAGCAATTTATGGGTTGTTATGCTACAAAATTTGTTGTAGTCAGACCTCTTAGTGTAATTGCAGGATTATCAGAATTTGACTCACTGTGCCTGTAGCTTGGCCTCTGTTGTTTTCTAATAAATCCACCCATGAATGTAATTAACTATACTGTGTCTTTTTTTGCTACTAGTTATTTTGTATTGTAATGGTTTCTGGCCTTCATAATCAACATATTCATAATTCTTGCCTCTCTTATGCTCTAATTTCTATGTTTTACTTGAAGTTTTAATCTATTCTGTGAGTAAAGCGGCTCCTCCATAAGTTAGGTCTTCATATTGAAGCCTCAATCAGTCCTATAAGTCTGTGTGAATCTACTTTATGAGTTGACATCATTGTTGTGTCTATTCAGGGTTACTATTGCTCATGAAATCTGGTGCTTCACCTCTGTTTCCCTTTCAATTTCTTCCTACCACTTTTCCCTTGCAACATTAGCACTAGGTTTAGATAGTTTTCTCTAAGCATTAGGTTTAGAATGAGGAACCAGCCATCTTTGAAGGTCTGATCTCAACTTGCAAGGTCCCACACCTTGAGATCATTCCCATTGTGTCATTAGAATACTTGGACTCTCTCCAAGCTAGGTGCAATTTTATGTGACAATAGTTAGATTTTATTATACTAGAAGGGAATTGATAGATTGGTTGGAAGAGCCCTGTAGACTACAATGTTAACTTTTGGCAAGTTAGAGTGAATATTACCTAACAAAATTGATTGCTTCTGGGGATGAAACTCCATGCTAATTACTTTTGAGTCTTGGCTGAGGCTTCTCATAGCCTTCATAGGAAGATCATATTGCAAATAAATGTTATTAGGTTGAGTTGGTCCTCTATACATCACCTTCTAATCAAATGAAAAATAGTAAATGTTAACTTTTGGATATAATTAATCCATAACAATGACTAGTAGGTAAAGAAAACTTTATGGTAAGTATATGTAGCTTTATAATGTTGCTTGCAACATTAAAGACAAAATTATTACTAGTTTTTTTAATTTAGAATTTAATGCTTATATCCTAGGGCCTAATATGACAGTAATGACCCTCTAAATTCTGCAAACTCCTAGCTTTAAATAATCATTTTCCCAAAGTATAAAAAGAATATTAGAAAATAGATCAGATATAAACTTAAAAGAATGGAGAAAACTGTATTTTTTTATCAAAATGAGGGTAGAGTTTTATTTATCTGTTGGACACACTATTAGACACACAAAAAACATCATCTTTACTCATCCTCAGATTTATAGCAGATAAAATAACACATCCACTAAGTAGGGCCAGTACAAGTCCTAAGTAGTTAACCACTAAAGTTTCAAGCGAGTCTCTAGTTATTGTTCTACTTGCTTGTAGAAAAGGCAATCTCTCTAGAAACCACTTCTTCTTAGGAATACTGGTTTTAAATCCAATGTATTGTTTCTAAATGTTATTTTAATAAAAATATAGGTACTCACTTTAATGATTTTTTGGATATTTCAGTGTTGCTCTTATTTTTCTAATAGACTGATCAAAAGTCAAATGCCAGTTTCAAAAATTTAGATATCAGAATTATAGCTAATATTTCAATATTTTGAGTTTTCAGATTCAATATTTAAGATTCAAGTTGTAATGGCATATTTAAGGTCAGGGACATAGCAACCATCATTAGCAAAAAATTGGTATTTAGTTGCTGCACAAAATTTTAGAGAGTGTAGTTCTAATTTCTAACCTTGATATGTCCATGCAAGCTATCTTTTCTACAAATGTGAGCTAGATACTATATCTTTGTATGGAATAACATAAGACAGTATCTTGTGGTGGTTTTATTGTATGAAGGAAGATGGAATGACAAATGTAATATTTCAAAGTTCAAGATAAACATCTTCCCACAAGCATGTTGCCCATAAAATAGTGGGAAAAGAAATTTATTCTTTATATTGATCCAATATTTCAATAATGCAAACTCACAAAAACTTCTAATTCATTGAGAAGTCAGATGTAATACCATACTACATGGAGATCCATACACTCACATACATGTTAAGCATGACAGCCTTATCCTCAAATTGCCTCTTTGTCATAATTTTCATTGACAACAGAACGTATAGTAGACGAATGAAGTTCAAATTAAAAATTACATGTACAAAATTGGTGGAAGATCCTTGTTTAGGATGAGTCCACAATATGTTACAACTTTAACCTCCGAAATGTCAACAAACATTAGAAGTAACAATAAGAATTGGTTAAAAATTAACATTATATTCTAGATCCTACATACCCACTTGGTTTTTGTAGGAAATCCTATGGACACTATAGTGGGAAAAGATTAAGAAACCTTGTTCAAAGAGGCTACCTATGCCAAGATTGAGATAAGATAGATTTTCATAGTTAATGTTGGAATTTGGATTATATGTAAAATGTATATTTCTAACGGGAGTGTTGTCTTGACTATTGTAGCTAACTTGGCCTTATCACTAGACAAAAGTCACAAAACCACACCATAGTTTCCACTTCCAGGGTTCCGTTGACTTATTGAGCCAACAATTGCTTGTACACCTAGTTTCACCAAGTGCAGTTCATTGTTTACCTTGAAGATAAACCAAAGAAAACCTGCAACACATCACAATTCATTATGTCAGAAAGAGAAAGCTCTTGATGGTCACAAGGCTAGTGGTCCATCCTGCTTTCTAGCTAGTGTTTCTATGAGGTACATCAACATTCATTACATCAAAGAGCAGGGAAGGGTTTCAATCATGTCATGACACAAAAAAGTATGCCAGATATAACTGGCATAGCTTACAACTTAGAGATAATAGAATGAGTTTAAATCTTCATCTAGAGTGAGAGACTTGCCCCTTAAATGAGGATAATTGATGTATTAGAATGCACTAGACTTCAACTCACATGGTTTGTGAAGTATCTAGCCTCCAAAAAATGGAGTGCTCTCACCCATTTGCATCATCTATCTATTGTAAGACATGGACCAAATAAGATTTGAACCTAGCACCTCCCATCAGTAGTACTGGATTCTCTATCACTAAGCCACTGGCCCTTTATAGCGTTGCACTTTGCCAGAGAGTGGATTCAATCTCTAAAACTTTCAAGAGAATCAAGAGTTGGGATGGTTGTGGCCCCTATGGATAGAATCAAATCCCCTAGTCAAGGCAAGAAATCCCATCATGTTGCCATTCGATGTACAAATGACAAGAAAAACTTATTCTAGCCATCAGATGTAATAATTTTATATGTAGACAATATCAAATGAGATGAGCATGAGTGGTAAATTAGATTGGCTTTCTAGCGGAGTCTATAATGCTTATTTTATAATCATGATTCATGTTAAACCAGATAATGAATTATGCTTCATGCAGAGATACTGCCACTTTCTAGGCATGCCCCTTTCTCCAAATCATTCACCTGCCTTCAAAGAATGATCACAAGTGAAGTCACCACATCATTTTGAAAAAAGTGCAGCATGACTAAGGCAATGTTACATATTCAAAAAGTTTGCAATGCCACTATTGATGACCTTCATAGAAGGTACTCAACAACTAGGAGAAAGGGGTATACCTAAAAGGTTGTGGTATATTTACACAAAGCAAAAATCATCATCAGGATTAAAATTATTATAAATATGCATTACATGGCTTTGGGTCAAGTCCACAAGAATCATGTTAATTCTTAAACTTGGGCAAAATATTGCATCCAACTTCAGGTACAACATAATTCAACAGGCAAGGCAAATGCAAGTCCCACACAATTTTAACAGGAGGCATGTTAACAATTTTAACAGGAGGCATGTTAGGAATTTTTAGGTCAAATAAAACCAATTCCACATAACCCAATAGGAGAATAGGATGCAGAAACAACCACAATGCAAAGATCAAATGTATAAGCAACAAGATAACACAAGATATACCCTGAGTAAACCCTCAAGAGGGAAAAACCCAACCTCCAAAAGCATCCACACTCATATGTATTATTCAGCAATATCAATTACAATACAATCCATGAGTCTCCATGAATACCTCTAAATCATCAAGCACATCTAATGCATCCTCCATGTGTATAAGCATGAATCCACACATCACCTGCCATGCTTCACAATATGCACTTATAGGAGAGAGCTCAATACAATGACAACCTCTCACAAAACCTTCGTTCACTTATAATGAAATATCCAGCCAACCTCAAAAAATAACCTTGTGCTTGCTTTTATAACTTAAGCTCACACATTACATTGAGAAAACCATGTGGCCCAAAACCATGGGTAACATAAAAACACTTACCCCACATTTGACTATTGGTACTAAGTTTTCCCAATAAATCAAATAATACAAATAAACAATTAATTATTCTATGTGTCCCACACACATAAAATAATTAACCCAATGTTACATACAACTTATACAAGTGGTAACTGAATAAAATAATACATTATTATGCAAGGTGTACAACACCATATCCCAACATTCTCCCACTTGTTGTATACATTGCATAAGGGTCAATCAATGAAATACATCATCATAGGCAAACATAAAATCACATGAATCTCCAGCATTCTCTTGTGCTCCATCAAGATACCTGCAATAAAATCAAAGTGACCACCATCTCAAGAAATAACTCATGTCATCCTCCAACGTGCCACCTATGGAAGAAAAGGAACATGCCAAGGTGAAGATGCACCAATCCAAAGAACACAAGCATCAAATCCAAGTGATAACATAATGCTCCAAGTTGGTATCAAAGGTAAAAACCCACATGATAGGAAATAGCACCCACAACATATGCTAATACATCCAACCATCCATACCTCATAGGTATCAACAACATCAATAAATTCATGTCAACATCATATCCAACCCATTTACTGCAATAACAAGCTCCATGTATAAAACATGTCAATGAAGAACACATACATCCAAGAACTCCCACTGCATGGGTAATGTCAAATCTAAAAATAATTCCATGGCATACCAAGTCTATCAATCAACACTCAAACCAAGGTGTGGCTAATCAACAAGCCAATGTAGTATTAAGAACAATCACAATGATCTACACATCCATGATAAATGATTGCATACTCTCTCACAACATTTCACCATAACTATCCCAAGTCCAACCATATCAACATGATCCTCCAGGAAGTAGCCATAAGACAAAGAGAGAAAACATGTAAATCATAATGTCTTACAAAACACCTCAAAGTGCTAAGTTGTGTCAAGTATGATCTCTTCTACAACCCCAAATGAAAAGCCTCAACAACACCCAACCATTCAATCTCATAAGATCTGAAAATGAACATATGTAACATGTAACCAGCATGCATGTAAGACTCTCTAATCAAGGTAGATCAAACTCATAACCATTCCATAACCAGGAATAAGCCCAGTCACATCTCCTAAACTCCTCATAATGAACACCATAAATCAAACCATATGAACAAGGAGATAACCACGATAACATCCCTCAAATGAACCCTCCAAAACCAATAGTTGTAGCTCAAGATCCATATCTATGAGAAGATGAAACATAAAGTAAAATACATCTACAAGGATGGGCAATACCTCATAGATGATAAACCACCAAGTAGACCAAGAGTGGGGAATGTGAATGCTCCTCCAGGATACACCAAGCCACAATGACTCTCTCCAAGAACAATCTCCTCTAGGTCCATAATGAACTCACGTCCATAACTAGGTGTAAGGCTCCTCAGTCTATCTGTTGAAACCTCCAATGAGTAACCATCTCAACAAGTGTCTCTAATAACAAGAGAACTCTAGCGTCACCTAAGTCTCCAAGTATCCATGAGCACCTCCATGATCAATCCATGCCAAACTCCAAATGCAAAACTGAATTATCATGAAGCTCTCAAACAAATGACCAAAGTACTCAATACCAAGAGAACCAACAAGATGACTATCAATACTCCAACTAAACATCTGCATAATCAAGAAGCCCATCATGACATCATGATCTAACCATCTCCTCCAAGAAGATCACAAGCAACAGTGCACACATCCTATGTCAAGAGAACATGTATCATGCCAATAATCAAACTAGTATCTAGAGTAAACCATGACATAATATCGTCTCTAAATCAAGGATAAACATGTCAAACTGACAAATCATAAACTGACACCTCAACCAAAGACTTGAAGAAGTCCTCCATGGTAAACCAAGATGTCAACATCTCCAATCATATGAAGATAACCATCTGCTAACAATGAAAATAGGATGCCAAAGCACACCCACAACCACTACATAAGATCATCCATCACAACTAATGAATCCATATCACTGCCAAAGCATGATACTGAGCTATCCATGACAACAAAGTAACTATCTTCTAAATGAAGATTATCCATGGCCCCAAACCAATCAAGGAATCCCTTTGTAACATCAATAGCTCCCAAAAGGTCAAGTAAACCAAAATCTCCAAACCAAGAAGATAAAACCATAACTATCAAAAGCTAACATTAAACCATGTATCCAAGCTCTCCATGACATCATGATAAACATGCTACAAGTCCCAACAATCGACTATCCAAGGCACTCTAATTATCCATCCTCTCATCCCAAAGCAACATACCAATGTACAAATGACCATAGACAAGGCCAACTAACAAAGTCTACATAAACACTTAATCAATCTCGTGGATAAAGACAGTCCACATCCAAGTCATCCCACTGTAGCCAAATAGTTGATCAACCTACAAGACTACATAACTCGTAGATCCAAAATAATGTAACATGAAAACTCATCATCACACTAGTAATATACAAACTGAGATATCAAAGAAGATAACATGTAGACTCCAAGACTCAAACACCAAATCAACACTAGATTCAATTTTCCAACAAGTCCACAAACGAGTAACCATAGTCAAGGAACTAATCAAGCATCTAGGAGATAAGAACAATACCCTAAAATAACACCACAACACCACCTGTAATCGTGAATCAAACATCATAGCCCATACATGTCGATCGTATACATGATCATGTTGTGCCAATGCAAAAATGTACCTACATAACCATGACACCATAATCATCATCATCTCTGTACCTATACTCAACTCCCACTGAAACGAGACTCCAAGTCTCACACGCGTATCAAACCATGTCCTCAAACTAGAAGACAACCTATGTACCTGTCTCCATCAAAGTCTAAACTCTGAAAACACCTATAAAACTTGTATCTAGAAGTACCAAATCTGAAAACCTTCTATACTATGTTGATGGTCTCATAGCAACATGCACTCCCACAAGTTTGTGCCAAAAAATCCAACTGAATGCACTCATAAACGCACTCTGAATCTCAGGCTCCTACAAGTGATCAAACAAGTACCAAACTCTCTCTACACACCAAACTAAAAATCTACATGATCCAAACTATAGTACATTGCAATAGTTCTCCAATGCCTATCTGAAATCAAAAATTTGATTCTGTATGCAAATGTTATGAGCATAAAATTGTCCCAAAGAAATGCCAGCTTCAGGCACCAAATTCTGACACAAACAACAAAATTTGTTCATGAAACCTATACCACAGTATAGTTCTCAGAGAGACATTTCTGACGCCTATAATAAGTTGAGAAACTAATACCGTATGTGAAAGTTATGCCCCCGGAAGAAAATGCCCTCCTGGGGCTAAAAGTGGACCCCTGGTGGGACCCTATACCCTGATGATGTCATCACTAACACAAGCATGACTGGGCTCTGACTGGGCACTTAGGTGGTGCTAACTAGGTTGGTCATCATTACTGGTATTTGACATGCGGATTTGTAAAAAATATTCCAATTCATTTAAGTCTCAAACTCCACGAACCTCAAAATATTTGAAGGAGGTTTTAAATGTTTTCCAAAGGTCCAAAATTTAAATATTTTACACAGCCGTCATTAAAGTTTATTTTTATATGCCACCGCCTGTAATTTTTAAAGCCTTTAAATTCCCCCCCCCCGGTGGGGGCTCCTCCCACTAGCGGCGGGGCTTCCCCTACCAAACCAGCTGGGAGCCAAAGTCGGGGGCCCTAAGGCCTGTCGGCCTGGTCCCTACAAGCTGGTGGCTGACATAGGGCTGGCAGGGCTAGCAGTACCCATTAGTACTCTCTGCACCTGCAACGTAAGGTACAAGGGGTACGAGGTACTTGCCCCCCCTAAAAATTTTCATTTCATTTTTTTGTGCTTAAATCAAATCTTGATTTTTCACCAATGCATTCTATAGTTTATTTTTTTTTAATCAATTTTTTTTCAAACTATAGGAAATGATAAGCAGTGTAGGAGGAAATTATCTGTACGGTGTACCTAGGGAGTCATTTTTTCTCTTTTTCTTCCTTAGCCAAACAAGGCCAAATTATATGTTTTTCTTCGCCTCTCAGGCCTCCTAGACTCAATGGCGAGGTCCGTTTTGCCCCAGGAGATCATCTATAAAAATTCCTCCTCAAAACCCTCATCAGCCAAACCAAGAAAACCCTCTTCAGCCATGATTTTCCAATCACCCGATCTATAAAATATACAACAAATCTCTAATACCTAGAACCCCCAATCTGTAATACAACCTGCACAAAACCTTGTAATGTCCCAAATCCTTACATGCATTTCCATGGCTTCCATTTTGTACCTAATCTACACACACAAGGGTTATACACATCTAGGGAGCTCACACCTCCCTCAACTATAAACATGGATTTGATACCACATGTTAGGAATTTGCAGGTCAAATAAAACCAATTCCAAATAACCCAATAGGAGAATAAGATGTAGAAACAACCATAATGCAAAGATCAAATGAACAAGCAACAAGATAACACAAGATATACCCTAGGAAAACCCTCAAGAGGGAAAAACCCATCCTCGAAAAGCATCCACACTCATATGTATTATTCAGTAATATCAATTACAATACAACCCATGAGTCTCCATGAATAATGTTGAATCATCAAGCACCTCCAATGCATCCTCCATGTGTACAAGCATGAATCCACAAATCACTTGCCATGCTTCACAATATGAACTTACAGGAGAGAGCTCAATACAATGACAGCCTCTCACAAAACTTCTGTTCACCTATAATGAAATATCTAGCCAACCTCAAAAAATAACCTTGTGCTTGCTTTTATAATTTAAGCTCACACATTACATTGAGAAAACCATGTGCCCCAAAACCATGGGTAACACAAAACCACTGACCTCGCATTTGACTATTGGTACTAAGTTTTCCCAATAAATCAAATAATACAAATAAACAATTAATTACTCTATGTCCCACACACATAAAATAATTAACCCAATGTTACATACAACTTATACAAGTGATAACCGAATAAAAGAATACAATAGTATGCAAGGTGTACAACACCATATCCCAACAAGGCATAGCCTTCCTTTGGTCATGGCATCCAACTAGAAGGTTACCCCACAAAGAGAATGTACCAAAAAAATATGTGAGGAAATGACTCCATCCCTATTGTCATAGGAAGTGTACATGGCTAGATAAACATCCTATAGGACTCACAACTACTAATTATTTATGCGCACAATGATTCCATTAAAGTTGGGCTTATGGCCCCTCATTTGACATCTATCCCCTACCCCATGTCATCAAACCATGGTCATTCAGAGAGCTAAGATATGAGTAAGGTGATGGAACTTAATAGGGTATGGAAATATATAAATAAGGGCACCTCCATATTAATTTAAGCATAATCACTAGGGGATTTGTATATAGGTTTCGAGATGTAATCCATGTTCACAAATGGAGAGTTTCTTAGGGACTACGAGTTATCAAACCCATCTCCTCATGCTTATTACCATAGTAGATTCTATTTTATTCTAATTCTATCTATTCAAGGTGTTTGATTGGCAATTTCAAGAGCATGTTCACACATTAACAATTCATAGCGATAATAAGATTTTAGTACAGAAAGAAAACATAATGTACATGTTTGTGCCCCGGAGTGAAAGAAATATAACTTGTTCTTTAGAGTGTTCAAAAGTGTTTTCTCCACTTGTAGGTGCCATGGGAGCCTTTCAACCAATCAAATTCCTAAAACCAATCTGTATCCATTTTTGCATATAAGTTATTCAACAACATATAACTACAATTGATCGCTGAAATTCAATTACAGATAGCATATAGCCAAACCAAGATAATAAATTAAAAAACCAATAAATAAATAAATTGTAGCATAGATTAATTGGTATTGCTATAAAATTGAAGCTGAAAAAATATGAATGGCTACATACACTAATAGTTACTGAAGTAAAATGGAAGCTAGAGAAAAAAAATAAAAACCAAGTCCTAACAGAGACTAATGTGTATTGCCAAATAAGTATAGCTGGAAAAAAATGATGAATTGTAACATAAACTAATGGGGATTATAATAGAAACTAATGTTTAATTCAAAATAGACTAATGGTTATTGCACTGAAAGAAAACAATCATAGATAACAAACCTTCTGCAATTGTTGAAGAGACGAAGGATTGGCTCACATAGAGCACAGTGGGTGAATATTTAATCTGCATTTGTGAGGCCAATTATTTTACCTCCCATATTTTGATCATTATGCTATTCAGGAGATGACACTATCAGACCTTAGTGACTATGTTTCATTATGCAGACTTGATGTTTTATCTCACTGATTTGATACATGTGATTTGATTCGGTCATATTGGATGATATGTTGTGGTTCGATATATGGGATTTATATTAGATGTTATTTTGTTATGAGATTCTAGTTGTTTATGTGATATGGATTAATTGACATATGATTGGATAATGCAGTTTGATTTGGAGTTATGTATTGATGTTTATTTCAATTGCGTGAGGTTAATTTCAGTTGCTTCGGCTATCACTTTTCATGACAGAACTGACACTTGATCGAGATGTGTAGGTTTTACTTTCCCAAGCCACGGGAAATCAGAGGTAGGATTCACACCATGTTATTCCCTGTAAAGCCGATCCATTCCCAAGAGGGATAAGGATCACGTGTGTAATTGAATGATGATTTATTGTGCTTGGTTTAATTTTAATTATTTTTAGCCTTAGTACCCTTTCTTTTTCTTATTTTTGATTAATATTAAGTGTTGTAAAATTTTATTTGATTATGCCACTTGGTATTTTTATTATTTTTTTTGGGCCATTTAAATGTGGATTTTTAACCCTTTTCATGAACCCTAGGGTCCCAAAAGTTACCCTAGGTGGTCAACCATGAGTCTAGGGTCAACTTGGACTATCTAACCCTAGTTTTGACTCACCTTAGGTCACCCAAAACCATGGTTGAGTAAAAGTGACGAATTTAGGAAAGAAGGAAGATGGGGGATGGGCCTTGCCTTGGGAAGAACTCATCTCCCATCCCTAAGTTTTGGGAATCATTCCCAAGGAAGACTTGGGAGGTCTCCAAGAGTCCTCCCAAACTCCCAAGTGAGTGGGAGCACCACTCAAGACCATTGTCTTCTTGAGGTGTGAGTGGGAATCCAACTCACCATTTGTTCCCCTCCCACTTGTGTGGAAGCACAAGTGGATGAGGTGGAGATGGAGGTGGAGTGAGAGGAGGACATTTGTCATCCTCTTACCTTCTCACTCTTACAAGTGGCCTTTGGAGGAGGGAGGAGATGGTGACAAATGTCACCTTCCCATTCCCTCAAGGCCAAGTGGATGGCCTATAATAGCTCCTTTTGTAGAGGAGTGGGGGTTCTTCTTTTCTAGCTTTTTTCTTTCTTGTAATTGGGAGCCCTTGCAAATTTTTAGTTTTCCTTTCTAGTTTGGAGGAGTTAGGGAAGATTGGAGAAATTCTGAAAGTTGGAAGGCTTGGGAAGGCTTGGAGCTCTTCACCAATCCTACTACCATTGTCAAGGCCTTGAAGGTAGGCCTCTTAACTTGCTTCTTACTTTGCTTATATGATGTTCCATGTTTGGATTTTGGTTGTAAGTTGTTTGCATTGTGATGTTTGCATTTGATGTTGGGTTGGGTGTTATGGTGAGAGCACCTCCAATGGAGGTAATGCTCGACTTGTATGGGTAGGGGAAAGGAACCTCCTTGAAATCTATCCCACAGTATGTGTTTATGCCTTGAGGGCTTATTATTATTTGAGGAGGAGATATCTGAATGGCAAGAGTGCCATGCAATTTGTTTGTGATTCTTGTGGATTGTGGTGTTCTGAGATTTTGGCTTAAGGCCAGGAGTCGAGATTTTCTTTTTATTGGAAGCCCTTTTAAGTTGAGGGGTCCATTCCCTACCCTCACCAAACTCATTTCTATGAGTTAAGTTATGTGTAAAGCCTATGGGGTTGTTTTAGTTTGTGTTATTGTTATTGATTTAGTTGTGGAATGAAACCTTGTGTGAAACCCCTACCTCCCTAGCTTGGGGGTGACCCACTTGCGGGTCTATGGTAGGGAGGAGGGCTTTTTGGAAGTGGCTGGAGTGTGCTACTGTTGTTGTGTCTACTTACAGGTTTCTCTTGGAGCTTATTGTGGGGATTGGTAGAGTATCCCTGTTGGTAAGAATGTTCATTTCCTATACTTGTAAAGAGAGCTTGGTCTCTTGAAACTTCATTCTAATTGATTCTCCTAGAGGAGAGAGCTTTCTCTCTAAAGTTGTAAAATTTGTTATTTTGGGGGTTGGGAGTAAATCTTCTGTTACCATACTGTTAGTTGTGAAATTTTTAGTTTAGTTCATTTTATCATTTGAGAGAAAAGAAAGGAAGAAAACTATTTTAGAAAGGGTATTAGTTTGTCTAAATTTCTTGTTCTCCTAATTGCAAAGTTGAGATGTAGATGTTGATTTAAATTACTTTGCAACAATATTTCAATGCAAGTCTTATGAAAATGATATACTTGTTAGTGTGAAATGTTTGAAGTTGCAGATTTGTTATCAAAAAAAAAAAAAGATGCATTTTCTTTATTTTGTAATCATGCATATGATACAAAAAAAAAAACCAACCTTTTGTTTATTCTTTCATATTATAAGTTTCCATATATCAAACTAAATCCTTTGAATGGCAATTTAAACTACAAAAAATATATTTATGAGTTAAACTTTTTTTTTTGTGTGGATCTTGTAGATTACTCTACAATATTGATTTGTATAGTTGAAATTGCACTTGAAAATTTACGCAAGATAAATAATATTTTATGATTTTGCCTCGATAATAATATGACAAATGTATATATAAACAAATATATATATATATATATATATATAATCTATGTTAAATGATTTTTTTTATTTCATTTCATATCTGATTTATAAGATTGTGAAAACTATGATTAAAAAGCCTACCTCTGAGAAATATATATATTTACATATACACATATATAGATATATATATATATATATAGATGCTGTTATAAAAAAAAGAGGAAGATTTTATTACTTTCGGGCTTGCTGGATTAAGCAAAACACAGTCCAAAAAAAAAATGTTATACAAAGATGGTGGGGATATTAACACCCACCGCAGTTGCAAGTGGTGGGTGTGGGGAGGGGCGGAGCCCCTCCCCACACCCCCC
The DNA here is from genome assembly GCA_027924645.1 of Cunninghamia lanceolata. Lineage (NCBI taxonomy): Eukaryota > Viridiplantae > Streptophyta > Pinopsida > Cupressales > Cupressaceae > Cunninghamia > Cunninghamia lanceolata. Next base: position 306,667 of record BSBN01001465.1, on the reverse strand, counting down.
CTCCTACACCAAAAGACTAACGACTGGAGCTCCCACGGCCACTGCGACCCTTCCACGTTCTCTGAGCTCCGTCTACCACAATGCCCCTTTGCTACGCCTAGCACTGCCTCCCCACTTCTCCGCTACGTCACACCTTCCCCCTCTACCCTCACAGTACCATAAACCCTCCGCTACCTCTGGCCGTGCCTCCCCTAACCTCCACACCTCGACCGCCACAGTGCCACCATTGTGGCTTTCAAACGCTCTCCGCCCTCTCTTAGCTACGCCACCGCCGTTCGGCCTCCTTCCATTTAACCTGCAACTCACACTCAGCACCAACACTCACAAAGCACACTATAAAAAAAAACTATACATACATTTTTATATACGTGGGATGCAACAAAAAGAAATGAGAGAGAATGGTAAACTATTGTTGCTTATACCCCCGCGGAGGTTAAGAAGAATCCATGTCTCCATTGTTGCCCTCAAACCCTTGACCTGCACACACCCACAAAAAAAAAGAGGAACAAAACAAACAAAAGAAAATTAGAGTTAAGGCATAAGAGTTTAGTAGGAGAATAGGAGGAATTAGGGCAACAAGAAGAATAGAAAATAATAGAGTTTTGTTTAGGGTTTCATTTTGGAAACTTAGTGTTGTTTTAAAATAGGGTTTTAAAATTTGACTTATTAATATATTTTATTTTGTGAGGATGAGGGATTTAAATTTGAAATTTTAATTTTATTATCTTCTTAGGCTCATTTCTTTTAATGGTTTTAAATTACCTCTTGGAAACTCTTAGATTGGTTTCTAATTTTGAATAGGTTAGTGTAAACAATGGATTTTGTCTTGTGAGCTAAATTTTTTTTTTTATTATTCAATAGGATTATAGTTCTTTTTTCCTAGGCAGTATTTTTACGTTGTTAATTTAAATCGGTTTTATTATTAGAAATTTTACGAGGAGGGTTATTTAAACCCTCCTCCCTTTTTCGTTAATTTTTGAGTGAGACAATAAATAAATGCCCAAATTATAATTAGGGGCGAACTCGGTTCCCCGGTTGAATTTAATTAGCGACTTGACGTTTTTTATTTATCAATTTATTTTTAATTTATATCGTTATATCGTTACTAATTTAATAATGATTAATCATTTATTTATTTAGTTTCCTATTGGTGTTTTATTTAAAATTTGTTCTTAGGTTTTATTTAATTTTACTTATAAATTTTATTCTCTTGTTGGGAACTATTTTAATATTTTATTTCTGCGTTTAACGAAAATGCGTTATGCTGCCAGAATTTCACTAGATTTTTAGGGTTTATTTATGCATTGCGTTATTTAATTTTAATCCACCATCCCAACTTAATCACGTGCCATCTGGACATCATAATTAATCACTTGTCATTCCAAGTTTAATTAGGGTTCGTTGCAGGCAAATTCATCATCGCCTAGGAAACTTAGAGTTCAAGTTATTTTAGTCTAACCCTAGAAGCGACACCTTACATGTCGCATACCCCCTTGATAGCCTTCACCTTCACGATACGTTGACATGTCTACGCCTACGCGTATTGCCACCAAACACGCAGATGCGTGCGAGGGGGTACTTAGGGTGGGTTAGAAAAAAATTTTGCGGTTCATGTCGTGACCACATGGTAGATGTGGTCATGACACGCGTGTTCATGTGTCATGTCCGCACGGGAGATGCGGGCATTATAGCATTGTTCTTGTAGGTTTTAGCATTAATTTTCTTTGAAAAAATACAACATACTAAAGTTGAAACCCTAGATATAGCACTTACTCTGTGCTAGTGGGGGTAAAATACCCAAAATAAAAAAAATAGAAACAAGTCAAAATCTGTGAAACCCTCAAAGATCTAAGTCACATGATTTACAAAACTATAAGAAATAATGAAGAAAAACTCAAAACAAACAACTACGTATTAAAGGCTCAGTTTTTCCATAATGAAGATACTTACTCTTCAAATCTACTTTGGAAATAATGGCATCTTCTTGTTTCCTTTAGTGTTTAGATCTAGTTTTGTGTGGTGTTGGTCTCTATTCCTTGGAGTGGCGAGGATAAATCCTTTCCTATATATGCACTCTCCAAAGAATATGACCTTAACCAAAAGAATTGCAGAAAGGTGATTTATCAGGGATGGAGAGATCTCGTCAACAAAGCCAAGGCAGTGGCTAAAATGCCACAACACCTCTATAATTATGGTTTCAGTGAAGAGGTGCAGTACATGATTTTCTTGCTCAGCAGAATGAGTGGGAGGGAAAATTGTGGAAACTTCAAATCTTGGATGTTCGGACTAATTTTTTCTCGATGGTTATTGAGAACAAAGATGCCAAGATCCAGTGGGCTAAAATCATTAGTGATGCCCTATATAAATCAATGGTAAATTGGAGGAGGGTTAAGAGCAGAGTTTTCACAGTGACCTCCTATCTAGCGTATGCTTGTGCAACAAAGGACACATTTGATGGTTTACAAACAGTTGGAAAGTTGGGCAGGTTGCTCCATGGAAAGACTTCCTAGGAGCATTACCCCCAGCTAGAGAGGACACGGTCAGTACAACACTACAGGTTGGTGAATGACTATTTCATAATGCTTATTATTAGACTCCTAGAAGGAGATAGAGCAAAAAGATTCTTAGTAGGAGCTACTAAGTTAATTGACCCATATGGTTCTTGGTTTATACAAGATAAGACCTACTCCTATATCTAGATGGAAGGATTTAGTGGAAATCCATTCATGTTTCCAAGGTATCCATTAGATAAAGTAGTCCTAATGGAGATGGTGAGACAATAGCTCCCTATATTTAAGTTGTCTAAGAGGAAAGAAGGGAAACCCTACAGAAAGTTACCTATACAAACTGACTGGTTCGTGATAGGATTTATGGATAATGCCAAATATGTTGAATCAGATTTGAAGAATTTAAACATGCAATTATTCCCATTGGCCAGAGACTATGACCCCTATCATAGGGTTGAGAAGAGGTTCGATAAGAAATACAAACACAACATGCACCTTGAAGACTATTAGGTTGACTGTGATGATGAACATGAGGTAAGGAAAAAAGAATATTAGAGGCTCACCCTGGATTAGATGAAGACCATTGGGCAGCCTAAAGTGCCTCCATAGATTAAGAAAGATGATGGTGATATCATAGATCCAGAGTATGAGCAAAAGAAGATATACAATGACACCATCTCCTCCCCAGATCTAACATAGTGAGACGAACCATCAATTGATGTCCTTACTGCCAAAGTTGTGGCAAGGACTAAGAATTGGGTGGCCAAGAAGGTCAGTCAATTAAAAGAAAAGGGTGTTGTTATCACTTATGGCAAGAAGAGAAAAATGGAGAGAGAAGAACCCAGATTTGATGAGTTCCTAGTGCATAAGAGGCAGGTCCTTGAGACCAAACTAGCGCAACATAGTTCATTTGGAACTACAAAACAACCTACTATAGAGTGAGTTTCTCTAGTATATCAGCCTCCATCACCTCCTCCAGGTCCTATGCTCAAAGCAAATCCTATATCTGCACCTCAAGTGTCTACTATAGAAGAGAAGGAAGACATGGATGATTAAGGAAGAGATCATGTCCCAATTGGAACATTACTTGGGAAAGGGAAGGATTTGCTGCAAGGAGTCAAGGTACCCAAACAAAGAAGATATCAAGGCCCTCACATGAGAGGAGTCATCACACCACCACCAATAGCATCACAATCAACTGATCCAACCTTGAATGTAGTCAAGGAGATACAACATGATGTGCCAGTTAAAAGCATAATCAAGGTCAAAATTGAAATGGCACAAGAGGCTAATATCCAAGCACAGGAGAAAGAAGTTGGTAAATCTTTCCCATTAAGTGGGACCATTGACTTGACAAATGATGATGTGGTAAGAGATATTACCAATCATCCTATTGAAACCTTACTCCAACATACTAAAGTTGCAGTTGGGGTTAAGGATAAGAGCAGTAAGAAGGTAGAGTCCCTGGAAGTTGAAGTACAAATGGGAGCTCTAGATGTTCTTATAGATGCAATGACCAATACCCAGGTGATAGATTTAACTTATCATCCTGAGGGAGGAGAGAACAAAGAGGAGGAGGTTATTAAAGATAGCCAAGTATAGGAGGAGAACATCCTAATGGATGTTGATAATAGAAGTGATGATGCTCAAACTGAAGGAGCACATCTAGATATCCACAAGAATCTATGTCAGGATCAATCATGGACACTAGAAATAAAGCTGGTGAGGGTGCTCAAAGGAAACCAAAGAAAAAGCCCCATCAATACAATCAGACACAAAGGCCTGAAGACATCCAAATAGAGGCAATACAGAAAGAATAAACTAAAGATATGCCTAAGGATGACATGGTTCTAGAGGAACCAGTAAGCGTAGCCCACAAAGATTAACCATCATTAGAACAAGAAAAGATTCATGAAGATAGTGGGATAGATCATGACAAGGGCTAACAAACAAAAGATCCTGAGGTCATTATTCCACCACATAATCAAGACAAAGAATAATAAAATGCACAAGATGCTCAAATGGAACAATAGGATCTATCAACATCTGGACTGCCTACACTATCCTGTATATCATCAGAGGTAGGCCATCCCCAAGAATAGTTGGCTCCTTTTGATTTCAAATCATTGCTTACTTTGGATCTCTCCAAGTCCAAGAGGAGAGCTAGGACAATATCTACAATAAAGAGAGATCTTGTGACTAGGAAAAGAACAACCCAAGTAGTTGTCCCAATGGTAGATAAGGTCAAGGGAGAAATTAGGCTTGAAGAGTTCTAAGTGACAGATTGATTTAAACCATACTACTATGAAACAAGAAGTTTATGAGCATATTGAGAGTACCGAGGCCATAGTATCCAGGATAAAGAAACTAAAGGCTAGAAAGAAGGAATTAAAGAAGCAGAATGCTCAATTACAGTAGTTTATCCAAGGATTGGTGAAACCGGATAGCTTAGCCTCTACTATGTAGACTATAGAAAGGCCAATGGACTTAGCACTAATCAGTGAAGAGGAGATAACAGGTTTGGATACTCAAAAGCATCAAGATCAAGTCATGAACAAATGGTGCATGAGGTTCTTGACATCTGGAGAGAAGGTAATTGGAACATCCAGGTCAAATTGGGACACATTGTCTAATTTGAGAAAAATTATTGATTCTTTGAATAGTGAATTCACTCAAAGAATAAAGCAATGTAATTATGCATTGGACTAGATTAAAGAGGCCAAAGGGAGGCCATATGAAGAGTTATTAATGAATAAAATTGTAACCAATTTGACCCTTCCTCTATTAGACACCTGGATCGTAGAGCTACAATCTGTGCTGGAGGTATTGAAGGCAAGCATGTCTAGAGTAAGAGATGTTCAGGACAAGGTGCATGACATGCTAGTTGATGCAATGAAGGTGTTAGAGGAATTATTGAAGGATGTTGTTTAAGAAGAAGTTATGCCAGCGATAGATGATGCCATGAAGATATTCAAGGATAAATTTAAGAATGTCGTAGAGGACCCAGTGAAGTCTTTCATAGAGGATGTCATGGATGAAATGGCAGAGTTGAATGTGAAAATAAAGGCATATGATAAGGAAGTTGAAAGTAGAACATCAATGATGAAATCCTTATATGAATAGATAGGAGCACTGAAGTATGCCAAGGCAAGAGCTTAGGTGATTAGTAAGCTTCAAGTGGACACTTTTGTACAAGCATGTGATTATCATAAGAAGTTGGACACTAGGATGATCATTCATGAGGGGTCAGACATGTCTGAGTAAGTAGATATAGATGAGAATTTTGATGGAATGAGAGGTGAAGAGTTCATATTGACCAAATCTAGAGTCAAAGGGTATTTCTTCACGCTTAACAAATACTTGCCAACTGGCAACTTATGCCACGTATTTTGGTTGTTGAATTAGTCAAGAGCTTTTAGACCGTTGATTATCATAGACAAATATTGATCATTGGATCTTTTGTAACTGACTCTCATCCTTATTCTATAAAAGGATGGAGAGTCTCATTTGTACATTTATTAGGAGCTTAATTGGGATTGAATTGTTGAATGTCATGTTTCTCTCTCAAGACTGATTGTAAATATGCATTCTTTTGAATGTTGAATGAAATAGAGATACAGATTACAACTAATCATAAACTCTGAGTAATCTTTTGTGAATGTCATCTTTATATTTCACTATGATATGATGCATCCCTTGGAGTGCATGTCAATTGGTGGATATTGTTGTCATTCTTTTACCTTAGAAGATTAGCATCAGCTGTGTGAAGTTGTGGAATGACCTGGCAACACATGGTTTAATTTTCATCTCTATTCATGAAATGTTAAATTGTGCATATGGATCAACTATCAAAGACTCACTCATTTCAGTAAAATTAGAATTTAATTTTAATTTTTTTAAATTTCATTGAATCATCATCATCATCGAACTGCACAATATTGATAAATGAAAAGCATAACACACTAAATATGTAGACATCGGTAGATACATGAATATCATATGCATATTTGAACAAATCACATGTAGACTTGAAAATATCATGCAAATACATGGAAATAATGATAAAAATCATAGAAATATCAGCTTGTAGGCACATTATTGAGAAGAATCATAGTGCAAAAGCAAAATCAACTGCATATTAGTTCAAATTTAACTAAATTTAGAAGAACTAATCAAAGTAATGCACATCATCATGACAAATCTTAATCAGAATGAAGATCAAAAGAATTGATCAAACTTAGCATAACTATTTGCATATTCTGGTTAGAAACCTTAGGATTTAATATCAATTTGTTGAGATTTACACAGAATGGGTGGAACAAAGTAAATATATGTATATCAGGATACGAATGCTTCGAATTCATGAGTAAGGCCCCAACATGGATTAATAGCAATTCACATCAAACTGGCTGAGAGATTATCAAGAGATTATGATCTAATCAATGGAGACTTGGAATCATGAATTCATCATATTCTTCAAGAGGATAGAGGTTTGCTTTGTGAATAGTTATCATTGTTAATATGACTAACAATCATATCAATAGTTTTTGGCACTAGAAGGAGGGCTGACTCCTCAACTTGATTTGAAGATTTGTCATCCTAATATCATTTTCTATGTTCCTGTGTGGAGATATTTTCAAATTTCTCAACAATGCTCCAAATACTATGTATTTGTACAAAGATTCCATCTACCTTTGACAATTTGAGGAATCTGATCATAAATATCTTGTCCTTGTTGACATTCATCTTGATATTTATAGACAGTTGTCTGGATTTTCGAAGTCTGAGTCAAATATTTGCATTCTCTACAAATAATCTACAAATATTTTGTCATTTGAACTAAATATTCATAAATATCCACTCCAGAGGAGTAATTACCCGCATATTTGTAAAAATCCTATCAAAATATCCAAAGATTGTCCTAAAATTTGAAGCACTGGCTCGTCGACCTAACACAAGGTCAAGATCCACTGGACCTTTTGAAGAATTGCCTATCTTTGGACTCAAACTTCATACAACTAATATTCATCATAGTCCTACCATTCCAAATTCACTAGGTACTCCACCAGTAGCTCTTGTAATACCTCTAGTACAAGCTGCAATGTCATTCTTCACTATTTCTTCACTTTGCTTCTTATCATGATTTACCTAAAAAACTAGACAAAATATGTCTGAAGTATCATCCCTATCAAGATGCGGATGATCACATCTAGACTTATAAGGAAGCCTATTTTAGGGCCATGATACAATATGAGGATGTTGTGTGTAGGTTGTTTCCATATTCACTAGGAGAAGAAGCATATAGTTGGTACATCAATCTTCCTCAAGCTTCCATTAATACCTAGTTATTACTAGAAAATGCCTTCACAACCAGATTTAAAATACCTATAGATGTAGCCATGATGTATCACCTTTTTGTCACAATCAAAAGAGTTGAGGGAGAGTTAATTTCAAACTTTAATGCTAGATTTCAAAAAATGTATTCCAAGCTGACTACCCCTTATAATGTAGATGACGAAGTAGCTAGGTTAGTTTATCACTCAGCTCTAGATCCCCTAACATCTATGTTCATTAGAAGAACACGACCTGTTGTCACATCCTTGTCAGGTGCCTTTGCTGAACCTGTCAAGGTCAACAAATAGTTAACACCGGGTCTTACACCTAACTTAGGATATTGGTCCAGTCACAGCAGGAGGGTTCACAAAATGAACTATCTGGACTGTGCAGCAAGAGTAAACACAACAAAAACAACTTAAGGAAATAAAGCAAATGCAGATTCAGTTATTCAATATATCATAGAATTCAAAATAGAGATCGGCAGGCAACATGCGGGCTTACAATTTGGGCTCACAGGCCTGATTACATACATGTGCAAGATAAATCTTTGAAGTTCCTTCACACAAAATCTAAACTATTGAATATGAATCAATTGCTAACTTCTAACTACTTTCCTAAGGATCTATTACATCAATATATATCATTTCCAGACCAATAGATTCCTCTACGTTAGCCAAGGAAGATCACAAACTCCAATTAAGAGTTGTAATATGTTCACAGATAGGTCAGACCTAAATGCATAGAACACTTCCTCAAATGAATGGAACAACATGCAGACCCTTGGGGAAGGTTGGCCATGAACCACCAGACATTGAATGACGTGTCATTGAGATCTACAAGTCAAGGAACGATCTGCAAGCCTTCTCCTTCAGCGGGTTATTAGGAACTACTAGGATGCTCTGCTCTGAGAATCAGTCAACTTCTGATAGCGATATATTTTCGGTAACTGATCCAAATGCTCTAAATTCTTGATATTATGTAGATGAATGAATGTAGATGCTAAGTCTAGATCCGTAAGGTGTGAAATGCTAAAACTGGACCACAAGCTGAGAACTACTACTGACTGAACTGCCTAAATTGAACAGGAAAAGAAAAGAACTGAAATGCAAACAAACTGAAATGCAAATGTTTTTGGTTGATGCAAGATTTCTCTTGAACCAGGGATGCTTCTGCATTAGACATCCAGGGTTAATGAAAAAGTGAGTCTATCACTTTGCTGGGGCTAGGGGAGAACCAAGATGGTCCACCTTAGCCTAAGAAATCCAAGATGAATCTTCTTTCAGTCTGCCTTTCCACTTCACAAGATATTCTTTGTATTGTCTTCCTCTAGTGTTGCGTCCAAATCTATTGTCCAAAATGTCTTCTATCTGCTCCAGTGCTTGTTGTGGTAACTGCTTCTTCAAGTCTTCTTCCATGCTATCACTAAACTCTGCTTCATGATACTGGTAAAGATCTGCAATGTTGAAAATAGGTGAAATACCCAATGTCTTCGGTAATTCCACTTCATATGCATTTCCTGAATCAAATTTTTTGAGTATCCTACAAGGTCCAAACTTCATCTTCAACTTGTTATATGTCCCAACTAGAAATCTTTCTTTTCTCAAGTACACCATTACTTCATTTCCAACTTCAAATTCCTTATGTCTTCTCTTCTCATCTGTCTTTTCCTTATACTTACTATTCATATCCTCCAAATGCTTCTTCACCTGATTATGCATTGTCTTCATATGATCTACAAATTCTTCTGCTTCTGCACTCCTCTTTTCCTCTGTACTGATATCTCTCAATTCTACAACTCCTCTAGGATTCACTCTGGTAACAATATCAAAAGGTGTTCTTTTGGTACTCCTATTCACTGAATTATTGTATGCAAACTCTACTTGTGAAAGAATCAAATCCCAACTTCCAGCTTTCTCTCCAACCAAACATCTTAACAAGTTTCCCAAACTCCTATTCACTACCTCTATCTGTCCATCTGTATGTGGATGAAAATTAGAACTGAACTTCAAATCTATCTTCATCTTCTTCCAAAGTGTCTTCCAAAAATAACCAACAAACTTTGTGTCTCTGTCTAAAACGATAGTCTTAGGTAATCCATGCAATCTCACAATCTCCTTGAAAAATAGGTCAGCTACATGCACTGCATCATTTGTCTTCTTACAAGGTATGAAATGAGCCATTTTTGAAAATCTATCAACCACTACAAATATTGAATCATATCCTCTCTATGTCTTAGGTAATCCCATTACAAAATCCATGCTTATGTCTTCCCAAGGTCTCTTCGGAACTGTCAAAGGTTTATACAATCCAATGTTCTGACTACTCCCTTTTGTAACTTGACAAACTCTACAACTCTGCACAAATCTCCAAACATCCTTATGTATCTGAGGCCAAAAGTAATTTTCACTCACCAAAGCCACTGTCTTGTTAATGCCAAAATGTCCTACCAATCCACCACCATGCTTCTCCTTAATCAAATTACCTCTCATAGAACTTTTAGGTATGCACAACTGACTTCCTCTAAACAACATATCTTCTTGAATGAAATAGTCTAACCACTTACTCCTATCTGTCACAACAGGTTCCTTACATGCTTTCCAAGGTTCTACAAAATTAGTATCTCCCTCATACATGTTCTTCAATTCATCAAAACCCAACACTTCAACTCTCATCTATGTCAACAAGTTTCTTCTTCTACTCAAGGCATTAGCAAGTTTATTTAATTTACCACTCCTATGCTTCAACACAAAAGTATAACTCTACATGAACTTGTCCCATCTCATATGTCTCTGATTCAACTTACCTTGACTGCTCAAATACTGCAAAGCTTGATGATCTGTATACAACACAAACTCCTTAGGCAACAAGTAATGTCTCCACTTCTTTAAGGCTTGAATTATAGCATATAACTCTTGATCATAAACTGAATATCTTTTCCTTGCATCATTTAACTGTTAGCTTCCGTTGCACCAAAAGATTGACCTATTAATGCCCAATACAACCACTTGACTTAAAAAGCACGGGAGGCGGTTAAGCCCTTGTCGCAAACCACCGCAGCATTGCGTTGAACAAGGAGACCAAGGGCCACACCTTGCAACAATCCCCCTCCCAGTGCAAGCGTAGGGTTTGAACCCATGACCTCAGCTTTGATACCAATTGTTAGCTACCGTTGCACCAAAAGATCAACCTATTAATGCCTGATACAACCACTTGACTTAACAAGCACAACAGGTAGTTAAGCCCTTGTCGCAAACCACCGTAGTGCTATGCTGAACAAGAAGACCAAGGCCCACACCTTGCAACATTACCTTCTCACTAAAATATGCTATGAGTCTTCCTTCTTGACTTAACACTGCTCCAATTGCATGTCCACTAGCATCACAATCAATTTGGAACACCTTATTGAAATCCGGTAATGCCAAGACTAGTTTCTCTGTCACTTTCTGCTTCAACAACTCAAAACTTGTCTACTCCAAATGTCCGCTTGAAATCCTTTATGTCACCTCTCATTGTCTCTGTCATAGGGTTACAAACTGAACTAAAATTTCTAATGAACTTCCAGTAGAAACTAGCCAATCCATGAAATGGTCTAACTTCTCCAATGCTATCTGGTGTAGGCCATTCAATAATTTCTCTTACTTTCTCAGGGTCCATCTTCAATCCTTCTGCAAAAATCACAAATCCCAAATATACCAACTCGTCCTTCATGAAACTACATTTCTTGATGTTTATCAATAATTTCTCCTCTCTCAACCTCTGCAAAACTTGTCTAATATTCTACAAATGTTCTTCTTTTGTCTTAATGAAAATTAGAATATCATCCAAGTACATAATTACAAACTTACCCAAGAATTTCTTCAAGACTTCATTCATCAACCTCAAGAAAGTACTCGGTGCATTTGTCAATCCAAAAGGCATCACTAACCATTCATACAATCCTTCATTTGTCTTAAAAGCAGTCTTCTATTCATGACCTTCTTTGATTCTGATTTGATGGTATCCACTTTTCAAGTCTATCTTTGTGAAATATCTTGCTCCACTCAAATAATCCATGATATCATCCATCCTAGGTAAAGGAAATCTATACTTAACTATGATCTTGTTTATTTCTCTAGAGTCAGTACACATTCTCCATTCTCCATCCTTCTTCGGTGCTAACACTACAGGGACTACACAAGGACTCAAGTTTTCTCTGATCAAACCTTTCCTCAACAACTCTTGTATTTGCCTATTCAGTTCTTCATTCTCTATCAATGTCATTCTATGTGTTGCTTTGTTAGGCAAACTTGCTCCTGGTATAAGATCCATGCGATGATTGATACTCCTTAGAGGTGGTAATCTTTTAGGTATATTATTTGATATGATTTCTTCATATTCTATTAGCAACTCTCTTACCTCATCCGATTCAGTCTCTTTCTTCATTACTTCAGGCTTTTTAGGAATCAAGGCATAGCACATACTTTCTTGTTTCAAACCATCCAAAAATTTCATTCCATCTACCAAACAGATTCTAGCATTCCCACACACCACATTTTGAGGATCATCTTCTAAAGGAATCAAAGTAATTCTTTTCCCATTTGTTTTTATAGTATATGTATTCTTTCTTCCATCATGCATATCTTTTCTATCATATTGCCAAGGTCTACCCAACAAGATATGACAAACATCCATAGGCATAATATCACACAAGACTTCATCATGATAAGATCCAATATGCAATTTCACCAAACATTGTTCACTCACCAGTACCTTATGATCATCCTGAATCCATGCTATCTAACAGGGCTTATTGTGTTTCAATCTTTCCAACTTCATCTTAGTCATCATCTCCTCTAACACTAGGTTATCTAAACTACCCCTATCAATTATAACTTTACAACACTTACCTCTTGATTTGCATCTAGTTCTGAACAGACTTTTCCTCTGTGATGGTTCCTCATTTGTCTCTACTTGAAATAGTGCTCTCCTCATCACCAATGATTATCCTTTCTCAGGTTTACCAACAGAACTGGGTAATTCAACAGGTTCTTCTTCAACATAGGCTGCTCTTCCACTGTTCTCTGTCCTCTTGCTTGTACTACCCTGATTACACTCAAATGCTCTATGTCCTTCACCTCCACACTTGGAACAAGTACCTTTGAATGTCTTCTTATAAAATCATCTTCGTTCTCTTCTGTATCCTTCATTCTGGTATGCACTAGGGTTTCCTCTCTAGTAAAAATTTTTGTCATCTCTCATGTAAGCATTGTTATCTCTGTCGTCCTTCTTCAACGAGCTATCAAACTTGTTCTACTCCACAAATGATTTATCATATCTGGAAAACATTCTTCCTCTCTTAAATTTACCTCCTCTACTTCTATGTCTCTGAACATGCTTCTTATTTAGCTTTTCTTCAACTTTCAAGGCAAATTGATATACTTCTTCCAAAGATGTCATCCTTACCAAACTTAGTTCTTCTTGAATGTTCAATCTCAGTCCATTGATGTATCTTGCAACTTTCTCCTTGCTTGCTTCACTATGTCCTATCCTTATGATCATCTTATGAAATTCTTTAGTGTATTCCTTTACAGATTTCTCCTTTGTCTCAGGTTTTGCAATCTTTTCAACAATTCCAACTCATAGTCAGTAGATATGAACTGATTCTTCAACTTTGTCACCATCCAATCCCACTTTGTAATCTTTTCTTTTCCCCTTCTATTTCTTTCCAACTAAACTTCTTTTCACCATATAGCAGCATGTCCTTTTAACTTTGTCTTTACAAATTTCACCTTCTCCAGATCTTCAATCTCCTCATATTCAAAGTATTCTTCCATATCATTTATCCAATCAATCAATTCTTTAGGATTCAAATTACCAGTATAGTTTGGTACATCAACTCTAGATCTTTTTCCAATCTTTGAAATAGATCGCAACATCTTTATTTGATCTGATTCTTCTTCTTAATTGCCTTCTAGGGTTTCACCAATTTGTTCAGCATATTGAAATTCTTCTTCATCATCACTTTCAATATTTGGTCTCGGTGTCAATCCTCTTCGCCTATCTTCTTCAACAGCATCCAAATGAATTCACATTGTTCTCATCAATTCCATCATCTCATCCATTCTATTAGCCAATGTGCCAATAGGAGGAACTCTTCGCAGTGGCATCTTCCTAGGATCAAGTGCAAACTACCTCAGGTTCGGCGATTGGGCTACAAGCGACAACTACCTCTCAATCGGTGATTAGTTGCACACAAGTAACCTGCCTCAGATCGGCGATCTACTCACAACAAGATCTTATGGAATCCCCTTTCCCAATTCTCTCCAAAGAATCGAAACTTTCACTCTGATACCACTTGGTGCAGTCACGGTAAGAGGGTTCACAAAATGAACTATCTGAACCATGCAGCAAGAGTAAACACAATGGAAACAACTCAAGCAAATAAAGCAAATGTAGATTCATTCATTCAGTATATCATAGAATTCAAAATAGAGATTAGCTGATAACATGCGGGCTTACAATTTGGGCTCACAGGCCTGATTATATACATATGCAAGATAAAGATTTGAAGCTCCTTTGCACAAAATCTGAACTATCAAATATGAATCAATTGCTAACTTCTAACTAATTTCCTATGGATATATTACATCAATATATATCATTTTCATACCAATAGATTCCTCCACGTCGGCCAAGGAAGATCACAAACTCTAATGAAGAGTTGTAACGTGTTCACAAATAGGTCAGACCAAAATGCATAGAACACTTCCTCAAATGAATGGAACAATGTGTGGACCCTTGGGGAAGGTCAGCCATGAACCACAAGACATTGAATGATGTATCATTGAGATCTGTAAGTCAAGGAACGATCCGCAAGCCTTCTCCTTCAGTGGGTTATTAGGAACTGCTAGGATGCTTTGCTCTGAGAAACAATCAACTTCTGATAGTGATATATTTCTGGTAATTGATCCAAATGCTCTGAATTCTTGATATGATGTAGATGAATGAATGTAGATGCTAAGTCCAGATCTGCAAGGTGTGAAATGCCATAACCAGACCACAAGCTAAGAACTACAAATGACTGAACTACTTGAACTGAACTGGAAAAGGAAAGAACTGAAATGCAAACAAACTAAAATGCAAATGTTTTTGGTTGATGCAAGATTTCTCTTGAACCAAGGATACTCCTACATCAGATATCCTACATATCCTAGTCAAATACCAACTAATGGAGCTCTGATGCCCCATATTAATCCCTTGCAAGTGCCTCCACTAAGCATTATGCCTCCTCCTAGAAATGGTCAGATCATACCACACCCTGCACATGTACCTCAAGATGTTGCGCAAAATGCTAATGGCAGTTCATTCTTCTAGCCACATCAAGACACTGTAGCAGCAAAAGTGTAGGAAGAAAAGGATGACATCAAAGAGATATCTGCATAGGTAAGAAATCTAACTACTGAGGTCACTCTTTTGAGGACTCAGAACTTTTATGCTCAATCCAATTCACAAAACCAACAAAACAGAGGATATCCTGATAGAGGATATGGAAACAACAATGAAAGATCCGGATATCCTAATAGGGGTTATAACAATGAGAGAAACTTCAATAACAGTAATAACAATGCCCCTATGCCACCTAGAGTTTGGAATTCTAGACCAAACAATGGATTGTTGCCTTCATCCTTAGATAATCAACCCCCTCCTGACCTAAGCAGACCATTAGGGTCAATTTGGTAGAAGATGCACTTACTAATTGGTGTAGGATGCATAATACAAATGCACATGCAGAGTTGGATTGTCCACATTTCAAAATTTTGGCTAGCATATTCCAAGCTGAAGTGTCAAACATTGCAGGAGAGACATCCTTTCTTAAAGGTAACGAGATAGTGCCATTAGGATACTGTTGGCAAGAGACACTATGTGGCTTCATGAGTGTTGTCATTGATGGCAACAAAGTCCATCCCACACATCCGTAGGACATGGTATGACTACCAGAAGTCAGATTGAAGAGTATTTTGGTCCGGTGAGCAAGAACAGAGCATGCAACAAGGTATGAGAATCAGGTCCAGATCTCTCAGAGGAAGTATCTTAGTAAAGTGCAGACTTGGGTAAGTCAAGAGGAGTCCATGACTGATACATTCTAGAGATTGAGCCTCCGGTGATGAAAGAGTGAAAAGATATGAGCACCTAAGTGTTGGTTTCCTATTTGGCAGAGTAGACTCAGAAAGAACTGACCGATAGAGCATCAGACCTTAATCCGGATGAGAAATTGATGGTGATCAAGTTTCTTAGGGGATCATTCATTGTTGGCTGACATGATTGATGACTCCTATAACTATCTTTTTGATACGCATCACTTAGTAAGCATGGATTCAGCTGACAAACCAGAGTTTGGAAATATCTTGAGTTTTTCGGATGCCAACTAGAAAGATGTTGAAATCCTTGATGCGGATATATATACCAGATTGATTTTGGTATAAAGGGGTGAGTGTTGTGTTGTGTTGTGTGAAGAAAAGTAGAGAGCAGTGTGGAAGCAACTATACAAATCCGGTATGTGACAGAACAACAACACTAAGCAAAGGAAGAATGAAGTGTAGCAAATTAGTATATTGAGCCTAACTGGAACTGAACCTCAGCATATGTGGATGCCCCTGATCAGTTCAATCACCTTATTACTTTCTTTATATCTTGTAGACAGTGAGTCTCTTATAGGCAGTGAGCCTCTTGTGAGTAGTGTGCTCGAGCAGTGAGCCCTAATTGGCAAGTGCCATTTTGTACTTCTATTCTTTTAACAGAGAATACAATCATGGGTTAGTCACCCCGTGGTTTTTTCCCTTAACAAGGTTTTCCACATCAAAATCATTGTGTTATGTGTGTTGAGTTTATTTCTACTCTCATGTTCATGTATGCTTATATGTTTTGATACTGTACTAACCATTAAAGAAGAAAAGAAAGTCAAATAATTAAGATAACTGATTCACCCCCCTCTCAGTTATCAACAATTGGTATTAGAGCCAATTTCCTCTTAACAGAGCCTAACAGCTTGAGGAAGATCTGGGAATCTCAATGGATATGTATGGTATGAGGGAACAACTTCATTCTACCCTAGATGATCTTGAGAAATCTCACTCTAAAGTCAACAACTAGAGGGAAAGACTCAAACAAGCTGATGATTTCATAAATCAATTAAAAGAGAAACTAAGTATCTCTGTGAAAAAGAGAAAGGAACTACTTGAACAATTGGCAAATCAAAGTGAAGTCAATGATACTAATGAAGATCTGAATGAGAAGAACAAGTTATGTGAGAAGCTATCAAAAGAGGTCATTATGGTTAGACATGAAATGGAATCAGGGGTTATGAAATTCACCCAAGAAATTGAAGAGAAGAGAAAAATTTAAGATAATCTAAAACAATCTCTCAAAGAGAAGTCAAAAGACTGCCACAAAATGGATAGAATAATCAAGCATTCAGAATCTGATCTGGAAGAAGCTAGAGATAATGAAGAACAACTTGAGAATCAGATAGACACTCTTAAAAGGGATCTTCAAACAACAAATGAATACAAAGAGAAATTCAAGATAAGCTCTGCTCAACTTGAAGTTCTTGAAAGCCAAAAGAGGGTAGATGACAAGCAAGGCTTGGGGTATGAGAAAGGTGAAAGCTCTGGATCTGGTCAGAAAAACTTTGGATCAGGATATCCAAGGAAGAGACCTAGAAGACCTCCGGTAAGGCAACCAAATTCTCAAAGATATCATCCTTCAATGGATACTGCCACAATTGCAATAACTTTGGTCATAAAGAAAATCAGTGCAGAAGAAGAATGAATCAGACTAATTCATCCTTCTCTGGATAGTGTTTTAATTGCAAAAGTTATGGTCACAAATCTCATGAATGTAGAAATATGCAAATAAACAATTCATTTAATGGTAGATGCTTTGTATGCAATAGAATGGAACATATGGCTAATCAATGCAGATCAAGAGGAATCTAGTTGTTTGTTACAATTGTAATAGATCCAGTCATATTGCCAAATTTTGCAGAAGTAAGAATCAGGACAAAAAGGGTCTGATGCATCATAACCAAAATCAAGACAAAGGAAAAGGAAAAATGAATGCGGATGAAATTCAAAAGGAAATGAATAAGATTTGGGTGAAGAGAAGTACAGAAAATGTGGGGGATGGATCCGCACCAGAATCTGGTGCTGATATTCCTTCCGGTAACTAAATAAATGAGCTCTAGCTCAAGGGGAGTCACAAAGGAAAATAATTTCCCCCAGCCAGTCAATTGGTGCCTAAAATTGGCACATGGAGTGTTTCGGATTGAAGAGTTCTTAAGAGATATCTAAATAACCCTTGGTAAAAGATCCGCAAGAATTTTTGAAGAGGTTAATAATCCAAGATTGATCCAGTTTAACAGTCATCCGGTAAGAGTAGGATTTTCACGGTTAGATCCGGTATGATTCAAAAATTGAGGTATCTTGATCTGCGGATAAATGGAATGATTGGAGAAAGGAAGATAGATTGTCAATAATCACTGAGAATAACTCTAAGTACATCTTAGTGATCCGGAAAGATCTCTCAGGACAAGAAGAACAAGGCAACCGGAATAACTTAAGTTGTGCATTTATTGCAAAATTGAATTAGGGTTTGTACAAAAATATAAGGGTTCTCTTGTTCATCATTTGTACATTTGCATTCGAGAAGAAGAAAGAAGGAGCTTTGCAACAAAATTTCCTCAAAACCTCTTGAAGATCAACCGCAGAAGTCGATTCAACTAGCAATCTTATTCGGCTTATATCGTGAACCCTAGAGGCGTAAAAAGGTATTTTCTCTCTTGAATATCTCTCTCTAAATATTTTGAAAGATGGCTACTCTGAATGTTGTCAAAATCACTGATAGACCGTGCCCTAAGTTCAAGAAACACCCTTACAAATCTCTATAAGTTGATCCTTTAGGGGCCTTCTCTAGCATTCCGCATGGGGTTTTGCATGTAGAAGATGTTAGGGCATACATTCATGTGAATATTGAGGAATTTGGGGAATCCAAGCTGATGGATATCTATCACAAGAAGTTGATAGATGAATCATTTGAACTCAAACCTCAGTACAAGGCCATCCGGGACAAGCATTTTGGACATTGCATCCATTTCCCCTATTTTGCAGAAGATGAATGGGTCTGATATGTTCTGAGAAGAGTGCATGAAACCTTCATATGGTTGATGAGGCCATTTAAGATCACAAAAGATGCCATTAGGGTGGTAACCGGATTGCACTCATCCAGTGGGATACCTACTCTGAAATCGGTCAAAAACCAAACTGTAAGTGAGGCTACCGGATCAAAATTTGACAAGAGAGCAATGACAATAGAAGATATCACTGATCCGGATATCAAGTTTGCCTCTATGATAATTGGCTATAAGATATATCACTCCAGCAGGGAGAATTCTGTATCCATAACTGTAATTTATACTACTTATCAAATGCTAAGGGAGAATGCAAATTATGATCTTTGCGAGCTTCTTTTGAGCCAACTGTTGGAAAACATGCAAAAGATCAAAAAGGACAAGAAGAACTCATTCAAATATGGTGGCCTGATATTATGTCTCTTCTTTTACTACATGAATGAGCTCCCCGGATCTAGTGGTTGGGTATGGCAAAATGACAGACCAGTTGCCATACAAATCAGAGATTACATGTATGGGCTTGGTGATGCCAAGGCTCAAAGTACAGCACTCTAGGGATACTTCAAGAACTTTCAAAGTATGATGCAGGCCAGAGAAAGAATCCCCCAATCATTGGTTGAGAAATACAAGGATATAGTGTGCTTTATGGTAGACACTAATCAATGTCTAATGGAGGTAGTGGAGCCAAGGATAGTTTGGATTATGCCAATGGGGTATGAGGTTGATGAGAAAATCCTAGAGTTACATATCTAACACCTACTAAGTCAGCCCAAGGACCCTGAGGCAGAAAGGTTTGGAACCTTTCAAGATTTAAGTGTGAAAATTCATGTTGAGCTAAGACAACCAGAGATGAAAAGAAAAGTGAGAAGAGAAGTAGAGGGAGTTGCCAAAAGATTTGGCATTTCTAAAGAAGAAGTCGATGCAAATAGAGAGAAACTAGAAAGAGCAGAGAAAGAGAAACAAGAAGAAGAAAAAGAAAGTGATTCGATGCAAGCCCCCTCCTGGACCAGATCCTCCAAAAGCTCTACACCAGCCACCTCTAAGAGTCAAAAAGCCTCAAAATTGAAAGCCAGGACATCCAGAAAGGTAGAAAAGAGAACTAAGACAAAGGCCACAAGGTCTTACACTAGCCAGAAGGATGATGAAAAGATAGAATCAGATGAGGAGATAAAGAAAATGAAGAAGAAGAAGAAGAAAACATCTGGTGAACCCTCTACCGGTCATAACAAGGAAGAAGAGGCAGAAGAATTTGTTGAAAGGCCTACTCTCTGCATTGATGATATCATCAAATCAGTCACTATGGATGGGAATCTACAACTAATGACTAAATTTTACGATGAATATAATGAAGCTGACTAGAAGATCTTACAAGATGCTACAGTCAGGTATCTGAACATCTATAATAAAGCATTCATTGAAATCATATCTCTAATTCCTAAAAGCCTAGAGAAGGAACTTGAAATGAGAAAGAACAATGCTAAGGAAAAGGATATGGAGATTCGGGAATAGATAGCTATTCAACTCTATCCTTCCATCACTCCTAAACAAATGAACATGATCTTCAAGGATTGCAAGGATGAGTTCCAGAACAAAGCCAGAATGAACAAGCTTATGCTCGGAGAGACTGATCAGGTGGAAAAAGAAACTGAAGACATCCTTCAAAATGCATACAAAAGATTCAATATTCCTATTAAAGAGGACATAAGTGATGAACATTCTGATGTCGAAGGATTAGATGCATCAAAGAAAGACTCTACTAAAAAAATTGTAGAAGAGTCAAAGGAGATAGGTGAGGAGAAGACTAAGGACCTGGATTCCTCTGCTCCAGAAGAGGAATTCCATGAAGAAGTAAACATCTCTCTTCCAGATTCCCCAGCAGACTCCGGATCTAAAGGAGAACAAATAATAGAGGAGAAAATCAGTCAAGAAGAAAAGGTAAAAGGAAGAGAAGAAGATCAAACAGAGAAGACGCCAGGAGACAGTTCTGAGGCTACAGAAGGAAAGAAGACTCTATCTCTGACAAGAGACACTGCAGAAATAGATAAAGATTTCTTGACCAAAGAAATGATGGAGATTGATGAACCAGAACTGTTTCAAGGACCATTCAATTTTGATTCCCCCTCTCTGGTTCAGACAATGAAGATAGCATCCTTTGCCCAAGCAAAGGCAAAAGAAAAACTTCTGAAGTCTCACATGGAAGACTGTGAACTGATAAAGATTGCATCCGATGTGTTGGAGAAGATCATGCCATCCTTCCAGAAGGATCTTTCGGCCTCTTCGTCTGGTAATCTAAAATCTCTTCTTAATTCTGTTAGCACACATTTTGATTCCTTGGAGAAATTAGCAGAAGAGAAAGTTCGGAAAGAGTTTTTGGGTAAGAGATTCTCCAAAGTACAAGGGCTAATAGCAAATGATAGAAGAAATCTAAACATTGGAATAAAAAGCCTAAAAAATGCTCTTAAAGATGGCGGAGAATTATACAAATTTTGTTTATCTTGATCCACAGTAACAACAGACATTACAAAGAAGGTGGAAGAACAAGAGGGCAAAATATCAAGTTTATCCCAGAGTTTTGATCCTCTCACCTCATCCATAATCAATCAAGAGTGCTAGACTATTGCCACCATAAATGAGATAAAGAGGCTTGAGAAGGAGAAGAAAAATAAAATAAGCAGGCTAAGTGAACTAAGAGGGATAATTATCCCCAAGTTAGAGGCAATGCATGAGGCACTAACTGATGCCCAGACCAGTGATCTAGTAGACCTAAAGAAGGCAGAAGCTTTTGCATTTTTGCTAAGTGGTCACATTTCAATTTTGGACAGGATGAAGAAGAGTTGGGCAACAGAAGTGGTACAATTGAAGACCACCTTTGCAGATATACTTCAGTATATGTAAGTATAACATGTATATATACTTATGCGGCCAAGTATAGATTAATTTTTGGAAAGTTTGGTGTGTGGATTCTACCCTTTGCTATTGATGTCAAAGGGGGAGTGAGGAGCAGTGAAAAATGTGGAATCTAGCTAAGGGGGAGCTTCGGAAAAGTGTACATTAGAACAGAGCATCAGCCAAGGGGGAGTGTAGTGTGACACTTAGTCATATTTCACTAAGTGTTGCCATCAATGCCAAAGGGGGAGATTGTTGGCAAGAGATACTGTGTGGCTTCATGAGTGTTGTCATTGATGGCAACAAAGTCCATCCCACACATCCGCAGGACATGGTATGACTACCAGAAGTCAGATTGAAGAGTATTTTGGTCTAGTGAGCAAGAACAAAGCATGCAACAAGGTCTGACAATCAGGTCTGGATCTCTTAGAGGAAGTATCTCAGTAAAGTGTGGACTTGGAGAAGTCAAGAGGAGTACCATGACTAATACATTCCAGAGATTGAGCCTCCGGTGATGAAAGAGTGAAAAGATATGAGCACCTAAGTGTTGGGTTCCTGTTTGGTAGAGTAGACTGAGAAAGAACTGACCGACAGAGCATCAGACCTTAATTCGGATGAGAAATTGATGGTGATCAAGTTTCTTAAGGGATCATTCATGGTTGGCCAACATGATTGATGACTCCTATAACTATCTTTTTGACGCATCACTTAGTAAGCATGGATTCAGCTGACAGACCAGATTTTGGAAATATCTTGAGTTTTTCGGATGTCGACTAGAAAGATGTTGAAATCCTTGATGCGGATATATATACTAGATTGATTTTAGTATGAAGGGGTGAGTGGTGTGTTGTGTTGTGTGAAGAAAAGTAGAGAGCAATGTGGAAGCAACTATACAAATCCGGTATGTGACAAAACAACAGCACTAAGAAGAGGAAGAATGAAGTGTAGCAAATCAGTATATTGAGCCTAACCGGAACTAAACCTCAGCATATGTGGATGCCCCTGATCAGTTCAATCACCTGATTACTTTCTTTATATCTTGTAGACAGTGAGTCTCTTGTAGGCAGTGAGCCTCTTGTGAGCAGTGTGCTCAGGCAGTGAGCCCTAATTGGCAAGTGCCATTTTGTACTTCTATTCTTTTAACAGAGAATACAATCTTGGGTTAGTCACCTCATGGTTTTTTCCCTTAACAGGGTTTTCCAGGTCAAAATCATTGTGTTATGTGTGTTGATTTTATTTCTGCTCTCATGTTCATGTATGCTTATATGTTTTGATACTGCACTAACCATTAAAGAAGAAAAGAAAGTCAAATAATTAAGATAACTGATTCACCCCCCCTCTCAGTTATCAATAGATATGAGTTTGCTTTAGTATTTGAGAGTTCTTATGATCATCAGCATCAGAAGATGGATACAATCCATGAGAACTATACCTTTGCATACAAAGAGTTAGCTCTGGCCTTTTAATCAAATTATGTTTTTCCCTTTGAGGATGAAAATGTGCCTAAACAAGAAGCTGAAGAAGTTCATGCATATCAGCAACAATATCAAGGAAGACATAATTATAATCTCAGGAGCAATCCTAATCGCCCTGCTGGTCCTTTGACCACTTCCATTCCTCCCAATAATTTTAATAAACCTCCAGATCCTAAGGCTAGAAATAATCTTGGACCTCCAAAGGTGAATACACAATACTTTACACCACAAACAGCAGTAACAAAAGGTTTGAACTAGTTGCCTGAATCTGACAAGCTTGTTTCTTACCTTGCTAAAGAAATGAAGAAGATAAACATCAGTCTATCTTTATCAGAGTTACTGAAAACCCCTATCATTAAGAAAGATTTTCTGAAGTCACTAGATGAACCTGTAGCTAAGGAAGATAATCCTAGTCAAATCCCTAGTCATACCCCTGCTAGAGACCCAACACCCAAGGATAATACTATCAAACCAAGAGTGCAAGCCACCATTCATACTACAAATGCAGCATAGATGACCCTATACAAAGATAAATCAGAGTCACCCCCTTTCTTACTCACACTTAGGATCTTTAGTAAGAACCTGCACAATTGCCTAGTAGATTTAGGTGCCTCAACCAATGTGATGCTATTATTCATATGCAGGACATTAGGTCTGCATCCTACAAAATTCTTCAAGAAAATTACATAATTAGACAAATCTGAGAATAGTGTAGTAGGAGAGTTGACACACATTCACATGCAGCTTGCATCAGATCCAAGGGTACAACACTACATTGACATTCAGGTTGTTGACATACTTGACACATATGGCATGCTCCTCAGCAGGGACTGGTCCAAGATTTTAAATGGTTACATGGCTACTGAATTATCCCACATGTGGTTGCCATGGAAAGGCATTCCTAATCAACTCATAATTGAGGCTAAATCTAGGATGAAACATATGATAACTGAGTACAATCACACTAATGATATACTATATGTGGACATTGAGCCAGGGGTGTATGCACTAAGACCTCAAGGAGTCAAGATAGAGGAAGTGTTGATGATGTCATGTCATAGACATGAAGGTAGTGACAAGGAGGAAATTATTCCAGAGGCAAGATTGATGATAGAATCTGATTATAGCACAACTAATGAAGATGAAGTAGATCACTTCCATGAATTTGAGAAGTATCTGGCCAAAGGAATTTAGAGATGTCAATTGACAGGGACATCCATAGAAGATATAATGATAACCAGATGGTGTAGATTACACGAGGATGCACACTCAGAAAGCACATGTGAAACATGTATGGAAATGATTGAATTACAAGGAATATGCGTATAAAACAAGTCATCATCGTCAAAGGTAAGTGAAATACTTGATGCCGGTGATCATGAACAATTGTTGTTTTCTTTAGATACAAAAGAACATGAACAGGAAACCCTTCAAGCAAATGTACGGATGCCTAGTTCAAAAGAGGTGTTATTATATGATGGTACACATTCTAGTGAGAAGATAAATACAATCACATTGGGGACTGACTGTCTCATTGAGTCTGATTATGAGTTATCAGACGAGGATAGAGGGAGTCATTTGACACAATTTGAGGAATTCTTGTCTAAGCAAATTCAGACACATTTTATAGGGAATTCCACTATATCATGCACTAATTGAAGGGTGGTGCAGGATACATGAGGCTCCACATTTAGAGACAACTTGCGCCCTGTGACTACACATACTCAACAAAGAAGAGCAATTGTGCTCAAGAGACAAATTACACAAAGTCAGGGATATTCCTGAAGATACAAAAAGAAGAGTTACAACATCTCCTAAAAAGAGATATGATGACGTTAAGTTAATGAAAAGAGAAGATAATCAACATGATGATGCTCAAAAGAAACAGAAGGAGGATGTTATAATTCCACCAAAAAAATTAGATGTGGTGAAAGAAGAACCACAGAAGATTAAATGGATATATGCAGGAGTAGCTACATGTGCCAAGAAAAAGATATAAGGTCCTGATAAGCCCTTAACAGAGGACAAACCATGGATCCTGAGATTTGATGGCTCCAAATCTAAGCAAGGAGCTATAGTAGGAGTGGACCTCATTAATTCACAAGGGAAGTCATTCCTAGCAGCATATAGGCTGCAATTTCCATGAACAAACAATGTGGTTGAATATGAAGCTTTGATCCATGGCCTGTTGTTTGCCCTTAAGAAGAATATGAAAGTTTTGTATGTCTTTGGAGACTCAAAACTTGTGGTAAAACAAGTTAGAGGTGTGTATACCTTCAATTAAAATAGACTATCTAATTACAAACATAGAGTCTAGGATTTGATAGAGAGTTTTGATGCATTCAACATCACGTACGTTCCCAGAGAGTTAAATCACCATGTAGATGCACTAGAAAAAGTTGCTAGTACATTAGAACCTTTTTCCATATCTGGGATGAGGAGGTTCTCAGTCAAACTGGTGTCAACACCATCCATTCTTGATAATGTCACCAACTTCCAGGTGTTTGATGATGATCAGCACATTCTAGACTTTATTTCTAATAGAGACATATTTGAAGCCCAGATAGTAGATGAAAAGAACTTAGAAGATCATATCTGGGAAGAAGAAACAATTGGTCTACCCACCAAAAATATTCCTAAGGGGATTATTGAATTGGAAAGAGCTTTTGATCTAGATAACATGGTCAAACAAAAGGATCTCGCTAAGACCGCTGGAGGAGAGTATGAGCCTGTTAACATTGGACTTGATGTAGATAAGAGAAATGTCCTGATAGGCAAAGTCTACACTGAAGAAGAAAAGGAGAGGATAACCCAAGCCTTAAAAGACTATATTCATGTCATTTCTTAGACATATGATGAGTTGAAAACATATGACACATCCATTATAACTCACACAATCCCCCTGAAGCATGAGGCAAAGCCATTCAGGTAGAAATAGAGACTAATGAACGCTTTACTAGAACCTCTTATTTTTGAAGAAGTCAAGAAATTGCTTGTTGCATGGATCATATTTCTAGTCAGGCATTCAACCTGGGTGGCTAATCTGGTTCCTATCAAGAAGAAGAATGGAGACATACACCTATAGGTAGACTTCAGGAATTTAAATAGAGCCTCTGAGAAGGATTATTATCGTTTTCCTTCTCTGGATAAAGTTCTCCAGATGGTGAACGGTGCACAAATGATGTCCTTTCTGGACAGTTTTTTAAGATACAACCAGGTGATGGTTGACAAGATAGATAGACTAAAAACAACTTTCACCACTAAGTGGGGAATCTTCACTTACAAATGCATGCTATTCAACCTAATCAACGTTGGGGCAATCTTCCAGTATGCTATGGATATAGAATTTAGAGAGCCGGTAGGTCAGTGCATAGTTATATCTATGGATGACCTAACAGTATTCTGAAAGTAGAGAGGTGATCATATAGAAGACCTCAGGAAGGTATTGAAAAAATGTGAACAGTATGGCATATCCCTGAACCCAAAGAAATGCATTTTTCGGGTGACCACTAGCAAACTGCTTGGTCATGTCATATCTGAGAATGAGATAACCATTGACCCTACCAGGGTATATTCAATTATGAAACTGCAGCTTCCAGGAAGCAAGAAAGAATTGAAGTCTTACTTTGGTAAGATCAACTTCATTAGGAAGTTTATTACTGGATTTACAAAGATTGTGAGACTTCTCAATGCTATGCTAAAGAAAGATGCTAAGATAGAATGGACTCCTGAGGCAAAGGCAATATTTGAAGATATAAAGAAAGCCATTGCAAATGCCCCAGTTCTGATTAGTCTAAACTACACCAGAGATTTCTACATCTATTCATTTGCATCAGAAAACATGTGCAGCTCTCTTAACTCAGAGGACTAAGGCAAAAGAAGAAAAGCCCATTGCATTCATGAGCTCCCCATTCATAGATGTTGAGATAAGGTATATGGATGTAGAGAGATAGGCTCTTGCCTTAGTTAAGGTTGTGAAGAAGTTCAGGCATTATATCTTGAGAAGCAAAGTAATTGCAGTAGTACCAGATTGAACTGTAAAGATGCTCCTCATGCAAAGCGAACTAGGAGAGAAGAGAGCCAAGTGGATTACTGTACTGCAAGAATATGACATGGATATAACTCCAATGAAACTAGTTAGGGGACAAGCCCTTAGTCAGATGATTGTTGAAATTAACCCCAATCTAACAAGTCAACAATATGTAGTGGATGTAATAGAAGTACATGATGACTAGTACTCTAATATCAGGCATGTCCTGATCACTAGGAGATGTCCACCCAATATGCATGCATCCCAAAGAAGATCTCTGAGGATCAAATCATAGAAATCTATGATTAAAGGAGTCATGTTCAAGAAAAATTATGAGGGGATATACCTCAGGTGTTTAGACAAACAAGAGGCTGCCAAAGTCCTTGAATTACATGATAAGTTTGGTACAACCCATGGATCACATTTGGCTACCACATATGCCATTTTGAGGGCAGGGTACTATTGGCCAACTATCTTTAAAGATACAGCTGAGCACACTAAATTATGCCATACATGTCAAAGAGCTTCAAACAAAGAGAAGTATGTAGCTCAACCATTGCAACCTGTGATGGAGATGCGCCCATTCGCACAATGGGGCATGGATTTCATTGGTCCTATCAATCCTCTGTGCTCCGCAGGACACAGGTATGTGCTGACCATTACAGATTACTACACCAGATGGATAGAAGCCATTAACAGCAACACAAGCACATCAGATGATGTGATTAGGTTCTTAGAAAGCAACATCACCACCGAGTATGGAATCCCTTATGCATTAGTTTGTGATAATGGACCTGCTTTTGTATCTCTTAAGTTTTTAGGTTGGGCATTTGACCATGGGTTAATTTTAAAGTTTTCATCTAATTATTATCCCAGGGTAATGGCCTTGTTGAATCAACTAATAATAATCTATTGAATATCATTAAAATGATGATTGAAAAGAACCCTAGGGAATGGAACACTTTACTTAAGTATTCCCTATTGGTAGATAGGACAAGAATTAAGACTGCCCTAGCAAATTCTTTGTACCATTTGGTTTATGGGATAGATCCTATCCTCCCTGTGAACCTGAAAATCCTAACATTATAGTTTGCACAAGAGGGCCTAGGCATTAACAACAAACAAGAGGCCAGGTTGTTGCAATTTATGCACTTAGAAGAGAAATGAGATAAGGCAATTGATCAATTTGTCAAACATTAGGCTATAGTCAAACGCTGAATTGACAAGAGAACTAGAGTAAAAGCGTTTAGGATCTCATACTTAGTTCTATCTTGGATAAAGCCCACAAAAAGAAGGGTGATCATGGAAAGTTTGATAAACTATAGATCGGTCCTTTCCAAATTTTAGAAATTTTAGGTGACATCACCTACAGGCTCAAAACATTAATAGGTGAGGATGTTCCATTGCCAGTCAATGGAAAATTCCTCAAACACTACTTTTAGGCCTAGGTAGTTCAAGTCAAAACCATGTATCATATGTATATTTTGTATAGTTGTTTGTACAACTTGCTTTGTGTGTTTTCTTTGTTTGTGTGTGTAGTTGAGACCCTGTTTTGGTTAGGCAAGATAGTGCACCTTTCCACTTTAGAAAACTATTGAAATAGTTAGAATTCAAGAAAGGAACACCAATTCTTACATAGGTTGTAACTCTTGTCAATTTAAGTACCTTTGATCAAGTTTGTGATATCATGATCATCAATGATAACTCTTTTGTTCAAGGAGATCCTCATAGAATACACCTAATAGCCTTGGATTTGTTGAACATGCTAGTGTAGTGTTAAGTGAAAAATCTAAAGGTTTGCCCTTGCTACCATTGCAATTCTCAACCTAACACTAGTAGAATTTGGCAAATAAATGACTACGTGACTTAAAGTTTGTCACATGACTAAATTCTATTAATTTTTTGCAATCACAACTATAAATGACTAATTTGATCATCCAGTAAAAAACACAACTAAATAATTAGTCACACAAATAAAAATGAGCAAATATTATGTTTGCATTTTATAAAGCAAAACTAAAGTATTTAATGGGCTGGGTGCACCAGCACACAGCCCACTCCATCCTCTTTCCTCAAACCTACATTGTTGTGCTAGGCTTCTCATTGGCCAGTTTTTGGGTAATTAAAAACATATTTCAAATTTTCCTGGTCATTTTCGCTCCTTTTTGTAGCTTTCTCACTCCTCCACTGTTTTCACTCCTCCATTGTTTTCACTCCTCCACTATTTTGCCCCTTTTAGTATTGTGAGTTCATTGCATAGAGGGTGAGATGCATATCAAAATCCTAGTCGCCTGAGATACTTGGTCTTTCTAAGCAGAACGTGGCTAGTGTGAGGGCATTCTGAGACATTTGAAAGGGTATGGTGATTGTGGGAAGAAGAGTGAAACTCTTACAAAGTCTTGTACATCCATTTCTGGCTTGAAACACTGAAGCGACCTTCTCTGGCAATGGCATGAGACTCAGAATAGAGAATCATCCTAGTTTGGCAAGGATGAGGGTTTTATTTCCTGAGCAGTAAATAGTATGAGGAATGTATGAGGTTGCAAGTGTGATCTGGGTGCATAAGGGTTCCTTTCTATTGTTTCTCATCACTTTTGGAGCCTATCTCTACAAATTGTGGCACGTATACATCTCAGATTAAGCACTATCTAAGTTTGATATCTGTATTTTGGTTTTAGCCTGTGTAGTCGATAAGTAGTTTGAAAAGGACATTTTGTTGTTGTATTAATTTATCCACACTACAAAAACCTTTTTTTGTTGGCTTTGAATTCATCCACACTACAGAGATTCACAAGGGTTTGAATACACATTGCATACACGAGGAGATTGTCCAAGTGTTTGAGGACAGATCGTGCCCACGTTGAGATAATATTCAAGGTTTTCCCGGAAGCCTTCATCCTCACATCTTTCCAGGTATACTCTATGTCATTAGGGTTTTTAGTTTTGTTTGAAGTTTTGAGGAAGAGCTTTCTTGTCTCCTCATGAAAGTTTTATCCCTGTCATAAGCCCAAACTAGGAAGTCAAAGCTCTTATTAGGAAAACAACCACCTTCATAGGTGATACTTTCATATCACAATGCAGATCTTTTGAGAACATTATAGGCCATGATATGTTTAAGACATGCCAATAGTCTCATTATTGAAGTGTCAATGGGTTTTACTGGTTATGAGGAGTTTTTCTAGTTATGAATGGCAATATGTATGTCTCTGTAAGAAAAATAATGACGAATAAATGGCAATATGTATGTTTTACTATCTTGATACCACGAATGTCAACCACTAGTAAAATTCATCCACGACCTATGGGCGAGAACCACTTCTTTGGCCAATAGGTTTTCATCCTTGGCCATTTACAAACTCGTAGGGGTTTTGTCCTCAAATCTATTCATTTGAAAACAAATGCTCAAGACAAATCTCATTAGGGTTTGATGTGGGTGTTCAAAAGTAACCTACCATTGCATGTTTTCTTGTATCTAAATTATCATGACTATAGCTTCTCTTTCTTTTTATCCATCCTTTTTCTACCTAAATAAACAAGCATTTTAGATCTCCCTTATCACCCATTGTCATGTGGCTATAACTGTCCCATGAATCCTTCATGATTGATCTTTCATGACTATCATTCATATCTGAAGATGGCAGTTTAAAAGGCTTCAAGATAATTGTGCTCTGTCCTTTCATGTCTTATAAATATTGATAACCATGACTATCCTATTTTAATGAGTTCAATCTCAATGCAATTACTTGATATCCACTTATGCTAGCTTCAACTATGACTAAGGTCATATTTACTATCATGTATGAGCTAACTATCCTCATAAAATTTTGTCACTATCCATTGGTTATAGTAACTGTCCCTACTTCTTGATTTTTCCTTAGCTTCATGGTACTTGTCCTATTTATTATAGTCATAGAGAGTATCTTTTGCATATGGATTGCCCTTATATCCATTGACAACGACTATCATCTTTTATGTCATATAACCATCTTTTATTATTTGTAATCTACCTTTTTATAAATGTTTATACATAATTCATTTCCCTTTGTTAATAAGTCTACCACTATTGAATGCTCAAGGAGACCTTCATGGTGAAAGCCTTTTCCATTTGTAACATGACTGTGTTTAATAGAACACTGTCCTCTTCAAAACTCTATTTTCATGTTTTCATGAACCTCTCATAATCCAAGGTATAGCTAAGAGTTGCCCATGTAGCTTGCACTTGATACTGTCATGGTGATGAATCATATGAAAACTTCTTGTCCTCATTCATCACTAGACTCATTCTAAGTATTCATTATCTTTTGGCATAAAAAAAAACCTTATCATTTCTATATGATCACTGCCCTTACACAGTCCTTTTGACACATAGTTTTGCTACCTTCTATACCATTTCTCATGAAAGGCTTATAAGCTTCCATGTTATGCATTTCAGACTGTCCTACCCCTACCTTTTGATCGAGTTCATTTCATGGTTTAAGACCACTTTCTCATGCATCCCTACACACTTATTGTGACCTTAACAACTTCATATTCCCTATCATCTACATGGCACTATTTCTCTGCTCTTGAATATTGTCACCAAAAACCTCTTGCTTGGCAAATGAAATTAAATCCCTATGTTGCAAGGGATGGCTATATCCTTCTGATTCAATGTCAGTAAACAAAACTTCTAGTCTTGTGTTGAATTATTGAATTATTGACTCGAAGCCTTTTACAAAAATCACCATAGTGATGATCTCACTGTACATATCTCTAGCTTTATCATAGCGAGTCTATGTTACTACTCTTTTACAAACTCTTTCACCTTCGTATCACTATGTAGGGATGATCTGCTATCTCCTACCATATTACACCTTCTAATGGCTTCAAAAAACCAAGAACATCATAGATAAGTTGTTATGAATTAACAGAGTTCCAAGAAAAGAAAGTGAAAACTACAACCAACACTATCAATCATGCACTTCAAAGAGATATCCTCTATGCCAGGAACCATACTCCACCTTCATATGACTTTCTTTACATATCTTGTATTTATGCACTCAAACTATCCTTTAAAGTTGTCACATGCCATGATGAACTTTAAAGACTGTGATATGCAAATTTTAAGTGACTGTGCATTCATGTGACAACTGTACACCTATACTCTTAATTATAGTCATCATGACTGCCCTTACAAGCCATGATTGTCCTTGTGATTATCATGTCCTCATATGACATTTCTCCCCATGATCTTTGACTTGCAACTTTTCCTTTATGATATCTATCTTCTTGTTAATGAGACTCATTACCATACTGTCCCTTCCATGCAAGATATACCTTTAAAAGATCTACATCCATGATATAGGCCCTTAAAACATTATGTCACTATATCTTCCAAATGCTTTAACTTTCTTTTACTAAACTATCTTCTAAGTCATCTTAACCTCTAATCTTTTAGTACTATTGAGGACATTGGCCCTATTCATCATAATGTCTTTGGGATTCTTTGTCCTTTAAACAACCATTGTGGACCGTCATCAAAGTTCCTACTCTCTACCTTGCTGGGGTGTTCTTCATAAGTCTAATCTATACTTTAGCTCTTCGAGACTGTGATTTTCCCATTGTCTTAGTGCACGGTGTCTTCCACCTCAACTCATTGCCATTACAATTCTCAATACCCATATGCGCTGTCAAACAAAGTGAAGGTAGGTTTATACAGGGTAGAAAATTTCCTCAATCTATGGTATTCAAACCCAAAGATGGCCTCATATGAAGATTCTACTCTTTTGATTAGTCTCCCTAACAATGTCCATTATTTGTCCTAGATCTACCTTTTTGCATGAACTATCTTTGTATGAGGTGATTGTGACTCATTATCTTGTGTCAAGGTGATTGTGTCTTGTGATGGTGACTTAAGGCAACATTTCTTCTATAATTTTTCCTTGCTCTTGCACTTGTGAGACTATCACATAGATTTGTATTGCACTGCCTACCTTCACTGTCAATAACACTTGTATTTCTTGATGATTGTGTTGGCCTACGATTGTCGTTAAACCAAAAGGTCAATCTGTCAATTTCTGATACAAACACCAGAGTTAATGAATCCACGGGAGGCGGTTAGTCCATGTCATGAATCTCATGGGGAGTACTGACCATCTGCCAACAAAATCTCCCCAGTGTTACCTAGGGGGATTCGAACCCGTGACCTTTGGCTCTGATACCAATTGTTGAAATAAGGGAAGACAACTGAGAGGGGGGTGAATCAGTTGTCACACAAACTTTTATCCTTTGCTGCAATTTAAACTTCTTTACCACTTATTAATAGATACATGATATAACCATGAAAGTATGAATCAACAACACATGAGCAAAAACAAAATTAACACATATAACACCAGGATGTTTACACGGAAACTCGGTTAAGGGAAAAACCACTGTGGGGGTTAACCCACAAGAATTTATACTCTGTTAAAAGTATTACAAATTGGGAAGGCACATGCCTTTAGGGCACACTTCCTAGAGCTCACTACTCCAAGAGGCTCACTACCTATAGAAATGATTACAAGAAGATTACAGAATGTTTGAACTAAGAAATGACATCTACCAATGTAGAAATTCAGTTCCAATTACGCACAGAATATTGATCTTACACACTTCATCCTTACTCTACCTTATTTCACTCTTCAGCCATAATCTGATCTTAGATCTTCACCTTCGCACTTCTTTCTACCCTTTTTGCATGTACTCCATCATCCCATCACAATCATCCATCAAAACACTTGAATCCATTGGCTATATATATCTGCATCAAGAAATTCAATCAACTATAGTCGACTTCAAGAAAACTTAGAACATTTATTAAGAACTCTGCTCTGTCAGCTGAATACATGCACAAACAACAACGTGGACCAAAAACTTGTGTTCTCAAATCATCAATCATGTTGGTCAATATCACTGATTATCACAAATTGCTTAACCAACAACTTTTCTTCATCCGGACCAAGATCAAATACTAGGTCAGCTTGATCTTCTTCTGACTGTACTGACTAACTAGAGCCTGATACTCAGATGCTTATAACTTTTGAATCTTTCATCACCAAATGCTAAATTTCTGGATTTAGATAGTCCTGACAAACCTTATCACTCCCTCAAATCCACAACATACTGTGATTTACCACCGGAGAGATCCAGACCAAGATACTGGACCCTATCACATGCTCTGTTTCTAACCACTCGGACTTAGACAAATCTTCACTCTGACTTCCGGTATGAACAAATTATGTAATGTGGATGTGTAAGATAGACTTAGTTGTCATCAATGACAACACCTATCATGCGTAGCAGTGTCTCTTTCCAACAATCTCCCCCTTTGGCATTGCTGGCAACACTTACTGAAAAATGACTAAGTGTAGGAAAAACTCCCCCTTACTTTGTACACTTATGCTTTTCACTGTTCTCCAGTGCTCCCCCTTTGCTGGATTCCTCATTTTTCACTCCTCTTCACTCTCCCTTTGACATCAATGGAAAAGGGTGCGATCCGTAAACTAGAATTTAAACAAAAATTCTATATACCAAGCCGCATATGTACAAACAATCCTTAAGTCCTATTTACATAAACTTAAGTATATCACCAAAAATGTTTTTCGATACTTCCAGCTCACTATCCCAACTCTTCTTCATACTGTTCAAAATTGAGATGTGGCCACTGAATAGAAATGCTTGTGACTCTGCCTTCTGCATATCAATGGGGTCACTTGTCTGAGTGGCAGCTTGGGCTTCAGTCAAGGCATTGAACATTGCTTCAATTTTGGGGGGAATTAGTCCCCGGAGATCACTCATCCTTGCCTCAATGCTCTCCTTTTCTTTTGTCAATTTCTTTATTTCTTCAATCAAGCTGATTGCCTAACACTCCTTACTTGCCACTGATGTTGTCAAAGGATCAAAAGATTTGGATACACTTGATAGCTTTTGCTTAGACTCCTTTATTTTATCTTCAATATCCTCTATAACTTTAGGACAAGACAAGCAAAGTTTATATGCATTTCCTCCTTCTGTAAGAGCATTTTGAATACTCTTTACACTGGTATCCAGCACAATTCTATCTACTCCAATCATCTCTTTTAGAGAATCAAAGTTTATTTTCAAGAGATTCAAAATGAGTACTTACAGAGTTTATCAAGTTCTTTAATTGACCGAAGGGGGATGCTGATGAGTCCTTCTGGTATGTTGCCATGATTTTCTCCAAAATCCCTGATGCCAAACCAAGTAGCTCATTGTCTTCTATGTGAGACTTCAAAATATCTTCTCTTGCCTTAGCTTGTGTGAGAGAGGCCCACTTTATCTTCTGAATTGGTGAAAGACTGTCCAAATTGATTGGACCTTTCAACTCTTCTGCAACTAGTTTATCATTTTCTAAAGTTTCTTTCACTACTTCTGCTGTGTCTCTTACCCAAAAAGATGTTTTTGACTTGTGTTCTTTAGGGCCTCCATATCCTCCCTTCTGAGATTCAACCATATTGTCCTGCCCATCATTTTCTTTCCTTTTCTCTGCTTCTACCCCGAAGCATTCTTTCTTTTATCTATCTCAGAGAAATCTTCTACAATCTCTTCCAGAGAATTTGGTGTATCTGCAGTAGCAGTTTTATCAGGTTCCTCAACATCTGGAATGGAAGAGTCAACTCCACCATCAGTTTCTTTTACTTGATCTTCTTCCATCATTACTTCATCCTTTTTATTCAATGCTTCTTCTTCTGGAAAGGAGTCATCATCTACTCCAGTTTGTTGCTTATTTTCTGCTGCTCTTCATCATTCAGAATTGATGCATCCTCAGTATCAACTGGTTCTTCTGTAACCACATAGAACTTGTTCTTGTCTAGTGATTTATTCAGAATCTATTTTGTTTCTTTAACAACTTCATCAATATCTCCAATCATTAGCTTATTCATCCTTGTCTTGCTTCTAAAATTGTTCCTGACCTCTTTAAAAATTTTACCTGCTTCTTTTTTGGAGATCACTGGACACAGACTAGATAATACATGTTCCCTTAGCTCCAGATCTTTTGCTTTTGCAATAGACATGAAACTCCAAATAGACTAACATGCAAGACACATGCAACAACATGCAACCACATGCAAATCCATATAGACCCCACCAAGACTTGGCGCCCAACTTTGGGATATCATGCAATGCAAAATCAACAACATGCATTCTCATATGGGTCCCACCAACAAGTTAGCGCCCAAGATTGGAAACATGCATTTGTTAAACTGCACAGTTTACAAATCCAAGTAGACTCAAATGGGCCCCACTTCCAAGTTGGACACCTAGAGTTGTCACATGCAAATATTTGACACATACAAGTGGGTCCCACCTCTTTATATGCAACTACAATTGTCAATAAACAATTAATTTAATCTCCCAAACTCCTAGGCACCCAAGGACACTTTCGAAGAACTTTGGAGACACATGAAAATGGTTAGGATTACAAATTTAATGACAACTTATCCCAACGAGTTCAAATCCCCATAGGGACATCTAATGTGGAATTCTAAATTGTGACTCTTGGTCTTCCATAGTTGGCTTCTAATGTGTATGTGATTTCTAAATAAAGTGGATTTCTAAGTAGTGACTCTTGGTCTTTCGTAAGTGATTTCTAATGTGTTTGCTTGTAAAGAGATTGTATTGGTCTCATGTTAGAGC
This sequence comes from Cunninghamia lanceolata, assembly GCA_027924645.1. NCBI lineage: Eukaryota > Viridiplantae > Streptophyta > Pinopsida > Cupressales > Cupressaceae > Cunninghamia > Cunninghamia lanceolata. The sequence continues at coordinate 269,590 of BSBN01001465.1, read as the reverse complement.
AGAATATTTGTAAATGATATGCAATATAAAAAAAAAGTAAACTATTCTACTTAATTAAATTTAATTCTTTTAAGATTACCAACCTTTACTTCTAATAACTTATTGAAAATAAACTACTTATGTTAATCAAAGCTTAAACAAAAGCAATGCAAACAAATCACTTTGAAATGAAAGATTCATAGCTTAAGCTACTTATATTTTCTAACCTAGTTTAAACTACAAACTAATGATTATAGCTTTCAACATAGGAACAAGTAAAATGAGATTTATTCTAGGTGACTTGGATGTAAAGGAGAAAATATGCTATTTTATTTGGTGTGTTATAAAGGGAAAATAAAGATTAAAAGAACTTGGTTCTTAGATAATATGTTGAATACAAACTAAAGATAGCTAATAGAATGTGTAGGGACCAATTCTATAACCAGGATACTATTGCATTCGTAAGGACATCAACTTAGTTGTGGACAAGTCCACTACACTCAAAAAATGAAAATAAAAGTACAAGCAAAAACATGTGAGATAATCAAGACAAGGGACAAACAAAGAACAAAGTATATACAAAAATAATATTACTTAAAATGAAGTAGATTAGACAAATTAAATAATTTTAAATGGAATGAAACTGTTTGTTACTAGAAGATATATTTGGCACAAAGTATCATGAATGTTGTATGTGCATCTAAAATAAGGGAAAAGAGGGTGACTGCATAAGAATCTACTAAATGGTTAGACCCCTTTTTCTCTTTCAACATCCATGGCAATCAAATAGATTTTGTATATATATGTGTACATATAACTTAAGTGTGTCTAGGACTAAAAGTTAAAAATTTAATATGTAAGTAGTGTAAATAATAGTAACAGACTTATATTAATTTATCTGCAAAGAAGAATAAGAAGATGGAATTATTGATATTACCAAAGAAGAAAGGCCATAGGGATTTCAAATAATTTTGAACTTGTAATAAATAGTAAAAAATCAAATAATGCTAGAAGTAAAAAAAAGGAAGTATTTTTGCCTCCAAGAAGAATAGAGGAACAATCTAACAAAAATTGTGTATTGTAAAGAGAAGGGACAATATATTGGTGTTTCCATCTCGATCAGCGAGAGATTGGGAAAAAGAACACTTAGATTGGCTACAAGAGCTATAGCACAAATCTAGAAGAGATTTCCTCTAAGAGAGGTTGAAAAGAGCACTTAGATTGGCTACAAGAGGTATAGCACAAATCTAGAAGAGATTCCCTCTAAGAGAGGTTTGTAAGCACTAAATAGTTGCATAGGTCTACATGACAATTCAATGATGGTGTGGAAATCTAGCTCATGGCCTTCAAAGCCTCAAATCATACTTCTCTCAATAATTTCATGCTTGATGACGCATATACAAACCTCTTTAGCCAATCTATTTTATAAAGGGAAAATAAAGATTAAAAGAACTTGGTTCTTAGATAATATGTTGAATACAAACTAAAGATAGCTAATAGAATGTGTAGGGACCAATTCTATAACCAGGATACTATTGCATTCGTAAGGACATCAACTTAGTTGTGGACAAGTCCACTACACTCAAAAAATGAAAATAAAAGTACAAGCAAAAACATGTGAGATAATCAAGACAAGGGACAAACAAAGAACAAAGTATATACAAAAATAATATTACTTAAAATGAAGTAGATTAGACAAATTAAATAATTTTAAATGGAATGAAACTGTTTGTTACTAGAAGATATATTTGGCACAAAGTATCATGAATGTTGTATGTGCATCTAAAATAAGGGAAAAGAGGGTGACTGCATAAGAATCTACTAAATGGTTAGACCCCTTTTTCTCTTTCAACATCCATGGCAATCAAATAGATTTTGTATATATATGTGTACATATAACTTAAGTGTGTCTAGGACTAAAAGTTAAAAATTTAATATGTAAGTAGTGTAAATAATAGTAACAGACTTATATTAATTTATCTGCAAAGAAGAATAAGAAGATGGAATTATTGATATTACCAAAGAAGAAAGGCCATAGGGATTTCAAATAATTTTGAACTTGTAATAAATAGTAAAAAATCAAATAATGCTAGAAGTAAAAAAAAGGAAGTATTTTTGCCTCCAAGAAGAATAGAGGAACAATCTAACAAAAATTGTGTATTGTAAAGAGAAGGGACAATATATTGGTGTTTCCATCTCGATCAGCGAGAGATTGGGAAAAAGAACACTTAGATTGGCTACAAGAGCTATAGCACAAATCTAGAAGAGATTTCCTCTAAGAGAGATTGAAAAGAGCACTTAGATTGGCTACAAGAGGTATAGCACAAATCTAGAAGAGATTCCCTCTAAGAGAGGTTTGTAAGCACTAAATAGTTGCATAGGTCTACATGACAATTCAATGATGGTGTGGAAATCTAGCTCATGGCCTTCAAAGCCTCAAATCATACTTCTCTCAATAATTTCATGCTTGATGACGCATATACAAACCTCTTTAGCCCCTTAGCCATCTTTTTCAACCTTTGAACTGAGTTCCAAAACATTGTGTTTTCTAGACATCCTTTCACAAATTCTCAGTAGGAGAGTCACTCGAGTGACCTGTCCTTAAGTTGTAGGGTCACCCAGGCCACCAGCCCTGGTAAAAGGGGTGACTCGGGTCCTGAAAGGAGTAACCTTGTTGTCTTTGGATGTATGTAAAGTCTTTCAGTTCTATTCATTTTCCTTTATTTTTAGTTCATCTTTTTCCACTCTATCTAATCCTCCTCTCCTTTTGTTCCCAATTCAATCTCTTTTTCACTACCACTCTCTTCTAAAAATTTTCCAATGCAATCTCTTGTTCACTACCAATCTCATCTAGAAAGTTTCCCAATTAGCTTCAACCTTCTTCAATTTTCTTCTTATTTTTTTCTTATCCTTCCATCCATTCTTAGCAAGTTTCACATTCAATCTTCAATTGGATCATCCTTCTATTCATATCTCTTCATTTTCCCTCCAATCCTACCCATATTCTACCTATAAATACCCCACATTCTCCATTGTTTAGAGACACATGCAGAGAGAATCATACAACATTTATATACTCACACAAGACTTTGAGAACCTTTTCAATTTTAGTTTTGTTTTAGTTTTGCAAAGCTTCAAAGCTTTTTATTTCCAATTTTCATAGGAGAGGTTGTTTCAATGTATTCTTGTTTCATCAATCTTATGCATAGTAGCTCCATTAGCATTCACATGATCTAAATAGAACTTTGAGAGTCTTTTACTTTTTATTTGTCAAAACTTTTATATTTTTTTACCATTGCAAAATTCCCTCAAATCCCCATCCTTTCATGTCATCAAGTAGATTAAAAGTATGCATTCCATAACAAAATTTATTGAAATAAATAAACCACTTAATTACATTAAGTCAAGTAAAAAGATAGATCTCATATAGATCATTCAATAAAATCATTACATTTTACAAATCCATGTGCCATGACTGGGTGTTAGCACTATAAAAGAATATACGGTGCCCATTTTGGCTCTCATGCCATAAGTCATCTCAAATAATAAGGTACATTAATCAAGTACAATACAAGAATGAACTATAAATCAATCACTATCTCCAGCCGCCACTAACCCATATGGTCATCCGCAAGCCGAGAGATGGGAACATGGCCCAGGCACTTTTCCACCCAACCATGAAGCAATTACACTTCCCCGAAATCCTTCATGACACGAAGGATACTTAGCCTTGCACGAAATGCCTAGCAACCTAGAAATAACTGGCAAGAGGGAACACCTGATGCAACCTAATTTCCAAATGCAAATCTAAATTATGATGTGCAATATCTCACAATAGGATGTGGCAGAGAAATATATAAATAAAGTTTTGCTAGACAATATTTCATCTATTTCAATGAACATGGCTTGACCCAAGCACTTATAATGGTTACAGTCAAATCCTGAAAAAGAGGATAAGTCTTCTATGTTTGCCCACATTCGACATCCTAGCTCAAAAGTAACATAAATTTTACAAAAAGAAAGAAAATAAACTAGCCTCATTATATCAACAATAGTAACCCCAAAACCACATGAATGCCCTCATGGTACTTCTTTCAAGAATCAAAGTGAAACATATACCTCAACAAAATACTAGAGTTAATGCATATTTAACCATAAGAGACAGAGTTCACATAAACAAGTAGACATGTATATAGGTAGTCTTACATGCAGTTTTCTGTTTTAACAATAATCATTACTTGAGTATCTTATTAATAAAACTAGTTTGAATGCATAGGCAATTTGTTCAATAGAACAATATAATTGAATTCATACTCACATATATCCTTTAACACGTGGTTATGTTCATCTCTAATTTATTACTGAATATAACTAAGATATATATGCCTATGTGTATGCATAGATGGTTTCATTCATACTACCATACCCATTTAAAAGTATAAATTTCTATTTTTAACAACGCACTCAACTTGCAATAATACGTGGGCATAAAAGAAATGGGACCGACTGAGGGTAGTCATATGGCCATCTAGATAGTCAGAGGCCATAATCAAAGGGAAAGAGGCTGACAACAAGAGTTCTGGCAGGTTATAATTCGAGGATGAACCAAAATATAAGGCCAAAAATGTAACTTATTGGATCGTCAAGCTTCAATATAGGCAGCAAGATCTTTTAAGACCGAAGTAAATCTTTATTAAAAAGGGTGATTTCATTCCAAAAAGGCCATTGTAAGAAAATTTGAGGCTGCATAATGTAAACTTTTGCTGACTAAAAGAATGAACTGGCCGTCATAAAATAAAAGATAGGTCCTAGTCAAGAATTAGCAGGCCAAACATATCAAGTGTTAGGCCAACGAGCATGAAGAGAGAAGCCGTTACTTCATAACAAGCAGTTATTTACAAAAGGAAAGGTTGAGATCTAATATTGTAAGCCATTTGTGTATGGGGAAAAATTGATTAATTCTAAACTAATAAAACCAAAGAACCCAACAACATAAAGAAAACGAATTTAAATAAAAGCCATGACAAATAATCAATGAAATAAAGACTTTTACCGAAATCTATATTGTTTCCTTTGGATTGAATGTGGATTGTTCAATGAAGTTGCGAAACCATAGCTACAACAAGCAAGTAGTGTGCTCAAAAGATCAATGTCAAAAGATCGTAAGAGTGCTCAATCGACGCGTTTTGTATGCTCAAAGCTCTGTTAAGTATGCCTGAGAATACGATCAAAGAGGGGGGCTCAATGAAGGAGATGAGGGGGGTTTATATAGATTTCAATGAAGATCGATCAACAGTCCAGATAATTCAGAAGAATCAACGGAGGAGAACAGTTGAGGAACGTGCAACGAATAAGAAGAAGACAAGTGTCTTGCTTTCTTTTGCATGAGAGGAGTTATCAAGAATAGAAGAATGAGTTAACTGAAGAGATAAATCAATTAAAAGAATAAAGCAATCAGTTAAGTGATTTAAAACAAGAAGAAGAGATTTGCATGAGAAAAAGAAGATATTTTGCTTTATTAAATAGAGAAAGCTTGAGTTATATTAGAGATAACTCAAATTAGAAGAAAAAGCAATTTAAATAAATAATTGATTTATTTAAATTTAGAGCAGATATTTTGGAAGAAATAATTAAATAATTAGAATTATTTAATTTAGAAGATTTGAAAGCAAATTAAATAAATAAATTTATTTAATTGTTGTGCATGATTTTGGAAGAATGATTTTGATTTAATTAAATAATGTAAATTATTTAATTGTAGATAAGATAGAATTTGTGATGAATTAATTAAATAATTGATTTATTTAATTAATGTGGATGTGAATTTTTGGAAAGAGGATAATGGTCTAATTAAATAATTTAAAATTATTTAATTATAGAAGAATAACAGGGGAATTTAATTTAATTAATTAAATAAAGAGAATTTATTTAATTAATGTTGAAAGTATGTGATTTAGAAGAATTTGGGGATTTTGGTGAATTTAATTAAATAATTAGATTATTTAATTAACATTAGAATGCAGGTGATTAGACAGATTGATGAAATGCAAGTAGTGGGACGACATGGTCATTTTAGGGTGTCTACATTTTGCCCCTCTTTGATGCAATGCAGTCTACAGCATTGCGTCAAAGAAAATGATTGTTGAAGACATGATACAAAATTTTTATTGATGCCCCAGTGTATGTAGTTGCCCCAGCGTATGCTCCCTCGAGCGGGAAGATAGGGAAGTGATAGAAGAACTGTGTTGACGCTCAACTAGAAGATTTTGTTGGAGACAGATAAGCTTGGGTTGATGATAGATAGAAGAAAGTGGATATAGAAGAGAACATAAGAGAAAGACTGTTGATTGATCATTGCTGGAAAACTATATAAGGCCATGGAAAAATGGATGGGTAAATGAATGAGCTTGTTGCAATGGTTTCACAAATGTTTATAAAGAGCAATCCTTATTTTTGATATAGCACGTGGATAATTCGCCACCAAGGTATAAAAGACCAAGGTGCAGTAAAATCTGAGTGCGTGGACGTTGACTCTGCAAGCAAGCGGCTTGAACTTAGATCCTGTTAGACACAATATAACCTTGTTGGAACATGTGAATAAGCCATAGTCTTGAACATAAAATACACTTCAATACATGTAAATGCACGAAGAATATTAATATGTAAGATGCTAGGTCTATAACACACACAAGATAAATAGAATGCTAAGAAAGATACTAAAGATCATTCCTCAAACACGGCATACAAAAGCAATGACATATGCCCCCACTCCGTACTGCATCGCAACATACCAAGATTATAGATAAATCAAGGTAGCCTTGAATAGGTATTGGAAAAGGAACAAAAGATAAACCAAAAATCAAATTGACTGACTTACAAAGTAAACATACAGCCAACAGATTCTCTTGCCAAAGAGGTTGTTTAGGATAGATTGGATAGGAAAGATAACAGCCTTATCGTAGGAACTCTATGTCCGTTAAAGGGTGCTATCTACCTAAAAGACAATGTCTTACTACAGGAAATGCCACATGTCGCAGGAGACACGTGTGTTGGTCTCAACAATGGAACACTTCGCAGGAGACAAGCTTGTTGATCTGGTGCTTTGGTTAAGCGATACTTAGCTGATGTTTGGCAATCGGTATGCAGGACAGTAGATGACTCTGGAAGAAAGCTGCTTGGCTTCAGGTTTGTTAAGGACTTTTGCTTTGAAAGGATGCGCTAGCTTGTTGCTTGAGTTAGTCAAGTCGAGGCGAATGGATTATGATAAATGGAAGACTAGAAAGGTGACAATGCTAATGGATTGAGACGGGCGGAGAATTATGGATCGTGTGTGCCTGAGTACTGGATACATCCTTCGTATTCCAGACTGCCTACATACCTTGTATCCATGGGATCAAGGCACACGACGATGAAAGATGAAAATGATAAATATGTAGTTCTGGATAGAGTGATGAAATGGATCGAGGTGAAAAGAGGGGATCCTATGTACCTGAGTACTAGATACTTCCTTCGTATTCCAGACTGCCTACATACCCATATCCATGGGATCAAGGTACCTTAAGATTGAAATGATGATAATATGTAGTTCTGGTTGGTGTGATGATGTGGGAAAGAGTGTTGAGAAGAGGGGATCTTATGTACCTGAGTACTAGAAACGTCCTTCGTGTTCCAGACTGCCTACATACCCATATCCATGGGATCAAGGTACCTTAAGATTAAAAAGATGATAATATGTAGTTCTGGTAATGTGATGATGTGGGAAAAGTGTTTTGAGAAGGTAACATCCTTATCATAGGAGCGATGTGTCCGTTAAAGGGTGTTACCTGCAGAAAGGAGAAAGAGATTGAAGTACGTGTTGTGAACCACGAACAAGGAACCAATCCTAGACCTAAGTTAAGGAAAGAGTTGCCCCTATTCTGGTAGAGGAAACTGTATGGGTGACTACCGAAGAAGACACAGAAAACTTTGACCTAGGACAAAACAGTGCTAACTGTTGACACAGATCAAGATGTGGGATGATGACGAGGGACATTGACAAATTTCCAAGCTATACTAGATAGGGAGATGGAAATGCAAATAGAGTCAATGGTTTTATTATGGATGGATGGAAAGTGCGCTGCGAACTGGACAAGGAGTGAACAGGACTCGATAGACGACGGATGTTGACTCTACACATAGCGCTTGTTTGCCAGGTTTTCACTATGGTACTTATCCAAGGTGCCTGTTTGCCAGGTTTTCACCAGAGGACAGATTATTTTTTGGAATTTTTTATTTTTTTATTTTTATTTTTAGAATACTCTGAGGATCAGGCATAGAACTTCTTGAGATGGACACTGTTAAGTGGCTCATCTAGAGGAATGTCGTCAGGTGTAGCTGAAGTATAAGCTCCTGATCCATATGCTACTGTCACAATAAAGGGACCTAACCAGTTAGGCTCAAACTTACCCTTCTTCTCTCGATCTGCTTGATTTCTCTGATTCTCCTTAAGTACAAGATCACCAACTTGAAACCGTCTTTCTTTGATCTTTTTGTTGTAATTATGCCAGAGGTGGTTTTGATAGACATGGAGATGATTAAGTGCGGCAAGGCGCCTCTCATCCAGTAGTTCAAGCTCAGCTAATCTGGAAGTGCAATACTCGTCTTCGCCGATCAGGTCCTGCATGGAAACTCTGAGGGATGGGATCTCGACCTCTATAGGTAGGATGGCTTCAGAGCCAAAGACCAAGGCATAGGGTGTGGCACCAGTTGGTGTTCTGTTACTAGTGCAGTAGGCCCATAGGGCAGGATTGAGTTGCAAGTGCCAATCACGACCAACTTCATTGACTGTTTTCTTGAGGATTTTGAGAATGGTTTTATTGGAAGCCTCAGCTTGGCCATTACTCTGCGGATAGTAGGGAGTTGAAAAGTGATGTTGGATATTGTATTGTGTGCACAAGGCACGGACATCTTGATTCTTGAATGGTCTTCCATTATCAGTGACAATGGCTTGGGGAATACCATACCGGCATGTGAGGTAGTTTAGGATAAACTTGACTATTTGCTTACCAGTGATATAGGTCATAGGAATGGATTCCACCCACTTCGTGAAATACTCAGTGGCAGTAATGATAAACTTGTGGCCATTGGAGGAGGAAGGGTGGATTTGTCCTACGAGGTCCAGACCCCATTGAGAAAAAGGCCATGGAGTTGTCACAGGTTGTGATTGATGAGCTGGGGCATGAATCAGATCTCCATGCTGCTGGCATTGTAGACACTTCTTAGCAAACTGTGCAGCATCTTCCTCTATTGTAGGCCAGTAATAACTTGTTCTGAGTATCTTCTTAGCAAGATTAGGACCGGTAGAATGTGCGCCATAGACACCTTCGTGTATGTCTCGTAAGGTAGCTTTAGCTTCTTCCGCGTTAAGACATCGTAAGAGGATACCATCGAGACTCCGGTGATATAGTGTATCACCCAGAATGATGTAATGAGAGGATCGACGGATAAAGGTTTTGCGTTGGGTGGATGATAGGTCAGGGGGAAAGGTATTGTGTTTAAGGTATTCATAGATATCTTCGTACCATGGGGAATTGGGACCAACAAGTTCGCAGATGATTTCAGTAACAGGAACATCGACGGCTGGTATCAACAATTGCTCGATCAAGAATTCACACTTCTGTGTATTTGCAGGCATGTCAATTAGTGACCCTACAGAAGCCATAGAATCGGCAGCTTTGTTATGCTCTCTTGGAATTTGCTCAAATGTGATGCTAGAAAAGTGTGGTTTGTAGGCATCCACTAGTTACTTGTAGGGGACCAACTTTTCATCTTTTGTTTGGTACTCATCTATGACTTGGCGAATGACTAGCTGTGAGTCTCCATATACTTGTAATTCTGTGATGTCCCATTGAACTGCTGTATTGAGGCCTATAAGGAGTGCTTCATACTTGTCTATATTGTTGGTGCAAGGGAATGCAAGCCTATATGATTTTGGAATGTAGTCATTTTGAGGTGTAATAAATAAGATGCCGGCTCCTGATCCATGCTGTGTGTAAGAACCATCAAAATACAACTTCCACATTATGAAGGTTGCAAGAGTGAAGAGATTTTCATCAAGAAAATCAGCTACCATAGGATGTGTATCTTTCATAGGTGCTTCTGCTAGTTGATCAGCGAGAGCTTGTCCTTTGATTGCTTTACGATCCATGTACTCAATGTCAAACTCACTAAGGATCATGACCCATTTAGCTAGTCTGCCTGTGAGAGCTGCTTTTGCTAGTAGATACTTCAAGGGATCAATCTTGGCTATTAGATTTGTGTGTTGGTTCAACATGTAATGCTGCAACTTTTGGGAGGCAAACACTACTGCTAAACAAGCCCTTTCCATTGGTGAATAATTGAGCTCATATCCCACCAAGGTTCTACTGATGTAATAAATTGCATGCTCCTTTCCTGTGTCATCATTTTGTGCTAGCAGGGCCCCCAGGGCTGCGTTTGTAGTGGAGATGTATAATATCAAAGGTTTATTTGCAACTGGTGGAACCAATACAGGAGGTGTAGCCAAATACTTTTTAAGTTGATCAAACGCTACCTAACACTTGTTGTCCCATCGAAATGAGACATCCTTTCAGAGCAAGTGTTGAAAGGGTTTACATTTATCTGCTAGCTGTGATATGAAACGCCGAATGGACTGTAACCTTCCCTGAAGGCTCCTTAGTGCTTTAACATTCTTGGGTGGAGGCATCTCCACTATAGCCTTTACTTTTGCTGGATCGACTTCGATGCCTCTACGAGATACAATGTATCCCAACAACTTCCCTGATGTTACACCGAATACACACTTCTTTGGATTGAGTCTTACTTGGTATTTTTCTAGCCTGTCAAAGATCTGTCCTAGAACCTGTACATGATCTTCCCTAGAAGATTTAGCCAGTATATCATCAACATAGTCTTCCATGATGTGATGAAACAGATCGTGGAAGATCACTGTCATTGCTCTCTGATAGGTTGCTCCTGCATTCTTCAGACCAAACGGCATGACGCACCAACAATAATTGCCCCATGGACAAGTAAAGGTTGTCTTATGTTGATCTTCTTCAGCTATCCTTATCTGATTGTAACCAGAGAATCCGTCCATGAGAGACAACATCTCGTGACCTGCTGTCAAGTCCACTATAATATCAATGTTTGGTAGTGGAAAGTCATCTTTGGGACATGCCTTGTTGAGATCTCTAAAGTCATTACACATGCGGATGCGTCCAATGGGTTTAGACACAGGTACAATGTTTGAGACCCAATCTGAATAGTCGATTGGTCGTATGAACATGGCATCCAATAATTTCTGTATTTCCACTTTCACCAAGAGAGCTATCTGTGGGTGCATCTTTCTCAACTTTTGCTTGACTGGTTTCACCTTGGGATCAACTGTGAGATAATGAACTACTAGCTTAGGGTCTAACCCTGGCATATCTGCATAAGTCCATGCAAATTTGATGGTTCATTGCAAGAAGAAGTTGTTAAGATTTCTGTGCTCTGTTTCAGATAATGATGCCGCTAGGAATGTGGTCTTTGGATTTTGTTCTGTGCCCAAGTTTATCTCTGTAGAATCTTCCACTAGGAGAGCTGACTTCTCTTGATACTTAGATGGTAGGGGAAGGTCAAATCCTCCATCCTCAGGTGCCACAGTTGGGTTTTCACCTTTGGATACGTCCTTTGTTTTTACTATTTTGTGATCAGGAGGTGCCACAGTGTGGTTTTCACCTAGAGATCTTTCTTTATTTGTACTTTTGCGACTGGAGGATTTCGCATTCTCACCAAAATAAGCCGTTGGCTCTAGTTCCATTACAAAACCTGCTTTATGATCGCCAAGAGGGATACCTTCCTGAAGTCCCATGAACTCAACTAAAGCTTCGTCATTCTGAAATACATCTATAACAGGGGACCCTTGTTGGTCCCAATCGATAAGTTCAGGGTAGACAAGTGTTACATTCTGCGTGCTGGTGGTGGAAGTTAAGGATACGGAGGATAGCATAAAAATGGAGGATTCTGCGAATAGGTTGGTCATGTGGAGGGAAGAGTCATCAATGATATCCTCTGTAGACGTCGAATCAGCGAGAAAAGTGTCAGCTACCTCGTCGAGGATATACTTGATGTCCAAGGCACGTGGTACCTTCTTACCAAATCCTAATCCTTTCTTGTCTAGCTTCTTTGTCACAACAATGGGTTCCATAGTTCCTTGATTCTGTTTCCCAAGGCCACCTTTGCCTTTATAGCCCATATTTTTTACTATTCTTAAGCCATTGCCATATTGCTTGACTGGTATTGTGACTGGTTCTTTCTCCTTATAGAGCCAAGAAGAAATGTCCTCAATAGTTTCCTCTTCCAATGACCGTCCATGTTGGAATTGGGTTAGGAATGTTGGGGGAGGAATAGCTGCTTTTTTGGTTACTTTGGCAATGGGTGGTTGGCCGTAAGATTTTGGGGATAGAGGCATCTGCCCTACACAACAAGATTCTGAGATATCATAAGTGCCAAAGCCTATATCCCAGACTCGAGCTATGATTTTGGGGAGGGGTGTAGATTCACTTGTAGAGGCTTGCGTCAGAGTTTCAGGATCAACATATAGTGGGGATTCAAGGGCTTTGTCATTTTTAGGCACTTGGTTGCAATTTTTATAGCTGCCTTGCAAGACACGACAGAATTTAAAAGGATTAGGATCTCCTGGGATGGTGATCTCCGTACCATTGTATGGGAACTTTAGAGACTGATGGTACGTGGAGGGAACAGCTTTCATTGCATGGATCCATGGGCAGCCTAGGATAATGTTGTAAGGCAACTCAATATCAAGGACTTGACACCTAGTTTCAAGCATGACAGGGCCCAGTTGTATAGGCAAGTGAATAACACCTTCTGAACGGCGTTCTGCATCATCATACCCCTTGATTGTAATACTATGATCAGTGTTGACGTGATCCTCAGAATATCCCAATTGCTTTAGTAACTTTAAAGAATAGATGTTGAGACCAGCACCACCATCTATGAGTATACGTTTGATTTTGTGCTTATGGATGAGAACTTCAATATGAAGGGCATCGTTGTGACAAGGATCATGGGATGGGAGATCTTTCTCAGAGAAGACCACATTGTAGGGCGAAGTGATGTTACCTACTATAGCTTGGAAATCTGCGACCGCTATGTTGTTAGGAATGGAAGACTCTTGGAGGGCTTTTTCTAGCACCACTCTATGTGCAGGTGATGACCGTAGAAGGTCCAAAATAGAGATCTGTGCTGGTGTTCTCCCTAGATGTTCGACAAGGTTATAATCAAATTGAACTGGAAGCGTAGGTGTAGGAGCACGAATGGTGACATGACCACGACGCGTAGTAACACCGCAATCCATAGATTTGCCTTTGATTGTGAGGGTAGACACTTGACTCTCTTCAAAACAACCTACAATGGAATCGAAGGACGTGGAAGCATGATTGATACCTTTACCTCTATCCTGAGGAGGAGGTGGACCATGATGAGGGAATGGTTCCTTGTACATGTCGAGATCCTTGTTCATGTGTTGAGCTACTTGTTCATCCTCAAAAGTGATTTGATTACCGTCGATGAGGTTTTGGATGAGGTGCTTAAGTTTCATGCAAGATGTGGTTCGATGCCCTTTTCTCCTATGGAACTCACAATATTCATTGTCTCTGTAACGTGCAGTTTTGAAAACAGGCTCGCCATATGGGGGAGCATCAGGTAAAGTGATGAGCCTTTTTTGCAAAGCTTGCTGTAAAACAAATTCGATGGGAACTCCCAAGGGAGTGAATTGACGCCGCGGAGGGTAATCTTGTTGAGGCCGCTCTTGTTGTCGTTGTTGTTGGTTTTGATAAGGTGGCCTTTGTTGCTGCTGTTGTTGAGGTGGAGCTTGATTTGGTTTGGAGAGTTGCAGCGGTGTTTGTAACATTTGGACATGTTTAGTATCGACCACCCCATCGTTGACCACATTTTTGTTCTTGTTCCAATATTTGGGTTTATCGTTCGATTGTTGATGGGGAGCGCTATCTTTCGTTTCCTTAAAGATTTTGACCACACCCCTAGCAATGAGGGCCTTCTCAATATTGATCCCCTTGTATGTGATTTCATCGAAGGTTGTAGCACTAAGAATTTGTAAATGGAAACCTAACTCTTGGTTGAGGTTCTGCACAAATATGCTAACAAGCTGTTTCTCCGGAATCTTGAAAGGGAATTTGCTAGCCATTTGTCTCCATCGTTGAAGGAAAGAAATGAAGGTTTCCCCATTTTTTTGTTTATTGTTGCATAGATCAGTCATGGAAATCTCATGCTCTGCATTATAAGAAAAGTGGGTGGCAAACTTCTCTGCTAGCTCATTGAAAGACTTGATACCCGTGGGTAAGTGTGAGAACCATTCTATTGCTTGACCTCCAAGACTGCGAGGAAAGAGACGCATAAGATATGTGTCGTTGTGTGAGACCTCGAAGCAAGCAAGATAGAATTCCCTAAGATGGTCTTTTGGGTCACCTTTTCCTTTGTATTTATCGAACTTGGGAATAGTGAAATTTTGAGGAAAAGGGATCATTGGTAATGACCGATCAAAAGGATAAGGACACACTTCCTCTAAAGAGAAGGCCTTTTTGGTGTGGCCAAACATAAGATCAGATAGCTGTTGTTGCACCTCTGCAATCTTTAGCTCCATAGTCGTGGGAGGAGTTGGTAATATCTCATGTTGTCCAAAAAGTGGTTGGTGTTGCCCATACGGAAGATTATAATGTAAGCCATGCACACTGGTGTTATAAGGGTCGTAAGATTGGTTGGGATCACACGGGTTGTACGTTTGGTTCAGATTGGGTTGGAATTGGAGGTTTTGATTTGGCAAAGGTGGAGGTGGTACTAGGTAAGACTGTTGGCTTTGTGATGGTTGAAGAAAAGAATTGGGTGGAGGAAAGCTAAAATGCGTTTGATTAGGTTGCGATGGTGGCACATAGCTTTGGGAAGCTTGATGTTGGAAATGTTGAGAGTGGCTAGGCAATGTGTGAAAGAAGTTGAGCGAGGATGAACGTTGTGGAGGAGGGACATAGGTAGACGTGATTTGCGATGGTTGGGGTTGATTGAGGATGCGAGTAGAAGAATGCTGTGGTTGGGGTTGTTTAAGGACGAGAGTAGAAGAATGTTGTGGTTGGGGTTGCATGACTCTAATTGGTTGAGAGACATGAAGGTGTGATGATATAGGAGGTGGCATTTGTTGAGACCCTTGTTGCATGGCTACATAATTGTTCCCCGAATTGTAATTTGGTGGGAAACCTTCGCGTGATGGGGTAACCAAGATTCCACTTGCAATTGGCGTGGACATTTTAGGCGGTGGTTGCACATTTGCCTGAGCTAAGGAGGCTTGCTTAGCTAACTCTGCTTGACGTTGGAGAGTTTCTTGTTGGTTTTTATAGATCTCCATAGGAGTCAGAAGTGGTGATATGGGCCTCTCCCCTGTTGGGTTTTGAAAAAGGGGGTTCCTATACTGCGAGTCTTGTGTAGGTAAGGGCATAGTCACTGTTGACATGGTTTGCACCGCTTGTATGGTATCTTGGGCATTGTTGCTCTCTTTGAGAGTGGATAAATCAAAATCTTGAGGTAACTTGGCGCCTTGCTCTGCAAGCAAGCGAAAGAAATGGTCTTGGTTCTCACTAAGTATTTTATCAAAGGCAGCCACGACTCTAGTCTCTTGTATGAACTCATCAAGATCTTGCCCATCTACTTGAGAGGATTGACCTATTTCAAAGTGTCGCTCTTCTTGAGATGGGACTAGATCTGCAGTATAACCTTGAGGGACAAAATCTGGAGGCAAGCCTGTGGTATACTGAGGTGTACTTATCAAAGGGATCCTATCCTCCTAAGGATTGCTTGGCTGTTCAATGTGCAGCATGTTCAGAGAGCTGATTGGTTTTGCCGCGGGTGTACTAGGAGTAACTTTGGGAGTAATGTTGAGACGGCCTGATTGTGGTGTGCGAGGAGGTGACTTGCGCTTCTTAGGGACAACTTGCTTGGACTTCATAGTTTGCTATAGCCTAGTGGTTACCATGGAATACACTAGGACAAGATAGGTAATGCTGGGTTTCTGTGAGATGCTTTGAGAAACGGACAAACTCTGATGCACAAAGTACTGGACCAAAAGCGCTATACTGTTTGACCAGAGGCGCAGGACTATGCAACCAAAAGAATGCTACTGTGATGCCAAAGGCGATGGACTGAGCTACCAGAAGCGAGTTACTGCTATGCCAAAGGTGAGCTACAGTGACCAAAAGTGAGCTACTGTTATACCAAGGGCGCTGAAGTAGAGTTTTACCAGAGGCGAATTACTGCTATGCCAAAGGCGATCTACTGTACTACCAAAGGCGAGCTGCTGTAATACCAGGGGCGCTGAAGTAGTGTCTGATGTTTTTCAAAGGCAAAATTTTGATGGATTGTTTCTGTTTCTAATTAGATTTGTTGGCAAGAGAAAACACAGCAAACAATGTTGGCACACACAAGGGACTAACACAATAGATAGTGTATGTTCAAGGCTCCAAACAAGCCCAATGTTTCCACAGGTATAAGACAATTGCAATCAATAACAAGCACTTTTTATCCCTAGAGACAAGGTTTCATTGCAGTAGATCAGCTCACAGCTTAATACTCCGTCGATAAAAATATCATTCCATAAAGGTGTCGGATATTTAGTATCTTTGCGAGAGACGATAGGTAGGGATATCTCACCCTCCCCTTGGAAAGCTCAAGTAGGTCATAAGAGCTTTATGTCCAAGGGAATACTATCTCTTCTCAAGGGAGCCAATGGTGAGTATCTTAAGGGCTTAAATCGATTCCCCTTGCACTGATGATTACCACAATGTTCGGACGTAGGTCGGGTAGTCTCTATCTAAAATGGTTCTTAGTGACTTTGAGGGACCAATGCCTTACGAGCAATGCGATAAGCTACTAAAAGCTTTAACCAATCCTACTAAGAGTTTCAAACACTTCGCTCAATATGAAAATCATTTCCACAAAGAGCTAGTACACCTCTTTTCAGTTTGGCACCATAAGGTAAGGCTGACGTCGGTTAGGACTTGGCTTTCACCTTATCCCTCTTATATAGTGGTTCAAAGGAAAACTCCACTTAGGGTCGTCCCTTTTGGATGAAGCGCAATCCAAAAGCAGGCCCTTCTAAAGGAAGTACAGAAAAGTAAGAGCAAGCACGTCAAACAAAGGTTCATCCCGTTATAAGAAAAATAAGGTGCAACTAAACTAGGCACACACACATTTGTAGTTGTAAATTGTTCCTTATGAAATGAAGTGTTTGGCATTCATGTCCATTGTCCCTTAGAAAATTGAGGCGTTTGTGCATACATGTCCATTGTCCCTTAAGAAAAGCAGTATGTTCCTAAGACTTAGATTGCAAAGAAAAGATTTGTTCAATTATCCTTTTAAGCATGCAATTTGTTTCTAAGACTTAGTGAGATAAATCAAAAGTTCTTCAATGCTCGTCCTGCATGAACATGTTAAAACACCTATTTGCTCTGTGTGAGTAATAAGAAGCTGCAACAAGTGAGTTAGTTCCACCAAAAATTCACAAGTTAGCAAAATTAAATCAACTTTGACTAAAAACGCTATACTATCTTACCGCACGCGACTTACTATTTTCCAAGAGCACTGTATCACAGACCAGAAGCGTTGCAGAATATTACCAGAAGCGCTGAAAAATAACCAGAAGCGTTGTACTGTGTTTTCGAAGGCACTGTGATGAAGACCAGAAGCGCAACACAATAATACCAGGAGCGCTAAAAAGTATCCCGAAGCGTGGATCTGTGTTATCAAAAGCGTGATATTATATAGCCAAAAGCGCTGCGTTGTCTCAGATTACAAAAAAAAATTTAGCTTTTGTCGAAATAACCAGACCCAAAATAAGATTCCATGATTGATTGACAGTTCTGAGAAGTAGTATCTGAGAGATCTGTGTCCTGAAATCCAAAAAACGTAGAAGCTGTAACAAGACAAAAGATTAACCCAAAAATCGAAGACACTCCTAAATAAGTCAGCTTAGGATGTACAAAAAATAGGTTTGTCAGACAAATACAACATCTTGTCAGACAAATTAATAAGATAGATAACGCGAAAATCCTGCAAGACACTGAACAAAGTCAGAAACCTAATTTAGCTAAAAGCGCCGCACAATACTGCCAGATGCATCGTTCTGTTATGCCAAAAGCGCCGCTCTGTGCTACCAAAAGCGCTGTGCAATGTCGTTTGCGTTGTGCCGTACTGTGACTTCAAAAAAAAAAATTCTCAAAGAAACAAAGGGATTAGTGGGTCCCACCGGGCGTGCCAGAATGTGTATGGGGAAAAATCAATTAATTCTAAACTAATAAAACCAAAGAACCCAACAACATAAAGAAAACGAATTTAAATAAAAGCCATGACAAATAATCAATGAAATAAAGACTTTTACCGAAATCTGTATTGTTTCCTTTGGATTTAATGTGGATTGCTCAATGAAGTTGCGAAACCATAGCTGCAACAAGCAAGTAGTGTGCCCAAGAGATCAATGTCAAAAGATCGTAAGAGTGCTCAATCGACGTGTTTTGCATGCTCAAAGCTCTGTTAAGTATGCCTGAGAATACGATCAAAGAGGGGGGCTCAATGAAGGAGATGAGGGGAGTTTATATAGATTTCAATGAAGATCGATCAACGGTCCAGATAATTCAGAAGAATCAACGGAGGAGAACAGTTGAGGAACGTGCAACAAATAAGAAGAAGACAAGTGTCTTGCTTTCTTTTGCATGAGAGGAGTTATCAAGAATAGAAGAATGAGTTAACTGAAGAGATAAATCAATTAAAAGAATAAAGCAATCAGTTAAGTGATTTAAAACAAGAAGAAGAGATTTGCATGAGAAAAAGAAGATATTTTTCTTTATTAAATATAGAAAGCTTGAGTTATATTAGAGATAACTCAAATTAAAAGAAAAAATAATTTAAATAAATAATTGATTTATTTAAATTTAGAGCAGATATTTTGGAAGAAATAATTAAATAATTGGAATTATTTAATTTAGAAGATTTGAAAGCAAATTAAATAAATAAATTTATTTAATTGTTGTGCATGATTTTGGAAGAATGATTTTGATTTAATTAAATAATGTAAATTATTTAATTGTAGATAAAATAGAATTTGTGATGAATTAATTAAATAATTGATTTATTTAATTAATGTGGATGTGAATTTTTGGAAAGAGGATAATGGTCTAATTAAATAATTTAAAATTATTTAATTATAGAAGAATAATAGGGGAATTTAATTTAATTAATTAAATAAAGAGAATTTATTTAATTAATGTCGAAAGTATGTGATTTAGAAGAATTTGGGGATTTTGGTGAATTTAACTAAATAATTAGATTATTTAATTAACATTGGAATGCAGGTGATTAGACAGATTGATGAAATGCAAGTAGTGGGATGACATGGTCATTTTAGGGTGTCTACACCATTTGTAAGATAGAAACAGGCTGAAACATTAGTTTGCAGGTCAAATAGATATAAGGACGTGAAAATATAAAGAAGGTTGTGGCAAAATCCAGGATAGGCTGATGGTTTCACTTAACCAAGGTCGATCTTGGTTGAACAAGGTCAATCAAAAATTAAAGAGGTCGCTTCACAACGACGTAGGCTAATTTAGAAACAAGGAAGGTCGTTAAAATGTTAAAGGAGGCTGTTTCATTTACTACGTAGGCCTATATATTTAAACAAGAAACATTTACTATTTAGGCTAGTTCACAAATTTACCAGTCTAATCTAGAGATAACAAGGTCGTTGTTTAAAGACCAAGAGAAAAGGCCGTTCAAATCTGGTATGAAGGCCGCTTCAAAAAAATTATATAAGTCATCCAATCCTATGTAGAGTCTAAGGATAGATCAAAAGATAAATAGAAAGGTCATTGAAGGAGAAAATAAAGGTTGATTGCATGGTTATAGAGGCTAAAAAAATAGGAGAGATCAAACAATACAAACTGATTAGATTTTATTATGTAGGCCGCTTAAGCTAATAACAATTAAAGTTGATTCTAACAATTCAAACAAACGGATAATCATAAAAACTAGACCTCTCTAATAAAATACAAGGTCGTAACTTGATAGCTGGTTTGAATATAGGTAAAGACCGATAAGAGAGTGATCTTAGAAGAAGGTTCGATGCATAAATGAATACTATTTGACCGATTCAATCTAATAAACTAGTTTGATTTCCATTAAAGATTTAAGTAAATAACATAGCCATAGCATAATACCCAGTTTCTGATGCTTCTTATGCTCCCTTGTTTCCTGAGAACCTCCTCCTTACGCTCTAGGATTGATTTCTCTTTTTCTCTCGGTGCCTTTTTACTTCATGCCTCTATTCTTTTTCTCCGTCTCCTTCTTGTTCTTTTTTCTTTCCTATGGGTCTCTCTTTTTTTTCAACTCCTTGTTTTATCTTTGTCCATGCCTGTATTATTGGCATCCAAGGCTTAAATTTGACAGTTGTATAGTTGTATTTAGGTATTTTTGTTGTAAAATACAATCCAAATTTTAAAAAGACTGTATCATATGAAAGGAGAGATTTTGGACAAGCTGTCAAAATTTATATAGGATTATGACAATATACATACATATATATATATATATATATATATATATATAATTTTTATATGATTTATTTATATTAAGGCATGTCATAGTATTTGAAGGGTACTATTGAATAGATAACTGTCATAAAAAAATTTTGCTTGACAAGCAAGGTTGACTGTCAAATTTAAGCCATGTTGGCATCCATCCCCTTTTTAACTGAGGCTCGTTTTCTTCTTATTATAAATTATGGCCCTCCAATGCATGTGCCAACACACACTACATGGAGTTGTTTAGATTTTTAATATAATAAATATCTCCCTCTTACTTAAACATAGCACTTCACCATACTTAAGTCCAACTTACAAAAATTCAAAACCCTTTTAACATTTAGTCATTTTTTTTCTTAAACAAGCATGAGTATTGATATGTATATTTTTGTCTTTTATTACAGAGTACATATATATAAATAGATATAGCTTATTAAACTAAAATAGAAATATTTATTTTTACTTTATATATTTCTATATATATAACCATATACAAATATATATTCTTTTACCATTATATCTAATACATGCATATTTATATAAGATTAAATCTACTTCTCGAAATAAGGTTAATGGTTTTCAATTTTAATTCAAAACATGCATAAATATAGATAAGGTGTACTATAACAATCTATAAGAACATGCTTAGAGAAGTATTGCATTATAAATTCATATTGCCATCACTTTCCACCAGAAACAAAGATCAAGAACTCAAACAAGACTACACCACTACCCAACAATGAAAAATGCAAGACAATATGATGCAGTAAGAACTATGTGTGTGTGTGCAGGTATCAGGGTTTAATCTTGCCAATTCTTGTCGGCAACTAGGGCAATTCTAGCTCAGCCATGTTCTCATCTTCAACATTTCCTACATTCAGTCGCACTCATTTTCACATCAATAGGTTATTCTCAAAATAATAGCCGAAGCTCAAGAAAAGATAAAACATTTTAATTCATCATTATAACTATGCTCAATATATGCATTCATCAATTACGACAATTCACATCTTATGCTTATGTAATTAACCACGCATTAAAACAATCAAGATAATAATCAATAGTTCAAGTTATAAAAAGAGCCAAAAGGATCTAGATGTGACAACAAAGTGTTGAACGCCCAAAATACTCAGAGGGGGGAGTGAATCAGTATTCTATTAAACCATTCACTTATTAAACCATTAATCCATTTGCCGCATTCAATAACAGTAAAGCAAATTAAGCATAAAAAGCACAACCATAAACCATAACACATAAACACCAAGATTTTTACGTGGAAAACCCAAAGAGGGAAAAACCATGGTGAGTGTTACAAGGAGGCTCACTGTCCAGAAAGATGCTCATTACATATAGGCTCACTACAAGGAGAAAAGAAAGAGAGAATGAGTGGCTCACTGCCAAAATGAACTATTATAATTGCATCTACGAATGCATGGGGTATGGATACTGTCTCAAAACTCTTTATCCTAATCTGCTCTGTCACCCTGCTCTGCTCTTCATAAAACTTCTTCCCAAACTCTTGTTGCACTAATCAGATCACAAAACTTCATACATGTTACATACACTTATTCATATCCACATCACATACCACAAACACCAAAGTTAATCTCATATATATGTGTGTGTGTGTGTGTGTGTGTGTGTGCGTGCAACACTTACAAACTTCAAAATAGGTCAGCCTGCTAGGATAAAACGTGTAGTTATACAATGTGTAGCATTTCGGCCTAGTGTAATCACCAAAGTACTTTGTGAATATATATATATATATGCAACACTTACAAACTTCAAAATAGGTCGACCTGCTAGGATAAAACGTGTAGTTATTAAATGTGTAGCATTTTGGCCTAGTGCAATCACCAAAATACTTTGTGAACCAAAGAAACACTTGAAACACATTCTCATATGTCAGCTCCAACTATAGAATCACTTAGAACATGATTCTAATCAACAAATTTTTCTGCACAGAGATTATACTATCTGGTCGGCCTCATACATAGACTAGCACAGGTTCAATCTAGCTATCAAATCACAACTTTCAATGCGGACCACAAAATGCCTTCAAATTCACAACTAAGACTCCTTAGGCATCCCAAGACTTGTCTTCAGAACTGCAGAACAAAATATTATCATGCGGTGAAATGCGGACTATCAGAAGCTAGACTCTATCAAACACTATCAATGCCTGTAGAGATACTTAGGTACTCATAATTGCCTAACCGGAAGACTTTAGATCTTGAAACTTTGGAGTTAGAGTCTTCAATCAAGTGTTTACAACATCTCAAAACCACAGGATAAAATATCCAATACCAGATAAATGAGGACCAAACCAAATAGGTGTTCTGCCTTGTTTGACATTGTACTCTTCTATGTCGAAATTATGATATTTGTAACTATACTTCCGAAAGTCATCAGAGGATAAAACTTTGGAATTGAAGACATATAAGGGATACCAACATCTTACCAGAACCATGGAACTTGATCTTCAAATGTGGACCAATGCTAACCATAATACTGTAGCTCTTGTAATCTTCTCTGTACTCTACCAACACTTAGCCAAAATGCCTAAGTCTTCTTTCCAGACCAGAAGTCTCTGTACATATGACTTGAGGAGGATTACTATAACCTCAAAACCCTTCTAAATCCTTGTTTCCATCAATAAAAACACTAATCAAACATCACGCTTAATCCATCTTAGTCATACCAGTAGTGTCTTCATTAATGAAGTTTGCCAAGTTGCCAACAATCTCCCCCTTTGGCATTGATGGCAACATGATGTGAAAAACCATCACACTTCTCCCCTTAACTGCTTGTACTCTTTCACATGCTACTCTCCCCCTTTATTTTTCAGTTATTTTTTCCTTTTATGTTTTTCACATGCTTCACTCTCCCCCTTTGACACCACTGGCAAAGGTGTATGATACAGGAGTATGTACAAATTGAATCTAATCCCCCTAAGTGTTTTATTCTTATACATACCAAAACTTCAAAACTATTTGTACTATCCACATATATACATGTGAAATCAAATGACTTATTGGCTTATAGGGAGAATGTCCTTATAGATGTTCTTCAGATATATTGTATCTCCATCCCATCTTGCCTTAGCATTTCTCAAAACTTGTATATGCCCATTAATTTGAACACCAACTCTTCTACTTTATCAATGGTAGCAAGGACTTCAGTGATTTGTCTAATTTTATCTGCTACTGCTACAAGTGTTGTTATAGAAGCTATCTTAAAGCTTACAATTTCTCTAAGCTGACTCATTCTATTTTTTATGGATTCTTTTTTACTCTACAGTTTATTTATTATAGAATGTATGGTCTCAACTTCTGCCCTCTTATTTCCATTAGCATCCTTTAAAGGATCATATGTATGGGAAATCTTGATTAGTTGTGCTTCCCAACCATCTATATTATCTCTCAAATCCTTTGTGGTTGTAGGCCAAGTTAGGCAAAATTAATAAAAGTTACTAACATCTTTCATTGTTATCTCTACATCTTTAATACTCTTATCTAACAAAATTTTGTCTTTCCAGCATTTATCATTGAGTTCTTTTAACCTTTTACTGTCAATCTCTGCTATTACCTTCTTTTCTACTGCTTGTTCAAAGGAATCAAAATGAGAATTGACAGACTCCATAGGTTTCTTCATCTGTACTGGAGGAGTCAAACAGGTGTCTTTCTTTACACCGGGCATGATTTTCTCAAAAATTGTTATATCTTCACTCATAAGCTCACTGTCCTCCATGTGAGATTTGAGAATTTCCTCTTGAGCTGTGGCTTGGAAAATTGTCCCAAGTTTCAATTTTTGAAATGGGGACATTGTAGTCAAGTTTATCCGTCCTTGTAGTAACTCAGGTGCAGACAAAATATGAGTTTATTTATGCTTTTCCAAAACATCCCTTAGAGATTCAAGTGAATCTTCTCTAGCAGTGTCTCTTCTACCTTCACCAAGAGGCACTTCAGCATCATGATTCTCCAGAGGATCTTCTTGAATAAACTCTTGTTCATTACCCCCTATTTCTAGAGTTGCATCATGAAACATTTGTTCATTGGTTTCTTCTTTTTGTTCATCTTGTCCTTCAGAGACCCTTTCCTCAGATGTCACTTTTGTCTCTTCAGGGTTCTTTTCTTTTGCAGACTCTTTCATTTCTTCATCTTGTCCTGAGTTTTTCAGAGGAGTAATTACATCTTGATCCATACTTTTCTCTCCATCCATATCTTGAACTACATTTGAGTTGTCAACATTAAGATTCTATTCCTTTTCATGTGTCTGCTTCAATTGGTATGTGGAGCTCATTGAGCACATTTAGAATCTTATCTTTAGTTTCTTTCTTCAACTCTTCAATTTCATCCTTGTTCCCAAATATCAGAGTATTAATTCTCCTTTTGGTTCTAAACTCTTCATTAAGACTTTGAGTTGCTTTGACTCTATTTTATCCAATGAGTGTTGGACACAACTTCTTCAAGACTGATTCCTTCAACTCTATATCTTTTGCTATGGCCTCATCTTTTCTAGCAGTTAGGATGCTAGCTAGACTATTAGGTAGATCAGTCACTACTTCAATCAATTCCTTATTGAACATACTTAGAAATCTTATCACAGTGGTCTCAATTACATCCTTATCAGCATCAGAGCTCTCATCATAAAGGTTTGTAATTGGTTTTAAGTTCCCATGCTCAGCTACTACATTGATTGTGGCTTCAAGATTCATAGTGGCCTCATTTTTCTTCTCCTAATTATTCTTCTTCCCCTTATCTTTTCCCTTTCCAGAGGGCTTCACTCCTTTGCTTGAAATGTCTTCATCATATTTTGTTCTTTTTCCTGGTGTTTCTTTATATGATTCCTTTTCTACTTCTTCTTCATTACCACCTACATGACTCACATACATTATGTTAGTGGCCATCCTTTTCACTCTTTTATTCTTCTTCTCCACACCAGGCTCTATTTTCTCAAGGGTTTCCTTTTCCACATCAGGGATAGGTAGAGGTCTGAAGCTCCCAGAAGTAGTTGTAGCAAAGGAGGAGGTCCTTTTTGTCCTTCTTGTCCTTGGAGTATGCTTTACCTGTTCAGTCTTCTATTCATTCTTTTCTAAAGCCTTTGCTATCTTAGTTTTCTCCACTTGCCTTTCTGGAGCCTTTACATTTTGAAAATCTTGAGCCTCAACTCTAGCTTGGTCTATTTGCTCCTTTGTGAATCCTTTTCTTATAGCATAATCTTCCACCCATTTTCTTACTCTTCTCTGTGTTTCTGGTTGTGTTTGTTCCAAGTGAACTTTGACAGACTTCTCTTCATAAGTCTCAAACCTCTCCTCTTTAGGGTCTTTGTGTTTGCTCAACATCAAACCTATCAAACCAGTCAAAATGTCCTCTGTAACCTCATATCCCATTGTTGGGATCCACATTGTTCTTGGTTCCATTACCTCTATGAGGCATTGATCTTTAGTTACCATAAAAACAAAATCATCTTTGTACTTTTCTACTACACTTCTAGGGATTCTAACCCTAGATTACATTTCTTCTGAAATACTTTGAAGTATCTCCATAGTGCTGCACTTTGAGCACTATCATTTCCAATACTCTGCAAATGGTCCTGATTTGTACTGCTACGGGAGTATGATTCAACCAAACAATATTGTCCATACCTGGCATCTCCCTCAAGAAGTAAAATAGCAAACAGATGACAAGAGTACCATATTTGAATGGGTACTTGATGTCTTTGGTTCTCTTTAAGTTTTCCATCAACTGTTGTTGGAGAAATTCACACAAACCGTAATCAGTATTCTTCTTCACCATCTCATATGCAGTATGGATGGTTGTGGTTGAAACAAAGTTCTCCCTGTTAGAGAAATACAACTTGTAACCAATGACCATAGAAGCAAATTTCACTGTCAGATCCTCTATATCATTGACAGTTAAATCTCTCTTGTTGAACTTTGCACCTATTAGCTTCATCATATGAGGTGCATCCAGCCAAAAGAATTCATCATGGATTCTACTTAGGACACACCTAACCCAAGCATCTTCAGAGAAAATGGGAAAAATTTGTCCAATTTCTTTTCATGCAGAGCACTGAATTCTACTTTCAATTCAAATTTTTCACCAAACAACTCATCCAAATAAACTTGCCCTACTTTTACATGATCATACTCTTCCATATTAGCATGGATGTAAGCCCCAGTATCTTTGTTATGCATTATGCCATAGGGCACTTCAGAAAATGCACCACAGGGTCTATTTCTATGGATTTAAATGGATGCTTCTCGAACTTAGGTCAGGGCCTATTAGTTATCTCAACAACTTGTGGGGTAGACATTTTCACAGCTCAACAAAAATTTGCAAGAGTGATGACTGTAAATACCTTGTTCTTCTCTTTCAGTTAGGGTTTGTTCATGCCAAATGCTTGAGTTCACCTTTGCTTCGCTGCTTAGATCTCCTTGGTCACTTGAAAACTAGAATGCAAAGTGAATTTCTTTTGAATGATATTGCTTATAAACCCTTTTCATCAAAACCTAATTGCCATAAATGCTTCTTTCCAAAAAATTGTTGACACTTTTTCCGTAACTCACAGTCAATAGAAATTGCTCCACAATCTTCCGCATTAGACTCTTTTCTACCAGAATTTTCTTCAAAAGATCAGATATATTTTTCTACAACTCATATCTTCATGTTGGATGTCAACACCACTTTTCTGGCTAGGGGAACAAGATTTTCATTAAAGCTCCCCCTGAGCTAGAGCTCCCAATTTACTTCCCAAAGGAAGTTTCTGCATCAAAGTCTAGCACAGACTCATTCTTGACTTCAATAACATCCTTCTTAACGCACATCTTGTTCATCTCCTTATTGATTCTACCACGTCAACATTTTGCACTGGTTTCTTCTTTTCTACCAGATTATCCTTCTTCATGTTCCTACTTCTGCAGAACCAAAAAGATATCGCTATAAGAAGATCGACTGTTTTCTCATAACAGAGCATCCTGACAGTCTCAGACAATCAGCTAAAGGAGAAGACTTGCGAAGCATTCCTTGACTTGTGGAGCTAAAATACACATCAATCAATGTTTAGTGGTTCATGGCCAACCTTCCCCGATATCAGCTCATCATTCCATTCAATTGTGGAGGAGTTCTATTCATTTAGGTCTGACTTATCCATGTACACACATTACAACTCTTCATCAGAGTTTGTGATCTTCCTTGGCTGACATGGAGGAATCATATGATCCAAAGATGATATATATTGATGTAACAGATGCCTAGGAAAGTAGTTCAGTACATTAGAGATAATTGATAGTTTGAATTATTTGTGAAGGAGCTTCAAAGCTATATCATGTGCATATTCTAATATTTTGCAATTGGGCCTGTGAGCCCTAATTGTAATCCCGCATGCTGCCGATTGATCTGTATTTGAATTCTATGATATACTGAATGATTGAATCTGCATTTGCTTTACATCTTTGAGTTGTTTCCATTGTGTTTACTCTAGTTGTACGGTCTGGACAGTTCATTCTGTGAACCCTCCTACTGTGACTGCACCAAGTGGTATCAGAGTGAAAGTTCAAATCTTTGGGAGTGAATTGAGTGGAGTTAGTGAAGGAATTCCATAAGATCTTGTTGTGGACACATTGCCAAATCTGAGGCAAGTTACTTGTGTCGCAACTGATCATTGATTGTGAGGCAGTTGTCACCATGTAGCCCAATCACCGAACCTAAGGCAGTTTACACTTGATCCTAGGAAGATGCCGCCGAGGAGAATCCCTGTTGTTGGAACAATGGATGGAAGAATGAATGAGATGATGGAAATGATGAAAATAATGAGAATTCGATTGGATGTTGTCGAGGAAGATAGGCGAAGAGGATTGACACCTAGATCTAATGTTGAAAGTGATGATGAAGAGGAATTTCTATTTGTTGATCTAATTGGTGAAACCCTAGGAGGTGATGAAGAAGAAGAATCAAATCAAGTCAAGATGTTGTGAGCTATTTCAAAGATTGGAAAAATACCTAGAGTTGAGGTACCAAATTACACTGGCAATTTGAACCCTGAAGAGTTGATTGACTGGATAAATGACATGGAAGAGTACTTTGTTAATGAAGAAGTTGAAGATCCGGAGAAGGTGAAATTTGCAAAGAAAAAGTTGAAAGGATATGCTACTATATGGTGGAAATAAGTTCAGTTGGATAGAAATAGGAGAGGGAAAGAAAAGATTACGAAATGGGAAAGGATAGTGACAAATTTGAAGAATTTGTTTGTACCTGCTAACTATGAGTTGGAATTGTTGAAGAGATTGCAGAACCTGAGACAAAAGGAGAAATCTGTGAAGGAGTATACTGAAGAAATTCATAATATGGTCATAAGGACAGGACATAGTGAAGCAAGAAAAGATAAAGTGGTTAGATACATCAATGGACTGAGATTGAACATTCAAGAAGAACTGAGTTTGGTAAGGATGACAACACTGGAAGAAGCATATCAATTTGCTCTAAAAGTTGAAGAGAAGTTGAATAAGAGGCATGATCAGAGGCAGAGAGGCAAAGGAGGTAAATTTTAGAAAGGTAGAACATTTTTCAGAGGAGAAAGATCATATGCAAAGAAAAACAGAAAAGAAAACACATTCAAGAAGGATGACGGAGATAACAATGCATACCAGAGAGATGACAAAACCTACTACTAGAGAGGAAACCCTAATGCGTACCAGAGTGAGGGATACAGAAGAGAAGGAAGAGGACCTGATAGGAGAGCATTCAGAAGAACTTGTTTTAAGTGTGGAGGTGAAGGACATAGAGCATTTGAATGTAATCAAGGGAGTGCAAACAAGAGAACAGAGAACAATGGAAGAGCAACCTATGTGGAAGAACCTGTTGGATCACCTAGTTCGATTGGAAAACCTGAGAAAGGAGAATCACTTGTCATGAGGAGAGCACTATTTCAAGCAGAGACAAATGAGGAACCACTGCAGAGGAAAAGTTTGTTCAGAACCATATGCAAATCAGGAGGCAAATGTTGTAAAGTTGTAATTGATAGTGGTAGTTTTGATAACCTAGTTTCGGAGGAGATGGTGACTAAGATGAAGTTGGAAATATTGAAACACCCTAAGCTTTATCAGATAGCATGGATTCAGGATGATCATATGGTACTAGTAAGTGAACAATGTTTGGTGAAATTTCATATTGGATCTTATCATGATGAAGTATTGTGTAATATTATGCCTATGGATGTATGTCATATTTTGTTGGGTAGACCTTGGTAGTATGATAGAAAAGCTATACATGATGGGAGAAAGAATACATACACTATAACATCAAATGGAAAGAGAATTACTTTGATTCCTTTGGAAGATGATCAGGTAAGAGTGAAGTATGTGGAAATGCTAGAGTCTGTTTGGTAGATGGAAGGAAAATTCTAGATGGTTTGAGACATGAGAATATGTGTTATGCTTTGATTCCTAAAAAGCCTGAAACATTGAAGGAGACTGAAAAAGTACAACCAAAGGAGATAACTGAGTTTCTAATAGAGTATGAAGACATCATATCAGACAATGTATCTGAAGGATTACCACTAATCAGGAGTATCAGTCATCACATGGATCTTATACGGGGAGCTAGTTTGCCTAACAAAGCAGTACATAGAATGACACCGGCAGAGAATGAGGAATTGAATAGGCAGATACAAGAGTTGTTGAGGAAAGGTTTGATCAGAGAAAGTTTGAGCCCTTGTGCAGTACCTGTAGTGTTAGCACCAAAGAAAGATGGAGAATGGAGAATGTGTACTAACTCTAGAGAAATAAACAAGATCACAGTTAAGTATAGATTTCCTTTACCTAGGATGGATGATATCATGGATTGTTTGAGTGGAGCAAAACATTTCACAAAGATAGACTTGAAGAGTGGGTACCATCATATCATAATTAGAGAAGGTGATGAATGGAAAACTGCTTTTAAGACAAATGAAGGATTGTATGAGTGGTTAGTAATGCCTTTTGGACTGACAAATGCACCGAGTACTTTCATGAGATTGATGAATGAAGTTTTAAAGAAATTCTTGGGTAAGTTTGTTATTGTATATTTGGATGATATTCTGATTTTAAGTAAGACAAAAGAGGAACATTTGCAGCACCTTAGACAAGTATTGCAGAGATTGAGAGGAGAAATTGCTAATAAACCTCAAGAAGTATAGTTTCATGAAAGAAGAATTGGTATACTTGGGATTTGTGATTTTTGTGGAAGGATTGAAGATGGACCCTAAGAAAGTGAGAGCAATTGTTCAATGGCCTACAACGGAGAGCATTGGAGAAGTTAGATCATTTCATGGATTGGCTAATTTCTACTGGAAGTTCATTAGAGATTTCAATTCAGTTTGCAACCCTATGTCAGAGACAATGAGAGGTGACAGAAAAGATTTCAAGTGGACATCAGGAGCACATAAAAGTTTTGAACTATTGAAGCAAAAAGTGACAGAGCAACCTGTTTTTGCATTACCAGATTTCAATAAGTTATTTCAAGTAGATTATGATGCAAGTGGAAATGCAATTGGAGCAGTGTTAAGTCAAGAAGGTAGACCTGTAGCATATTTTAGTGATAAGTTGAATGATGCAAGGAGAAGATATTCAATTTATGATCAAGAGTTCTATGCCATAATTCAAGCCTTGAAGAAGTGGAGACATTACTTGTTGCCTAAGGAGTTTGTATTGTATACAGATCATCAAGCTTTGCAATATTTGAACAGTGAAGGTAAGTTGAATCAGAGACATATGAGATGGGTAGAGTTCATGCAGAGTTATACTTTTGTGTTGAAGCATAGGAGTGGGAAATCAAACAAATTTGTAGATGCATTGAGTAGGAGAAGAAACTTGTTGATAGAGATGAGAGTTGAAGTGATAGGTTTTGATGAATTGAAGAACATGTATGAGGAAGATCTTGATTTTGCATAACCATGGAAAGCATGTAGGGAACTTGTTGTGATAGATAGAAGTGAGTGGTTGGATTATTTCATTCAGGAAGATATGTTATTCAGAGGAAATCAGTTGTACATACCTAGAAGTTCTATGAGAGATAATTTGATCAAAGAGAAGCACAGTGGTGGATTAGCAGGACATTTTGGAATTGATAAAATAGTGGCTTTGGTAAGTGAAAACTACTTTTGTCCTCAGATACATAAGGATGTTAGGAAATTTGTGCAGAGTTGTAGAGTTTGTCAAGTTACAAAAGGGAGTAGTCAGAATACTGGATTGTATAAACCTTTGACAGTACCAGAGAGACCTTGGGAAGACATAAGTATGGATTTTGTAATGGGATTACCAAAGACACAAAGAGGACATGATTCAATACTTGTAGTGGTGGATAGATTTTCAAAGATGGCACATTTCATACCTTGTAAGAAGACAACTGATGCAGTGCATGTAGCTGACCTATTTTTCAAGGAGATTGTGAGATTGCATGGATTACCTAAGAGCATAATTTAAGACAGAGATACAAGACTTCTTGGATACTTTTGGAAGACACTTTGGAAGAAGATGAAGACAAATTTAAAGTTCAGTTCAGCATTTCATTCACAAACTGATGGACAAACAGAGGTAGTGAATAGGAGTTTGGGAAACTTGTTGAGATGTTTGGTTGGAGAGAAGGTAGGAAGTTGGGATTTCATTCTTTCACAAGCACAGTTTGCATACAATAATTCAATAAATAGGAGTACTGGAAGAACACCTTTTGAGATTGTTACCGGAGTAAACCCTAGTGGCGTAGCAGAGTTGAGAGATATCAGTTTGGAAGAAAAGAGGAGTGCAGAAGTAGAAGAATTTGCAGAACATATGGAGACAGAGCATAATTAGGTGAAGGAGCATTTGGAGGAGATGAACAGTAAGTATAAGGAAAAAGTAGATGAGAAGAAGAGACACAAAGAATTTGTAGTGGGAGATGAAGTGATGGTGTACTTAAGAAAAGAAAGATTTCTAGTTGGGACATATAACAAGTTGAAGGTGAAGAAGTTTGGACATTGTAGGATACTCAGGAAATTTGATTTAGGAAATACATATGAAGTAGAGTTACCAGAGACATTGGGTATTTCACCTATTTTCAATATTACAAACCTATATCAGTATCATGAAGCAGAGTTCAGTGACAACATGGAAAAAGACTTGAAGAAGTAGTTACCACAACAAGCACCGGAGCATATTGAAGACATTTTGGACAGTAGAATTGGACGCAACACCAGAGGAAGACAATACAAAGAATACCTTGTGAAGTGGAAAAGCAAATCGAAAGAAGATTCATCATGGATTTCTCAGGCTGAGGTAGACCGTCTTGGTTTCCCTCTAGCCCCAACAAAGTGAGGGACTCACTTTTTCAATAACCCCAAATGTCTGATGCAGGAGCATCCCTAGTTCAAAAGCAATCTTGCATCAACCAAAAACACTTGCATTTCAGTTTGTTTACATTTTAGTTTGTTTCTTTTCATTTTCCAGTTCAGTTCAGGTAGTTCAGTTAGTAGTAGTTTCTGTACTTTGGTCCGCATTTGGTGTAGGAGCACCTAAGAGAACACTCTGGAGCAAGAAGACACAAATGGTCAAAGGAGGAACCCATGGATCAAATCAAATCAAATGGAACATCTTAGAACCAATTATGGCATATTGTAATGGGCAAAATGATGAAATGATCAAATGTCCTAAGGGTCCTGGTAAGGACCCTAGGAACAAAAAAAAAATAATGTAAGTGGGCCAATAGTGCCTCTAGAGTCAAATAAGAGTCAATTAGAAGTGTCTAAGGCTAGGAATAAGGAATAATGATCCTAATAAGATCAACCATGATGAACCATGATAATTTGGTAGAGTAAAAGTCACTTAAAACAAAGTTTAATATTCAAATTTTTAAATAATGCATTTGGGCGGGAAAATAAAAAATGAATGGTTTTGGAAGTTTAACCGTCTCCAACCTTTGGGAATTGATTGTGGGAGTTAGGAAAAGTTATATAAGCCTTCCCAAGGCGTGAGATGGCATAGAGGAGTCATATTGGAAGCTTGAGTTGTACGGCAGGCTGCAAATAGCAATAAAATTTAGTTTTGTCTTGCACCTCCTTCTTGTTTCTATTGATCTTTTTGATTGTTGAGTGTTGGAAAATGTATTAGAACCTCAATTAACATTAATAGACTTCATTTCATGTTCTGAGAAGGTTTTTGTAGGAAGTTTCATTGCTGTTTATCTGACTGTCACAAGGAACAGCAGGCTGTCCTGTGCATTTTGAGAGGTTTTAATGCCTCATAGGACCTTCCCATGGATGTAGGATCCTGATACTCATGGAATAGGTCCTTAATTGTATGTATAATATGATTTCTAACTTGACAAAGCAGGAGGAGTGCAAATGGGCAGGTGATCACCGTTGAAAGTCAGAGATTGCATGTGGAAAGAGCATTGAAATGGTGGCTCAGTTGTAGCAGCAGGAGATCAGCCTTAATAAGGTGGTGGTTTTATGTTTGCTGAGGGTTAATATGGTCAAGGACATGGTGTTAGACCTTTGAATGAGGTCTGGAAGTGATTGGAAGTGGGAGATCTAGCAAGCCCTAGGTTTTGAGGCCTAGAAAGGGGGGTTTTGTATTTAAACATGCAAATGAGCAAACCACTGGTTGAAACCTTGAAAATCCTTTGTTTTTAATCCTTTCCTAAGAATTTTTTAGGTTTGGAGTGAGGGGGATAAGTATTTAATAGGGTTCCTTTGTAAAGTGGGCGGATTAGGCCCTGTAAGAAGACAGTCGGGTTGTTAGGACAGTCATATTTTGTCCAAAACAATAGTATATGATTTTGAAATATGTTATAGAACGCAATAGAGGGTACTCAGATCAGTCATTAGTTTTTGGAGTGTTTTGGGAAAGTTTAGAGAAAAGTACAAATTAGTCGCTGAACAACGCTGTAAGGATTAGGCCTGGTTAAGGGGAGTTGTCAAGAACCGGTCAGAAAGGTGCATGAAACCTATTGAATCTTGTTGGTTGGGGTAGGTTGAGACCCTAGAAGGTACAAGAATTCATCTGAGAAGTTGGAATCCAAATTTGAGCCCTTTGTTGGAGTTTAAGGCTAGGAGAAGACTAGAGAAGCCTTATTGGTTGAAGCCACGAGTTATTTGAATCTTTTGATCTTGTTAGATTACCATTGGAGACCTGACACCTCTGCATCATATTGGTATCAGAGCAGCAAGTAGATCCTTGAGGGTTGGTGAAAGTTATGAAAGAGTAAGGGTTGGTGAAAGTTGTGAAGATGCCCCCTAAGAATCAGATGGCTAGAGAGAATAATGAATTGAGGGAAGCCTTAGAGGCTAGAGAAAAAGAGTTGAGGGAGAGAAGAGAACAGGATGCTGCAAGAGAAAGAGAGTTAAGACAAGTGAGAAGGGAGAATGCATCAATCTTGGCAAGATTGGAAGTATTGGAGAAGAATCCTAGAAAGGATGAACAAAATGACTCAGAAGGAGATGAGGAGGTAGATGAGAATCCTCTTGAGGATGAATTGGATCCTGAAGAAAAGAAATTTGTGAGATTGCTAAAGGCAGTTCAAGGTAGTGGAACAAATGCAAACATAGAGTTACCTATCTATCAGGGGAAGATGGATAGTGAAGAGCTATTAGGGTGGATAGATGCCCTTGAAAATTTCTTTGAGTATGAGGAGATGAGTGATGAGAAGAAGATTAAATTTGCAAAAACAAAGTTGAGAGGGATAGCACTTACATGGTGGAGTAGTGTGCAAACAGAAAGAGTGGCTAGAGGTGGAACAAGAATCACTTCTTGGGGTAGGATGAAGGATATGATGAAGGATCAATTCCTTCCATCTGATTACTCCATTCAGACAAAGAGGATGAGACAGAATCTGAAACAGAAGGACATGGATGTTATGTCCTATACTAAGCAATTTCATAAGCTTAGTATTAGAGGGGGATTAGAAGATGAAGAAGAGAAAGTGGCAAGATACCTTAATGGGCTTAGGTATAACTTGCAAGATGAGATTGGGTTAGCAGTACCAAAAACACTTGGAGAGTGTTTTCAGTTAGCCATCAGGGCTGAAGAGAGAGTGAAGAGGAAGCAAGAAAGGCAAGGAGGTTATGGAAGAGGAAATAGAGGTAGGGGCAGACCTACTAATGAAGTTCAGAACAACAATGAGAAGGGTAAGGAGTTGTCTACAGAACAGAGAGGTGGATATAGAGGTGGAGGTAGATTTGGATCAGGTAGAGGAGTGTTCACAGGCAGATGTTATCACTGCAATGAGGTGGGACACACATCTTTCAACTATCCTAAAAAGGATGGTATTGATAAGAGAAAGGATACAAGAGTTCATTTGGCACAAGAAGAGGAAAACAAAGAAGAACAGGAAATGTCATTAGCCTCTCCAGTAATGGACGGAGAAATGCTCATGGTGGAAAAAGGCAAAATGCAGCAAACACCACAGGTATCCATTTTTAAAACTAATTGTTTAAGCCATGGAAAAATATGCAAGTTGATTATAGATTCAGGTTCACATGATAATTTAGTCTCTTGGGAAATGGTGCACAAGTTGGGATTGAAGACATTTGATCATCCTAGTCCTTACAATGCCACTTGGGTAAGTCAAGAATAGCAAGTAATGGTTAATCAGAGGGCATATGTTGATTTTTCAATTGGTCCCTATCATGATTCTATTTTATGTGATGTTATTTCAATGACATGTGGGCATATAATTTTGGGAAGACCATGGCAGTGTTTGAGAAGGACAGTTCATGATGGTTATACAAATAGTCATTTGGTGCACAAAGATGGTAAAAAGTATAAACTAATGCCTTTACCATGTGAAGATAAGAAGGAACATGCTATTTTCTGTTTTGGAGAGAAATTGCAGTTGAATGTGCAGGTTGAACAGCAGGAACAGCTGCAGCAGAGAATGGTTTATGACAGTCCTAAAGAGCAGCAAATTTGGACATGAGTTGCATCAAGATTGGGGACATTGATTGCCCTATAAGGAGGCTGAAGAAGGAAGGTAGACAGTAGATAGTACAAGAAGAAATAAATCAGAATTCTAAGATGGAGAATGCAAGAGCATTACAACAGCAATGTCCTAGACTAGGACAGCAAAACATGTTTTATGATGCTAACATTTTTTGTAAGAGTCATGCAGGTGGGAGAAGGAGGAGGATAACTCTTGGAGAGTTCATGTTTCCTATCACAACTCAAAGGAACATTTCAAAGAGACTGCAGGAGGTTTGGAGCAGATCACATGACTCTTGGGACAAGAGTTTTTATCATGCCGGGGAGTATGGTGCAGGAGCACCTAAGAGAACACTCTGGAGCAAGAAGACACAAATGATCAAAGGAGGAACCCATGGATCAAATCAAATCAAATGGAACATCCTAGAACCAATTATGGCATATTGTAATGGGCAAAATGATGAAATGATCAAATGTCCTGAGGGTCCTAGTAAAGACCCTAGGAACAAAAAAAAAATAATGTAAGTGGGCCAATAGTGCCTCTAGAGTCAAATAAGAGTCAATTAGAAGTGTCTAAGGCTAGGAATAAGGAATAATGATCCTAATAAGATCAACCATGATGAACCATGATAATTTGGTAGAGTAAAAGTCACTTAAAACAAAGTTTAATATTCAAATTTTTAAATAATGCATTTGGGCGGGAAAATAAAAAATGAATGGTTTTGGAAGTTTAACCATCTCCAACCTTTGGGAATTGATTGTGGGAGTTAGGAAAAGTTATATAAGCCTTCCCAAGGCGTGAGATGGCATAGAGGAGTCATATTGGAAGCTTGAGTTGTACG
Source organism: Cunninghamia lanceolata (assembly GCA_027924645.1). Lineage (NCBI taxonomy): Eukaryota > Viridiplantae > Streptophyta > Pinopsida > Cupressales > Cupressaceae > Cunninghamia > Cunninghamia lanceolata. Next base: position 232,184 of record BSBN01001465.1, on the reverse strand, counting down.
GTAAGCTGCCAATAGCAATAAAATTCAGTTTTGTCTTGCACCTCCTTCTTGTTTCTATTGATCTTTTTGATTGTTGAGTGTTGGAAAATGTATTAGGACCTCAGTTAACATTAATAGACTTTATTTCATGTTCTGAGAAGGTTTTTGTAGGAAGTTTCATTACTGTTTATCTGACTGTCACAAGGAATAGCAAGCTGTCCTATGCATTTTGAGAGGTTTTAATGCCTCATAGGACCTTCCCATGGATGTAGGATCCTGATACTCATGGAATAGGTCCTTGATTGTATGTATAATATGATTTCTAACTTGACAAAGCAGGAGGAGTGCAAATGGGCAGGTGATCACCGTTGAAAGTCAGAGATTGCATGTGGAAAGAGCATTGAAATGGTGGCTCAGTTGTAGCAGCAGGAGATCGGCCTTAATAAGGTGGTGGTTTTATGTTTGCTGAGGGTTAATATGGTCAAGTACATGGTGTTAGACCTTTGAATGAGGTCTAGAAGTGATTGGAAGTGGGAGATCTAGCAAGCCCTAGGTTTTGAGGCCTAGAAAGGGGGGTTTTGTATTTAAACATGCAAATGAGCAAACCACTGGTTGAAACCTTAAAAATCCTTTGTTTTTAATCCTTTCCTAAGAATTTTTTTAGGTTTGGAGTGAGGGGGATAAGTATTTAATAGGGTTCCTTTGTAAAGTGGGTGGATTAGGCCCTGCAGGAAGACAGTCGGGTTGTTAGGACAGTCATATTTCGTCCAAAACAATAGTATATGATTTTGAAGTATGTTATAGAACACAATAGAGGGTACTCAGATCAGTCATTACTTTTTGGAGTTTTTTGGGAAAGTTTAGAGAAAAGTGCAAATTAGTCGCTGAACAGGGCTACAAGGATTAGGCCTGGTTAAGGGGAGTTGTCAAGAACCGGTCAGAAAGGTGCACGAAACCTATTGAATCTTGTTGGTTGGGGTAGGTTGAGACCCTAGAAGGTACAAGAATTCATCTGAGAAGTTGGAATCCAAATTTGAGCCCTTTGGTGGAGTTTAAGGCTAGGAGAAGACTAGAGAAGCCTTATTGGTTGAAGCCACGAGTTATTTGAATCTTTTGATCTTGTTAGATTACCATTGGAGACCTGACACCTCTACATCAGCATTCTACCGCAGTTGCATTTTAGACCTTGCAGAGCTGGACTTAGCATCTACATTCATTCATGTACAACATATCCAAAATCTAGAGCATTTGGATCAAGTACCAAAAAGATATCGCTATAAGAAGATCGAGTATTTTCTCATAATAGAGCATCCTGACAGTCTCAAACAATCAGCTAAAGGAGAAGACTTGCGGAGCATTCCTCGACTTGTGGAGCTAAAAGACACATCAATCAATGTTTAGTGGTTCGTGGCTGACCTTCCCCAAGATCCGCTCATCATTCCATTAAATTGCAGAGGAGTTCTATTCATTTAGGTTCAACCTATTCGTGTACACACGTTAAGCTCTTCATCAAAGTTTTTGATCTTCCTTGGCCAACGTGGAGGAATCTTATGATCTGGAGATGATATATATTGATGTAATAGATGCCTAGGAAAACAGTTCAGGACATTAGAGATAATTGATAGTTTGAATTCTTTGTGAAGGAGCTTCAAAGCTATATCCTATGCATATTCTGATATTTTGCAATCAAGCCTGTGAGCCCTAATTGTAAGCCTGCATGTTGTCGGTCGATCTGTATTTAAATTCTATGATATACTGAATGACTGAATCTGTATTTGCTTTACATCTTTGAGTTGTTTCCGTTGTGTTTACTCTAACTGCACAGTCTGGACAATTCATTTTGTGAACCCTCCTACCATGATTGCACCAAGAATAAAATTCTAATAGCACCATTCCTAGAGGATGAAATCAAATTTGCCCTTTGCCAATTACACCAAGACAAGGCACTAGGTCCAGACGACTTCCACACAATCTTCTTCCACAAATGTTGGAGAATTGTGGGAAAGGAAGTACATGTAGTTGTAGAAGAATCGAGGAAACATAGAACTATTATCAATTATTTATACAATACCTTCATTACATTAATTCTAAAGAGATTATTTCATCCTTTGTAGATTATAGACCAATCTCACTATGCAACACAATGTATAATAATCTTCAAAGCAATGGCAAATAAGTTGAAACTCATCCTCCTAGAAATCATCTCTAAGGAATAGAGCGGTTTTATTTTGGATAGATCCATCTTAGATGGCACCGTTACTACTCATGAGGTTCTCCATTCAGTTCACATCAAGAAAGAGAAAGGGATGAATGTCAAGTTGGACATCAGCAAGGCATATGATAGGGTTAATTGGTAGATTCTATTGAAAATAGTGAAGAAATTTGGTTTTTATAGAGAATGGGTCAATTGGGTATATGGGTACATCTCCAGTCCAAGATTTTCTATGCTAATCAATGGTAATTCTACAGGATTTTTCAAACCTTCCCAGGGCCTATGACAAGGTGACTCCATCTCTCTCTTCCTCTTCATCATTATGGCCAAGGCCCTTAAACACACTATCCAGAGAGTTTGTAACATCAAACTATGGAAAGGCATCCACATTACTAATGGCATTAAAGCAATGTCTCATCAAAATTTCACCAATGATACAATACCTTCAAAGAAGTAAAATTAAGAGAGACAAATCAAATGAAGAAAATACTAGAGAAATATACAATGGCGTCAAGACAAACAATCAACACCCAAATCAAATATATTTTTCATATGAATAATGGTACACAAAGGCATATTGCAAGGTGCTTAGGATACAAAATTAGCAATCTCCCAAGTATTTGGGAGTCCCCTTATTCAAAGGGGTTGGTCACACCTCCCTCTAGGATAATCTCTTGGAAACTTGTAGGAACTAGATGACTTCATGAAAAGGAAAATGGCTTTCCTTTGTGGCTAAGATTTTGATGTTGAATTTTGTTATCTCCACCATACTCGTCTACTTGATTTCCTACCTTAATATGCCTAAAAAAATAGTAAAACATTGGAACAATTTATGAGAACCTTCCTTTGGCAAGGGAACTTATATTCGAAGAAACACCCTTTGGTTGTTTGGGACACAATTTGCACACCCAAGGTGGATGGAGGGATTTCTTTGTGACATTATGGTTTGGAAAATAAGGTCCTAGGTGCTAAATTAATTTGGGGGTTGCTCACAAAACCCAATTCTGTATGGTCCAATATATTGCAAAATAAATATGTGGACTCATCTGATCCAAATAGGATTCTTATGGTAATAGACCTCCTAGTCCCTAGTAGTTCACAATTGTGGAATTGTATGCTATCATGTAGAGAATTAGTGACTAACCACATCATGTCAGAAGTATAAATGTAATGTCCCCTTTTCAAAATGAAGCCAAGTTGAAATCCAAATGCCCATCATTCATTTCATGTGGGCCTTGGGAATTTTGCACTAGGAAAATGGGATTATAATAATAATTCAAGAGGTTCATAATGTCACAAAAGGGGTTGCTTAAGTGATATTATAAAATATAATTATAATAAAGAGGACCTCAAGTAAAGTTAAAATATAAAATAAGCTCTTTAATTAAAGTTTATTTTAAATAATTTCTCTCAAATATTAGTCAAGAGTCATGAAGGAAATTTGAAGAGTTACATTGTTTGGAGGGAAACTCTATTAAGAGATGCCAAACAAGGAGGAGGCATATTGATCAACCATTCTATTTTTTATTCCTACTCCTATAATTAAAGTTTATTTTAAATAATTTCTCTCAAATATTAGTCAAGAGTCATGAAGGAAATTTGAAGAGTTACATTGTTTGGAGGGAAACTCTATTAAGAGATGCCAAACAAGGAGGAGGCATATTGATCAACCATTCTATTTTTTTATTTCTACTCCTATAATTAAAGTTTATTTTAAATAATTTCTCTCAAATATTAGTCAAGAGTCATGAAGGAAATTTGAAGAGTTACATTGTTTGGATGGAAACTCTATTAAGAGATGCCAAACAAGGAGGAGGCATATTGATCAACCATTCTATTTTTTATTTCTACTCCTTGATGGAGCATTAGACTTCTATTCAATTAACCCCAGGACAAAAACCCTCCAGGTATGGAATTGGAGGATGAAAACCCATAATTCATTAGAGTGATTTCATATAGAAATCATTTGATTAATTTTTAGTTTGTAATTAAAGTTATATCCACGTTTGGAATCTATGATTTCACATCAGTTTATGATTGGCATCTGCTAGGACGAAATGAGATTATGACATATTTGTAATTGATTAAAGAAACTAGCTATTGCGGAAGACTTTAGCTATCCAATCTTAGAGGGTTTATGGCAGAATTCAGTAAAGGGTTTGTAGATATTTCCAATTCTATCTTTGGTAGATTTGTCATAGAGATTTGCAACAATTATTGGCTTTGAACAATCCAACTTGTGGCGAGACTTTGATATATCTCTAATCCACCTTGAGCGGCCAATAGAGTGCATAGCAACATCATACCCAGCCAATCTCAGGAACAGTGAGTTAAGGAAATAATATTGTGGTAGAATTTGGAGGCAAATCAGTTGTTCATTAAGTCGGTTGATGCTTGATCTGTCGAAGAAAATTTTGATTTTTGAATAAAGATAATTCCTTCTGAGTTGTTATTCATTCCATTCATTAACTGCCTTTACGTGATTATTATAAATTCAGGAGTGGTAAATTTATAATAAATAATAATATTAATTTGTTGAAGGAGCTAACCCTTGAAACTATGGAGGAACTTAATATTAATCAGATATCATAAAATATTCCAATCAAGATATTACAATAAAATAGGCTATTAACCAATTTTTGGGAAGATTCCTAAAATGGCTATCCTATGTTGGCCAATACAGAATATTTTGTTAGGGAAGAGATACTTCCATTGATTTAGGGGATGAGGTCAAAGACTACTTGACTCTTAGGAACTATAAAGGTATGGAAGAATGGATTGGAAAGATGTGAGTGGGTTGGAAAACTAGTGACACAAATATTATTGCTTGAGACAATTTTCTAACAAGAAAGTTTTTATCAAGGAGTCTCTTGACATTATCAAATAGAGCTATTTCAAATCAAGTAACTATAATGCCAAATTGGGCTATAAGGTGGCAAATTCATCCATGGCCAAAAAGGAATGGTTTGTGACATTGTGTTGGAATGAGAATTACCTCCCAAAAGTGTGTGCATTCACATGGGCAACTATCCATAAGAAAGTTCTCACTAGTAATAGGCTCAACCATCTAAGATTCATGAGGCCTTTGAAGTGTGTCCTTTGTGGCATGGCTAGTGAGACAATTAATCATTTGCTTATGTGTTGTCCCTTCACCACCAAATGCTAGCAATGGTTTTGTATGAGGTTAAGGTGGTCTAGGGTGTTGCTGAAAGATATTTTAACACTCTTTACTTTCTAGACACTAATACAAAAGGGATCGATCTTATCTTGTCTATGAATTTTAAGTCCCTCACTCTTCATATGGGAGTTATGGAAGGAGAGAAATGGGTAGATCTTTCTTGATAAGGCAATGAATGAAATTTCCTTCTTGAACAAACTCGAGATAGCCATAGAAGAAATGGTGCAAATAAGAGTAAAGAATTAGTCTACTAAAAGGAAAGATTTCACATCATGGGATGGAGAGATTCTACAAATATGGAAAGGTTTGAAACTTGCCTCATTCATGGGGCTAGTAGAATGAATTCTACTCTCAATCTATGAATTGGTATCAAATGGCAAATATCCCCTATCAATTGGATGAAGATAAACTTTGATGGTGTAACAAGAGGTAATCCAAGTGCTTCCAATGTGTGATGTATAGTTTGAAACACTGATGGAAGAATGATATGTGTGGCCTCAAAGAAACTCAAAAAGAGAACAAATAATAAAACAAAGGCACAAGCCCTTGTTCTTAACCTTTAATATGCAAACTTAACACAAAAATCGCCATTGTGCATATTTGATTAATTTTTAGTTTATAATTAAAGTTATATCCCTGTTTGGAATCTATGATTTCACATCAATTTGTGATTGACATCTACTAGGATGAATTGATGTTGTGACAGATTTTTTATTGATTAAAGAAACTAGCTATTGTGACAAACTTTGGTGATCTAGTCTTAGAGGGTTTGTGGTAGAATTCAGTAAAGGGTTTGTAGACTACAACGATTCTTGGTTGTGAACAATCCAAACCTCTGGCGAGATTTTGATATATCTCTAATCCACCTTGAATAGCCATTACAGTGCATCGTGACATCATACCCATCCAATCTCAAGATTAGCAATTTAAGGCAAGAATATTGTGGTAGAATTTTGGAGGCAAATTAGTTGTTCATTAAGTTGAATGATGGTTAATCTATTGAAACAAAATTTGATTCGTGAATAAAGATAATTCCTTCTAAGTTGTCATTCATTTCATTGATTAATTGCCTTTACATCATTTTAGGAGTGGTAAATTTATAACAAATAATAATATTAATTTGTTGAAGGAGCTAACCCTTAAAACTATGAAGGAATTTAATATTAATTAGATATCATAAAATATTCCATTCAAGATATTACAATAAAATAGGCTATTAGCCAATTTTTGGGAAGAGTCCTAGAATGGCTATCCTATGTTGGCCAATAGAGAAGATTTTGTTGAGACAAGAGAGATACTTCCATTGATTTAGGGAATGAAGGTCAGAGACTATTTGACTCTTGGCACTATAATGGTATGGAAGAATGGATTGGAAAGATGTGAGAAGGTTGGAAAACCAATGACACAAATATTACTACTTGAGACAATTTTCTAACAAGAATTTTGTTATCAAGCAATCTCCTAACATTATCAAATGGAGGTATTCCAAATCAAGTAACTATAATGTAAAATTGGGCTATAAGGTGGCAAATTCATCCATGACCAAGAAGGATTGGTGTGTGACATTGTGTTGGAATAAGAATTACCTCCAAAAAGTGTGTACATTCACATGGGCAACTATTCATAAGAAAATTCTCACTAGTAATAGGCTCAACCATCTAAGATTGTTGGAAATATACAGCCATTTAGACTAATTCCTCATAACCCAATAAGAGATTTAATATGCAATAAACCAGAAATCCACATGCAAAATAAATAGACAATCATACCATTAATGGTGACACAAGATATACCCTGGGAAAACCCTCATAGAGGGAAAAACCCAGCCTCCAAAAGCATGCATCTCTCATGTATTATTCAGTAATAAATAGCAAATACATATGCAGAGATAACCTCTGAAACATCAAGCTTTCTCTACATGCACTCCATGTGAACAAGCATGTAACCATACATCCCATGCCATGTTTCAAACCCTCACACAGCCAACTTGCTAGAGAAGCTACAAACTGATGAAGGGGGTAAATCACAAAACAAACAACAACAAAAATTGCACACAAAAAATAGAATGTTCTTTTATTGATTTGGACAATTCATTACATTACAAAAGCTCAAATACAATCAGAGGAATCAATCCTCCACAGGTTGCTACCCATCACTAGGCTCTGGAATATTCTGCCTTCTGCAACCCCAAATCAGCTAGGGTTTCTATTTTCCCGCCTTTTCTTTATTCTATACTTTCCCCCTTATCTCCATTACCCCAAAGGATTCCCAAAAATGGTCTTAAATAGCCTCTTTTGGCGGCCAACAGCCAAATTTCAAATTTTGCATCTCCCTCCAAAAATAGGTCAACTTCCGAGAGCCATAACTTTTGATCTAGGTGTCCGATTGACGCGTCATTTGAAGCGTTGGAAAGCTCGCGAAGTGCTCTACGCGCTAAGAACCCGCTCTACCAATTCTGGCCATTTTTGGGCCCTTACGGGACCATTTAGTACCTCAAACCTAAATTTGAATAATTTTCAGGCATTTTTCAAGAAACAGAAACTTTAATATCTTTCAGCTCACAAATGATCTTTGTGTGATTCCTTCGCCAAAGGTATTATTTTTTATTTATGAAGCTTCCTATAAATTTTCACTTCAATCCGTGCCCAAATGCAAACTTTCCTAAAATGGCAGTTTTCTATTTTTAACAGTTTGGAAAAAATGAAAATTCTACATCATTATTCAAGCGATTATGGAACCAAAAATACTAATTTTGAAAAGAAATGGAAACAACTTCAATAATTTTGAAACACAATCTTTTTTTGGGTGATGCAAGATTGCTCTTACACCTCTAGATGCTCCTGCATCACAAACCCAACCAAAGGCAATAAGGCCTCACCTCACACTCTCTTAATACAACAACTACTCATGTGTTTGTTTTTATAAACATAAGCTCACACAAATACAACATGTGGTATTGTAATACCATTTTCCCCAAAACCATTTGTCTACAAAACCATTGATCCCCACATTTGATTATTGGTACTAAGTTTTTCCCAAATAATCAAATAATTACAAATAAAGTAATTAACGGTCCAATGTTACATACAACGATTACAAGTGGCACCAAATAAATATTTAATGTGAATAAACACATCACATGATGCACCACAAATAAATATTTGTTTTACATAATAAAATAATACCAATGTTATGCAAGGTGTACAACACACCTACTCCAACAAAGATTCATGGAGCCTTTGAAGTGTGTCCTTTGTGGCATGGCTAGTGAAACAATTCATCATTTGCTTATGTGTTGTCCCTTCACCACCAAATGCTAGCAATGGTTTTGTGTAAGGTTAGGGTGTTCTAGGGTGTTGTCGAAAGATCTTTTGGCACTCTTTACATCCTAGACACTAATACAAAAGGGATTTGTCTTGTCTATGAATTTAAAGTCCGTCACTCCTCATATGGGAGTTGTGGAAGAAGAGAAATCGGCAAATCTTTCTTGACAAGGCAATGAATGAAATTTCCTTCTTGAACAAACTTGAGATAGCAATAGAGGAAATGGTGTAAATAAGAGTCCAGAATTAGTCTACTAAAAGGAAAGCTTTCACATCATGGGATGGAGAGATTCTACAGAGATGGAAAGCCTGAAACTTCCCTCATTCATGGGGCTAGTAGAATGAATTCTACTCTCAATCTATGAATTAGTATCAAATGAAAAATGTCCCCTATCAATTGGATGAAGATGAACTTTGAAGGTGTAACAAAGAGGCAATCTAAGTGTTCCAATGTGGGATGTATAGTTTGAAACATTGATGGAAGAATGATAAGTGTTGCCTCAAAGAAACTCAAAAACAGAACAAACAATAAAGCAAAGGCACAAACCCTTGTTCTTAACCTTGAGTATGCAAACTTAACACTATGTATTGTGTGTAGGTGGAAGGAAATTCAATTATCATCATAAATGTTGTGAGGAAAAGGAGATCTCCCAATTGAGAATGAGCTAAAGATTCTTCATGAAGTTTGACAATTTCTAGACACATTTGCCTCTCATTCAGTTCAACATGCATACAAGAAGATTATTAATGACAAGGTTGATGCATGGTCATCATTTGGATCACTGTTTGAGTTATGAAAGGCCTCAACCAAAGTACATCATCCACTGGCTAACCTAGCATGTGACAACATCACAATCTTGAGAGATGGATGCGATGTTGACTGGATGTGACAAGGACAAGTTTGTTCAAAGCTTGATCATTACAGCGACACCGGCTTGAGCTATTTCTTCAGCCTGGAAGGCAACCTTTTGAGAGTAGGTATGATGGCAACAAATGAATATGACCTGACAACGTAAATTAGCAGTACCCTCTGCATGTGTTGTTGATCTTTTCAAGCCTACAGCACAGAGCATTACTCCCATAAATATAACTTTGATGTACTGCTAATTGCTCTCATGGGAATGTGAATCTACCAAATAAAACCCGGTGCAACAGCAAAAATCCCAGCAACGGTTAAATGAATTTCAAACTTCGGATCCCAGTAGAGAAATGGAAATCCAAACTACAAGGCAAATTCGACAAACAAAGGATGGAGATAGTTTTCTGTATTGGGTCACCAACCATGGAAAGAGCGATACATACTGTGGTGGGGTTTGATCTTCTTGATCATACATCAAGGAGTATATTGGATAGTGAGGTAGATTCCACCTTTCTATGAAATTATAGAAAATGCAATCCGGAGATGTGGACTTCGGCAACCTCTTCATCATTGATGAAGTGGATAATATTCCATACATGGTAGACATTCTCAAGCTGGCCAGAGATGAGATGGCCTGGTGGGTGACTCATTGGCACCACTCTGAGAGACTCTAAGCCACTCAAGATAGATATTACAGGAAGATAAATGTGAGAAAATCAAAAGAATCATCCAAGCTTTGCACTTTCTTCTTGAATAGGCCCCCATTTCTGGAAGCAATGTCTCTCCCCCTACCTCTAGATCTAATTCCAGCACTAATGAAGATGAACAGCAGAAATGACTTTGTCAGCATTGTAGATGATTCGACTTCTATTAAGATATAATGTATTTAGCAGACAAATTTAGGTTTTCTAATGTGCCCCCACTATTCATAGGGGAAAAGACCCAATAGGTGAGATAGTTCCAATGGCTGAGATAGTATTTGTTCATTTAAGGTTTTAGTACTAGTAGTTGTGACTTTAAGTTTGTTAGTGTTACTATAAGTACTAATAATTGAATGAAATGTGTACTTTAGATTTTAAAAGCAACCAATCATGTGATGCAACATCAGCCCACCAACAAAACATGACTTAATGCACACCTATTGGTCCACCCTTTTTTGGGGGAACTATTTGACCCCTCAACAAAAAGCATGTTGATGTGGCATCATATTTGATGATGTGGCCCTAAAACCTTAGTTATAAGCAGGGGCCTTGCCAAGTAAGTTGTAAAAATTTTGGAGTGATTTGAAATTGTCACCTATGATTTTGAGAGGCGTGAAGTTAGGGTGCTCAACTACTGGGTCCTCTCCCCTAGTGGCGATGATGAAATGTCATTTTTTGCCCATCTAATAGAACGAGAGCAAACCCTTTCGTCTACAATTTACCAACCCAAAAAAAAATCTTTCTTAGGTACCCATGAAGTAGTGCCCTTAGGATGAAACATGGGTTTATCATATATAATTCTTTTATTTTTCTATTGTTCCTTGGTACTTTAGTAATAGGTTCTTCATAAGGATCATTTACTATATATATATATATATATATATATATATATATATATATCTTTCTATTGTTCCTTGGTACATGAGTAATAGGTTCTTCATAAGGATCACTTTAAAGTATATATATCAAGACCTTTATGCTTGAACATTGTAGGATGTGTAGCTTAAGGTTTTTTAGGTCTTGTAATTTTTTAAGTGCCTTAAAATAAAACATTGCATAAGTAAATTTGGACTGATTCACAGTAGGCTCTATAGGTGCAACAAATTCTTGATTCTTGTTCATATCGGTTCTCCATTGTTATGTTGGTGCTCCAAATGTACTCTATAGCTCTAGATAATGCATTTCAGGGTCTAAACCCAAGAATAAAGGTCATTTCAAACTAACAAGGTGAGACTCATGATCAAGTTGCAAGTAAATATGGGCCAACTAACAAGAGCAAACAACTCCTCTACACTTCTAACTCTACTAGGCCAAGGAGGGTATTCCTAAATATCTTGAAAGGACAATTAAGAGATGAAAAATAATAGGTCACACAACTTTCCCACACCCTTTACATAAGGTTACCCCAAATATTTGTTATTGAACACCCCTTGCACTAGGTTACTAGTCTTGTATATCAAAGATCTCAAAACAAAATAGATTATTATCTTGTTCCACATGCAACTACAAATGAAAAATAGAATTGATATTCCCAAATGTGATATCATCCACAATATCATACTTCATCTGTAACCCTTGAAAACCCAAAAATGCATAACCCTCTTAAGATAGCTAATAAGTGAAGGCTCTCAAAATATATTGAAAAGTTAAGTACCACTAAGCTTATGAAATTTAGTAGGACACTAACAACACTAATATTCAAATAATAGAGGATGTATTCATTTGAAGCAAGATTAATTTCCAAAAGAACTAGTTCCTTAATCCATTGGTGACAGAGTCAAGACCTAAAGACAACTACAAAAATGTATGTAAATCTAATTCTAAAAGCTAGATATGAATCAATTCAAAATAAAGAACTAAATCTGCATTTAAAATCCCATCAATCTAGCTACAATTTTATTTAAATGTAATTCATAAACGCAAGAGACTTCACATGACCAAATCTCCTTTAACAATCCATAGATGATCAAAGAAACTTTGTATGCTATAATGAAAAGATTTTACATCTATTGCAATAAAAGACTAAAAAAATAGCCAACAAATGTGGCCCTACAAATGAATCTATCACCCCTTAAAATTCTTAGCCAACTATGGAGACGTTCAAATCATGGAGAAGACTTCTATTTGCAAGCACCTACTCCGGATTTTACAACAATAAATAACACAAGAATTCATACTTTGTAAGCCTCAAATTATACTAGTTGTACTTAGTTATATTTTGGTTTTGGTCGGTGAGGTTGTTATCCTCTCGACAGTTATAGTAGTTGGTGATGGTTGGCCACCCAGAGCAACCGTCGGCCTCTTTTATATACTTGGCATATCATTGTATGGGGGGATATGGATCTATGGATGACATTGTATGAGCAATTCATAGATAATATACATATTAGTTATGTTGTGAGTTCGCAATGAATGTATTGTTATAATGCTAAATTCTACTTTCAATTCATGCACATTCTGTTTACTCTGTATATTCCTATCCAAACCCAATAGACAGTAAACATTTTGGCGTCGTTGCCTACATAGAGTCAGGTGGAGTAGTCAGTGATAGGATGGCGATATAATGGGTTAGCCAATTGAAGAACCACAACCTAATGAACAAACAGAAGAAGAGTATCGAGAAGAAGAAAATGATCAAGGAGAGGACTTGACACAAGATCTCATACATCTATGGAACATATCTATGAGGGGACATGTACAAAATGAAGCCCATCTCAGAGAAATACCAGAAGAGCAAATCTTGGATAATTTGGTGGTGAACGACGAAGTTGACAACCTTTAAATCTGACTTTCGAGGCTCCTGGCAAGACACTATCTAATCTTACAATACTTGTATGAGGATCATAAGAGGGAGCAATGCTGTCAACAAAAATTGCAACGGTATGAGGAGCATACGAGAAGAGAAGAAGAAGAGCGTAATATTGATCAACATCGTAGTCCCAACAATTAATGCCCTTATATCCAAATAAATATAGGCAACCACAAAGCGGTCAGGAAACACTTGAGCAAGAAACAAGATCATTAAGAATACAAGAGCAAAGAGAAAGAAGGAGATTGAAGAAAGTAGTTGAAGAATTAGAAGGGTTACTACCCGAAAACCCACCGAAGGGACAGAGCAAAAGTAGAAGTGTAAATCAGAGCTGTAGTCAGGAAGAGAAGAAAGTTCCTACCATATGACAAAATACAAACACAAAGCAATACATAAATGCAGAGTAGGAAGAATTAGCTAGACAATTACCACTCCCAGACGAAGCTCAAGAAGATCACGCCGACCAGGCTACGAAGAACCAAATTGTACGGCTCCCACCAATTGACGACCAATGGGAAGATCGATCATGGCAAGAATCATTGTCTGAGACATATGAAGATAATATCACATGCTTCCAAGAATTGTTGATCGAAGGACAAGAGCCTACAACTCCGGGACTAGAGGAGCACAGGAAAGACCCCGCGAGCAACAGGACGGTATGGTTTGCTAACGAAGGAGTGGACGACACCTGCGTAGCTGAGAGTGCATGGAAAGCACTAGGACATACAGGTCAAGACTCTCTGACCAGAAACTAAACACAAAACTTGCACCAGGGAGGGAAGATGGTGACTCCTCCAGCAAGCCCGAGCATGTAAAGGCAAAACTCCCAAAGTTCCTGGGGAAGACCTATGAAACTATATGGGTGGCCAACAGACAGGACAACAAGTCCTATTGGTTGCGATCATTCCCAACAACTTTGAGGGGCATAGCCATTGATTGGTACACAGAATTGGAGGCTAGTTCAAAAGTTAATTGGAGCACATTGAAGAAGGCATTTCAAGAAGAATTCAAACTCTTGAGGGACGACAATGAAATCGTAGTGGAAATCTATAGCATGAAACAAGGAAAACATGAGAATGTAAGAGTCTATAATCATAGGCTGAAACAGCTTCTGGTGAAATTACAGAATGATTCTACATATGGCCTAAAGAAGTGTTGGTTTATTGAAGGTTTGATTCCCTCATTGAGGAAAAAAATGATCATACCACCTTCGTCATACGCTGATGCTTACAATCGGGCGATCGCCATCGAGAGTGAAGATAAAATGTCCACCCGAGGGAAGAAGAAGGATGACGAAGATGACGAAAGTTTAGACAACAGTGGTGATGAAACAAAACTATACAAGCACTCTAAAAAGATATGATGAATATGATGAAGGAACTAAAAATGGAAAAGGAGGTCACCAAGGACAAAGAACTGTGGTGTACAAAGTGCAGCAGTGAAGGTCATGTCAAGGCTAATTGTCCGAAGAAAATGTTCTATGACATTTTCCAAGTCCTAAGAGACTTCATCAAAGAATGCTCGTACAATCTGTAGACAAGGAGAACCCAAGTGCTCTTTACTCAAGGCAAACAATCTACCCCACTAAATACACCACTGAAGCAGCAAACTAGCAATAGTGCATCGTTAGGCAAGTATTAGAACTGGAGAGGAAATAATAGATTCAATAACAATAGTGGGGGGAGAAGTCATATACAGTACGACGGCAAAGGGCAACCCATGATTCAATGTCAACAATGCAGTCAATGGGGACATTTCACCCGAGAATGCCAAAACAATCAAAATCAAAACAAGGGCATGCTTTGTAAATGGTGTGATCCAGGTGTTCATGAGGATAATGACTACCCCAAACAAAACGGTAGTATCAATCTAATTGATATAGAAGGAGAACAAGAAGTCTTCGTTGTCACCCAAGTGCAAACAAAGAAGGTCATCTACCCAAATCCTTGCATGACGAAAGAAAGACTCTAAGAACCTAGAGTAGAGGTTGAAAAGGCAATGGCGGAGGAACGAAGACATTCTAATGCAAAATCAAGTGCATCCATCTCACTAGAATCAAACAAGAACATTACCAGTCAGATGCTACAAACTAACATAACTATAAAAATGGTCGATCTATTAAAGAGCATGCCACAATTAAGGTTGGCGATAACTAATGCAGTGGACCGAGAGAAACCAAGTAGAAAGATACAAGTGATGATGTCATAGTAGAACCACCACCGAGTGGGAAGCAAGTCATCAACCCTATGTTGTTGGTGATCGATGTTGGGAAGAAACCGGTCGTCATCCATATGGAGATTCTCAGGAGAACTCTAACCAATACAATTGTCAAAGGAGGCTACGGAGTCAACATACTACCAGAAGATACATGGATAAATTTGGGGAAGCCAACCCTATGGCCGCCAACCTTCCAGTTGGTAGGGGTCGACCAACATGGAATTAAGGCTCTCGGAGTACTAATGGGACAGAAGGTGAAGATTGGCACTCAATACTTTCTGTTAAATTTTGTTGTCATTACTGTTTAGAAAAAGACGTATGATGTTTTGGGGAGAGGGTGGTTGGTAGCGGTGAAGGCTGATCACAACTAGAAGAAGAACACCCTATCGATTAAAAATAAAGGAAGAAAATTCATTATTGACTTGAGGACGCAAACCATGGGTGAAGAAATGATTTCTTTTGATTTTAAATCAGACACAAATAAACCCTCAACTGGCGGAAGAGGACCCATGGAACCTGATGAAGATGGAGTACTGCAATTACAATCATGCTGTAAAGATGAGATGTGTTCACTCAACAGACTATTCCATTGGCAAATGGAAGATTATGAGGTGTTCTCACTAGCATGTAAAATGATCGAGATTAATAAGATTGAAGAAAACCCCTTGGTCAAAACTAGTCGTACGATTGGTGGTGAGATAAGTCATATGCCAGAAGGGTCAGTGATGGAGACAACTCATCCGTTGACTATTGGTCGCATGCTAGAAGAACCATCGGGGGAAACAACTCATCTGTCGACTACAAGTCGTACATAGAGCGAGCTTCCAGAGGTGAATCGCACACCATAATTCCCCACAGCATATGGTGAATACAAAGAAGGTGAGGCCAAAGTAGATGATACACTAGCACATAAGTTTGAGCTAGATAAGGTGATCATGTACGAAGAGCCATCCACGAGTAAGATAAATCTAGGAAATAAAAGCAACCCAAAGGTGATTTTAGTAAGTGACAACTAGAACCCAGTGTTGAAAGCGGTTGCATTCAAAAAAATTCTAGAGTACAAGGATGTATTCGCATGGATGTAGAAATATCTAAAGGGAATCCCTCCAAAACTTTGTGTGCACTGAACCCCCTAATTCCAAATGCATAACTTGTGAGGAAGAGACCATACCAGATGAACAAAGATAATGCCGCAAAAGTGCAAGAGGAGTTCCAGAAAATGTTGGAAGTGAGAATCATATTTAAAGTAGAGACAAGTGAGTGGGTATCACCCATTGTCATATCACTCAAAAAGGAAAGAGGGCAGATTTGGATATGTGTAGATTTCATATGCCTGAATGTGGTGACTATTAAGGATCCATTCCCAATCCCCTTCACGGGTTCGATCCTGGAGGAGGTGGTTGGTCATAAGATTTATTCATTCATGGATGGATTCTCGAGATACAACCAAATTAGTATCACCGAAGAGGACAAACTGAAGACCACCTTTGTGGTGCAGGACGGAGTGTTCGCATGCAACCACATGTCATTCATCTATGCAACACTCCAGCCAACTTCCAAAGAATAATCCTCCACATATTCAATAAGATGTCAATGTGGAACTTCAAAGCATTCCTAAATGATTGGTCAATTTACAGCGACCAACAAACACACTTGAAGACACTCACTAAATGCATGGAGCGTTGCAAGTCGGCAAGGCTATCCCTAAATCTAAAGAAGTGTCAGTTCATGGTGCCACAAGGCAAGCTTCTTGGTCACATTGTATGCAAGGTAGGATTAAAGACAGACCCAAACAAGATTCAAGTAATCATACAGATGGAGGCTCTAAGTGATGTCACCGAGGTAAAATCATTTCTTGGCCATGTGGGGTATTATAGAAGGTTCATCAAGAACTTTGGCCAAATAGCATATCCCCTCGACATGCTCACAAGGAAGAGTGTGCCATTCATATGGACATATCAACAAGAAAAGGCTTTCTATGAGTTAAAGACACGGCTGATTAGTTCACCGATCTTAGCCTATCTGCATTGGGATAAGGAGTTTCATGTACATGTTGATGCTTCGAATTTCACAATTGGAGCCACCTTGGCGCAAGTAGGGCCTCAAGGGCTCAACTACCCGGTATTCTTCACTAGTCTACTACTCTTGAATGTCGAACGCAACTACAATACAACTGAGAGGGAAGCACTCGAGATGGTCTACTCAATCCAAAAGTTCAAACATTATATGTTGGCAATGTCATTTACCTTCTATGTCAACCACTAGGTGCTCATGTATTTGGTAAACAAGCCAATCATACAGGGTCTAATAAGCAGATGGCTACTCCTACTTCAAAAGTTCACATTCACTATTATAGTATGCCTGAGAAAAAGCCATGTGATAGCAGACCAACTCTCGCAGATCAAATCGGGAGAACCACCTGAGGGAGTGAATGAAGACTTGCCAGATGTACACTTGTTCCAGATAGATTCCCTACCACCATGGTACGAGAACATTAGTGAGTACTTGTCAATGGGGACTTTCCCTAAAGACATGCCAATTGGTGAAAGGAGGAAGTTGGCCCTGAAGAGAAAAACATTCCAACTGGTGAACAGACTACTATATAAGATGGGGCCTAACCATATCATGAGGAGATGTGTTATGCAATAATAAATTATAGAGGTAATTCAAGAGGATCATGAAGGACTAGTTGGCAGACACATGGGGCTCGACGCCACTGCGAGGAAGGTTCTATTGGCTGGACTGTGGTGGCCAACTCTCCACACTAATGCCCGAGAGTGGGTAGTGGGTTGTGATACATGCCAGAGGACAAGAAAATCACTCAAGCGAAACTATATGCCATTTTCACCCTCACAACCACAAGAATTGTTTGAGAGGTGGGGTTTGGATTTTATAGGACCATTGAAGGTCAGCAAACTACACAAATGCATATACATAGTGGTGGTGACTGAGTATTTAACTAAGTGGGTGGAAGCTAGAGCACTGGAAGATAACACATCTCTAAGCAAAACAAGGTTTATTTATGAGAAAATAGTGACAAGGTATGTCATTCCTATTCAAATTACAAGTGATAGGGGGACATTTCATCAACCATGTCATTCGGTTGATTACTAGTGAGTTTGAGATATTTCACTCTCTGTCGAGCCCCTACTATCTGAGAGCCAACGGGCAAGCCAAATCGACGAATAAGGTGTTAGTCTCCGTCATCTATAATTCATGCGGCATAGAAGGATGTGACTGGGAGGAGAAGCTGCTAGTGGTGTTATGGGCATACCATACGACTTACGAGGTGAGGATGGGGCACAGTCCCTTTTAGTTGATGTATAGTTAGGAAGTAGTGGTTCCAGCGGAGTATATGGTATTGTTGACCTATTTTCCCCTTCCTAGAGTCAAATGGCCCAGTTTTAAAATGTTGAAAATCTTATCAAAATCAGTTAAGTGCCTAATGTTCTTCAGTTCTAAATGTGTTTTCCTTCTAAAAGTCCCCAAAATTCCTAAAGAAAATCCCTTTCAAAACTCCAAAATTTTCCAAGCTTTGCCTTAGTCTTTTCAGCCCTAGTCGGCAAAAAGTTAAGTTAGCAAACCAAAAAGTTCGCCAATCAGTTGGTTCGTTGATCAACTAAATTATCAACAAAAGGGAGGGCTTTCTTTAAAAAATGACTAAGGCAAAGGCAAAGACATAAGTTTCCCTTTATCGGCAAATGTTTGAGTTGGCAAACCAAGCAGTTCGCCGATCAGCGAAATCACCGACTAAGGAAAAGAGAAAGGCCAAAAATGACTAAGGGAGAAAAGTGAAAGAGAGAAAGGAAACCTTTGTCGGCAACATGTCAAGTTTGCCAGCCGAAAATTTCACCGATCAACAAAATCACCGATAAAGGGAAATGAACCAAAGGATGAAGCAAGCTAAGTTCATAAAATTGAAAAATCGATGACTAAAGGGTAGAAAGAGAGGAATGGAAAGGGAGAAGATAGAGATGGTTCACAAAGGTAGGAATTTTATGATAAAGGAAGAAACAGGCTTAGTTCATAAAAGTCAAATTTCGCCGACTAAAAGAAAAAATGACTAAGACAAAGGCAAGTCATAGTTGGTGAAGAAGAGATTTTTTCGATAAGGCAAAATAAAAGCTAGAATTTGAAGTAAAGTAAAAATGAGTGAAAATAAAGCTTGTAATATAATCTAAAGCTTTAAAAATTTTTAAAATGTTGTAGAAGCTTTGCACAGGAAATTTTGGTGGGCAATATATTTTGAAATATCTATCTTCTCCAGCTGCCATTATTGCAGGATTAGATCAACACCAACTAGAAGTAGTTGTGCATTTATTCATACAGGTAGATGAATCATATGCTAACATTCAACGCAAATATTTTCTTCAACTACTTCATCTTCAAATATTTTCTTCAACTACTTCATCTTCAAATATTTTCATATTTATTGTTGCATTTATGTTTTGAAGGACAGATGTACATAGACATTCCCTTTACAGAAATATCTTCTGATAGGCCCATGGGGCGAATTTATTATAGTAGGTGACCTAAGTCAATGTAATGAAATGGTATAAATAGATGAAAAATCAATGTAATAAGGGTTGGATATAGAGACTTATTTTTGTGCTCCAAACAGAACCCTCTTTTGTTGTAACTATGCCTTTTTTATTAATACACACTGATTATTTTTACCTTTTCATGTTGTTTTATAGCTCTATGTAATCTAGAACTGGTTATTGTTTTTGAATGTTTATTTCCTTGCAATCCTTTTCTATTCTTTACCTTTGTTAAAATTTGCATGATCTATGTGAGTTTATCAGTTGTATTAAGTTATTTTGTGCATTTTAGCTTTGTGGGTGTTCTTCATTCAAACCTAGTGTATCACCTTTTCCTTTCAGTTTCTCCTTCTTCCCTTTTTCCTAGCAGTGTTAGATTAGGTTTAGTCTTAATTTACTCTAAATTTCATATTCAAAAATAGGAACCAGTCTTCTCTGAAGGTTTGATTTCCTTTGCAGGGTCCCACACCTAGAAATCACTCCCATGTTTCACTAGATTGTTGTAGCAAAAGCATTTCAACACAAGGTGAAAATCCAAGTGACAATAGTTTCTATCACACCCAGTGGGACAAGTTTGATGATCCTTATCATCCATTAAATAGTTTTGGTGTACTCTTTTGTGTTTCTCTCCAACACCATGACAACTCTACTGATCAAATATGTTGGTAAAAGCAGCCCAAGTGCCTAAAGAGCTTCAACGATCAGGATTTGGTGATACTCATGATCTAAATCACTTTCAGAAGCATTTCAATCACCTGGTGACTCCCTGGTATGAGCCCGTTTCTCAGAAGGGTAGATATGTTTGCTCCTTTTCCCATATTGTTTGAATGATTTCTATTTTTTTTCATGATATATTATGTCAAACTACTATGGAAGTTCAGAATATCAACACCCTTAGGATGCTTATTCCCCTCCATCTTGTCAAAATACATGTCGTTGGCCTCCATATCATCCATTTCAAGCCCAAGATACCTCTATTTCTATGTCGTATAGCCCTGCAATAACAGAATATCAGCATCCTTATAATGCTTACCTCTTGCCTGCCCCTGCTCAGTCTTCTTGGTGGTCTAATAATGCTTATTGTCAACCCCAAGAAGACTATCTTGATCCTAGCCAGTGTAGCTACCCTTCTAGTCAATTCCAAGATGTTGACAATGTGAATATTGATGCAGTCAATGATCTCACGGGCATGTTCCTAGAGCTTAATAGACTTTTGGATGATAAGAAAAGAAAAAGTGGGTATAATCAGCCTCAGTGAGACTGTAGTCTTAACATCCTAAACATTAATGATCTGAATGAGGTGATCCTAAGCTTCCACAGAGACTGGGATGAGTTTCAAGAAATGATAGAATATGACCGACAGGAAGAAGAGCTTGCTTATTAGGCCCATCTTCAACAGCAGCAACAGGAGGCACAAGAAAGGGTTTTTCAAGAAAACATTGCTATGCAGATTGCAGCTCAAGAAGAACAGATGAGGCAAGTTACTCATTCTGTGCCCTCTTTTCTCAATTTTAGACCCCCCTTTTCTACCCCTACAAATCATCTTATAACAGAGTAGCACCTCCCTCCTACCCAGGTTCAGCCTATAGTAGAAATAGCCTCCAATTTCAAAATCCCATTTATTTCAGAGGCCCTCAACATTCACAAGAACGTGTTCCTGCACAAATTCATCATATTATTCCTCAAGAACAACCCTCTCAAAAATCCCTTCCAGTCCCTATTCCATGTTATCTCTCTTACCCTGATACTATTTTCATTTTCAAAGGTGGACCTATAGTCTACCGGGCTAGTTGGTGGGATGAGTCAAAGGTGGAGGTGGAAGAGGAAGAAACTAATGAGGAATGGTCTATTGTTCCTATGCTCACAGGGTGCAAATCCAAGTGACAATAGGTACCAAGTCTCTGAATAGCAATGCAGAATAGGCTCGGGGATACAAATAGCCTGAAAGAAAGATTATTTCAATTAAACAAACTTGACGAATGGAGGATCCTGGCACGGTAGCTGACCGAGGTGATGCAGAAATGTCAAAAATTTTGACACAACAAGCACCTCTGGAGAATGAACTTCTAGCAAGGCCAACTGGTTCTCAAGTATAATAGTCATAACAAAATAAAGCTAGGTAAGTTCAAGAACCTGGATAGGACAATAATCAAAGATACAGTGAATGGGTCCAAACTTAAGGTTTACAAATAGCGAGAAGAAGTCATTTCAATAAACTTCATGGAGTATGGAAATAGAGGTGAAATGCAAAGGGAAGTTGGCAAGGAACTAGAATATGAACTAGGTGAGTTTGGATTCTACGAAGTGGAAGAATGTCCGGTGAAGATAGACATAAACAGAAGAATAGACGAAGTGGCTTTTCCAAGCACACACTTGGAAGAAGTCACTGGGTTTTTGGACCCTAAGTATGATCAATGAAGATTAAGGATTACTAGAGGTTGTATTCACCTTAGACCAGTATGAGAGAGGCCATAGTTGAAGACAATAACTTTGACCCTTGGGCAGAGTGAGAAGATCAAGGTTCTAAAGAAGACAAATGGGATGAATGGATTAAAGAATGCAATAAGATACAGAATAAATTTGAGTTTTTATTGCCTAGGGAAGAGGTAGTCCCACCACGAACCACCTACCTAATAGAAAGTACAATTATAGTTGAGCGGTCGGACTATTATAATGCACTATGAGAATTCAGTGAAAAAGATTTCCTAGAGGGAGCATCCCGAAGTACACCTCTACCAAAGTCAAGGATGTGGCAAGCAGTGTATACTCCGCAGAAACTGACAGTCGACAAGAAGACGGCGACATGGCTCCAGGAACCCGAAGGGTTGAATCTAATCGACGGGAGAATGTTACATAAAGGTATGGATGAAGTTTGCTTTGTTGATCAAATTTTTAAGTTAGAACCAATGAAGAGATGTTGCGCAAATGATTGTCTCAAAGGGGCATATGCGGAGTGTATATTATGTCATGTCACGGAGATTGAATAAAGGAGTGACGGAACATGGAGTAGGGAAACACTTGATGACTGTGGACAATCACTACAAAGAACGTTTAACAAACATGGTAAAAGAATAAGAAGGGACAAAGATGGAGTAACTAAACGACCCTAATGGCTAGGAGAACATTTGGAGACAAGTCACTCTAATGGGGCCGAAATGAGCATACTAGATGATGAAAAGGTAAAGTGGGAAAAATTGTTGGAAAAAATAGACTATGGAAAAATGAAAAATACTCACTCGCGGAAAGAAAAAATAGAGTAAAATTGGAAAAAAAAAATATATTGGAAAAAAAAAAGAAGAAAAAATGGAAAAAACATAGAAAATTGAAAAAAAATGAAAATTTGAAAAAAAAAAAAGAAAAAAAAATGAAGTCGTACGGTTGAGTCGTACGACCCTCCCTCATTGCTCCTCGCACGGTCATTTAAACCATATGATTCCCCTTCCCTCAGCAAAGGCAATGAAAGGAAATAGAAACCTTGGCAATTAAACCCTTGCAATCTACAATTCTTGAGGTCGTACAACTTATCCATTTTTGTCTTTTGCAATCAATAGGAAGTATGATCGGTAAG
Organism: Cunninghamia lanceolata; assembly: GCA_027924645.1. NCBI lineage: Eukaryota > Viridiplantae > Streptophyta > Pinopsida > Cupressales > Cupressaceae > Cunninghamia > Cunninghamia lanceolata. Next base: position 208,797 of record BSBN01001465.1, on the reverse strand, counting down.
AGAAGAGGCCGTATGAATTATCTATTTTTCCTCTTGCAATTGACAAGGAGAGTTGGAGATCAACATGAATTCTCAAAGCATTAAGCCAGTGTCTACGACTTTAAAAAAAAGAGTTTTAAATTTGTTGTACGATTGTAGAGAAATCCACATTTTAAGGTTGTACTTCAATTGACTTCCATTGCAATGGACCTACCTGATTCCTCCAGTTTCAAATAAGAGTTTGTAGTAGATTGAAAGGTGGAATCGGTTGTACGATTTGCAGCAAGGTCGTACAAACTAAATCTCGTGCATTAGATCGTATGATTTAGCAATTTTATTCTGACCACTTGCAATCTCCAGCGGTCGTACATAAGGGTATGATACTTTTCATTTTGTCAATCATTAAAAAGTGAACAGAGATTGGTAACGTCAGTCGTACTACAAGAGGGTCATACTTAGGAAACACCATAAATTTTTAACCAATTTTTATCTCTAAGCCATACATCTTGCTATAGCCGTACAAGCTTGGGGTAAGTAATAAGTTTTATCATACATTTTCCAACAAGCAGTTAAAGGGAAAAACCATTGGGATAAAAGAAGTAGTGAAGCGCTGCAGTAGTCGGGAGAAATATATTGTAGTAGGTAGGAGGAATTGTTCTTATAGTAGTCAAGAGCACATTTTGCAGTAGTCAGAAGCTTCTCAGAGTAGTTGGGAAGAAATTTTTTACAATAGTCGAGACAACAATAGTCAAGAGAAATTTTTGTAATAGTCAAGGAGAAATGGCAGTGAAAGATATTATTCAGGAAACCCCAGGAAAATTCAGGCCAAAAATATTGAAAGATTCAGAGAAAAAGAAGAAACACGTGTAGCCAACCGCGAAATAAAAACCCTATAGTAGACACCATCAGTTGGGAAAGCTTGATCGGGAATGAGTGTCGCACATGGTGGCACAAGCATCCAAGCGACCATCTATTGAAGGAAGCCATCATAGACTCCCAAGTGGACAACGTAATCCTAACACCAATATTTAATTTCAGGGAGTTTGAACTATTTTTGAAGAGTATGCTTCCACACTATAGTTGGTTGGAAAATGAAACAAAAGTCTAGTACGTACAGACTAGTGTAACAGTCACATTTAAACCTGAGGGCTTCACAAGGGTTTTTGGCATTCCTAGTTGGGGAATAGATATGACAAAACCCCCACCAAAAAGCACACAACAGGACAAAGAAGCATACATTGATAGGATGTGTAAACCTGACATTTCAAAGGAAACCAAAGCAAGGATTTGGGGGAAAGGGAACTGAAGGATCAGGAAAGATGACTTAGCCATTGACGATTGGAGGTGTATTATGGATGTGATCAAAAGTAAGTTAATTAGGGCTACAAGATCCTCGAATATTGCAGTATGGATGGCAGAGTACATGGTAGGGCTGCAGGAGAGAACTATATACAATTGGGCAATAATATTAGCCCACCACATTCATGAGTTCATGTCGATGAAACACAATTTTTATATGACACAGCACTTGATTGGACTCTTCTTGGATGCGATACATAGACAGGTGCCATTGTTGGAGGGTGACCAATTCCAGCTTGATCCTAATTATGATCCAGCAATGCCAACAATCTTCATGTGGACAAACCTGGGTGTATCATTGGAACCGAAGTCTACAAGTAAGAAAAGAAAATATCAAACAATGGATACATCGTCAGAAGATGAGGGGGGTAGTGTAGGCAAGGAAGAGGGAGAGGATACCATTGAGGTGTCTTCCTCAACCTTGTCCACCCTCAAGATACCAAGAAAAGGATACACACTTCCAGAGGAGAGTCAACCAGTAGGTGGGGAAGGGACAGTGACACTAGTTGCTCAGCCTCAGCCACTACAGGTTAGCCCTACACCCTCTACCCGCACCAAGTGGTCACCCAAGCGTGATTGTGCACATATGGATGCTTGGCTTAGTACATTGGGAGCTACTCTTAATCCAGATGACTTTCCTCCTTTGAGTCTCACCTGGGATACAATACTTGTGGTTCAACTGACTATGGATATACACGATGATCAGGGCCCCACAGTTGTCCTCTCTAGGGATGAGAGGAAGTTACCAGTTACAGTGGACCTATCCGTCTAGGCGGTGTAGACACCCTAAAATGACCGTGTCGTCAAATCACTGCATTCTGTTATCTGTCTAATCACCTGCATTGCAAACATTAATTAAATAATCTAATTATTTAATTAATTATCATCAAATTCTTCGAAATCTCCTAAATTCAACATTAATTAAATAAATCCTCTTTATTTAATTAATTAAATCAAATTCCTCTATATTCTTCTACAATTAAATAATTTTTAATTATTTAATTAAATCATTGTCACCTTCCAAAATTTACATCTACATTAATTAAATATATCCAATTATTTAATTAATTCAACAAATTCCCTCTTATCTAAAATTAAATAATTCTTAAATTATTTAATTAAATCAAATTTATTCTTCCAAAATCATGCACAACAATTAAATAAATTTATTTATTTAATTTGCTTTTAAATCTTCTAAATTAAATAATTCCAATTATTTAATTATTTCTTCCAAAATATCTTCTCTAAATTTAAATAAATCAATTATTTATTTAAGTTGCTTTTTCTTCTAATTTGAGTTATCTCTAAAATAACTCAAGCTTTCTTGCTCATCAATTAAATATTTCTATATTTAATAAAGCAAAATATCTTCTTTTCTCATGCAAATCTCTTCTTCTTGTTTTAAATCACTTAACTGATTGCTTTATTCTTTTAATTGATTTATCTCTTCAGTTAACTCATTCTTCTATTCTTGATAACTCCTCTCATGCAAAAGCAAGCAAGACACATGTCTTCTTCTCATTCGTTGCACATTCCTCAACTTATCTCCTCCATTGATTCTTCTGAATTATCTAGACCGTTGATCAATTTTCCTTGAAATCTATATAAACCCCCCTCATCTCCTTCATTTAGCTCTCTCTCTTCGATCGTATTCTCAGGCATACTTAACAGAGCTTTGAGTATACACAACGCGTCGATTGAGCAACCTTACGATCATTTGACATTGATCTCTTGAGCACTACACTTGCTTGTTGCAGCTATGGCTTTGCAATTTCATTGAGCAATTCTACATTCAATCCAAAGGAAACAACACAGATTTCGGTAAAAGTCTTTATTGCATTGATTATTTGTCATGGCTTTTATTTAGATTCGTTTCCTTTATGTTATTTAGATTTTTGGTTTTTATTAGTTTAGATTTAATCCATTTTTCCATATACACATTCTGGCACGCCCGGTGGGACTCATTGGTCCTGATTTAATATCAAATTTGTGGAATTTTTAGTTTGATTTCACAGGTTTTTTAACTCTTTTTTTGGAGAGATTCGAAAAAAAAAAAAAATTTAAAGGAAGCTTGCTGGGCAAAAACGGAGGTCACGGTTGTGTTCGGAAGGGTCGAGGGACGAAGAAAAATATAAAATTTGACCTATTTCGGTGAAGGTAAAATTTTTTCACCTCTGGCACGCAACCCGAGGCCATACAATAACTGTGAGGTACGGTAAAAAAAAAAAAAAAAAAATTCTTTTTTCAAAAAAATTTCAAAAAAAAAAAAAAAAACAAAAAGAAAAAGCAAAAAAAAAAGCAAAAAGAAAAAGCAAAAAAAACAAATAAAACAAATAAAAAATGAAGTGTTTTTAGTTTTTATTTCTTTTAGAAAGTAAAACAAAGTAAAGAGAATCTTTTTTCTTTTTTCTTTTTATTTTTTTGAAAAAAAAAATAAAGCACCTTCAGCCCAGCAGCAGGTCACATCAGTGACCAGGAGCCAGTCACAGGGGGCTAAGACAGACCTCTCTTCAATGAGCTTTTTAAATGAATAGGCGATTTTCAAACCTCATTATCTTGGTCATACGGACACGTATTTCAGTGCTTTTTTTTTTGAAATAGGCTATAATTTCGTGATCTACATCGTGGTGAAATTGGTTTTTTTCAAGATTCTCTGATTTTTCAGAAAATTGATTTTCTCACTGCTGTCTTTGTCTCGTCACAGTTTTTTGACTTTTCAAGCTTCATAACTTTCACAAACGGACTCGGATTCAGGTGATGTTTTTTTTGAAAGTTGGTATTTTTCTGTCCTCTACACAGTGGTAATATTTTTTCAAAGATTTTCTGAGATCTATTTTTTAAGACCACTCATTGGCCTATTCTCAATCTCTAACTTCAAGCACTTGCTAACTTTTGAGTTTGTGTGGACCTAATATCACTTGTTGCAGCTTCTTATTACTCATACAGAGCAAATAGGTGTTTTTAACATGTTCATGCAGGATGAGCATTGAAGACCTCTTGATCTATCTCACTAAGTCTTAGAAACACATTGCATGCTTAAAAGGATAATTGAACAAATCTTTTCTTGCAATCTAAGTCTTAGGAACATACTGCTTTTCTTAAGGGACAATGGACATGTATGAACAAACACCTCAATTTTCTAAAGGACAATGGACATGAATGCCAAACACTTCATTTCATAAGGGACAATTTACAACTACAATCGTGTGTGTGCATAGCTTAGTTGCACCTTATTTTTCTTATAACGGGACAATTGAACCTTTGTGTGACGTGCTTGATTTTACATTTTTTGTACTTCCTTTAGAAGGGCCTGCTTTTGGATTGCGTTTCATCCAAAAGGGACGACCCTAAGCGGAGTTTTCCTTTGAACCGCTATATAAAAAGGATAAGGCGAAAGCCAAGTCCTAACCGACGTCAGCCTTACCTTGTGATGCCAAACTGAAAAGAGGTGTACTAGCCCTTTGTGGAAACGATTTTCACATTGAGCGAAGTGTTTGAAACTCTTAGTAGGATTGGTTAAAGCTTTTAGTAGCTTGTCGCATTGCTCGTAAGGCGTTGGTCCCTCAAAGTCACTAAGAACCAATTTAGATAGAGACTACCCGACCTACCTCCGAACATTGCGGTAATCATCAGTGCAAGGGAAATCGATTTAAACCCTTAAGACACTCACCATTGGCTCCCTTGAGAAGAGATAGTATTCCCTTGGACATAAAGCTCTTGTGACCTACTTGAGCTTTCCAAGGGGAGGGTGAGATATCCCTACCTATCGTCTCTCGCAAAGATACTAAATATCTGACACCTTTATGGAATGATATTTTTATCGACGGAGTATTAAGCTGTGAGCTGATCTACTGCAATGAAACCTTGTCTCTAGGGATAAAAAGTGCTTGTTATTAATTGCAACTGTATTAGACCTGTGGAAACATTGGGCTTGTTTGGAGCCTTGAACATACACTATCTGTTGTGTCAATCCTTGTGCCTTTTTTGACCACTTGTTTGCTGTGTTTTCTCTTGCCAAACCAATCCAATCAGAAACAAAAAAATCTTGCCTTTGAAAAACATCAGACACTACTTCAGCGCCCCTGGTATTACAGCAGCTCGCCTTTGGTAATACAGTAGATCGCCTTTGGTCAGCAGTAACCCGCCTCTGGCAAAACTCTACTTCAGTGCCCTTGGTATAACAGTAGCTCGCTTTTGGTCACTGTAGCTCGCCTTTGGCATAGCAGTAACTCGCTATTGGCAGCTCAGTCCGTCGCCTCTGGCCCACAGTAGCACGCTTTTGGTAGCACAGTCCTGCGCCTCTGGTCAAACAGTATAGCGCTTTTGGTCCAGTACTTTGTGCATCAGAGTTTGTCCGTTTCTTCAAAGCATCTCACAGATTCCCAGCATTACATTGTGTCCTAGGCATATCCCATGGTCACCACTAGGCTACAGCAAACTATGAAGTCTAGGCAAGTTATCCCTAAGAAGCACAAGTCACCCCCTCGCACACCACAATCAGGTCGTCTCAACGTTACTCCCAAAGTGACTCCTAGTACACCCGCGGCAAGACCAATCAGCTCTCCAAACATGCCGCACATAGATGAACCAAGCAATCCTCATGAGGATAGAACCCCTTTGCTAAATGCACCGCAGTATACTACAGGCTTGCCTCCGGATTTTGTCCCACAAGGTTATGTCATAGATCAACCCCCATCTCAAGAAGAGCGACACTTTGAAATAGGTCAATCCTCTCAAGAAGATGGGCAAGATCTTGATAAATTTATACAAGATCCTAGAGCTATAGCTGCCTTTGATAAAATCCTTAGCGAGAACCAGGATCATTTCTTTCGCTTGCTTGCAAAGCAAGGTGCCAAGTTACCTCCAGATTTTGATGTATCCACTCTCAAGGAGAGCAACAACACCCAAGAAACCATACAAGCGGTGCAAACCATGTCCACGGTCACTACGCCCTTACCTACTCAAGGCTCGTAGTATAGGAATCCCCTTTTTCAAAATCCAACAGAGGAGAGGTCCGTATCACCACTTTTGACTCCTATGGAGATCTATCAAAACCAACAAGAAACTCCCCAACGACAAGCAGAGTTAGCTAAGCAAGCCACCTTAGCTCGATCCAATGTGCAACCACCTCCTAAAGTGTCCATCCCAAGCGCAAGTGGAATCTTGGTTACCCCATCACGCGTAGGTTTCCCACCCAATTACCATCCGGGGAACACTTATGTAGCCATGCAATAAGGGTCTCAACATATGCCACCTACTATATCATCACACCTGCATGTCTCTCAACCAATTGGAGTCACGCAGCCCCAACCACAACATTCTTCTACTCTCATCCTCAAGCAACCCCAACCATCGCAAATCACTTCTACCTATGTTCCTCCACCACAACATCCTTCTACTCTCATCTTCAATCAACCCCCACCGTCGCAAAACACTTCTACCTATGTTCCTCCTCCACAACGTTCATCCACACTCAACTTCTTTCATACATTGCCTAGCCACTCGCAACATTCCCAACATCAGGTTTCCCAAAGCTATGTGCCACCATCACAACCTAATCAAACGCACTTTAGCTTTCCTCCCCCCAATACATTTCTTCAACCATCGCAAAGCCAACATTCTTACCTAGCGCCACCTCCACCTCTGCCTAATCAAGGCCTCCAATTCCAACCCAATCTGAACCAATCATACAATCCGTACAATCCCAATCAATCTTACGACCCTTACAATACCACTGTGCATGGCTCACACTATAATCTTCCATACGGGCAACACCAACCGCTTTTTGGACAACAGGAGACGTTACCAACCCCTCCCACGACTATGGAACTAAAGATTGCGGAGGTGCAACAACAGCTATCTGATCTTACATTTGGCCACACCAAAAAGACCTTCTCTTTGGAGGAAGTGTGCCCTTATCCTTTTGATCGGTCATTACCAATTATCCCTTTTCCTCAAAATTTCACTATTCCAAAGTTCGATAAGTACAAAGGAAAAGGTGACCCAAAAGACCATCTTAGGGAATTCTATCTTTCTTGCTTTGAGGTCTCTCACAACGACACATATCTTATGCGTCTTTTTCCTCGCAGTCTTGGAGGACAAGCAATAGAATGGTTCTCACACTTACCTACGGGTATCAAGTCTTTCAACGAGCTAGCAGAGAAGTTTGCCACCCATTTTTCTTACAACGCAGAGCATGAGATTTCCATGACGGATCTATGCAACAATAAACAGAAAAATGGCGAGACTTTCATTTCTTTCCTTCAGCGATGGAGACAAATGGCTAGTAAATTCCCTTTCAAGATTCCGGAGAAACAGCTTGTTAGCATATTTGTACAGAACCTCAACCAAGAGTTAGGTTTCCATTTGCAAATTCTTAGTGCTACAACCTTCGATGAAATCACATACAAGGGTATCAACATTGAGAAGGCCCTCATCGCTAAGGGTGTGGTCAAAATCTTTAAGGAGACGAAAGATAGCAATTCGCATCAACAGTCGAATGATAAACCCAAATATTGGAATAAAAACAAAAACGTGGTCAATGATGGAGTGGTCAATACTAAGCATGTCCAAACGTTGCAAACACCGCTGCAACTCTCCAAACCAAGTCAAGCTCCACCTCAACAACAGCAGCAACAAAGGCAGCCTTATCCCAACCAACAGCAACGACAACAAGAGCGGCCTCAACAAGATTACCCTCCGCGACGTCAATTTACTCCTTTGGGAGTGCCCATCGAATCGGTCTTACAGCAAGCTTTACAGAAAAGGCTCATAACCTTACCTGATGCTCCTCCTTATGGAGAACCTATCTACAAAACTGCACGTTACAGAGACAATGAGTATTGTGAGTTCCATAGGAGCAAAGGTCATCGAACTGCATCTTGCATGAAGCTTAAGCACCTCATCCAAAACCTCATCGACGGTAATCAAATCACCTTTGAGAATGAATCACCAGCGCAACACACGAACAAGGATCTCGATATGTACAAGGAACCATTCCCTCATCATGGTCCACCTCCTCCTCAGGATAGAGGTAAAGGTATCAATCACGCTTCCACGTCCTTCGATTCCATTGTAGGTCGTTTTGAAGAGAGTCGAGTGTCTACCCTCACCATTAAAGGCAAATCTACGGATTGTGCTGTTACTACTCGTCGAGGTCATGTCACCATTCGTGCACCTACACCTAGGCTTCCGGTTCAGTCTGATTATAATCTTGTTGAACATCTAGGGAGAACACCAGCGCAGATCTCTATTTTGGACCTTCTACGGTCATCACCTGCACATCGAGTAGTGCTAGAAAAGGCCCTCCAAGAGTCCTCCGTTCCTAACAACATAGCAGTCGCAGATTTCCAAGCTATAGTGGGTAATATTGCTTCGCCTTACAATGTGGTCTTCTCTGAGAAAGACCTTCCCTCCCATGATCCTTGTCACAACGATGCCCTCCATATTGAAGTGCTCATCCATAAGCGCAAAATCAAACGCATCCTCATAGATGGTGGTGCTGGTCTCAACATCTGTTCTTTAAAGTTACTAAAGCAATTGGGATACTCTGAGGATCACATCAACACTGATCATAGTATTACAATCAAGGGGTATGATGATGCAGAACGCCGTTCAGAAGGTGTTATTCACTTGCCTATACAGCTGGGCCCCGTTATGCTTGAAACCAGGTGTCAAGTTCTTGATATTGAGCTGCCTTACAACATTATTCTTGGCCGCCCATGGATCCATGCAATGAAAGCTGTTCCCTCCACGTACCATCAGTCCCTAAAGTTCACATACAATGGTACGGAGATCACCATCCTAGGAGACCCTAATCCTTTTGAATTTTGCCGTGTCTTGCAAGGAAGCTATAAGAATTGCAACCAAGTGCCTAAAAATGACAAAGCCCTTGAATCCCCTCTCTATGTTGATCCTGAAACTCTCACACAAGCCTCTACCAGTGAGCCTACACCCCTCCCCAAAATCACAGCTCGTGTCCGAGATATAGGGTTTGGCACTTATGATATCTCCGAATCTTGTTGTGTAGGGCGGATGCCTTTATCTCCAAAATCTTACGGCAAACCACCCATTGCTAAAGTTACCAAAAAAGCAAATATTCCTCCCCCACCATTCCTAACCCAATTCCAACATGGACGGTTATTGGAAGAGGAAACTATTGAGGACATCTCTTCTTGGCTCTACAAGGAGAAAGAACCAGTCACGATACCAGTCAAGCAGTATGGCAATGGCTTAAGGATAGTGAAAAACATGGGCTATAAAGGCAAAGGTGGCCTTGGGAAACAGAATCAAGGCACTATGGAGCCCATTGTGGTAACAAAGAAGCTAGACAAGAAAGGATTAGGATTTGGTAAGAAGGTACCACGCGCCTCGGACATCGAGTATATCCTCGACGAGGTAGCTGACAAGTTTCCCGCCGATTCGACATCTACAGAGGATATCACCGATGACTCTTCCCTCCACATGACCAATCTATTCGCAGAATCCTCCATTTTTACACTATCCTCCGTATCCTTAACTTCCACCACCAGCACCCAGAATGTCACGCTTGTCTACCCTGAACTTATCGATTGGGACCAACAAGGGGCCCCCGTTATAGATGTATTTCAGAATGACGAAGCTTTAGCTGAGTTTATGGGACTTCGGGAAGGTATCCCTCTTGGTGATCACAAGGCAGGTTTTGTAATGGAACTTGAGCCCACGGCTTATTTTGGTGAGAATGCCAAATCCTCTAGTCGCAAAAGCGCACATAAAGAAAGATCTCTAGGTGAAAACCACACTGTGGCACCTCCTGATCATAAAATAGTAAAAATAAAAGACGTATCCAAAGGTGAAAACCCAACTGCGGCACCTGAGGATGGAGGATTTGACCTTCCCTTACCTTCTAAGTATCAAGAGAAATCAGCTCTACTAGTGGAAGATTCTACAGAGATCAACCTAGGTACAGAACAGAATCCAAAGACAACATTCCTAGCGGCATCATTATCTGACACAGAGCACAGAAATCTTAACAGCTTCTTCTTGCAACGAACCATCAACTTTGCATGGACCTATGCAGATATGCCAGGGCTAGACCCTAAGCTGGTAGTTCATTATCTCACAGTTGATCCCAAGGTGAAACCAGTCAAACAGAAGTTGAGAAAGATGCACCCACAGATAGCTCTCTTGGTGAAGGTGGAAGTACAAAAGCTATTAGTGTTGGCAAGAGACACTATATGGATTCATGGTTGTTGTCATTGATGGCAACAAAGGTCATCCCACATATCCGCAAGTCATGATGTGTCTCTACCGGAAGTCAGAATAAAGAAAGTTGTGGTCCGGTAAAGAAGAACAGAGCATGTGGCAAGGTCCGACAGATTGGTCCGGACCTCTCAGAGGAAGTGTCTTGGTGCAGTGCGGATTTGGGGAAGTCAAGAGGACTACCTTGAGTGGTATATTCCAAGGATTTAGCCTCCGGTGACGGACAAGGAAAAAGATATGAATGGTTGAGTACCGGATTCCTGAGAGACAGTGAAAACAGAGGAAGAACTGACTGACAGAGTATCAGACTACTTTCCGGATGGGTTACTGTTGATGACAGAGGTTGTGAAGGCATGAATCATGTTTGGCCGACATGATTAATGATATCTACAAGTATATGCTTGATCCGCATTGCTTGGTGAGGAAGGATTCAGCCGACAGAATGAGAGTTTGTAAGAAACTAAGACTGTTCCGGATGCCGACTAGAAAGGTGATGAAACTACTTGTGCGGATATATATAGAGGATGGATTTAGTTGTGAAGTGTGGTGTGGATGTGGAGAGATATGCGAATAAGTCCAGAGAAAGAGCAAAGGTAGCAAAAAGGATCCGGTATGTGAAAGATAGCAGAACAAAGAACAGAGGAAAGATGAAGTGCAGCAGATCAGTGTACTGAGCCTAACCGGAACTGAACTCCAGCATATGCAGATGCTTCCAATCAGTTCAAGACTGTGATTATCATCACTTTGTAGACAGTGTGTCTTCTTGTAGGCAGTGGGCCTCTTGTGAGCAGTGTGCTCGGGCAGTGAGCCCTAATTGGCAAGTGCCATTTTTGTAATTTCCTATTCTTCTAACAGAGAATAATTCTTGGGTTAATCACCCCGTGGTTTTCTCCCTTAACAGGGTTTCCACGTCAAAAATACTGTGTCATGTGTTTCTTACTTCATGGTTAATGTTTTGTGTTTGATTTTATGCTACTTCAATTAAAAGGAAAGTTCAATAAGGGAAATAATTAGGATAACTGATTCACCCCCCCCCCCCTCTCAGTTATCAACAATTGGTATCAGAGCCAAGTTCCTCCTAATAAAGCCTAACAGCTTGAGGAAGATCTGGGATTTCAAATGGATGCATATGGTTTAAGGGAGCAACTCAAGACTGCCCTTGAGGATCTTGAACAGTCAAATTCTGAAGTCAGTGAATTAAAGGAAAGACTCAAACAGGCTGATGAATTCATGAGAGAATTAAAAGACAAATTAAGTCTCTCTATGAAAAAGAGAAAGGAGCTGCTTCAACAGTTGGCAAGACAAAGTGAAGAAAGCAATACAAATGAGGAATTGACTGAGCAAACCAAGTTATGTGAAAAGTTATCAAAAGAAGTCATTATGTTAAGACATGAAATGGAATCAGGAACTATAAAGTTTACTCAAGAGATTGAAGAAAAAAGAAAGGCTGAAGACAATCTAAGACAATCTCTTAAAGAAAAATCAGAAGAATGCCACCAGATGGACAGGATTATCAGACACCTTGAATCTGATCTTGAAGATGCCAAAGATAATGAAGGAAAACTTGAGGATCAAATTGTCTCTCTCAAAAGAGACCTTCAAACAGCAAATGAATATAAAGAGAAATTCAAGATAAGTTCTGCTCAACTTGAAGTTCTTCTTGGAAGTCAAAAGAGGACAGATGACAAGTATGGCTTGGGATATGAGAAAGGAGAAAGCTCCGGATCCGGTCAGAAGAATCTTGGATCAGAAAATCCAAGAAGCAGGCCTAGAAGACCTCTGGTAAGACAGCCAAATGCTCAAAGATATCCATCCTTCAATGGATACTGCCACAACTGCAACCACTTTGGTCACAAAGCTAATCAGTGCAGAATGAGAATGAATTAGAATAATTCATCCTTCTCCGGACAGTGCTTCAACTGCAAAAGGTATGGACACAAATCCCATGAATGCAGAATTATGCAAGTAAACAAATCATTCAAAGGTAGATGCTTCACATGCAATAGAATAGGTCATATGGCAAATCAATGCAGATCAAGAGGATATCAATCAAACATGCAGAGAAATGTTATTTGCCAAATCTGCAACAGGTCCGGTCATAATGCTAAAGTCTGCAGAAACAAGAATCAGGACAAAAGAGGTCCGGTGTATAATCAGAATCAAGACAAGGGTAAACAAAAAATGAATGCGGATGAGGTTAGGAATCAAATGAGCAAGATTTGGGTGAAGAAAAGTTCAGAGAATGTAGAGGTTGGATCCGCACCAGACTCTGGTGCTGATATTTCTTCCGGAAATTAAAAGTGAGCTCAGGCTCAGGGGGAGACTCAAAGAAAATCTTGTTCCCCCAGCCAAACAAGTGGTGCCGGATGTGGCACAAGATGCGGATCAAAGGGTTTGTAGATATGAATCTTGAGATACTTCAGTCAAGTTTTCAGAGGTCCGCATGAAGTTATGAAGAAGCTGTGATCGATCAAATAAGACCTGCTCAGGGAGATGCTCCGGTATGATAAAGGATTACAAAAAGGTCCGGAAAAATCCGGAAATGCACTATCTTGTTCTACGGATTGGACAGAATGTTTGAGATGATCTTGTAATATGCTACCTCGATTTATTCATGATTGAAAAGATCCGGATGAGATCCACAGATCAGGACTAATCCGGATACTCCAAGCTATCCAGACAAGGCAAACCGGAATGATGTAGGTGAAGCATTTATTGCAGACAGGTATTAGGGTTCGCGGAGCAATTTAAGGGATTTCTCAAAGGTCATTTGCTCATTCTGCACTCGAAGAAGAAGCGAAAAGTGGAGCTCTGCAACAAGGTTCTTCAAGCACACCAAGGATCTCCTGCCGAAGCTATTGGATAAAGAAATCAATCCAACCACTCCGTGCAAACCGAAGGCGCATAAGGTATTCTCTGTTTTTCATTACCTCACTGCAAATCTTTGAAGAATGGCTACTCCAAACATAGTTAAGATCTCCGATAGACCTCGCCCCTCATTCAAGAAACATCCCTACAAATCATTGGAGGTTGACCCACTAGGAGCCTTCTCTAGTGTTCCTCACGGAGTTTTACACACCGAAGACATTAGGGTTTACATACATGCAAACATTGAGGAATTTGGGGAATTCAAATTAAGAGACCTCTATCACAAGCAGCTGATTGACAATGCCTTTGAGCTTAAACCAGAGTATAAGGATATTCAGAAGAAACAATTTGAGCAATTTATTCATTTCCCCTGTTTTGAAGAGGATGAATGGGTCCGGTATGTACTGAGCAGAATGCATGACAACTTTCTATGGCTAGATAGACCCTGCAAGATCACAAAAGAGGCAATTAGAGCAGTAACTGGCCTATACTCTTCCGGAGGAGTACCTATCCTCAAATCTGTCAAGAACAACATTGTAACTGAGGCCACCGGATCAAAATTTGACAAAAGGGCAATGACCATTGAAGACATCTCCGATCCGGATATCAAATATGCATCAATGATAATAGGATACAAGATCTACCACTCCAGCAGGGAGAATTCTGTATCCGGAACTGCAGTATACACTGCCTATGAGATGCTAAGAAAGAATGCAGAGTATGATCTCTGCGAACTACTGCTAAGCCAATTAATGGAAAATATACAGAAAATTAAGAAGGATAAGAAGAATTCCTTTAAGTATGGTACTCTGATTGTATGTCTATTCTTCTACTTCATGAATGAGCTACCCGGAACAAGTGGATGGGTATGGCAGAATGACAAACCTGTTGCAGTCCAGATAAGAGACTACTTGCATGGACTTGGGGATGCAAAAGCGAGAAATTCAGCTCTATGGGGATACTTCAAAAACTTTCAGAGCATGATGCAAGCAAGAGAGAGAATTCCCCAGTCTCTCATTGAGAAATACAAGGACTCAGTGTGCTTTATGGTTGACACTGATCAGTGCCTGATGGAGGCAGTAGAGCCAAGGACTGTCTGGATCATGCCCATGGGGTATGAAGTTGATGAACAGATAGTGGAGCTGCATGTTCAACACATGCTAAGTCAGCCCAAAGATCCTAAGGCAGAAAGGTTTGGAACCTTTGAGGAGCTGAGTATAAAGTTACATGTAGAACTCAGGGAACCTGAGATCAAAAGAAAAGTGAGAAAAGAAGTAGAGCACATTGCTCAAGGTCTTGGAATCTCAAAAGAGGCACTTGATGCCAGCCGGGAAAAAAGGAGGAAGGCCGAGGAAGAAGAGAAAAGCAAAGAAAGTGCTCCGGTTGGAGCTCCCACCCGGACCAGATCAACAAAGAGATCTGCACCTCCCTCAACCAAAAGTTCAAAACCGGAAGTCCAGGCATCCGGTAAGAGATCAAAGGCAAAAGCCACAAGGGCTTATGGAATCCAAAAGGATGAAGAGGAAACAGAATCAGATGAAGGAGTAAGAGAAGTAAAGAAACAGAAAAAGAAAGGATCCGGTAAGCCCTCCACAGGCCAAGACAAGGAGGAAATGGCAGAGGTAACTGTTGAAAAGCCCACTCTGTCACTAGAGAGCATAATCAAGTCGGTCACGGTGGATGGAAACCTTCAACCAATGACTGAATCCTATGATGACTTCAGTGAGGCAGACCAAAAGACTCTGCAGGAAGCCACAGTTAAATATCTGAACATATACAATAAGGCTTTCATTGAGATCATATCTCTCATTCCTAAAAGCCTAGAGAAGGAAATGGAAGTAAGAAAGAATAATGCTCATGCCAAAGATCTTGAGATCCGGGAGCAGATAGCTATTCAGCTATATCCTCAAATTGATCCCAAGACAATGAACATTATCTTCAAGGACTGCAAAGATGAGTTCAGAAGCAAAGCCAGGATGAATCAACTCATGCTTGGTGAGACTGACAAAGTGGCTCAAGAAACAGAAGAGATCCTCCGGAAGGCCTTCAAAAGGTTCAATCTTCCTGTTGTAGAGGACTTAGGTGCAGAAACAGCTGTTGATTTGGAATCTTCTGTTCCGGAAGAAGTGAGCCCTGAATAGACAAGTGAGGACTTGGGACCCTCTGCTCAAGAAGAAGTGGCCCATGAACAAGTTAGTATCTCTCCTCCGGTTTCCCCTACAGTCTCCGGATCCAAAGAAGGAGAGCAACTACAGGAGAAGGAAGCAGTGGTGAAAGACAAAGAGGTTGACAGTTCTAAGACTGCAGAAGAAAAGAAACATCTGTCTCCGGCAAGAGACACTGCACAAACTGTTCAACAATTTTTGAGTAAAGAAACTCTAGAGATTGATGAACCGGAGCTTCTAAAAGGCCCATTTGATTTTGACTCTCTCTCTCCGGTACAAACAATGAAGATAGCTTCATTTGCAAATGCCAAGGCAAATGAAAAGCTCCTGAAGTCTCATATGGAAGACTGTGAGTTGATAGAGGCTGCTTCTGGAATACTTGTAAAGATCATGCCATCAATCCAGATAGATCCGACAGCCTCCACTTCCGGTAATCTAAAAACCTTAGTCAGCAGTGTTGACACACATTTTGATTCTTTAGAAAAATCAGCTGAAGAAAAGGTCCGGAAGGAATTTTTGGATAAGAGATTTTCAGAAATATTAGAATTAATCTCTAAGGATAGGAAGATTGTAAGCATTGGAATAAGGAGCTTAGAGAATGCTCTTAAGGATGGCGGTGATATCTATAAATTTTGTATATCCTGGTCAAAGGCAACAGCAGCACTTGACAAGAAAATAAAAGAGGAACAGGATAAGCTACAAAGCTTATCTCAAAGTTTTGATCCTCTCTCTTCCTCTATAATAAATCAAGAATGTCAGACTATTGCAGTCTTGAACGAAATAAAGAATCTTGAGAAGGAAAGGAAGAACATCACCAACCGGATGGGAGAACTTAGAAGGATTATAATCCCTAAGTTGGAAACCATGCATGAGGCCATCAGTGATGCTAGGACCACCGCCCAAACAAAAGATCCGACAGATCTCAAGCGGGCAGAAGCGTTTGCATTTTTGTTAAGTGGTCACATTTCAATTTTGGACAGAATGAAGCAAAGTTGGGCTACCGAAATGATTCAATTACAGACATCCTTTGCAGACATTCTTCAATATATGTGAGTATGTAAATATGCGGCTAAGTATAAGAAATTTTTGAAAATTTTGATATGCGGACCCTACCCTTTGCCATTGATGTCAAAGGGGGAGTGAGGAGCAGTGAAAAATGAGGGATCCAACTAAGGGGGAGTTCCGGAAATTGTATATAAAGACAGAGCATCAGCAAAGGGGGAGCATAGTGAAAACACTTAGTCATTTTTCACTAAGTGTTGCCATCAATGCCAAAGGGGGAGATTGTTGGCAAGAGACACTATATGGATTCATGGTTGTTGTCATTGATGGCAACAAAGGTCATCCCACATATCCGCAAGTCATGATGTGTCTCTACCGGAAGTCAGAATAAAGAAAGTTGTGGTCCGGTAAAGAAGAACAGAGCATGTGGCAAGGTCCGACAGATTGGTCCGGACCTCTCAGAGGAAGTGTCTTGGTGCAGTGCGGATTTGGGGAAGTCAAGAGGACTACCTTGAGTGGTATATTCCAAGGATTTAGCCTCCGGTGACGGACAAGGAAAAAGATATGAATGGTTGAGTACCGGATTCCTGAGAGACAGTGAAAACAGAGGAAGAACTGACTGACAGAGTATCAGACTACTTTCCGGATGGGTTACTGTTGATGACAGAGGTTGTGAAGGCATGAATCATGTTTGGCCGACATGATTAATGATATCTACAAGTATATGCTTGATCCGCATTGCTTGGTGAGGAAGGATTCAGCCGACAGAATGAGAGTTTGTAAGAAACTAAGACTGTTCCGGATGCCGACTAGAAAGGTGATGAAACTACTTGTGCGGATATATATAGAGGATGGATTTAGTTGTGAAGTGTGGTGTGGATGTGGAGAGATATGCGAATAAGTCCAGAGAAAGAGCAAAGGTAGCAAAAAGGATCCGGTATGTGAAAGATAGCAGAACAAAGAACAGAGGAAAGATGAAGTGCAGCAGATCAGTGTACTGAGCCTAACCGGAACTGAACTCCAGCATATGCAGATGCTTCCAATCAGTTCAAGACTGTGATTATCATCACTTTGTAGACAGTGTGTCTTCTTGTAGGCAGTGGGCCTCTTGTGAGCAGTGTGCTCGGGCAGTGAGCCCTAATTGGCAAGTGCCATTTTTGTAATTTCCTATTCTTCTAACAGAGAATAATTCTTGGGTTAATCACCCCGTGGTTTTCTCCCTTAACAGGGTTTCCACGTCAAAAATACTGTGTCATGTGTTTCTTACTTCATGGTTAATGTTTTGTGTTTGATTTTATGCTACTTCAATTAAAAGGAAAGTTCAATAAGGGAAATAATTAGGATAACTGATTCACCCCCCCTCTCAGTTATCAACAATTAGATGCCAAGTTTATACGACCTATTGACTATTCAGATTGGGTCTCAAACATTGTACCTGTATCTAAACCTAATGGGCGCATCTGCATGTGTAATGATTTCAGAGATCTCAATAAGGCCTAAAGATGACTTTCCACTACCAAACATTGACATTATAGTGGACTTGACAGCTGGTCACGAGATGCTTTCTCTCATGGATGGATTCTCGGGTTACAATCAGATAAGGATAGCTGAAGAAGACCAACACAAAACAACCTTTACATGTCCTTGGGGCAATTACTGTTGGTGTGTCATGCCGTTTGGTCTGAAAAATGCAGGAGCAACCTATCAGCGAGCTATGACAGTGATCTTCCACGATCTATTTCATCACATCATGGAAGACTATGTTGATGATATATTGGCTAAATCTTCTAGAGCAGAACATATACAGGTCCTAGGACAGATCTTCGACAGGCTTGAAAAATACCAAGTAAGACTTAATCCAAAGAAGTGTGTCTTCGGTGTCACATCAGGGAAGCTGTTGGGATACATAGTATCTCGTAGGGGCATCGAAGTAGATCCAGCAAAAGTAAAGGCTATAGTGGAGATGCCTCCACCAAAGAACCTTAAAGCATTAAGGAGCCTCCAAGGAAGGTTACAGTCCATCAGGCGTTTTATATCACAGCTAGCAGATAAATGTCAACCCTTTCAACACTTGCTCCGAAAGGATGTCTCGTTTCGATGGGACAACAAGTGTCAGGCAGCGTTTGATCAACTTAAGGAATATCTAGCTACACCTCCTGTATTGGTCCCACCAGTTGCGGACAAACCCTTGATATTGTACATCTCCACTACAAATTCGGCCCTAGGGGCCCTGCTAGCACAAAATGATGACTCAGGCAGACAGCACGCAATTTACTATATCAGTAGAACCTTGGTGGGATATGAGCTCAATTATTCACCCATGGAAAGGGCTTGTCTAGCAGTAGTGTTTGCCTCCCAAAAGTTGCGGCATTACATGTTGAACCAACACACAAATCTGATAGCCAAGATTGATCCCTTGAAGTATCTACTAGCAAAAGCAGCTCTCACAGGCAGACTAGCTAAATGGGTCATGATCCTTAGTGAGTTTGACATTGAGTACACAGATCGTAAAGCAATCAAAGGACAAGCCCTCGCGGATCAACTAGCAGAAGCACCTATGAAAGATACACATCCTATGGTCGCAGACTTTCCTGATGAGAATCTATTCACTCTTGCTAACTCCATAATGTGGAAGTTGTACTTTGACGGTTCTTACACACAGCATGGCTCAGGAGCTGGCATCTTATTTGTTACACCTCAGAATGACTACATTCCAAAGTCATATCGGCTTGCATTCCCTTGCACCAACAACATAGCCGAGTATGAAGCACTCCTCATAGGTCTCAATACAGCAGTTCAATGGGACATCACAGAATTACAAGTATATGGAGACTCACAGCTAGTCATTCGCTAAGTCACAGATAAATACCAAACAAAGGATGAAAAGTTGGTCCCCTACAAACAACTAGTGGATGCCTACAAACCACATTTTTCTAGCATCACATTTGAGCAAATTCCAAGAGAGCATAATAAAGCTGCAGATTCTATGGCTTCTGTAGGGTCACTGATTGACATGCCTGCAAATACACACAAGTGTGAATTCTTGATTGAGCAATTGTTGATACCTGCCGTCGATGTTCCTGTTACTGAAATCATCTGCGAACTTGTTGGTCCCAATTCCCCATGGTACGAAGATATCTATGAATACCTCAAGAACAAAACCTTTCCCCCTGACCTATCATCCACTCAACGCAAAACCTTTATCCGTCGATCCTCTCGTTACATCATTCTGGGTGATACACTATATCGCCGGAGTCTCGATGGTATCCTCTTACGATGTCTTAACGCGGAAGAAGCCGAAGCTACCTTACGAGACATACATGAAGGTGTCTGTGGCGCACATTCTACTGGTCCTAATCTTGCTAAGAAGATACTCAGAACAGGTTATTACTGGCCTACAATAGAGCAAGATGCTGCACAGTTTGCTAAGAAGTGTCTACAATGTCAGCAGCATGGAGATCTGATTCACGCACCAGCTCATGAGTTACAACCTGTGACAACTCCATGGCCTTTTTCTCAATGGGGTCTCGACCTTGTAGGACAAATCCACCCTTCCTCCTCCAATGGCCACAAGTTTATCATTACCGCCACTGAGTATTTCACGAAGTGGGTGGAAGCCATTCCTATGACCTATATCACCGGTAAGCAAATAGCCAAGTTTATCCTAAACTACCTCATATGCCGGTATGGTATTCCCCAAGCCATTGTCACTGATAATGGGAGACCATTCAAGAACCAAGATGTCCGTGCCTTATGCATACAATACAATATCCAACATCGCTTTTCAACTCCCTACTATCCGCAGAGTAACGGCCAAGCTGAGGCTTCCAATAAAACCATTCTCAAAATCCTCAAGAAAACAGTCAATGAAGCTGGTCGTGATTGGCACTTGCAACTCAATCCCGCCTTATGGGCCTACCGCACTAGTATCAGAACACCAACTGGTGCCACACCATATGCCTTGGTCTTTGGCTCTGAAGCCATCCTACCTATAGAGGTCGAGATCCCATCCCTCAGAGTATCCATGCAGGACCTGATCAGCGGAGATGAGTATCGCACTTCCAGATTAGCTGAGCTTGAACTACTAGATGAGAGGCGCCTTGCCGCACTTAATCATCTCCATGTCTATCAAAACCGCCTCCGGCATAATTACAACAAAAAGATCAAAGAAAGACAGTTTCAAGTTGGTGATCTTGTACTTAAGGAAAATCAGAGAAATCAAGCAGATCGAGAGAAGAAGGGCAAGTTTGAGCCTAACTGGTTAGGTCCCTTCATTGTGACAGCAGCATATGGATCGGGAGCTTATACTTTAGCTACGCCTGACGGCATTCCTCTAGATGAGCCACTTAACAGTGTCCATCTCAAGAAGTTCTATGCCTGATCCTCAGAGTATTCCCACAAAAAATCAAAAAAATCAAAAAATCAAAAAAAATCAAAAAATACAAAAACATTCATCCTCTGGTGAAAACCTGGCAAACAGGCGCCTTGGATAAGTACCATAGTGAAAACCTGGCAAACAGGCACTATGCGTAGAGTCAGCATCCATCGTCTATCAAGTCCTGTCCACACCTTGTCCAGTTCGCAACCTGCTTCATCCATCCATCCATAATAAAACCATTGACTTTGTTTGCATTTCCATCTCCCTATCTAGTATAGCTTGGAAATTTGTCAATGTCCATCATCGTCATCCCACGGCTTGATCTGTGTCTACAGTTAACACTGTCTGATCCTAGGTCAAGTCTTTCTATGTCTTCTTCGGCGGTCACCCCTACAGTTTCCTCTACCAGAATGGGGGCAACTCTTTCCTTAGTGTCGGTCTAGGATTGGTTCCTTGTTCGTGGTTCGCAGCGCATACTTCAATCTTGTCTCATTTCCACAGGTAACACCCTTTAACGGACACTTCGCTCCTGCGATAAGGTGGTTATCTTCTCAACACTTGTTCTACATCATCACAATAACCAGAACTACATACTTTCATCTTCACAATCTTAAAGTACCTTGATCCCATGGATATGGGTATGTAGGCAGTCTGGAATACGAAGGACGTTTCCAGTACTCAGGTACATAAGATCACCTCTTCTCCGCTCCTTGTTCTACATCATCACTCTAACCAGAACTACATATCATCTTTTCAATCTTAAGGTACCTTGATCCCACGGATATGGGTATGTAGGCAGTCTGAAATACGAAGGACGTATCCAATACTCAGGTACATAAGATCCCCTCCTTTCACCTTGACCCATTCATCACTCTATCCAGAACTACATATTTATCACGTTCATCTTCCATCATCAGTGTGCCTTGATCCCGTGGATACAGGGTATGTAGGCAGTCTGGAATACGAAGGATGTATCCAGTACTCAGGCACACACGATCCATCATTCTCCACCCGTCCCAATCCATTAACATTTCATCCTTCTAGTCTTCCGTTTTTCAAAATCCATTCGCCTCGACTTGACTAACTCAAGCAGCAAGCTAGCGCATCCTTTCAAAGCAAAAGTCCTTAACAAACTTGAAGCAAAGAGGCCTACTTCCAGAGTCATCTACTGTCCTGCATACTGATTGCCAACATCAGCTAAGTACCGCTTAACTAAGCCCTAGATCAACAAGCTTGTCTTCTACGAAGTGTTCCATTGTCGAGACCAACACACGCGTCTCCTGCAACATGTGGCATTTCTTGCAAGTGAGACATTGTCTTTTTAGGTAGATAGCCCCCTTTAACGGACACAGAGTTCCTACGATAAGGCTGTTATCTTTCCTATCCAATCTATCCTGAGCAAACCTCTTTGGCAAGAGAATATGTTGGCTGTATGTTTACTTTGTAAGTCCGTCAATTTGTGTTATGGTTTATCTTTTGTTCCCTATTCCTATACCTATTCAAAGCTACCTTGATTTATCTATAATCTTGGTATGCTGCGATGCAGTACGGATTTGGGGCATAGTCATTGCTTTTTGTGTGCCGTGTTTGAGGAATGATCTTTAGTATCTTTCTTAGCATTCTATTTATCTTGTGTGTGTTATGTCCTAGCATCTTACATATTAATAATTCTTCTTGCATTCCCATGTATTGAAGTTTATTTTATGTTCAAGACTATGGCTCATTCACATGTTCCAACAAGGTTATATTATGTCTAAGGGGATCTAAGTTCAAACCGCTTGCTTGCAGAGTCAACGTCCACGCACTCAGATATTACAGCACCTTGGTCTTTTATACCTTGGTGGCGAACTATCCACGTGCTATATCAAAAATAAGGATTGCTCTTTATAAACAAATGTGAAACCATTGCAACAAGCTCATCCATTTACACCATCCATTTTTCCATGGCCTTATATAGTTTTCCAGCAAGGATCAATCAACAGTCTTTCTCTTATGTTCTCTCCTATCTCCTTTCTTCTATCTATCATCAACCCAACCTCGCCTATCTCCAACAAATCTTCTAGTCGAGCGTCAACATAGTTCTTCTGTCGCTTCCCTATCTTTCCTCTCGAGGGGGCACCCTACACTAACTATGCTGGGGCAACTACCTACACTGGGGCATCAAAAAATTGTATTACATCTTCAACAATCGTTTTCTTTGACGCAACGCTACATGCTGCATTGCAACAAAGAGGGGCAAAATGTAGACACCCTAAAATGACCGTGTCGTCAAATCACTGGCATTCTGTTATCTGTCTAATCACCTGCATTGCAAACATTAATTAAATAATCTAATTATTTAATTAATTATCATCAAATTCTTCTAAATCTCCTAAATTCAACATTAATTAAATAAATCCTCTTTATTTAATTAATTAAATCAAATTCCTCTATATTCTTCTACAATTAAATAATTTTTAATTATTTAATTAAATCATTGTCACCTTCCAAAATTCACATCTACATTAATTAAATATATCCAATTATTTAATTAATTCAACAAATTCCCTCTTATCTAAAATTAAATAATTCTTAAATTATTTAATTAAATCAAATTTATTCTTCCAAAATCATGCACAACAATTAAATAAATTTATTTATTTAATTTGCTTTTAAATCTTCTAAATTAAATAATTCCAATTATTTAATTATTTCTTCCAAAATATCTTCTCTAAATTTAAATAAATCAATTATTTATTTAAGTTGCTTTTTCTTCTAATTTGAGTTATCTCTAAAATAACTCAAGCTTTCTTGCTCATCAATTAAATATTTCTATATTTAATAAAGCAAAATATCTTCTTTTCTCATGCAAATCTCTTCTTCTTGTTTTAAATCACTTAACTGATTGCTTTATTCTTTTAATTGATTTATCTCTTCAGTTAACTCATTCTTCTATTCTTGATAACTCCTCTCATGCAAAAGCAAGCAAGACACATGTCTTCTTCTCATTCGTTGCACATTCCTCAACTTATCTCCTCCATTGATTCTTCTGAATTATCTAGACCATTGATCAATTTTCCTTGAAATCTATATAAACCCCCCTCATCTCCTTCATTTAGCTCTCTCTCTTCGATCGTATTCTCAGGCATACTTAACAGAGCTTTGAGTATACACAACGCGTCGATTGAGCAACCTTACGATCATTTGACATTGATCTCTTGAGCACTACACTTGCTTGTTGCAGCTATGGCTTTGCAATTTCATTGAGCAATTCTACATTCAATCCAAAGGAAACAACACAGATTTCGGTAAAAGTCTTTATTGCATTGATTATTTGTCATGGCTTTTATTTAGATTCGTTTCCTTTATGTTATTTGGATTTTTGGTTTTTATTAGTTTAGATTTAATCCATTTTTCCATTTACACAGGCGGCATCCACTAGTTGTGAGCAGGAGTCTTCATCTTCCATACCCCATAGCCCAAGAGAGCTTAACGTAAGGTTGTGTAAACCCAATCTTGAGGATCCATTTGGCACAATGGTGAGGTATGTGCAAGATCTTGAGCCCTTATGTGCCCTTATCAATAATGTGGTGGAGATTGCATATGGGCTAGACAACACTCATTCCCCCTTGGTCTTCTAGGAGGCATGGCGCATAGAGCGATTTGTGATGAAGGAGTGTGACATAGAGTTCACATGTATTTTCAAGGAGAAGGGGTCGCCGGAGAAGGAAACTCCAAAAATGCAAAAGCCTAGCAGTCTAGGAGGAATGTGCCTTTTTTTAGTGGTAGGGATAGTGAGTTACTAGCTACCCTGTATAACATTGAGAAGCATTATTCTATGTGAGGGAAGAGGGGTCCACAAAATTTGTGGCTAAGATTGATGAGGCCTACAAGGTGTTGCATGAGCACAAAGCCAACTATGAAGATCAACTTAATCGGTCTAAAGAACAATTGGCCCAACAAACTGCATTGACTCAAATAAAAAATATAAAAGTAGAGGCCACATAGAAGGAATTAGCAACTAAGGAACAAGAGTTGGCAACCCGAGGGCAAGCCATGGTTGACCTCTCCAGCACCCATGAGTGAACCAAGAAACAATTAGTGGAAGTTGTTCTTATGGTTAAGGAAGCTCAAGAGAGGGAGCGGAAGGTGGCTCATTACTTCAAACAGTGTATAGAAGAAGTCTACCAACTGCTTACCCTTGTCTCCCAGCAGCGGACATCAACATCAGCTCCATCAGCACCTACGATGGCTCCTTCCTCGGCACCTACTCCACTAGGGACGTCTACTTTCCCTCCACCTACTTCTCAATAGTGCTAGCTTATGGGTCTTTTGTGGGTTTTTGTAGTCCTAGTCATCCAGGAGACGACTAAAACTTTTGGGGTGATAATGTAAGCCTCATATTATACTAGTTGTACTTAGTTATATTTTAGTTTTGGTCAGTGAGGTTGTTATCCTCTTGACAATTGTAGTAGTTGGCAACGGTTGGCCTTTTTTATATACTTGGCATATCATTGTATGGAGGGTATGGATCTATGGATGACATTGTATGAGCAATTCAAAGATAATATACATATCACTTCTGTTGTGAGTTCGCAATGAATGTATTGTTATAATGTTGTTCTACTTTCAATTCATGCACATTCTGTTTACTCTGTTATTCCTATCCAGACCCAACAGGCAGTAAACAGACTTGAACTAAGAATTTGACACCAGAGAACATACTAACCAAAGGAAACTCTATATAAATTTGGTCTAAGGCCCAAATGTTGCAAACAATCCAAATTTTGGCAAAAGATATTTCCTCCATATATGAGACTCATATTTATACCCAAAATATCTACCTAGATCTTTAATGCATTTAACACCTACGGCTACAACCTCTTTGTTGAAGAATTTACTCCCATAAATAATGCAATACATTCATTTATATATGCCATGAGAATTTTAATGTTTGGATGGCCTAAATAATGACACCCATACTTTGGGTACTATAGATCACTCCATTGAATCAAATCCTCAACAAAAGAGCGGATAAAGATCTTCAAATATGCATGCATGGCACTTGCAGATACTTAACTCCTTTGATTTCTAACATTCATTCATGACTAAATGGTTGCCCATGCTCTAAAGAGTTAGTTCTTCTCTTGGTTTCTACAAACAACATGGGCATTTTCTAATCCTTATTAACTGCTTCAGGTACCTTCTCCTTGAGTAACAACACAGCACCCAAATCATAACTACCCCTATAACTAATAATGATGTCATCACCATAACCCCAATAGTATTGCATAGTTTTTGTTTCACCAACTAGGCAATCAATGCTTTGATGGAATCATATTAGATTTTCCCTCTTTAATTATTACCTACTTCTCCATCTTTCAACTTGTGCTTCAATCATTGGACAAGATCAAAATTGCTCTATAAAATCCCATTTGCTTTTTCATTAGAATTTAACGCCCTATTCCAAATTGCATCCCCTAAATTAGGCCAGCAAATAAAAATATCCTATGGAAAAACCCTAAAACTTCATCACTTCTCATTAGACATCTAAGATGTGCTATGTTGGTTAATTTTTGTTATGTTTACCCTCAATCAAAGGTTCAAATTGAACGTCTTGACTATTGATTTGAGATATCCATTTATGGATTTGAATTACACTAAAATGAAAATAACTATTACAGGAAATATGCAAGGTTGAGACACCTCATTTCCTAACATTCTCCCACTTGTCAAATACCTTGCAAGAGCCAGGGGAATAACACCATCATGGATCAACTGCTAGGGGCCAAAAGGCACATATACTTGGTACAGCACCTAAATTTTGTTGTGCTCACGGGCTAGTTAATGCATCTGCAACATTCACCACAGTCTCTACCTTTTCCAGCTTCACCCTTCCATCTTCGACCATATCCCTCATGAAGTGATATTGAACATCAATGTGTTTGGTCCTGGCATGAAAATTCAAGTTCTTTGCAAGGCAAATTGCACTCTAACTGTCACAATAAACCCTAACTACACCTTGTTTCAATACAATATCTGAACACAAATGCTTCAGCCAAATGGCTTCTTTACAGCCATGTGTAGCTGCCATGTACTTTGCCTCAGTAGTGGACAAAGCAATCATAGCCTGTCGCTTGCTCATCCAACTGATTGCACCACCATTAAGTGTAAATACATATGCACTGGTGGATCTTCTGTTATCGACATCACCAGCCCAATCTAAATCCACAAAACCATGAATACTCAGGGAATGTTGATCTCTTGTACCATGAAAACAAATAGAGTACTATGTTGTACCCCGTAAATATCTAAAGACCCTCTTAACTACATCCCAATGCACTCTTCCAGGATTAGACATATAACGAGAAAGAACTCCCACTTCTTGGGCAATGTCTGGTCTTGTACAAACCATATCATACATTAAGCTTCCAACTGCACTCTGCTCATGTCTTCCATCTCTGATGGGGATGTAGGACATTGTGAAATAGAGAGCTTCATTCCCAATGTAATAGGAACACAAAGTGGTTTACAATCTTGCATGTTAAACCTTTGCAAAACTGAACAAACATAATTACTCTGGCCAAGCCATAGCTTTCTATTCTCACGAACTCTTCTAATCTCCATCCCAAGTATGTGTTTTGCTGCACCAAGATCTTTCATTTCAAATTTCGCAGAGAGCTGAGATTTCAATTCTGCAATCAAACATTTGCCTTTCTCAATAAACAGCATGTCATCAACATATAAAGCAATTACCAGGAAACAATCACCATCAAATTTAAAATATACACAGTGATTAGATTTAGACCGCACAAATCCCAAACTCAACACATAAGTATCAAACTTTTGGTACCACATCTTAGGACTTTGTTTAAGGCCATACAAAGATTTCTTTAACTTACAAACCAACTTGCTTTTACCTTTCACCACGTAGTTCTCTGGCTGTGTCATATAGATTTCTTCCTCCAAATCACCATGACGGAAAGCAGTTTTCACATCCATTGGTTCAACCTCTAGGTCATAAGCTATTGTAATAGATAATAAAAACCGAATGGATGTCATTTTAGCAACAGGAGAAAAGATCTCACCGTAATCAATACCCTCAACCTGAGAGTATCCCTTCGCAACTAATTGTGCTTTATACTTTTCAACATTTCCATCTGAACCAATCTTTTTCTTAAATGCCCATTTACATCCAACAGGTTTGCATCCTTCAGGAAATGGTACTAGGTCCCATGTATCATTTCTTTCAAGAGTTGCCATCTCTTCATCCATGGCAATTTTCTAGGACTCTGCATCATTCATACCCAAAGCCTCTTGCACAGATCTTGGTTCATCAATGTTAGTACTCAAATCAAATATACACTTCCAATCATCAGGTGAATACCCATATCTTTCAGGTGGTTGCCTATACCTTGTAGACCTTCGAACAAGCTAAGGTGGAGGTTTTTCCACTTCTTCCTCCTCTTCTCCCTCTTTTGAAGATTCGGATCTTGATGAGCTCTCCTCAACTTCTTATCTATCTTGGGGCCTCGATTCAACTTTCTTAGGCATAGTAGGAAGTTTAATCACATCCTTTTTTTGTTCAATTTCTTTATGTTGTTCTGGCTGAAAAGTAATAGGGGAAGATTTAGTCTCTCTAAAAATAACACTTCTGGAATAAATTACCTTATGTGCAACAGGGTCCCAAAGCTTGTATTTTTTCACACCATAGTTGTAGCCAATGAAAATACATTTGACAACCTTAGAATCTAACTTTGTTCTCTTCTCCTAAGGCACATGTGCATATGCCTCACAACCAAAAACTCTCAGATGTCTAAGTGAAGGCTTTTTCCCCGACCACGCCTCCATTGGCATTTTATCAACAAGTGCTGATGTAGGAGATCTATTGATCAAATAACAAGCAGTGACAACAGCTTCAGTCCAAAAAATTTTGTTCTAGACCAGCTCCACTCAACATGCTCCTAGCCCTCTCCATCAACGTTTTGTTCATTCTTTTTGCAACTCCATTCTGCTGAGGAGAATACAAAGTTGTCTTTTGTCTTTTAATCCCACAATCTATACAGAATCTGTCAAAATCTATAGAACAGTACTGACTGCCATTGTTAGTCCTCAAACATTTAATTTTATTTCTAGTTTGAGTTTCTACCATAGCCTTGAACTCCTTAAAACAACTGAAAACTTCATATTTACTCTTTAAAAAATATACCCATGTTCTCCTACTGAAATCATCAATGAAAGTAACATAATAAACTGATTTACCAATAGAAGCAACATCAACAGGACCAAATACATCCAAATGGATTAGATCCAAAATACATGAAGACTTATGAGAAGATGAGTAAAACTGAATGTCGTTCTATTTTCCATAAATACAATGTTCACAGAAATCAAACTCTAGATTGCAATCATTCAAACCTTCAACAAGGTTCTTATTTTTTAGGGCTTTCAAATCCTTCTCTCCAATGTGGCCAAGTCTCTAGTGCCATAACATGGTCTTCTCTGCAGGCAACTTTGATTCGGTAGACAAAGCACCCTTGGGTACCTAGAAGCCACAACCATCCGTAGAAGAGGAAACCATCTCTTTTTTCAGCGAAGTAGTTTATGGCTTAATTTTATCAGAAGTGCTATTGCACTCAACCGTGCATACATTGAGCTGGTACAATGTACCCAATCTGCTTCCTCTTTCTATCACCATAACACCTCTCACCATTTTCACACCTACTTCAAAAAACTGTACATGCACACCCGCATCTATTAGCTTGCTAACAGAATAAATTTCTTGCTAGTCCTAGGATATGCAAGACACCATCAAATCGTCTAACTCTACCATCAGAAAATTTCACATGAATACTACCACGGCCAACAATGTCAAGGAAAGAATTATCACCCAAATACACCTTACCACCATCATAGTTTTCATACTTACTAAACCAGTTTCTGTTAGGAGTCATGTGGAAAGATGCACATGAGTCTATCAACCATGCATTATCACCTGCACGAGTAGCCAAGGCTGCAATAAAAGCATCTCCATCTTCTTTCTCGGAATCAGAATCAGAATCTTGCTTCTTCTTCTTCTTCTTCTTCTTCTTCTCTTCTTTACATTCCACAATTCTAGCATATTGCCTTGGACTTACCAGGAGATTTTGATCTCCCCTTATTCTTGGACTTGGAAAGGCCACATTGCTTCTCATCTTTGCCTCATTCTTTTTGTCTTCCTTGAACACTCAAAGCCTCTTTGGCATTCAGAGATACCTTCCTTCTCATCTCTTTGGAGAGTGGAGAACCAACAACATCCTCCATCGTCAAAATGACTGCAGTGCTCCCAATAGCCATGACTAGGCTGTCCCATGAGTCTGGCAACGAACACAGCAAAATTTGGCACCTTTCTTCTTCATCCATCTTAACCCCAATCGAGATCAACTGAGTCACTAACATATTGAATGTTTCCAGATGCTCAGAAATCCATCCACCTTCCATTCTCAAGGAATACAACTTCTTCCTCAAGAAAATCTTATTTACTAGAGATTTAGCTTGATATATCTCACCCAACTTCTTCCAAAGCTTCTTCAAAGTGGGTTCTTCGTGGAAATTTATCATAATTGAATCTACAAGGCACAATCTTATGAGACCTTTAGCTTTTCTATCCATTACATCATATTTTGTAGCCAAATCTGGATCCACGGGCCTATGGATATTTTCATCCACTACATCCCATAGATCCCAATCAATCAACAGGTCTTCCATCTTCAACGTCCACATTTCAAAGTTCATGCCAGAAAACTTCTCTACCTCAATCCTCCCAGATATGCTCGCCATCTTAAAAAAATCTCAATAAGATCACAAAGTATCCTCTGCAGAAGCTCCCACTCAAAACTTGATTAGCACAAAAAACCCAACAACCCACAACTAAAACCAAAGGTGATCAGGCTCTGATACCACTTGTAAGGAAGTTGAAGTAGCGGAAACAACTTCCTATGCCAATCTTGAGGAGAAACATTATGCAAAACTTTTAAAAACAAATTTAACAGTTACAGAAATTTATCAGAAGCACATTCAAAACATGAAATAAACAATGAAACACAAAAACACCAGATATACGTGGGGAAAAGCCTTTCAGGTGGAAAACCCCACACTCCAAAAGCTTTCTCAATGTATTCCAAATCCAACAAGATTACATACACTTGCAGAGCAAGTTTATTACGAGAGTATCACCAGTAAACAACTCTGGAAGAATTATGGCAGCATTCAGGTAGCATAACAATACCTGCAAACTCAACACACACAAACTACTCCTCAAGCCTCCAATTTATAGACTTCTGGCTTTAATGAATCAACACGTATATAGTTAAATGAAAATTTTGAGTGTGTGTAGCACTTGCAATTAGTTCTTGAGGATGGTATTTTTTATGAAGGAATTCATACTTCTATGGGTCACAAAGAATTGTTCTCTTAATTATTGATTTGCAAAAGAATCAATATGAGTCCACCAATCAATTGACACCATTGATCTAAAAAGAAATATTATCCAACACCGTTGATTAAAGCATTTTTCAAATTCTAGTTATCTGGCAAAACAACCATTGGGTCTTTTAAGGAAAAAGGGGCAATGGCTACAAGAAATTAATGCAAAGAGCCATTGATGAAGTTCATGTAAAATCTCCAAGCTCTCTCATATAGTGATCATTTCCAAAGTTGAATTAATTTATCTACTAATTGTTATCAAGAGTGAAGAATTATTCCCTAGTTGCAAAGAAGGTTCTTGCAAACTATTTTTCATTGCCAATAAAAGGAATTTCAAAGTTAATTTATTTAGGTAAGAGTATTCAAACTTTTATGCAAACTACTTTAAAAAATCAATCTAGATATATGATTGTTTAAAGAAAATTGTAATTTGCCAAAGAAGTGTAATTAAGAGCTAAGTACCTGTTGTAAAGTTTCAATTGACTTACATGTAGTTTTCGAGCACTATGTAGTAAATAATTTCTAGGCCATTGATCAAAGGACTAAAAAACCCTAGAAAAGGTCCTAGGTGTCTAATCCCTATGAAAATTTCCATCACCTTGCATTTTTCCAATGGCTCCTAAAAGAGCCGCTAGTCAGGACATCTCCAATGTTATCCCATGGGCTGATAAAGGGATCCATGGCGAAGGGTGAGGCTTCTACTAACTTATTCAAAGATGTAAAAGAAGATATTATGGATCCCATAACATAGATAAGTGAGGCGGACTTATTTGTGAAACTATATAAGAATATGAATTTGCCTCAACTAATATGTAATGCTTGGGCCTTCGATTTGTCTAAGATGGTGGTTCCAAATTATTCCCTTTGTGTCGAAGATAGTAGAATAAACTTGTAAATGTTACAATGAAAAAACTAAAGCAGTAGAGGGTATATATGGGAGAATATCTTTACTTTGAATAGGGAAACAATTCAAAAGGTTTTTGGTTTGACCCTTGAGGCTGAGACTGAATTCAATTTCAAAAGATTATCTATAAGATATAAAAGGGACAAGCATTATTATAAAGTTGTAAGATATCCCCACTTTAGAATGAAAGAGTATGGAGCATGTCTACCAACCATTCCAAATGATGAGGACGAGCCTATGGATACAAGCAAGTTTATGCCTTACATTTAAGAAACTTTCAAGAATTTCTACCAAGTTATAGGGCATGATGTGGGAAAAAAGATTTCTCAAGCAACCCATGCATTCCTCTTTGACAATCAACATCCTCATGTGAACACACTATAAGACTATGAAAAATCTAAGGAAAATCAAATTTATGAGGAAATTGTTTATCTTAGAAAGACAAGCTCTATAGAGAGATATAGAAGATATTCCCTCCTGTCATATTTTCTTGCATGGCATGGTGAATGATTGGGACCAAGCATTAATGTGTCCAGAGCTCCCCTAGAGATCACTTTCAGTATTATTCAATATAGGTATGGTACATCCACATGGATATGCATCATATTCAAGCTTCTTACATGGTGTTTGACAATTTCTTTACAAACCCATTATTGAAAAAGCTAGGCACAGATAGGCCTAAATTAACAATGAATCTCATTAGGCCCCAACATATGGATCCTAAATGTTGTTCAGACTAGTTTTTTTAAGGATTATACTATAATAAAAATATATAGCTCTCAATTTTTCCCTTATGAATCACCACATATAGTGTCCCCAAAAATTGCCTTTCAAGAGGCAATAAGACAAATGTGTTTTGGTGATGAATTGCATTTTAAGGACCATCAAAGAAAGGGTTTATTCCTCCTACAATAGTAGATGGAAATGTGCATTGGATCAAGTACTCTCATATCTAGATGGAATGGGAATGTATATGGGTATATGGAGACCCTATGATCCAAAGAAGTATATTGACACAAGGAGAAAGAGTTTGGATAGATTAGGTTTTAACTATGTATATGATGAAAAGGAGTATTTAATAATAAGTTGAGGAGATGAATTTGAGAAGAAAATAAAAAGAGAACAATGATTGAGGATCCTTCTAGTAGAGAAGGAGAAGAAACAATTGGAGACAAATTATCCCAAATCTCTACCTCATATTACTAATCCAATCTAGAGAATGGATGCATTTTTGAAAGATGTAGAGATTTATGGTAAAATGGTTGACAAATGTCAACTAGTACAAGAAGGAATGCATGAGGAAAACAAATATGATAATGAACATTCTCTACAAATAATTGAGGAGAGACCTTGTTGAATACCCCCTACATAATTAATAGCTAGTCAACCAACACAAGGAACTAGACCTTTAGTAGTGCACATGAATTTATCTCCCTTGGTTGATTATGATTAGACCAAAGCAACTGAGGAGTATATGCCCCCTCCGAAACAAGAAAATATTTAGACTAGTTCCCCTTAGCATCTTAGAGGGCATGTATTCGTTGTCCAAGGAATTGATATGTGACTATAAGGATTTTTTCTAGGATATTAAAGATCTTTGGATGAGGGTTTGTAGAGACTCATGAATTTAGGAGTTTTTCCTTATGTTGAAAATCAAAGAAAAAATTTGAAAGAGAAAATCTAGTAAAGTAGAGGAAGGCCAAGATACTATAGAAAGCAATGCTCCTCCACATATAATAGGCTTCCTATCAATTATGTTCCTCGGCACTTAGCAAGGTAGTTGATGATTGAAAGGTTAGAGATATGGCAGTGACAGATGCAACAACTCTAGCAATGCACATCGATCAATAGAATAGGATTTTGATAAAATAGAATAGGATAATTTAAGAATGAAATGTGAATTGATCAATCTCGAAGCTAGTAATGATAAAATAAAAGATTAGTAGCCTCTCCCATAGAAAAGACAAAAATAGAAAAGAAACTACAAGAAAGGAGCTTACATTGCAAAGCATTCAAGCCAAAATGAAGGAAGCCCTAGTAGAAGCAAGAGCTTCTAAGGACATGTTATCATAAATAATGTATGGGGTTTTCCGAACTAGAATTCAAAACATTTATAGGATACCAAATATATGTTAACACAAAGTATACTATAACACATTTGTCTTATTAGAAATTGAGATAAACGAGCAACTCAAATATATCAGATAAAGAAAATATATGTTAACGTTGAAGTATACCAAGCCAAAGGAAATTCCCAAAATTGTAGCGATAAATGATGTGTAAGCTACTTATTGAACAACCACATATATAGAATGGGAATTGATCTAAAGGAAAAATATGGCAAGTTTCAAGCATTAACTAGGGCTAGGATACTAGATGAAAATAATGAAGTGAGAAATCTCAAGTCATTAAAGTACTTGGAAAGAAGAGTTTAAAGTGTTGTCATCCATTTTTGCAAACCCATTAGTTCATGATGAACACTTAAAATTTTGCTACAACTAGTAATGCTCTGGGTGAAGTTTTGTCGGAAACAAATATTAACAAATTCATCACAGAGAGTCATTTAAGGTCATACCAAGTCAAATAAAACCTAGATGCAATTGAGTGAACAAAAAGGAACCACCAAAACTCCAAAAGGTTTGGAGTACAATTTTGGGTCTATCACAATGGTGTGATTGGATATAGCAAATGAGTTATCAAGAATAAATGGCATTACAACAAGATTAAGGTATCATGCATTAGGTTTTAAAAGGAGAAGGGAACTTTCATAAACTCATCCAAGAGTCTAAGTTGCAGTATTGTGCATCTTGTCTGACTATTTTTGGGGATTTCTTACTAAAAGTGTCTTAACATCAAGGAATCTAATATTGTGGTTGTCAAAATGGAGGTTGAGGAGGTTAAAGAAAAACAAAACAATTTGAAGGTGGATACTATGACCCTAAGGAAGATGTTTGATAAATAACATGGAAAGGGGCATCGTGGAGAGCTCTTGTCATCAAAAAATCATAAGGGAGTGTAGAAACAATGAAGAGATTCACTGGCATCAATGCAACGAAGGTGTCCCAATCATATGGCATCCAACATCATGTGGCTTGCAAGAGACTTGCTGCCATTTGAAGACTAACCTTTGGGTAGAAAAGGTGGGAGTTTCTATTGTAACTACCTTGGGAATTGTTTTTGATATTTTATTTGTAACAAGAATGATAACTACTTATCAAGATGTAACACAAGCAAGACAAAATTTCAGTCATCCTTATGAGTTGAGCATTATCCTATTATTACAAGTAATAGTTATCTTCTTAGTTTATGCATCAACCTTTTGTCGTATTAAGTACTTTGGTGTAGTTCGATTCATAACATGGTCCAAGAAGTCCAAGGCAATATGTTTCTATGCTTAAGTTTTTCTTATTTTATGCAATTTGTTTCTTTTAAAGATTAATACAATATGATTTGTTCTCATAGTTCTTGTCCATTATTTGTCCAATATTTTCAAGGGATTCAACAAATCTCAAGATCACATTTATTGTCCTTTTTATTCTAGTTAGTTAGCCTTCCATCACAATAGATGTAAAAACTTTTTATCAGAATATATGGGATGAGATTAAATAATGGATGACTAAGAATCTTTTATGAAAGCAATTTAGTTGTTTTGTTTGAGATTATTAGGGGTTTATAGTTTACTTACATTTAAGCTTCCTGACTCTTCTAGTAGTAGTTTATCAACACTTTAAATCAAATGAATATATTTCTTTTAGAATTTATTTGATCATAAATCTAAATTATAGAACATACACTCTTTGCAGGGCTTAAAGAGTAGAGTAGATTGTATCTACTCCTAAAGAGTAGAGGAGATTGTATCTACTCCTATCGATCGGCCCAAATAATTTGTGGTTTCTTTGTAAGGCTCACCTGAAAACCTAAGTCATATCCGAGGGTTAAGATTTCATTGTTCATCCTTTAGAATCATAAAAATCAATTTGGAGCACCAACATAATGTGTTTAGATCAACAATTCTAGCAAATCAATGAGCCCTCACGATGCACATTGTTTCACTAGACAACCCCGCCACAATAATTATAAATCGCGAGAGCCCCATTCCTCCGAGCTCTTTTGTTTTAGCAGTTAAAAACAAATCAACGGGATTGTACCATGTTGACATGGATCAACAGTCCACAGGCCTACTAGTGTCCCGCGCCCCCCCCCAAGCATTTTACTTCATCTACAAATAGCACCCACAATCAATGGTTCAAAAACTCTAGTCTTTGAAATCTATAACATCAGTAGATCATTCAATCCACAGATCTACCACAATTGACAAGATTGCAACACATATCATGGGTCAATGATCTACAAGCCCCCAGTAATCAAACCAAACTATAGAGAATGGATGCCATGCTCTTGCGACATGTGCACTATCAATGGTCCATGGGCCTCGAAAATATTAAACAGGCTCGGCAAGGAAACAACACTAAATAGATATTGGGCACACCACATATTACTATTGAATTTCACATGCCCTTATTTAATTTGTTGTCACCAAAAAGGGCCCCACTGAGATTTTGCATATTGATGTCTCAACTAATAAGAATCAATCTACAAGCCACGTGCTCTTCATACATGTTCTGGGCTCAATCACTTTTAGCTTGCTCAAACCTAACTGGATCAATGAACCACATCGATTTGTCACGATAGATTGCCAATGTGTCAAATGGAATCATCCATCAAAGTGCCTACTTCCACTGCAATTGATTGGATCATCCGCGTGGCCACACTAGAATCACATAATTCCAATATTTAATAAATTTAACTTACCTTGACATGTGTTTGCCTTACTTTAAATCGACGGCCCACATTTGTCCTTCATATTGGATTGACCAATGGTGTGGCTTTCTTTTGACACCTTCCCATAAGGCATTTGAAACTTCATGTCTATCGTTGATTTTGTGCTGACCTATCTAGATCATGTAGCCGAAAGGCATGATAACATGGCCCCGAGGAAAGTAACTTTTTACTTCACCTATCGTGGACGCAAACGAACAATGACAATATCTCCTCCTCATTTAGGTCACTAGATCTTGTTTAATCATTTCTTAACTAAATTACTTGAATCCAAGAGACAAACTTGAGGCTAAAACACAATGAAAGTAAGCAAATTAGATGAACATGAGGCA
This sequence comes from Cunninghamia lanceolata, assembly GCA_027924645.1. NCBI lineage: Eukaryota > Viridiplantae > Streptophyta > Pinopsida > Cupressales > Cupressaceae > Cunninghamia > Cunninghamia lanceolata. Next base: position 171,288 of record BSBN01001465.1, on the reverse strand, counting down.
TGAGAGCACAAGAGAAAAGCCATAATTAAGATCTCTTAGATCAGCTGTCAACATGTACTTTGTGAAACTGATATGAATCATGCATATCGCATCCTTATGTTCATATGGAGGCTCCTCAAGAGTTTACAAAGGTATCCAATGTAAAACGACACAAATCACACTTTAACCATTTTGCCTTGGTGAACAAATTTAACACTGATAAAACAAAATGAATTGCTTTACACTATTTTATCCATGGTCAACCAAGCAACATCCCAAATCTATCTGATGATGCAATCAGGTGACATAACACTAGAAGTTCTTTACAACCAACTTGTAAAGATGAAATGATACATCCCATAGTCCCCATCAAAATACCAGTCATTTCCAATGGAACACTAAAATGTGCATAAGCATGTTGTTGGATAAAACCACGTGACATAACACTAGAAGTTCTTTACAACCAACTTGTAAAGATAATCCCATGGTCCCCATCAAAATACCATAGTCATTTCCAATGGAACACTAAAATCATAAGCATGTTGTTGGATCTGATGATTTAACAAAACTCTTCGATGCAGTATTAAACTAATTTCGAGGATAAATGAAAAGAACAACTAGGTAAAAGAACCACAAGATGACCAATCCTCATCGTCAAAAAATCTAATCAATGGAGAAGCATGACAAGAATGGTCATGATACCATACCCACAAAAGCATATATATGTGATTGTTTATGAGAACCAACATAATAGTCATCCATTATGAGGGTGGGTAGGCTAGGATGAAAACAAGATCACACACTGAAAAGTAAAACCCTAAACAAAGTATAGTAATGAAGCACAAGCAAAAAGGTAAATAAAACCCTAGTGAAAATCTGAAAAAAAAAAAAATTGCAATCACTTATGACAGATTTGAAACCTTATTAATAAAGAAGGAATAAACTCTAAAGCCAAAACCCTTGGTTGTGTACTAATATCAAGTTCATAGTAAAAATGTAATGAAAATAAACTTTTTCACCACAATTTACCTAGAGCAAATAATTCTACAAATACTATAAGCCTAGGATTTTAGAGTTGCAACAAGCACAATGAATGCATAATTGAATTCATAGAGTTTAAATAAATTAAATGGAATGTTTAGCTCAAATTCCAAATAGAGGATTAAATTGTTGAAGATGTCAAGAATTGTTTCACTAATGTAAAAAAATAGGACCTTGTGTCTCTCTAGTTCAAATCCATGCTTGAAAAATTGAACTTTGCATCTACAAAAGTGAACTAGTGCACAAAAAGAACCTCACCCACAAAATTAAATTGGTACAGAATTGACAACTGTTATAGCTGAATCTATGAAATTAATGTGTATGTAAATAGCTGAATCTATTAAATTATCTCGTTTTGCTAGATCCCAGAGACCCGCTGATAACTTGCCAACATTTTTCTCACAAAAATTATCTATGTAGTTGCCAAATTTTGGATCCATAAAAGAAAAGAGAGACCAGACATTTCCCATTTTACATAAATTAGTTACCCAAACTAGCTACAAAGATCAACATTTTCAATGACTCAGATTAAATTATCTCGTTTTGCTAGACACTCACTGACAACTTTCCAACCTTCTTACAAAATATTATCTAATTTCCAAATTTTGGCTCCATAAAAAATGAGAGACCAGACATTTCTGACTTTACATACATTATTTACCAATCTGGCTACGAAGATCAGTGTTTCAATGATTCAGATTAAGTTATCTCATTTTATAATATCATCAGAGGTTAAACTGACAAATAACTTACAATCTCTTCAAACTTTTCTTCCTCGCATCCAATTTCTTCTTGTCCACAGACACTTTCATCGATGCAGCCAGTTCTTTTTTCTTCTGAACTGCTGATGCCCCAACCCCAATAGCTTCTGTTGTAGCAACATTCATGCTTGGATCTTGACTATTATTTTCTTTATTTGTGCTACACGGTAAGAGGGGACCGGGAGCAGAAACGATGTTATTTGTTGGCCCTTCATTTAGAGCAGTAGACTCTGAAATAGCTGCCTTACTTTTCATCTTGGGTTTCAAAGCATGAAGATTTGTATACAGTCTACAAAACCAAACCAACAGAACATTAAAACTTGCTAACAAACAAAAATGCTTACTTAAATCAGAATCACATTAATGTAACCAGCAAAACAATTCAAAATCCTGTCACTGGAAGAAATAAATCAAGGTTCTAAATGTTTCTTTTCCTGTCAATTTCCATCTAACACTAGAGAACAATGAAGATCCAATATTGACAAATTCAAAAATGATCCTAATTCCAGAGAAAACACTACCACTACTAAGAAATAAATTGACACTATTTCCTAGTCCCAACAAAAGGCCATACCAATTTCCAAGAAAATAATATTTTGCTATCAATTCCCATCAAAGACTAGAGCAGTTGGAAAATATTTCAAAAATGACCCTTTATTCAAGCAAAAACATTACAGCTCCTAAACGCTGCTGACTCACTATTGTACTCAGCCATAGAGCTGGATTCATTGCAATACAAGAAAAAACATTACAGCTCCTAGTGGCTGCTGAATCACTATTGCACACCATTGGTCAATCCAATATGAAGGACAAATGTGGGCCATATAGGTTTGCCAATACATTTCAGGGGCACCCTAACTGCACTGAACTACTGCTATCAACCAACGCTGATAGCATCTACTACATTCAGGGGCACCCTAAATGTAGTAGATGCTATCTACTACATTTCTATAACAAGGAGACCCTGTTACAATACATAATCTGAAATGTGATGTTTAGTACTACGCTCACTCCAGCCCACTGAAACACCATAAACTTAATTTGTGATTGTAGCACATAAACAACCCTATTTAGAAATATGCACATTCCACATGAACCTCGTCTGTGCCAGATAATGAACCAACTAAACCACATTACCATATAGGTTTGCAACTTTGCCAATACATTTCAGGGGCACCCTAACTGCGCTGAACTACTGCTATCAATTAATGGGCAACCAACTCTGCCAGACTGGAGGAACCAGCTAAATCAGATCAACCCTACTGTACTAAAGTACCATCAACAGTTAAATCTGAACCCAGATCACAAAGACAAGATTAACTTTATAACACATGCCCAACTGGACTTGGTCGGACAAATTGTAACATATTAAGGTCAATTTAATATTCATCCTGATCAAAAGGATGTCACAGTTATTAATGTTAACTCTATGATTGCATTATACAACAAGGTTCACCTCTTCCACTCTATAGAGCACACAGCTGAAATTAGTATCATATATCTGTACTTTCCAATAAACATGATAAGATATAATCATATATCATATTATTATTGCTGTTCAAGTTGGCCTGAACATGAGCTTAGACATGATAATTTCCCACTGTTAGTTGATAAGATAAGGAATAAGATGAGCAACAGGTCAATCAAACACAACAAATACACAAATAAAACAGAACGCTGGAGAAGTTCTCACGGAATTTTTAAAACTTATTAGATCAGGATTAAAATTTTTGGCATGAATTGAATGCCAAGGATTTGCAGGCCAGTTGTTTTTTATGTTTCTATTTGGCATCTAGAGGTGCATCCAGATTTTCAGTTCAGTTCATGCTTTGAACTGTAGCAAACAGCAAGAACTCTAATCAGCAAAACTATCCCTGCAGAAACAGACAAGACAGCAAAGCAAACCCTCTCTTCTAGCAATTCTGGTTTGAACAAGCTTTTTAAGCATATTCATAAATGAAGAATTTGCCAAGAAGACTAAGTTGAATTGAGGAAAGAAGTATGAAAGAAAGTTAAAGACACAACTAAACGGGCAAGAATAAGAAACAACAAAGCAAAAATATAAGACCACCTAAAATTAGCAACTAGAGATTACTAAAGCTTTCATATATGGAACTACCAAGGTTTCACACAAAGAAAGGCTTCACTTATGTATATCCTCCTTACATGGAACTATCAAGGTTTCACACAAAGAAAAGGCTTCACTTAGGTATATCCTCCTTACATGGAACTATCAAGGTTTACTACAAATAAAGGGCCCCGAGCTAAGTTAGAGCTAGCTTTATAACCAATAGAGATTAATAAAGCTTTGATATATGGGACTATCAAGGTTTCACACAAAGAAAGGCCTCACTTTGATATATCCCCCCTGCCTTACATGTAACTACAAAAGGTTTCCTTCAAATCAAGGTCCCCCGAGCTAGGTTAAAGCTCCCTTGAACCAATATATTGGGCCTTGATATCATCTCTGAAGTACGACAATAAAAATTTCCTTGCTATTTGCTACTTTGCACAGGCATTGCTACCCTAAAACGCAAGGCAAGGGTGTCATTCCCCTTCTTGGTGACTTCAATGCAACAACAAGGAGGGCCCATTCCTATACTTAGACTAATAATTTTAATTTCAACCCTTACGTATAGAAAAAAGATGCTAATCTGACTCTAATATATAAACAAAATTCTTAACACAATAAAAAGAACCCATATGGAATGTAGTTTCTCAAGCTGATATCTTGCCATAATCTTATTATTTGTAATGGGACAATTATTATTCCTTCCTATTTGCTACTTTGCACGACCATCACTGCCTTACAAGGAGGGTCATTCCAATATTTTGAGTCTAATCTGACTATTAAATATAAATAAAATTCTGAAGACAATGGAAAGAACCTAATTCAGCACTAAGCTTCTCAAGTTAGAAATGTGGATAAATACAGCACTACCCAATGCACCCCTGCCATTCTATACCACACAGATGATTTTACTATTAATATGTTACCATAACTTTTAAAATCATATTGAATGCACAAACATCAGCTGGAAAAGTACCCAATATAATCGTGAAAAAAATGGAAAGATGGAAAAGTACCAACAAAATTAAAAAACCTACATAATCAAATTTTAACTTTGTGAAATAAATACTGCCCTGTCTATAATCATATAAACATCAACAGTTCAGTTGTAAAAGAATAACCAAGTCAGCCAAAATCTATCAGTAATACAACCATAAAATATGTAGTCTAAACTTCTTATCTTAGGCAGCTTCCTAGTCAACAATTCAAATTCAAGGGAAGTTTCTTATAATGTCTGTTCTCTCCAAGACCTCACTGTTGTTGTTTTCACCTTGTATATTTACTTCACTTGATCACTTCCGGATGCTGTTGGTTTCTAATACATTTTCTATATTCCTACATTGCTCAAGTGAAAGGATATCCTGTCTGAATACAATATATTTACATAGTTGAATAATTAGAAATGCAATGTCAGTGTGCATTCCCTCTAATATAGGTCAGCACAGATTATACAGCGGTTCAATAAATCAGTTTACAACCTCACAATGCCCATCATGATTTTCTGTTTTGATGATAGCTTAAAATGGTACTCATCGTCCTGCTGATCCTTTTTGGTTATACTGTATACATTATTTGATGATTCGTGGATGTTATTTTACTTTAGCATATTTTGTTTTCTGAAGGGATCCCCGACAGCTAGGAAATAAGTGACCAAAAGGAATCAGTGGGTCAATGACTAAGTACTATTTTGTTTTCTGAAGGGATCCCCGACAGCTAGGAAATAAGTAACCAAAAGGAATCAGTGGGTCAATGACTAAGTACTATTTTGTTTTCTGAAGGGATCCCCGACAGCTAGCTTAAAAAATAGTACTTAGTCATTGACCCACTGATTCCTTTTGGTCAATTATTTCCTAATTTTTTCTTAAAAAATAATGGGATAACATATTGATATGGAAAATATCCCAAGGCTAGGTTAATAATCAGAGACTTCAAGCTTCCATTCCTAAAAAATCATAGGATAATTTACAGAAACTATCCCAAGGCTAACAATCAGAAACTTCAAGCTTTCACAGTCCAAGGTCAATAATATTTATGCTATTTGTTTATTTGTGGATGCTATTTTAACAATTTTCTATATTTTGTTTTCTGAAACGGTAAATCAGAAACCACAAAGCAAAATCACCCCTACAGCTTACTTAAAAATATTAACAATAGCCAGGATAAAGATTAAAACATAAATACATTTTATTATAAATATCCCCTGAAAAGGTCACAGAATTCATCCCAAACAGGTAACTTTATTCTATTGCAGAAAAAACAAAAAAATACTGATGACATGAAAATTCCAATAAAATGCTTATTATTAACAATGAACATGAGAGACAAGAGATTGATTATGAGCATACCTGGCATGTCTTGCATAGGCTTCGTAGTCTTCCATAAGCATCTTCCCAGCCTGCTCATTTAGTGCAGACTCTGGGAAAGGTTCTATGAGTAGGCACCTGATAACCTATAGAAAATAGTTGAATATATTAGCCTAGAGGAATAAAACAACGAATTTACAATTGCATTTAATACAAGTCAATTTAAAGTTAAAATGCAATTCTATCCATATCAATCAACCATTGCAAGGATTGCACAGGATGTATTCCCAGTAGATGCATGTGTTATGAGGAAACGAATTGTCCTCCATTGGCATTTTTCTTTTGTATGTCTGCAAACATTTAGAAATATGGCACTTAATTTGTGCATGCCTGATCCATTTATTGACTGTTTCAGAATAAAGTGAAGCCCCATCCCTTTTGCTTCCTTCAACACTCTAATTGTGATTAATTGAGAATCTGTTTGCAAACCAGTTTGTGTGGTTGATCATCCCAATCTAACATGATGTAATTTCAATTGTTGGATGTGGACTGCCTTAATTTTTATTATAGATAACTGAAAAATGTTTCTGACCACTCTGCAATAGGAAGGACAGCTGAGAAATGTTTTAGAATTTATTGGATTATGCCCCAACACCCCCAAGATTCAGGTCCAGTTCAAACCAGGTCCTGTTCCTGGGCTGGTTTGCATTTCAAAAGGAATCACCCCCATCTGACATAATGGAATTTCAATTGTTGGATATGTAGCTGCCTTAAGTTCACCTTATAGACAACTGAAATATACATCTGAACACATTGCAATAGGAAGGACAGCCGAAAAATGTTTAGAATTTACTGGGTTCAGTACCCAGACCTGGTTTGAACCAGGTCCTGCTTCTGGCCTGGTTCACATGTCAAAAGGACATGGGTACATTCTGACTATGGTATCCTGCCTGGGTACGCCCTATCCTTGGTTTGCAAGAGCCAGGCAGAGCTCAAGCAAGGCATCTGGTACCCTGCCCGGGTCTGCCAACCATTTCTGACATACCCACACAGCAAACCTCATATCCTGTTCAAACCCAAGCGTACCCTCAAACAAAGCTGGGCCAAATCCACTCCGTACCGAGGGCAGACACAGGAAGAACCTGAGTTCAATAACATTGCATTTTTAAACAGTTTTTGGATGAAAAAATTCAAAAAACAAAAACGTAAACATTCACTGATACTCCTCAGTACTAAGCAGGGCATGGGTTACCCTGCCACAAGTTTGCAGGGCACCCCATACCCTGTTCAAATCCAGGACATACCTCAAACAAACCTGGGCCAAATCCAGGCCGTACCAGGGGCAAACAGAGTGGAATTTGATTACATTTCTTTTATAAACAGTTTTTTAAATAAAAGAAAGTTAAAATAAAAAAGAGTTAAAGAGTAAAAAATAAAAACTCATTAATGCTCAGAGCTGAATCTCATATGTTATAAATTATATGATTAATTTTGTTTATTTGGTAAGAACTTTTAAATCTTCTGTATGGCGATACCCGTACCAAACCCACTACCAGTACCAATTACTTACATAAACTCAAATCTCTAGTACACCAAAAGGATATTTCTCAGACATCTCACACAAGAAGCTCTAGTTCAAGCAACCCAAATAATTAGAGTTTCAGGGAAATATCCAGGTTATAAGAACAACTTATCAGCAATGGTGTAACCAATTCATCCCCCTGATTGATCCAAATAATTACTTTTTTGGCCTGCACTTCATTTGATTTGCAGTTCGCTAAAATGCAGGATGTCAATTACAAACAATCTTTCCAATTGTGTACAATGTATATTATGCATTGTGTCAGCAAATCATCATATTTGTCACAACTCCAGCCAATAAAATAAGGTTTCATGGATAACACTAGGGATGGGAGCATAAGCATACCACCAGAACATGTCGCAATCCAAGGCTTGGATTCCAATCCTTCTTCAAAGCATTGACACAAATCTCTCCATTATTTGCAATATTAGGATGAAATATTTTTGTCACAAAATAACCTGCAGTAAAAACAAACTATCAAATTATAAAAAAACATTAACACTCCCTCCCAAGAACTTACCCATTTAGAGCATCCATGCACTAGAAGGTATTGAACATTAAATGAAGAAGAATTAACAAAGGGAATGTCCACATCTAAAAAATGTATAATCCTTCTAAGTTATAGAAACAACATTTATAAGTAATGCAAATCAACAAATTACCCTTTGGTGGAGAGTGTGGAAAATCAGTGGTTAAGACAAGTTTCATACGGAAAACACCATTTTCATATGGAGTGCCAGCTGCAGGACAAAGAAACCACTAATTCAAATGACATTCATGGTAACCTGTTTTATTAACTTTTAAGAAAAACAGAAATTAGACTATGATGAAATGAGATCTCTCAACAAGTGCAAGAGTAACTTATCAAGGATATTAATTTTTAAAACTCATATTAAGTTTAACTAGTATTCAATTGCAATATACCTGGCCCTTCTATTTCTGCGAATATGATTGAGAAACTGTCATCATTAACAATTACTTTAATGCCTGCTGGTGGCGCTTCATCAAGACTCTTTATCTCCCTTGCAAGTTCCTTCATTACTTTGGGTGGAAGGTTCTCATTTTCAGCCTGTCAGAAAAGATCACAACTCAAAGCTTATTCTAAAGCACAAGGCGGGGAAAGTTTTAACCAAAACCAATGCATATAGCTTTATAAGTAACCATTAAAAAATAATTATGAATTATGCAATAGACAGAAAGAGACGGTAAGTCCATTTCTGACATACAGTTGTGCAAACTTTTAACACTTGTGCTTCTACGAAGACACAGAAAGAAATCATGTCTCCAAATTTAGTATTGAGATGGATTAAACAAAGTAGGATATTATCACACAGCACAGAAGAAAGAAATAATAAATAAGAAAGAAGATAGTGAGAGTCTATTCACGAACATCACCAACACTCAGTTATCAATCATTGCCAAATCTAGTCATACCAACCATCTAAATGTTATGTTTTGTGCCGGACATGCCACTGGCATGACCTGACCAGGGAATCAGATGTTGGCAGACAATTTCCACCTGCTTACCTAGTAACCCAAATTTTTATAACAAGCTTCCCTATATCATATGTTTCCCTGAAGAAGAAACTACTTTGAAGGGAATAAAATAATCAAACTTACCATGAGGCTCAATTGAAAAGTGTTTTAACACAGGCTACAACTCGAATAATGCCTTCCAGTCTTGCTAAAAATCTGTCACCGGCCCAAACCTTCTTCAAACCAGTAATTATCCCTTGTGCGTAATTCTCTGTCTTCAGCTATCTGTGCAAGTACAACAACCAATAATCTTTAACTATGTATGTTGAAACGTCCAAAATGTTCCACTAGATCTCCCCCACGTAGACTGAGCTTGGAGAATTCAAAAACATTAGCAAGTCCTGTTTAATTCGGAAAAATAAATTCAAGTTTTAACACAAAACCCAGCTTTCCTATTTATTTTTCAATATAAAGTGATCATGAAAACCTGAAAACCTATATGTTTTCAAGACCCTGGTTGAGAAATAGATGCGTGTATTATGTTGGGTTAATCATTCTATTAAAATTGAAATCACAAGCACGATCCAGAAAATTGGAACGGCGAGATCCTTCTGAGAAAAACGGTAAAAAGGTTGAGGACCACTTTATATTACACAATTTGGGGATCATAATATGGTTAACTTTACTGATCCGTGAAACCACGCACAAGAAAAGAAATTGGAAGGTTATTACATATATTCTTTCCACGTAAATTTAAGCTTGCCCTTATGACAATATTGTACAAAAATACAACAAGAATCTATACACTATCCCACTATAAAAATAAATTAACAAAAACACCATTTTAATACTCTTCATTAATTCACGACTCTAACATAATCGGTGAAAAAGGCCTATCCTGGATCTGTTGAGGCTCAAATCCAAAATTAGAGATCTCTATTGTGTTTAACTCTGATTCTACAAGAGCTTAACTTATGACCACAACTAAATCGAGTGCGCAGAAATGCTAAAACCATGAAGATAAAAATGAACCCAACAGTAACAAAAGTCAGTTCACAAGCGTATGAATAAAACAATGCAACCCCAAGACGGGCAAAAAAAAAAGAAATTAGTGAAAATCCTTCCCTTGTAAAACTTCAAAAAAGTTAAGCTTATGAATACTGCAGCTCCATAAAGCCTCCGCATTGGATACCAAAATCGACATTAGTTTCCTTCTACCAAGCTCAAGATCAGCAAAAAGTCATCAAAAGCATACAGAAACCCAACAACAGATCTCTCATTCACCACACACAGCTCCACAGGCATAAAACCCTAAACTCGACATGAATCTGTCTTGCGAGACTCAAAATACACATGAGCTTTCTTTAAGAACCCGCAGACACAGCATTAAGAAAATAAAATAAAATCCCAACACTGAATCTTCTACACAACTAGCAAAGTAAGCGACCACGAAGCATATAACCCTAAAACCGCCATAAATACTCATCAATCAAGCTCCGAATCAACCCAAAAAACAGATTTAAAAACCGAATTACATGCCTGAAATCTCCGCGAGCTTCCAGGCACAACCCACGACTCAACTCCAGTATATTCAGCTGGACCGTTGAATTGAAGAAGCTCTGGAAAAACCCTTGCTTGTCGCTGTAAAAGGATTTGCCCAAAAATCGGTCGATGTCCACTGCACAATTTATAAACCCTTCAGTGGATGTCAACCCACAATCTAATTCAATATAAAAAACCCCCAATAATTTATTTCCGCGAGCAATTGCACAGCAAAGCATGGAATCTGTTCATCCAACACCTTGCAATTTAATGAAAATGCAGGTTGATTAAGCTTTAAACCGGATGATCGAACTCTACTTACTTCATCCAGGGGGACCTAATGACAAGAAAATAATATGAAAATGGTTAATATGGCGTGGAAAAAAAAACTGTCGGAAGTGGGGCCCGCGTTAGTTAACTACAGTAACGTCGTTCTTAACTGCGATTAGGTACTCCGGTGTTCCCGGGTTATTGACCGTTACCCCTACAGATCCTCTTTATTTCCCATGTGGCCGTTAACGGCGTAAATTTTAAGGTGGAGGTGGTTCTATATAATTTTCTTTATTAGGACAATATAATTTAGAATTGTTTTTTAAGATTTGATATTTCACTTTTAGATAAAGAAGAATAAAATTATAGGCTCTTTAAAATATGGGTCAATGAGTTTGATTCTATAAATATATTGTAGAAAATACTTCCTACTTCTTTGTACACTTTCTTGGACACTTCTTACTTAATTTTAAATTTGCACACGATTATATATTTTGTCTTTTGTTCTTTTTTTTAAAAAATTTTATTTAGATTTAAAATTTAATAAGTATAAAATGTTTATAACTTGTTTTTCTTAAAATAAGTAGGAAAATAATTTATCCAATTGTTGGTTCCTATAAAATTTGAGTAGTATCCGTTAAAATATTAGTTAAGTAGTTGTATGGGCCCTTTTGTAACATCTCGTTGGTTTTTAAAGCGTTTTGTCTTTAGGATGCTACTCATTGTAGAGTCAAAAATTACCTTCTTTGCAATTTCCATTTTATGTAATACATTTATTTTAGTTTCCATTCCTTCAATATATTTTAGATTGGATTTAGTTATATGCTCAACCTTTTTACTCTCACCAAGATGTCAAAATATGCATTCTATTTTATTTAAACATTTTGCAAGCTATTTTCTTCCTACTTCGACATTCACACAATCATGGTAGAGTCCTAGACTCCCTCGCAATTGTGGTAGCATCCCCGATATTCAAATATGTCATACAATGGCCAAAACCTAATGTTCACACCTTACAACAGACAAAATCCAACTTTCATGGGTTTTCTGTATTTTCCTAACAACCTATTCAAATTCTTTATAAAGATATCTCCCTTAACCTTTGATGCAATCTAGATTAGGGGGTCCACTAAAGAGCGGTGCAATCTAGTAGCCTACATATGCATCCCTCAAAAAACCATGCACAACAAAAGCATTTAGCTAAAAAACAACAAATTGTATTTAACTTCCTACACCTGGTTACAACATGCTTACAAAAAATAATATTCGGTTGCAGAAGCATTTCATACTTCTTGTAGCTTGCTACCTCACTCTCTCATTAACAACACAACTTTATACAATCATTTTCTCAAATTACATCCCCTCTTCTCATTCAAAGTTCTTCATTCCTCCAGAGGTTGCTGCCTCTCAGCTTCCTCTCTACATTCTTTACTCAACAAAAAAAAATCTCTCCAAAATTTACCTACGAAGGGAGTCTCTCAATAATTCCCTCTACCCATAGGAGCCTCTCTAAATTTTGTCAGTCAAGAGCTTCTTTCAACAAGAAATGATAATACATTAAATAAGATCGCTACCCAAGGAACTTTCCAACTTCTGTTGCCAACAGTCAATAAAATGATCAGTGAACGTTCAAGGAAGAATACTACAAATTCTAATGCTAGCCAATCATGTGGCCCTAAACTGTAATCGCCCATCTTGATCAAAAGATTGATCAAGGCCATGAAGAATATGCCACACAAACAAGTGATAACTTGTTGCAGCATCAAAGGATGTTTATCTGTCAAAGAAAGAAATCAACACCATATGGAAAACCTTCACATAGCCCCAACATTATTCAAATAGATAAGGGGTGGGAAAAAGACCTACACATTGTTGCAAAGTCTGCAACAAAGAAAACGACCCAACAAGAAGAGGAAAAATTTATCCATGCAGACCAAAAGTCATTCCAATGATCACCACCAATAAGGAATGTGAAAAGGCACAATGGGAGAAATATCAAAATGCATAAAATTAGTCACCATGCATAATAAAAGACTACATAAATCTTTCCATAACAATCACACTATTGAAGGCACTACAATTGACTTGATAAGTCGATCCATGCCATTGAGTTGTAAATTTATTAAAGCCTTTTTAATAGCTAGCAAAAAAGTAGTTTAAAATATATCTTAATAATATATGATTATTTATTGCATAACAATAATCATGTCTAATTAGCACTAAAATAACTTAATCATTAATTTCATAGTGGTCCTTTAAAATATTCCTGTCCCATCCAAAGACCAAGGTTTGATCACTTTAAAACACACAATCCTCATGTTGCAGTTTTTGAAGCAGTTTGAAAAAAACCATCTTGAAGTTGCTTGTGAGAGTCCAGAAATAACTTAAAACATCAAAAAACAAAGCTACAAGTCTAAAATCCATTAATAAATTTGTAACCTTCTTGTAGCAACCATTGAGAAGCAAGTTGACAAAAGCCAACAATAACAAGACACACCAAAAAAAAGTGAGAAACTAAAAACATTACCTACAATGGTGATGTGGGATTGCCCATGGACTTGGATGCTCCTGCATCAACCTTTTAGAGGAATGGATCTTTTATTGAAACTATTATTCTACTTCTTCCAACTTCTTCCTATGAACATGCTCTGTGATATCTTCTTCTATTATTCCTTATAAGCTCCATTATGCTTGCGTAGCCCTTCTTAGATCCTCTTTATAGTCTAGAAACCTATATTCCTCCCTCTAGTCTTTGGTACAATTTGGTGATCATTTTCCTTCGCCTCCTACATTCATAGAACACACCATAATAGTGTTAGATATCCTATAGGGTTTTATGAGAAGTTGCAATACCTTGCACACACCACAAACATCCACACCTTAGGGAACGGACACTTCCAATATTTTAGTTTGCATGTAGACTTGGAATACACCAAATAGGGATATGATTGAGGTAGATTCCCAAGTAGTCCCAACAATTTTTCATGTTCAAGATATACAGGTTCAAGCCCATTTTCTCTTTGTAGATACATTAGATTATAGTTTTGCAAGCAGTGAAAGTATCCACAAACCATTGCATGCAATACCAAAAATCTAGCAATCGTACGATCAAGGGATGCTACCACAACTATTTGGTTTCTACCACAATTCAAACATCACCACGATTGTTCCTAAATTTATCATGTATGTGTTTCTCTATGTTTTCAATGTGCATTTCATTTTTTGTACTAGGATGCATCCACAACTATGTGTTTTGTTCATATATGTAAGATCCCTAATCAGATTTGCCCTAAATTTATGATTTTTATCTTTTCAGACCCTAGGTCTGAAATCTGATTTTTCTATTTCTGAATTGTAAATGGTTTTGGATAGCTAATATATGTATGCCAATTGCTTAAATAAACATGCCAATTATGTACCCTTGTGAATATAACATCAACCATGAATTCTACCACATAATATGACCATTTAAATGCAAAACAAATGACATATAATTATGATTTCTGAATATAAATGTCTGTTCCTATAAATTAGATTATTTGGATTGAAATTATATCAAGTTTCTAGGCTCAAACATGCTCAAACATAGCCCAGAACTTTGTTGTTACAAATCAAACCTTTTACATTGATAAACAAGGCTCATACATACCAAAAATGGTGGAGAATGATGTATTATTGCAAACCCTAGATGGGCAAATTGGTTTGGCACTTGATCTAACACCAATGAGGCTCAAAAAGATCCATGAATCCTCCTCAAACCCTGCAAGAAAGGCAGCGCTCCTTGAAGATGGAAAATGGCATGCAAATTGGAAGGGTGATGGCTAGGGTTTGGTCCTCAAATGCTCCAAAACATGAAATCACCTCCCTTGGAAAGTGGCACTCACCCTAGGGTAAAACCCTAGCAACAATCCTCAATCAAAACCCTCAAAAGATGGCGCTCCAATCTGCTATGAAATCTGAATATATCTTTCAATCTTCAAAATTGTATTTGGCCACAAATCTCACAAGTTTGGCCCTAGGTCTTCTTATCCAAATTTGTAGAAATAAATAGGTCTTTAAATCTCAATCCTCTCCTCTAAATCACCAATGAAGTGCAAATGTGAACTCCATATGAATCCACCTCAAGATGGAATTGGATTTTCATCCAATCCACCAATATTCATAAGGGTTTTCATCCTTGGAATATGTTGAACCTAAATTGCAACCACAAGAGAAAATCTCCAATGAAAATGATATGATATGAATGATGCCAATGACTTGCTTTTTGCCTTCTTTTATAGCCACCAAACAAACCTCCTCTTGGCCAACCTCCTTTTTGGTCGACCTTCTTTGGCAATGCACTTTTCTCTATCAATTGACTCACTTTTATAATTAAGTCATTTTGCATTACAAATAGGTCTAGCTTAATTAATTAAATATAAATAATCCAAAGTGGCTTAGGATTACTTAGTATTTAATTAATTAGATTATTCCCTTGCAATTCCTGACTTAGCCTATGAGAATAAAATAGGCTAGTTGACTCTGTTGGGTGATCACTCAGAAAAAGGGGACATTACAATATACTTAACTAAAGGCTTCTACGATCTTTTGTATTGGTCTGCATAATCTTCTTTCAGGCTTCCACTCTTTCAAACATCAAACCAAAGATGCTTTTCATTCTTTCTTTGTCTTTTTAAGCACTTTCTTTCCATTGCATAGTTTCCTTATTTTGTTAAGCAATTTCTTTTCAGTAAAGCCAAGTTATTGTATTAATTAGATTTAATTTCAATTTACTTGATATTTATACTTTTTTCTTAAATGAAAGAAATATTCTTATTAGTTTAATTAATACACACTATAAGGTAGTTTTTAAAACGTCACCCAAGTTCATTTTGGTGAACACTTCAATTTTGTTGGTGTAATTATTTAATTACACTTTATTAAGTTTACTTAGGTAGATAGGATAAATGTATACAAGTCATTCATAGGATCTTATTTTATCCTTATCCTCATAGATTTGGAATCTTGGATAAGCAATCACTTATTTTTTAGTTTTATTCCTTATCCTTGTTGGATTTGGAAACTCTAAGGTTGTGTATGTATATTGTATGCATCCTATCATGTAAAGGATTGGCACCATTAATTTATTTGTAGAGTCAAAAATTACCTACTTTGTAATTTCCATTTTATGTAATGCATCTATTTTAGTGTCCATTCCTTCAATGTGTTTTAGATTGGATTTAGTCATGTCCTCAACCATTTTACCCTCACCGAGATGTCAAAATATGCATTCTATTTTATTTAAACATTTCGCAAACTTCAATTCTATTTTCTTCCTACTTCGACATTAACACAATCATGGTAGGGTCCTAGACTCCATCTCAATTGTAGTAGTCTCCCTGATATTCAAATATGTCGTACAATGGCCAAAACCTAATGTTCACACCTTACAACAGACAAAATCCAACTTTCATGGATTTTCTATATTTTCCTAACAACCTATTCAAATTCTTTATAAAGATATCTCCCTTAACCTTTGATGCAATCTAGATTAGGAGGTCCACTAAAGGACAGTACAATCTAGCAGCCTACATACACATCCCTCAAAAACCCATGCACAACAAAAGCATTTAGCTAAAAAAACAACAAATTTTATTTAACTTCCTACAATTGGTTACAACATGCTTACAAAAAATATACCCTATAGCAAAAGCATTTCATACTTCCTGTAGCCTGCTACCTCACTCTCTCATTAACAACACAACTTTATACAGCTATTTTCTCAAATTACATCCCCTCTTCTCATTCAATGTTCTTCTTTCCTCCAGAGTTCTGCCAGTCAAGATCTTCTTTCAACAAGAAATAATAATATATTAAATAAGATCACTACCCAAGGAACTTTCCAGGTTATGTCACCAACAGTCAAGAAAATTATCAGTGAACATTCAAGGAAGAATACTACAAATTCTAATGCTAGCCAATCATGCTGCCCTAAACTATAATTGCCCATCTCAATCAAAAGATTGATCAAGGCCATGAAGAATATGCCATACAAACAAGTGATAACTTGTTGCAGCATTAAAGGATGTTTATTTGTCAAAGAAAGAAACCAACACCATATGGAAAACCTTCACACAACCCCAACAACATTCAAACAGATAGGGGGTGGGAAAAAGACCTACACATTGTTGTGAAGTTTGCAACAAAGAAAATGACCCAACAAAAAGAGGAAAAATCTATCCATGCAAACCAAAAGTCATTCCAATGATCACCAGCAATAAGGAATGTGAAAACACACAATGGAAGAAATATCAAACTGCATAAAATCAATCACCACGTGTAATAAAAGACTACATAAATATTTTCATAACAATCACATTGTCGAAGGCACTACAATTGATTTGACAAGTCGATCCATGCCACTAAGTTGTAAATTTAAAGCCTTTTTAATAGCTAGCAAAAAAGTAGTTTAAAATATATCTTAATAATATTTGATTATTTATTACATAATAATAATCATATGTCTAATTAGCACTAACGTAAGTTAATCATTAATTTCAAAGCAGTCCTTTAAAATATTCTTGTCACATCCAAAGACCAAGGTTTGATCACTTTAAAACACGCTTGATCCTCATGTAGTAGTTTTGAAGCAGTTTGAATAAAACCATCTTGAAGTTGCCTGTGAGAGTCTGGAAGTAACTTATAACATCAAAAAACAAAGCTACAAGTTTGAAATCCATTAATAAATTTGCAACCTTCTTGTAGCAACCTTTGAGAAGCAAGTTGACACAAGCCAGCAGCAACAAAAACCCAAAAAGAAGCGAGAAACTAAAAACATAACTTGTAATTTTATTTTTTGGGTGATGCGGGATTACCCATGGACTTGGATTCTCTTGCATCAACCTTTTAGAGGAATGGATCTTTTATTGAAACTATTATTCTACTTCTTCCAACTTTGTCCTATGAATATGCTCTGTGATATCTTCTTCCATGATTCTCCATAAGCTTCGTTATGTTTATGTAGATCCTCTGTATAGTCTTGAAACATGTATGCATCCCTCTACTCTTAGGTACAATTTGGTAATTTAATTTTCCTTCACCTCCTCCATTCGCATAACACACCACAATAGTGTTAGATATCCTATAAGGTTTTATGGGAAGTTGCAATACCTTGCGCACACCACAAACATCTACACCTTAGGGAACACACACTTCCAATATTTTAGATTGCATGTAGAGTTGGAATACACTAAATAGGGATATGATTGAGGCAAATTCCCAAGTAGTCCCAACAATTTTTCATGTTCAAGATATACAGGTTCAAGCCCATTTTCTCTTTATAGATACATTAGATTATAGATTTGCAAGCAATGAAAGTATCCACAGACCATTGCATGCAATAACAAAAATCTAGCAATTGTACAACCAAGGGATGCACCACAACTATATGGTCTCTACCACAATTCAAACATCACCATGATTGTTCCTAAATTTATCGTGTATGTGTTTCCCTATGTTTTCAACATGTTTCATTTTTGTACTAGGATGCATCCACAACTATGTGTTTTGCTCATATACTTGACTAAAGGCTTCTACGATCTTTTGTATTGGTTTGCATAATCTTCTTCCAAGCTTCCACTCTTTCAAACATCAAACTAAAGATGATTTTCTTACTTTCTTTGTCTTTTTAAGCACTTTCTTTCCATTGCATAGTTTCTTTATTCCGTTAAGCAATTTGTTTTTAGTAAAGCAAAGTTATTGTATTAATTAGATTTACTTTCAATTTACTTGGTATTTATACTTTTTTTATTAAATGAAATAAATATGTTTATTAGTTTAATTAATACACACTATAAGGTAGTTTAAACGTCACCCAGGTTCATTTTGGTGAACTTGAACCCTCACACACTTCAACTTTGTTGGTGTAATTATTTAATTACACTTTATTGAGTTTACTTAGGTAGATAGGATATGTTACATTGGAAAATGTCCCCTTGGGGGGGCTTTTCCCTCTTAAGGTTTAGCTCTCGGGTCTTTAGAATGCATTTAGGACATATTGCATGTTAATCTGACATCCCTATGAGAAAACCCTAAAGTTTCATGGCAATTTGGACTCAGGGAATGCACTTAACAATAATCCTTCCTGAAATATGGGGGGAGGACTTGAGCGCCTGCGCCCTATTCCTACCCTATTTTAGGTCAGGACCAATTTCAAAGTGTCAATTTGTGACCGTTATTTAGGTCCTATGTTGACACGGTAAGTTTCAATTATGAAATTCTTGGTGGGAATGTTTGTAGTTGCATATATAAGCATGTTTAGGCATTCATTTGTAAACTAGATGGAAATTAGATGGATATTGTGAACTTGTGGCTTGTGTAGAAGTGATTCAAGGCATTCATTATGTGTTGCAGAGCAAAATTTGTGTTGTTCTTATGTTTGTATTTGCAGATTTGGCAGCCATCTCCTAATGGCATGAAGAGCATCTTCCTTCCATGAGATCTTCACTACAAGGTGATATCAATTGTGTTTTCAAGCATTTATCATTTGGATTTTTCCTTTATCTCATAGGGATATGCACTCTTTATCTGACAACGGTGTTCAGAAGACTCGAATGTCTCTCCGGGGCTTGACTGAGGCAAGCCTCTAAATACTACAACCCCAACCCATTTTTCTATAATTGTAAGTTACAGGTTGCAGGAACAGAAAAAGTGGAGTTGCAGGAGAGCAGTGCAGACTGTCAGAATTGTAGATCAAAGAAGAAAATAGGGACCTGGACTCAGGTGCTCGCTCATTAGTCCTCTGGATCCCACAACAGGAAAATCTCTGGGATAGCAGGAACAAGTTGGAGACAAGGTTTCTAGATCCTGACAAAAAGTATGGCACTGGACTAGGGCGCTCGCTCATTAGTCCCCGATTGTTCCTCTTTCTGAACTTTGAAATCTAGTATGCATTTGATTGTCATTTGATATCTCTGTGTCCGAGCATTTTCTGTGATTTGCCTGTTTACTTTTGAATTTGCATAATTAGGGTTTTGAGCATAATTGGGCTTAATTGAACAACAAAATCACACAATTCCAATTTTTGCTACATTCCAAGTGACTGAAAACCTAATAGTAGACTTCCTACTCAGCTAAAGTCCTTGAATGTTTGAGGTGAAAGGATTCATACAAATTAACCCTAAACACTAGTAAATCCTCTTCATTCAAATTTCACCTTAAACATTTTGGTGAACCTGTGTTTTTAATAAATTTTGCACCTTCCTAAGTGTTGTGCTTCAGATTTACATTCATATCATTGTTCATCTTATTGCATTTGAAAAATTACAAAAAAATTGAAAATTTTGAAAAAATTGGCATTTTTAGCTTGCATTTTCAAATAATTTGAATTAGTTTGCATTTAATTTCGATAAATTTCTGTCATTATCATCAGATCTGATTTAAAATACAAAAATATTTCATTCATCATTCATTTAGATTGCATTTTCATGCTTAAATTGATAAGAATTGCTTGAAATTGTGCATTTTTCCATATAACCTAGTTTTGCATTAGCTAGGGTTTGTAGTCAAAATCTTATTTTAGATTTAATACCATTTTTAAACACTCATTAGGATTGATTTCTAACTATAGTGTTGCATCATAGTGGTTTGCTTGCAAAATTTCATGCCTAGGGTTTGAAAACCTTGATTTTTCACTAGATTTGGCCTTATCATCTCTCTAGATTTGCATCATAGGCATGTTGTAAAGGATTTTTCTGCACTAAATGGCTATTATTAGGGCTATTATCTACTTCCCCTCCAAAAATTATTTACAACCCCTTTTTATTGGCCTCTTACAGTGGAATTTTGGTGAAAATTTGCATATTTTAGCTATATTTTCCCTAGGGTTTGACCTTGAGTTGCACTATAAGCATGTTGTGATAGATTTTTTGGAATTAGGTGGCTGTTATTACTATTATAATTTGCTTTCCATCATCATTTTCCTCGCAACACCCTTTGTCATACTCTTTTGCATTGAAATTTGGTGAAAAATTGCATATTTTGGCTATATCTGCCCTAGGGTTTGACTTAGATTTGCATTCCAAGCGTGTTGTGAAAGATTT
Organism: Cunninghamia lanceolata; assembly: GCA_027924645.1. Lineage (NCBI taxonomy): Eukaryota > Viridiplantae > Streptophyta > Pinopsida > Cupressales > Cupressaceae > Cunninghamia > Cunninghamia lanceolata. Next base: position 150,184 of record BSBN01001465.1, on the reverse strand, counting down.
TATGGATTTACATGACTAATATAACTAATACAATCTACTAAACCTCTTAAAATTCTTTACAACACCCCTTTTGTTGGGTCTTTGCATTGAAAAGTTGTGAAAAAATGCATATTTTAGTATATTATCACTAGGTTTTGACTTGTCATCACTCAAGATTTGCATCAAAAGTGTGTTGTGAAGGATATTATGGATTTATTGGACTGATATCAGACATATTATTTTCTTCCCCTGATCAATTTCCTTACAACACCCTTTTCTTTCACTTATTTGCATTGAAAAAGTTGAAAAAATCAAGCATTTTAAGCCATTTTCACACATACTTCTGCATTCATGGATTCTCCTAATCATTCATCTTTGGAAGATTTATTTGAGTACATTATGAATTATGATAATTTTTTCAAATTCACTGATAAACATCCTCAAGTCTTGCATCAAATAGCATACATCTATAGTATTGACTTGTCTGTAAGCACTACTTGTGATATCCTTCGAACAATAACATATTTTGAAAGCTTCCTCACTATTGTGGGTGTGTTCCGGTCAATCTTGGAGAATCTCACTAAATTCATCTCTAAAAATAACCATGGGGAAAGTAGTGGTGAAGATATTATTCCCTCTCTCCCTTCATTTCATGATGATATAATGGAAATTCTTTCTGAGACCTATGAGAATGATATAGCAATGGGTGATTCATCCAACAAAGAGACTTGTCCCAATATAACCCTACTTAATGAGGATATTTTGGCACAAGGAAAAGATATCATTGACACATTTCTTAACACTACTCTTTCATCCCTTCCTGCTCTCCATAGCCAGGATGAAGCTTTGGATGATGCAGATTCTCTTTGTGACCATTTGCTACAACCTGCTGAAACTGAAAATTTACAACTTGAATGTTTAAAAACCTTCGATGAGAAGACTAGGGTTGGCTCTAGTAATTCCAATGCTCTTCCTATCCAAGATGAAGCATTAGAGAATGATATAACAATAACACAAAACCATTATGAATATCTTGAGTTGTTCGGTGTAATAGATGTGGATAAGGCAAACTTTCAAAATTCACCTCATCCACAGAGAGATGGTATTTATGCCGAGGTCCCTCCTCTGTTATCCCTTCAAGGATCGAGAGGTAATCAAAATACATTAGATAGACAAATAGAACAACCTACACCTCTTTCTAGCATTCGGATTTGGGAGGATGATGACCTCCTCGATGATGACTTCTAACATGAGCCTCCCTACAGGTAAGTATCTCTAACCCTTTATCTCTCATGATGTGTTTCCCTTGTGATGTGTTATGTGTTGTTTAGGCCTCTTGGGATGACCCTTGATTCTCTTGTAAGGTCCAGGATACCAGGAGATTGCCTCTGTTGTGGCATTCTTCTATTTGTATCATCATTCTTCTATATTGCTTCTCCTCTATTTTTCACTGTTGTGTGTTGTGTCTTATGGACATAGTGTTGCAGTTGGTGACTTGGGGGCACCCTCCTATGTGACTGTCCCTAAGGCACTTGTTTCTCCTCTCTTGATTTACTATTTCCCTTCCTCTAGTGTTTCTACCTAGCGGGCGGATGACAAAAAACATATTATATTGATGCGGACCTAGCGTCCCTTTAGCGATAAATCAAAAATTGGACTTAGTTTCTATATGACGATGGGGTTGATATATATTATCTGACGCTTGGCTAGTAGAATCACTCTGTGCACTTTGTCGTGTGATCTTGATGATGTCTTATCGCACTTACAAAACATAACAATATTGTTGCTCTGTGCACTTTGTTTGTCTTTGAATCTCGCCTTGGGTGCGCTTAGTTTTGAGATTTTCATGGTATAGCCCCATGGTTATACTTGGTCTCCAAATTCGCAGTATAACCTCGTCTCTTTATGTGAATGATCATATACATTGTTGTTTGTCATGATTATATGTACACTAACACTTTTCTTGTAGGGATGTGTTTGTGGGAACATTTGGCGATCGTAAAGTACATGTCACCTCTGAGGGGCATGGGCTTTGTGAGAGCTCGTGTTCCCTTGTGTGTTTCCTTCCTACTTTAACGTGCTTGATATCGATACCTAATATCAACCACCTTAAGGTGGGGGCATCTATAAGGTAAGCTGCCTGTTGTAGATGTTACCAATGTGCTTGTTCTCAGGTGCAGTCTTAAATACTGGTGGCGATGAGCCCCTCCTGCACTCTGAGATTTGTTTGCAGTCATTTAAGCCCTCATCGCGAGGTGGGGATATCACATCCCTTTTCTATCTTAAGCCCTCTGCGGAGGCAGGGATGGTGTATTTCTCGTGGAGAGTGCACATCCTGTCATTTTCAAAAGTCCTCATCGCAAGGCAGGGAGCGGTTCTGTGATTAACTCTACCCTTAAGCATGTCTTCGACGATTGTTGTGAAGCCCAATCATCGGTGTGTGCCTGTAATGTGCCTGAGATGGTGTTGAACCTAGAAATAGAAACACTCCATCACTTGTCTATCGTGTTTTCTCTGTGTCTTCCAAGTGTGTGTGTATTGCGTGTTTGTTCCCAAGCGTAGTCTTAAAGATTGGTGGCGATGAGTCCCTCCTATGCTTTGTGTATGGTGTGCTTGATTTGTATGGCGTGTATTGCGTGTGTGTTGCCCCATATGCAGTCTTAAAGACCAGTGGTGATGAGTCCCTCCTGCATTATGGGTGGTGTGATTACTTTTCTTGTACTTGCATCTGCATTTCATATATATGAAAATGGAAAAGAAAAAGAAAATCATCACTGTCTTCACTGCATTCACTGTATTCACTATGTTTTGTGTGTCTTCAATGTTGTATTCTCTGTGTTTTGCGTGCCTATTAATATCTTCTTTGTGATTGGCGCGTCGTCTTTGTGCTTGGCATGTTTGTTGTGCTTGTTGACCGTACTTTAATGCATGTATTGGCCTTGCGTTTATACATGCATTAAAGTGGGGGCTAAATGTTACGTTGGAAAATGTCCCCTTGGGGATTTTCCCTCTTAAGGTTTAGCTCTTGGGTCTTTAGAATGCATTTAGGACATATTGCATGTTAATCTAACATCCCAATGAGAAAACCCTGAAGCTTCATGGCAATTTGGACTTAGGGGATGCACTTAATAATAATCCTACCTAAAATAGGGAGAGGACTTGGGCGCCCGCACCCTAGTCCTGCCCTATTTTAGGTCAGGACCAATTTCAAAGTGTCGGTTTGTGACTGTTATTTAGGTCCTATGCCGACACGGTAAGTTTCAATTACGAAATTCTTGGCAGGAATGTTTGTAGTTGCATATATAAGCATGTGTAGGCATTCATTTGTAAACTAGATGGAAATTAGATGGATATTGCGAACTTGTGGCTTGTGTAGAAGTGATTCAAGGCATTCATTGTGTGTTGCAAAATAGAATTTGTGTTGTTCTTGTGTTTGTATTTGCAAATTTGGCAGGCATCTCCTCATGGCATGAAGAACATCTTCCTTCCATGAGATCTTCACTACAAGGCAATATCAATTGTGTTTTCAATCATTTATCATTTAGATTTTGCCTCTATCACACAGGGATATGCACTCTTTATCTGACAATGGTGTTCGGAAGACTTGAATGTCTCTCTGAGGCTTGACTGAGGCAAGCCTCTAAACACCACAACCCCCAACCCATTTTTCCATAATTGCAGGTTACAGGTTGCAAGAGCAAAAAAGGTGGAGTTGCAGGAGAGCAGTGCAGACTATCAGAATTGCAGATCAAAGAAGAAAACAGGGACCTGGACTCAAGTGCCCGCTCATTAGTCCTCCAGATCTTGCAACAAGAAAATCTCTAAGACAGCAGGAACAAGTTGTAGACAAGGTTTCCAGATCCCGACAAAAAGGATGGCACTAGACTAGGGCACCCGCTCATTAGTCCCCGATTGTTCCGCTTTCTGAACTTCAAAATCTGGTATGCATTTGATTGTCATTTAATATCTCTGTGTGTGATCTTTTTCCATGATTTTCCCGTTTGCTTTCGAATTTGCATAATTAGGGTTTTGAGCATAATTGGGCTTAATTGAACAACAAAATCACACAATTCCAATTTTCCCTACATTCCAAGTGACTAAAAACTTGATAGTAGACTTCCTACTCGGCTGAAGTCCTTGAATGTTTCAGGTGAAAGGAGGATTCATACAAATTAACCCTAAACACTAGTAAATCTTCTTCATTCAAATTTCACCTTAAACAGAATAAATGTGTACAAGTCATTCATAGGATCTTATTTTATCCTTATCCTCATAGATTTGGAATCCTAGATAATCAATCCCTTGTTTTTTAGTTTTGTGCCTTATCCTCATCCTCATTGGATTTGGAAACTCTAAGGTTGTGTATGTATATTCTATGCATCATATCATGTAAAGGATTAGCACCGTTAATTCATTTGAACATCTATTTGCTTCTGATTCATGAATTATGTAGTAGATGTCTCTTATAGAAGAATTATTGTAGGTGATCTTAGTTCCTATGAGTCCATTGAGTGATTCTAACATGGTATTAGAGCATAGATATGCATGTTTCTTCTCTTTTTTGTGAGGGTTTTTACCATGAGGTTGTAATCAGTCCATCCTAGTGAAAAACATACCCCATGATTGAGTCCAGAAGGCATCAAAACCCAAGGAATGACTATCAAATCATCAAACTTTGATTTCAATAAATTTCAAGGTATTTTTGGGGGGTTTGATTTTTTTGTAAAAATTTTGCACCACTGTATGGATCTTGTTCGTACTCTGTATGGTCATAGTACGCTACTTTACGCAACTCCTTTGACTTTGGTCCAATGGATTAATCTTATGTCCATTGGTCATTTGTATTGCTTGGTGGTAACATTTTTTGCATGACAGTCTTTTTTGGTAAATTTTTGCTTAGACCAGTCACTGGTATTATCTACAAGTTAATTGTTTGGGTGGGATTTTTTTTTAAAATTTAGATTGCCTAGTTCCTGGCCCTTAATCACATGCTCAGCTACAACCAGCACCTAAAGACTCTAGCCCCTAGTCACGTGGGTGACTGTTGTCTTGTCACCAATTGCCAACCCAACTCCTAGTTGCCTAGCCAACTGTGATCAAGCCTACATCCCCTTAGCACCTGGTCACATGGGTGACTAGTGCCCAATTTTAAGGTGCTGATTTTTTCTAAGGCCCTAAAGGAGTAGTTTCACAAAAATAGGCATATCTTGCTCATACAATGATGAAATTTTATAATTTTTTTAAGCACTAGAAAGCCGGTTCCACACTCTATGCTTTCATACACTTATTTTTTCTAGAAAATTCCACCATATGTCTATTTTTTCATTTGAAGTCAAATCTTTATTTTTAGCCTATTTTTTAGAAAAAGTGTATACAAGTGGATTTTTTCCTGAACAAGGAGGTTATTTTCTTACATTATGAGGGGTATTTTGTTGTTTCTCTTTAATTTTGATTGTATTCATCATGGATAAACCCCAAATTGCTCCTCTCACTCCATACAACTATTTTGAGTGGAAAAGTCAAATGGAAATATAATTGAAGAAATTGGGGTTATACCAGGTGATGATGGGTACAATTCCTAAACCAACAAGCGTTGTAGAAAAGATAAAGTGGTATAATAGGTGTGAAGCCTATGGGACATTATCTCTATCAATTTATCATGACCTTTTTCATGTTGAGTCTTACACAACACCAAATGAAATCTGGACTACATTGGAGAGTTTGTTTGGTAAACGGGATACTCTACGAGGTTTTCAATTGGAAAATAAACTTATTGGGTTGAATCCTTCAGATTTTGATAGCATCCAAGACTTCTTCACTAAGCTTAAATCACTCAAACTACAGTTGAAATAGTGTGGTGTTGATAAAGAGGACACCTAGTTGATTATGTCTATTCTTGTCAAACTTGGTGCTGATTATTTTATTTTTGTTTCTACATTTTATGCTACTAGGGATGTTCTTGGTACTAGATTCCATATTTCTTCACTTGATTATTTTGCTACATCACTCACCAGGGAGCAAGCAAAGTTAGTACATATCGGTACATTGAATTCTACAAAATCACATGCTCTTATTACTAATCAAAGCACGAAAGAACAAAAGGCTTCAAATAGCAAGGGAAAGAAATAAAAAAACAAGAACAAGGAGCAAGCCAAGGAACCAACATCACAAGCTACCCCTAAGCCATCTTCTAAGAGGGAATCACATAGGAAGGAGAAGCCCACATGTGCTTATTACAAAAGAATTGGGCATGATGAACACAATTGTTACAAAAAATATATTGACGAGTTGAAGCATCTTCTTCAAAAGAACAATATCAATTTGCCTTCAACTATGTCTTCTAGTTCATCTTCTTCTACTACTTCTTAATCATCAAAATGATATGGATCTACTTAAAAAGGTCATGCAGGTTGTTGACATTTCTTCTGAATCAGCATTAGGGTTTGCCACTTCTAATGCACAGGCAGATTCAGGCCAACTGAATACAGGAGGTTGCGTGAGCTCCTCCCCTTCACTTCTGGTTCTGCCGCACCAAGGGGGGTATCCCTATAACTCAAGATGTAACCTTGACTAGCTCAAAGATAGAAAGATCTAACTTGACAACAACAGGCAGAATACTCTCATGTATGGACCAAGATCTGCATGATAGATCACAAGGCTGGCAACATTCTTGGACATGATGTCTGGTTGAGTATGAGAGTATGCAGGGGGTTCCTAATCCTACTCCTACAACTAACAGGTGGAAGTATGAAGTGTTTTGATATGAATTTGGATGCAAAGTTGGACATGGTGTATAACACAAGAACACAGCATGATTGGTGCCTATCCAGGGCTTGGAGTCGGTAGACATACACCTGTGAATGATCAGCATAAATAGCTAAAACTGGATTTCAGGGGGATACACATGATATCTGCCCTACAGATATCTCCCAATATAGAGTGTTGAGCTATCTCTACTTATGGCATCCCTACTGCAGTATACCCTTCCCAATGTTCAACCTGAAAACAGTTTAATCTGCCCCTTGAGCAGAGGTTAAAAGATCAGACATTCAACATAGGAATTCTATGCTCTAGAATCCAAACATAAGCAAACATCCAGATCCAGAAGAAGGATACATGCAATACTGGAGACAGAATTAACACAACACATGCTAAGATAGCATTACTCATATAAGATCAACCATGAAACCAGTGGATTCATGCCAAGTCCTACAACAGGAGATACATAAACTCACAAGATCAAGCTGTACAGAGCAACCAGATCAGCTGGTTATGGATTACAGAGCCAAAAATCCACAACTTTCAACAACCTTGAATGAATAACATCGTCTGCCATATATAGCAGGAGGGTGCCTTCAGCATTAACTCCCAGGTTGACCAAAAAACCCGCCAGATATACAGTAACATGAAAATGGCGCTCAAACATTAATGCAGCAGGTAGGGGAGGAGACAGGAAGATTTCTCGAGCCTTGCGCCGCCACCTCGGGATTCAGATCTTCAATCAGGTACTACATCCGTCCACGCCATCGCCCATACCTCTGCAACAATCGCCATTGATGGCGCACCAACCCGCGGCCTTGGGAAGATCATCAGACAGTTAATCGCAACCACTTCCCGCCGAGATTCATCATCATGATATTTCGAATATGCAGGATAACATTATCCCACATGCACCCCGCGATGACCTCAATAACACTTTATATACTAACTCATGAGCATATATCATGTCGGTGCTTTTGCTCCTGACGACACTAGTATATAACCTCATCATCATCATCCTCCAGCAGCATGATATCCTGTTGTTCGAAATATCACCCTGACGTCATCATGATATTTGAAAAATAACCTTCATGATAATCGGCACAACCTGATCCATCAGAGGAACATCCTCCTGCTGAGCTTAAACAAAAAGTCTGGCCGATGAACTCCTGCTGACGTCATCATCATATCTGCCTACTGCGCACCTCCTCATATCCGGATGACGTCATCATCATGTTTGCAAATATCAGGGGATCATCATAAGATGATCAGTGTTAGAAATATGACCCCGCCGGACCTTGATGACGTCATCATCATATTAACATCATCATGATATTCGGAAGACAACCGGATATTTGGAAATATCCTCCTGATGCACAAATATCAGGTTGCACTGTAGCTCCACTATAAGATCGGGGCGATAACTGAATATGATGATGCTGCTTGAAAAGATCACCCCCAGTAGATAATGCGCGAAGCCGGCAGGCGGATATCTCCTTGATATCAGCATCATCATGACGCTGGAACAAATATACATCCGGATGATATTCAAAATGAAAATATCACCCCCTCCTTCGGAAAAATCATGATGCAGACAGGCAGAAAGAACCGGATATCACCCTGATATATGGATGACGTCAGCATCATCAGGATGAGAAACAAAGAACAAGGTGATACAACATCATCAGGATGATATTGACTAAGATCATCCTGACGTTCAAAATATGATGACCCTAGTGAATATCGGGTCGCGCTTAGAACTCTTCAACATCATCATCAGGATGATCATAACCAAGATCACCCAATGATAGAAATATCACCCCGGCGAGATATCATGATGCAGAGAATATGATGACCCCCGCAAGCAGCAGGATGATAACTGGAAATATGATGATGATGACGACGACCCTTAGGAAAAAACAAGTTAGGTCGAGCAACTCAAAGAATAACCCCTTCAAAATAACGGGGCAACATCATCATCATGTCTGGGCAAAGTGATAAGTGCAAGATCACCGGATACATTGAAAAAATCACCCTCGCAAGCAGATCAGGGTGCACTGTAGCTCATCAGCATCATCAGGATAAAAACGCAAACATCACCCGATAACTGAATATGATGATGACGATGAGAAACCGGTCGACGGAGAACATGATGATGCTGACCCTCATCGAAACAAACATGATGATGATGACCTCCTCCTCAAGAAAATATGATGATGCAGCTGAAAAATGCTGAGGAGGTCCATCACTTAGAACATTTTTTGGATACTTAGGGAGAGTGCCTGAATGAAAAATGCTCAGAAAACTACCAGTCAAATCAGGCACTAACAGTGGCTCTGTCTGGGGACGTGCAGGTGAAAACTTGCAGCGAGAACTCCAGATCTCTGGGATGCAGACCAGTCCCTTGTCCATTGGGCATAGAGTCATGAAGTTATCATGATCAGCATCACCAAACACAATATTTTTAAACATCATTTTGGCGGCCCCGGGCAACCAAAAAGGAAGAACCATAATTTTTTCTTGTCAAATGCCTGATTCCAAGCTGAAAGATCCCAATCCCAACTGAAAAGATTGGCATAATCTGCCCATAATGTCACCTGCTTAAAAAGATATTCCACCAGTTTTGAAAGCTTGCCACCATCATTTTCAGCTCTGTCATTTTGGATTTCAGAAGTAGACATATAACCATACACATAATATTCTTCAACCTTAGGCAACACATGCATGTTATATCCCTCAGGTAGTACATCATATTGCTCTTGGCATTCTTTATCATTTATCTGGCTGCTGCACATTATCAGGTACTCATCCAGCTGATCCAATAATTCAAAATATTCAGAAAATATGAGACCCCTGATATCTACTGATATTGAAAACAAATCCTGATCCACACACCCAATGTTACACATGTCTGAATCAGGTGATGATGAACATTCATTATTCACAACTTGCAAATCAGTATCATCATCCTCAAACAAAGGGTTAATCCTGCACCATTGAAAATCAAGACTCACAACATCATATACATCAGCAGGCTCATCATAAAGGGGATTAACATTCATTGCAAAGGCCTCTGCTTCTTCTTCATGACATTCCAATTCTTCTTCATTACTATCAGATTCAGAGTCATAAGAAAAACAAACCTGATCCATGCACTGGTCATGGATATCATTTTTATCAATTGATTGCCCCATATACAAGATTGCTACTGTTTCAATGCACTCTGAAGTTGAACAATCTGCATCATTTTCCAGCCCTCTAATACTTCCTGATGAAACTGATATTGATTCTTGATCCATATGATCACAACTCTGCACAACTGGATCACTTAAACATGAAGGCTCTTTGTTTAGGACTGGTATGCAAATTTTACTTGAAAAATTATTATTTTCAACTTCACTTGCTGGGCAAAAAAGGACATCCTCCTCTATGATAGAAACATCATCTACTTGGAATGATGCAAAAACTGGAACAACAGGGGTGTGAGTGCTATGACATTCATTGTCAATACCTGAATTAAATCTTCCATTAACACTGGGGGCTGCAGGACAACAAAAATTTTCAGAGAAATAACCCTTTTGTATTCCATACCTCCAATTGTTTTCAATATCTAATGCAAACTGATGTGCCTGATGCAATGTGGTGGGCTCCTTGTCTCTTAATCTGTAACTCATTTTCCCATCAAAGGCTCCCAAGTAGGTAACTAAGCACAGTGCATCATTAGGTCTCATGCATTCTGGAATTCTATTCAATGCCCTCATAAATCTGAGGTTAAAGGCTGGGATCAACTCATCTTCTTCAATATGGATGTACATGAAGTCACTAATAGCTGCATATTCAGAAACTCTTTCACCATACTGTACTAGAAATGCAGATTTAAAACCATGCCAAGAGTTGACAGAGTGAGCTGGAAGGTAGGAAAACCAGTCCCTTGCATCTGCATCTAGAGATTGAACAAATAATCTCATAACCACATCCTCATGGTCAATCTCAAAGTCATCTATCACATTCATGAACTGCTGCAAGTGTCTCTCAGCTGATTCATCCTTTATACCCTTAAATTTAGGCAAAAAATTTCTGATTTTAGGTGGAAAGGCATTTGGATAGCCACAAATGCCATTGAAATCTATGGGCTTATATCTGTCTATGTTGAAACTTCTTTTATTACATTGTTGGGACTGACTACTATACATTCTTGCATTTGACACTTCACAGGGGTGCATAGGCAGATAATACATCCTTTATGTTATTGCAACCCTCCTCCCTACTCAGATTTTCTAGAAACAATGACTTTAGGCACTCAAAGTTCAGACTGTTTTTTCAAACCTGCCTAAAGTCCTTTAGATGAGTCTTTTGAACAACATTGCATGCCCTTTGAAATACAGTATAAGTTCTAATAGAAGCATGCAAGCTCTGTTTTCACCAATGTTCCCTTTTAACCAGTGCTTTCTCACCAAATAGGGAAACTGTCAAACAATATGAAATACCTGGATATGTTGCAGAAGCTGCAAATTCTTCTCTGGTTGATTTTGTTCTTTTACCAGGTTCTTTGATGCAGAGTCGCCACCTCCTTGAAGAGGAATGAGCTTCAAACAAGCTGAAGCTGCAAATTGGTTTCTTTCTTTCTGGGTCATCCACCAGCAGAGTCACATATACAACCTTTTTTCTCTGCTGCAACAAACAGTTTCCAGGTCTAATTTTTTAATCTTGTAGACTCAAGCTTTCATGGATATGACATTGATCTCCCCAGCGGAGTCGCCATTTTGTTGACATTTCTTCTGAATCAGCATTAGGGTTTGCCACTTCTAATGCACAGGCAGATTCAGGCCAACTGAATACAGGAGGTTGCGTGAGCTCCTCCCCTTCACTTCTGGTTCTGCCGCACCAAGGGGGGTATCCCTATAACTCAAGATGTAACCTTGACTAGCTCAAAGATAGAAAGATCTAACTTGACAACAACAGGCAGAATACTCTCATGTATGGACCAAGATCTGCATGATAGATCACAAGGCTGGCAACATTCTTGGACATGATGTCTGGTTGAGTATGAGAGTATGCAGGGGGTTCCTAATCCTACTCCTACAACTAACAGGTGGAAGTATGAAGTGTTTTGATATGAATTTGGATGCAAAGTTGGACATGGTGTATAACACAAGAACACAGCATGATTGGTGCCTATCCAGGGCTTGGAGTCGGTAGACATACACCTGTGAATGATCAGCATAAATAGCTAAAACTGGATTTCAGGGGGATACACATGATATCTGCCCTACAGATATCTCCCAATATAGAGTGTTGAGCTATCTCTACTTATGGCATCCCTACTGCAGTATACCCTTCCCAATGTTCAACCTGAAAACAGTTTAATCTGCCCCTTGAGCAGAGGTTAAAAGATCAGACATTCAACATAGGAATTCTATGCTCTAGAATCCAAACATAAGCAAACATCCAGATCCAGAAGAAGGATACATGCAATACTGGAGACAGAATTAACACAACACATGCTAAGATAGCATTACTCATATAAGATCAACCATGAAACCAGTGGATTCATGCCAAGTCCTACAACAGGAGATACATAAACTCACAAGATCAAGCTGTACAGAGCAACCAGATCAGCTGGTTATGGATTACAGAGCCAAAAATCCACAACTTTCAACAACCTTGAATGAATAACATCGTCTGCCATATATAGCAGGAGGGTGCCTTCAGCATTAACTCCCAGGTTGACCAAAAAACCCGCCAGATATACAGTAACATGAAAATGGCGCTCAAACATTAATGCAGCAGGTAGGGGAGGAGACAGGAAGATTTCTCGAGCCTTGCGCCGCCACCTCGGGATTCAGATCTTCAATCAGGTACTACATCCGTCCACGCCATCGCCCATACCTCTGCAACAATCGCCATTGATGGCGCACCAACCCGCGGCCTTGGGAAGATCATCAGACAGTTAATCGCAACCACTTCCCGCCGAGATTCATCATCATGATATTTCGAATATGCAGGATAACATTATCCCACATGCACCCCGCGATGACCTCAATAACACTTTATATACTAACTCATGAGCATATATCATGTCGGTGCTTTTGCTCCTGACGACACTAGTATATAACCTCATCATCATCATCCTCCAGCAGCATGATATCCTGTTGTTCGAAATATCACCCTGACGTCATCATGATATTTGAAAAATAACCTTCATGATAATCGGCACAACCTGATCCATCAGAGGAACATCCTCCTGCTGAGCTTAAACAAAAAGTCTGGCCGATGAACTCCTGCTGACGTCATCATCATATCTGCCTACTGCGCACCTCCTCATATCCGGATGACGTCATCATCATGTTTGCAAATATCAGGGGATCATCATGGTTGCACTGTAGCTCCACTATAAGATCGGGGCGATAACTGAATATGATGATGCTGCTTGAAAAGATCACCCCCAGTAGATAATGCGCGAAGCCGGCAGGCGGATATCTCCTTGATATCAGCATCATCATGACGCTGGAACAAATATACATCCGGATGATATTCAAAATGAAAATATCACCCCCTCCTTCGGAAAAATCATGATGCAGACAGGCAGAAAGAACCGGATATCACCCTGATATATGGATGACGTCAGCATCATCAGGATGAGAAACAAAGAACAAGGTGATACAACATCATCAGGATGATATTGACTAAGATCATCCTGACGTTCAAAATATGATGACCCTAGTGAATATTGGGTCGCGCTTAGAACTCTTCAACATCATCATCAGGATGATCATAACCAAGATCACCCGATGATAGAAATATCACCCCAGCGAGATATCATGATGCAGAGAATATGATGACCCCCGCAAGCAGCAGGATGATAACTGGAAATATGATGATGATGACGACGACCCTTAGGAAAAAACAAGTTAGGTCGAGCAACTCAAAGAATAACCCCTTCAGAATAACGGGGCAACATCATCATCATGTCTGGGCAAAGTGATAAGTGCAAGATCACCGGATACATTGAAAAAATCACCCTCGCAAGCAGATCAGGATGCACTGTAGCTCATCAGCATCATCAGGATAAAAACGCAAACATCACCCGATAACTGAATATGATGATGACGATGAGAAACCGGTCGACGGAGAACATGATGATGCTGACCCTCATCGAAACAAACATGATGATGATGACCTCCTCCTCAAGAAAATATGATGATGCAGCTGAAAAATGCTGAGGAGGTCCATCACTTAGAACATTTTTTGGATACTTAGGGAGAGTGCCTGAATGAAAAATGCTCAGAAAACTACCAGTCAAATCAGGCACTAACACAGGTATTGCTAATGGGGTTGATAAATATGAATGTAATGCACTTTGTACTACAACATGTCATGGATCAAGTAAAGGGCTTCTTAATTCTAGAGCTTCACATCATATGGCTTCATCACAATCCACGTTCTCTACTTTTGAGCCTTGTACTATACCACCTATTTTGATGGGTAATAATACTTATATGAATGTAATTGGGAAGGGATCTATTGATATTGGTGAGGGTACTTTCAATGATGTATTATGTGTGCCTTCTTTGTCAAACAATCTTCTTTCTATATATCATATTACCCATTGTGGAGCAAGGAAGACTGTAGAGTTCACTCTTGATTTAGTTATCATCAGAGACTTGGAGAGAATAGATATTATTGCTACAAGGATGGGTGATCATGCATCTTAGTTATACACCTTTTCAGGTTTTTCCCCTGATGATGGTTTGAATCATTTGGTTGTTGTTCACACTCCTTGTGTGAATCATATTTTTAAGAAGTTTGGTGACTTGAACCTTGGTGTTCTCACATCTAGACTAGTTCTTGAGACTTATGTTGATGTTTCGTCTCCTCTTTATCCCACTTCTTTTGATTCCACTAATTCTTTGGTTGAGCAGGATGTTGTTTGTTCTTTTGATTCTATTGTGTGGGATGATTATCTGACAAGTATTTCTAAGTTGTTTACTGAGTCTCACATTATAGATCTTGATAACACTCATGAGGATTTACAGTTTCTCTTTGATGACAATCACAACACAGCTATCATCTCTTCTTATGTGTTTCTAGATACAGTTCATCATACCTCTCCTTGTTCATCTTCTCTAATTGGGATTTCAGTTCATATTTTGGAGTGGACATTTTTTCCAACATGAGAAGACCTGAATTGTGTTAAGAGGTATAGTTTTGGATTTGGATTACCTCATCTCTCAAATTTGAGTTGGATTTGCTTCTACATATACAATTGGACTTATTTCTTCCCAAGGGGAGGAATATTGTTTGCAGGAAATGGATTCTCTTCAACCTTCAAGCATTCTTTAGTGGCCTAGGAGTTTCTTTAGTATGGGGGATTCCTAGTCTCTCCAATCCTCTCTTTTAAGGATATTCTTTGTATATTCATGATGGTTGTTGTTTCTTAGAATTCGTGTTGACTACATCTTCTTCCATCATTTGTTCATTTTTTGTTGCATGCTTTCTCTCTTTTGGAGAGGAGATTTTTCCTATTGGGTTTTTCGATAAATGTCTAATTCATGGGATCTTTCTCTATCCTTATCCTCATAGATTTGGAATCTTGGATAAGCAATCCCTTGTTTTTTAGTTCTATGTCTTACCCTCATCCTCATCAGATTTGGAAAATCTAAGGCTGTGTATATTGATTGCATTCTATCATGTTTAGGATTAGCACCATTAACTCATTTGTGCATCTATTTTCCTTTGATTAATGCTTTTGTGTAGTAACTCTCTCTTGTAGAAGAATTATTGCAAGTGATCTTAGCTCCTATGAGTCCATTGAGTGACTCTAACAAAATTTTCTAATCCCACCTTCTTATTTCCAGCCTAAAAATATATTTTCTTAAAAAAAGGACAAACATAACTAATGCTACCTATAAAAAAATTTGGGGCACCACCCCAAACCTTATTTTTCTTTTATTGGGCTACCAACCAACCTGTTCATTTCTACACCCATTATTTTCTTTTTGTTACCTACTTTCTCTTCCTAGCCACCCTCGGCTCATCATTTCCTTCTCCATGGTTTCTCTCTTTTCCCTTAACTCCCTTCATGCCAACTGTTGGTTTAGGACAGACAAATGAGAGGGGGGGTGAATCAGTTCTCACCAAAACTTTCTTTTCTTTAAACACTTAAATCCTTCTTATATTTTTGCAGCATAATAATGATTTAATCATGGAAGCACAATACAATATCTCAAGAGCAGAAACACATTAACACATATGACACCAAGATTTTAATGTAGAAAACTCGGTTAAGGGAAAAACCACGGGGTGACTAACCCAAGATTGTATTCTCTGTTAAAAGAATAAAAATAAAATGGCACTTGCCAATTAGGGCTCACTGCCCAAGCACACTACTCACAAGAGGCCCACTGCCTATAGGAGACACACTGTCTACAGAATAATATAATATAAATATTACATACTTGAACTGGAGAATAGCATCTTCACCATGCTTGAGTCAGTTCCATTTAAGCTCAACACTTCTGCTCTACTTTTCGCTCTTCTCCTCTCTACCACTTTCTCATCTCGACAACGATACTTTGAAATGACTTCACAAATCTTATTTATACAAGACATCAACTTTGGGATAATCATCAAAGTCAGCACAATACATACTTTTTTTTTTTTACAGAGCAATTACATAAATACAACTTGACTTATTACAAAAGAGTTCATGTGAATCACCACACTGTCAGCCACACATATCTAGGACTTCAATCTTCTTTGAGGAACATGCCATGCTTTGTAGAACATCTTCAAGATCATCTGCAAGATGTGTAAAACATCTGGTCGGCCATAATTAGGAAGAACACCATCACCTGAGAGTAAATCTTCAATTACGAGCTCAATCTTCAATGCGGACTGCCAACACGAACTGGACACAATCTAGAGACCCCCACAATCTTGCCTGAATCACCAAGAACATCCACACCACTTCTGCTTACTGAAATCATTCTCATCTTCATCTGAAACCTCAAGAACACAGTCTGTCATCACTGTCACATTAGAATAAATGCTTGCGGAGCTCCATACCACGAACCAATTGAGTTGTCAATTCACATTGGCTTCCTAAACATTCCACCAAATCCATGGAACAAGATATTGCATTTCCAGATCTCACCGGACCTATTTGTGTCACTCTATTACCTCTAAACAGTTGCCAAAACCAGTTTTACTCATATGGCCATAACTTCTCCAAATCTTCATGCGAACCTCTCAAATCTTGACTGGATCATCTTTAGACACATATCTACAAACCCGTTGATGCGCACTCTCTGATCTTCATCTAGCTAGGATCTTCACTTCATAGAGCTTTACTGTCTTCACTGTTTCTGATAGGACTAAGTTTCTCAATATCCTCAGCACACAGCTCATCCAATCCTTGACATCAATGTAATAGGAGTATGTTGACATCAATGACAACACCGGTTAGGCCCATACTTGCAAGAATCTCCCCCTTTGTCATTGATGGCAACATATGGTTTGAAAATTTATTTTAACCATCAAGACAAGAACTTCTCCTCACTAACTGACATAGCTCCCCCTATCAACAACAATCATTCATATGTCTTCTCTTTCTTTGCTCCTCCCCCTTTGATCAACAACCACTTTTGTTTTTCACATGTCTTCTCTCCCACTTTGACATCAATTCCAAAGGGCACATACTTGCATCAATACTTTAGAAACATACAGACTGCTCCCTTTGAGTGGCAGCTTCCTATCATCAATCTGGACCACAAGATATGACTATGAGATCCATCGGACTGATGCACATCAGTGCACCTTAATTCAGAACCAGAGGGGTAATAACCCCTAACTTCTCCCTGAGTTACTCAAAAGAGTCCTTAGGTAGAGGTTTAGTAAAAATGTCTGCAATCTGATCCTTTGAGGGCATGAATTCCAATCTGACTTCATTCTTGTTCACTTGCTCTCTCAAAAAGTGAAACTTGATGGATACATGTTTTGTCTTTGAATGCAATACCAGATTTTTTGATATATTTATTGCACTTGAGTTATCACAGAAGATTGTGATAGGTTCCTCATACTCCACTCTGATGTCTCTTAGCATTTGCTTCATCCACAATACGTAAGTGCAACTACCTTCTGTTGCAATATATTCTGCTTCTGCAGTGGACAGAGATATTGTCTCTTATTTCTTGCTCAACCAAGAAACCAATCTTTTCCCCAAAAAGAATACACCACCACTGGTACTCTTCCAGTCATCCATATCTCCTACCCAATCCGCATCTGTATGCATGAAGAGAGAAATCATGATCCCTAGGATACCATAAACCATACTCAACTGCTCCCTTTAGATATCTGAGAATTCTCTTGATTGCCATGACATGAGATTCTCTGGGATCAGCTTGGAATTTGGCAACAAGACCAACAACATTCATAATGTCAGGTCTAGTTTGAGTAAGATATAGTAGTCCTCCAATCATTGACCTATACTTTTTCTGATCAGCCTTAGGAGATTCATCATCTTTTCTTAGTTTACATCTGGTTGCCATGGGAGTATTCATTGGTTTTGAATCTTCCATCCCAAATTTCTTCAACAATTCTTTCACATATTTGGTCTGTGATATGAAGATGCCTTTCTTTGTTTAAGTGATTTGCAGACCCAAGAAGAAATTTATTTCCCCAAACATAGACACCTCAAATTCACTTTTCATTTGATTTGCAAAAGTCTTGCACATACTATCTCTTCCTCCAAAAATGATATCATCAACAAATACTTCAACAATCAAGATATTTTCATGATCAATCTTGAAGTACAAGTTACTGTCAGCAGTACCTTTGTTGAAACCAATCTTCAAAAGATGTTTATCCAATCTTTCATACCAGGCCCTTGGGGCTTGTTTGAGTCCATACAATGCTTTCTTCAACTTGCATACCATATCACTATGATCAGACAATTGAAATCCATCTGGTTGCTTAATGTATACTTCTTCTTCCAAGCCACCATTCAGGAAGACAAACTTGACATCCATCTGATATACTTTGAAATCCTTGAAGGCAGCAAAAACAAGAAATAATCTGACTGCTTCAATTCTTGCCACCAGAGCAAAAGTTTCTTCAAAATCAACTCCTACTTGAGAATAACCCTTACAGACTAATCTAGCCTTGTTTCTGACTACTTCACCATCTTCATTTAGTTTATTCTAGAAGACCCACTTAGTCCCAATCACATTTTTGTTTCTAGGTCTAGGAACAAGATCCCAAGTGTGATTTTTCTCAATCTGCATCAACTCTTCCTCCATTGCTTTGGCCCAGCTTTCATCATTACATGCTTCACTTACTATTTTTGGTTCAATCTTTGAAATCAGACAATACTTCTCTGAATCTTGAGCAATCTTTCTTCTTGTTTGAACACCTTTGCTTCTATCACCTATGATCTGGTCTTCAGAATGATTCAGTCTTACATACCTGGGAGTTTTGGGAATTTCTTGCACTTCTATTTCTTGGACAAGTTCATTCAAGCTTATCTCTTCTTCCTGTATTTCAGGATTCTCTAGATCAGTCTGAATCTGAACTATAGAAGGGGCTAGATCTTCTTAGACTAGAACATCATTCTAATCATCTACTTCGTACTCATAAAACCTTGAGGGATTTTCAATGCCTTCACCAACCTTCACATTTGTACTTTCTACAATCTTTCTTAATCTCTTGTTATAACACCGGTATGCTTTGCTTTCAGTAGAGTAACCCAAGAATATTCCTTCATCACTTCTGGCATCAAATTTGCCAAGGTCGTCATCTCTTTTAATGTAACATTTACTACCAAAGACTCTAAAATACTTCACAGTAGGAGTGATGCCAAACCAGAGTTCATAAGGGGTCTTACCAATATTGCTTCTGATTTGTACTCAATTAAGAGTATAGACAGCAGTGCTTACAACTTCTCTCTAGTAGATCTGAGGGACATTTGCTTCCATCATCATGGTTCTAGATGCTTCCTGGATGGTCCGGTTCTTTCTCTCCACTACTCCATTCTGCTGTGGAGTCCTTGGAGCAGATAACTGTCTCTTTATCCAATGTTTCTCACAGAATTCTATGAACTCTTTGGATGTGAATTCTCCACCTCTATCAGACCTAAGACATTTTATGTTTAACCTGGTTTCATTCTCTACCATAGCCTTGAATATTTTGAACTTTTCAAGAGCTTCAGATTTCTCTTTCAGGAAAGCCACCCACATCATCCAAGAGTGGTCATCAATCAGTAACATGAAATATCTATCACCTTGCAGACTCCTAATTCTTGCTGGTCCACATAGATCAGTGTGTACTAAGTCCAACAATCCGGTAGAAGATTGTTTCTTTCTTTTAAATGTGACTCTGCTCTGCTTAGCCAACTAACATTCTTTGCACATATTGTTAGTAGGTTTCACCAGTCTTGGAAGATCTCTTACAGCCTGAGTGTTGCTTATCTTGATGATATTATCAAAATTTACATGACACATTCTCCTATGCCACAACCAACTCTGATCAATTTGAACAAATAAACAACTTTTGCCAGTACCAATCAAGTGGAAGATGTTACCTTTTGTTTGAGTACCAAATGCAATCTCAGTTCCAAAGCTTTCAAAGATTCTACATTTTCCATTTTTGAATCGAAGATCATAGCCTTTGTCCACCAACTGCCCAACACTGAGAAGATTGTGCTTCAGACCTTCAACATACAGTACATCACTGGTTTTGTTCTTTCCATCAAAAGAAATAGTTCCTCTGTCTTTGATTCTACTAGCAGAATTATCACCAAATTTTACAACTCCTCCATATCTTTCCAGATCTATGAACTTATTTTTGTCACCAGTCATATGGTGGGAGCATCCACTGTCAATGACCCATTCATCCTTTTCTTCAACTTGAGCAGCTAGAGCTCTTTCTACCTGTTTATGATTGACAGATTCAGTGGGCATTGGATCTTCTTCCTTGATGGCAATAAACACCCAGTCACTTCCAGCTTTGTTTTCTGCCTCTAATTCATCATCTGTTACTCCTTCATCATCATCATCTTCATGAACATAGTAACATTTCTTTTAGAATCTTGATCTATTTGGATTTGTCCATGAAAATCTTTTCGGACACCTTGAGGCAAAATGACCAATCTTGTTGCAGTTGAAACATTTGAAGGGCAATTTTCCTTCATACTTACCAGATCCTGTTGGCAGTCTTTTTGCAATAAGAGCTTCAAGTTGAGCAACTTTTGCCTCATCTTCTTCCAGATCTTTTCTTGCTTTTTCATACTAGGATAGTTTCTTTGAGGAATTTTCTCCTGGATCATATCTTTGTTTGCCTTTTACATAGGCACTAGCTTTGAATGCAGATTCAGTCTTGGGAGGTGCATCTCCAAACTTAGCCAATTCAAATTTAGCTAATTTTCCAACCAATTGATCTCTTGTGATATTTGATAAAGATCTGAATTCTTCAATAGCAGCAACCTTGTGTTTGTAAGCAGGAGGTAAGGATCTGAGAACTTTGGCAACAATCTCATCTTCGTCCAAGGTTCCACCAGCACATCTAATGCCACAAACAAGCTCATTTACTTTTGGAATAAATGTAGTGATATTCTCATCTTCATTCATCTTCAGGTTTTTAAATTTTCCTTTCAGACTTTGTAGCTTGCCACATTTAACATATTTGTCTCCTTCATGCAGAAGTTCCAGCTTTGACCAAATCTCATATGTAGTTTTTAAATCCATAACATTTGTCAGCTCTGAATCAGATAAGGCACTTAGTAAGGCTTCTTTATCTTGAAGATTATCTTCAGAATCTCTGATTTCATCTACAGTTGTCACACCATTCTTTGGAGGAACATACTTCATTGTAGTCATGGTCTAATATTACATTCCCATACATTGTAAGTGACATTCCATGCGGCTTTT
Source organism: Cunninghamia lanceolata (assembly GCA_027924645.1). Lineage (NCBI taxonomy): Eukaryota > Viridiplantae > Streptophyta > Pinopsida > Cupressales > Cupressaceae > Cunninghamia > Cunninghamia lanceolata. The sequence continues at coordinate 128,522 of BSBN01001465.1, read as the reverse complement.
CCAAAGAGTGTAATTTGTTCCATCAAACCTTAGACTATCCTTCTTGTAGGAAGACATCCTGGATCTCCTCAAGCGGTTAAGCTCTTTTAGAGGAACTTGGCTCTGATACCAATTGTTGGTTTAGGACAGACAACTGAGAGGGGGGGTGAATCAATTGTCACTAAAACTTTCTTTTCTTTAAACACTTAAATCCTTCTTATATTTCTACAGCATAATAATGATTTAATCACGGAAGCACAATGCAATATCTTGAAAGCAGAAACACATTAACACATATGACACCAAGATTAGGAAGAACACCATCACCCAAGAGTAAATCTTCAATTACGAGCTCAATCTTCAATGCGGACCACCAACATGAACTGGACACAATCTAGAGACCCCCACAAGCTTGCTTGAATCACCAAGAACATCCACACCACTTCTGCTTACTGAAATCATTCGCATCTTCATCTGGAACCTCAAGAACACAGTCTGTCATCACTGTCACATTAGAATAAATACTTGCAGACCTCCAGACCATGAACCAATTGAGTTGTCAATTCACATTGGCTTCCTAAACATTCCACCAAATCCACGAAACAAGATATTGCATTTTCAGATCTCACCGGACCTATTTGTGTCACTCTATTACCTCTGAATAGCTGCCAGAACCAGTTTTACTCATATGGCCATAACTTCTCCAAATCTTCATGTGGACCTCTCAAATCTTGACTGGATCATCTTTAGACACATATCTACAAACCCTTTGATGCGCACTCTCTAATATTCATCTAGCTGGGATCTTCACTTCATAGAGCTTCACTGTCTTCACTGTTTCTGATAGGACTAATTTTCTCAATATCCTCAGTACACAACTCATCCAATCCTTGTTACATCAATGCAACATGAGTATGTTGACATCAATGACAACACCGGTTAGGCCCATACTTGCAACACCAACTTTATTAATATTGACTCTAGTTACCAACTCTTTGCCACCTACCTTAATATTCTCAACCATGGTATTATTTTCCTCAATCTTACTTCCTCTTCTCCTTCCCTAGATCATATTATGGTTTCCATTTCACATTACCCCACATTTTCTAACTTCTTTAGCATTCATCCTCATGACTTGGACATCCTAATGTTATTCTATGCCCTCTCTCTTAATGTTAACCCTCTTCTACACCCTCCCATACCTCTCTTGATTCCACTACATATCCCACGTTGCATGGGAATGGTATTTATTTTCACATATCCTTTCCTTATCTTAAAACATGTTCACACCCCATGAATCTCTCGAGGAATGGTGAGATATTCTCTTCTTTCCTTCCTACACTTGATGATCCCCTTCTTATGATTATTCATCATACTACTTCTCTTTGAGATAGTGAATCTTCTCTGAGTGAGGGTGAGGCTCATGTTCCTTGTGATGATTATCTCCTTGACCATCCTATCACTCCCACCACCTATCATGTTATAATGTATTCTTCTCTTTCTCATGACCCTCTTTTCTTAGAGGAAAAGCTTAATGTTGAGTACCATCTTGAGCATGATAGCATCATTAACCACTTTCTTTACATTGGTAAACCCTCCTAATGCATTGGTCTTCATAATTCTCCTCATGTTTGTCTCTTCACCATCTCTCCACATCCTTATTTGGAATATACTTATGTTTCTCCTTCTCAAGATTCTCTTTTTTCCTCTTCTTCTATTGATATGTCCTCATCTGATCCGACTATTTTCTCAAGGCATTATTGGGGATCTTTAGATTTCACCCCCTCCTACATAAATGAATATAAAGTTAATCTTCATGACTTTAACATTCCTAATTTTCATATTGATCCTCATTCCCCTTTTCAACCACCTCATTCCCCTTCTCTTTCTCCTATCACCATTTCTCCTCCCACATCTAAGACATCTCACTTAGACATAGACCCATTCCATGATGTTACTAAAACATATTCTCCTCTTTTATTTGAGACACCTCTCCTAGAGATATATCCCTTCCATTATATTTGTCCACCTTTACTCACTTCCCCTTCCATATCAATCCCTCTATTGAAGGCATCATCATATATTTCTTGTAAGCTAAACCCTCCTCCCTCACCTCGTACTAATACACATTTCCACACGTGTTATTTCTTCTTCCTCTTTATCTGATGTGTCTTATTTATACTTCAAACTTTAAGAGATTCATACAAAATTGCATAATTTTACCTGTTCTCCATCCACTCCTTATGCTATCCACTCCAAATCCTTATGGTTGTCTTCTTCTTTGTCTCCCAAGATTCTTGCATATCCTTCTCCTATTGGAATTGGGACCCTATGTTTTGACAAGTATAATGGCTATGGTGATCACTTGCATCATGTGAGACACTTTTGTACTCTATGCTCAAGACATACATGTGATGATCTTATCTTGGCCAAACTATTTCCTAGTACCTTGACAAATCATGCTTTGGACTAGTTCTATAATTTACCTCTTGGTTCCCTTTACTCTTTTTTGATGTAACATATGCATTTGTATGTCATTTTTAGTATAACATGAACCCTACTTGATTTAACTTACACACTTTATATAATGCAAGCAAAATCTTCGTGTAAGAGTTTAGGGACTTTTCTTCTCACTTCTTTTCTTTGATTGTCCAATTAAGTTTCCAAACTCCTAATGAACTTCTCCAACCTAATTTTCTTAAAAATCTCTTTCCATATATCCAAGAGAATGTGATCCTTCAACATTATCATTCTCTTTCTTACTTATGTCTTGTTGTCATGCAAGATGAACAAATATTTCTAGAGCATCCTAACCTCCATCATGGTGACCCTTCTACCACCCCTCCACCCATAGACCCCCCTATTGCACATTCTCCACATGACCAACCTTCTTCCCCTATATCCAAACATGAAAAAAAATCACACACACGTCTATTTGAATCTACCAACCATATCCTACCCATTCTCTTAGAATCTAAACTAATAATCTTTCCACATCTCCAATTTTGAAAAACCTCCTAAACATAGTTCTTCATCCCTTCTTTCTTGTACATATTATAGGATGGCTGACCACTCTACCAATAACCATCACACTTTAAGCAATGAGATTTGAGATCTCATTAATAAGGGTGCTATCACCCTTTCTCCTTTTGACACCTCTTTCATCTCTTCTCGATGTCATTATTTCATTAGTAAATGAGTACAAGTAAATACATGACACATTATTCACCTATGATACACATGATGATGACCACTACCTCCTTGTTACACAAACTTTTGTACAACATTCCATTACTCCCATAGCTTCCCTTTATTCACCTGATGTTGTGGAACTTGTTACCCTTCTTAACGATCACCCCCAACCCATTGTGGCCATCCCTTCTGCTATTGCTACTACTAATCCTACTTCCACATATGCTATGGTGTGGATCTTATCCTTTTCTTAGACAATCCTCCATGTAACACCATTATAGGTATTCCTCTATATGCTTCTTTCATTGCAGACTCGCTTAATCCTTCGGAGCTTTCTCTTGCTACTTATGCCTCTTTTATGACAAACTTTATTGATTCCTCCTTGGACAATTGTGAGATCATTGGCAGCCTTGTTGATGACCATTTCACTTCTATTATTGATTGATTTCATCTTCCTTCATGTACCTATACTCTTTTGTGCACATGGATCCATTTATGTTTTATTTATTCACACTTCTCTTCCTACTTTACTTTCTTGTGCTTATATTCCTACTTCCATACTACACGTTGGATATTTATTCTATGACATTCATAGTCTTCTTTCTCCTATCTTATATGTCATTTCTCTGGGCACACCTCCAAGTGCCTTTACTTTTTTATGACTATTTTATTTCAACAACTTCTAGATTTTATCTTTGCCTCGACTCTAGGGGAAAAACACGTCTCTATAGTTTTTGGGGGCATCCTTTCTTTGCGTGCTCTCTTCCTATTTATGCACAATTCTCTCCTCCTTAATATTTTCTACTTGGCATGCTCCCTCATTTCTTACACATTATTGGGGGCAACTTTCCTATTTTATCACCCCTCCCTCTCTTCTCTATTGGCATATCTTTTCTCTCTTCCCCTTTCTCCTTTAATTGATTGCATCCTCTAGCATAAAATCTTTTAAAGGGGGTCATATACTCTACTCTTATCTTGATCATTCTTCTCAACATCCATATTTTGGTCCCTACACTAGTTTGAATTTGGTCTTTGTACCACTTCCTTTTATATGGTCCCTATGCTAGTTATTTTGTGGTCCCTACACCTAGTTTATTTTTGTCACTACACCAAGTTTACCTAGTTATATTTGTCCTAACTTAGCCCCCTTGTTTTTCCTATCATGTTCCTATTTCCATACTAGAAACCATGTGTCAATCTCTTTCCATATGTTCTTATTCCCATTCCATTCCAAATCAAAGCCAAATTCTTTCTCTTTATTTCACCCAATTGGATTCAGTTAAGATGTGGGTGATAGATAATATACATGATGTTAGTTATTTTCTGCATGCTTTACTTTTCCATTGTGAACATTGATTAATTTCCCTTGTATACTTATCTTATAAGGATCACATATTAAAAACAAAGCAAAGAACTAAATATTAGGGGAAAGACCCTTACATTTATATCATTTTTTAGTATCCATCATATTTTTAATTATTCAAGGAATTTCAATTATGCAATTTACTTTATGTATTTACTTTAGTGGACTATATCACCTAGTGACTAAAGCCCACTAAAGTGGGGGTGAAATGTAGAATCATAAATTGCCTACTTTGTAATTTCCACTTTATGTAATGCATTCATTTTAGTGTACATTCCATTAGCATGTTTTAGATTGAATTTATCCAAGCCTTTTCACCCTTACAAATATGTCAAAGCACACCTTACATCAGATTTAAACATTTCCCAATCTTCAATTCCATTTTCCTCCTACTTAGATGCTAACACGATTGTGGTAGAGTCCTAGAATCCATTGTGATTGTAGAAACATCCCTAAATTTTTGCCAAAATCTTGTGTTCACACCTTACAATGAACAAAACCAACTTTCATGGCTTTTCTATGTTTTCCCAATGGCCTATTCAAATTCTTTGTAAAGATATCTCCCTTATATTTTCAAAGGAATGGATCTTTTGTTGAATATATTATTTTACTTCTAACTTCTTCCAGTGAATATCCTTTGCAATATCTTCTTCCATTAATCCTTGCAAGCTCTGTAATGCTTTTGTATCTATTCTTAGATCCTCTTTATAGTATTGAAACCTTTATTCCTACCTCTAACCTTTGGTATAATTTTGTGATTCCATTTTTCCTTTACCTCCTCCATTCATAGAACACATACCATAGTAGTGTTGGATGTCAAATGACCCTCTAGTTTAAGGTCTACAAAAGGGTTTTTGGTGCACGCAAGATATTCAAACTCAACTCGGGGCCTAAACAAGGGGCTAACTAGGTTAGGGAAAATGTCACCAATCATGAATATTTCTAAGAGAATATAATTCACACCTTCAAGGGATGTGAGTGGGATCACCAAATCATCCTCAAACTTCCATTTTGGCCTATGCATTATTAGGCACTTACATATTTGCCCCCTCAGGTATGATAATCTACATAGAAGGTAAGTATTGTTCTTAAAGAATGGAATCATGGGACATGTAATTACCTTTGTTGTTGTCTCACATGTAGACCTAGAAATCAACAAACTGATTCAAGTGTAAGTTTGATAAAAGATTAGCTCAAAGTGTAAAATAAATACGAGAGGACATACCTTAGATGCATTAGTTGATTTTTACCCATGTCGCCTCACATTGCCTCAATGAATTGTTAGAATGATGAAAGAGAATGTACTACAAAAACAAAACATATGCTACAAAAGTAAGATAAAGCAAAACAAAGGGTCACTTTCACAAGCAAGGGTGAAAAGTAGAGAAGAGGAGAAAGAGAAAAGGAGAGAAAATGTTGAAGCGATGATGAAACTGTGCAAACAAGCAGCTGATGGAAATCTTATGATGAGGGGATCAAGATTATGGCCACCATTCATCCTCCTACAAATCCTCAAGTGCAAAAAATGAGAAAACCTCTTCCAAAACCTTAGCTTTTATTTTTAGTTAATCTTTTTGAAAATGTTTGTTGATCCTAATAATTTTCATTGCATTTGACTAGGTTTTAGTTAAACTTACTTTCATTGCTTCAGTTTTCCTTTTTTTCCCTATTTTTTACTATTTTTGGGCCTACTGGGACACATTGGGGCATGGCCCTTGGTCACCCCTTTTACCAAGGTAGGTCACCTAGGTGACCTTGCCACTTGAACTTGGGTCACCTAAGCTACCCCACAGGTCACCCAAGAAACCCTTCCAATCTGTTCTATTGGCAAGATTGATAAGGAACTTGATCATTTTGAGACCAGTTTTGATCATTTTCACCGATCTATCACCTAATACTTAGCCTATTGTGGATTTTCTAAAAAATCTATTCAATTTCTGGGGTTTTTAATGTTTTGTGACTTTTCATGTGCAATTTTTTATTTTTCTAATTTTTATGATTTTCTAAGGTTTCAACAATGGTTTGACTTAGTTGTTTCTCCTTGTAGAACACCTACATATGGCAGAATGCCACTCGTGAGTAGGCTTGGTACATGGATGCCTTAGAGGTATTATCTACTACAGATTGTGCCACCCTTCAAAGAGCTAGACTTGCTAGAGTAACTTATAGATACTAAACTTTCATCCATTGTCCCATATATGTTGCGGCATTCTTACTTATTAGGACACTGATCACAATACCTTTGGATTTCCTTCTATTTTAGGAGAGTGGATGATCACCCTCTATGATGTTTATTGTATCCTTAGTGTTCCCATTCAATGGGAATGACTTACGTTACCAAAGAGGGATTTGGAGCAAGAGAGACTAGCTTAGGCAGATATCATGGGAGAGACTTAACCTAGCAATAGGCTTGGAATTCAACTTACATCCATTCCTAGACTTGTTATGCTTCCCCTAAAAAAGGTTCTTATTGGCCTGATTGTCACCTGCTTGTTGGGAGGCAAGAAGGTTCTTATGCTTAGATGGTGTTGGGCATTGATTAATTAGTAGCTAGAGAGACAATTTTTGCATGGGGAGTTGACATACTGGCCTTGGTCTACATAGACCTTTAGTAGATTTCATGATGTGGGGCACTTTATTTTTGTCACCCTTCCTTGGTGATGACTTAGATCCTTGAACATGTTATTCCTTACAAGAGAGAGATGTCACCCTCAGACTTGACACTTCCTAGAGATATGAGATGGGGCTAAATTAGGCACTTTGATGCCTTTGTGTGAGTAGTGGCTACCTTGATCGATGCAAACTTCATTGCAAGACCCTATTTAGAGGTGGAGAGATTGTGGCTAGGAGACAAAGTCATGCAAGCCTACTATCGAAGAGTTGCATCCTTGATAGATAGGAATGGCTTAGTGGAGACTCACCTTATTATGCAAGTCCTACAACATCTTGAAGATGATTAGATCTTGAGGGATTGCTCCTAGTACCCACATGCTATAAGTCTATTTAGGAGTTGATTGATGCAAAATAAGGAGCACCTCCTTAGGTTCCACTTGTTCTGGGTACTCTGATCAACAACCACTTCAAGGGCTAGGCCCGAGACAATGATGAGCATGTTGATCTCAACACCTTATTGTCATCAATGATGATGAGATAGATGACAAGTCTAACGAGGACTACATTCTTGAGGGATGAGCAAAGGAGACAACATTAGAGGTTGAGGAGACTGCATTGGAGAATGAGGTAGCCCTGGAGGAGGCCACACCCACATCCTAACTTGTCCCACTTATAGAGTTGACAGATGAGGAGATGGGGATAGTTAATTCCTCATGGAAACCTATAGATCCTCATGAGTACTAAACTTCTCTACTTTTTCTTTACTTTAATGCTTTTCTATTTAAACCACTTTTGCTTTAACACTTTGATCTAATGTTGTTTGCTTTTCTCTACACTCGACATAGCCATTATTGATGGATGTAGGGACCTTTTTAGAAATGCTTCATTAGATGTCCTAATGTCTATTTCAAGGTGAACCATGGAGTCACTTCTAGTCAATAGAGGGGAGCCTCCATTAGTCATAATACAAATGTTCTTGCCCCTACTTATCATTTTGATCAAGATTTGATATTTCAGAGGAGCAGGAAAATTGCACTAAAGGGGGAGAATGGTGTACTATGAGAGATGGCTAACTTTAGAGTTAGCTGAAAGACACCTTATCACTCATGTATTGAGACATTAGGCTAGTTACACTCATGGATTCATTCATTGGTCCCTTTAAAAGGACACTCTTAGAGGACTCCCAAATATTTTGACATTATTGCAGTTGACGTTATTTACGTTACTTCACTCTTGTACACATGGATGATTTTAGAATTTTATTTTAGAGATGTTTATGCTTATAGATGTATAGTATTATGCTCATGGTCTTTTGTAACTTTTTTGCATATATGTATGAGATGGATGCAAAGTGAGCTTTGTATGGATGTATGAGATGATGTAAATGTAATTCTATTTTTGATGTTCTTTGATAGATGCAAATTTCTATGATAGGATTTATTACTTATTTTCTAAATGATATGCATGTGGAACTAACAATTTGGTTGCTCTTTAGTAGGATTTTTGACTTAGGGGATTGTAGGTTGACTAGCATAGGGTAAACTTCCGAGTTAGGATTGATTAAGGAATCATGTGGGAACAAGAAATGTGCTGAAATATTTTTTGACCAAGTTGCACAAAAGGCTAAGAACTGATCCTTATCTAGACTGAACACTTAGACTAATTTTTGATGTAGATGAGCAACAAAATTTATTGGTGCCTTCTAGACTTAGATCAAAAGAGATGACTAATAGGTTAGACTTGGGGTAAAAGATTTAACTCTTAACAAGGATGGCCCTAGAAAGCAAGTTAGACTCTTGGCTTTGCCTAACTTGTGTATTTGTGTGCTTTGTTCACTCTCTTTTTTTTGTTTTATCTATTGGATGTCACCCTTGTAGCTTCGAGCTTAGATTGTTCTCCACCTGAGAGTATGGACATTGGCAATCTTTCTTTTCTCCTTTTCTTTTTTTTGGTTTTGGTTTTTCTTGTATTGCTTTCAAAGTTTTTACCCCCTTGACATTTACAGCCAAGTGAGTAAGGGGACAAGCACAACCAAAAGGTAACTAACTCCTAAGACTTCCCTCTTGCTGAGGATAATTGTGAAGATCTACATGTTAGCTTCTATAGGGTATTGTGGGTTTGAAAACTTGCTTTGTTCAGACTTGACTAGATGCCAGCTAAGATGGGGATCAGTTAAAGCTTGAAGTTAACTTTATTTACAATTTTTAGGAATGTAAAGGGGAAATGGTAATGATGATTTTGAGGAATCTATGGTTCATCTTAAGGACAACCTCTACTAACAACTTTAGACTCCCTACTAGGATGAAAATCAAATAAGAACAAGCCACTAACAAATGCAATGATGGAATAGAATATGATTCATGCTTTTTTGTGAAATATATAATTTTTATGCTTCTTATATATATATATATAGAATGTTTGAGTTATTTTGTGTTTTTTTTTGTGTTCTAATATATAATATTTCTTCAAATGAAAGGTGTTAACCATTTCATAGAATTCTTCACCTTCCATGATGGTACATAAGAGATAGGCTTTGTTACCAACATCTTCTTTAATCATGTATGGTCCTTTCCAATCTTCGTGAAACAAGTATGTTTATTCTTGTGTTGTTTATTCTTTATGCTCCCTTTTCTAAGTACTATTTCTCCTATTCTATATGGTCATGTTAGGGTTACTTCCGCCATAGGTATGCATGTACTTGCTTGTGAAGACCAAGTTTTTAGGAGATGAGCTAAAGATTGAAATTCTTGTTGGTGGGATGGGGTACAATTCAAGGTTCCATTGCTATCCAACAACTCGGTGACAAGGTCAAACTCATCTTGCATATAGATCTTTACCTCAACACATTCTTGAATCATTTGTAAAAACTAGAACAAATCGAAGGGAGTTTACGACTCCCTTAGCTCCTCTAAAGGAACAAAACTTATGATTGCCTCTTTGTTTGGCTCATGCCGTAAGTCCATTAAATAACCTATGTACCTTTCAAGAAACTCTAAAGTAGTAGGGTCTTCTATGGTTTATCTTAAGGACAACCTATACTCACAACTTTAGACTCCCTACTAGGATGAAAATCAAACAAGAACAAACCACTAACAAATGCAATGATGGAATAGAATGTAATTCATGTTTTTTTGTGAAATATATATTTGATAAGTAAATGTGGTTAAGGGAATCACTCCCATAAAGTCAAAAGCATGCCTTGTGCAAGCAAGGGTGCCAAAATAAAAGAATAGTTTTATAGAAAACAAAAGCTTATGTAGTTTATACAGTCAATGATAAAAAAGGAAACCCAAGAAGCCATATTGCACCCTAAGAAAGTTGGTGGAGGAGATAACAGGTACCTACAACAAACTGGTCTAGGTGTTGTCGTTGTTCATCGCTCAGGGGGGTTAAGGAACCAAACTGTAAAGTTGCACATTTCCATGTTGTTTCAGATAACTCCCTCGTGGAACAGGGAGATCCCCTGTGCCATGTCATTGTTCCCATGCAAGTGCCGGAGCTCATAGACACCGCCTCAACTCCCAAACGTCAGTCACTTGTTGAGGGACTTGATTGCGTCGAGTGCAAGGGACTGTAGATGTGGAGCCACCAACCGCTTCACTAGAATTTGAGTGAGACCCTTGTGACCATGAGCAAGAGCAAATTGTGCCAGAAAACACCCAAGGAAGAAGTGATCGTGTAGATGGTAGTCAACCGAAATCTAGGGATTGATTACCTGTACCAGTGCCCGCATAGTCTCCTCATTTTGTACAATGAACATTCGTCTAATCTAAGTGAGCGCATCATTCGTATCGCAAGGGCATTGGTAGCCATAGATGGGGGCAAATGCCATTGATAACCAAAGTAGTTGAATAGAGAATTTCGAAAGAGATGTAAAGGAAAGGGGCTCCCGACTAATTTGTAATGCCTTGACTCTAAGAAGAAATAAATGTGCCATCATTGCAGATCGCTTTTCCAAATGAGAGTTAGATTGCTCGGAAGGCGCGCCTCCAAAAACACTCCCTAATTCTGAAATTCATCCTTCGACGACTAAGTAGTATGAAGAAGGAACGCAATCGCATGTGTGATAGATGGTCTTGATATGTAAATTGGAAGTTTGGAACAAAGGCAAAGATGCATGCATAAGCACAACCAGCCATTCTAAGAGAAGTGAAATGACAAGTCTAGAATGACACACATGGGAGTGCCAGCAAAGATGGGGTGACATGGCCCTGGCTAAGACGACCTCAAGAGTTGGTGGAGGCCATGCCTCCACGATCCCATGCTAATATTTCACAAATAGTACCAACAATCTCTCGGAGGGCTGTGCTTTTGGTAGAATCCTAAGGCGATACTGGCATATTTGGAAGTGAGGGCTGAGATTCCACCACTAGAGGTGAGACTTTCTTTGAAGGAGAGAGAGTTGTCATCGAGTTTCTAATAGGTGGTTTGTGAGAGGGGATGTATAATTGTTGTGGCAAGTGCAACGACTATGCAGAGTCATGTTTAGCTAGATTCTAGACTTGTACCATCCAGGGGTGAGCCATTTTGTCTCCTTCAACTAATTAATTCTTTGTGTCGGAGTCATTCCTTATGTTAGTCTCTAGACTTGGCTTGGGTGCTTGATCATGGGCATTGCGATTGTCCTTTTTCAAGGATGCGCTAGGGTGTGAGGTTGCCATGTCTTCATCTTGCATTTCCGTCATGTCGAGAGGTTTCCCTTTTTTGGGAAAGAATCTTGGAAGTGGTTGCAGTTTTAGAAATTCAAACAAAAGAAATGCCTCTCTTCGATCTCTAGCCTCTATGCTCTTTGATAGTTCTTTTTGTAGGATGATTTCTTCCAGAAACTTGTAGATAGCCGCCACTTAAATTCTGGCGAACAGGTAAGAATCACTATGAAAGAGGTCTACGTCAATTTTTGTCACCATTCCTAAAGAGCGGCCAATTTTTAAGAGGCAATCCTCTGTCCAAAACTCTAGTGGAAGGTTATATAACTTGATCCACTTAGGTTCATCATATGGTTTGCATTTTGTTAGATCAAAATTTGGCATCCATTTCCGCATATAAGGTGGAGCTCTCGATCTCAACCAATTCCTCCCCCATAGGATCATGTCGCAATCATAGCTCGAAAGGAAGGTGGCCAAGAAGAAGCCCTTTATGAGGAATTTGAGGATGCTTCTAGGATCTGATATAATTCACCAACCCAATCCCTTATCTATTTTTTTCTGAGCTTCAGACCAATGAAATGGAAAATTAAAGTTGTGTCTGATAGGACTTTGGATTCCTTTGCACATTCTTTTGCGATATCAATTCAGGGAGTAGGCTTAGGAATATCCTCACATCTGCTCGCCATCCGTTTAGTCAAGGTCATTCATATATATATTGAATGTTTGAGTTATTTTATGCTTTTTTGTGTTCTAATTTATAATATTTCTTCAAATGAAAGGTGTTAACCATTTCACAGAATTTTTCACCTTCCATGATGGTACACAAGAGATAGGCTTCATTACCAACATCTTCTTTAATCATGTATGGTCCTTTCTAATCTTCATGAAACTTATGTTTATTCTTGTGTTGTTTATTCTTTATGCTCCATTTTCTAAGTACTATTTCTCCTATTCTTTATGGTCCTGTTAGGGTTACTTCCTCTATAGGTATGATTGTACTTGCTTGTGAAGACCAAGTTTATAGGAGATGAGCTAAATATTGAAATTCTTGTTGGTGAGATGGGGTACAATTCAAGGTTCCATTGCTAGCCAACAACTCAATGACAAGGTAAAAGTCATCTTGCATATAGATCTTTACCTCAACACGTTCTTGAATCATTTGTAAAAACTAGAATAACTCAAAAGGAGTTTACGACTCCCTTAGCTCCTCTAAAGAAACAAAACTTATGATTGCCTTTTGTTTTGGCTCAGGCCGTAAGTCAATTAAATAACCCATGTACCTTTCAAGAAACTCTAAAGTAGTACGGTATTTTATTTTGATGGTTATGTGTAATCTCTTTTCTTTTTGAAACTCACCCTCACTTACCTCATCCTCATTAGGGAACCTTTCGATCATTTCAATTTGAAATTGAGGTGGTTCCCACATATCATTTTATTATATAGAAGTTGTAGGTGAGTGTGAATTAGTAAAGTTATATCATATAAAATATCTACAAGAAGTTTCAATATTATTCATATATTTGTTATCAATCAACTTGGCATAGATATGAGTCCATCTACCATTACTCTTTTTGTGGAGTCCATAGAGTATTTGATTCTCTATTGGGCATCAAAGGATGGTAAGAGTCACTTGGCAATATTAATGAAACATATGTCTCACTAGAAATCATGTGTTTGGGTGGAATTAGGGGGTGTAGCCTTTAGATGATTCCTCCTCAGTGTTTGTGAAGACATTGGGGTCCATCTCTTGAACACCGTTAGTTATGTCAATGGTATTATTTGGGATTTATTGAGAGGGGACAAACCATCCTGAGGGATGAAGCATTTAATTTTTTAGAGGTTTTTAATTGGGCCTACCCGCTTTAGTTAATTCATCCTCTTTTGCATCTGTGAAGATTTTTATTTCTATATTTATATCAAGCATGTAGACTTCAAAGGGGAATCAAAAGGGTTCATCATTATCTAATAGTTCCAAGGTTTTTGTTGTTGTTTCAGTTGACACCATCGACCACTATTTGGAGGATTCTACTTTTTCTATTATTGTGATCCCAGGCTCATTAACAATTTTGGTGTAGTCGTTAGTCTTTCTTAAATGTAAAATTTGAGGGGTAGGTTCCAACACTATGATTTTGTTTGTTGATAGCTCACAATCTATTGGGATATTGATCTTCTTCTTTATTGCATCATATTTTGTCATGTTGAATGGCTCAATATCTCCTTTTGCAACATAGACCTTTCATAAGTAAAGGAAATAGATTGCTTGGAATAACGTAGAGGTGATGGCCTTCATCTTGTGGATCCAGGGTCTTCCTAGCAATAATTTATACCCTGTCTCCTTGTCAATTACATAGAAGGTATTGGACACCATTTTAGGCCCTAAAGATACTAGGATCATGATTTTTCTAATTATTATCACCTTGAGGTTGTCATAGCCTCACAAGGTGTCCCTATAAGTTGTTATATTGGTGTGACAATACCCCATTCTCTCTAGGAGGGAAAATTGAACTATATTCACCGTGGCCACATCATTGACAAGCATTCTTTTTATGCAAGTATCTTAAATTCACACTTCTAAGTATAAAGTGGGATCACCTCTTCTTATCAGTTCTACATCTGTAGGCATCTATTTTAAGTCAAAGAAAAATCCTAGATCATGTGTATTTGGTGAATTCATGTCGAGATCTACTTGATTTATCTGCTCCTTTGAAGGTGAGGTTATATGATTCAAGTATTTGAGCCCTATTGCCTCCAATATAGCTACCTAATGGGAAGGAGAGTTTCTTAAAAGATTAATGAATGGGATCTTAGCAAAGTTTTTCTTAGGTCCTCAACCAAGTCATAAGGACTGTTTGGGATTGGTGTTGGATCTACTGCTAAAACTATGCATGCTAGGTTTTTGGTTTGGGGGATCATAGGATCTTCTTTAATGTCCCTATTTTGAACTAACTTGATTAATCCTAGAATTTTCATTTCTCCCTTGATGCACAATTGACATGGGCTTTTAATCTATTCTGAAAGATTTGTGTTATTCATTTTATACACTTACTAGTTTGAGTTATTTCCTTGTTAATGAGTTGGGAAAGGATCCTGATAGATTCTTAGGTTTGACTTTTGAGGGGATACTAGCCCCTGTCGGTTGGTTTAGTTTGGATTTTCTAGTGGGAGGAGGCAAATATCTACAAACAAACTTTTTTATTCCTCTAAGTGGTCCAATATGGAATTTTAGTACTCCCAACATGAATCAATATCATGCCACCTTCTTTTATGGAATGAACAGTACTTATCAGGATAATACTCTCAAGGTCTTTGATAGAGATCATAACAATTTTTGAGTGACCTCTCATTTGATCTACCTCTTTGTTCATGATTGCTTCTCAAAGGAAAGTCAACATTATTGATGTTTTGATTCTTTGGGTAGTAATAATTTCCACCACCATAGTTGTAATTGCAATTGTTGTTATTCTTTAATGGTAGGATGTTTGTTATCCCATTGGTAGTAGTACTATGTTTTTAAAAAAAAATAGTGTTGAGGGGTTGTTGTTGCCATTATCTTGTATTGTTAGTCTCCCATTAGCATTATACTCTTTCCTTCCACTATTAATGGTGGCTTGGTCTATCCTTAGAGTGCTCTTAAGAGCTTCTTTGTATGATTTACAAGGAAGATTTTGGACCTCCTCTTGCATGTCCCTATTGACGGATTGTAAGAACAGATAGCACAAATCCCTATGGTCCATGTTTGGTGTGCTCATTGAAAGTAGAGGACTTGCCTCCACCATGTGATGAAATGAGCTACCGACTCGTTTGTGTCTTTTTTACACTCAAGAATTCATGAATTACTATTTTGACTAGGTTATTCGTGTCAAACACTGTGACAAACTCACCAATGAGTTATCGAAAAGAGTGAATTGATGCCTTGGGAAGTCTGTAATTCTAGTCCAAAGTGATTCCTTCCAAAGTTTTTAGAAATATTCTAGCGACCACCCCATCCTAGGGGAGAATTTATTGTACTACAATTGTCTACACCTTTATGTATGAATTAGGTTCTCCCACTCCCTTGAATTTAGGAAGTTATGGGAGAGGCCATAACAAAATGACATTACAAATCAAGCTATCTAGTGGCTCCTTGAGATATTCAAGGTATGCTCCTAAAAAGGAGTTAAGTGTGGAGGGAGTAGTTCCCCCATGCATAAGCCCTGCAAGTGGAGCCTATTGTGTTTGTTGAGCTTGAAAGAAGATGCACAATTGTTGGTATCCAAAAAAGATTACATAGTTGGGTGATGTGTTTAAATTTTGAAAACCAAGTGGGATTGTTTGGTTAATATTTTGATTGACAAGTATCCCACTTGGATGGTTTATGTTTTCCATATCATATGATGATGGTAAGAGGGGCATGAAAGCCTTGTTGCTAGCATTCCTAGAGTAAAAAATGATGTAAAGGGTGGTTGAGTTGCCCCATGACCTTGATCTTTTTGTAGTAGCAAGTGGGTTTACATGTGATTGTTGCCTTAGAGATCTAGGCCTTCCCTCTACTTTGTCATGAAGAGGTTGTTTGGCATCTATAGCCTCAAGCATCTTGATCAATTTGACTAGGTGGCTATGAGACCTTTAGGTGTCACTCTCCCTTTCTTCATTCTTTTGTCTCACCACATCAAGGTGGGTTATCATGAGGTGGGGGTTGGGTGCCTCCATTGGTCCTTTCTTACAAAATATTTTCTAGCACAACTTGGTGTGCCTCATATTGCTTAGCTTGATAGGCCACATGGAGGGATTCATGAGATGCTCATGCCTTCTCTGAATTTATTTCTAGATGACTCACCGTATTGTCCATTTGGGTGGTCGTATCTCGATAACTTGTGATGGGATAGTCTTGTTGATGAATCTCAGACCGAATGAGCACTCAACATGCTCTTCCTTGATTAGGCTTGGGCTAGAGTATGGTGTCTCAACTCCAAGTCAGATTGTTGAAGGTTAGAAAAATTTGGGGTTCTTGACGACCACCTTTTGATTCAAAATCTTCATAGTCATAGTGAATTAAACTTGGAACCAGTGGATCTAGCAAAAGATACTTATCGAAGGTGGGAGTAAAAGGTTCATTAGAGGGGACCTACCCCTGAGCTTTGTCTAATTCTAACATATTCTATGGGTATTAGGGATATTGTAGAATAATGGAATGGAGGTGAAGAGAGAGAAGATGAAGATGGAAAAAATGGAAGAAGCGTGGAAACACGAGCTAGCTCACCTAGAAGGATTTGTAAGTTCAAGTTGGGTTCACCAAAATATGTGTTGCTTGAAATCAACTCATGCACAATGTGAATGAGTCAGAATCCACATAGCACACATACTACATGCTTGCAAAAGGCACTTGCCTAGTCACTCCTGCTCTCGTGGCAAGATCCAATCAAGCGGGGGTGGGACCAATGGGTTGTTTTGTTCACACAAAAGTAGAACGTCATGAGTGATAGTAAAGTTGTTTTTATGGTTTGTTGTGTTGTTGCTATGATGTGGACAATTATGTTGTGATTATGGTTGATTTGGTGAAGTTGCAATGTTAAATCTTGTAGTAAAATGTGGTTAGTATCTCCTATTTCATGAATTATGTTTAACTCTTCTCTTTCTATATGTTCCCTTATCCTATTCTACTCTATTTCATGCAAGATGTGAGTTTACTCCTCAATTTGTTCTTCAGTGGGAGCCTCTTGGATGGGTAGGTGCCCTAAAATTTTGTCTAAGATTTCTTCAATCAAATCTTCTCTCACTCCAAAGCATATTGATTGTGAGCACTAAATGAGGAAGAAGGAAAAATTGAGTGCATTTTCATCATTTGCTAAATGTTGAGCATTGAATCATTGAATGCTTTGTGTTGAAATCAAGGGCTTTCTCTTCGCATGTTATTGTTTTCTAGATTTTATGAAGTCTTTAAATGCATGTAAATCTAAATGAATGCTAAAATTAATTCAATCTACCTTATTTTTGTATTTTTCCCAATTTCCAAGATTATCTCAAATTACTACTGCTAAAGATAAAGATTTCTCTATATGAATGCAAATCTAATATGGCTTTTCCCTAATGCAATTTATCTACTATTTTTGGTGTTTTGTGTTTCAATTTTTTGGATGTAATCTAATCTAATGAAATCAAATACAATGCATCAAATTTAAAATTTAAATATAGTAAAAGCAAGAAATTCTAATGTAACCAAGAAGAAATAAAGAATTTTACTCTTCTAGGGCAAAGTGAATTTTCTAATTAGTATATTAAAAGAAAATTTTCAAAATAAAGAACCTATGAAAAATAAGCTTTAGTTGTTTGTGGCTTGTGTCCTTAGGGATCTAAATTTTTTATATCCTCCTTTGCAGCAATCAGAACCTCCTCTTGATGATAGGGGAAAGAACTGGGATGCTCTAGGAAATTGGAGATTGTATAGAAGCTATAAGAAGCTTTGAAGCTTTGAAAGTAGAATGGAAGAAGGCTCAAGAAGCCCTATGAAAGCATACATCTGGATGCTTATGAGGGTTGCAATGCAATGCCTTGTTTCCCTGGAGGTGATTCATAATCCTTGTTTTGTGATCAAGGGAAAATGAATGAAAGCTCTTAGCAAGAAAGGAAAGATTGTAAGAAATAAATAGCCTCCCATGAAACTAATGGGGAGGGAGGTATTTATAGCATGAGAAGCAACACCAATGGTGGGGTTGATTGGGAGCTGACAAAAGGACTAATTGGGAGATAACAAAAAACTGATTGGGAGATAACAAAAGATTGATTGAGAGTCAAGAGGAGAGGAGAAGTAGTTAGAGGGAGTAATGGTTCAATCAGAGAACTTTCAATCATGAGAAAAAATGGTGCCAAACTAGTCAGAACTAAAAGTAATCATGTATCTCAAAAGATGATAGGGCCACCCCTTTTGTTAGGGCAGCACGCTTGGGATACCCTGCAACTTAAGGATAGATCACTCGGGTGACCCTAGGGTCTCTCGAGCAACCCTCTAGTTAAAGGTCTACAAAAGGGTTTTTGATGTGTGTAAGAACTTGGAACTCAGTTCAAGGGATCAATAAGATGGATAAGAGGTTAAATAGGTTAAGTGGTCTTATGTCATAACAGGTTTAGAGTTATGTGTCTAGGGCATGCATTTAAAAGAATTATCTCTATATCATTTTTATCATCATGAGATCATGAATCAAAATGGTACAACACTTTCACACACGTCTAAAATTTTGCAAGTCTAGCACAACAACCTCTCTATCTACATCAACATCAACATCCAACTCCATATTTATTCTTTGCTTATTACTATTAACTCTGTCTTATGGATTAACTAAGGTGCAAGGAAGCCAAGAACTTTAATCTTTGCATAAGAAGCTCCACATTGCTTCTTTGTAACATCCCTAGTTTTCCTTGCATTAGAAAACACTAGGTGAACACTTTCTATAAGTACCGAATATTAATTTTTTCTCTAGTCAAGATCATAAGAATTAGTCGAGATCACATATTTTAGACAAAATTATAGATATTGAAGGATAGGATCACACTAATTATTATCCTATAACTTAGACTCTTATATTCAAGTTGTCTTTGCTCCCCAGTCCTTAATCCAATCTCATATCTTAGGTATCAATCCTTTTTCACAATGTGCAATTAGGCAAAGTTCATGCCGTAAGATAC
This sequence comes from Cunninghamia lanceolata, assembly GCA_027924645.1. Lineage (NCBI taxonomy): Eukaryota > Viridiplantae > Streptophyta > Pinopsida > Cupressales > Cupressaceae > Cunninghamia > Cunninghamia lanceolata. Next base: position 109,070 of record BSBN01001465.1, on the reverse strand, counting down.
CCAAATCCTAATCCCCCTATTTTAATTTCAATACATATTTAATATTAGTTTACATCAAACATTTTATCAAAGTCAACTCTATATCCTAGAGTTTCTATTTTAAATTGATTTATCAACCCTAGATATTTTTGAAGGGTCGATTTATTTCCCTTTGTAAAGAAATAATATGCTTCTCTACATAAATCTCCTAGGCTAAATTAATCAATCATCATCAACATCAAATATCCTAAGAAAAAGCATAGAGAGTGATAAATACGTTGGAATTAAGTGTTTAGTACTTTGATAAAATAAATGCACGTGTACTTAGCTCTAGTTTCAATGTAGAATATGACTTTGACAAGTGTCTTAAATTAATTCAACACTATTATAGAAAATTAAGGTTAGTTGGACGAATCTTTAAAATCTTTATTCTCTTGTTAGGATCATTTCTGTGACTGCAAAATTGATTTTGCGAGTGCATATCTAAACTAGACCCGCTAATCTAGTCTTTGTTATTTTTTTGAGTTTCACTTATCACTCACCTCAAAGTATTCTACATGTTCCCACATATAAGCCGGTTCTTGTTCTTCTTGGTTTTCATGTGGTAGGGACAATTACTCCCTTGTGTCAAACCATGCAAGGGATGTCAAGTCAACAACTCTTAAATAAGATTGAAATGAAATGAAAGTTTTAATGATGTCCATGAGACCAAGCAATCTATGAGACTCGGAAACAAAATTGAAATGCCCAAAACAAAAGCACCAATTGAAACCACAACATTACTTCTGATTGTCCCCTATTTCTTTGCTGATATTGGTTCTTCTACTATGAATTTTGATCAAGTAATCTACCATTTTTGCTATTCTCTCCTCTTCAAACAAGGCTGTTAAAGATCCAACTTTTAGAATATTTGTATATTTGAGTTGGATGTCTTTGTATGCCTTACACTCCACAATGTAGTGCCATTCTGTCTCCATTAATCCTGACGAGCAAATATTCAACTTCACCAGTAGAACAAAAGCCCCTTGACAATGAATAGTCATGTTTGTGTATGTGCTAGGATGTGATGGATGTTGATGTAGTGTTGATATCACTATATGATTGTTTTAGGCCCATGATGCGTGTTAAAAGGTGTTCAAATCACATTTTCACTATATATTCTAAATGAATTTTAAGGTTTGTCTTTAAATACAACACCCTAGCATGTAATTAAATTATTTCAAGCTTCAAGTTGGCTCACAATGATTAATTGGAGAGTAAACAACTCGGCTCAAATTTAAATTTGAATTCTCTAACAAAGGGACTATTTTCACGAGTGCACAACTGATTAAGATCACTTCAATGACTGTGGAATTGATATGGAACAAGAGATAGACAAACTAAAGATTATGTTTGAATCTTATAAATGAGGGCAGTGGAAACAAAATCCAATATCAAATTTGTCAAACTTACACACAAAAATCATTACACTAGGTAATGAAAACAAAAATGAATTTGAAACAAAAGGTTTACACCCTTCAACATTGTAACAAACACTTTTAATTTAATAAAAATAGTTTGTAGATCCCCATTAGGAAACAAGATATGGCAATGCATTGTTGGGAAAATAACCCCGTTCATTTAACTCTCAACTGACCTCGGTTGGAGCGTACAAAAAGGTATGGAGCTATAGCCGTTGTGGTTTAACTACGATGGGCACTGGGGGCGGCTTAACTCAGAAGCGGGGTTAAGTGAACAGAGGTCTAGTCAAAGTTAACGGCGCTGCCGACAGCTCCGATATAGCCGTTGGGTGCCAGCTAAGCTTATGGTGGGCCCTACCTTCTTCTGCCAGCTGTACCTAGTCACATCGACGCTTGTCTTTTTTAAGGTGAAAGCGACAGTTGTGAAAATAATGCAGTGGTCAACACCAACACAGTCTTTCAACTTTTTCTTTTTGTTGGCCACGTAGGACGGTGGGCCCACTCAATTATGAAAATGTATTTTAATATTGTTCACGAGAGTAAGTGCTGCGCTTTCAACAACCCAATCATTGGAATCTTAATTGTCATTTACCTCGTATCTATAAATTCTTTCATACATTACCATTACCAAAATACCTTTTATGGCAACTATGTCGCTATCCTTTAGTGTGTTAGTATGTCACTATAATGGTGGAAATTGCACATTGTGTTTTGGGTTTAGAGGGATTTAGGTTGTTTTTATATTTTGTATAGGGTGTAAGATAGTGTATTTTATATGAGGTTAGTAAATAATTTTATTTTAGTTTGTTCTTATTATTTTTATTTTTAGGATTTGGATTTGATTTTTATATTTAGTTGTTTATCATTTTTGTTGAGATTTTGTGAGCGTGAAATTGATCTAGATCATTAAAATTTTGAACATTTAAATTCAAATTTCTTAGATTTCGCCCATGTTTCTCTTCTTTGCTTACTATTGTGAGCCAACTAAAATGCAACTTACTTCATATTGTACTCTAGGATAGTGTATTTAAAGACTAATCCTAATTCAAATGAATCATCTAGGATTGAGAGAAAAATTATCGAACACATTTAGAATTTGATTATAAAAGGATAAAATATTATATCAGTATTACAACATCATCCAACAAGCATACTACACATTTGCTTGTTGTTCTCAACCTTGGTTCACTGTCGTTGAATGGGTCCATCTAATGGTCTAACTGAGGAGAACACGACCCTCACAATTTGGTAGATTCTTCAAAGGTGTTTCTAAACACCTCTCATTCCTTATTCGATTCAAAACATTTGTAGAGAGGTGAACAAGTTTCAATTAGCAGAATTCTATCGAATCAAATATGCAAATCACAAGTTTAATTCCATGCACAATTTTAGGTCTGCACTCACGAAGATCACCTCCACACTCATGTAGATCACTTCGACACTCATGAAAGTGAACTAGAATAGTACACGATCAAATTTTTAGGTCAACAATTGTTGCATGATGGGTTGTAGAATTATAACATCACGTCAAATGGACTTATTACACCTACACAATGATATTTGTATCAAATTCAAAGCTAAATACCCACACATTTAATTTGTTTTATTTTCACATTTATTCAAGCATCCATTATAATATTTGATATTAGTCCCAACTCTTAAATCTAAGTTAGTTGCTTGTATAATTGCTTTAATTAACTTAATTAGCTTGAATTGTTTATGTGCGTTAATTTTCCCATACATAAAATGGTGAACCTGACTTTCTAACAACCCCTAGGTTTTTATTCTTAGGGTTTAATGGTCTTCTCCATTTGAGTCTTAGATTTAATGTTTTTTTTTATTTTTATACATTGATTTTAGTTTTGATTAGGATTTGGATCCACCCTTGAGCATTTATCATTGCTTTATTTCTTAAGGTTTTGACTTTAGTGTGAACTCTTTGATCCCTACCCTCCCACTCTTTGGATTTAGGGTTTAATCTCTAGTTTCATATCTAATTTTCATTAATTTTTCTTCAGTCTCATATAAGATCTAACATTTATCATGGACTCCTCTTTGTGCTTTAGTGACATTTGATTATTATTTTGTCCTTTGTGATGATACTATATGCAATGATTGCATCTCTAAGTTGGTTTCTCATTTATTATTTGACCTAGGATTCCTCATTAGATGTATAACTTTATAATGCATATATGCTTTGCAACCCTAACTAGGACATGTACCATAATGTTTGCATGTGTTCTTTGATGGATATATTTCATTTACATGTACATGATATTCAACCACTAGTCATCCATGCACGATTCTATGCTTTATCATGCTATAATATGATTTTCCATGTTTATGAAAGGAAGCAAGGTACATGGAACACACTTCCTACACTGATCTAGAGAGGAGAGTTGCATAAATTTTTATCTTTTAATAGCTACAATAATGAGATACACAATATAGAGAAGATCAAATAACATCGCACGCAAATACAAAAGCTCACAACACAAGATATACATGGGGAAAACCCTTTCAGGTAAAAACCCCACACTCCAAAGCACAACCTAATTTATTAATATGTAAACAATGAAGGTTACGTTACACTTCCAAAGACAAGCCCTTACAGTTCACCACTGTTGATATTTTAGAGCAATTTCGGCAGCATAACAATACCTATTGTGGATAGGTAAAAATTAGGTCAATAAGATCAAGCATGCAAAATCAAAACCTAATCCTACCACCATCAAAGAATCGAATCCAAGTGAAATCAAATGCATGCAATTCAAGAACAAGATCGCCTAGATTGTATGATTCCTTGTTTGTGATGTGGATTGCTTCTCAACAATGAACAATCATGAAGATCAAAGCTGCCATGATGGATGGATGATAATGATAATATGCTCAATGGATGCTTCGAATGCTCAATATGCTCAAGATGATAATGTGGACGCTATGATAATGCTAGATTGTTAATAGATTGTATGGAATGAGAGGGTGTTTATATAGACCTCAACCAAAATCAATCAACTATGGAGATGATAAGATAGAATGAAGGGATGAGATTAATCAAGAAGATAGGTGAATGGGTACAAGCCATGTGTCCATAGGTAAGAGCCATTTTAAATGATTGTAGTTGGGTTGTTATTGATGATAAGATAAATTTACTTAAAATAGAGAGAGGTTCTATTTTAAGAGCTTGATGATGAGGATAGTTGATTTTAGAACCAATTAGAATTTAATCTAGATCATTCCAATGAACAGGGCCAACTTGTACACATAGAAGAAAGTGATAAGATAAGGGATGATTTTAAATGAGAGAGGAAATAAATTAAATAAATTGAAATTTATTTAATTTATAGAGGTGATGATAAGATAAATAAATAAAATATTGATTTTATTTATTTACTATGGAGAAAACCAATTAAATAAATTAATAAATTTATTTAATTGTTTAGAAGAGAAAATAAGAAATAATTAAATAATAAAAATTATTTAATTATGAGAAATAGAAGAAATTAGATGAAAATTTAGAGGGAAATTAATTAAATAAATATAATTTATTTAATTAATTAGAAAGATGGGTGATTAGATGTTTTCAATACAAGTGTGCTAGGACAAAATTACCTAAATGCCGATGCAAATGGTGAAAATGTAGTAAATAGATAAATAATGAAATGAGTTAATTTTGGGTGTCTACATTTTGCCCCTCTTTGATCATACAATGTTCATTAGAATGTTGTGTCAAAGAAGATACGACGATTCGTTCGATAAGCAAGGTTATGCCCTAGTGTAACTGGCAGGTGATTCCCCCTCGAGAGGTAAGCCAGGCTAACCAAGAAGGGTTGGGTTGGCTCGCGATAAGATGAAAGGCAAGAAACAAGGTTGACACAAAGAAAATGGGGGTTGGATGGGAGAAATTGGGATAGTTTAGAAGAAAATAGACTTTGGTATAGAAGAAGCAGGGTTTCGCTTAGAAGAAATTGGGTTTCAGAATTAGGGTTTGGCTCTAACACACTTGTTTTGCAGGATGAAGATGAGAGAAATGAAAAAAGAGGAATGAAGAATGAATATGAAGAGAAATGATTGATATATTTGAGTACTACATAGGATTATGATGGAATGGATAGATGATAAGACAACTTTAAAAATAATTGCCCATAAAATTAGAGAAATGCAATCCTTATGTTTGATATAGCATATGGATATTATGCACTAGGGAATAAAAGACCAAGGTGTCGAGGTATCCAATGCATAACTAGCATACTAGACAACCCTGTCTGATCGTATGAGGTCAAAATGTTGAACCAACATACACAAGATATGAATAGCGGCTAGTGTTCCCGAGATGGACTTTGACTCTTCAAGCAAAGGTTTGAGCTTATCTCCCCTACACATAATGACACCTTGCTGGTTATATGTATGGAACTAGTCTTAGCATAGAATAGTCTCGATGCATAAGAGTCTGTTTAGCTTCTTAGATGCAAAAGATATTGATATGCAAGATGCTAATCCCAACACGTACAAGATACCAATACGCATAGGAAGAGAATAAGATCATCCCACAGACACAACATATGAAAGCAATATGAGCATGCCCCATTCTGTACTTCATCGCAACATACCAAGATATGATAAATCAAGGCAGTCTTGATTAGGCATAGGAAAGGGACAAAATATAAAATAAAAGATATTGTCATCATGTTCTCTTGCCAAATTTAAGTGCTCTTGGATGGATTAAGATGGTGCCTTGTTGAAAGGAAAGATATATCCTGTTGAAGGCTAAAAATGTTGATAAAATGCTATAGCAAATGTTGGCTTAAGGCATGCGGACAAATAGCTTTCAGCTTATCCCTGATGTGTTGAGTGCTTGAGCTTTCTGTGATACGCATAGTCTGCTTCTTGCTTGAGCTAGTCAAATATAAGAAAATAGAAGATGAAAGAAGATGGAATGAGGTGGATCATCTGTGCTTGCGTACTGGATACTTCCTTCGTATTCCAGACTGCCTACATACCCTATATCCACGGGATCAAAGCACATTACGATGGTGATGAGACATGATTATATGTAGTTCTAGGCTTATTGATGATATAAGTGATGAAACATAGAAGAAAGTGAGATGAATGATTGGAGGATGATTAAAAGAAAAATGAAAGATGGATGATGAGAAGGGTCTATTGCCTATGCATGAATCAGAGTGCTTCCTTCGCATCTCAGATTGCCTACATACCCTGTATCCATGGGATCAAGGCTTTGAACGATAGAGATGAGATGTAGTTCTTGTTTATTGTGTTGGTGGTTGATGATTATTTTATTGTTGAATTGATCAGATTGATAAGATTGATTCAATGGTGTTGGATGGTGTTATTGATGACGTGGGAAATGTTTGATGAGATGAGAGAGATGTGATTCAAACACATGATAAAATGATGACATACACAAGCAAGCAAGCAAGTGTGTACAAATGATTCAAAAACAAACAAGGTATTGTCCTTTGTCAAGCTATAAACCAATGATTGATTGATTGATGATTGATTTATGATAGTGATTGATAGTGTTGTCATGGCGGGGAACGATATATCCCTAGATCAACACAAGGATGTTTGATGATAATGATTGATTAATTTGGCTTGGTTTACGACAAAATTAGGATCAAGACCAAGGATTGCAATTAGATAATTTGATAAAATTGATTAACTTGATTCGTATGGATTGAGGATGACTTACATTTGGGTCATTGCTTTTTTGATTTGATGATTTGATGATGATGAATTTGAAAGAAGTGATTGAAAAATTGATTGATGTGAATGAATGTGATTTGGTTTGATGAGTTGATTGAATTTGAGATTGATGTGATTTGATTTTGATGAATTGATTTGATTGATTTGATGGATTTGTTTGATTGATGTGATTTTGATGAATTTGATGTGATTCTATTGATTTTATTGCTTAGATTTTTTATGGATATTTGATTTTTTTTTGGATTTTTGGGAATATTTAATTTTTGGAAAATGCCAATGGATTTACAATTTGGGTAGCCTTTATGCTAGATACCAATGACAAGGAAAAACCAAGTCTAGGTGCAAGGATGGAGGTGGATAGAAGGATGGGCGATAGTATGGAAGGCTCATGATAGATGGATGGAAGGGAAGACTCATGATAGATAGATGGGATGGATAAAAAGGTTAGGTGGAACAGAAAGCTCATGATAAATAGATAGATATAAGGATAGGCTATAGTGGATGGATGTATGCATCATAAGGGAGTTAGGATGTGATCTCCAAAGACTATGTCGCATAGGAACAACATGCCCCCATTCTTGGTGGTAGACTTAGGATTTTGCATGACAAGGCTTATGACAATAAGGAATGACATGATGGATTGGTTTTTACATGACAAGGTTTATAATAGGTGGATAATGATAGGATTGTATGGAAAGGGTGAGGTATATCAAGAGATATCCAAAGCATATTTCAACATTTTGTCCCCATATCTTTATCAAGATCAAAAGGAATAAGGGAGGATGGATAGACTCGATATGATAGGTACATGGCTGTAATGGATAAGGATGGTAGGATATGATATGACATGATAGGACATGATAAGATGGAAAATGATAGGTTGGAAATGATAAGATGGATGAGGCAATGTGCCCCCAAGTGTAAGTGACATAGAAGATCAACTACACATGACGCCTGTTTGCCAGGTTTTCATCATGGTACTTATCCAAGGCACTTGTTTACCAGGTTTTCACTGTTGGATGAAGGGATTTCTCTTTACTTTTTTGATTTTTTTTTTTTTTTTACGTTTTAGATGGGATGACAATTACACATGGTACCTATTTGCTAGGTTTTCACCATGGTAATGAATAGGAGGGACTCAAGTGTCTAGTGCTATGAATGTTGGTAGTCCCGTTAGAGATGGATGTCCTTGCATGGACCATGTCAAGTGTGCTCATAGATGTTGGTAGGGAGATGTGAGAGGGAAACGAATTAGGTAGATAGTGTATTATGGAAAGTTGGGGGATAGTGGATTATGATATGGATTATGGAGGAATGATAATGAATCATGATGTGAATTATATAGGACTTATGGAAAAGGATGGATGAAAGGCTTATGCAAAAGCATGGACCATAGGGAAGTGATTGGGGCAATATGTAGGATAATGGATGAAGGATGGAGAGATGGAGGTATGTGGGAATATGGGATGGAAGGGAACCATGACCAATAGTTGCATACACCGTGATAAACATTGAAGCTTTTGATGGGAAGGTGGTGTAGGAAGTAATGGGGATGTTTGATTAGGAGATGGGTGGTTGAGTGATTTAGGTACCCACATAAATAGAGTATTTTTATGATTTTTGCTTTGCTTGTGGGATTTTTGGGATATTTGGATGGAATAGGATTTTTGGATGGAAGTGGACAATTGGGATTTTTGAGAGGTGGATGCCTCATTTGACTTGCTTGATTTTTGCTTAGGGACCCAACCCATTTTGGTTTTGGACTTTTATTTTGGAAGTATGGGTTTGGATAACTTTTTAGATGGATTTGGCTTTGATTCTTTGCATTGATATCCTAAGGCATGAGGACCCTTAGGATTTTTGGTAGGGATTTTGGCTTTATAGGTAGAGGCATCTAATTGTTTATTTTTGAATCCCTTAGGAATGGATTTGGCGGAATAAGTGAAAGCTTTATGTTTAGATGATATGTGCATTTGTTGGTCATGATAAGGAATATGAGAGGGTTTATGGATAAATGGATAATTAGGTGTTGGGAGTAATGGAGGTAAGGAAAATGGAGGGATATTTGGAGTTGGAAGAAGTGGAGGTAAATTAGATGGTGGAAGGTGTATGGTCACATGCTTTTATGATTTGTAGGATAGTGGAGGTGAAAAGGCTACATATGTTTTGGGTATATGATGTGGTTTGTGATGGAAAGTGGTGGGCTTAGATTCATGGAAGAATTACCAACATCTTTAGATTGTTTACCTTGGGGTGTGTATCCAAGGCCATATGAGCGTGGGGGAACCTTGACATGGATTGGCTCCAAAATACCTTGTTCATAAAGGGCTGCGCCTTTACCTTGGTAGTTCATATTTTGGAGTATGCTATGGACAATGGGACTAGGTGTAGTTTGGGAATTAGACTTGAGCTTATTATTGGATGGAGAAGATGAAGTGGAGGACAAAGGTTGTTGTTGTCCCAAGGAGGAACACTCATGGATGAAGGTGGTAAGACCACTAGGACATGATAGTGGATTTGAAGTGGAGTTGATAGTGGATATGGATGTGGAAGGATCATTAGGATCTTTATTATGTTCATGTAGATCCAAGTTATTTGTTTGATCTTCTATGTTGGCTTGGGGGACAAGTGTCTCATCATGACAAGTGGATGTTTTCTCATTATAGATAAGGCTAGATCACGGATGACTAAGAGAAATATGGATATCTTGCTCATAGATGGATATAGGATTATGAATAGGATCAATGTACTCATGGATAGCTTCTTGATAGGTATCATCTTGATCATAAAGAAGGTAAATGTTATGGATAGGTTGAATTTGTATAGGTTGCTCATGAATGGTTGTTGGGAGATGGATAAGATCAAGTGGCTCATGGATAGATTCATCATTATGGATATCATCTTGATCATGGAAAAGATATATGTTATGGATAGGTTGTATGAAAGTGATTTGGTCTTGACTTGGACTAGGGCTTAATGTTTCCACATGCTTAGGCTTAAACTCTTGACATACCTCTTGGGTTGCTTGAATGGAAGTAGATGACTCTTGGATAGGCTCTTGGTCAACAACATGAAAACATGATGACTCTTGACTTGGATTCATGGGAAGTTCTTGAATAGGCTCAAGGGGTTGTGGGTCACATGAGGGAATTGTAGGATTGGACATGACCTTTGAAAGTTCTTTGATAGGCTCATGAATGGGTGTTTGACATAGGGATAGTTTATTCCTTGCTAGTAGCCAATGGATCACATCCTTTGCAAGTGTATGGGTGGATGGAAAATATATTAGATGGTGTTGTAGGCTTAGGATTAGGATTTTGATTGGATGGAAGGATAATGGAGTTTGATATATTAAGATTTGGATTGGACGGGCGTGACAATTTATGGAGGAGTGGCCTAAATACGAGACATACATTTGTATTATGACCTTTAATCCTATGATATGCACAATAGCCATGTTCATTGTATGTACTTTCCTCCCATGGTTTGACTTCAAGCAGTTCAATGAGTTTTGCTTCAAGCATCTGTCGTAAAATATACTCCACATTTTCATTAGGTAAAGGAGTGAAGTTACATGGTGATGAAGGTAATGAAGGGCTTATTGGATTAGAAGGTGGAGAGACCAATGGACTAGGATTGGGATCACATGGTGGTCTTGGGATAGGACTAGTAGGCTCATGTGTTGGCATTGGGGTGGATAATGATGGAGGATACTCATAGGATGCATTAGCTAGATTGGTATTTCCCTCATCAAAGGATATTAAATCTTGTAGCATGGGTGAGCCTAAGGACAATTGATTTATGTACAAGGTGCCACTTGAACTTGGATGTGCTTTTGGTTGCAAAGGTGGATATAGATCTATCAATGATACTTGGTTGTTTTGTTGGAAAGGTGTACTTAGACTTGCTTGATTTATGTACAAGGGATTATTTGGATTTGTATGCACCTCTTGTGAAAACACCTTTTGGCCTTGGAAATGGTCTTGATAAATTTGGGGTGGATATTGTTGGGTAAATATGGCATTGACATGAGATGAAGGTGAAGGTGATACATGAGATTGAGATAGAATGTGAGGGGTTTGGACTTGTTGTGATATGATTCATTATGACTGAAAGGGTTGATGATGTGTTGGTGAAGGGATGTCATAGGATAATTGTTGTTGAGATGGAGATTGACATGGATAAGGGCTAACATTAGAAGAAATGGAATAAGTTGGTATAGAATTGAGTTGATGAGTGGATAGATAGGATGGGATAGGTGCCAGCTAGGATCAAGAAGATGCTTGTTGGACTTTGCAAGTGGCCAAGAGGTGTTGGATTTCTTCCAAGAGGTATTGTATGTGTGAGGATTGGCTTGTTGGAAACATTTGAATCATATCTTGAATGCTTTGAAAGGTTCGCTGCTCTAAAGGTGATTGGCTTGCATGCATGTAGCGAAGCATATGAAGGAGAATTTGGAGGTCCTTTAAGGTTGACATGATGTAGTTTTTGGTAGAATGTTTGATGAAGGTTGTAAATGATTGAAATGTGATTGTTTAGAAGAGATTGATCAGATTGATAGGATGAAATAGAACTTGAAAACCCTAGAGATGATAATCAAAGCTCATGGATTTTAGATGATGATTTTGGAATGATGAGATTGGATGATTAAGATTGTTGAAGAACGGTTAAGAAGGCTGATAGATAGATGACAGATACCCATGTTTGATGCTCAGATTGAAGAAAAGATAGCAAATAGATGGGTAGACTGAAAATGACCAGAGGTGATCTGTGATAGCTCAAATGTGAGGCAGAATAGCTCATAAGCGAGGCATGATAGCTCAAAAGTGAACACAACAGTGTTATGGATGGTAGACTATAATAGTAGACCATAAGCGATGGGGTTTACCAAAGGCGACATGTTTTCCTTCAAAAGCGAGCTACTGTTGTTTAAAAGTGATGTAGTTGTGCCAAAAGCATGCAATTTAAGTTCAGAAGTGATTTAGGTCCGATAAAGGGTGTGTTTTGGTGAATTTTGACAAGAAAACAATGATTTTAGTCACTTACATTCACAACATTCACAAACGTGTACAATCCTAGGCTGGAAAAGGATTGTATTTGTTGAATCCCCTTGCTGTGCTTATTCAAAGTGGATAGCTTCAGGATCTTGGTAGCACCGGCTCCCCTCCACGACACTCACTTCTCACGCATACCAAGTTCTGAGTTTCCCAAGGCTCGCAAACCTTAGGATTATCTCTGCTATCTCTACTAAGAACCACGAGAGTCAGGGCAGCTTCAAAGGCCCAGCCTTCTGCGTCAACAAATAGAGGGATTTGGGCCAGTACACAAAGGTTGCTAATATAGACATCTGTTCGGGTGGCTACACGTGCGGTGATTCACTCCATTAATGGAGGCTTCCCAGCCCAAAGAGGTTATGCTCGATGGGGTTTTAGGGGAAACATTCGTTGGTGTAACACAACAGCACCCGTTGTTTGTGGCTTTCGACACAAACACTTTTCTTATATAGTGGTTTGGAAGAGCTTGGATTTAGCTTGTTACCGCTTGGGTCGTACCCCTTCTCACATCGGGAAGGCAAGCCCTCTAAAGATAACAAGTTCTCATGCACCCAAGATCCATTTGATAGGCAAGGGGAGATGATACTTTTGTTCTTAAATTTGGGTTACACACATACACAACAAGCAAGCAAAAAAAGATAAAACAAGCACGAAGCAAACAATGGTTCTTTTTAAGCACCAAATCCAAATGTTCCTAGATTAGTCATAAAATGAAATGTCTTGGACCAATAGAAGCTGCAACATATATGTTAGTAGTTTCACAACCTCCTCTTCTTAGACAAACAATAAGATGATGCACAAATAGATGATTAGTAGTGAAGAAAATCAAACTGTAAATAACAAAATTGGAAGCGACACACAGTTACCAGAGGCGATCAACTGTTGATCATAAGTGATGTGAATTTTTCCAGAAGCAAATAGGTGTTGGTCAAAAGTGAGCTAGATATACTAGATGCAACCAATTATTGCTCAGAAGCGATGCAAAGCTACCAGATGCATGAAAAATCCTTGTTTCTGCAAAACTAGGGTTAGGATCATGAATGAAATAATTATCAAAGATTGCAAAACCCTAAATATAAAATCTAGTGGATAAAATTAGCTTAGATAGACACCCTACAACCACAGATTGATCAATTGAAAACCCTAGGATGATGTTTGGATGAGATTTTGCAAAACCAAGGATGTTAGCTCAATTAAAATCAAAATCCCTAATCAAATTGATTGGCAGATGATAATATGATCAAAGACATGTAAAACACAGATTAGAACCCTTGATTGATCAATAAAATCCAACACAGCAACCTTAAAAAATAAAATGTTAATAGAAAACCTTAGATTGCCAAAAGTGACTGAAACAGCTGGATGTGAGCTATTTTCGATCAAAAGCAATTCACTGTCAATCGGAAGCGATCATTGTTCACTCAAAAGTGATGCAGAAAATGTCAGAAGTGACTGGTTTTCACTCAAAAGCGATGTAGAAATGCCAGAAGCGACTGGGTTTCACTCAGATGCGACTGCAAGTTGCCGTAAGCGCTCTAAAAAATTTAAACTTCACAAAAACAACTTCAAAATACAAAGTTAATCAAGGACGTGTGTCCCAACGGGCGTGCCAAAATGTGGATAGGGAAAAATTAGGTCAATAAGATCAAGCATGCAAAATCAAAACCTAATCCTACCACCATCAAAGAATCGAATCCAAGTGAAATCAAATGCATGCAATTCAAGAACAAGATCACCTAGATTGTATGATTCCTTGTTTGTGACGTGGATTGCTTCTCAACAATGAACAATCATGAAGATCAAAGCTACCATGATGGATGGATGATAATGATAATATGCTCAATATGCTCAAGATGATAATGTGAATGCTATGATAATGCTAGATTGTTAATAGATTGTATGAAATGAGAGGGTGTTTATATAGATCTCAACCAAAATCAATCAATGGTGGAGATGATAAGATAAAATGAAGGGATGAGATTAATCAAGAAGATAGGGGAATGGGTACAAGCCATGTGTCTATAGGTAAGAGCTATTTTAAATGATTGTAGTTGGGTTGTTATTGATGATAAGATAAATTTACTTAAAATAGAGAGAGGTTCTATTTTAAGAGCTTGATGATGAGGATAGTTGATTTTAGATCCAATTAGAATTTAATCTAGATCATTCCAATGAATAAGGCCAACTTGTACACATAGAAGAAAGTGATAAGATAAGGGATGATTTTAAATGAGAGGAAATAAATTAAATAAATTGAAATTTATTCAATTTATAGAGGTGATGATAAATTAAATAAATAAAATATTGATTTTATTTATTTACTATGGAGAAAACCAATTAAATAAATTAATAAATTTATTTAATTGTTTAGAAGAGAAAATAAGAAACAATTAAATAATAAAAATTATTTAAAAATGAGAAATAGAAGAAATTAGATGAAAATTTAGAGGGAAATTAATTAAATAAATATGATTTATTTAATTAATTAGAAAGATGAGTGATTAGATGTTTTCAACACAAGTGTACTAGAACAAAATTACCTAAATGCCGATGCAAATGGTGAAAATGCAGTAAATCGATAAATAATGAAATGAGTCAATTTTGGGTGTCTACACCTACCAATGAACCATACAAACTACTCCAACAAGCACCTTATTTATAGAGAATATCAAGCATGAAGTGTAACATCACTATCCATAATGCTCATAATTTAACTTAAAAATGTATCCTAATCAAGAGATTAGTTATCAAGTTAATTGAGCTAATCAAATTTTAACCAAAAGAAACATAATCTTTTCATCAATTAAGCATGTCATTCTAATCATGATATAACAAAGCTTACATTTTAGTAATCACTTACAAATCCTTAGTGACTAACCATCACTAATCAAGTACAAGATATGCTTAAGGCATCATAGTTCAATTAATAAATTACAATAGACCCTTTGGTCATAAATGCAAATATTGTATTTGGAACCAATGACATCTGTCTTCATAATCCTCAGCTTGTCTCATGCTTGGAAAGGAGAGCATCATCCTGGTGCTTTTCCTCCAACCACGGACTTGCGGTCCCCCGCTCAACTTCCTATCTAGAAGTGGCCCTACCCTTCACAGAAAGGTTAGACATTATAAACTATTTGGATAGCCATCTGAGTATCTGATGTTGTGTCCTTCCTAATGTCTCGCGGTCACACACTATAGATCCACTCTAACTTGTATGACACTACTAGAGATACTAGGCCATTTAGAACACTATGGACTAACAATGCATGCAGAGACGGATGCATTACTTTGGCCAAAGTTTTACATACATACATGTTGCACAATGAACATCGTCATATGTCCACCACCCTTACTTGACTTATAAGCTATCATGTTCTACAGTAAGTTCTCATAGATCTTGTTCTTTAGGTTTGGTATGATTGGGATCAATTTGACTCATTGTCCATACTTGGACATTCGACTCCCACCTTAAATTGGTTACAACTAAATAGGTTACTTTCATAACAAGGAACCAATGACTCCTTGTCACCTTGTTCCACTTTCAATTCATATCAAAATTGACCATTTTGACCACCTTGGTCTCCTATGGTTTACATTTTCAATAACAAATAATCATATATGATGAAGTCAAATTCATGGTGCTCAAGGCATACCGTGCCTTAGTAGAATAGATTGGTTTCATTATGATTAATAGCTCTTATAATCTTTATTAGCTTTAGGTGTTAAATACCTATCCTATTAGTTTACACTTGAGTAAATAAAGGAATTATAAATCATAACAATAACTAATAAGTCTTAATTTAGACACATATAGAACAAGCTTATATTATTCTTTAAGAACAATCAAATTGTTACGAGATGAGATCATGTTCTTAATTGATCTCGCCACCTCCATAATCAAAGGTTCACGTATACAATCTTGACAGTTCAAATAAACCTTATATGATTCACAGTTGGCTTTCCACACAAGCCAAACTTGATAATAGTTTAGGTGTTGTAAACACAATGAAGTATAATTGCCTTTTCGGCTGTCGCCACAGTCGAGTGACTGTATAATTCATTTATAGACTATAATCATTACTGGAGTTATTCAATATTCCACATCGACAGCACTTAAACTCTAACTTCCTCATCATATGATGTGTGCTTAATATGCTTTGAAAGCATGCTTAGCCATAACGAATTCAAGCTCCAGTTATCGTAAAATGTGTAATGCATTATAGCTGGGTCGAAAGACCTTAAGCTCAGACATAGAAAAGAGTTTATCTTTATAAAGCTCGGCCTTATGGCCTCGAGCTAGTGTCACAATAAAACCATATTGTAGTTGTTGCTCATCTTTTAAGCCTCGAGCTTAGTCACAGGAAAGATTACAAAGTATCACTACTCAACCACCTGACCTGGAGCGTAGTCTCAAGAAGAGTTTATAATGTTTCATTGCTCAACTCTACGGCCTGGAGCATGGTCTCAAGAAAAGTTTACTGTGTTTCTTTATTCGGCCTTGCAGCCTTGAGCTTAGTCTCAAGAAAGATTGCAATGTTTTGATAGCTCATCCTTCATGGCTTCGAGCCTATTTTCATTACAAAGTTAACTTGTTAAGGCTCATCCTTAAGGCTCTGAACCACTGAAAGAAATAAAGTTTTAGAACAATATTAGCTCGGCCATTTCGGCCTTGAGTCATGATGGAGAAAAAAAATAAACATAACCATGGCATAGCCTCACAGGCCTCATGCCTCTGTGTTCATCATATAACAAGTAACATCATGCCATACGAAATTAGGCAGAAGTTCTGTAGAGTTTAAAACTCATTATATAGAAAGTAATTAGAAATTTTGTTCACCATTTTACCTGGACAAGACTATCAATCGAGATGCAGTTCGAGACCATGACTCTTCAAGCTGCTCACAGCTTCTTATCTCCCAATATCATCTCATAAAAGTTTTGCCACCTTCTCACAAAACCCCAACAATGAACCTCTTCCCAGCAAAAGTCCCTCTACAAAAATGAAAACTCAAAACTTGATAACCGGCGACTCATGGCATGCCAATTTGGATGGTAACTACCATTCCACTCGGTAGGTTCCCACAAAAGGTGGCTCGATCCAGGCATCATGCACCTGAAAAGGATGAGCTTAAAGCTCTCCTTCGATCCTCAAGGTTGACTATTAACAATTTAATAGTATTCGATAGTATAGAATATTAAGATAAGTAAAATAATAACAATATTATTGCAATCAACCTATAAAGCAGTTTCATCCTTACTTAAGGATTATCACTATAAAATTGAAATCACAAAATGATTCACATCAATATTGTCAATTATCAGGGTCGAGTAATACTCCCCCGAAATTGACTATCATCCTTAGCTGAATGACTAGGGAATAATATCCCTGAGAACAAAAGGATAACGAGAGACATCTTCGTCTCTTAACACGATTGTCTCTCGACTAGAGATGAGGTTCCAAGAACTTCGTCTAGTTGTCACAACTAGTCATGATAGCACCAACGAGATAACGACTTACAAAGAACATGAAAACTAAGAAAGGTGACATGACACATGACAACTTACGAAAGGATTTTAAGGACATAGAAGTTGATACTCAAATGGCTAATCAACCTTTTGCTTTTCCCAATGTCTAACCTTTGCTCTAGGATGATACTCTCCTTCCTTCTTCAAAGGACGTTCATTTTTCTTGTTCACACTCAAGACCACAAGATCATGATCAGTGCATCATTATCGTATCTCATAATATAAATCATTTAATTAACAAAACTATTTAACATTAGTAATTACTTTATAATCAAAAATTAAATCAAATATTTCCACAATATCAAATCTATTAACTATGACTAATCCTTCTGATTATCATACCAAGTTAAATGATTAAGTCTAATTGTAAGTTGGGGATGTAACATATTCCCCCCCCATAAGAATCATCATCCCCGATGATTAATTGTATTTAAGATAAACCAACATAATATGAAAATGTTTTCAAAAGCATAATATCAAATGTCTCAGAAAAGATGAGGAAATCTAGCATGGAAGTCATCATAATTTTCCCAGGTGGCGTTTTCATCTGCATATTGGTCCCATTGGACCTTGTACTGTGTTATTTCCTTTTTTTGTAAGCGTAGCTTACGCATTTCGAGCACCTTGATGGGCTCGATCACCACCACTCCTGGGTCCTTCACCTAAAGAATATTCCAATCAAGCATAGGAGTTTGATTATCAACATAATTAAAATTTTTCAAAGGAAACATGAAACACATTATGCATCATGGCAAGTGCTGGCGGTAGAGAAATTCTGTATGCCACTGGGTTGACTTCTTCTAGAACTTTAAATGGGCCCATGTATCTTGGTGCTAACTTGGACATCTTTCCAAATTTGATGGAGCTTTTCTAAGGTTTTACCCTTAGGAGAAATTTATCTCCCATAGTGAAATGCCTTTCAATACACTTTGCATTTGCATAACTCTTTTGCCTATCATTAGCTTCCGCTAGCCTCCTTTTAATCAGATGGACTTGTTCCTCCATCTCAGATAGTATTTCTGGACCAAGGCTAACCCTATCTTCTAGCTTATCCCAGCTTATAGGGGTTTGGCACTTCCATCCATATAATGCCTCAAATGGTACCATCTTAATAGATGAATGATAAGAGTTATTGTAGGAAAATTCCACTAGAGGAAGATAATCCTCCCACTTGTATTGCTAATCCATGCAATACATCCTTAACAAGTCCTCCAACACTTGGTTCACCCTTTTAGTTTCTCCATCTGTTTCAGGATGATAAGCAGAGCTTATGTTCAACTGTGTACCAAGTGAAGAGAACAAGGTTTGCTAAAACCTAGATGTCATATGTGCATCCCTGTCTAAGATAATCTTCTCAAGAATGCCATGTAGTCTAAAAATCTCTTGAACAAATTTTCGAGCAATGACGGGTGCCCCATCCGTCAAGTTTCCAGGTATAAAATGGGCTACTTTGGTGAGTCTATCCACCACAACCAAGATAGCATTGTGCCTATTCCTTGACATAGGAAGCCCTTGCACAAAGTCCATGCTTATAATTTGTCATTTCCACTCAGGAATTTCATGAGGGTATAATAATCCTGCTAGATGTTGGTCTTCCGCCTTCACCCTTTGGCATTCAATACAAGTAGCTACAAAGTTTGAATCATCCCTCTTCATTCCTTTCCAAAAATATAAAGGTTTCACATTAGCGAGTAACTTGGTTACTCTAGGATGCCCAGAATATGGTGCAAAATGAACCTCTTTCCAAACCATATTCCTTAACTCTACTGAGTTAGGTACATACATCCTTCCTTTAAACCTTAATAACCCATCTGGTTCAAGGTTGAATCCCTCATATTTCAGATTCTGTGGATTCTCCTCAAGGGCCTGTTTTACCTGCTCGTAAAACTCATCTCCCTTAGATTTTTGTAGCACCTGATTCCTAAAATCAGAATGTATACAGATCATAGAGGAGATATGCCTTCTCCTACTTAAAGCATCTGCCACTCAATTTTATTTTCCATGAATATATTTAATCTCAAAATCATAATCCGAGATAAATTCTACCATCTTCTTTGACGAGCATTAAGACGGGGTTGAGTGAATAGATACTTGAGTCCCTGGTGATCTGTTTTCAACTCAAATGGTTTTCCAAGCAGGTAGTGTCTCCACATTTGAAGTGCATGAATGACTGTTGCCAGTTCTAAATCATGTGGGGCATAATTTTGTTCATAGTTTTTTTAGTTTGCGTGATTCATACGTAATGACATGTCCATCCTGGACTAGTACACCACCTAAGCCTTACCCTGAGGCATAGGTAATGACTACAAATTGACCTTTTGGGTCAGGTACTTTCAATATTGGGGATGAAGTCAATTTTTCCTTCAGTAGGTCAAAGGCCTTGTGGCACTTTTTTGACCATTAAAACTTCTTGCCCTTTCTTTGCAAGGAAGTTATTGGATGTGCAATTTTAGAGAAGTTTTTCACAAACTTCCTATAATAACCATCAAGGCCCATGAAAATTTGGACCTCATGAACATTTCTTGGTTCTGACCATTCAAAAATAGCCTTAATCTTAGCTGGGTCCATAGCTATCCCCTTAGCCGAAATTATATGACCCAAATACTGTACTTCTTTCTGAAAGAAAGTACACTTAGAGAGCTTGCCATATAACTTATGCTTTCTTAATCTCTGAAGAACAATTCTCAAATGTTGCATATGTTCTTCTTCATTCTTAGATTAGATCAAAATGTCATCAAGAAATACTAAGACAAACTTGTCTAGACAATCTCTGAACACACTGTTCATAAGATTCATAAACGCCGCTGGCGCATTTGCCAATCCAAATGGTAGGATAGTGAATTCATAATGTCCATATCTGGTTCTAAAGGATGTCTTATGGATGTCTTCATCCTTCAACCTCAATTGGTGATATCCAGATCGAAGATCAATCTTGGAAAATACTATTACACCCCTCATTTGGTCAAAAAGATCATCGATGCGAGGTAAAGGGTATTTATTCTTGATGGTTGCTTTGTTTAGCATGCGGTAATCTATGCAAAACTGTAAAGTGCCATCTTTCTTTTTCACAAAAATGACTGGTGCTCCCCATGGTGACACACTGGGTCTAATCAACCCTTTATCTAGAAGCTCTTGTAGTTGAGCCTTTAACTCCATTAGTTCTATTGTGGTCATTCTGTAGGGGGCTTTAGAAATAGGTTCTGACCCATGAATAATATCAATGGTGAAATCAAAGGCTCTTTTAGGGGGTAACCCCAGTAGTTCATCTGGAAATACATCCTCAAGGTCCTTAAGGAAAGGATACTTGTCCATATCTGATCTTTCTTGACCTGTGGACTCCTTCATGCCAACTTCATTAAGTATTGGGATTCATAAAACATTAAGTCATCTTAGAAGTAGGTTTCCTCTATTTCATCTATTTTGTTCATTTTGACAACAAAAAGTTGGCATCCTTTTCTATGTGCCCTTTTCATTTGTAATGCGGAAATTTGCCTTAGTTTGACTTCCCTAGGTTTCCTTTGGAGAAAGACTTTGTTTTCTAAATCATCCAGACATTCTACTATTTTGGCATAACAATCAAATTTGGCTTGATGTCTCCATAGCCAATTTATCCCTAGGATAACATCATATGAGCCAAGTGGGGCTACATAAAGATTTACTTCTGTGGAAAAGCTTGGAAGTTCAACCCAAGCCTTAAACATGCATTGCTCTACCTAAGCCTTGGTGTGATTTGCATATTCTATAGACCAAATATTTGCCACGAATCCTACTTTTCTAGGTATCTTATTTACAATTTTGGGAGAAATAAAACATTCCGTAGCACCTGTATCAATTAAAATTGAAATCAGAACTCCAAATAAAATACCTATTGTCTTTATAGGAATTATTTAGTACTTGACTTGTCGGTTATCCAAGGCCGCATGGATATGTTGCTGGAATGCCACTTGCTCAGAGAGTAGAGGATTTCCTCTTGGTTGCACTCCCTATGATTTGTTGGGACATTGATTGGCGTAGTGATCTCCGCCACAAGTGTAGCATCTACCAATTGGTCCTCGCCTCTCTTGAGGTTTACTAGAATTGTTTCCATTTTTCCTGGAGTGGTTGTTTCCTTTTTTCTCTCCCCTGGACTTAGCTTGTTTATTTTTAGCCCCTTTGTCATTCTTCTCAGTATAGTCCTGTTTCTTCTCCTTTTTCCTTGAGGATTGAGAAGATTGAGACCAGTTATATCTCTTGCAATTTCTTTCCCTATAGGCTGACATAGCCTTCAGGTTATGTTCTTGTCCAATGGCCTTCTCGTAGATGTATTCCATAGTAGTTGGACCATGAACATTAACCTCACCCTTGATTTGGGTGTTCAACCCCATTATAAACTTATGAACACAAAATTTCTCATCTTGCTGATACTGCGGCACATACTTCAATAGTCGGGTGAATTTTTCCCAATATTCATTTACACTCATATCAACTTGTTTTAGGTTTTGAAAGTCTATAAGTTTTTTATCATAAAACAATTGAGGCAACCATCTTTGCCTAAATAGTTCTACAAACCTGTCCCAAGTAAGGCTTGTAGACCTCAAGCCTAATTCCATCTTTTTGTTCATCCACCATGTGGATGCTTCACTTGCTAGCTAAAATGCTCCACACATAGCTTTGGTAACCTCATTATAATTTCTAATTTC
Source organism: Cunninghamia lanceolata (assembly GCA_027924645.1). Classification (NCBI taxonomy): domain Eukaryota; kingdom Viridiplantae; phylum Streptophyta; class Pinopsida; order Cupressales; family Cupressaceae; genus Cunninghamia; species Cunninghamia lanceolata. The sequence goes on along the minus strand of BSBN01001465.1, from coordinate 86,642 downwards.
AAAATACTTCTCCATCTCCGTAAGCCATGCCTCCGTGGCATCTCCATTTACGGATCCATCAAATTTAGGTGGCATGACCTTTTTCATGTCATGAGATAGTTTCATAGCTACTCTGTGGTGGCTTTGGGTGGTGTCATTATGACGTTCCTCGCCATCACCCCCATCATAATCATCTCACTTGTCTTTTGACTGGCCTCCTACTTTATGTTCGAGAGTTTCCACCCTCGCCCTTGTTTCTTTCAACAAAGTAAAGATTTGGTCTAATTTAGACTTGGATTGCCCTAGAGGTGCTTCTTCATCTCGGCTATCCTCCATTCTGATTCTAACTCAAACCTTTACTGCAATCTACTTCTTCCTGAAGTTTGCAGATTAATCACGGATTAGTTTTTCCGTGTTAGACAATTCATTCATTTTACAAATCTATTCACATTCATGTAATCTTTAACAAGAAAGGAAAGATTGTCAAAATTGCCATTGCATTACAATTTCCATTGGATTACATATAATCCACCAAAATTACAAAATTTCTAATTACACCTTGCTTCTGCAAGTCATTTACAATTTGGGATAGCTTTCCATATTCATGTTTTCTTTTCAATCTTAGGAGGTGAGGATACACACTGGTATTCCTTCACATCCTCCTTAGGTACATTACAATCTTTAGGGCTATTTCCCTCAGTTGGTGATTTAGGGGTAGAGGGTGTTTCTGATGCTTCAGTAGAGTTAGGGGCAACCAACTTTTCAGCTTTCCTAAACTCAGACTGCTTGATGCATTTCACGACATTAGCAAAAGTTTCCTGATCAGATAACCATGCACCTACCAAACATCTAGTCTATTCAAGTTTCTCCTTCATGGAGGATCTTGTCTTCAAGATCTTTTGTTAGCATAGGTAACGTCCATGTTATGTTACCTTCTTTCGAGGCATGGTTCTAATTTTTACCATTCTGGCAAAGAACATCCAAACATTAGCATACTTAATGTTGGATACAAAAATCATCAAGTAGTGAGCTCATTAGGTCCATGTATTAAACCTGGCTCTGATACCATATGTAACATCACTATCCATAATGCTCATAATTTAACATAAAAATGTATCCTGATCAAGAGATTAGTTAATGTAAGCTGATTGAGCTCATCAAATTTTAACCAAAAGAAACATAATCTTTTCATCAATTAAGCATGTCATTCTAATCATGATATAACAAAGCTTACATTTTAGTAATTGCTTACAAATCCTCAGTGAATAACCATCACTAATCAAGTACAAGATATGCAGATATGCTCAAGGCACCATAGTTCAATTAATAAATTACAATAGACCCTCTGGTCATAAATACAAATACTGTATCTAGAACCAATGACACCTGTCTTCATAAGCCTCAGCTTGTCTCATGCTTGGAAAGGAGAGCATCATCCTAGTGCTTTTCCTCCAACCACAGACCTGCGGTCCCCCACTCAACTTCCTATCTAGAAGTGGTCCTACCCTTCATGGAAAGGTTAGACATTAGAAACCATTCGGATAGCCATCTCAATATCTAGTGTTGTTTCCTTCCTAATGTCTCACGGTCACACACTATAGATCCACTCTAACTTGTATGACACTACTGGAGACACTAGGCCATCTGGAACATTATGGACCGATAATGCATGCAGAGTCAGATGCATTACTTTGGCCAAAGTTTTACATGCATACACGTTGCACAATGAACGTCGTCATATGTCCACCACCCTTACTCGACTTATAAGCTGTCATGTCCTACAGTAAGTTCTCATAGATCTTATTCTTTAGGTTTAGTATGAGTGGGATCAATTCAACTCATTGTCCATACTTGGACATTCAACTCCCACCATAAATTGGTTACAACTAAATAGGTTACTTTCGTAACGAGGAACCTGTGACTCCTTGTCACCTTGTTCTACTTTCAATTCATATCAAAATTGACCATTTTGACCACCTTGGTCTCCTATGGTTTACATTTTTGATAGCAAATCATCATATATGATGAAGTCAAATTCATGGTGCTCAAGGCATACCGTGCCTTAGTAGAAAAGATTGGTTTCATTATGATTAATAACTCTTATAATATTTATGAGCTTTAGGTGTTAAACACCTATCCTATTAGTTTACACTTGAGTAAATAAAGGAATTATAACTCATAACAATAACCAATAAGTCTTAATTTAGACACATATAGAACAAGCTTATATTATTCTTTAAGCACAATCAAACTGTTACGAGATGAGACCATGTTCTTAATTGATCTCGCCACCTCCATAATCGAAGGTTCACATTTACAATCTTGACAGTTCAAATAAACCTTATATGATTCACAATTTGCTTTCCACACAAGCCAAACTTGATAATAGTTTAGGTGTTGTGAACACAATGAAGTATAAAATCCTTTTCGGCTATCAGCACAGTCAAGTGACTTTATAATTAGTTTATAGACTATAATCATTATAGGAAATATTCAATATTCAACATCAAGAGCACTTAAACTCTAACTTCGTTATCATATGACATGTGCTTAATATGCTTTGAAAGCATGCTCAACCATAACGGCTTCGAGCTCCGGTTATCATAAAATGTCTAATGCATTACAGTTGGGTTGAAAGACCTTAAGCTCAGACACAAAAAATAGTTTATCTTTATAAAGCTTGACCTTATGGCCTTAAGCTAGTCTCATAATAAAACCATATTATAGTTGCTTCTCAGCTTTTAAGCCTCGAGCTTAGTCACAGGAAAGATTACAAAGTATCACTGCTCGGCCACCCGGCTGTTAGGGTTAGCCGGCAGAAGATATCAATTAAATGCAAATAAAGATTAAACAGAGAAATGGAAATACATAGAATTAATAATAGCGAGAGACAAGATTTAACGTGGTTCACCCAAACTCGGGCTACATCCACCAAACAGAGAGTCTAATATTATTATCCAGTAAATCAAAACGATTACAATCAGCAATCCCTGCAACTCAATACCGCTGCAAATGCTACAATACAATACCCAAACCCTAACCCTTGGCTGCTTTTTATCAAGCCTTTTTGTCGGTTACAAAAATTAGGGTTTTCTTATGTCGGTCATAAAAATAGGATTTTGTAAGTCGGCCCTAAATTTTTTTTTCTCGGGGGCTGCCACCCCCGAACCCCCGCTTCTTGGGGGCTGCCGCCCCCAAACCCCCGCTCGGGGCCCAGCCCGGCCCCGAACCCCCGTGAGGATACATGGCTAGTGTACAGTACTTTCCTGATCAGTTGCCACCTACCAACACCGCCCTGGAGCGTAGTCTCAAGAAGAGTTTATAATGTTTCATTGCTTGGCCCTACGGCCTAGAGCGTGGTCTCAAGAAATGTTTACTGTGTTTCTTTATTCGGCCTTGCGGCCTTGAGCTTAGTCTCAAGAAAGATTACAATGTTTTGATAGCTCAACCTTCATGGCTTTGAGCCTATTTTCATTACAAAGTTAATTTGTTAAGGATCGGCCTTAAGGCTCTAAACCACTGAAACAAATAAAGCTTTAGAACAATATTAGCTCAGCCATTTCGGCCTTGAGTCACGATGGAGAAAAAAATAAACATAACCATGGCACAGCCTCATAGGCCTTGTTCCTATGTGTTCATCATATAACAAGTAACATCATGCCATACGAACTCAGGTAAAAGTTCTATAGAGTTTAAAACTCATTATATAGAAAGTAATTGGAAATTTTGTCCACCATTTTACTTGGACAAGACAATCAACCGAGATGCAGTTCTAGACCATGACTCTTCAAGCTGCTCACACCTTCTTATCTTCTAGTGTTATCTTAGAAAAGTATCACCACCTTCTCACAAAACCCCAACAACGAACCTCTTCCCAGTAAAAGTCCCTCTACAAAAATCAAAACTCAAAACTTGATAACCGGTGACTCATGGCATGCCGATTTGGATGGTAACTACCATTCCACTCGGTAGGTTCCCACAAAAGGTGGCTCGATCCAGGCATCATGCACCTGAAAAGGATGAGCTCAAAGCTCTCCTTCTATCCTCAAGATCGACTATTAACAATTTAATAGTATTTGATAGTATAGAATATTAAGATAAGTAAAATAATAACAATATTATTGCAATAAACCTATAAAGAGGTTTCATCCTTAAGGATTATCACTATAAAATTGAAATCACAAAATGATTCACATCAAAATCATTGATTATCGAGGTTGAGTAATACTCCCCCGAAATCGACTATCATCCTTAGCTGAATGACTAGGGAATAATATCCCCGAGAACAAAAGTATAATGAGAGACCTCCTCGTCTCTTAACACGATTGTCTCTCGACTAGAAATGAGGTGCCAAGAACTTCGTCTAGCCATCACAACTAGTCATGATAGCACCAATGAGATAACGACTTACAAAGAACATGAAAACTAAGAAAGGTGACATGACACATGACAACTTATGAAAGGATTAAGGACATAGAAATCGATACTCATATGGCTAATCAACCTTTTGCTTTTCCCAACGTCTAACCTTTCCTCCAAGATGATACTCTCCTTCCTTCTTCGAAGGATGTTCATTTTTCCTGTTCACACTTAGGACCACAAGGTCATGATCAGTGCATCATTATCATATCTCATAATATAAATAATTTAATTAACAAAACTATTTAACATTAGGGCGCTGCCACTATAATGGTTTACACCTTCTGGGACATCCTGATTTTTGCTGAAATCACATATTTATAAAAAATATAATGATTTAAGCATTGAAAGGTTCCATTTAAAGGATTTTAATTGAAGAGGGTTTGATCAAACCACCTTAGATTCAAACCCCCTTAGATAGAACACCACTAGTTTTAAACCATACCTATAATGGAGTCTCCTCTACACCTATCAAAATGCTGATAAAAAACCACGTTTGATTTACCTTTTAGGGGATCAAATGAATTCATTTAAAATTTATGTTTTGTAAGTATGTAGTCCTTATTATGAGCTTCCCAAAAAGTATAATTTTAAATATATTTAATTTGATTATTATATTTATTTTTTATTTCTTGTGAATGTAGGTTTTTCACCGAACATCAAGTTATCTATTCTACACACATGGAAAATTAGTAAATTAGTGAATTTGTTTTTTGAAAAACATCTATGCCCTAGGTATTGATGTCCATGTTTCAACAAAAAAAAATGAATTTCAATACATACAGAAAAAGTTATGTTTTACAGAATACGCCTATGTCTAAATTATAATTGGTTTGACTTCCAAACTTAATTAAAAAATATATTCAACAAAATATTATAAAACCAAATGCATTCCCTATTTTTCAGTGTTACCAATCTAAATTCAAAAGAATCATAATTTTATCATTTGTAGAAAATAAGTTATGTGCTACAAAATACACATCACTTAAAAAAAATGTTGTTTACTATTAAAAACTAGTTATCAAAGGAGACACAATTTTTTTTACAATTTAACTCCAAGTTTTTTTAAAAAAATATATTTAGAATCTACAAACAAAATCTCACAAATCACTAGTTCGCATCATCTTCAAATTCCTAAGGGTTTTGCGGCTATAGGTGTCAGAAAGTGAAAATTTAGTTCAAAATGTTGATTTCAATGTCAAGTTTGGCCAAAAAGTGTAACCCATTATTGTGGGATGACCCATCAGTAATTACTTTATAATCAAAAATTAAATTAGATATTTCCACAATATCAAATCTGTTAACTATGACTAATCCTCCTGATTATCATACCAAGTTAAATGATTAAGTCTAATTGTAAGTTGGGAATGTAACATTAAGGAAGTTTCTAGAGGAAGATACAAGAGGTGGGCATCCAAATCCACATGACACACAACACCTCTTACCATGCAAATGACACTTGTACAAGATTCCCTTACACCTCTTACAACCCTCCAAACTTGGGCACCCCAAATTTACCTAAAATAGGTAATGATAGATGCTCTTACACCGTCATAAAATCTGTCATATATGACAACACTTACAGTTGTAAGAGAATCCATCATAACTGACTAATTTAATAAATAATTCTCTTACAACTTGTCATAACCAATCTTGGGTGCTTAGATTCCTCATGCAAGATGTTTTGCAATACTTGTCCATCCTGTCATAAAATCCAGTTCTTACACGTCATAACCTGTCATAGGAATCTGTCATAGAATATTGACTTACACATATTTTAAGATGCCGACACATATAAAAGAATCTCTACCACAAACTGGGACGCCTACATTCCAATGTAGGAATAAATGCATCCTTGTCACCTTCCATGTCACCTACCAATGTGATGACAACTTACCATGCCATGTCACACTAGATGACAAAATATGATGAACAATAAAATATAATTTAGGCATAAAATAAATATACATTAAATAAATTAATGCTAGGAAATAACAAGGTTGAGACACCTTAATTCCCAACATTCTCCCACTTGTCAAACACCTTGCTAGAACCATTCTGAATAGGAAATTAACTGCTAGGGGCCTAGAGGCCCATAGACTCTGAACACCATCTGAACTTATCTATGCTCACAAGCTTCATCAAGGCATTTGCAGCATTCACCAAAGTAGCAAATTTTTCAAGTTTCACCTTTCTATCTTCCACTATGTCATAGACAAAATAGAATTAAACATCAATATGCTTTGTTCTAGCATGGAAGGTTGGGTTCTTTGCCAAACAAATAGCACTCTAACCGTCACAATAAATAGTAATCATCCCTGCATCAAGCCCAACATTTGAACATAATCTCTTAAACCAAATGGCTTCCTTACAAGCATGAGTTGCTATCATGTGCTCTGCTTCTGATTATGCATCCAATTAATAGCACCACTAAACATGGTGAACACATAAGCACTGGTGGATCTTCTGCTGTCAATGCCACTTGCCAAATCTGAATCCACAAATCCATGAATACAAATTGAATGCAAAGATCCTGTAAGATGACCATGATAACATAAGGAATACTCGAAAGTACCGCACAAGTATCTAAACACTCTCTTTACCAAATCCCAATGTACTCATCCATGATTATCCATAAATCGACTAAGGACTCCCACTGCTTGGGCAATGTCTGGTCTTGTACAAACCATGGCATACATCAAACTACCAACAATGCTAGCATAAGGTACTCTCATCATATCCTCCATCTTAGTAGGAGATTTTAGACAGTCTGCAACATATAACTTAGTCCCCATCATAATAGGAACACACACCGGTCTACAAGATGCCATGCTAAATCTCTCCAACATTGTATTCACATACTCTAGCCTAACCAAAGTTTTCTATTTGTTCTGTCCCTTCTGATTTCCATTCCCGAAATGTACCTAGCTGCCCCTAAAACTTTCATTTCAAATATTGCTGAAAGCTAAGACTTCAAATAAGAAATCAAACTTTTACCATTCCCAATGAACAACATATCATCAACATATAATGCAATAACGAGAATGCGATCATTATCCATCATAAGTAAACACAATGATCTGATTTTGATCTTATACCTCCCAAACTCAATACAAAGGCATCAAGCTTTTGGTACCACATCCTAGGAGACTGTTTCAAACCATACAAAGACTTTTTCAACTTGCAAACCAAATTCTTCGTACCTTTTTCAATGTAATGCTCTAGTTGTGACATGTAAATCTCTTCCTCCAAGTCACCACATCCATTTGTTCAAATTCTAAATCATATGCAGTAGTGAGTGATAACAAGAATCTAATGGATGTCATCTTTGCAACAGGAGAGAAAATCTCACCGTAATCTATTCCCTCAACCTAGGAATACCCCTTCGCAACCAACCTTCCCTTATACTTCTCAACACTACCATCCGAACCAAATTTCTTCTTGAACACCCATTTCCATCCAATGGGTTTATGTCCATCACGCAAGGGCACCGGATCCCAAGTTTTATTTTTCTTTAATGCAACCATCTCTTCTTCCATGGCCTCCTTCCAATAATTTGCATCACTCATACCCATAGCCTCTCTTACAGTCCTAGGCTCATTAGTGTTAGAAATCAAAACAAAAATACAACTAGAATCATTAAATGAATATCCAAACCTATTAGGTTGTTGCCTTATCTGAGTGGACCTCCTCAAAAGCTGAGGTTGTGTTTCTTCTTCTTCTAAACTTTCAAAGCTACTAGATCTCTCCTTGTCATCAGGTCCAACATGTGTTTCTAGCTCAACTTTCTTAGGGGTAGAAGGAAGCTAAACCACATCCTCTTTCTCTTCTTCTTTCTTTGGCTATAGAACAATGAAAGAAGGATCGAGTTCTATGAAGATCACACTTCTATTGTACAAAACCATTTCATCCACATGATCCCAATTCTTGTACCCTTTCACACTGATGCCATAACCAATGAAGATACATTTTACTACCTTGTTCTCCAACTTAGACCTCTTTTCCTTAAGCACATGTGCGTATGCCTCACAACTAAATACACAAAGATGTCTCAATAAGGGATTTTTGCTTGACCACACCTCCATAGGTGTCTTCTCAACAAGCATTGATGTAGAAGACCTATTAACAAGATAGCAAGCAATGGCTACAACTTTGGCCCAAAATGTTTGTTCAAGGTTAGCTCCACTAAGCATACTCCTAGCCCTCTCCATCAACGTCCTATTCGTCCTCTCTACAACTCCATTCCACTAAGGGGTACATATGGAGTTGTCTTGTGCCTCTCAATCCCACGTTCTTTATAGAACTTGTCAAAATCTACTGAACAAAACTCACTACCATTGTCAGTCCTCAAACACTTAGTCTTTTTATCCATTTAATTCTCAACAAGAGCCTTAAACTCTTTGAATCAACTAAAGACTCCAGATTTTCTTCTAAGGAAATAAACCCACATCCTACTGTAATCATTTATGAAAGATACAAAGTAAACATATTTTGAAATTGAAGGAACATTTCTAGGACCAAAAACATTAGAATGTATCAAATCCAACACCCTAGAAGATTTATGAGAACTAGAATAAAAATGAACACAATTTTTTTTCCATAAATGCAATGTTCACAAAAATTAAACTCAAGATTACAATCATTCATCCCCTCAACAAGGTTTTTTTTTAAATTTTCAGGGATCTAAGACCCTTCTCACCAATGTGACCAAGTCTTTCATACCATAACATAGTTTTCTCAGTTAGAAGTTTCATCTCCATTAAAATGAGCATCCTTAGGTACCCAGAAAGCATGACCATTAGAAGTAGATGCAACATTCCTCTTCCCTGTTCATTCCAATGGTGAGGATGAAGACTCTAAAGTTCTCTTCTTTGAAATTGAAGAACTATTGCACTAAATAGTGCATGCAACAAGCTTGAACATAGTGCCAATCCGAACACCCTTAGCTAGCACCATAGCTCCTCTAGTCATTTTGCATCCTCCATTCGAGAAAACAACTTGCAAACCAACATCATTCAACTTACTTAGATAACATGTTTAGTGCCAAACCAGGGATATGTAGAAGACCATTCATTCCCTTCACTTATCTATCAAGGAATCAAATCAAGACTCTTCCACAGCCAACAATCTTTAGATGAGAATCATCACCCAGATACACCTTCCCACCATCATATTCTTCATATTTTGTGAACCAACCTCGATGTGATGTCATGTGAAAATATGCACTAGAGTCTATTAGCCACAAAACCTTAGATGTATGTGTTGCCAAGGCAGTGACAAACAATTCTCCATTATCCTGAGAGGATTTTTCAAAATCTAAATCATAGTTATTTTTTTCTTCTTCTCCTCCTTGCATTCCTTGCAAAAATGCCCAGGTTTTCTGTAGTTCCAACACAATGCCTTGGACTTTCCAAGAGACTTAGATCTCCCATGGGATTTGGATTTTGACTTCTCTTTCTTCTTGTCCTTCTCTTTCCCTTTCTCTTTAGATCTACCACGAACTGCAAGAGCCTCCTTAGTCATTTTTGAATATTTTCTCCTACATCTCTTTAGACAATAATGATGCAAAAACTTCATCCATATTGAAGGAAGTAGTGGTTCTCCCAATGGCCATAACAAGGTGGTCTCATTAATTCAATAAAGAACACAACAAAGTCATACACTAATCCTCCTCTATTTTCACACCAATTAAGCTCAACTAGGCAACAAGCATGTTAAAACTATTTAGGTGATTTGTGACAAATCCTCCATCTTCCATCCTTAGAGAGTATAAATTCTTCCTCAGGAACAACTTATTTACCAAGGATTTAGCCTAATAAATCTGACCAAGTTTCTTCCACAGATATGTAGTTGTAGACTCTTCATAGACATTCAATAACATGGAGCTAGTCAAACAGAGTCTCACAAGACCCTTAACCTTCTGATCCATTAGATACCAGTCTTCTTGTTTAATACCTGATGGCATCTTTCTAGATATAGCAGTCCATAGGTCTCTATCTATTAGTGTATATATATTTCATATATATTATACACTTAGGCATAAGCCTACTTAGATGTGCCCTTACGCAATCTTGACACATGCCTCATTGAGGTGTCAAGGTTGTTGGGGGGTTAGGATAGGTGTCATGAAGTTGGCTACTAACTAGCCACTCACACTAGTTTGTAGGGAGGCAACTTGATGACCACTCTTAGTTAAGGAGTCTTTCTCTCAACTAATAACTACCTCTCCTCTCCTATATGTATTCACTTATTTGCCTAATCAACTAATCTGTATTTGATACTTGTATTTGACTTAGTTGATCTTGGTTCTTATATGGTATCAGAGAAAAACTAAATTCTTTGCTGGTTCATTTTAGAGGCATGAGTTCGCTAGAGGCAGAGGCCAATTTCTCTGATTTGGGTAACAATTTGCATTCCATTTTTTGGCATCTTCCTTGGCGTGGTTTCTGTGGCTGTATTAAAGAGTGGCATTCCTATTCACTACCTTGGCATTGGTTTTTGGTTTCAATTTCAAGATTTGGATTCGATGCCTCTGCAAAAAATTTTCTTAAAAAATTAAGAGATTTGTGGCTTGTCAGCCCTAACTAGTTCATGTTGTTGGTATACTACTTGGCCTCTATCAAGCCCCATTCTAGGCCTTTTCCTGAGGTCAAATTTGACCTTGCCATTGGCCCTGGTATTCTATTCAAAGTTCTCAAGTGGATTTGGGTGGCTTCTTTGAAATGTCTCGACACCATTTTGAATCAACTTCATAGGGTTTTAGACTACATCCAATGCTTCAACCACACAAGCCCCGACTTGTTCATTTAGTTGGACTTTTGAAGGATTGATCGAGGGCATCAAAAAGATTTTCCAAGGCATCCCACGGGCTAGGAGAATAGCCATGACCTATTGCACAAAAACCCTATTTCATTTGGATTTGGTCACATCCTATTTGAGGACCCATTATTGGCTGTTTGTGGAGAAGGCTTGCAAGGTGCTTCCAGGCACGATTTTTTTTCTCTCACATAAGAGGTGTTCAAGAGAGGCACTTACCCCTGTTGTGAAGGTGACTTTTTATAGGAGAAAGAGAAGAGTTCGCACCAGTTCGCCAAGGGCATTCTCCTCTGATCAGACTTTTTGCTCTGGCCGCCCATCGGCTCCCATTACAAGCTTGGTCTCTTCAAAGATCTATGCTACTTGGTACTATAAAGGTTTACATCTACTCTGCATAAAGGTTTTATGCCATGAATAAAGGCCAACACCCTGTTGAAATGCATAAAGTCGTGGTGAATTGAAGACCTGTTTGAAATGCATAAAGTGCAGCGCCTCCATCATTCTGATACACAGGTGCAAAGGAAGCCCTAACTGGAGGTTCATAGCCTCTCACAATGTAGCTCGCTGGAAGAACCTGTGCATGGAGGAATCTGTGCAGAGATAGAAGAAGCTGACCCTGCCTCAAGCACTAGAAGAAAATAAAAGAACTGTGAACTGCAAGCCATCAAATCGCCCATGTTCCTTGCCCCTGTCTACAATCTGGCCACCATTGGTCACCCCCTTCATTTTGTTTTTTCCCTCTTGCCCTAAATTTTTCCCTAAAGGGCATTGACTTCATATAAGTCATTTTAAAACTTTGTTTTTTTAGTACTTAGAATAGACAATTTTTTAAAAACTAATTGTCTAATAGCACTAAAAAAATCTTCAAATGAAAATTTAAAAAAGGGGGGAATTAAACAATTTGGGTTAAAATACCTTATCACCTTTTTTCCCTTCATATCCCTAAAGGCTGAATCCATTGGGCTTAATATTGCACTTAACTTATAAAGTGCCCATTTATGCTCCAATTGGACTAGGTTAGAAGCACTACTTCTATTAGTGCCACATTTAGGGGGGACAAAATACATAAAGGGGTTTATTCATGTTTGGGAAAACATTAGGTTCTTTTAAAAATTGCTAGTGCTAAATCAAGTCACTCTTGTAATAGGCTAAGTATTAGGGTACAATTTTTAATGATAAAGTGCCTAATTTAAGGGGATGTAATTAAGCAATTTGGGGAAAAAAATCTTCAAGGGGGTGTATAGCTAGGTTCCTATCGCATCTTCAAACAATTTTGAGGTAAACATATGGATTCTTCACTCTAGTGTGATCGATCACGTCTCCTTATCCAGAGGTTTTTATGTCAATTGATCCTACCAATGTCTCCAAAATCCTGATAGATGATTGTTATTATACTATTTGTGGACAAGGAATCGTACAAGTAGGTAATGGATACATTCACAATGTTTTATTCATTCCTGGCTTGATAAGAAATCTACTTTCTGTGTAATCACCTATTCAAATAAGATAGTTGAGTTTACATCCACTACAACTTTAATTTGAGATTCTTAGAGTCAAGAAATTGTTACAATTGGGAAGATTTGTCACTTTTCTTGCAACTTCATATTTTCTCACTTTACATCTGGTTGGGATGATGCTCCTATTGCCACTTCAGAGCCCAGTGTCACTTCTCCACGAACTTCTGTTGGTTCTGTATAGCAGGATCTTTGAACTATTTTCTACCAAATAGTTCTTCTCTTTTGTTCTAGATTGCATTTCTACTATACCTATTGCTACATGAGAATTATGTGTTGCTTCTTCATGAACTTCCAGTAATTCTTTGCAATAGGCTTGTCTTCTCTTTTGACAATACCTACATCACTTGCTACATGAGATTCTAGAAATACTTTCCAAGTGAGCATCCAAAGATTATTTCTAGCATATGTTCTTGCTCCCTTTCTACATGAGATTCTAGAGACACTTCACAGAGAGCATCCAATAATTATTTTATGCAGGACATCATTTGGAGCAGTTGGTCAGCATTCAGAGAGTTTATCCTCTTCAGGGGGTGCCTTCTAGTTCTTTCTTATCTCTCTTTTGGAGGGTATTTTTTTCCTATTGGGTTTTCTACCTTTCTCCATTTATGAGAGATTGCATTGTACTTGGGCACCTCATCAGGCCTAGCTACCAGGACCCATTTTCATATTTGCATTGTACATGGGTACCTCACCAAACTTTGTAGCTGAGACCCATTTCATTTGAGCCCACCTAAGCTATGCTTAAGGGTGGTGTTAGTGTATATATTTCATATATATTATACACTTAGGCATAAGCCTACTTAGATGTGCCCTTACACAATCTTGACACATGCCTCATTGAGGTGTCAAAGTTGTTGGGGGGTTAGGATAGGTGTCATCAAGTTGGCTACTAATTATCCACTCATGCTAGTTTGTAGGGAGGCAACTTGATGACCACTCTTAGCTAAGGAGTCTTTCCCTCAACTAATAACTACCTCTCCTCTCCTATATGTATTTGCTGATTTGCCTAATCAACTACTCTAAATTTGATACTTGCATTTTTGACTTAGTTGATCTTGGTTCTTAAACTATCAACCAACATGTCTTCCATCTTGAGTTTCCACAACTCAAAGTTGCCTCCATTGAACTTTTCCATCTCTATCCTCCTAGATGTGCTAGCTATCTCCTTCTTGCAACAAAGATTCCAAAATCTTGTGCACAAGCTCCCACTCAAATGAAGACCAATTCAAAAAACTCTCTACCCAACAACTAGAACCAAAAATGATCAGGCTTTGATACCAAATGAAAGGAAGCATGGTACATGGAACACACTTCCTACACCGATCTAGAGAGGATAGTTGCACAAATTTTTATATTTTAACAACTACAATAATTAGATACATAATATAGAGAAGATCAAATAATATCACATGCAAATACAAAAGCTCACAACACAAGATATACATGGGGAAAACCCTTTTGGGTTAAAAACCCCACACTCCAAAGCACAACCTAATGTATTAATCTATAAACAATGAAGGTTACAATACACTTCCAGAGCTAAGCTCTTACAGGAGTTCATCACTTTTGATATACTGGAGTAATTCTGACAGCATAACAGTACCTACAAATGAACCATACAAACTACTCCAACAAGAACTATTTATCGAGCATATCAAGCATGAAGGAAGCTTCCAGAGAAAGATACAAGAGGTGGGCATGCAAATCCACATGGCACATATTCCAATACCTCTCACCATTCAAATGACACTTGTACAAGATTTCATTACACCTCTTACAACCCTCCAAATTTGGGCACCCCAATTTACCTGAAATAGGTATGACAAATGCTCTTACATCATCATAAAATCTGTCATATATGACAACACTTACAACTATAAGAGAACCATCATAACTGACTAATAATAACCAATTCTCTTACAACTTGTCATAGCCAAACTTGGGTGCTTAGATTCCCCATGCAAGATGGTTTGCAACACTTGTCCATCCTATTATAAAATCTAGTTCTTACATGTCATAACTTGTCATAGAAATCCATCATAGATCATTGACTTACACATATTTCAAGATGCTGACACATGGAAAAGATTATCTACCACAAAGTGGGATGCCTACATTCCAATCTAGGAATAAATGTATCCTTGTCACCTTCCATGTCACATGCCAATGTGATGAGAACTCACTGTGCCATATCACACTAGATGACAAAATATGATGAGCAATAAAATACAACTTAGGCATAAAATAAATATACATTAAATAAATTAATGCTAGGAAATAACAAGGTTGAGACACATTAATTCCCAACAGTTTATTCTTGCATATGGCCTAAGGTCATGTCCCTTAATGCTTCATTGTTTTGTCCTTTTAGTGGTCATACCTTTAAATACCTTAGGAAGCTCTCCATGCCATCATATGTTGATATTTCTCTCAACGATCGTTCCTCATTTCTTGATGTCTTCTTAGAACTTTTCCTATATGTTTAGATAATGAACTTATTTCTATATCTTTCTCCCACTATTCATATGGATTGTGCATCTTTACATCCTACCTTTCATGTTGAGCCATCTCCACTTAGACATTTACCTAATTTCCATACCATAACTATTCCACATAGTTATCATATACTTAGACTTACATATCAAAAAATGACTAGGGGATATGATTTATGTGATCAACTTAAGTTACACTAGCTAAAATATCTCTTTGAGATTTAATGCATTCATTTGAGACAAGCTTGAGCTAAAATCACCAATTCCATCTGATGAATGATGAGTGTTAGGTAGTACTCATCAGAATGTGCTTTTATATCTCCTTTTTCCTATCCTAAACACTATTCCATTTGTTGGTTTGTAGTTTAAGGATTGATAAAACCTTGTTTAATATGTTAAATTGAGATGTGATGTTGCAGTAGCAATTGTAGTTAAAAGGTTTCATGTTTTGAGTTTGAGTTGACAAAAATATGTAGAAATATCTCTTTTTGATGACATGAACCCATTCAATCTAGATAGCAAGGTTTTTGAAGACTCCGGAGAAGCTTTTGCCATCTCCGGAGCTGTGCAGAATGGATATTGTGAAGTCTCAAGAATTTTATAGAAGTATGGAAGGATCTTTGGAGTTGAGTGCCATGGAGCTGTACAGACATACAGACTGCATAATCTCTGAAGCTATGTTCCATGGTGCTGTTGTAGATAGGTTGTTGTAGACATCTCCAGAGCTACTATTCAGACAAACTATGCAGAATCTCCTAAGCTACTACTTAGACAGGCTGTGCAGAATCTATGGAGCTATTCTAGGAGTATCTTTGGATTTCTTCATGAAGGCAACAAAGTTTTTGAGAGAAGACTATAGTAGTGGCTCGATTGGAGAAAGAGGATACCCATTGGCTGCTTTTGCATGAATTGAGGACTTTTGTCAAACAACTATTTTTAGTTATTTCCTTTTATTTATTAGTGGCCATCATGGCCTGATTGAACTTCAGTTAAAACTCTTGACTTAAGGGACACCTTTAGTGTCACTTTAAAAAAATTAAGTTTTCTCATGATGATATTTTTGAATGGATAGTTGCATGCTTAGAGTAAAGAATATAGATCTTTGTATCTAGTAGAGAACTAGGAGTAACATAATAAACTTTGAAGATATTATATCAACAAATAAACATCTGATATATATTGCATGGAAGTAGTAGAATAGATATAGAATAATTTTGGAGAAGGAAAAATATATACTCTATTTTTATACTCTATTTTGAATAATTATCAAAGGAGAGAAGGCTAGTATTTATTGTTTTGATTTATTGCTTTACTAGATTCTTAAAAATGCTTAGTTTAGTTTCATTGCTTTGGTAATTATTAGATCAAATTGTTGTTTCATTTCATTTACTGTTTTTCTAGTTTTCTGATTAAGTAGTTCATTTTAGCAAATTCTACTTCAGATTCTTAGATTAGATCTTCCTTTTCAACAAATAGTTAATTGCACGATTTTTAATGGATAAGTAGGGTTAGTTTGGAAGGTTGTTTTTGGACTATTGGTTGTTAGTTCTTGCCACAAATAGCCATAGATACATTGCCATGGATTTGACAAATTAGTATAACTAAATGCAAGGTACAACAACCCTTTTCATTTTTGGCACTGTTGCCAGGGAACTAGTGTTCTAGTAGAAACCCTAATTAGCAGCCCTTATAATAGAATTAGGTTAATTTTGTATGGTTATACCTAGAGATTCACTAGGTAGGTTTATAAAACAACAAATACCCCAACCTTACTCTATAGGAGAAAGCAGTTGGGTAGATTTGGATATATTTGAGGAAGAAAACCCCTCATCTAATACTTTGGAAGTACCATCAAACCCAGTTGTTCCTTAAGTCCCTAAATGTCACATTATCTCAGAATACATTGACCAGTTGTAAGAAAACAACAAGGGATCAAACTGATATTTTAGATCCCTTTAATTTTCAAGAAAATCTTGTTGATCTAGTTACCATGGGAGATGATCACGATGATAATAAAAATCAAGATCCTCGTAGGAATCCAAGGGGAACTTTCTCTTATCCTATAGCCTTGGATCTTGAGGACAAAGCCCCCATGAAGAATATTTCCCCATCTATAATTCCTACCTTTAGGGGAATTCCTTTAGAGGATCCTGACCAATTTCTGTTTGATTTTAAAGTCATATGCTAGACATATGGTTATGGCTTTGATAATCAGAAGTTAAAGCTGATTCCCTCCACACTCAAAGATTCAACCATGAGATGCTTTATGGGATTGAACCCTAATTCCATCCATTCCTGGGATTAGATGGAAACATAATTCCTCGAGAAATATTAGGACTATTGCCAAATCAGTGATAGAAAAGAGGAACTTTTTAGGACTAAGCAGAAAGAAGAAGAGAGTTTGGAAGACTACCTGGATAGATTCAATTTTGCCTTGCAGAGATATGGTAATCCCTTGGAACAATGATGGCCTAGCCAAAGCCTTACTTTTGAGAGGAATGGAGAAGGAATCAAAACAAACACTAGATTTAATGGGAAAAGGAAACATAAAACAAATTGGACATGTCATTGATTGAGGATGGATTTAAAACTTCAAAGTCTCTTAAGGGAAAAAATGACATAGGACAGTTGATGGAGGAATTTGCTAATTTTAAAACAGACATTTTGGTTTAACTGAACACCACATTAGATGAAATTTAGGTGAAAAATAGAAAAACTGAGCCCTTGTCTGTTTACTATCCAAGATGTAGAAACAAACATCTTTTAAGAGAATGTCCCTTAGAGAAGACTAGAATCTATCAGATCTATGACAAAAGCCATCGTACCAACCAATCTAGCCAACTTCTATCTCTGAAGAAACTAACAAAGAAAAATGTTCAGGTTGAGGAGTTAAATTATGTTGGACAAAAACAAAATGGCAATTTTCCCTACAAATATCCAAATAAGGATTCTTATATAGGCCCTTCAAATTGGGGAATAACTAGTGGAACCCTTCATGGAATGGACCTCCAAACCCTCCTCAATGGGGACCACAAGACTTGCAGAACCAATAGTGGCAAAACCAATAATGGCAAAACCAACAGTGGCCAAATCAACAATGGTAGAACCAACATTGGCCATAGTAGTTTCAGACCTAATTTGGACCACAACACTGTAAGCACCAAAATCACACATAGCCTCTAGGAGGACCCCTATGATGATTTTTAATCCTTGTCACATACATGTAAGTGTGAAATAACATCCTCTTAGTAGCAATCCTCTTCTTGACATGTCATTTCTTTCATCTTGTGTTGTTTCCTCTCTCTCTCTCTCTCTGTTGTTGACATTTTTCGACACTTGTCGATTTATGTTTTCTATGCTCACGACCCTATTCCTAAGCCTTGTATGCATCTTCTAGTGAGTTTTCACCTCTCCTCAGTGTTTTTCATCTTCTCCACCCCCTAGAAGCCTTCTAGAGGCCACCTAGACATCTCCCACTTTCAATTTTTAGTTTCACTCAACCAATCCAAATCTCCCCCTATTATTTCCAGATCGCCCACTAGGAGACCCTACTTTACAAGTCAAGATTTGGATTTTTACACATGACTAACTTGTTTCCAGAGGTAGATCCCCTTCTTTTCTCCTCTTCTTCCATCTCCCATCCTACAAGCCAACCCAGGTGCTCTCCTCAGTGGGTCGCCCCCTAGATGACCTGACTAGTGAAAGGGGTGACCCCTAGGAGGCCCTGTCATGTTTCCAGCCATGGAAAAACTTGAGTTTCTAACTCGAAAAACTTTGTTTTTGCCTATTTTTCTTCCTGTTTGCATGGATTTTCAAGCCTAATATGGAGTTAACTATTTCATGCACCTACAAATGAATAATTATCTCCATTTCATCTTAAATTAATAGCTCATGCATTCTCATGCATTCCCATGCACTCCTTCTTCACTTCTTGAGTGATAAGCTTTTATTGGGTGGATCACTCCAATTTTAGCCCAGATCACTCTTGAATCCTCTGTGTTAACTCTCCAATCAAATTGAGTTAACTCTTCTTCTTCTTCACCTCTCATCCCTTCTTCAAACCTATAAATACCCCCCACCTCAAGCACAAAGGGAGGCAATTTCATTTGTGCACACAACTCTTGCAAGTTATTGCTCTCCACATTCAACATTCTCATGCTCATATAGGACATAGGAGCCTTTTGTTTTCATTCATTGCTTCATCTATCTTTCACATAAATCTCATCATGCGTCCATATGCTAATCATATCAAGCCATAGTGCTCAACAAAGCTCTCATTGAGCTCTTTTTGCAAAGCTTCAAAAGATTCTTTTTGCTTCCATTGTTACCTTGTCGCCAAGAGGATTCCTTGCTACTACAAGAGGATACGAGGTTGCCATCACAAGTATTTTTTAGGGTCATGGAGGCTCACGTGTTTCCAGGTTCCTTTATGCTTTCTTTCAATTTGTAGTAATTAGATAACTAAAATTTCTCTTGGGATCAGTAATTTTGTTGCTTTTTCCTTGATAGGATAGATAGATCTTGCATTCTTAGAGTAATTAGCTTTCAAAGTTCTTAGATTAATTCATTTAAAAGCAATTTCCCTTTTCTTAGATTAATTCATTTCAAATATTTAGAAAACCCCAAAAACATAGTTTACATTGCATTAGGTAAATTCATTATAGCTTGAATTCATCTTTCAATTCCTAGATTAGAAAAAATGCATCTTCAATTCTAAAAACATAAAACATCACAAAAAGAAGTTTTACATTTCATTTAGGCTTGCATTCATAAAAACCCCCACAAGAACAAAAACATTAGAGAGTTAGAAAATTCGTAAACCCTTGATTCTATCACAAGGTCAACCATAGTCAAACATTGGTCAAAACCCTTGATTCCATCACAAGGTCAAATGAGGTCAATGCATAATCAAACCTTAGGTCAAATCAAACCCGAAGTCAAGTTAAGGTTAGCTCGCAAACACCTATCTCTTGTCTCGGCTCATGAATGATCCCAGGATTAAGAGGTGAGTGGGTGAGGGCGATCCTCGATGAGATAGAGGAAATCCTTTCGAGACCACAACAAGACCCACTTGTCTTACAACAATAAGAACATAGGCAATTCTTAGTACAACAAGCATTCATCCAATACTTTGAAAGACAACAAGCCATCAACAAAAATAATAGTTTACCTATATAAAGGTGGAATATCTGAAACCCTAATAGGAGAAGAGTGACTAGTGACCCTTCGGGTCATACGGTTATCTCTACAACAACGATCATTGAATGACACATCTACACTAGCACACAACAACATAGGCCCTAGGACATGTCGAGCCCTCTCTGTGAAGTCCAGCTCTCCAACGAGCCATACCACCCCCAAGTCTCACCTCCTCTTGACCAGCTACTTCCACGAGAGTGAGAGTAATGTGGTGGTTCACCTCGTGGAAAGGGGGGAAGGGTCCGTGTGTGCGCCAAAATTTGACTCAACATCCCCAGGAAACTAACGTCGCAATTTTGAGCATACATATTTTGGTGAACCCGATGCGAAGAGAAAAAACTTTTTTTTTTATGCTTTTTGCGTTCCAAATGCACAGAACACACCAAAAACTTAAACATTCAACACTTCAAAACAACAATCGTCAAGCATTTTCACTTTATTCTTCATAGCTGCCTTCGTCGCTTCAGCCTCTATCGTCTTCACTATCATCCATTCCATTTATTCTGTGGTGTCTATGGCACCCCTGAATATGACGGAACCAGATTTTTACTTAGGGAATGTTCCCTCTAGAGAAACAGAAACTCCTTTCGATAGGTATGTTCTAGCTCACCCAGATGCACCAATCACAAACTACTATGGTTACGAAGATAATGACTATGAACAAGACCAAAGAGAACCCATACGTTCTTTGTCTTTCAACAATCCTGCATGGGAACACAACCTTGCCATACCATATGCGCCTCATAAGGCTAGGAGAGTAAGGTCAAAAATACATCGACCCAATCAACCTTCCCCAAGTACCTCAAGTACTCATCTCGATGAGAAGTAAAAAGGTTGGAAAGACACTTGCAAGAGGCAAGAGACGCTCAAGAGGCATTAAGAGTTGCCCTATGAGAAGAACAAAGAGACAATGCTATGCAAGTAGAAGCACACCATCATGAAAATACTCGAAGAAAAATCCCTAAATATGGAGGAAGTAAACAAAGGGATTCACCATTATACATACAAGCTCTAGTTGAAGAGGTTATCATAAAAAGAGTGGTGGTGGACGAAGGGTTAGTGATCAATCTCTTACCAATGTCATTCCTGGGAAGGATGGGATATAGCAAGACATGTATAAAGCAACAGGCTGCCACCTTGAGGATATATGATAGCCACGACATTCAAATAGTTAGGAAGATTAGTTTATCGATCACTCTCACACCTAAAACCATCTCCACGGATTTCTATGTCATCAATAAAGAAACAAATTACAATATGATCCTCGAAAGACCTTGGATCCATGCCATGAAAGTTGTGGCCTCTACTTTGTTCCAAGAAATACATTTCCACCACTTGGGAAAAATCTATATTGTCAAAGCAGATCCTAATCCTTTCAGCGTTTTTAGGAAGGAATAGGAAGAGAAGAACAAGAAGCTAAAAACACAAGAGCAAGTAAAAGAGGAAACTCAAAATCCTTACCCAAATACAAGTACTCGCAACAGATTGTATCAAAGCATGGATGACCTCAGAGAATTCCCCTTCAATTCTCATACCACCAAGCCTCATGCTCCATTTGCCTTAGCAGCCATCCCCTACATAAATGAGTATGACATTAAGAATCTTTCAATTGGGACAATAGAAATCATTGAAGAAGGGGAAGAAAAGGAGGAAAAGTGAAAATCAACTTACGATTTTGGAGAAACATCTCAACCACAAAGCAATCAAGACCTATGGACTTTACATTTTGATGGAGCTAGTTGTAAAACAAGGACAAGAACAAGGATAATCCTTACTTCCCCTAAAGGAAAAGTCCTCCCCTTCGCTTTTAGGTTGGATTTCTTTTGCACAAACAATATCGTTGAGTATGAGGCCTTATCCCTAGGAGTCATGTTAGCCATGAGAATGGGAATCAAGAGAATCTCTACCTTTAGATATTTCCAATTGGTGATTAACCAAGTCGCAGAGAATTACGAAACGAAATCAGAATGACTACGACCTTACAAAGAAACCATAAGGAAATTGCTTCAATTCTTTGACTTTTTTTTCCCATCAAAGCCATACCCAGAGAAGAGAACCAAGTAGCAGATTCAATGGCTATGTCGGCTGCACTATTTTTGCCACATGCTCAACTTCAAAACTTGGAACACATTGTGTCAGTTTGTGGAGAACCATTATTGGAAAGTGAAGAATTACCAAGCATTCTAAATTATGCTGCGGGTCAAATAGAGAAACCAAATCGAGACTATGCTAAGAAAAATGAAGCTATCTTCGAGTATCTGCATGCTTATGATGGCCTCCCAAGAGTATACCACAAGAAAGGATACATGCTCCTCCCACATCCAGAAGATTATTTTGGAAGAGAAAAAGAAATCCTCTAGATCGAAACAAATTCAAATTTACCACCTACCCCTTAGAAATTCAAAGAGGGACATCCATCACTGACTAGAGATACCATTGATATCAATGTAGGAACTCCCGAGAAACCAAAAATGCTAAAATTGGGAGGGGAGTTAAATGACGAAGAATTGGAAGAATACACTGAGTTCCTTATTGAATATTCTGATGTCTTTACCTGGACATACTCAGACATGCTAGGATTAGACTCAAAAATTATGGTAGACAACTTAGTAACAAAACCTGATGCAAAAGACCCATAAAAAAATTGAGACCCATCAAGCCTCAAGTAGTTGAAATGGTAAAGGAAGAATTTAAGAAATTGTTGAATGTCAGCTTTATCAAACGAGTTGATTATTCAAGTTGGGTATCAAACATCATACCAGTTTTGAAGAAAAATGGAAAAAATCATATATGCCTTGATTTTAGGGATATCAATCAAGCTTTCCCAAAAGACAACTTCTCCTTGTCATCCATAGATCAAATTGTTGATTCAACTGCGGGATATGAAGTACTCTCTCTTATGGATGGTTTCTCGGGATACAATCAGATCAGAATATCGGAAGTAGACCAAAACAAAACAACATTCACCACCCCTTGGGGAACATTCTGTTACGTAGTCATGCCATTTAGACTAAAAAATGTGGGGGCTACCTATCAAAGAGAAATGACACACATTTTCCACAATTACATTCACAAGATAGTAGAGACATACGTTGATGATCTTTTGGCTAAGTCAGAGCAAATATCAACACATGTGGAGGACCTTCACAAAATATTCAACTGACTTTGAGAGTATAAAGTAAGACTAAATCTTGAGAAGTGTGTTTTCGGAGTCACGATAGGAACATTGTTGGGTGTCATCCTTTCATAAAGAGGGATCGATGTAGACCCAGAAAAAGTTAAAGTAGTCTTAAACGCAACCTCGCCAGCAAGTGAGATGGTGGTAAGGAATTTCTTGGGACAATTGGGCGCAATTAGATGTTTCATACCAGACATGACCTTTAAAATTCACCTGATCAATCAATTACTGAAGAAGCAAGTCAACATAACTTGGACTGTGGATTGTCAAAATGCATTTGAGCAAGTAAAGAAATTCTTGTTAACTCCACCTACACTAATGCCACCAAAACATGCCAAACCTTTCATCTTATATAGAGCAGCTGACATCTTTGTAGCTTGCATGTTGGCTCAGGAAGACAAAGGTGGAAGGGAAAGAGCCATATATTTCATAAGTCAAACTTTACTAGAATATGAGAAGAACTACACTCAAGCTTAAAAAGAATGTTTGGCCATAGTTTTTGCAACTCAGAGATTACGACATTACATGCTGAACTAGGAAACCAGAGTCATGATACGATCCAAACAATTAAAAACATTCTTAAACCAACTAATGTTGTCAAGAAGAGTTGGTTGGTTTGTAATGTTACTAAGTGAGTTTAAATTAACTTACATTAATCAAAAGTCAGTCAAAGGACAAGTGATATTAGATTGGCTAGTAGACAATCTGGTTCCTCAGAAGGAGCCCATAAACAAAGGCTTCCTCGACGAAGAGATTTGCATAATTAATCTCGAGAAATATGCTTCTTCATACTAGTACAACGATATTGTGAACTACCTTGAAAATAAAACCTACCCTAAAAAAATGACTCCCTTAGGAAAAAGACATTTACATGTCCTCACTGCAAGATATGTCTTGATTGATGATGTGTTATATCGAAGAGCTTTGGGTGGGATGTTGCTTCGATGTGTTGAAAAAAAGAGGCACATAAAATCCTAGAAGAATGCTATAGTGGAATATGTGGAGGACACTTTGGTGGTCACGCTATAGTGAAAAATTACATCAGTTGGGTTATTTCTGGCCATGTTTACAAGGGGATGCAATCAAATTCATAAAAAGATGCCAAAAATGCGAAGCCAATGCACATGTCCATCACACACCAATAAGGGACTTGCAATCCATAGTTACCCCTTGGCCCTTTTCCATGTGGGGCTTAGACTTGGTGGGAAAGATATCTCCCCCATCAATGGATGGACATTTGTTCATCATCAATACGATAGAGTATTTTACCAAATGGGTAGAGGTCATGCCTCTCACTACAATTTTAGGGATCATGATCACCGAGTTCATATTAAATCAAATCGTATGCCGATTTGGGATTCCCCAAGTGATAGTGACAGACTATGGATCATCATTCAAAATTTGCAAGTGAGAGAGTTATGTGAGAGATTCCACATCAATCATAACTGTCCCTCAGTTTATTATCCTTAGGGGAATGGACACGAAAAAGACACAAACAAAACATTGAAATCAATACTGGTCAAAATTGTGAAAGATTCCAAAAGAGAATGGCACTTACAATTATACCCAACTCTTTGGGCTTATAGAACAAGCATAAGAACTCCAATCAAAACCACTCCTTATGCCCTCACTTTTAGGTTGGAGGCAGTGTTGCCATTGGAAGTGGAATTCCCCAGCTTAAGGGTGTCGTTGCAAGGCCTGTTAGATAATGAGGAATATTGAGCCATAAGATTAGCTGAGTTAGAGATGATAGACAAAAAATGATTGAGAGTTGTTCAAAGACATAATTCCTATCTTGCAAGAATGAAGAAACAATATAACAAGAAGGTTGTCTCAAGACCCTTTCAGGTTGGAGACTTAGTACTCAGAATTGATAACCTAATCGATAAAAGAGCTGGTGAAGGATGCAAGTTCAGACCCAATTGGATAGGTCCTTACATGGTTAAAAAAGATGTCAGAAACTGTGCCTATCTTTTATGCACAATGGAGGGGGGAGAATTTAGTGAAATAGTCAACGC
This sequence comes from Cunninghamia lanceolata, assembly GCA_027924645.1. Classification (NCBI taxonomy): domain Eukaryota; kingdom Viridiplantae; phylum Streptophyta; class Pinopsida; order Cupressales; family Cupressaceae; genus Cunninghamia; species Cunninghamia lanceolata. The sequence continues at coordinate 61,024 of BSBN01001465.1, read as the reverse complement.
CTTTCACCTCAAGAAATACTGTCTAAAAATCATAAAAATCATAAAACATAAAAATACCAAAAAAATCAAATATTCCAAAAATACAAAAAAATTATAAAAATAAAAAACACCAAAAAGAACTTTGTTTCTGGCATTTTAGTATCATTTTGTTCATCTTGCATCATAGTGAATGACTCGCTCTTGTATTATTTTCTTTCCAGTAAGGAGTCTAAGGTTGCCTAGGTATATGTGATCCTTTCAGGTCCTAGAGATTCCCCATTTTCACAATCACCATATCCCCTTCATTCCCAGTGATTCTAATCAAAGCCTAACTCTTAGCTTTACGCTGATCCTAGTCTTAATGAGCCAAGACGTTAGGTCTAAGCAAAGTTAGTATTCAAACCTACAGTGTTCAAAGGAAGCTTGCAAGTAGACCTTCCCAATTCTTCCCTGGTAGAAGAGAAGTCCGATTGGATTACAAAATTTTTTGGTGGTGCTCAACCCCTTATCTTCCTAGCCAAAAATGTTAGGAGGATCAAAACTCTGAAGGAAGCAATTTAAAATATGAGTGAATAAAAAATGAGTGATCAAAATAAGAGTATTGAGAAAAGTGAGTATTGAGAGATCAGACTATTGTGTATCCAAAGTTTCAAAAGCATTCATTTTCATAAAAGTCAAAAATCCAAAAAAATGAGAAAATCAAGTGAGGCATTCTAGAAAATACAAAAAAAGAGAAAAAAAGCAAAAAAAAGAGAGATACAAAAAAAAAGAGTAAAAGAGAGAAGATTGTTGAATGTTCATACTCTTGGGTGGAGATCAGTCTAAGCTTGAAGCCTCAAGGGTGACATTCTAACAGAGGAAATAAAAGAGAAAGGTACAAAGCACACACACGCACTAGATGAGCAAAGCCAAGAGTCTAGTAGTCTTTAGGATCATCTTCTATCTAGGGACCCTAGTTATTTCCCATTTATCCTTTACCTCAGGTCTATCTTTCTTGCCATCTATGATCTAAGTCTAGCGAACATCAATAAAATTTGTTATTTGTCTAAGTTGAAAGCTTGTCAGATTGCCTTATCTAGATAAGGATCAATGTTTAGCCTTTAGCAAAGCCCAAGTTTAGCAACACTCCATTTAATTCCCACTCCCCACTTGAGTTCTAAATTCCTATCTCATAGCCTTGAATAAGTCTCTTATATAAGGATAACTTGCAATCCCCTGGATTGAAACTCGTATTAAAGAGCATTCATATTGTTTGTTCTGCATTGCATTCATATCAAAATCAGAAAAAGAGTCCCAAAGCAATAAAGTCAATGTCATAACTCATGACATTCCATAGAAGTAAAAGTCTCATTTCAAGCATCCCTTGTGTTCTTGCATCTGCATATCGTAAACTACATTTCATATATATATATATATAAAATACAAAAACATGTCATTGTTATCATATTTACATTGTTAGAGTTGAAGGTCAAAAACATAATCAAAGAGTTCTTAAACTTCTAGAGTGCACAAGAGATGAGTACCTATACCATAGCCAAAGCCATTAAAATACAAACTTTCATTGATATATTTGATGTTTACATGTATAAAAGTACCAAGAGCTAAGACAAAATGCTCTCAAGCAAAGTAAAGGCTCCCCATGCAAGGGGGCATGGTTTCAAAGAAAAACAAGATGAACTTAAGGGAGGTTCCCTCTGACAGAACCCTCAAGACTCCTACTCCTCTGCCTGTGTGTGCCATTAGTCACTTCATGAGACCTATGGGAGTGAGGTACCCTACTATGAGTGTGTGATTGTGAAGGCCCTGCAACATTAACATCTCATTGTCCAAACCCAAGGCGAACCATCTCGCGAAGCACTTGATTCTCACCCTTAAGGATGCGATTCTCAACCTTTAAATCAACACTTGCTTGCCATCCATGATAAGAAGGAGCAAAAATGTCAATATGTCATCCAATAGTAGGGGGCACATCAGGATCAGTCAAGAGTGTTTCTCGAGTCATCCTAGTGAAGGGGGCAACCAAGCTAATATTGACCTCACAAACAAAAGCCCTCCACTCCTCAACATTGCCTACAAAGCGAACCAAAAAAATGAAAAATGTGTTAGTCCTTGATGAAAAGGAAAGAGAAAAGGAAGGACAAAATGCAAAAAAAGTAAAGCAAGTGTAGACTTATGTGGGTCACCAGGCTGCCAGGCAGGGTCAAGTTGCCGCATCACCTCATCAAAATGAGGAGGTATAGAAACTGTGAATGGACCCCTAGGAGCATCATCAGTGCCATCAACATCATTTGCATCATTAGAATCATTATCCTGTCCATCCTCTGTTGGCCCCTTGTCTGATGAATCATCCACATCAGGAACATAGTCCTCATCAGTGGAATCAGAGTCATTAACCACAATCAATGTTCGAGAAGGAGTTCCTCTCCCTCCCCTCTATCCTCCTCTCAAAGTCCTAGAAGCTCTGGTAATAAAGACTTCGTGAGTCAAAGGAGTCCAAGTAACTGTCCTCTGACTAATCTCACCCATCTCCTGGACAGACCTGTAGCAAGTAGGCATTGGGGGCAACTCTTCAAAGAAGTCCTCGCCAAACTGTTGCGGGACATGCTCAACATGGTGAGCCTCAACTAGACCATTACAATTTGAAAGCTCTGATACACCACGACAGTGCTCCCTGATCTCATCATCATGTGACCATGCTCCCTCCATATCTAGGTAAGGATTGAAAATCATATCCGCATCGGTAAGAGTAGCCACAATGCACAAAGAAGAATCAAAGTGGCCCACCTGAACCCATCTAGCTGCTCTCGGTAGTCATCTGTTAGGAATCGAAACAAGTTTCTGATAAGGCCTGATGTGCTAAAAAATCCAAGTCATAATCAAGGAGGAATGGCTGAAAGCAAGAGCCCCTCGTCCTGCGATACGGTAGAAATCTCTATACACCATGGCCAAAATATCTAGCCCCCAAGCGTAGACTCTGCCCTGCTCAAGACCCTGTATAATTGGTGCCCAACACCATCTCAAGCGAGCCAAGGCCTTGTCTCTAGCCAACCTCAATGCAATCAAATTGATCAAAAAATTCCTCAAGTGAGGAATGCGAAGTCGTGGCACAAAGGTAAGATGAACACATGTCTGATCCTCGGAGTGACTCACTCCCATGAACTATGCCCAAGAAGCCTTGTCCTTAAAGGACTCTCTAGCTAGTAGTACAAGAGGGTGTCCTCTCATAGGAACCCCTAGAATGCGGTAAATATTGAATAGAGTGATGGTCCACTCTCTTGAAACCTGCGGGAACCTGAAGGTGTTCCTATCTACATCCCAATATGTCAGGATATCACAACAGATGCATGCCACATGATGAACAACTGGCACATGATAAACTCTAGCTAAGCCCGCTCTCCTTAGAATGGCAAGCTCATCATCACTCAGTGTAGCAAACATCTCTGAGAGTCACAACTGTTCTCTGCAAGCATTCCATCGAATGCGCATATCTTGCAAATTAAAAGAGAACTTTAGATTAGATCCCATTAACTTGCAAAAATCCTAAAAATTGTAAAACTTATAGAAAATCATACAAAAAAATGTATAAATCATCAAAATTGTAATAAACAAGTAAATACAGTAGTCAAATTAGATCAAAACAGAGTGAAGTAAACATTAGAAAGCATCAAATTTCAATAAGAAATGATCACTCAGGGTCGCCCCTTTCATTAGTCTAGATCTCCCCTCGGTGACCCATATGTCAGAAAGATCTCCCCCCAGGCGACTTGCCTAGCATAAGGGGCGACCCTATGTGGAGATCCCTCAATTTAAAAATGCTCTAAAAACCCCATTTCTTAGCCAATTTAAGAAAACAAAAGACCAATCTTACTCTAAACGATGAAATAAAGACAATGCAACATAAAAAAAAAAAAAAAATAAACAATTTCAAGAGATTTTTCACAAATTTTTAACCTAGGGTTTAAATAAGAGTATTTCACTGTTTACGTACCTGATTCTCAGTGGTAGAAGAAGCGGCGGCCATCTTTGCGATCTCCTCGGCAATATCTAACCAACGATTGCTCAGACAACCAATTTCGTCACTGATTCACTCGAATTTCACTAATTTGCTTGCTCTTTCCTCTCCCTTAGCTTAGTTTCTTTTATGCATTCTTAGATTAGTTTTTGCTTTTATGCATCTCTTGTGCGTCATTTTGCATGCCTTCATTCCTATAGGTCTCACCGACAAAGGCAAACAACTATCAAACTCTCACGATCTATTATAAGTTTGTCATTTTAGTTTTCATTATTTGTTTTGATATATGTAGATGTCAGACTACTACTAGTTATTGCAGGTACAATTGCAAGAAAATCGACAACATGTAAGGCCTAGTTTGGGAATGGTACCTACCTTTCATGTAGACTACTGTCCCCAAGAGGGCAAATATCTAAGCACCAAAATCATGCACAGCCTCCACGAGGACCCCTATGATGATTTTTAATCCTTGTCACATCCATGTAAGCGTGAAATAACATCCTCTTAGCAAAAATCCTCTTGGTGACATGTCATTTCTTTCATCTTGTGTTGTTTCCCCTTTCTCATTTTTTCTCTCTTTGTTGTCAACGCTTTTCGACACTTTTTGACACTTGTCAATTTGCGTTTTCTATGTTTGCGACCCTATTTCTAAGCCTTGTATGTGTCTTGTAGGTGAGTTTTCACCTCTCCTTAGTGTTTTTCATCTTCTCCACCCCCTAGAAGCCTTCTAGAGGTCCCCCTAGCCATCTCCCACTTTTGATTTTTAGTTTCACTCAACCAATCCAAATCTCCCCCTATTATTTCCAGATCTCCCATAGGGAGATCCTACTTTGCAAGTGGAGATTTAGATTTTTACACATGATTGACCTTTTTCCAGAGGTAGATCCCCTTCTTTTCTCCTCCTCTTCCATCTCCCATCCTACAAGCCAACCTAGGTGCTCACCTTAATGGGTCGCCCATGGGTCACCCCTTTGGCGACCTAACTAGTAAAAGGGGTGACCCTTGGGTGACCCTGTTGTGTTTCTAGCCACGAAAAAACTTGAGTTTCTAACTCGAAAGAGCTTCGTTTTCACCCATTTTTCTTCTTGTTTGCATGGATTTTTGAGCCTAATATGGATTTAATTATTTCATACACTTACACATGCATAATTAGCTCCATTTCATCTTAAATTAATAGCTCATGCATTCTCATGCATTCCCATGCACTCCTTCTTCACTTCTTCTTGAGTGATAAGCTTTTATTGGGTAGATCACTCTAATTTTAGCCCAGATCACTCTTGAATCCTCTGTGTTAAGTCTCCAATCAAATTGAGTTAACTCTTCTTCTTCTTCATCACCTCTTATCCCTTCTTCAAACCTATAAATACCCCCCTCCCTCAAGTATAAAGGGAGGCAATTTCATTTGTGCACACAACTCTTGCAAGTTATTGCTCTCCACGTTCAACATTCTCATGCTTATACAAGACATAGGATCCTTTTGTTTTTCATTCGTTTCTTCATCTATCTTTCACATAAATCTCATCACGTGTCCATACGCTGCTCATATCAAGCCATAGTGCTCAACAAAGCTCTCATTGATCTCTTTTTGTAAAGCTTCAAAAACATCCTTTTGCTTATATTGTCGTCTTGTCGCCAAGAGGATTCCCCACTGCTACAAAAGGATATGAGGTTGCCATCACAAGGTTTTCTAAGGGTAGTGGAGGCTCACGCATCTCTAGGTTCCTTTGTGCTTTCTTTCAATTTGTAGTAATTAGATAACTAAAATTGCTCTTGGGATCAATAATTTTGTTGCTTTTCCTTGATAGGATAGATAGATCTTGCATTCTTAGAGTAACTTTCTTTCAAAGTTCTTAGATTAATTCATTTAAAATCAATTTCCCTATTCTTAGAATAATTCATTCCAAATATTCAGAAAACCCCAAAAACATAGTTTACATTGCATTAAGTAAATTCATTATAGCTTGCATTCATCTTTCAATTCCTAGATTAGAAAAAAACATCTTCAATTCCAAAAACATATAAAAAGCACAAAAAGAAGTTTTGCATTTCATTTAGGCTTGCATTCATAAAAACCTACAAAAGAACAAAAACATTAGAGATTTTGAAAATTCGTAAACCCTTGATTCTATCACAAGGTCAACCATAGTCAAAACCCTTGATTCCATCACAAGGTCAAACAAGGTCAATGCATAATCAAACCTTAGGTCAAATCAAACCCCAAGTCAAGTTAAGGCTAGCTCACAAACACCTATCTCTTGTATCAGCTCACAAATGTACACAGGATTAAGAGGTGAATGGGTGAGGATGATCCTCGACGAGATAGAGGAATTCCATCCGAGACCACAACAAGACCCATGTCTTACAACAACAAGAAGAACATAGGGAATTCTTAGTACAACAAGCATTCATCCAATACTTTGAAAGACAACAAGCCATCAACAAAAACAACAATTTACCCACACAAAGGTGGAATATCATAAACCCTAAAAGGAGAAGAGTGATTAGTGACCCTTCGGGTCATACAGTTATCTCTACAACAATGATCATTGAATGACACATCTACACTAGCGCACAACAACATAGGACCCAGGACATGCCGACCTCTCTCCATGAAGTCCAGCTCTCCAATGAGCTAGAGCACCCCTGTGTCTCCCCTCCTCTCAACTGGCTACTTCCACGAGAGCGAGAGTGAAACGACGGTTCACCCCGTGGCAAGGAGGGAAGGGTCCGTGTGTGCACCAAAATTTGACTCGACAGCCCGAGGTAACTGATGTCACTATTTTGAGCATACAAACACATGCAACAACAGTGGAATGCTCAACAAACTTATAATCAGTCATACTAAGGTCAACAAAGATGATATACAAATAAAAAACAAGGGCCCTTAACTAGTCCAATGAACACACCAATTCAACCTCAAAATGAACCAATTACTCAGCCATCCCTACTTGCACAACCTATAGCAAACTCAAGACATAATAAACAAGGAGCAATAATTTACCTAATTGATTAGGAAAACATGGTTGGAATAAATGCTATCTATTTGAATAATCTCCAGATCCATTTAGGAAAAGCTTTGCCAAGACCATCTCCTCCCTTGATTGTTGTAATCACTGATGAATAGGAATCACAAATTCCTCTAAACAACAAATCCAGGAGGAGATTATTACCATTAAAGTTCCACAAAAATAGTATTTAGAAGACTCTGGAGTTCCTCTGGAGATGCCTTCTGGAGCATATCTAAAGATGCACTCTGGAGCTGCTCTAGAGATTAAAAAGCAAACACTATTCCCTAAACGACTTATACAAGCTACTCCCCAAAAATTTATCCTATCATTGAGTCTAAATTGTTGCAAGAAATAAGACAATTGAATATTGAAGTTCCATTCCTACAAGCCATAAGAGATGTCCTAGAGCTCGACCAATTTATTAAATAGGATTATATCAAAACACAAGGTAGAAAGAAAAGCTTTCCCAAAACTATTCAGGTGGAAGGGAAGGTAGTGGACCTACTGGTTGGAGAGATTCTCCTTCCTAAGTATGGTGATCCTAGTAACCCTATTATCATAGTCCACATTGTAAGGGTTGAGATATCAAACATTTTGGCTGACTTAGGAGCAATAATCAATGTTATGATAGTCCATAGTTTTGATAAACTAGCTTTCACAGGTCTTCAGCCCACTTCTATAATTTTATAGTTAGCTGATCAGTCAGTAGTAGTACCAAAAGGGGTGTTAACTAATGTCCTAGTCATAGTAGAGTCTTGGTAATTCCCAATTGATTTTTTGATTTTAGAACCAAGAAACCAAAGAAATGCTTATCCCTTGATCTTAGGAAGACCATGGTTGGATAATGCAACAACATCAATTGATTGTAGGACTAGGGATATGATTATATCTAATGGGCTAGACATGAAGAAAATATCCCTATATCCCCCAGCTAAGCTATTTCTAAAATATTTAGGTGAAGTTTGGGTTGATGAACCCAATAGCACAGAAAATAATGCCTCTCTGGCCATGGTAACCATCATGGAACACCTAGGAGACTTGGGGGAGGAAATAGATGTTGACACTCTTGAAGACATTACCCATATCATTATAAAAAACCATGTGATGGACTTTGCTGAGGATCCAAGAAGAACATTTTTAGCAGCAACGCATTGTTCCTTGGCAAATGTCATTCCCTATGGTGAAACCTTTTATAGAGACATTGCTACCTTTCATATCTTATTACCCCATTCTTGTCCTTTAAACCCAATGAAAAATGAGCACAAGACAATTCAATCTATTGATCTTGAGACACCAAGCACGTTATTCTTTTACTAGGGAAAACTTTGAACATTAACACTCGGTTGACAAGAGACCAAGAAACAAAACTTATTGACCTTCAGGTGTATCATACCACAACCTTCTCTTGGGAGTATGGGGACATGAAATGAATCCGTCCCAGGATCTGCACCCACGATATGTACACTAAATATGTGAAACTAGTTAGGCAGCCTCAAAGGAGATTGAATCCAACACTGAAAGAGATAGTTAAAATAGAAATAGAAAAGTTGCTCCAAGTAGGTTTCTTCCATCCCATCTATGATAGTGTATGGGTATCCCCTTTAGTGATTGTGCCCAAAAAGAATGGAAAATGGAGAGTGTGTGTAGACTATAGGGAGCTAAATAAATCAATTAAGAAAGACTACTTTCCATTGCCATTTATTGACCAAGTTTTAGATAACCTTGCAGGAAAGAAGTACTTTTCATTTCTAGATAGTTTCAGTGGATATAATCATATCCAAGTGGCACTGGAGGACCAAGACAAGACCCCTTTTACCTACTCATGGGGTACCTTAGTATACAAAGTTCTTTCATTTGGCCCGTGTAATGCTCCAGCTACCTTTCAAAGGGTTGTTCTAGCCTTCTTTGCTGAACTAGCTAATGAGTGCATGGAGGTCTATATGGATGACTTTACTATTTATAGGAAAACTTTTGAAGAATCCCTCAAAAACTTAGAGAAAGTCTTGGAATGCTGTGGAAAGAATCATTTGTCCTTAAGCCATGAAAAATGTTTTATGATGGTAGAGCAGGGTATTGTTCTTGGACACCACATATTATCAGAAGGGATCAAAATGGATACCAACAAAGTAGAGGTGATCAAACAACTGCCCACACCTACGAATCAAATTGATATTAGTAGATTTTTGGGTCATGTGCATGATACCATAGGAGGTTCAAAGAAAAAATTAGCAGAATAGCTACCCCCATGTTCTCCTTGTTAACAAAAGACACTGAATTCCATTGGACAGAGGATTGTCAAACAACATTTGAGACTGTAAAAGAGAAATTGACAATCACTTCTATGTTAAGAGGACCTAACTGGAATCTTCCATTTCACATTTAGATAGATGCATCAAATGAATCAATAGGTGCATTCCTAGGACAAAAAGAAGGGGAAGGGATGCATGCAATTTATTACATCAGTAAAAACCTTACTCCTACTAAAAGAAATTATACCACAATTGAAATTTTTTTTTGGCTGTGATTTATGCAATTAAAAAATTCAGACATTATATCATAGGCTATGAAATCTTTATGCATATTAATCATGCACGCATCAAATATTTAATGAAAAAACTTGTAGTAGGTGCAAGGATTATAAGATGGTTGTTATTGTTACAAGAATTTGATATCACTATCATAGATAACCCAGGAAAATTCAATTTATTTGCTGAATTTTTGTCAAGACTGCATACAGGTGGAGAAATCAACTAGTGGAAGATGGGTTCCTTGATGAACATTTGTTTGTTGTTTCTTCCAGTCCTCCATGGTTTGTTGACATTGCAAATTTTCTAGTAATAAGCTTGTTTCCCCCACATTTCACCTCCAAACAAAAAAAGAGATTGGTAAAGGAGAGTTTGCCTTATAAATGGTTAAATGGTTTACTGTTTAAATGTGGGCATGATTTTATTATGCGTAGGTGTCTAAGAGTTGATGAAATTTTTGATGTGTTGAGAGCCTGTCATGATGAACCCATAGGAGGACACTACTCCTCCTAAAGGACAATCAATAAAGTGCTAAGGGCAGGATATTATTGGTCATCTCTCCATAAGGATGTGAAGAGGTATGTGAAGCAATGTGATCAGTGTCAAAGGATGGGTCATCCCACACTAACAAATGAAATGTCTCTGCACCCCTTAATGGTTATAGAACCATTTGAGCAATGGGGATTGGATTTTGTTGGCCCAATATCAGAAACATCTACATGAAAGGAGTACATCTTGGTATGTACAAACTATGTGACAAAATGTGAAGAGGTTCAGCCGCTACAGTTTGCTAGAGAAGAAAAAGTTGCAAACTTCTTGTATAATAAGATTTTACTAAGGTTTGGAGCCCCAAGGGTTATTGTTTCAAATAGAGGTCCATAATTTACTTCTCAAGTAATACAAACCTTTACATATATTTATCAAGTGAAACACAGGAAGTGCTCATTGTATCATCCACAAGGTAATGGATAAGTGGAAGTGACAAATAGAGAGATGGAGAATATAATGACAAAGACAGTAGTAATAAATAGAAGAGATTGGGAAAACAAGTTGTATGAAGTTGTATGGGCCTACAACACTACTTGGAAGTCGACTAAAGGGTTCTCCCCCTATGAGTTCATCTATGGTAAAAAACCAATATTGCAAATATAATTTGAGCTCCATTCACTTAAAACTTCCATGGACATTGGTCTCCCCTTGAATATTGCACAACATGACTGAATCTTACAACTCAATAATTAGATGAAACTGGGATGAAGACAATTGTAGCATGACTTCTCATATTACTTAAAATTACACAAACATTTACTAGAAAAGTAGAGAACATGGTAAACGTGAAAGATACAATTTTTTTCATTCTTTTATAGCAAGGAAATAGATACATAACTTGTTCTGAATAAATACATTTTTTTTTTACCTTGAAATTCCACATATACTCAAAGATAAACAGGGATAACTTTAAGGAATCCCCCCTTAAAAAACCTATAAAATCCTGGTGAATCCTAGCCTGAGGCCAAAAAAAAGTTAGCGAATCTATGCCTATTTTTGAAAAAAAAATTTCATTGGTGAATTTTTTCAAATTTGTCGACATTGGTTTTTTTGCTGGCGAATTGTATATAGATTTGAAATATTTTTTATTAGCAAATTGTAGTTGTATTCCAAAAAATAAAATAGATTAGGTGGCGAAGTATAGTTGTATTCCAAAAAATAAAATAAATTAGGTGGCAAATTATATAGATATTCAAAAATATAAAATAAATTATTTGGCAAATGCGCTGGCATTTTTTTGAAAAATCATAATGTGGTTGGCGAAAATATCAAATGCTAAATTATAATGATTAATTTACTTGGTGAATTTATAGCTTAAAAAAATATGTACATTTAGATCGATGAATATTCAGTATTAGAGATCAATGACATCGATTCTATTCCGGGCTGTAGTTCTGACACACCCATCTTTCTACATAAAGTCTCCAAAATAGAGACAAGTGTCAACGAAGGAATGATTCAGATTAACAAAAATTAATAGATAATAATTTAATAAAAGAAAATTCAAAAGGATACATAAAAAGAATACAGATTCATCCACCATAACACAAAGTTTATGACTTCAGAAATCAACTCCTCAAGCTTCCATTCATAAATTGAAAATAATTGAAATATAGAGTAACACAAAATTGACCTATCAACAACACAAAGTTTGCCAAAAGATCCAAAATGTATTGACAGGCTTAGTATATATAACCTTGTCATAAATAATTGTCTTTGAAATAATAACAACTTCTTGGGGACAACCGATTTAAAACATAAAATAATAATAAGTCTTTTGCCATAAGACTATCTAGAGCATGTTTAAAGAAATAATGTAAAAATAAGAAATGCCATCACGTGGCAATAGTTTGGGCTTCTTCCCAAGTCATTTCGCTTTCCTTGTCATGTTCACCAGCAACAGTCGAGTCCACCTATACTCTCAGTTTTGCCTTGTAAATCCTATACCTAGTAATGATGGGAGTTAAAATTGTGACAATTGGTCTACAGGTAATGTTTGCCCGAAGTTTCCACTTATTTATCATTTTGTCAGCATAGGTTAGTCTCTTATAGACATCATCAATTTCACGCCTAAACGTTCTGAGATACATTGCTATATGTCCAAGCTTCCCTATTGATTCACCATTAACTGTGTCAGCACCAACAAGCTCTTCAGTAATCATCTTCTTAAAATTTTGCTTTACTTCTTTGACATCAAGCAAGTTCTCTCTACTTTCATCTGAAATCTCTACATCTAAGATGGTACAATTATTTTTAAGGTCAACCATATCAGTGTAATATTGAGCAAAATTCTTCTTATTTCTCCACTAAAATCCCCTAGCACATACCTCTTCCACTCTAGTGCATCTAGACAAGACACAGAATCATTCTCATTTGGATCATTAAAATTTTCTCAACTACAAGAATATTTGTATCAATTTCCATCATATCTTTTATCTTTGTAGACACTGTGAGCAGATTACTGTCTTCTCGCTTTACATTTTGTAACTCTGCAACTAACCCTTTTCTTTTATCAGAAGTGAGGGTATATACTTTCATGACCTTCTTGATGTACAACAAACCATCAATGGTGACTTTCTCTACCCATTGCTCAGTGGCCTTAGCTAGAGTTTGATATCTCTTGATTTGTTGCAACATGCTAGGATCCATTCCATCAACAGAAACACTTAGAGTTGCATTGGAGGATTGACAAGTAATATTCAAAATAGATTGAATGAAAGATGCCAGAGAATTCACCTGGGCTTGTAGCTTTGCATTCTCCTATTGCTCAACTTTAACTCTCTTTGCTAGCATGCCTACAGAGAATTTTGCATGATATATATCACCTTCCACAGTAGGAGGACCCATGTCAATCTTGCTCATATTAAAATCCACTTCATTTTCATTTTTATCCCCGATGGGGTCTGCAATCTCCAAAATTCTATCCCCTAAGGAAGAATTTGTTATCATCCGAGACATCCTCTTAGCCTTCTTAGGCTTAGGTGTAGGCTTAGATCTAGTGTCTGCCATTGGGGCATATCTCCTCTTTTTCTCAACAACTTTCTTTAGCCAGGAAGGGGAAGACAAAACTATACCACTCTCACTTGCACCCATGACAACTCTATCTGGTTGATTAGGAGTATCTTGCACATGAATTTCATTTGATATGGGGAAGGCTAGAATCTAAAACAAGGAACAAAAAGTATTGTCATCAGCAATCTGTTGAAAAATGGAAGAATCATTACCAGGTGAAGGAGACATAGGAGAAGTCATGTGATCTGCCTACAATTGTTGTAAAACATCCAACTTCTTCTCTACTCGTGGTTTCATGAATGCAGGCTGACCATCCTATTCACATACACCTTTTAGTTTCCTATTATCTTTAGGCTTCTCTCCATCCCCACTAGATTGTGAACCAACTCTGTGATGAGTTTTCTCCACACCAGTTAAAGTTTTATAAATTCTAGAGGCCTGGGAGGTTCCTTGCTCTCTTGTTCCTGATTCTTTATGCACAGAAGAAGAACCAGCGTGCTCTCAAAATTTCCCCTTAAGCCACCTTTCGATCTTCTCCAAAACAAAGGATGACCAGACCTTAATATCAGGATAATAGTTCTTTTCACATGAAACAACCAGGTCTGGACATGGCACAACAGGTGGGAAACCCCCAACACGAGCTAACTCGCTTGTTAGGATTTTCTTGGCTATAGGTGACTTGGGGTTTTCCTCTAATCAAGCTTAGAAATCCTCTAAATCTACATGTCTTAGCTTGGTATCCTTCACCTTAGCTAAACCATTCTCAATAATTGAAGCCACAGGGGAACCTTGCTATTTGTACTTCATATTTACTTGTTTGAGAAACTAACAAACAAAAGCTTCTGTAATTGCTAAGGGTGCCAAATAAATCTCCAGAAGATTTGTGGTAAACAAACAGTCCGGACTCATGAAAAATAATTGTTCTTCCCACCCAGTTGACTTAAAGAATTCAAATTTATCACTATAAGAAATGGGTAATAAAGAGCACCAATTAGGTAACCTGGTTGCAAAAGCCCATAGTCAACACCTGTAGAAGATGCAGTCCAGAGGTCTTCCGAAGTACACCAATGAAAATGTAGAATAAGGTATCTGTGAGGGTTGCAAACCTAATAAAATGTTTCCATAAATTGCATTGATTTGAGTGACGTGTATTGCTGTATGATTCATAAATGAGCTACATAAATTCCCTTCCAAAAAATGTACAATTACGCTTCTCATGATATTCCTTATTTATTATGAAAGGACATATGTCACTTTCGCCATGCATATCGATAAATGGAAAATTGGCACCTCAAAATTTGATGAATGTAAGCTTACAATTTACATCAATGTACTTGTAATATTCTAATAATTTTTGATCGTTAGATGATTGTAGACTGATGACATAAGTTCTATTTCGGGCCAAAGTACTGACACACCCAAATTTCTAATTAAAGTCTTCAAAATAGAGACAAGTGGATTGTGTTGTATGCCATGTGGCTCATCATGATATTTCATGCAAATCACAAAATTAACATGTGGGCCCATCTTCATAGTCGAGGGCTTGCGCTTTGCCGCCACCTTGGCCTTTATTTTATATTAAATAATTCATATTATATACAATATAGTATACAATAATCAATATAAATATATTATATATTTTATATATACCTCAACATTTGATCTAATAATATTTAATGGCTCTTGGTTGATTCTGGAGGATTTTTTCGACAATGTGTAGTGTTGGAGATCTACCTTTTGGAATTGAACTACAATCGTTCATCATTTGTTCATCAAATGGTGAAACAATTTACAAGTGGAACACTTTTCTCTGATGGCTCACATTTTTGTGGTCACATTAGTCACCCAAGGTGATCAAGTGGATGCAAAATTCAAGCTTTGTAAAGGGAGCCAAGGTACTTTTCAATGTGAGCTGTCAAGTCCATACGAGTAAGATGACAAGTCCATATAAGGATTTCTTGAATTGGATGCCCAAACACTCTCAGAACATGATATGAAGTGACATTTTGGCATTTGGAGATTTATTTGCAAGGTTAGTAAGATGTAATGATGGATAGGTAATGATTTTTTGAATTCCCAACAGTCATGGCTATAAAGGGATGGAGAAAATTTCTTTTGACAATCAATTTCAACTTTTGGTTGTTCTTTGTTAGCTAATTTGAAGGGAATTATTTAGTTAGAATTTAGTCCTTTTTGGAAAAGGAAGGGGTTAGAATGGTTACATAGTTGGGTTGTTATAATTACCTTAAAGGACCTAGTTCTTGTAAGATGAAAAAAAATGAGCCATGGGAACTCCATGTATGACATGGGAGGATCTGAAAAGATAACAACCATCTACTTGGGAAATAAATAGGAAGGAGAATGGTGTCTTATGGCATGAATCTTCTTTTAGTGCAGTTGGAAAGTGCCTTGGCTCCTCAGGCAAATGCATATGGCAACGTTATATTCTAGATGGTCTTGCATCTATCTGATGGGTTGTCATTAGTGTTCTCTCCCAATCCACTGACACATCTTTCTGGTAGCCTAGTGATGGATTATGTACAACCATCTCTCCCAATCCATTGGTTCATCTTTCTGGTATCTAGCTTGGTATGATGATTCTTCTGGTTTCCTTCTAGATAGTCCAGACTGCATAAGAATTCTTCTTTCACCATGTTAGCCTTTCTTCTTAAATTTGGAAGAAAGCCCCAGGTTTATTCCCAATTTCATTCATATAGTCTTCCTTCTCTAACAACCAAGGCTCAAGCGAAGGTTTCTTCTTCATTGTGTTGTAAGGAAAATATGATGGAAATACACAGTGTTCAATTCTCTATCAACTGGAAATATTTATCCAGTGAGGGGTTGAGGGATTCTTCTTTCACCATGTAACCTTTATTATAAAGGGATGTCATCTTTGTGTTGTCATCTTTTTGTAACAATTGTTTAAGTTTTTTGACTTAACAAAATGAGAGATGATTCTAATTCTAATTTGTTGATTTCATTAATTACACACTTTGTTGATCTCTTTTCCGAAGGATTCAAGGAATGATTTTGATTAAACTTATTTTTTACATATATTCTGAATTATAATACTTCTAGAATCAACCAATCAATCTAACCATAAATAATAAAAGTTCTAGAATTATGTTATTATCAAAAAATAATAGATAATAAGACAAAATAATTAAAATGTTGACAATAATTGTAATCTATATCGATAACCCATATTAATATATTATATTAAACAAAATAGTTTCAGTTTACAGTCTACAGAGGATTTTTTAGTACTTACATAGTCCTAATCCAAGCCCAAGGTTCCCTAACATGAACCTTGGATAAAGACCTACACAGAAAAGGGAAAATTCAAAATAGTTTCAATTTTCAAAAACTCAAAATAAAGTTGTTAGTAGCTACCGTTCATTTGTGTTTTAACAACTGCCACATGAAGAAGAAAATTTGCAGCATAGATAATAGACCTTGCCCTTCTTAAGTAATAGTCAGATAAATCATTATGTAAAATAAGGGCCATGTTAAAGCACTCCAATGAGCCTCTAACAATTGCCCTCCTTGCCTCCTTAAGAATGTGTTTAGCTGCAGCCGAGTGCTCTAACAAATGTAAAGGGAAAATTCTAGCCTTATCCCATGGTCTGACATCACAATAGTAATCATTTAAACCTAAATCAAGCTTATCCCAAGGGATAAGTGCTTCTTGAATCACTGCCTTCCCTATCATCTTCATCAGACTTGGATCATCGAGCAGGTCCATTAAAATTTACAGAAATGCATAGACAATGTCATTGAAAAGATTTTGTTGAGGATATTGTGAAAGAATATCATGACCAATAATATCCCAGACAACATCATCAACTAGGAGGGAGTCAATTAGAAACACCTTCCGTAGTTTCTACTCATCATATCTATCAAAATCTACCATTTCCCATTTGCAAGGCAAGAGAGAAACACGACAAGAAATCAAATGACTCATCTTGAATCTCAATGATAGAAATTCGCCACGAAATTGTGAAAACAAAAACAATTGAAAAAGAAGGAAGATGCCTAATAAACTTATAGAAGAGGCTTAGGGCTATATTTATTGTGTCATGTGTGAAAATGTACACCACATTATACATAACAATCACTTCTAACACCAACATTTATTTCCATTTACGGTGGGTTAATTGTGATCTCAATTGGGATGGATTCCAATAGTGTCACACGATTGATAGGACATACTGCACTTGCAGTACCTTTATCATTGGTTAGAGTCATACGATTGATTTGATTGAAAGCACTTAAATGACTAGATTAGCCAGTTCCAACTGAGTTCATTAATGGAAAGTGACAAACCACATAGATTAGCCAATGCAAATTTTTAGGGTACAACATAGTCAATTAAATGGAGTTGCTTGTTATTTATTACCCATTTTTCACGACAGTACATGTGTCATGTATATATGATAGTGTTTATTGTTTAAACCTTATATATTGCATTACTAAGTTTTAGATAGTAGAAGAAGCAATAAATTGTAAAAGTTCAATGTAATGGCTTTCATTACAACAATTATGCAAAGAAAGTAAGTTATCAAGTACTTATTTTGCGTTCATTCATGATTTTGAATTTAACTATGTGATAGAGTTCTCAGTTCACAAATGTAGAATATTAAATAAGTATGATAGAGAAATTTTATTTGTGCATGGCTATGTAGGATGTTATTGCTTTGCAGTTCTCAGAATGAAGAAATACAAGCATTCGTCAAGTGGAAAAAATCATGTCAAGAATCGACACTTTTAACATTTGCAAATGACACATTCTATTCTAGGTGGTGGGTTCAATCTCCCACACATGCATGCATGCATGAGAAACTAGAAATTCAAATTGATGCATGGAATTGGTATTGCAACTCAATTGCCAATGACCTCAATAAAATCAAATTAATTCTCCTTTACTGGCCTTATTGTTACCCATACATAGTGGTTTCTTGTACATATAAAGCAAGGTTCCATAGAAAATCATTTACTAACATTGTGAATGAGTACATAATTGAATTTGTAATGGAGACATTGCCTGTTAATAGGATAATTATGGACTACAGTGAAATATTCATTAAGCATTGTCAGAAAGAGGAACCAAAAAGATTTTGGAGGACCAAAGCAAGGATTCAAGGTCGAAGGATAGAAGTTTTGTTTGGAACTTTGAGGTTGGTTAGATGTTCATGTACGATGTAATTTCCCAATCTTTTTGAAGGGTGATGTTAAATTATAATAAAAAATATAGAAGTAATTATGGTTTGAAATTGACATGAGTTCAATGGTAAATTGTAATGTATATAGATGGTTCAAATTTTCAATATTAAATAACATTCATCACATGGAAAAGATAAATGAGTTCAATGGCAATGTATAACGATGTATAAAAAGGGTAAATATAAATGGATGTGTTATGTCAATTCAAATTTTTAGGGTTTTTATATTATCACGATTCACTCTGCAAAATCCCCAAGTAAAAACATTGCGGTTGGTGTTGTCTAAGGCATTTAGGGTTTATCCTTCTAATTGATCGTTGAGGATAGTTTCCCTAGCTTAAGTTATTCTTTTATCCCCTTGGTGGTCGTCGAGTTACTAGCCACTTTGTTCTAAGTTACCGGCCCCAAGCCCCATTATTTTTTTAAAGTTTGATTTGATCGCGTGCGTCGCAACCTTCATTTAAGCCTATATTTCTAAAGCTACGATGGTGCATGAAGACACCACGTGTTCCCTGTGGGTCATTCTTTTTAATCACTCTGATCTATTTTAATATTATTTTGATATATTTTTAATATTTATCAGGCGTATCCCCTCTGAGCCTCTGACATGTGGCAGTCTATTGTCTTGTCACAAGGATTTGCCTCGTCACAGCCTTGCTTTAAGCTAAAAACTTAAAGCTGCGATGGTGCGATAAGGCAACATGTATCCCTTTTGGCCATAGTGGGAATTCCATGGTCCCGCCAGAATATTTTGATGACGACATGAATGCCAAGGGTTGAATAATTATTATATATTATAATATATAATATATAATAATTATATTATATGATTATTATCAGATTATAATATAATATATGATAATAATTATATAATATATTATAATAATAAATTATAATTATATTATATAATACATGATATTATCATATTATATTATTATTATATAATTAGTATCATATATTATATTCTTATGAGATAAAAATATAATATATGATAATAATTATATTATATAATATATATGATAATAATAATATAATAATAAATTCTAATTATATTATTATATATTAATATTGTATAATTATTATCATATATTATATTATTATTGGATAATAATATAATATATGATAATAATTATATAATATATTATAATATAATAATAAATTATAATTATATTATATTATATAATAATTATATTTATATATATATATAATTAATTATATTAATATAATAATAATAATAATAATAACAATAATAATAATAATAATAATAATAATAATAATTTGCCTCATTGCACTTTGTAGCCTTGCTTTAAGCCAAAAACTTAAAGCTGCGACGATGCGATAAGGCGCCATGTGTCCCTTAAACCTTTGGCTATAGAATGAATTCCATTGTCTCGCCAAAGGTACTTTCTTGACATGTGGCATTTAATCATAATTTGGTACATAAATAAAACATTAAATGTAATGCTAACAAGATTTATAAAGTATAAACATAACCATAACCCTGATTAGATTAAAATATAAAACCTTATTCTAAACCTAATTTAAGTGATTCTAAAAGTTATAAGTTATCAGAAATAATTAAAACTGCTAGTAAGATTCATCATGAGAGAAGTAATAATTTATAAATCCTTGATTGTATTAATTCTCAAATTCTCAATCTTCAGTTACAAAAAACACAAATGGAGATAAGATGCATAAGTAGTTTGAATTCTGTCATTTAATTCAATTGGGGAGAATACATCTTACAAAAGTACTCACACTGCACAAACCAAAATCCCCTATAATTTATTGCTCCTAAACATAGACTAGACATAAAATTACAGATGGTGATTACATCGCATACTTCTGTACCCATACATTATATTCCTCCTTTGTTGGCCAGTTGTACTTCAAAATTTTATCAACTCTTTGACTATAAGTTATATACTTGGCGTCTAACGATATTTTAGTTTCTTTTATGAAACTACTCAAGCTGGATTCTAAATTTAGTAGCCTGTCCATTTGAGCATTACATTGCACATGATCAATCTTGTTCCCAATGATGATTGATTTGATGGAGATAGGACCTATGCTGCCAAATTGTGCTTTCCAATCTGACAGAGACTTTTCAGTGCCATTTTTAGCACAAACTGGTGGCAGGGAATACTTTTCAAGAGACTTAAAGCTATTAAATATGTCCTTCAACATTATATCTATTCGGTCATGAAAAGAAGAGACTTCATTCAAAAAGCTTATGACTTCATGTGTGCCACTAACTCCATCTGACACGTTAGAACCTACGCTAGCACTATTATAAATATGATTCATCACATGCACATGGGGAATCCAAGTACTTAGAATATCCCTTAAGGCTGACTCATTCATAGTGTGGCTTTCTATTGCCTTTTTCAAATTACTTAGACAAACCCATGCATCATCTACTTTATTCAACACTTTACTCATTTGATGATCCAAGAAGTTTTTAATCAGAGCTATTTGTTCACTTTTGTGCTCTTCTTTGAGTTTGTCAATTAGACTGTTGCTCCTTCTCAAATTCTCTTGTAATTCAGTAACACCAATAGAATTTCCTTCATATCCTGATGAACTCTTTGGACTAGACACATAAGGTGCTAATAAGACTACAATTCTAGTGGAAGGAACAAGTGATTTGAGCTTGTTGTACTCATGTAATAGCTTCACATAATCCTCCCTCTATTTGTCTAGTTCTGCTTGTAGCTTCTTTGCTGAAGCTTCACTAAATTTTGCTGTAGCTACCACCAATGATGCAACTTGAGGGGTAATGGTGTCAGTTTATCTTTTCATAATTAATTGGCCTATGAGCCCATTTATATCCCTTGCCACTTGTAGTTTATTATCACATGGAGCCTTAGCCCAAATTGCCAAAGTCTCATGATTGGCATTAAAACCTACTCCAAACAATTTTTCTGCTTGCTCATGTGTCAATACTTCATCATCAAATTCATCTCGCCTTCTAATAGTATCCATAACAATATTGAATGAGATATCCCATCCTGGCAAGAGCAATAAACCACTTTCCTTTACTAACCTTCTTCCTCCCTCAGGGGTAATGCTACTAACATCCATGTCAACTTCCTTCAAAACCCTCTGAGCAATTGCCACCTTATCCTCATTTTCATCTTTACCCTATTCCTCATTCAAGTTCTTCAGGTACATCTTAGACTTCCTCTACATAAGTAAAGCTCTAAATTCCTTTGATTTAATGATATCATCATCAGATAGAAATTCCTTACAAGCCAATGCCCTGACATCTTTTACAGCTGCATTGCTTTCTTGTAGGCTCAATAAAGTTCTTAATGTGGGAGGCATTGGCAAATGTATTTCATTCCTAGGAGGTGACCTTAACACTTGCCGCACCTCATCAAAGTCAATTTGGTTTTCCTCAACCTCCTCAGTCAAAGAGTAATCAACTAAAGGTTGATTTTCAACAGTTGGTTCAAGGGGAGGAAGTGAACTCCATGCCTCTCTTGCAACCTCCTCAACCATAGATTGAGTAGGTTCTTCAATATTTTCCTAAGGTAGCTGTTGCTTCTTAGGGGACACTGGCTTCCTTTTGGCTACAAACTTGAGTTCCTCGACATGTTCCAACATCACTTGCATCCTTAGAATAGGATCAACAATTTCACTGAAGGTGCCATTATATGCAAGGTTCTTCAACTTCCTCTACCTTTCGCCAAGAAGAATGAGACCCCAATTTTCTCTTCTCAAATTAATCTTTACCTTTGAAAAACAATTTCTAAGCAAATCATCCTGCTCATCGAAACAATGTTGGAACCCTGATCTATGTTTCTCTCTCCTTACATTGTCAATAAAGTGCTCAGGGTCATAATTCATATGGTATGTTGTGGGCAGTCTGTATTGTTGCAATTTTGCCAAGCATGCCTTCAAACCTTCTTTAGAATTGATAAAGAAACTAGGGAACTTGAATTTTGAAGTAAGGAAAGTCCCCTTTTTACTATTTCTCAAGTGAAACTTATCAGATTAATTCAACTGCCACATAATCTCCCAAAATGCAACCGTGTTTGGCACATTCGTGGGCAATAAGTGGGGTCTGACATTAGCCCCATAAACCTTGATTATGGTCACATTCCTGTAAAGGAACCAATCACCCCAATTGTGATCAATCACACCATCTGGTTTTCTCTCTAAAGGCCTTAGCAAGTCCATTATCTCCTTGGAGAGTCTAGGCCTCTCTTTTCCTAATAGTCCCAGCACCCTTTGTGTAAAACGCTCCTCAAACACCAAGTAATTTGCATTACTGCGAAATGAGTCCCATAAGTGAACTCTACCCTAAATTGGCATAGGCTCTTCATCCTTGGTTTGATGTTGGATTTACAATCCACTGCCCTAGAATCTTCTCCCATAGTGCAATAAAATATGACATAACAAGGAATACCTAGAAAAGGTGGGGGCATGATCTCCTTGTTTGCATCTTACCAATTCATCATGGATATGTTCAACCAGATATGTAGCATAATCAAACCTTCTATATTGGTATTTATCTCGTATATCAACAATCATGACCAATAAATGATTTGGTATCAGGGGATTATAATCAATCCCAAAAACTTGATAGAGGGCATAGTAAGTCTTCACAAAGTAGTCTTCAAACATGTCAATGCTGAAAGGTTATATTTCATGATCAGATATTTTCAAATGCTTGCCCATGCTTCTTGGCCTGTGAAGAGGTAACTTGTATGTTCTATAAGCCTGCCTGTTTCTGTTGTATTCCTTCTTTATCTCCTCAACAACAATTCTTTCATGGGCCAAGGGGTTTAGACCAAACACTTCAATTATCAATTCTTTGTTTAGATGGAAGAGTTGCTTACCCTCATAATTTGATAGCACCCAAGTGTTTAAATCGTAACTTCGGCTAATTGCTCAAATGAGGTCCACATTTACAAATACATTGGGGACAACTAATTTCCCTAAATCCAATTCCTAAGTGTGTGAAATGGGTTTTTCCAGGGCATGACAGTTGTATCCAAACTCAAATAACCCCCACCCTACTATTGGTAGAATTGCATCCTTAATGTATATGTAATAATCATTAAACCTATCTATCAATTCCTTGGTACCTTGGGCATGTTTATATTTTTTAGATCTTGGGAGCTGGTTTATAAGGTCTTGAGATAAATCCCTCTTCTTCATTTTACCCCCACGACCAGACCTTTGACTCATGATTACAGGCAAACGGAGTAGGACAGTCTACAAGGAAAGAAGGGGGGTGAGGGCTTGATAGCTCTAACAAATTGGGAGGGGAGTCAATTTGGTTTTTCTCAACATTCAATGCAATGATGCAGGTCAAAGATATCTCTATTGATCAAGATTCAACATACCAATTTATGCCGTCACCCCACACATGAAATTTGAAGTCACAATCACTAGCTACTCAGTCAAACCCTACTTCAACTGACAGAAGTCTTATAGTCTTCAGTATGCTCGGAATCATAGTGTACATAATGGACTTCAAAATGGAGGATGAAATCCATTTATTTCCTGTTGTCGCTTCATTAATTTCTCAATTAAACACAACATGCCATGACGTGTGAATAGTCACATCTTTTTAATATCAACCGTTCGATCAAGACTAGACCTTGATCTTTTGAATATCATATGTCAGGGCCATATCGCAACCTCAAACGAAGGACATACACTTTAAAGCTATGTAGTGCACTGGACCATTATATCTTTATTAGTTGAGCACCTTAAAACACCACCTCGATATTATATATTATATAATATATCTAATATAATTATATATATTATTATATATAATTATATAATAGTGATATATATAATTATATATCTAATAATTATCCAATATATCATTGGACGAATGTAGTTGAATTCTAGAATGAAATGTCCTGAGTGCTAGACTTGCGAACTCATACCTCTGGAATCAATCTAGAGCCGTTAGATTTACAAAGATCAATGAATGAATAATTATTAAATATATAATATAATATAATATATAATTCTAATTATTATATAATATATTATAATAATATTTCTAACCTATATTATAATATTTTATATAACATTAATTATAATTATGATATAATACATCTAACCTATATTATATTATCAAAGTGGGCCTGACTTCATATAAAGGGAGCTTCAGACTTCAGCGCCATGTTACACCGTTCTATGAATGTTTCGATGGATGACTGTAGTTGAATTTTGGAACAAAAGTTTGGAGCACTAGACTTGTGAACTCAAAGCTCTAAAATCAATCAAAAGTCGTTAGATTTAAAAACATCAACGGGTGAGATTATACAATAGTTTTCAATTCCACTTGACGTACGTGCTGTATTAAATTATTTATTTAGGCCGCAGACTTGCAGGCCATCCTTAAATTCTTTTTGAAGTGGGAGTACTCAGTACAACTACAACTACAAACTTGTACTAAAAGTGAAGAATAGAATAGAATATAATAAATTTTTAAAAAATTAACTTCCTCGAGAATAAAATAAAATTTATTACTTTAATAAAAGATTGTAATACATTTCACTCGCTTTACTTCATAGTTAGCACTTAACAATTTTAATTGATACTATTTGGAAGGGAGAGGGTCAAGGACTCAAGGAGATTGCAATGCACTAGAAATTTTAATATCGATTGTGCAATGCCACAGAGTCACTTAGTGCTAGTCTTTGTATTCATCTTTTCTGGGTAAGTGAAATACATAAATACTTCATTCCTATTACTATTGCTATTACTATTGTCCTTGAGATTTCATTTTTTTCAATCTTGGGGTTTAGGGTTGAGTGTTTACAAGCATGTCTACCAGCACTACTAGACCAAATATTGGGAAAGGCAAAGAAAGAGATAAAATAGATTACGCCAGACTGCTTAAATACCATGATATTTATGACCCTATAATCTTTGGAAGGTTTACCTCAATACTTAGATTTTTATTAGAGAATAAGGTACGTCAAGTACAACTTGACCCAAAAAAACCAATACTAATTAACGGGTTGACTGCACCATGGGTGGTTGGATTGGGACACCTGATGTTCCCTAAGGTTTTCCCTTGCCTTGAATATATCATGGTCTGTGCCTAGAGTTATGATGAAAATAGAAAAGCAATAGTTATAAAAGATAGCTAGGAAGTAATGTTTCCTGTTAATGAAGAATATTTTGGACAATTGTTGGGTTTTGCCGCTGAAGAATGTAGAAAGTCCACATAAACCTAGAAAAACTTGCTAGTACTTATGAAGGAATTAGTGAAAATGATAATTTTTTTTCTCAAATCTCTAACATTAGATGGTGCCCTACTCAATCAAAATCATAAGCCTCCTTATAAAATTGATATTTTTAAACCATGGGTTCAGGATACTGTTTCCATGCTAGTGTTTTTCCTTGGATTGGATAATAATAGTCAAGTGGATGCAAGCCTCCTTGAAATGGTATACAATATCCATCAATTTAATCCACATGCTAAATATAGATTTCTTGAGTACATTGCAGAATCCATACATGATCAATTTTTAATGATTAAACAAAGTCAAAGTGAAGCTCCCACTTCCAATTCCAACAGAAAGATATTTAGGTTAACAACCTACTTGTGCTATTTATTTCTAGTGCAGTTTGCTGGGATGTTTCAAGACAACAAACTTTAGATTCAACAAGATAAAAATGGACTACATGATTAGACCCATTAAGATAAAGATGTATCATAGTCAAAAGAACTACAATCATTTTGTGAACTACTTTTTGGCTCCATTGTATCAAGCCATTACGAATAATCCAATGCTTAGATTGCCCGATTCTCGTAGAAATTACATTCAACTGGGAAAAGAAATACAATTGACTGATTGGTACTTCATGGAAGAATATACTGTCCTAAGATTTTATGGATTAGGAGTAGAGCCCCACAAACTTCCAATACATGTGATAGAGAGGGTTTTTCATTGGAATACATATGACAAATTGAGAGTACAAATCAAATGTACTTTGTTAGTCAGCAAAAGAAGAGCATATTTCCTTCCTTACCTTTTAAATGTGGAGGGTTCACATTTGAGAGAAAAGCATTCACTATGGCACATGAAATTTTACAACTTTTTAAATTTGATGTTGACTCTCACTAGTAGTATGATCCACGTGATGTGATTAAAACAAGGCTTGTGGCCAATAAGAACACTCCAACTAGAATTCAAAATGAAAGTAAACCCATGCTAGAAATGTTGAGAAACAAGAATTCTTGGGATGAGGTCAAAAAAGTCATGGACGAAACTACTGATCAAAGAGGTATTACTTTTGAAATATTGTCATCATAAATAATGGGATTACATCTAATTCCACAAACACAGAGAGATGCAGAGGTGGCACTGGCAATCAAGAGATACAACAATTTCTATACAAGAGATGCTAAAAAATCTACGTATACAAAAATTTGAAAGACTCTAAGAGATGCTTGTACAGAGGAACAATGGTAACAATAAAAACTTAGTGCCTTTTGGTCTATGAGGAAGGATATCAGTGATCCAAAAGCTACTGCAGAATTTGAAGAAATCTCAGAAGATGAAGAGTTCAACAAATTGTGGGATATAGAGCATCCCACTATTACTGAAGCAACTAATATTAAAAGTGATGATGAGGATGAATACCAACCCACAGATCTTAGTGACTATGCATTCAAGCCTCGTATGAGTGAGACCACAAGAGAAACATATACTACAGGGGCATCAATAGCCCAAAAATTGGGTTACGAAGGTGGGCGTTTGGGGCCTATAGGACAAGGGATTTGGATGGTACCAGAGGTATACCCTAGAAAACCTAAATATCTTTGACTAGACATTGGAGGTGATGAACAAGCCAAAGGGCATACACATACAGATCAGGGGATTAGTTTTATTCTAGCTTTAAATCCTTATAGTGAGATTCAATCACTAACAGTACCACAAGGATCTTATGATCTGCATGTTTCTCATTCTTTTCCCATAGGAGATGGTGGACATTCTAGTGCTACTAGTGGCAAATTTGGTGGTGGTATAGGTAATAGTAGTAGTAGTGGTCAACAAGAGCCACAACAACAAACTCAGAAGAAGCCAACAATAACATTAGCTGATACTATAGATAAACTTAGAGAACAAAGCCTTATGAAGACTAAGAAGCAAAAGATTATGACATGTTTTGATTCTACATCCACATCAAAGCAATTATTTCCAGAAGGCACCCCTCTCCTATCATTAGTGTGACTGGGACAGGAATGGCTAATCCTCAGCCTCAATTAATTAGAGATGTCCCCAACACTACAACTACTCCTTCGCCATTCAAAGTTATGTCAAGTGTCATAGATTCTGATTACAAATCTAAGTTTGAAAAGAAAGCAAAAATATCTAAAAGACACAAGAAGCAAGTGCTAGAGATAGAGACTATTGCAACTTCAGAGCCTACAACAACTAGGGTATTGTCTACATTTGACCCAAAAATTAAAAAAATGGATTACATGAATATTGTGCCCAAAGTTCAAGATAAACCAGAGGACTAGATGCAACACTTTGACTATGAGGTGAGCACCATCCAAGTGGATTTTTTTGGAATGAAAAATTTTGATAAAATTAATGTATCAAAAAGGAACAACAAAGTGGTGTACACATCATTGCTAAATCAAGAGAGAGAAAAAAAGGTATGGTTGTTTTTAATTTCTTGGTAACCTTGTTGAATATATTGTCTAAAAATTAGAGTTGTAATATAGACAAGTCATAGGTTCCAGTAATTGAGTTACAATAGAAGGAAAATATATTCAGTGATGTTAATTCCTTTCGTATTGCTCATTTTCATTTGACTTTGTGATTTACGTAATAGGTTGCAGACTCAAATAGAAAAGTTACATGTAGACATAGCAAATGAAAAATCCAAGAGGAAAGCAACAAAGAGCAAGACCAAAGAATTAGAGAAAAGGATTAAAAACTCCGACTCTACATATACAAGTGAAATGAATAAACATATAGAGGTGGAAGTCAATAAACTGAAGAAAAGGTTAAGTGAAAGTAATAAAAAATATGATATTGAAAAAGCCAATTCAGAAAAATTACAACAATCCTTGAATGAAGCTAATATCAAACTGCAAGAAGCAGAAAAAATAGGACAATTGTGGGAAGAAAATGTGGAGAGATAGAAAAAAACTCTAAAAATTTGTAGATAAAGCTGAAGAATGCAGAAAATGAAATAAAATCCTCCCAAAAAAAGTATCTGAATTTTATAGAAACATAATGGTTTATATAGAACATAATCTTTGGGAGAAAATAATGAAGAGGATTGATGATTTGTCTAAAATGTTTGAATTCATTGATGATCTACTATTATGTAGTAATACACTCAAACAATACATTGCTGAAAATGGAGACATGGCAACTTCAAGATAGTCAGATGCAAACAAAATTTTTCAATCAATCTACATAGCTAGTGGCAAAGAATTAGAATCCAAAGGAATTTAGAACCATATTGATGCCACAATAAAGGCTTCATCTATCATTGAAAAATGTACAATAAAGGCTTCATCTATCATTGAAAAATGTACGAAGCTGGAACAAGCATAGGATCTTTTGGAACAAGCTGCATTATTGACAAAGAGGCTACAAACAAAGGAATAATTCTTCAAAAAGTTTGGTTTGCCGGTGGCTTTTGACCCATCATGCCAATACATTGGAAACCCTGCTTTCAAAAAGAATATGGAGGATAAAATGGAGTTGGATAAGGACCAGTTTCCTCAAAATCTTGATGAGGCAAACTTTTTGGATTCTATCACACCATTGATAACCTTGAATACAAACTTTGAGTGATACATTCAAGTCAAGTAACTATATATGAAGACGAGGAAAACTAGAAAGTCCAAAATAGATGAAAGAAACAAAAAAATAAAGTGGATTATACCTTCACAAATCTTCAAGTCTTCTTCACTCCTTGATAAGGTAGAGGAGCTTGCACCCATGAGCTCCTAGATTTACCCAAGTGTTGTTGATTTGAATGCGGATTGCTCCTTGTCTTCAACACAATAATGATTTGATAGAAGATAATGGCTAAAGATTGAGATGATTTGGATATGGATATGAGAGATATGAGATGAGAGATGAAAGACTAGGAGGATTTTGGCATTATGATGGCATGATGGAGAGATTTTGGAGGAATTTGGACATGGGTTTGATGCTATGGAGAAGTTGTTGAAATGGCTTGGGTTGGCCTCATATTTATAGGCAAATTGAGAGGGATCTTGATCCAACAGTTGAGATTCAAAGTTGAAATCAAGGGTTGAGATGAGAGGATGAGATCAATGGTTAAGATCTCATCAACAATATTGGATGGATGGGATTAAATGTGAATGTTAAATCACATGGGGAAGGGTGATGAGGATTAAAATGAATTAAAAATTCATTTTTGGGAAGAGATGGATAATGACAAGTGAATGAATTAAAAATTCATTTCATGGGGGAGAGTTGAATTAAAAATTCAAGTTTATGGGAGGATGTGGAGACATGTGACACATGTGCACTTTTGGGTATCACATGTGTGAGCTCCTTTACATGGAGAAGAGCTCTTACATGGAAATGGAAAGGTGAGTTGGAAGGGTCATGTGACCCTTTTGATTAAAAGAATTTTTTATTTGCGGGGTGTGGGAGAAAGTGTTAAGTGGGGTTTAACCATATTAATTAAGTGTTTAATTTAATTAATATGGCTGTAGCAAATTAGTTAGTGGGCTAATGGATGATTAAAATTAATCAAATAATGATTTATTTAATTAATTTAGGTCTAGGGATCATGTAGGCTAGGGTAGCTAATTAAATAATTGCTATTTAATCAACTAGGCTAGGTTTAAGATAAATGATAGGGTAGATTAATTAAATAAACATGATTTATCTAATTAATCAAGATTAGGGAGTTGGACAAATTAACTAAATAAATATATAAAATATTTATTTAATTAATTGGGATGAAGTTATAAGGAATAGTGATAAATTAGATGAATTAATTTATCACAAGGAATGAATTAAGGATAAATGGCTAACGGTAGATGATTAGAGATGGCTTAGGGTAGATTAATTAATTAATTTGAATTTATTTAATTAATTGGGAAAGGATAAGTTAGTGATGTGAGGATGCAGAAAAGTGGCTTGCGAGGCAAGTCAGTTTCAAGTGTCTACAATATCAATTATAAAATGTTAGCACACTTACAACTTGGTCAGCATGGGTTAAGAAAAAATACACTTCCATTAGATGAAGAGTGGAGCACTCCACAAAAGATGATAAAATGATTTAGTAATATGCATTTCCAACAAAGCATTATGTAGAGTTGGTTTTGAGCAAGTTATTGTACATTGTAAATGTAATACTTCAATGTATTCCTTCAGACCTTCATTTGAAAATCAATATAACACTGAAGTCCATTTATGTGTTCAAATTATCTGTATTATTTAATTGCCTACTTTAGGAAAACTCTAGTTCTACATACACATTAAATATTTGCTAATGTTGTATATTAAAATGCTATTGTTGTTGATTACTATGCAATGCAATAAAGAAAAACAAATGAAACACTACTGTGGTTATAGGGAAGAAAAATCACTTTGCATTTAGTTGAATGCTTGTAAAACTTATCAGTATCACACAATAATAATATGAAAATATTAAATTTTTATATCAAAAATGAAGAATGTACATCACTGATAGACAAATAAAATGTCATCAACAATATTTTGGAATTTGGAACATGAAATACAATATAAATACCTAGTAACTGCTAAATCCCTTCAAATTGTCAAATCATCTCATCATCCTGATTCTTCTCCCTCTGAACATGATATCCAGTGTCATCCTAATCACGTTCTTCATTTTCTTCTATCTCCATATCTCCACTTAAGAGCATCTCATCAATACCACTACCACTACATGTGGTGATGATATTCATTGTGCCACTGTCATGTGTGCTATTATTGTTTGAAGTGTTGCACAACCCTCTTCTTTCACACAAGGACCTCCAGATTGCAAGTGCCCTATCAAAAGGAAAACTCTAGATATCATGTCTAGTTTTATACATTCTCAAGCAATTTTCCAAATTCTTGTCAAGTTTATTTCTTATCTTTGATTTCAAGAACCCCAATGCACTGAAAACTCTTTCATCCTCCACTGACCCCAATATCATGGTTTGACATAAATTGACAAGTTTGAAAAATTTTGGTAATGCATCACACAATATTTTCCTATTAATCCATCTTGGTGGGGAGTCTCCATGAGTTTAAATTGTTCCTTCATTGAAGTTGCAAATCGACCTGATTACTCTGTAAGCTAAGTTTTATTTAAAATTTCATCTATTTGTTGTCCATTGAATTCTATACTTTTGCAAAAATGATTTATTAAAGTCTTTATCTTGTTGTGAAAATCATTTGGTTGACAGTTGACCCAATATTGAGGATACACTATAGACATGGCTTCAAGCAGTTCATCACGAGGGAATCAATCTCTAATCTCTAAGGAAAGAGATTTCACAATATTCTTTAAAGTAGTACTTACAGAATTAACAATCTTGTCAAAATCTTCCCTTGAAATAGGTTCTTCTTTGATAGTGCACATGACCTTGTTAAAATAGTGCATTGGTATCTTAAATCCCTTTACAAAGACACATAACTCCCCGCTATCATTAAACTGTAAAAAAATAGTAGGATTGGTCACATTTGTTATCAAGTGCCAGTTGCTAAATTTTGGACTTATGAAGGACTGGTATGATAGATATAGATTATCAAGAGTCATGCATATCATTTGACACAGTCTAGTATATGCAAAAATATACATAGTTATTTCTTGGGCTTTTTTCACAAGCATGTTCATTTCTTCCAACATGGGAAGAATACCAGCTAAAAAAAGGAGTGTCTCTATGTCACTTAACCTATGTAAGAGGTCAGGAGCCCTGCCAAATGTGAAGCAATGGTCGTACATTACACCAATCAAGGATTAATATTCTACTAAAACTCTTTTCGCTGGTTCATGTAAGGAGATCCATTTGGTATCATCATCCTTCAAAAGCTTGTTTCCTGCAGTTATTCCCTCAGCAAAATGTTGAAATTCTAAAAACTTTCTGGGACTTTGATAGAAGTATGAGTAGAGCTCGTGGACCAAATCTTCAAATTTTGATACTGTAGGAAACTTAGTCACCATTTTAACTGCTAAATCCATTTCATGGGCCATACAATGAATGCCAATAATGTATGGTGAAATAGCAGTTTGTAGCTTTACAAACATACCGACCTTGCATTACTGAAGCTCCATCCTGTGAGACCGATTATTTTACCTTCCTTATTTTGATCATTATGCATTTCAGTTGATGACATTATCAGACTTTTAGTGACTATGGTTTCATTATGCAGACTTGATTTTATCTCTTGATTATGATATGACATTGATTAGACATATGTGATACGATTTGATCATATTGATGCTATTTTGTGATTCGATATACGAGATACATATTTGATGATGCTTGTGATGAGATTCTAGTTATTTCTGTGATGTGGACTATTTGACATGTGATTGAAAAATGTAGTTTAATTTGGAATTATGTATTGATGATTATTGTTGTATTCGAGTGCGTGAATTTAATTCCAGTTGCTTCGGCTATGATTATTCATGATATGATTGACACTTGATTGAGATGTGCAGGTTTTACATTCCCTAGCCACGGGAAATTGGAGGTAGAATTCACACTATGTTATCCCCTGTAAAACTGATCCATTCCCAAGAGGGATAAGGATCGCGTTTGAATTTGACTGTTGATTTAAGTGCTTGATTTAATTTTATTATTTTGGCCTTAGTACTCTTTTTGTTTAAATTAATTAATAATAAGTGTTGTATAAATTTTACTTGATTTACACCGCTTGGTATTTATTTTATTTTTTTGAGGCCATTTAAAATTAGATTTTTAACCCCCTTTATGAACCCTAGTGTCCCAAAAGTTACCCTAGGTGGTTACCCATGGGTCTAGGGTCAATTTGGACTAACTAACCCTTGGACTAACTCACTTTTGGTCACTCTAAACTATGGTTTAGTCAAAGTGATGAAATTGAACTTAGGGAAGGTGGGAGATGAGTCATGCCTTGGGAAAGACTCATCTCCCTTCCTAAAGTTTGGGAATCCATTCCCAAGGAAGACTTGGGAGGTCTCCAAGACTCCCAAGTGTGTGGGAGCTTCCTCCAAGACTCTCATACACGTGTGAGAGCATCTTGGAGGGAGATGGCTCTTTGAGAGAATAAGAGGATGCCATATGGCATCCCTTATCCTCTTGGAGGTTTGAGTGGGGATGCCACCTCACCACTTGTCCTCTCACACATGTGTGAGAGCACAAGTGGATAAGGTGAGGATTGAGAGGGAATTGGAGGATGACACTTGTCACCCTCACACTTCCTCTCCCTTGCAAGTGGCATTGGAGGAGGAAGGAGAAGGTGACAAGTGTCACCTTCTCATTCCTCAAGGCCAAATTGATGGCCTATAATATCTCCTCTTGTTGAGGAGTGTGGGGTTCTTGCAATTTTAAGTTTCTTTCTATTTTGGAGGAGTTTGGGGAAAGTTAGAGGAATTCTTGAAGGATCGGAAGGTTTGGGAAAGCTTGGATCTCTTCACCAAATGTGCTTCCATTATAGGGCTTTGAAGGTAAGCCTCTTGAACTAGGTTTTCTCACTCTTGCTTATTTAATGTATTGTGTTTTAGTTTTTGGTTGTTTTGTTGTTTGCAGTGTTTTTGTGTGGGATGGGAGTATGGTGAGAGCACCTCCAATAGAGGTAATGTTCAACTTGTTTGGGTAGGGGAAAGGAACCTCCTTGAGGTCACTCCCACATTGTGTATTTATGCCTTGAGGGATTTTAATTGTTGCGAAGATTATTGAATGGCAAGAGTGCCATGGAGATTATTTTGTGATTTTGTGGAGAGTGGTGTTTTGGAGATTTTAGCTTGAGGCCATGAGCTTGATATTTTATAATTTGGGTGGCCTTTGAAGTTGAGGGGTCCATTCCCTACCCTCATCAAACTCATTTTCATGAGTTGAGTTTTGTGTTAAACCTATGGGCTGATTTTTGTGTTGTTGTGTTTGATTTTTGTTGTGGAATGTTGCACCTGTGTGAATCCCTACCTCCCTAGCTCGGGGGTGACCCACTTGCAGTTCTATGGTAGGGAGGAGAGCATTTCGTAGTGGCTGGATTGTTTTCTTTTGGTTGTGTTTACTTGCAGGTTTTGAGTGGAGAAAGGGAGTTGTTGTGGAGCTCATTTTGGGTGGTTTAGTTGTATTTTCTTGGCTGTTGAAGCCATGGCCATTGTGGCCTCATTGTATTTTATTTTTGTAAAAGATTGTTTGGTTACCTTTGCCATGAGTTTGGCTGTAATAAATGTTGTATGAAAAGTATTCTTTATTTAATTAGAAGGCTGTTTATTTTCCCTATTTTTGGTGAGTTAAGATTTGAGAAATGCATGAGAAATGTTAGTTATATTTATGTCATTAATCTTTCAAAGGAAAATATGCATGTGTTATAAGGTTGTTGTTTAGATAAAAAAAAAAGAAATGCATTCTCTGTTTTGTTTAATGCTTTAAAAAAAAAATGATAGTAAATAAATATTATGGCAAATAAGGGAGAGAAAGTAGAGAATAGTTATTTGTTTATTACTATTAGGTTATTTTATTAGCTGCTGTTATAGAAGAAGAAAAAAGGGGTTGCTATGAATTCATATGAGATTTTAGCTTTCTAGTTATTGTTGCATCAAAGAAAAATATATATAATATAATCTGTATATTTATTTATGCAAAAAAAAAAAAGAACAAGGAGTTAAGGGTTATTTAAGTTACAAATTGCAAGTTAGTCTTCTGTTTTAAAACAGAAAAAAAAAAGAGGAAAGAGAGAGAAAACTACACTGGTTATTTTATCATTTTATAAACCCAGTTGCTGATTTTATGTTTTATTTCCTTGTGTACATGCTATAGAAGAAAATAAAAGATAATACAGAAATGTAAATTTTGTTGTATATATATATAATATATACACTTATATATATATATGTATATATATATATACGTATATATATATGTATATATATATACATATATATATATACATATATATATATATACATATATATATACATATACATATATATATATATACATATATATATATATAAGTGCATACAATATATATATATATATATATATATATATATATATATATATATAAATATGATAATATATATATTAAACTGTGATTAGTGAATAAACTGTGGGTTACATTTGAGTGTATAAATATATATATATATCGAAGTTATTTTATTGCAAAAAAAAAAAAAACAAGGTTGAAATCATACAGTGGGCAGACTGTATGTTGTTCGTAGTTTTTAAGTTAAAAATATTTTTTAAATTTTTTTATAAAGAGTGGACTATGGGCAGCACCCACAGTCCCTTGATACTTAACAAAAAGAGGGGTGTGGGTGGAGGCACCGCCTCCCCCACATCCCCCAAATCCCACACTTCACCCTCGCATAGCTTCTGCCACCGGAGACCACACCCCCCTAACCCCTGCAGCCACACGACCTTCGTAGTCTCCGCCACCAAACATACTCCGCCGAGTTCCTCCATACCTTCCGCGACCCCCGGCGTTCCACCTTCTCCGCGGTCTCTTCCCCTCTACTCCACCACGCCACCACTCCACCCCCGCTGGTATCTCCGCCACCGTCGCCGCCGTCGGCCCTCCCTTACAATGAACCCTGTTTAAAAAAAAGACAGTCTATTCAATGGCTTATACCTAATGATATATATATATATATATATATCATTTCTTCTATCACAAAAAAAAGAGACTGTGTATACCCCGTGGAATGGAGCAGCAAGCTCTTCCATGACCTCCATGGTTTTTCTAGCCCTAAACCTGCAAAACATGAGTATAATTCAAAACCAAAACAAAAGAGAAGGAAAGATGAAAGATAGAGATTAGGGCAAAGAGGAAAGTAATAGGAAAGAGAAATTAGGTCAACCTTGTCATTAGAAAACAATTTTAAATTTATTAGGGCTTTTCTCATTTTGTTTGTGAGGATATGTTATTTAGGAGGATTTTATTGTGGGGTTTTATTTTACCCTTTATTTAAACCTCTTTTCCCCTTATTGTTTAATTTAACTCTTGGGAATCTTTTGATTGATTTTTCTAAATTTGAATGGGGTAATTTTTCTTTGCATTTGAATATTGTATTGTAATTAGAAATTTAATTTTTGGGAAGGGTTAATTTTATTCCTATTGGGAAGAAATCTTTCCCTTGTTGATTAATTCGTCCTTGTTAGGATTTTCTTTTCTTTTATTTTATTTTCCCTAGCAGGATTTAGCATTTTTTATTATTGATCTATTTTTTATTATTATTTTGTGGGGAGAGTTATTTAAACTCTCCTCCCTCATCTATTAAATTTTCAAGTAAGTTATTAAATATAATGCCAAAATTATATTTGATAACAGACTCAGTTTTTTCTTGTAATTCTATAACGTCTTGTCATTTATTTTAATTTAATTTGTTACTTTATATCATTTTTTTGAATTCGTTCTTAAGTTTTAATTTAATTTATTTATTCTTAAATTTTATTTAAGATCTCATTGATGTTTTATTAAAAAATTATTTTGCGTTTATCAAAAACGTGATATGCTGCTAGAATTTTGCTAGATTTCTAGGGTTTATTTTATGCGTTGTCTTATTTAATTTTTATCCATCATTCCACTTCAATCATGCGCCATCATGCCATATTATTTAATCACTTTTCGATCGGAGTTAAATTAGGGTTCGATGTTGGCATAATCTTCTTCACCTAGGAAACTTAGGGTTTAGATTTAAAATCAGTCTAACCCTAGAAGCGACACACTACGTGTCGCATACCCCCTAGATGACCTTCACCTTAGCAATTATGTCGACATGTTTACGCCTTAGGCGTATTGCCACCGAGCACGCAGACATGTGCGAGGGGGTTCCTAGGGATAGGTAGAAAAGTTTTTCGTAGTTCATGTCATGACCACATGGCAAATGTGGACATGACATGTGTGTTGTGTGTCATGACTGCATGGGAAATGAGGGCATGACACATCCACCCCTACACACACTAATTTTCTGGTAATTGTCCAGTCATCCATACCTCCAATTTCATTCAAAGTTTTCTTAACTATCTCAAATAGATTTTTTGATGTTGCATTCTCCTTCATTTTATAAATAGAGAGTAGATGAGGTTGGCAGACATGATTTGACACAGTATACACATGCATACATACCCAAGAAGTATTATCTATTATTGTAACTTCATCTAGAGATAATGAAATAAAAGTTGACTCTTTTATTTTTTCCTATAAATTATATTTTTACACATCAACAAGACAACTTGCCCATTCCCATCCACTCTTTATTGACCAATGTGTTTTAGGAAAATTAGGAATGCCCATAAAATATAATAAATTATTATATTCTGGGTAGTCTGTCATAGGACACCCTCTGGTCAAAATATGAAAAAAACACCCAACTGAACAATTTTTGCCATTTGTGCTTCTCCCATCATCTTTCCAAATTGAGCTTCAATTGAACCTCCATCTACATGAATCTTCGCCTTTCTTTGCATATGCACATCATATTCAAGGGTAATCTTTACATGAAGACATTCTTCCTTCGTTTTCCATCTTATCACTAATTTTTCTTGTTCATCTATGATTTGTTTTTCATAAACTTTGCCAATATGTTTTTCTATGGTGTCAAGTTTTAGCTGCAACTCTTGTCCCTATGCCATTTCCAACTGCAAATCTTGCACTTGCATTCTATGGGAGGTTCATCTTTGTTTGCATTCTCCACTGGTTCAATGAATGGGAATTTTGACACCTAATCAATCTGAAAACTCTTTGACATTTCCCACTCACGTCCCTTTTTTGATTTGGCTTTTCTTTTCCCCTTGCGTGCACTTACAAGATATTCATCTTCATTGATTTATATAACTTCATTAACTTCATTATTGTTTGTTGAGTTTGATTTATTCATATTATCATTCATGCTACCTTAGGTATTCCCTGAAACATTGTCTGTGGCATTATCATCATTCTTGCTACCTTGGGTATTCCCTCGAACATCATCTGTGGCATTCTCATCATTCCCAATACATTGGGTGTTCCTTGGAACATCATCTGTGGCATTGTCATCATTCCTACTACCTTGGGTATTCCCTAGAATATCGCCCATGGCATTGTGATGCAAGTCAATAGATGGTACAATTTCTGATGTTGTAGCTCCATCGGATGGACTGCCAACATTGCCAAAGTATGACTTTATGTTTCTTCATTTTGATGACCTTGACCTCCCTTTACCACCCTCAGACAATTTCTTCTTGCTCGACATCTCTTACGAATTAAAAGCTACAAAAAAAATGTCATTTTGTGCAAGAAGGAATCATAGATGATAGAATATAGATCCCTAGGTCCTAGATTAAGATATCTCCCTAGTCCTAACTCCTACTCAATCAATATCATCTGTAACAATGAAACCAAACAAAGACATAAATAATCAACATGAATCTTATATTATTAAACATAGTAAAGAAATGATCACTTACCTTTCAGTGACTCACCAATGTCTGTAGCTGTAACTTCTCTATGATCCAAAATGAATCGAGGATTCGAGAGATCAGAGATGAACAAAATGTGTAAAGGATTAATTAGAGTTTCAAATGCATTTATATCAATGCATATTTGGCAAATACCATAGGATTTTCAAATGGTAGTAGAATAATTTGGTGAATCTTGTGTACTATTAATAGGACACTTATAAATGTTAGGCAAAATGGACCTCCATCAAACACATATGTTGTAATTTTCTAGGTGAATATGGCCCTTGGACTAGCATGGAATTATAATGGTATTGGAAAAATTGGCCTTAGACACGTGAACCGTTTAATTATACTGGCGAAATTGGTCCTCATGCATGTCAACCATTTAATGATATTGGTGAAATTGGTCCTCATGCATGTCAACTGTTTAATGATATTGGTGAAATTGGTCCTCATGCATGCCAACCATTTAATGATATTGGCAAATATGTGGGTGAATTAAAACATGCCTCTGAAATTCCAGGCGAATCACCATTAGAACCACGTAGTATATCGTGGCGAAAATACAAACTATAAATGACTCAAAAATTAATATGGTGGTGAATTGAAACGCATTTGACCAAAAATACAAAAAATCCAGCGCCAATTCCCAATTTGTTGATACGAACTATTCGCCACTAAAAAATCCCTGCGCTCCATGGATCAGGATCCTCATAATCTACCAAACATCCTCCAGTGTAATGGTAGCCTCCCTAGTAGGTAAATAGAATGAGTTATGCTTGCTATGCCATATCTCAGCAAGTGCAGTCATCATTGCTAAATGCATGTGCACTAGAGTCATGTGTGCCATGTACCAAAGTCCCATGATCTCCAAGAAAACCTCCTCATCCTCATCAAGGTCGGCAACTAGGTCCAAGTCTAGTGGATGTCACACCCTCGACATCAGCAAAGAGAGAACAACTTGCATCCAAAAAGTTAATTTGTCAAATTTTGCAAAAATCCTAACTATTTTTCAGTCTAAGCCAAAAGTGACCTACAAAGCCATAAGCTCATTTTTACTAGCCAAAAGCGCATCACTGTTAGCCACAAGCACATTTCTGTCTTCCAAATGCATAGTTTTGCACACCAAAAATAGTTAAATTTGCAAAACCTTAATTTCTAGCCAAAAGCGCATGGTTTTTACCATAGGCACATTGATGTTTGCCATAGACGAGCCTTTTTTCCAAAGGCGCAGTGCTGCTCACCAAATGCGAGCCACTTTTCCAAAAGCGGCACAAACTTTAGAAACCCTAAAATTCAGCCAAAATCATAGCTTTTTTAACAAAGGCGCAGTTGTGCGCCCCATAAGCGATGCATTTTTTAAAAGTACAACAATTCCTACCATAAGCGTAGCTTAAACCCTAGACCACTTTTGGTTGCATCTAGTGTCTACCCTCATTAATAAGCCTCATAAATGCACTTAATGACTTGGTTAGAGGTACATACCACTCCTAGATCTCTCGCTGGTCATCCATGTGTCCTGACTTGCTCTTTGTGGTGGTCGTGTCGTGGAATCCTAGTCATATTTGCTATCTCGTCAGCTCTAAGCTCTAAAAACTCTCTAGTACTAGAAGACAAAATCTTTGAAACTCCTAGTATATAAATGAGTTAAAAGTGACCCCCTAGGCCCTACTTATAGGTTTCCAACCCTATTTCTTCCCTTCCATTATCCAGTAGTTCATCATGTATGCCTTATTTCTCCATCATGTCAACTTCCAACCTCCACTCTCATCCTTCTTAGCCTTTTTCTATCATGTTATAAGCCTTTTCTTCTAGTCCCGAGTCAACCCAGTCAATCTATTGTTTCCCTAGTTTTCCTCTCAAGGGGCATCCTACACCAGTTACATTGGTGCACAGTTGTTATTCACACCATCATCAATATTTTATTTCTAACACCGTTGTAAAATACATTGTCTCAAAGAGGGGCAAAATGTAGACACTTAAAAATGACCATTGCATTATTCACCTTGCATACATCAAATTCGTCTAACACACTTTCATCCAACATTAATTAAATAACTTGATTATTTAATTATTTTCATCAATTCTTCTAATTCTCCTAAATCTAATATTAATTGAATAAATCATATTTATTTAATTAATTTCATCATTTCACCATTTTTTTCTTATATTTTCACATTAATTAAATAAATCAATTATTTAATTAATTCAACACACTTTAATTCCTCTCATCCACAACAATTAAATAATTTTATTTATTTAATTGACTTATTATTCTTCTAAAAATAAATAAATTATTCAAATTTATTTAAGTTGACTTTTTAAATATCTTCTAAATAAATAAAATCAATATTTTATTTATTTCCTTTATTCTTCCATCATGCACAATAAATTAAATAAATTTATTTATTTATTTTCTAATTGTCTTCTCAAATCTTCTAAAAATATCTTTTTCTTGAATGCACACAAATTAAATAATTTATTATTTAATTTTATTCATAGCATTTCAAAAAGCAAAACAAAAGTTGAGTTAATTGGCTTTAAATCTTTGTTTTTATGAATCAACTCATAAAATAGAAAAAATATTCTATTTTTATGAAAATCAATCCTATCTTTAGCCAAGAAAGCAACTAACTCAATAAAACATCTTTTTGCATGGAGACTTGTCGTGTGCACATTCCTTCATATCTTCTCAATTTATCTCATCCGTCTATTTCATTGAATTTCCTCCACCGTTGATCAATCTTCCCTAAAAGATATAAATATGTCCATTCATCTCTTCACAAACTCTCCACGATCATTAAGCTTTGGCCATTCTAGGAGTGCTTTGAGCTTCCATATCATTAAGCACATTACATCCTTTGAGCACACATCATCCATTCACGTTTGTTGCAACCATGGTTATGCAAAGTGAAAGAGAAATCCACATATAAACCAAGGAATAAATACAATCTTAGGTGGTAATGCTCTTTGTTTATTTGCATTGAATTGTGGTTACTATCTTTGATCTATTTCTTGAAGGTTGTAGGATTGGGTTTGATTTATTTATGCTTAATTTTGTTAATCCACTTTTTCCTATACACAAAGATAACTACACCATGTTTCAATTGCCTCATGAGGATTTGGACTTAGATGTATGGGACATGTCACAACTCTTGGAAGTTGGTGAATTCTATTGAGTACCCTCATGAAAGGTATGATTTCCTACTCAACATCTACATAGCCATCGTGCTAGTGTATTGATACTCAACTTACTTTGAGGACCCTCATCCTATCCTATCATCAGATTTGGTATCCAATGTGTGTTGAAACCACCTACATGTATGTTGATGGCTTGTTGTACCTTCATACATGTATGTTTGTTGGTATTTATTTATGCATTGATTTGTGTGTATTGATGTGTGGAGAATCCTCATGAATACATGTTTGGATTCTATTTATGTATTGATTATGTACATTGATGGTGTGAAGACCCATCATGTGTTAATGTTGTGTGGAATTCTTTTTATACTCATATTGTCATGTGTGCACATATGAAAATAAACTATAAAGAACAAGCTAATGCAATATTAACCTATCCTGTTCATGATCAAATGCAACCTCATGATAGAACTAAAGGAATGCAACACAAAATGAAGTTAACAAACTAACTACATATACAAACCTTGATTGTTTTGGATGTGCTCTTGGTGTTGGATATGTTGATTTCTCCTTGAATTGACAACATAACTTTGCATAGCATGGAGACTTGAAAATGGATTGGGTTTATGGCTATTTATAGATTTTTGGAATGAGGATTAGATGGATGATATTGATTTGGAAGATCAATGGTTGAGGATTGTTGAGAGGATTGGATTAATGAGAGGCCACCAAGTGATATGATAGGATTATAGGATAAAGATGGTCCTTGGATCAAGAGAGATCAAGGGTGGAGGATGGTCTTGGATAAATTGGTATGGATAGGATCAACGGAGGACAAAAGGACCTTTTGTACAAAGGAATTGCCCATCCCTTTGTAAGAGACCCATGTCATATCTTACAAAAGCCCATACCTTTGTACATGTTAGAAGATGTGAGGGGTTTGAATGGGTTAATGAAGGACTTGGAATGTGCAAGCATGTGATTAAGTTGATTAGTCAACTTAATCAAAAGTTCACAAAATAGGGAAATAAATAAATAGAAATATTTATTTAATTTTTGGATGAGGAATGGATATTAGATAAATAAATATTTATCTAATGTTGGACTATAGAAGATGGATTGATTAATTAAATAAATTATTAAATTTATAATGCTAGGAGATGATACATATGAATAGTGCATGAATAGTGATTTAACAATAAAATATTATTTAATCATTGTTAGAAGGGGATTGATTAATTAAATGTCTAAATAGGTGTTTATCCAGTTAATTGTGGAAGAAAATGGTTTAGTGATGTCTTGATTGGGGTTGGATGATGAGTAGATGATTTTAGGTGTCTACAACATGAGTTGATACATATGATCTTTATATATTTGATTGTCGTGTGTGCTACATATTCTCTCATATGTATAGATTGTTGCGATTTGATACAAATGATATTGTATGCATTAGACTGGTGTGAATGTTACCATGTACTCCTTATTTGTGTGAGTCTTATTGGTACCCAATTCAACCATCTCCTAGAATAGTGGGGTGGGATTGAGGGTTCTACATGGTTGGGTGGAACTAAACCACTATTGGGGCCAAACAAACTTAGAGGATGCTCATTGGAGAGTGTGTTGGACTCTCATGGTATTATGCTTCTTGTACCTCTTCTTTGTTGTATCTTGAAGCATTGTAAATTGGGTCCTTGTGACCATTGTAATAAGATCATAGTTGTGCATTATTGTATCCTTTTATGTGGGATATTATCCATCCATGTTTGGGATGGGAC
Organism: Cunninghamia lanceolata; assembly: GCA_027924645.1. Lineage (NCBI taxonomy): Eukaryota > Viridiplantae > Streptophyta > Pinopsida > Cupressales > Cupressaceae > Cunninghamia > Cunninghamia lanceolata. Next base: position 17,199 of record BSBN01001465.1, on the reverse strand, counting down.
CCTTTAATTATAATAATAATTTGATATCATTTTAGAGGTTTTTCATACCTCATCTTGTGAGGGTGTTAGCATGATTTGTTATGTTGAAATTATGATAAATGAGCATGTTTGTTTTAATTTATAAAATGTTGTAATTATGTTCATGGATGCTTTGTTATAGAATTGTGATCAACCCACATAAGTGATGAGGTATCTACATTTTCTTTTGGCATGTGTTAGTGTTGGTGTTAAATGTACATAGCATTTTGTATTGTATTTCCCATGTTTTTCTATGTATATATTAATGAATTAGTTTATCTAGTTTCATGTCTTGATTTTATTATCATATAAACAAGTGTTGATAAACCTTATGCTTGGTTAATTGTTGTAATTGAATCACTTTTGGTTTTGGTCATTTATGGTATTTTTAGGGAGGTTTTACCCCTATTCTACTTTTAGTTGTTGCATGTGTGTGTCCATGTGTGTATGATTATCATGTTGATGCCTTGTGAACATTACACTTGATATACCCCTATTTTGGGAGGTTTTGTTGCATCTATCGCAAGTTGGGACCCTTGTTCTTGACTCTTCAAACTCTTTTAGTTGCTTTTGGTTTTTGAAAGGAAGCAAGGTATGCAGAAACGATTCCTACACTGATCTACTGAGGAAAGACTTATGCAAATTTTTACTTTTACAGTTACAAATTAAGATGTACATTAACAAAAAGATAATAACAACTTCCAAATGCAAACAAAAAACTCACAACACAAGATATACGTGGGGAAAACCCTTTCAGGTAAAAAAACCCCACACTCAAAAGCTACCCAAAATATTATTCAGGAATCACAAAGATTACAATATACTTGGAGAGCAAGCTTTTACAGGAGTATATCCAACTAGAGATCCAGGAGGTAATTCGACATCTATAAGATTCTTACACACAACATCCATCTCTAGCTCTTGATATATAGGAGATGCAATATAGTAAACCGGTACCGGTAATTACAAAACCATGAGCTAAACCAACCCATAAAGTGGCGCCCAAATTATCTCCAATAAAAAATGCCTTGTGATGTGCCAAACCACACACCAACACGTGTAAATCTCCCCTTTACATCTCTTTTATGTTTGCAACATGTTTTTACATTTCCCCAAAACAAAAGGTTCAACTTCCGGAGGCCATAACTTTTGATCTGGGTGTCTGATTGACGAACTGTTTGATGCATCAAAAAGCTCGTGAAGAGTTATATCACCCTATAACTGGCTACACTAGTTATGACAATTTTTGGGATGTTTAGAGAAGTTTCAATTCTGGTAATTGAGTTCAAAACTTTTTTCTGGTAGTTTCAAAAAATAGAAACTTTAATATCTTGTGATCCAGATATGATCTTGAGACGAAACTCACCCAAGATGTTCACTTAGTTGTTCCGCACCTTCTAGGAAAATTTTTAGGTCAATCTAAGCTCAATCAAAGGACTTACTAATAGTAAGTCTCGCTATTTTAGCTCTTTTGGAAACTTTGAAAGTTCCAGATCTTCAAGATAAAGGGTATTCAAAAAGACCAAAATTGGGAAGAGTAGTAACCTTTCAAGGTTGCAAGGTTGAGTCACTTTTCCTAACATTCTCCCACTTGTTGAACACCTTGCAAGAGCAAAGGGAGTATCAACACCATGATTTAATTACTAGGGGCCGTGAGGCCCATAGACTCTAAACACTATCTAAACTTTTCTATGCTCACATGTTTTATCAAGGAATCTACAACATTCATCAAAGTTTCAACTTTTTCCAAGTTTACCTTCCCATCCTCTACCATGTCACGAACAAAATGGTACTAGACATCAATATTCTTAGTCCTTGCATGGAAAGTAGGATTCTTTGCCAAACATATGGCAGTCTTACTGTCACACCAAATAGTAATCTTCCCTACATCAAACCCAACATTAGAACACAATCTCTTAAGCCAAATGGCTTCTTTACAAGCATGAGTTTTTGCCATGTATTCAACTTTAGTAGTGGACAAAGCGACCACAGGTTGCTGCTTACTCATCCAACTAATAGCACCACCAAACATAGTGAACACATAAGCACTGGTGGATATCTTGTTGTCAATGTCACCTGCCTAATCTAGATCCACAAATCCATGAATACAAAGTGAATGCTGAGGTTCTATAGGATAACCATCATAACATAAGGAATACTCAAAAGTACCTCACAAATATCTGAACACTCTCTTCACTGCATCCCAATGTTCCCATCCAGGATTAACCATAAATTGACTAGGGACTCCCACTACTTGTGTAATGTATGGTCTTGTGCATACCATCACATACATCAAACTACCAACCGCACTAGCATAAGGAACTCTGTTCATATCTTCTATCTTAGAAGGAGACTTTAGACAATCTTCAATAGATAACTTTGTCCCCATTGTAATAGGAACAGTTAAAGGGCTGCAATCCATCATGCTAAATCTCTCCAACACAGTGTTAACATACTTACACTAGCCTAACCAAAGTTTTCTGTTTGCTCTGTCTCTTTTGATTTCCATTCCCAGAATGTACCGAGCTGTCCCTAGATTTTTCATCTCAAACTATGGTGACAACTGAGACTTCAAATTAGAAATCAAACTTTTACCATTTCTAATGAGTAACATATCATCAACATACAATGCAATAATGAGGATGTGATCATTGTCAAACTTGTAGTAAACACAATGATCTGATTTCGATCTCTAAAATCCAATACTCAACACAAAGGCATCAAACTTCTGGTACCACATCCTAGGAGGCTGTTTCAAACCATACTGAGACTTTTTCAACTTGCAAACCAGATGTTCTTTACCTTTAACCATGTAGTGCTCTAGCTGTGACATATAGATTTCCTCCTCCAAGTCACCATGAAGGAATGTTGTTTTAACATCCATCTTTTCCACTTCGAGATCATATGCTGCTCCAAGAGATAACAAGAACTGAATAGATGTTAGCTTTGCAATGGGAGAGAAAATATCACCATAGTCAATTCCCTCCACCTGAGAATACCCCTTCACAACCGATCTAGTCTTATATTTTTCTCAACACTGCCATCTACACTGAATTTATTTTTGAACACCCATTTGCATCCAACATGTTTTTGTCCTTCAGGTAAAGGCACCAAGTCCCAAGTATTATTCTTTTCCAAAGAAGCCATCTCCTTTTCCATGGACTCCTTCCAGAAACCTGCATCTTTCATACCCATAGCCTGTTTCATAGTTCTGGGCTCATCAGTGTTAGAAATCAAAGCAAAAATACAACTGGAATCATGCAATGAATAACCAAACCTATCAGGTTACTACCTTATCCACGTGGACCTCCTCAAAGGTTGAGGTTAAGGTTCTTCATCTTCTTCTAAACTTTTAGAGCTACTAGAGCTCTCCTCATTATCAGGTCCAATAGATGTTTTTGGTTCAACTTTCTCAAGGGTAGAAGGAAGATGAACCACATCATCTTTCTTGTCTTCTTTCTCTGGCTTCAAGACACCAGAAGAAGGATTGAGGTCTCTGAAGATCATGCTTCTGCTATACAGAACTCTCTCAGCTACTAGATCCCAAAGCTTGTACCCTTTCACACTGATGCCATAACCGATGAAGATACACTTTACAACCTTGTTCTCCAACTTAGACCTCTTCTCCTTAGGCACATCTGCATATGCCTCACAACCAAATACTTGAATGTGTCTTAATGAAGGCTTTTTACCAGACCATACCTCCATAGGTGTCTTATCAACGAGCGCTGATGTAGGAGACCTGTTAACCAGGTAACAAGTGGTAGCAACAGCTTCAACCTAAAAATTTTGTTCAAGACTAGCTCAACTTACCATAATCCTTGTCCTCTCCATCAATATTCTATTCATCCTCTCTGCAACTCCATTGTGCTGAGGGGTATACAGAGTTGTCTTGTGCATCTCAATCCCCTATTCTTTACAGAACTTGTCGAAATCTGCTAAACAGAACTCACCACCATTGTTAGTCCTCAAACACTTAATCTTTCTATTATTTTGATTCTCTACAAGAGCTTTGAACTCTTTGAATCTATTAGACTTTAGATTTACTTCTAAGGAAATACACCCATGTCCTTCTACTGTAATCGTCAATGAATGAAACAAAGTAAACAGATTTTAAAATCAAAGGAACATTAACAGGAGAAAACACATTAGAGTGAATCAAGTCCAACACCTCAAAAGATTTGTGAGAAATGGAATAAAATTGAACACGATTTTGTTTTCCATAAATGCAATGTTCACAGAAATCAAACTCAAGGTTACAATCATTCATACCCTCAACAAGATTTTTATTCTTCAGGGTCCTCAAACTCTTTTCACCAATGTGACCAAGCCTTTGGTGCCATAACATTATCTTCTCAACTGGTAGTTTCATCTCCATAGAATGAGCGCCCTTAGGTACCCAGAAAGCATGACCATCGGAAGTAGATGTAACAGTCTTGTTCGCTGCTAGTTCCAATGGTGAGGATGAAGACTCTGAAGCTCTCTTCTTCGAAACAGAGGCACTATTACACTGAACTGCATATGCATCAAGATGAAACAGAGTGCCAATCCGAACACCCTTAGCCAACACCATAGATCCTCTAGTCATCTTGCATCCTCCATTTGAGAAAACAACCTGCACACCCACATCATTCAATTTACTTACAGAAAGAAGGTTCCATGTCAAACTAGGGATATGCAGAACACCATTGATTCCATTTACTTGTCCATTAGGGAATCGAATCAAGACTCTTCTGTGGCCAACAATATCCAGGTGAGAATCATCACCCAAGTACACCTTTCCACCATCGTATTCTTCATACTTTGAAAACTCACCTTGATGCGAGGTCATGTGAAAAGATGCACCAGAGTTAATAAGCCACACATCCTCTGATGCATGCATTGCCAAGGGAACAAAAAATGCTTCTCCTTCATCCTGAGAGGACTTGCCAGGATTTGAATCACAATTCTTCTTCTTTTTCTTTTTCTCCTCCTTGCACTCCTTGCAGAAGTGGCCAGGTTTGCCACAGTTCCAACATAGGGCCTTGGACTTTCTAGGAGACTTAGATCTCCCATGGGATTTGGATCTTCCCTTTTCTTCCTTCGTCTTATCCTTTTTCTTTCCCTTCTCTCTAGATCTACCACGGACCGCAAGAGCCTCCTTAGCTGATTCAGAAGACTTTCTCCACATCTCTTCAGACAATAGTGAAGAAACTACTTCATCCATCTTGAAGGTGTTAGTGGTACTCCCAATGGCCATAACAAGGTGGTCCCACAAATTTGAGAAGGAACATAGTAATGTCATACATCGATCCTCCTCCTCCATCTTCACACCAATAGAAGTCAACTGGGCAACAAACATATTGAATGTATTTAGGTGATTAGCGACAGATCGTCCATCTTCCATCCTCAGAGAATACAATTTCTTTCACAGGAATAACTTGTTCACCAGGGATGTAGCCTGATAAACATCTCCAAGTTTCTTCCAAAGTTCCTTTGTAGTCTTCTCTTCATGGATATTCAGGAGCACTGAATCAACCAAACAGAGTCTTATCAAACCTGTAGCTTTTTGATCTTTGAGATCCTAGTCTTCTTGAGACATTACCACTAGTTTTGTAGCAGATACGACTTCCCATAAATCCTGATCTATAAGCATGTCCTCCATTTTGAGTTTCCACAACTCAAAATTACTGCCATTAAACTTCTCTATCTCAAACCTCCTAGATGTGCTCGCCATCTCTTACCTGCAATAAAGATTTCAAAATCCTCTGCATAAACTCCCACTCAAATGAAGATTAGCTCAAAAAACCCTCTACCCAACAACTAGAACCATAGGTGATCAGGATTTGATACCAACTGAAAGGAAGCAAGGTATGTGGAAACGCTTCCTACACTGATCTACTGGGGAAAGACTTATGCAGATTTTTACTTTTACAGTTACAGATTAAGATGCACATTAATAGAAAGATAATAACAACTTCCAAATGCAAACACAAAACTCACAACACAAGATATACATGGGGAAAACCCTTTCAGGTAAAATACCCCACACTCCAAAGCCTCCCAATATATTATTTAGAAATCACGAAGATTACAATATAATTGCAAAGCAAGATTTTATAGGAGTATATCCAACCAGAGATCTAGGAGGTAATTTGACATCTATAAGATTCTTACACATAACCTCCATCTCCATCTCATGATATATAGGACATGCAATACAGTAAACCAGTGCCGGTAATTACAAAACCATGAGCCAAAACCACCCATAAAGTGGCACCCAAATTATCTCCAATCAAAAATGCCTTGTGATGTGCCAAACCACACACCAACATGTGTAACTCTCCCTTTTATAGCTCTTTTATGTGTCCAACACTTTTTTACATTTCCCAAAAATAGAAGGTCCAACTTTCGGAGCCCATAACTTTTGATCTAGGTGTCTGATTGATGAACCGTTTGATGTGTCAGAAAGCTCATGAAGAGATCTATCACCCTATAATGAGATACACCAGTTATGACAATTTTTGGGACATTTAGAGAAGTTTCAATTCCGGTAATTGAGTTCAAAACTTTTTTCCCACAATTTCAAAAATAGAAACTTTAATATCTCGCGATCCAGATATGATCTTGAGATGAAACTCACCTGAGATGTTCACTTAGTTGTTCCACACCTTCTGGGAAAAATTTCAGGTCAATCCGAGCTCAATCAAAGGACTTACTAAAAATAGTAAGTCTCTCTATTTTAGCTCTTTTGGAAACTTTGAAAGTTCCAGACCATTCTCCAAGGTAAAGGGTATTCAAAAAGACCAAAACTGGGAAGAATAGTTACCTTTCGAGGTTGCAAGGTTGAGACATTTTTCCTAATAGTTTCATCCTTAGCCTAGGGATTGAGTTCTTGATAGGAAAATCCTAGTATAAGTCTAAGGAAAATTCTTAAGAAAATGATTCTAGAAAATTCCCTCGTTTAGACACTTTGTAGGACAATGAAGTAGTTTTGGGACCTTAGTAGATTTCCTAGACTAGAGAATAGATCTGGGACTACAACACATTACACTAGAGTCCCTTTGGAATGCTAGAGTCCCTTTGGCACACCAGAATCCATCTAGCATGTTGTATCCCTTTTTATGTTATCATCTTTTGGTTTCCAGACAATGGCCACTACCTGATATTTCTCAAATAAGCTTTCTAAATGAAAGTTGTTCCCCTTGGTATGTTTAGTCTTCCCATTTTGATGCTATGTTGGCAAGTATTGTACCTAGTGAGTTATTCCCTTTTTTGCATTGGGAAGCATGCCTTTCCATGAAATTGACTAGTTATCATTCCAATTGGTTGAGGCCTTCTACCTCATAGTTGATCCACCTCTTGTGTAGGTTTCGCCTGGTGTTTGGTTATTATTTTGTGTCATCTTGGAATGGATATGAGATAAGTGTTGTTGTCATCCTACTCCATGTGTTCATGAGAGAATGAGGTCGTGAACTAGTGCTTGATTAGAATCATGGAGGAAGGTACATCCTCTCATATGGTCATCGTAGTGACTTTGTCACATGATTAGTGAATTCTTACACTTTTTTTATACCAAATTGAGATATCCAACCATTATAAAATTGACCACTTGAATTATATGAACAAATAGAGAACCAAGCCAACCCATAGATGGGATGAGATACATGCATGAGAGAAACCAAAATCATAAGCATTATTTTAAATAAATGATGATGGTTGCGAAAGATGGTAATAATGAAACTAAATTGGAGGGATTTAATTAATAATTAGTTTAATCTCAAACTCAAGTAGATAAGTGATGTCAAACCACTTATCAAACCCCAAACTAGCAATGCCTTAATTAGCAAACCAATTTGTAATTTTATCTCCCTCTCAACAAATGTGGTAGATACTCTTCACTAAAGGAATCTAGCATGCCTATAACATCATTGAGAATTTTTCTCAAGTCCAACTAGGGGAGCTTTCCTTGGATAAGTATTTAATAATGTTCAAAGGATCACCCTCAATAGCAAGTTTAGGACTTTTGAGATCCCTAGCTAGGTGGATGCCCCAAAAGGTCACCAAAGCTTTAGCATTGTGATTAGTTTGGAATCTAAAACCAATAACAAAAGCTCCAAAAAAATTCTTGTTGTGAACTCCCTTATAACTCTCTACCTCTAGTTTGACTGGGATTCCCTTTTGAAGGCCCATCAAAATTTAATTTAAATTAGTTAGGAGTGAGGCAAGGCCATTTAACCAAACTTATATCCACTTTAATCTTATCTAATCCTTTAGGAACAACTTCCTTAATGTAAATTTATATAGATTAGATTGTAAATTTCTATCAGGTTTATATTAATTTCATATTACATTATGATATTTACATCAATTTATATAAATTAGATTGTAAATTTATATCAATTTTAATACTAGTTTTGTATTAAATATTCTTTCCATATTAATTTGGGGAAATGCTGGTCACTAAGTTTGTAAAGGAACTTAGGGAAGCTAAACAAAAGGAAGCAATATGGCAAGACAAGACAAAGTTTGTGAACTTTTATGTAGCTTAAATGTATAGGTGTTAGAACATAATGTTATTAGGGGTCATACCCTTATAACATTTATATAATGTTCTAATATAAGGTTATAAAACCTTATGTTATAAAGCATATAGCATTTAATAATTAATAATTAATAATCTAATAACTATTAGATTATTAATTATTTACAAATGGTTGCTCTGAATGGGTGTGACTAATACCACTTTAGGTATTATGCCACCCCTTCTCCTTTATCTAAGGAGGTTCTCTCATTTGAGAGGCAGTGAATTTGGTGTTTTATATTGAATTATATCACTATGCACATGAGGTATTATTGGCCATGTGGAGGTATTTAGAGGAGTATATCCCTAGGTTCAGTCTATTCTTTAATAGACTATATTTTGTAAGTGTTCTAATAAAATGATGCTTTATGGGAGTTTTTACTCGAAAGGGTTTTCCCCATGTATATCTTGTGTAATGTGTTAATTCTATGCTTGTATAATGCTCATTTATATTTATTTAATATTTTGTATATAATGATTAGTATCCTCAGATCCTAATTTATAACAATAGACATGAAGAAGTGGAGGAGATCATAAAGTAGGCATTTTGTAGCATTTTTTCTATGATACTTACAAAGTTTTGGTGGGTTGTGTATCACCCATCAAAATGGATGTAAAAAAGTAGAGAGAAACTTCTCCATTCTAGTATTTTTGTGGTATTTCAATTCATTGAGATCAACACTATAAAGATCTATGCTTTCACTATGATTTATGCCTTTATTAGGTGTATTCAAAAGCAATATACAAATGGGAGGTGCTCCAAGAGCACTTGTGTGGGTATAGGAATATGTGGTAGATCAAGAGGAGGTTGCAACTAATTGAGAGAGGTGGGCAGTTGTGTGAAGGTGACCTACAACATTGTGTTGTTTTAGTATTTATTTGAAAGAATATTCTAGCATTTGTGCCTTTTGTTGTTACTTTATCTTTTAAAGTTTTGTAGTATGTTATGGTTGTTTAACTATAGGTTGTAGCTATAGATAATAGTAATATTGGTCGATAAATATTCTAAGAATCATTGTTAATCTTCAAGGGTGGGGCCCCAATAGAAACCATTACTATTCTATCTAAAAATAGTTTTGTATTTATATCATATTTATATAAAATATCATTTTTAATATTAATTTATATTAAATTTATACAATTACATTGAGAGGAGTAACCTATAGTGCAAACAAGGGAAGAAGAAACTAGTGTCATGACTGTGAAAGCAAAAGCGAAAGAAAAACCATTTACAGCTGATATTTATTTTTTAATCAAAATTTTAAAATATATAAAATATGAAACTATTAAAAAGTAACATATAGTATATAATATTTAATATAATTTTCAAAGTAAAACAAAATAGAAGAATTACCATAATAATAAATGGTGGATTTTCCAAAAGTAAAATTAAAAGTTACATACAAAAGTAAAACACGTGTATTACCAAAAAATAGCTTTTCAAATAAAAATAAAGCAAACAATGTAGATAAAATTAAATATTGTCAATGTATGTATGTATTTATTGCTTTGACACATGCCATTTGGATTCAAAGTGTCATTGCTCAAAGCATAAGGTTTACATTGTGGCTTCTTGGTGGAGGAATGTTCTTTCTCATCATTATTGGGATTATGTACCATTCACCATGCAAATTCTTAGACATGTTCTTAGTTGTTTTAATTAATGTTGTTGATAAATAATTGTTATGTCTCTAAGGATCATGGAGAGGGTAGACTTGGATACCCCTCTATGTGGTAGGCAAATTATTATTGCTACTTGTTTTCTCTCATGTATTTGTAGTGGCATTTAAGTTAGGAGTTACTTTTGAGAAGATATTGGAAATCAGGCAAAGATCGAAATGCCTAAGAAGATGTAAGAGGATCTTCTATTGATAGATAGAGCACTTAGGATTGGGATCTTGGTCAATTTGACCATTATGATATAATCTATGATGCTTATGGTAGTGTAAGGTGTGTAAGTGGAGTTATTATTCAAGGTATGTTGATCGATTTTGGTGAGGTGTGAGATTCCATATGAGGGTTTGGACGCCTAGTTTTGGGTGAGTGGTTCTAGCCACTTGTATTGGAATACCATTGATGGTATCTTGTATTTATCTCTTCTATATATTAGTGCCTTGAGATGATAGTATTATGAGATGGTTTTGCAGGTCATTCGAGCATCATTATGCTATTAGAATTTAGAGGAATAAGATGATGTGTTGTAACTTCATTATTCATTAATACAAGCTTAGGTTTTTTGGGTGTGGATCTTTTTTCAGAAAGGGTTTTTCCACATAAATCTACATTTTATGGTTTGCATTATCTTTATGGTTGATTTCCATTTCCATATGATCTATAAGTGTTATTGAATTTGATTGTATTAAAGATCAACATATCTCATTATATAGTTACACTCTATTTCAACATTTGGTATCAAAACCACAGTTGGCTTTATTAGAGAGAGGGATGCCTCTTTTAGAGTGTTTGATTGTGTTTTTTCTACAATGGGAGCATGTTTTTTCTTTCTATTTCAATTTTTGGGTGATAGAGATCATGGATAACTCATCTTGGTTGGAGATATACAAGTTTAATGGTGTAGGCTTTGAGCTTTGGAAGCTAAATATGGAGGATCTCTTGAAAGAAAGGGATCAATGGATTTTTGTGAAGAGTGAGAAGAAACTAGATAGTTTATTAGATGAAGAATGAATAAAATTTGATAAAAAAACCTATGGCACCATCCAATTATGTTTATCTGATTTTGTTTTATTAAATATTTCTAGTGAAACTACTAATTATAAGTTTTGGAATAGAATAGGAGAGATATATCAATCAAAGAGTCTCATTAATAGGTTATCTCTAAAAAGAAAATTGTATCTCTTAAATTGAAAGATGGGGACTCGGTTGTAGAACATTTAAATTTATTTAATCTAATTTTGAGTTAGTTATAGTTGGTAGATGTAAATATAGAGGAAAAGGATAAATGTAGGGTATGTTCATGAAAACGGGGGACCAAAAGGGGGTCAAAAGTGGCCACTTTTTTTTGAAATCAGTAAGAACTGATCTTGGATGAAAAATTGAAAATAACCATGCTCAAAATTAGATGTGATAAGAACAAGATTTGTAGTGCTCGGAATCTAGTTTCTAAACTATTTTTTTTCTAAAAGTGGTGGAGATTAAGAGGTTCAAATAGTGGGAGCACACAAAGGACTCCTGTTTTTGCTAGAAAATATAACATAGCATCTGGTGTGCTCCCCCTAAAATGTTGACTTTTTAAGTATTTCAAAAATCACTTTATTGGAAAATTATCTAACATCATGTAGTTTATGCCTAATTGTTTTGCTAAATTTTTAATGAATATATGATTTTTTATGAATTTTCAAAGTGGACACATCCTAAAAAATAAAAATTTGAGCATACCCCCCCTAATTTTTTTGCAAACTAATCAAAAATCATTTTTTTCAATGTGTATAGTATAGAGTCTAGAATCTAAAAATGTAATTTGTTTCAAATTTCAATGAATGCATAAAAAATGATACCAAAAATACTATACATAGGTTTTCTACAAAAAAATGCATTAACAAAAGAAATTGAAGATGGAAACCTTAATGTTATTAGATTTTAGAAAAAAATACATGGTTAAAAAACTAATAAAAATTTGAAGTCATCCTATAATTTTTTCATATTAACATTGAAAAATGTGTAAACCTAATGGAGAGCATGCTCGAGATTTAGTTAAATTTCTATGTTTTGTGGAAAACACATTTTTGGCATCCAAAAGGTAGGTCTGACCCTTTGGGTTGGATGCCTAAGGAAAATCCAACCCTTAGGATTGGAATTTTCTAAAGTAGTAAAAATGTGCTTGCATTTCAAATCACCTAAAATGGTGAGCAATGGCCTACAAAAATACATGTATCACATGATTGTGGACCCACATTATGTGTTTATTCCCTTGCTCTGTGCTTTTTCTAACATACAAACATACTTATGATTCTTTTAAGCAAATAAAATCATTAGTTGACAAAATTATCTCACTTTTTATTCTTGTATCAATGTAGAAGATTTCAATTGCATGTTTTTAAATCAAATTTGATATTGCAAATCATTATTTTCATGTTTTAAAGAATTAGAATACTTGATTGAGAAAATTAACTAATTTTTTGTCTTACATTGACAAAAAACATTCTAATTGCATGTTTTGTATTTAAATTTGATAAATTATCAACTATTATTTGTGCTTTTTTGACTCATTTATTTTAGATTGATATAGAATTCAACATCATGCCAAGGAAATGACCAAAAACTCAAACATTGAAGGAGAGTGAAGCTAAGAATGCAAAGAAAAGAGAATGAATGAAACAACTTCATGAAAATAAGAAATTGAACTCCATAAATGAAGATCAACTATCTTTGCCAATTGAATTGGAACATGAAGCATCTAAAAGAGAAGGATTTGGAGAAACAAAGGGTACATATGCAAAACATTTGTACAAGTAAGAAATTGAATGCGAGAGTTAAAGGTATGTCATCTTTGCCATCTCAATTTGATATTCTAGAAAAATGCTCAATCACCAATTGAAAATGATGATGCATTTCCAAATGTGAATATAAATGTTACACCAATTGATAAAGTGTTGAATAAGAAAAAAATATCTAATGATTCAAGTTTTCCATTGAGAGCACCTCCTAGAATTTTATGTAAAAAACCTAAGTTTTTTATTGAAATTGATGAGAATATTCTAAAAGAAATGCCTCATGCTATTTCTAAATGTATTTATAGCAGAAACATGAATAAAATATGCAAAATATTTTTTTAAAACATAAGTGAAAATGGAAGATGTTAATTGTTTGCTAAAATGATGAAAAATCTTATGTTTAGGCCAATCATGAAGATTCTTGGTCTAAGAACATCAAATATCAATAACAAAAAATCTATTGTAAAAAATCTAATCAATGGATATCAAAGCATTGGTTCCACCTCACGCACCAAAGATAGTAATGCTACATGACATTGTAAGAATCCCCAATGGACTCAAGCTCCCAAGATCACCTGCAAAACAAAGATTAGCCTTTCACAAGAGAGTAGAAGAGGATGAATTTCTTGATTATCGTGTAAAAATAGAATAATGATATTATTACACACTCATACAAAATGTACATGAGGGACCTTGTTTATATAGGCAAGGTGAGAGATAGGGACTACATAGGATGATGACAAGTGTCTTAATCCTATGACATGTGACAAATAGAGGATATGATCACAAGTGCACAGAAACTTATAGAAATATTCCTAGAGCCATAAGTTGACTTACTTGTGAACATGTGTGAATAAGTCCTAACTAATAACTAGTTAGATAATGTGCCTTGTTCACACTATAAAGGGGAAATTGGATAGAAAATACCCCCATTCACACCAACACCCCCTTTAAGTGCAACTTAGAGAGAATAAGAAAGAATGCAAAGATGCAAATATGGATGATGGATGGGTCCCAACTATAAGGTTATGTTAGGTGCCCATGTACAAAATATCTATCACAAATAGAGTAAAGGAGAAAAGCCCATAGGAAAAAACACCTCTCTAAAAGAGAGAATTTAAAGAAGTGAAAATCAATTAAAAGACTAAACTGACTATCTTAGACACCCTAAACTCAATGGTGAGATTAGATTTTGCACCAACATGATCCAAAATAAACATGCAATATAAAGCCAAAAAGAAGAAACCCTCCCAAATTTGGCATTTCTATCAAGCTTTTCTAATTCTCTAGGTCATCATATGATGCAATAGAAGAGCATACTCAACTATTCAAGATGACCAAGATTTTCATCCTAGATATCTCAAAAAAGACTAAAATAAAGCAATCCTACAAGCTTTGATACCATGTAAGAATTAGGATAGAATGCTCTATAACATGCAAGATTTAGCTATGGAGGTAGCTACCCAAGATCTAAGAGCTTGAATGAAAGCACAAGAGAGACTCAACATGAAAGATAATTCTATTCTATCAAAGGATGCAATATACACAATATACATGAATGAATAAGATTACAACGAGAACCCCTTGGTTATATAGGCCAAGGTGAAACATAGGAAAACATAATATTATTATAAGTGTCATTACATCAACTATAATGAGAAATAAAACAAATAAATCTCATTTGATGAGAAAACAAGTCAAGCACTAAAGATAAGTAGAAAAACATTGATGAACAACTGTTGAGAGGCATGAAAGAGTTGAGGACCCGAATAACAATGAACTATGGGCATTTTTTAGTAGACTCCCATGGAAATCTAAAGTCATAGTTAAAGCCTTAAAATTCCTAATTGAGGAATTTCAGAGAAATAACATAAGAGTATCTTCTAATCAATGTGATGTTGTAAAAAGGAGAATTGGTTATCAAAACCATGAGCCACATCTAAAGCATTTTTTGGATATAAATCAAACACAATTTTCTCCAAATTTTTAAAGAGTTATCTTCAAATTAAAATTAGTAAAAAGGTATGTTGAAATGGAAAAACCTTTTTATGTAAAAATAAATCGCATACACACAACTTATTGTTGTAGAGTTCACATGGAATTTTTCTATGCATTATGATGTTTTTGAAAAATATGTGTATCTTTGCATACTAATGATATTTTGCAGGAGTGTATGATAGAAGGCTCCACCTAAACAGAAAGAGATTTCATTTTAAGCATTTTTTGTGAAAGAGTAGATGGATAGTTGTTTTATAAGAAATCATGTTTAGATGGAACATGTGATAGTTGTGATGGTTTGCAATATTTGAGAGCTTATGTTCACATGGAGAATACACATACCATTGGAAATGAACTAGTACCTTTTGGGAAATATAAGTTAGTGGCATACACTCTAAAAGAGGCTAAAGAGGTAAAAAAGTGTGAATTGGTGAGTGAAGAAATACCAATATATGTATTTATCTCTGTTTTTGAGAAAAGATAGTGTATGAGTATGCAAGGCATATACATAAATCTCGATAGTTGGAATTACAATTCAAGTTATGCAAGGACACATTTCCTTTTAATACAATCATGTTAATTGTAGACTTTGCAGAGAATTATACACTACAACGACAAAATGAGGTTCAATTATAGTACTACAACTCCACTCAAGTTGTTATATTGTGCATTTAGCATTCATTCATATACCCGACAGTACAAAAGAAGATAGAAAGGTCTTGAGGGAGTATAATTTTTATATTAGTGATGATTACACACATTCTACAAAGTTTGTGCAAGGTTGCTTTCAAATATTCTATAGTAATTTGAGTAACAAGAACATCATGTTTCGTTAGCATATCATATGGTCAGATAATTATGCATCACAATTTAAGAATTCATGGATGTTCTATTGGTTGAGTAGGATGCATATAATGAGTGGTGTTCAACATATATGGAATTTATTTGAGGCTGGGCATGGAAAAGAGAAGCATGATGGTGTTAGAGCATGTATTGAAATAGCCTTAGCACAAGAAGAGTTTAATTACAAAGACAATGCAAAGTTGACAAATGCAACATCCATCATTGAATAGTGTAACTCTATAATGGTCCAGGTAATGAAGGTAAGTCTACAATTCATAGTTTTTTTTGGTTGATAGAAGAAGCTAACATTGAAAAATATGAAGATTATTGTATAGTGATAGGATCAAGTGAGTTCAACTCTTTTAAAACATCAAATGTAGCTTCATGAACTATTCATATGAGGTAGATGGTGTGCTTTTATTCTCACATGTTACAATTTTTTCTGGATGAGTGTGAGTCGAAAGAATGGGTCGATGCATGGTGTGCTAGAACTTTAAACCCACTTGAGATGTATTGACTTCTAGGAGCACTACAACTCATGCAGATGAAATAATCCATTGACTTTGGCCATATTTCAGATCTAGTTGAACTAGGTATTATAGACACATTACTTATGAAAATTAATATAATTTAGATTATGATGTATTTTTGCGTCATTTATTGAATTAATCTATTTTGTGTAACTTAATGTAGGGCATGTTTATGCAGTTATTGTGGATGCAGATAAAGATGAAGGAACAAATTATTATTTATATCATCGTGTTGAGGAAAAAAGAAATTGACAACCCCTATCATAGATAGAGAAAATATTAAGTATCCTACAAGATCAGTGGTTGTTACTAGAACATGGCTTAGAAGGTATCCAATGAAGAAGTCTGATGTCTTGTTGTTCAAGGACTTTGATAAACATAGGAAAATTCTTCATTAATCTAACCTTGTTGTGGCCATCAAATGTTCAATTGATAAAAATATGGGGGTAGGAATATTGAATAAGAACTTGTGGAATGTTCACGAGTCTAACCATGAAGCAATACTTGACACCATAAAGAGTAGAGAAAATCCACATGGTTCATTGGATTGAATTAGCGGAATGACACAAAGGTATGTTATGTACACTTCTTAAGTTTTGTGATTTGATTAAATTTTCTTTTCTTTTATTTATTTATGATAACGCTATTAATGTAAATTAATGGTGCCAAAAAAGCTTCTACCTTCTCTTGGTGGTACTATTTGTAGAGAATTTTATATTCTTGAAGCAAAAAGAAGCTTAAAAATTAACAATAAAATAGCATATCCTCATTTCAACTTCTATATATTTGACATTAT